>CM042695.1:287474118-288770695 GCA_023614405.1 Avena insularis
CTTCTTCCGCTTCGCTGGCGGGTGCGGCGCTACAGCCCGCACGGGGATAGCAGGAATAGGAGACGAAGAACCTCCATGCCCGTCACTGTGACGCTCAAGGCACAGAGGGTTTCTGGGAGTCGGAGGAGTCGAGGCTTCCGAAGACTCGCTAGAGCTCCGCGATCGTTTGCGCGTGTGGTCCTCGCTCGACTCGTTGGCATCTTCAGCCAGAGATCGCGCCGATGGCAGCTCGGACATGGAATCCACCAAATCATTGTCCGGAGCATCCGGATATACTTCGCGTAATGGAGGTGACATACCCGGCACTTTGAAGCTTTGCACAAGAGAAGAACAATTTGTCAGCAAACAAATACAAAACAATGCAGTCGAAAAATAGTGCTACGCGACCGGATCTACACCTGTGGAACAGGAAGCAAAGAAGAAAACGGAGGAGTCAGCGACTTCCCCGGAATTTCCTCTCCGTCCTTGAACTTCAGCAGCAAGCGAAGGGCCCTGTCAAGATCCCCCTAGGAGATTTTCTCAGCCGAAACCCTCATCGGATCATGCCGGCCAGCATAAAGGAACATTGGGTGCACCCTAGCCTGGAGTGGCTGCACCCGACGCTCGAGGAAGGTGCGGATGATATCCACACCATTCACTTCCTTCTCCGGAATCAACTGGATATCCTCCACCCGACGATATAGAGCCTCTATCTTCGCCACCTCACCATCCAAGATCTTGTTTTTCCAAGACCTTTTCGTCTCAATCTTCTGGGAGGGGTCGAAAGGAACAAGACAAAAATCTTGCCCAGGCACTACGGAGTCGCGGATATAAAACCATCGCCTCCGCCAGTACTGGAAAGATTCGGACATGGAAAAATAAAAGAAAAGCAGATTGGGCTTGAGAGAGATGATGCAACCCCCAATGGGATAAACACCATCCGAACCAGATTGCCTCTTCACGGAATAAAGTTTCCGGAAGAGGCCAAAGTGCGGCTCAATACTGAGCCAGCACTCACAGAAAGTGATAAAACAAGCAATGTGAAGAAGAGAATTGGGGGAAAGATGGTGCAATTGGACACCGTATAGAAAAAGCAGTCCACGAAGGAAGTCGTGGACTGGGAAGGAAAATCCGCGCAAGACAAAGGCGAGAAACATAACCCGATACCCAACGGGAGGACGGGGGATTACCTCATTGCCTGGGAGTTTAACGGCCTCCCTATCCTGCGGGATCAGGCCCCGCTCGCGAAGCTTGCGGAGGTCACTCTCCCGCGTCTCTGATCGCCGCCAACCACCGTCGGTGACACGGGTAGTGGTGGCGCCTTTCTTCCCTCCGGCGGCGCTGGTACTAGCCGCAGATGATGACTTCTTCGGTTTCCCCATCGCGCTACGGTGCCGCCGGCGGTGAGAGCACAGAAGGGAAGAAGGAAATGTGGAAGGATATTCCAGGGCGCAGCAAGAACTCCTAGAGCACAAGGAGGCAGTGAAAACAAGAATCGATGCGGTGAAAACAAACTGCAGCTTTCTCCAATGATTATAATGGCGAAGACGACGCACGGCAACCGTCCATCAAGAAGACCTAATGCCAACGGCAGATCTGGCCATACACGTGGCAGCATCACAACGAACCTTCGTTACCACGCCGTCCACTATGCGCGGAAATCAAGGCGACGCTGTAATTATCTCCACGCCGCGCGTGACCGGTCAATTCAAGGTCAGCAAGTGGGACCCACGTTCGTCCAGCCAAGTAATCTCTGGCGCAGCAGACGCTTGAGGTCATTGATCGTCAGCACTGATGTCATCAAAAAGCTATACTAGCAACAACTACAATTTCTTCGGCTTCAAAGCTAAGAGTACTCACTCGAATCTACGATTCGACTAAATACTCGGGGGCTACTCCTATTAGGAGCACTGGCCGCGCACCCGAAAGATGAATAGAATGAACTATTTCTTCGAGTCCTACGTCGAGTCTATGACTCCACTACAGACTCGGGGGCTACTCCCATAGGGAGGATGGATTTAAGCATCCGAATTTTTTTGTGTCCAACGGACTTAACACTGAACAATGTCTAAATTAAAGTCTCCGCTCGAGTCTATGACTCGAACAGACACTCGGGGGCTACTCCCATAGGGAGCGCTGGCCGCGCACCCTATGAATTCTTCAACTGCGATCTTTCAGATTATCATGCAAAAAAACTTTTTGGCAACTCTGCCCCAACAAAACGCTAAGTGAGCAACGTTCTCCTTGCCACCCGAAACACCTCCGCGGTGATAAACATTCGGAAGCTGTGTCTGTGACACAAAGATAAGACCTACAGATATCATCTGATGGCCTGGCAACGCACACGATTGTGCTCTGCTAGTATAAATCCATGTCAACAGGCGCGATGAAAAATCCCGACGGACGCCAAGGGGTACATCGATTAAAATCACCGAATTCCTCCTGTAAGTCCTCCGCGGCCTGAGTCGAATTACGCCAGCATATGTTCCGGGTTCGAGTTAAGGGACTCGAACCTGAGGAAGATCGTGTTGTTTCGTCCTAAGACAGTTAACTGACCCTGATCCGTCGAATGAGTCAGGCACACGCATCAACAATCCCTACACACATATACTGTTAATACATAGTTGCACCCGAAGGATTGAAGAGTCCTCAGCCGAATCTACGATTCGACTGATCACTCGGGGGCTACTGACATGGTTATACCTTATGGGCACGTGATCTCAGCATACCTGGTCCAGCCCAAGGAAGGCCCACGGCAGATGTACGCCGGCCCATGAAGATTTTCGGGTGGCCAAGGCCCATGACTTCTTCGGATCCTTGGAGAGCAAGACTAGCGTAGATAGGAAATTCAAAGGGGTAAAACCCTAGAACTTGTAACCGACTAGGTCTCTGCCCGGGACCTGCCTGAGTCTATATAAAGGCTAGGAGGGCACGACCTAGATCTCTCTCTCTCTCATACTTTCGCATACACACCTCCACGCCAGATTGCATCTGTGCACCCCTGTAACCTTCGGTTCCGCCGTAATCAAGAGCAGACAAGCAGGAGTAGGGTTTTCCCTCTGGGGGCCTGAACCTGGGTAAACCTTGTGTCCCCGTGTTGCTTGTTTGCTAACCGTTCCACGATCTCCAGCATCCCCATCTTCTCCAAAACCCAAGTCCATAACAATGGGCATTGATGAGATCAAACCTCGTCAGGTAACAAGATAATGCATAATTGGCTGTGGCGAGATAGCTCTACACTATAATTGTTTTCAGAGGAAAATCTACAATGGCATCTCTATATCTTTGTTAAAAAAGAGTCTTTGGAAAAATATGCCTCCTTTTAGAGAATCCAGACATCTCCACATCCTTGTTAAAAAGATTTAAAATAGTTTTGTTGTAAAACCCTTTTTAAACGTCTTCCACCATCTTTGGTCAAAACCAAACTCATTCTTATCTTTCCTCGTGACCAAGTCACATCCTTTATTTCATCACAAAGTAACCGAAGGGTACTCCTAGCACTTGCCATTCCAACCGTCCTTGACTGTGGACACGGCTATTCGAATAGATTAGACTCTGCAGAGTTTGTGCACTTTACCCACAAGAATCAATACATCCATTGGGATAAAACCACTTCCCGCTACACACGGTAGACGGGGGTCGGATAATCAAACCTAACTTTTCATTTGTCCATCCCTATCAAAGGCGGCTTTTCCTTTTGGGTTGTTCTCTCCGGTACGAGTATGTGGCACGAAGGCCATGGTCCTTCCTCCCGTACTGACCCCTACCTCCAAACCGTAGTTTGACCGGTAGCAATTGTGACATAACTTCCTCCCGTACTAACCAAAAGTCATACCGTCCGCGAGAGACCCAATTGTTGCATCGGTACCTTGCCCCATGGCAGTCCAGATTTCAGGGGATTTCTCCCCTTTAGCGAGTACGAGCAGCCCCGACTAAAGACCAAAATCTACGAGCTAAGCCCCAGCGTCTGGGGTAATGTGGTTGCATGGATAAATTCTTCCGTACATTGGCGTAGAACATCCCTTCTCTTTCTCTTTCTTGACTTTCTCTCCATTCTCCTCCTATCTTCTTTAGTGAAAACTCCACTCGGAAATGAAGCCTCTTTCCAAGGGTTTTATTTTGAAAACTTTGTAGTAGGGTAAAACCCAAAATAGTTTTATCATTGAAAATCCATGGTTTCTAAGAGGGAAGATGCTAATCATCTTAGCCTCGACCTAAAGGGGTAAAAATAGGTGTAAAGAGGGTAGGTGTCCTAATGGACACTCATCCATAACTTGGAGGAGCCAAGTTACTCACTCCTTTTATTTGAAAGAAACCATGCATTTTAATCGTGCAGTTCATAAATGGGATATAAGATCAATAGGAGTAGGTTAATATAGGAATTCAGAAAGGGTGGCTTGCCTGTGACCAGCGAGATGTCCCTTAACTTATTTAGAATACCAGAATACCGAGTACAATAATAAAAGAGAAAACCCAATGCTTCATTCTTCTCGGTTGTCGCACAATCGCAACTATCGCCGTTATTGAGCATACATGCAAATAAACAACACCACAATCAATACAAGGCGTATAGGCATCAAAATATACAACAAGCAAAGGATATATACATGATATACATCAGTAGGATGTTGGAGGTTTGATTTGGGTTGGATTGGGAGAAGATTTGGGAGACATTAGGGAGAGGCTCCCTTTGATTTATAGTCTAGGAACTACTTAAGAAAGGGTTTTTGATTAAGGACCTGATCTGTATGATACCATTGTATAAAAATGATACCATCAGATAGGTATTGATAAAATGAAGCCAACAAAAGTGGTTTCACTATTTTATCAATTTTCCTTGATTTATAATGGATTTTATAGTGATTAAAGCTCTAGTTTTAGGAAATAATTCGCCAGAACTGTTATGGAGTTCCAAAAATTATTTACTTGGGTGGTTAGGTAGTACTTGATGGAAATAATCAAAAGGAGTTGGTTTTACCTCAAAACAATTAACAGTACTGGATGGGATTTGTCTTTTTCATCAGATTTATTTTACAGATGCTTTTTAGGTGATTCCAAGGACACATGTTAGGTACTGAGAATACCTTTCTGTAGAAATGGAAATCAACCTTTTTGGAGTTGCAGAGCTACTGTAGTGATTTTATTAATGAATAAACCATGCATAAAAGAGTTTAGTTCACTCATATTCAACAGAGACTCATAAATTATGAGCTACTGGATTATGAAGGATAGGGGTAGGTGTGTTCAAGGGGAGTTGGAATTGGGTCCAAACCTATTTTGGTTTGACCTAGGGAATTTCCTAAAGGCGGAAAAGGCTTTATTTTGATATTTTTACCAGGGCAAACTAGGAAGCAAAATAGTGTGGGGCCAGTGGGACATGAAAGGTATAGTTTATACCTTCCACTAAAAATTGGATTTACTTCATTTGGATTAGGAAAATTATCTAGAGAGTTTATTTAGTGTTCTGGATAGATCTTAGTAGGGGATTTATCCTTTTTATTCTAAATCTCAAATTGGTCCAGCACCAATTCTGCATGTTAGAGAAAAGGTGCATGCATGTGTGACAAATTAGATCTAGCCAGAATACAGTGTTTTACTATTTTGTTTGGATTTAAACCAAACTGTCAAAACTGGATCTAGAAATTAGTTATAAGGGGAAAAAGGGCAGTGGGCTAGATCTGTTAGGATACTGGGCCGCAGAGTGGAAACCGGCCCATGCGGGCTTTACACTGCGTCATTGACGGGGAGGCGCCGAAGAGGTGTGGAGCATCGGTGTCCGTTGGGTCAAAACAAGATCGACGGTCAGCCGTCATCTTCCTCGCCGAGATAGAGGCGATGGAGACGAAACCCTAGGGAGCGTCGGAGGAGGGTGGGGAGGCTCACCGGGGCTCCGAGGAGCGTCGGGGAGGGTCGGAGGAGATGGAGTCGATGACGGTGGTCAGGAGGAGGGGCGGCAAGGGGGGTTTTGTCCTTGGGAACGGCTTCGCGCGGAAGCTACCGAGGCGATCCCATCGGTGCTCGCCGGAGCTACTGCTAGAGATGCTGCATGTCTAAGGGGAGGGGTTGTTCTCGGGCATGCACCTCCGTGGCCACTTCCGGGGTTCCTACAGCAGATATATGTGCATGGGGGAGTAGATTAGAGGGTGTAGATGTCGAATAGATCATATGCACGGGGAGGATAGTAGGGAAAGTGCGACCTTGAGCTCGATCTAGACAATGGCCGAGAGTGCCATTTCCTCTTCGGGTGACTAGCTGAGAGGGGGAAGGAGGGGAGGGGGAGCTCTGGGGAGAAGAGTGAAGGGTGCTGGGGGAAAATGAGGGAGGAGTGAGGCCATGGGGTGGCCTCTGGCCTTATAACCCGAAGGGAGGGGTCTATGGTGGGTGTGGCTTGTGGATGAGCATGGAGGAGGGGTGCTTCTCGGGGGTTGGGCCTCTGGGGCGGTGGAGAGGCGGAGTGTGGGGGCACAGAAGGGTAGAGACGGGCTGGGGAGTCGTCTGCTGCAAGGTTTCTCCGTCTCTCTCAATTTGGCCAAGGAAATAAGAAATGAAGGAGAGGGGAGGGCTAGAGAGGCTAGGGTGCAGCCATTGGCTCGTGGAGTGGTGTGTGGGGGTACTATAGACGACCAGAGGTGAAGGGAGGGGTGGTTGTTGCTGCCAAGCCTTTAAAACACAAGATATGCCAAGATATTGTCCCTCCCTTACACTTACTAGGGTAGAAAGGAGGGGATGGGTACTGTAGTGCTACAGTGCACACGACCAAGAGAGAGTGATGATGCTATGGAGGAGTGCTTGGAAATATTGGAGCTGGTTTGGTTTTGGTTTGAAACAAGATTTGCTTTGGTTTAGAAAAAATGATCAAAGGGAGGCTTGTGAAGGAAGTTGAAGAATTTGCATTGGGAAAAGTGTGGAAGTGGTACTGGTAGATAGATGAGGTCAACTAATTTCTTCATGATTTAAATGGGATTTTTCTAGAGATTATAATCCCATTTAAATGCACTTCTTAAAAAAGTGCTGAAGTAGATTATGGAAGCTAAGATGATATTTTGATACTGGACAAGCTTGGTTTTTGATGTGATATGATCCTAAATACCATAACACACATTGGAGAATTTTATTTGAATTTATTGAGGTGGAAAAGTATTTTTGGGAAATTATTTCTTGTTTCTGCCATTTAAGAAAGAGGGCAAAAAGAAATAATAAAGAATCTCAAAAATAATTATTTTTGAGTTGAAAAGATGGGATATGATATATAGGCCTTAAATCTGCCTTGAGTTGGCACGATGATTTGGAGAAAAGCAAACTTGCCTTTAAAGACAAGGTTGTTGAGAACTTGGTAAGTAAAGGAAATAAAATAGTTTAATAATCCTAATAATTGGGGGAATTATTTGGGGATCCTTATATCCAAGGTAGATGATGTAAGATTGATGTAGGCATCAAGGTCAACCTTGGTTTTGAAGAAAAGTGGTGAAAAGGATGGAAACTAGATAAGGGAGGATCTAGGGTTTAGTTATTTTGATGCCACCTAAATAGGATTGGATTAGGGAGCTCAGAGCTCACCTTGGTACAAGGGTTATATGGATGGATAGACCAAGTCATATAGATGATCATGGAAACAAGAGTTGGGCTTGGTTGCATTTCAGATGGTCTAGAAGAGATGGCAAACTTTGTTGAAAATAAGGCGGCCATAGCAGATACATCACGTAGCCTCCTAAACCATGTGGGCTTAAGAAGCACAAGGCTCCAATGGAAACAAGTGAAGTGGGGATTGATAGGCCATGATTAGTAGATCATAACCAAGCAAGAAGTTGGTCAAGGGGAGGTTCCATATAGATGTGAGCTTCTGCCAAAGTTGGCAAGATGATAAGATTTTCAGAAAATATTATTATCTTGACTACAAAACCATCATGGAGGAGTGGGAAATAGAATGGCTTAGTCAAGGGTAAGAGTGGGCTTTGGTAGTACTAAAGTTGTACTACAATATGGTTCAAGTACATTCTCAATAATTCACATAGGTTGGAAAAGGTAGAGCTCCAACGATGGTATCCAGATAAGAAATCCAGACAGCCATTTTGGCAGATTTTGGGGTTTTTAGACTAGAGTGCAAGTGTAGAAGCTTTTGAGAGGATGCCAGGTTCCAAACTCATGATCAAGGAGATGATGTTGAGGTACTAACTAAGTAGATAGGATTCATTCTTAGATTGGGTCTCCACTGAGTTGGAAACCATCTAGAGGGATTATCCTTGGATTGATCTGATTTGGAGATGAGAGGGTCACTTGAGTGGATTAGGATAGATCCAGACTTGGATGCTTGATATGGGCTTGATGATCACAAGAAAGGATTGTGTCCTAAGGAATGAGCTACTAGATTAGCTCACTCTAGTTCCTAAGCAAATAAGGCAAACAACAGATCAAGGCAATTCATCAGGTAGAAGATCAAGGCAATTCATCAACCAGCAGATCAAGGCAATTCATCTTATCACTTATACACTACTACTAGGGTTAACATCAAGCCTAGATTGAGGTAAGGAGGGGGTATTTTGAGTTGGGTGTATCTTGAGGTAAGATAAGGATCACCTTGGTATTCCTACCAAGATTGGAATAGAAAGGTTTTAATGAAGGTTTTGGAAAACCTAGAGATAAGGGTAGTTGAAGCTTCTGTCTTGAAAACATGAGGAGATAATATATAGGTCTCCATAGTTTTGTTAATAGAGACTAGTAAAGTATTTGGTTTTGGCAAAGTCATCTTGGCTCAGGTTTTTGAAATGTCAGAACATTTGAGAATATGAAAGATGAGCCAAGACATCTCTTTTGTAAAATAGCTTTTGTAAACTAGTGTTGAGATGAGGAGTACACAACTAATACACAAGCATTTGCTTGAGCACAAGCAAACAAGTAAGCACACATTGCAAGAAAAAGTTTTTGTTCCCCCTGAATTTTGCCTTTTCGACATTTAATCAGGGTTGCTGAAATTGGGATGTTATAGACCTTTCCCCCTGAAAATAATCTCTTCCCGAGATTAGGGAGGAGTAGGGTTAGGGTGATAACATCCGCTTATCAATTTCAGCTCTGGAAATTACTGGGCGCTTACAAGTTTTACAAGACCCAACATGGTGAGTCACGGGTTGGAGCTGAGTGGCTTCGGATTTGCTGGTTTAGTTTTCCCCTTAGGACAAGTCTAGCTGGGTTTAGCGTCGACGAGGGTACTTCCTTTTTTAGGCGAGAAGTAGTGTTGAGTCTTCCTTACTCCTTCGCCTCGGGGTCGACTTTTCTCTCTTCAAGGTCTTGATACACCGGGGTGTTGGCTAGACGGTCGACCTTGGAGTGGAGTACTTTCATGAAGTACCTTCTGATTCTGGAGAAGTGCTGATTGTCATTCTTCTTGCAGGGTCGACGATTCAGATTTGGAGGGGTGTTCATCCCTTCATGCTAACTAGTGTTCGACCCCTGGGGTCTATCGAGTTTTGGGCGGGAAAGGCCCAGTCTTTCCCCCTTAGAGCGACACTAGGGGTTCTTGGTGAAGTCGCCGACTTTCTTGATTGGAGTCGTATGTGATGTCGGGGAAAGGGCGATACACCGTTCCTTCGGGGTGGTTATCTTCTATCGACATCGTCAGAATCACTTCATGAGTTAGAAGGTCTACCAGAGCGGTGCCCATTAGCTTCCGGGTAGTTAGTTCTGAGCTGGTTAGGGGTCCAACGGGTTGGAGGATGTCATTGGAGTTTGGCTATCTAGGAAACAAGGTCCTTTGGAATGGGGTCATTCCGGTTTGGTCTCATGCAACGTCGTGGGTAAAGCATGCAAAGAAGGATACCACACTTGCATATCATCCATACATTTAGCAGGTTCAAGTCGGTCGGTGGCGGAGGTACTTAAGGGTTACAAAACAGGTTTGTGCCACGGGGCGTCAAGGTACTTAGAGTTTTACAAAACAGGTCTATGGACGATACATAGGTACCATGCTAGGCTAGTTGCCACTTGCGGACGATCCAGGAGAGTCCTATTTGGCTTCCTCTTCCCCTTCAGGGAGGTGGGTGGAGGATCCTTGTATATCTTGGGGTGGCTTGAACCTCTTGATATACTACTGAGCAGTGACACACTTCTTTCTTCCTTTGAGGGTGCGGCTTCCAGAGGCTTCTTCCGGATCCTTGATTATGGTTTGATTCCTTTACTGGACTTCTAGAGCTTCCTTGTGATGCAGGATAGGTTGCACACGATGAAGCTCCATTTGGGTGCGACGGTACTCATCACAACTGTGGTGAGAAGCTCATTTCCAGCATAGCTATAACGGGCTTGCAGCTGCAGGGCATTGTAGGTCAAGCGCGGATCTTGGGATTGTCCGGATGAATCCACATTTCCTTTGATGGGTAGATAGAAGGTTGTGGGTTGCGTCATTTCAGGAAGGACATCCCGAATGTGAAATAGTGCTTCTCTTGCCGCCATATTCTGAGCCAGCACTAGGGTTGGCATCCGAAATCCTGTGGCACGAATGGGTTCTCCTGGTACTCCGTACTTTGGATAGATGGTAACTTGTCCCAGATATAGCCCGGTTTCCAGTCCCTTGTGGAGTTGGAAGGTGGGAGGTTGGTTGTATCCGCAAAGCTGGAGGGAGTCCTAGTGGAGTACAGGGAACCCTGCGCTTAGACATGCTTTGTCGATGGGTTCCATCTGCACAGAGGAGGGTTTTTGGTTTAGGGGTGGGATAAAACAGATTGGTGCAGATTTCTCAGGGTAAACAGTTAGTACTAAGCGGCGTCATGGCTTGATTTTCCTCGCACGACTCTCGAAGTAGAGGGTGGGTGGTTTGTTGGAATTGAAGTTTGAGTGGAAATAAGCAGTCTTTCCTCCTTAGGGCTTTACTTGAGGTTGTCAAGGCTTTCTTAGGTGCCCATCCTGCTGAGGAGAGGTTTCCGGCTAAGGGGTTGCGAGAGTTAGCATCGGGATATGCCAGCAAGGTGGTCAGAACTTTAGGATCGGATGATCTGAGGCAGACAAGCAACACATTTCAAGCATCACACAAGAACATGACAATCAAACTAGGTATACCATAAATACTAAGGGGAGTGACTACACGCCATAATGGGAATCCTATTTTAGGGATGCTAATCCTAAGTACGGACGTTATGGGGGTCTTGACTTCTGTCTTGCCATTTGTTGTCATCGGTTCCATACTTGATCAATTTGGGGGAGATGAAGGACTCTATTGGTAGGGCGATCTTGTAGTGTCTGTCGTTGTTGGTAGCTCCTTTGTTTTGCTTGTTTTGGGGTCTCTTCATTCCAGGATCTCCGTCTTCATAGTCTCCGGGTCGGGCTTTGTTTGTGAAAACTGATTAGTTGAAGTAGAAGAGATGTACAGTAATCCATGTTCAAATAGTTTTAGTCAAATAAGATAAGAATTCCTTCGAAAATCTTTTGGGAAAATAGTTTTTGAGAACCGGGTGTTTTTTCAAAATAGTGGTTGTCCTGTCTAACTTCCATGCTAACTAAGGTCTCTACAGTCAGGATGGCTCTGATACCATGTCTATGGCACCCCGGATTTACGGTCCGAGAATACCCTTTATGCATACAATTCACGTTCCCATGATCAGTGAGATTTGAGCATAACCGACTAGTATCATTACAACATCCATATAGTAACGAGTACAAACTTACAAAGTGGCCATTATAGCGAATACAACACAAGTAGCGGAAGTCTTTAGCGCAGCACCCGTGCCTTAACCTACAGGCAACTGACTGGGAAGACGGCCTAGCTCGCATAGATGTCAGCACCTTCGTCACTTCTTAACATCTGCAATCTGGCCAGGTAAATAGCCAGGGACAATGCCGGTGATTACTTTGAATGTACTCGCAAACCACCAAGACAAGGTAACAAGATAATGCACAATTGGCTGTGGCGAGATAGCTCTACACTATAGTTGTTTTCAGAGGAAAATCTACAATGGCATCTCTATATCTTTGTTGAAAAAGAGTCTTTGGAAAAATATGCCTCCTTTTAGAGAATCCGGACATCTCCACATCCTTGTTAAAAAGATTTAAAACAGTTTTGTTGTAAAACCTTTTTTAAATGTCTTCGACCATCTCTGGTCAAAACCAAACTCATTCTTATCTTTCCTCGTGACCAAGTCAAATCCTTTATTTCATCACAACATAACCGAAGGGTACTCCTAGCACTTGTCATTCCAACCGTCCTTGACCATGGACACGGCTATTCGAATAGATTAGACTCTGCAGAGTTTGTGCACTTTACCCACAAGAATCAATACACCCGCCGGGATAAAACCATGGCCCGCTACACACATTAGACGGGGGCTCGGATAATCAAACCTAACTTTTCATTTGTCCATCCCTAGCAAAGGCGTCTTTTCCTTTTGGGTTGTTCTCTCCGGTACTAGTATGTGGCACGACGGCCATGGTCCGTCCTCCCGTACTGACCCCTACCTCCAAACCGTAGTTTGACCGGTAGCAATTGTGACATAACTTCCTCCCGTACTAACCAAAACTCATACCGTTCGCAAGAGACCCAATTGTTGCACCGGTACCTTTCCCATGGTTGTCTTGATTTCAGGGGATTTCTCCCCTTTAGCGAGTACGAGCAGCCTCGGCTAAAGACCACAAACTACGAGCTAAGCCCCAGCGTCTGGGGTAATGTGGTTGCACGGATAAATTTTTACGGACATTGGCGTAGAACATCCCTTATCTTTCTATTCCTTGACTTTCTCTTCATTCTCCTCCTATCTTCTTTAGTGAAAACTCCACTCGAAAATGATGCCTCTTTACAAGGGTTTTATTTTGAAAACTTTGTAGTAGGGTAAAACCCAAAATAGTTTTATCATTGAAAATCCATGGGTTCCAAGAGGGAAGATGCTAATCATCTTAGCCTCGATATAAAGGGGTAAAAAATAGGTGTAAAGAGGGTAGGTGTCTGCGGTGACCCAGCATACCACTGCATGTGTAGTCCACTATAGACGTTGACATGACATCCATAGAACACCGTTCTGTAAATATCACATCCCTCAGAGTGGTAAAATAGAAACATTGCAGGTCCTTATTACAAACATACACACGTTATTATTATTACAATACCGGAAGTACAAGACTTCCAAAAGATTTATCTTACAAACCAAAATATAAGTGTTTCAACGGAAGTTTCAAATTTAAAACTTAGACTCCAAATTGAGCTCAACAACTTATTGCTATATATTGTTCATGTTGCTCGGCTCAAGTGGCTACTAGAACTATAGTAATTATTCAGACTCTTGGAACTCTCCTCTGTAGACGATGTTGTAGTCCTCCCCTTCTATGGCTCCATACAGGTTGGGATCTTCATAGAAGACCTCCTCTTGGCTCTCAGATGCATACATTGGGGTATCTTCGGGATTCTCAGAGTCTAAGCAAGGAGTCAAAGGAAAGGATGAGTAACAGTGTTACCCAGCAAATTCATTATATGCAAGGTAGGAAGTTTGATGCTCTATCTACCACCTTAGACTATCAGTCTTTGGCACTATGCAATTTTCATAAATCTTTCTTCAAAGGTTGATTTTATTATAAAAATCTATGACCATCAGCCTTCACAGGTTGACCAGAACTTTCATGGAGTTCCTTTCCTGCCGCGTCAGAGCTCCTTCCCTAACAGGAGTAACAAGTTACAATTCTTACACTCTGCAGAGGTGCGTTACTTTTCCCATGAGAGATCAACTCCTTGTTGCACAACCGGGAGTACTTTCCCGTCCACAATTCGATGATGTGGGGCCCACTAGTTGGTCCAAGCCAATCACTTCCCTCTCCGCGACCTCATATGTCTGCACGATCCTTCGGGGCTGTCTCACCTTCGTTAAGCCCCCTTTCGGGCAGGCTAAAACCCTGATGAGTTCCCGAAGACTCTATGACCTAGTGATGCCCGGAATAGTACCATTTACATGGACTTTATCCCTAAACACCATTCATAGATAATCTAGACACCAAAAGTGTGGGGCGTAAGGGTGCCCACCCATATGTTGGATCCGCACAAGAAATCACAATGTCACGTTAAGGTCGTCTTGCCTCCATACAAGAGGAGAAGGATACAGTTGACTTCTCCGTCCCATTCCAAATCTCATGGTTAACGCGTAATATACGACTCTAAAATCATAGATGTCATGGGTTATTAATCCCTAATTGTCCATCATTATTGGAATTAGAACCCTAAGTTCTATTGCTCCATCATATCATCACTTAGGATGATATCGAAGATTTAGTATCTTGAGAAAATAATGTTTCCTTTTTCTATAATATAGATGATAACACACAATTTGCAAATACTTTGATAAAGACTCTTCAAAGGACATGAGCAAGTGATGAACTTGCCTTGTGATTGCAAGGTAGTGAAGTCTGATGCTTGCACTGCTTTGAGCTTCTATGTCTACAAAAACATCATTATTACCCGGTAAGGACAGTATTTAAAGAAGCAAATGATTATGCAAAATTAATGTAATGCATTATTTAACTTTATATGTATTCTCCCCCATTATTTAAATTATAGAAAAAATCCTTTTTTAATAATTAAGGATTTATAAATATTAATTTCTTTAATATTTATTGAATATTCTAATCTTTTATTTTATTTCCTTTTTATTTGCATTTTTTTTACTTAATAATTCCTTTAAAAAATTATTTAAATACCAAATGTTGGTATCAAATATTTGTTTAGTATTTTTCTAAAATAGTACAATATTAATATATAATGAAAGTAATTTTTATTTATTTTTATCATCCTTCAATAATTTTGTAAAATTCCATAAGGAATTTATATATTACAAAATACTTAATAAAATTTATAAGTTTAAAATTTTATTTCTTAATTTATTTGAATAGTTTTGATTATTGTGAATACAAATATATTTTATTTATAATTTATAATTTTTATTTTATTTTCTAGAATTTATTTAAGTTCAAGGGTATTTTGGTCTTTTTCCATTTATTAAAACAGGCTCTAAATGATTTGGGCTGACTGTTTGGGTTTATTGGGCCCTTGTGGTCCAGTAGGACAAAGTCAAAACAACACCCCGAAGGGTTCCTGGCCCAATCCAGCCCAACACTCTCTGTCTCTCTCTCGAGCTCACCTCTCTTCTTCTCCTCCCCCGACCTCTTGGTCAGCGGTGTCACCACCGGCGATTCACACTGCCGTGGACCTCCCTGGCCGCCGCCGTGGTGCAGGACGAGGTTGTCGGCCCCACTCTACCCTCCTGTCCAATTTGATTTGGACCTGGAGCCCTCTTGTGGCCAGATCGATTTCGTTCCGAACCCTAGGGTTCGGGGTGACGTTGGTACTGACGCTGTCGCTGCTGTCGTGTGTCGTGGTGATGCTCCCGCCCCCAGGCGTGGCTATGGTCGATGCTGTGGCGTTGTGTGGGTCGCAACGCCCACTTGGGGGTGCTCCCCATGCCGCCATGTTCGTCGGCCTTCTCTACTTCCTCTTCTAATCTACAGCGAGGACCTTCGGTAAGTTGTTCCTCTCCTTCTCGTGCTCTCTGTTCTAGGCCATCCCATGCTAAATGTTGGTATTGACCATTCCTGGCTAGTGTCCTGTCTTGATTAAGATGGTTTGTTTTGATTAGGGTTCATACCCCTCTGTGGATTAGATATCCAATGAGTTGGATCAAGTTTTGATGGTCCCTAAGCATGATAAGTGGTTGTTAGCTGTGGCTTGCTGCTTATGATTAGCTGTGGTGATGCTAGTGGTTTACCAGATGATTCTATGGATTAATTTTTATATGGTTCAGATAGTAAGGTTGCTCTAGAAGCAATACTTGGGAAATCTAGTGGTTTAATAGCTCACCACTGTCATTACTTGGTTAATGACAGTGAGGGTTGTGTGATGAAGTCACTGTATTAGTACTGTTGGCTTAAGAATTCATATATAGCTTGAGATCAAATGGTATCTTATAGAGAATATATGTGTATGGATTTTCCTGATTATGATTCATGTAATGTCAGGAAAATGATTTATAGTTTGTTGGTTGTATCTATGAAGATTGGATGCTTAACCTGCTTAGTTCAGATCTGTTCTTGTGACACCATTCTAATATGGCACACAAGACTAGATTCTTTTACTTAGCTTGGTTTTGTTCAAGCTTAATATGAGTTTGGCATTAAAGATCAGTATAATCTTCTTTCTTAAATCCCTAAGACCCATGATGTTGGTCTGAGGTTTAGGGATTAAGCCTTTATCTTGTTGATTCTCATGGATTGGTTCTAGTAGTGATACCAGCTACTGTTTCTTGAATCAAAGTTGGGGAAAATTGATTGTAGGCTTGATAACTTATATGGATCCATAAGATTAAATTCTAAGGTGCTACTCCTATTTAAGATATGTGCCTAGAAGTTTAGATCTTGGCTATATTTATTCTTGAGTTGAAATGTAGCTTGATAGCTTAGATCAATGATGTTGTCCTGAGATCTTAGTTGGATCTTTATAATTTTATGATTGCTTTTAGTGTTCAAAACTTCAGTGATGGATTCACCCCACTTGGGTGTTTTTTGAGAATTTGATTAAGAGACAAATTATGAATACTTGTCTAATATTAGACAGATAGATCATGTGATGGTATATTTTACTCACCACACTCATTTGATGTTGGGTTTGCCAGTGGTTGATCTTGTGGTAACTTGATCTGGTGCTCTCCTGATATTCCTAGCTTCTAGCTTATCCTTGATCTAGCCCTTCACCTCCTGGTCCGGGTGGCTTGATCTTTGTCTTGCTATCCACCTAATTCACCCCTCCTTATGTCACCATTTTGGTGATGTGATCCAGGGTTTTGATTGGTGTGATCTTGCTTGGCTTTGGCTTGGTTTAGCTCGTGGGCTGCTGTGCTTGGTGTGTAAGAACAAGAAACTAGTGTGGGGTTTGCTTCCAACGGCTGTGTTGAGCAGTTTTGTGTGATTGAGCTATTGTTGTGGTGCTGACAGCACACACCATGCAGTTTGGTGTGTGTGATGCCTGTGTGCCTGCTGCACACCTTGTGGATATGCTCTGGATATGAAGTTACTTCTATCTGGTTACATTTACTTGTCTTGGTGAAATTTGCCCCTCCTTGCTGTTTATTTGTCTTATGACTTGAAAATTATGAAAGATTCAGTTCTTTCATATTGGTGAAATTTGCCCCTTCAAAAGATTACTCAATGATGAAATCTTGAACAGTGCACTTCACTGTCAATTCTGAGAGTAATATACTTTTGACCTTAACTTTCTTTCTTTTTGTTTGTATTTGTTTTGCAGGTACCAGACTTGGAAATTCAAGACTTTAGTCTAGGTTTTCTTTTTGTTTGTAGAATAGTCATATGTAATATTTCTTTATTATTTTGTAATTTTATTTTTATTCTTTTGTAATTTTATTTTTTATTCTTTTGTAATAAAGATTGTACTATTATCAATACAGAAATATTATTCTGCTATTTAATTACTATTGTAAAGATTGTTGCTCATTTACATAAGTTACCTTTGTGTAACTTATTTATTAAAAATTATGGAATAAATATTCATTTTATCGGTTATGTTATTTATTTAAGGTTTAAGCTACTAATCAGCTTCTCTTGACTAAATCAAATCACTCAAACCTAATTCTTAATCCTTTTACAATATAATTCCAACATTCAAATTTAAATTCAAATTTCATCTCCCAAAACACATTAGTCCACAAAAGATCATATCGAAGTCTATAACAATCATCCTTCAAGACTATACCTAATCTCAAAGCATGAAGGAAACTTTGATCACTTTAGAGTTTTTATTTGGCAAAAAATTTACCCACATTTTTACAGATGAATGCATGCAATATCATAAATTCCTAAATCTACCCTTCACTGGTTCCTAAATGTTGGGATGTTACAGACTTCCCCCCTTAAATTAAACTTCGTCCCGAAGTTTGTTGAGATGTACCTGAATAGTTCTGGATAGGCTTTTCTTAAATCCTCTTCTTTCTCCCAAGTAGCTTCCCTTTCATGGTGATGTTCCCACTGTATCTTGCAATACTTGATTGCCCTATTCCTCAACCTTTTCCGGTTTTCTTCCTAAATTTTATAGGGATTTTCAACATAAGTCAAGTCTGCTTGTAATTCTATCTCCTGATGTGTGATTGCATCATCTGAAACTTTCAAATATTTACGAAGTTGTGACACATGGAAAACATTATGCACTTGAGCCAATCTTGATGTAACTCTAAAGCATAAGCTATAGTTCTGTTCTGACTCAATATCTTGAATGGTCTGATGTATCTTGGACTCAATTTTCCTTTAACTCCGAACCTTTTCACCCCTTTCATTGGACTTACTTTCAAATATACCATGTCTCCCACTTCTGGATGCCAAGATCTTCGACTTTGATCAGCATAACTTTTCTGCCTACTCTGAGATATTTTCAGTCCATCCTTGATCTTATCAATGATATCTTGTTTTTCTTGAATATAGTCTGGCGCAAATTCTTTGCTGCTTCCAGGGTCATACCAACATATTTGTGATCTACACTTCCTTCCATACAGAACCTGATATGGAGCTTCCTTCAGACTACTTTGATAGCTATTATTGTAGGAAAATTCTGCATGCCAATGGTAGATGATCTTCCCATGTACCTCCAAAATCTAATGCACAACCTCTTAACATGTCTTCTAGTATTTGATTTGTTCTTTCTGTTTGACCCCCTGTCTCCGGATGATAAGCTCTACTGAAATCTAATTTGGCACCAAGTGCTTCATGCAATTGCTTCCAAAATGCTAAAGTAAACACGGATCCCCTATCAGTTATGATCTTTTTTGGCACTCCATGCTTACTTACTATCTCTTTGATGTAAACTTCTACTAACTTCTCGGCATTATCTTTCTGATTTACCGAAATAAAATGTGCACTTTTAGTGAGTCTGTCCATAATTACCCATATCATATCCTTCCGTTTAGGTGTCATGGGCAATCCTGTGATGAAGTCCATACCTATTTCCTCCCACTTCCATTTGGCAATTTCCAAAGGTTGTAATGGTCCTGCTGGACTTTGATGTTCAGCCTTCACCCTTTGGCAAGTATGGCATTCTGATACAATTTAGCAATGTCCCTTTTCATGTTATTCCACCAGAATAGTTCTTTCAAGTCCATATACATCTTAGTACTTCCTGGATGTATAGAATATGGTGTTTCATGTGCTTCTCTGAGTATGACATCTCGAATCTCAGTCACATCTGGAACACAAAGACAATCTTGGAACCATAAAGACTCATAATCTCCAAGGCGAAAAAGGGATTTTTGCCCTTGAGATATCCTCCGAATTTCTTCAGCAATGAAAGGATCTTCTGCTTGATGTCTACAAATTTCGTGCTTAAGATCACTGTCCTGCTCTGCAACTACCTGCATAGTGGCTAATCCTCCAAGAACCTCTGTTCTAATGAATTGAAGTTCTAATGTTTCTAAGTCCATTTGTAACTCTTTTGGTAGCTCCCTGTTGCTAGGCTGAATGTCTGCACTCTTTCTGCTTAAAGCATCAGCTACAACATTTGCTTTCCTTAGAGTATAGTTGATTGTTAAATCATAATCTTTGATCAGTTCCAACCAACGCTTCTGTCTCATATTCAACTCCTTTTGAGTGAATAAATATTTAAGACTTTTATGGTCAGTGTATAACTCACATCTGGCTCCATAAAGAAAATTCCTCCATCCTTTCAGCACAAAGACTACTGCTGCTAACTCTGAATCATGAGTTGGATAATTGACTTCATGTGGTTTCAGTTGTCTTTAACCATAAGCAATCACTTTCCGATCTTGCATTAACACACAACCCAAAACTTCTTTAGATGCATCACAGTATACTGTGAATTCCTTTTGTGTTTCAGGAACTCCTAAGATTGGAGCTGTGGTTAACCTGGTCTTCAACTCCGGAAAACTCGCTTCACATTTCTCATCCCAATTGAATGGTGTATTCTTTCTTAACAACTTGGTCATTGGTCCAGCTATTTTGGAGAAACCTTCAATCAATCTCCGATAATAACCAGCCATCCCTAAGAAACCTCGAATTTGCTTCACGTTGGTTGGTGCAGTACACTCTAGTAGTGACTGAACTTTAGATGGATTTACAGCAATTCCATCTTTACTGATCACATGACCAAGGAATTCTACCTCATCTAGCCAAAATCCACACTTACTGAACTTAGCATAATGTTTATGTTCCCTTAGAGTCTGCAATGCTATTCTCAAATGATCAGCATGCTCTTCCTTATCCTTGGAATATATCAGAATATCATCAATAAAGACTATGACGAACTTCTCCAAATATGGCATGAAGATTTTGTTCATCAAGTTCATGAATATTGCTGGTGCATTGGTCAAACCAAATGGTACTACCAGGTATTCATGGTGTCCATATCTTGAGACAAATGGTGTCTTGGGAACATCCTCATGCTTGATTTTTATTTGATGGTAACCAGATCTTAGGTCGATCTTTGAAAATACTTCGGCTCCTTTCACTTGATCAAACAAATCTTGAATTCTTGGTAAAGGATACTTATTCTTTATAGTAACGTTGTTTAGATTTCTGTAATCTCCACACATCCTTCTTCCACCATCCCTCTTATCCACAAAGATTACTGATGTTCCCCATGGGGATACACTTTCCTGGATAAACCCTTTTCTGGCTAACTCATCAATTTTCGCTTTGAGTTATTTTAATTCGTTGGGTCCCATCTTATATGGTGCTTGAGCTATTGGTGTTGTACCGGGAATTAAGTCAATAGTGAACTGTATCTCCCTATCTGGTGGCATTCCAAGTAGCTCTGCTGAAAAAACATCTTGAAATTCATTTACTATAGTAATATCTTCTAATTTGACCTCTTTCATCGAGTTCAACTGCAGATCCACCATGATATGACTGTGCTTATCTGCTTGGTAAACTATCCTTGCTCCACTTGGAGTTTTGATTGAGACAGTTTTATCCTCACAATTTATCGGAGATCCATGTTCCATCATCCAGTCCATCCCCAGCACTACTGCAATTCCTTTCAAAGGAATCACATAAAGGTCTGAAAAGTATGTACAACCACAGATCGAGATAACTTGATCTTGTTTAATGTGGCGTACAATCACATTCCCCCTGCCGTAACTACGGTCATAGGGTTTTCTAACGTTGCCCTTCTAATCCCGAACTTATCACAAAATTCTTCTGAAATGAATGAAGTAGTTGCACCAGTATCAAATAGAACTTTGCCGGGATTGGTAAGGATATTGAGCGTACCTATCACTGCATGCTCCGAATTATCCACCTCCTCGAGGGTTGCACAGTTCAGCTTCCCAGTAGGTCTGTTCCTCTTGCCATTGTTGTTCTTGCCATTATTCCCCCCTTTATTGGGTTGTCCATTTCCTCCATTGGCTTGCCTTCCATCTCGAACCGGCCAACCTCCTTGTGGTTTTCTTGGACAATTGGGCTTGATGTGACCTCTTTGACCACAAGCATGGCATACAATTACTGGTTTCAGGCAATCCCTGCTCATATGCCCTGGGAGTTTTCAATTGTGGCATATAATATTATTTACATTTGGATTTGCACTCCGATTGGAATTGTTGCTGGTATAGGTCCTATTCCTTGGTTTGAATTCCATATTGGGCTTGTGATTGCTTGCTTGTATCCTCTTTGTTTCCTTCTTAGCTCTCTTCCTTCTATCCTCTTGGACATTCTTGTAGTCATCTTCAAAGGTAATAGCTGCATCTAGCAACTGCTGATAAGTTTGCTTATTAGCCAACCTCAACTGCATCCTCACAAATTTATTTAATCCACGCAGGAAACGCTTCTTCCTCTTTTCCTCCGTATTAACTTCTTCCTCAGCATAACGAGACAGTTGACTAAACTCCCGGATATACTTCATAACACTAGTATATCCCTGCTGCAGCTCCTTAAATTCTCTTCGCTTCAACTCCATAACACTCTCCGGAACATGATATTCACGGATTCTCTGTTTAAACTCTTCCCAAGTATACTCCCTTCCTGGTTGTTGCATGGCCAACTGATTCTCCCACCAAGATGCTGCAAGTCCAGCCAGAAGATGAGTTGCATATCTCAATTTCTCCTCCTCATTGCAACCTACAGCCTTCAGCTTTCTTTCTGTATCTACTAGCCAATCTTCTGCATCCATTGGTTCAGGATCTGATGCAAAAGGTAATGGCCTTGCATTCTGGAAATCAGATAGACTCACTCCTCCACCTTCAGGTGCCCTCTGATTTGCTCGTCCTAGCAACTCCTCCATGAACTTGTTCTGGGTCTCTTGCATCATTTGCATACACTGCATAAAGTTCTTCTCCATTAACGGCCTCATTGGTGGTGGTGGTGGTAATGCTCCCTGACTTGCTGCATCTGCATCGGCCTTCTCCTTGGCATCACGTTCAATCCGATGCTGCTCAGCTTCGGTTTCTACACCCGTATCCATGACCCTCTAGTCCTGCAACATAAAGCGAATACTCATATTACATCATGCACATGTGTTCTAAGCTCGACTTTATGCACAGAACTAGTCACACAATGAAGATCCAAAGAAAATCCAAATATGCATTTCACATATTATACATAATATCCTAATAATACAAAGTCATTACAACATATACCATATAGGTATAATCACAACACTACCTTATTTATCAAACTATCTTATTTCTTGGAGTACTATACACGGTACTTGACACCTCTAAATAGTTGCCTACTTCTAGTAGTATCTACGCTCATCATACATGACTGATGTCCAACCGTGATGACGTGTCGTTCGTCGTACAGTTTGTGGAACAAATGGCCTTCCAGAAGGAACATACTCAGTATCTGAAGTGTCGGGACTTGAGTCATTACTCAACTTGAGCGCATTGACTCCCTCCAGCTCAGCTGAAAAGTCTTCAGAAACATATTCAACATTTTCTCCTGCCTGCATCTCATGAGCTTCATTCCTTGAGTTGTCAACAGGATACACAGGTCCTGCTGATCCCCAGGTGCTCCTTTGGGCAAGATAGTTAAACACCGGATAATGTATATTCCCTGGGTTTTGAGAAGATGTTGATGATTCAAACACTCTCTCCTCAGGATCTTCTTCTTCATCCTGATTATCTATCGACATGGCATTTCTACTACTGTTACTAGGGTTAATTATTGCACCCATCCAGCTAGATTGTCCAACATTTCTGTCAGAACCATCTGTGGATATCTGGTGTTCATGAGATCCTTCATATGACCCCCTTCTCCAACCATCATAATTCTCAATAGGAAGTTCTGAATCAGAACCATCCTCTGAACCTTGTGGTACTGCATACCTCGTATCCATAGTAGGATCATGTATAGGTCCAGGACTTGGTGAATAAGGATATGGTATAAAAGATTCAGGATCTATTGATATGTCCTTAAAGATAGGTGTTGCACTACTACTTTCTTACTTCTCTAACTGGATTGCTAACTACTTCCTCCTTTCCGGATCAGTTAGATCCTCTAACATGTCATTTTTATCTTCGACAATCACTTGATGTGTCTTATAAAAAGACGCAACAAGTGTTCGGTATCTATCCATAAACTTGGAAGCTAACTTAGGATGCTTCTTAACCAAAGTAAGATGATCCGGTACGGGCTCCGAGTCTATAGAATCATGAGGTATCACAGAAAATGTGCTACCTTCTAACTCCTTGGCTTTATGCTCCCGGATATTAGCTATCGCCTCCACAACGGCAACATGATATGCAGCTAAGTGACTCCTACCTTCACCTATAGGTAGATCGTGATATAATCCAAGCTCCTCTAGAAGTTGGCTACTCACATGATACTTGGATAACATCCGGCAATCATGGTAAGTTATAGTGTTCACTGGAATTCTAGTTGGACAACTAAAAATCTTTAAAAGTTGACGAAGTTTGTCTATGAATGATCCTTGATAATCATCAAGAGTCTCCTCTTTCCTTACCAAAGTCTGTTTTGGAAACTTTGGTGCCATAGCTCTGTATATCAAGAAAATAATGTTTATTAGTAACCCATAATATATTGCATCATAACAAAGAATTATCACACTAAAAAATATAACGGAATATTCTCATTTGAATACCCATTATATTTCTTTTAGAGAATTATTTATCGTTGCTACACTCTCCTACAGGTAATACCCTTACTAGGTTTCCAACCTAAGGTCAAAGAAATTTGCTCTGATACCAACTGTGGTGACCCAGCACACCACTGCATGTGTAGTACAGTATAGTCGTTGACATGACATCCATAGAATACCGTTCCGTAAATATCACATCCCTCAGAGTGGTACAACAGAAACATTACGGGTCCTTATTACAAACATACACATATTATTATTATTATTACAATACCGGAAGTACAAGACTTCCAAAAGATTCAACTTACAAACCAAAATATAAGTGTTTCAGCGAAAGTTTCAAATTTAAAACTTAAACTCCAAATTGAGCTCAACAACTTATTGCTATATATTGTTCATGTTGCTCGGCTCAAGTGGCTACTAGAACTATAGTAATTATTCGGACTCTTGGAACTCTCCTCCATAGACGATGTCGTAGTCCTCCCCTTCTACGACTCCATACAGGTTGGGCTCTTCATAGAAGACCTCCTCTTGGCTCTCGGATGCATACATTGGGGTATCTTCGGGATTCTCAGAGTCTAAGCAAGGATTGAAAGGAAAGGATGAGTAACAGCGTTACCCAGCAAATTCATTATATACATGGTAGGAATTTGATGCTCTATCTACCACCTTAGACTACCAGTCTTTGGCACTATGCAATTTTCATAAATCTTTCTTCAAAGGTTGATTTTATTATAAAAATCTATGACCATCAGCCTTCACAGGTTGACCAGAACTTTCATGGAGTTCCTTTCCTGCCATGTTTGTAGCTCCTTCCCAGAATAGGGAGTAACAAGTTACAATTCTTACACTCTATAGAGGTGCGTTACTTTTCCCATGAGAGATCAACTCCTTGTTGAACAACCGGGTGTACTTTCCCGTCCACAATTCCATGATGTGGGGCCTAGTAGTTGGTCCAAGCCAATCACTTCCCTCTCCGCGACCTCATATGTCTGCACGATCCTTCGGGGCTGGATCAGCTTCGTTAAGCCCCCTTTCGGGCAGGCTAAAACCCTGATGAGTTCCCGAAGACTCTATGACCTAGTGATGCCTGGAATAGTACCATTTACATGGACTATATCCCTAAACACCATTCATAGATAATCTAGACACCAAAAGTGTGGAGCGTAAGGGTGCCCACCCATATGTTGGATCCGCACAAGGAATCACAACATCACTTTAAGGTCGTCTTGCCTCCATACAAGAGGAAAAGGATACAACTGACTTCTCCGTCCCATTCCAAATCTCATGGTTAACGCGTAATATACGACGCTAGAATCACTGATGTCATGGGTTATTAATCCCTAATTATCCATCATTATTGCAATTAGAACCCTAAGTTCTATTGCTCCATCATATCATCACTTAGAATGATATCTAAGATTTAATATCTTGGTAAAATAATGTTTCCTTTTTCTATAATATAGATGATAACACACAATTTGCAAATACTTTGATAAAGACTCTTCAAAGGACATGAGCAAGTGATGAACTTGCCTTGCGATTGCAAGGTAGTGAAGTCTGATGCTTGCACTGGACCTTGAGCTTCTATGTCTACAAAAACATCATTATTTCCTGGTAAGGACAATATTTAATGAAGCAAAATGATTATGCAAAAGTAATGTAATGCAATATATGTATTCTCCCCCATTATTTAAATTATAGAAAAAAATCCTTTTTTAATAATTAAGGATATATAAATATTAATTTCTTTAATATTTATTGAATATTGTACTCTTTTATTTTATTTCCTTTTTATTTGCATTTTATTTACTCAATAAATCCTTTTAAATTTTTCTTTAAATACTAAATATTGCTATTAAATATTTGTTTAGTATTTTTCTAAAATAGTACAATATTAATATATAATGAAAGTGATTTTTATTTATTTTTATCATCTTTCAATAATTTTGTAAAATTCCATAAGGAATTTATATATTACAAAATTCTTAATAAAATTTATATGTCTAAAATTTTATTTCTTAATTTATTTGAATAGTTTGGATTATTGTGAATCCAAAAATATTTTATTTATAATTTTTGGATTTTTATTTTATTTTCTAGAATTTATTTAAATTCAGGGGTATTTTGGTCTTTTCCATTTATTAAAACAGGCTCTAAATGATTTGGGTTGACTGTTTGGGTTTATTGGGCCCTTGTGTCCCAATAGGACAAAGTCAAAACAACACCCGAAGGGTTCTTGGCCCAATCCA
Source organism: Avena insularis (assembly GCA_023614405.1). Lineage (NCBI taxonomy): Eukaryota > Viridiplantae > Streptophyta > Magnoliopsida > Poales > Poaceae > Avena > Avena insularis. Next base: position 287,500,411 of record CM042695.1, read on the forward strand.
GCCCAACACTCTCTTTCTCTCTCTCGAGCTCACCTCTCTTCTTCTCCTTCCCCGACCCCGTGGTCAGCGGTGTCACCGCCGATGATTCACACCACCGTGGACCTCCCTGGCCACTATCGTGGTGTAGGACGAGGTTGTCGACCCCGCTCTACCCTCCTGTCCAATTCGATTTGGACCTGGAGCCCTCTTGTGGCCAGATCGATTTCGTTCCGAACCCTAGGGTTCGAGGTGACGTTGGTACTGACGCTGCCACTGCTGTCGTGTGTCGTGGTGATGCTCCTCGCCCCCAGGCGTGGCTATGGTTGCTGTCGTGGCGTTGTGTGGGTCGCAGCGCCCCCTTGGGGTGCTCCCCATGTCGCCATGTTCGTCGGCCTTCTCTTCTTACTCTTCTAATATACAGCGAGGACCTTCGGTAAGTTGTTCCTCTCCTTCTCGTGCTCTCTATGCTAGGCCATCCCATGTTAAATGTTGGTATTGACCATTCCTGGCTAGTGTCCTATCCTGATTAAGATGGTTTTTGTTGCTTAGGGTTCATACCCCTCTGTGGATTAGATATCCAATGAGTTGGATCAAGTTTTGATGGTCCCTAAGCATGATAAGTGGTTGTCAGTTGTGGCTTGCTGCTTATGATTAGCTGTGGTGATGCTAGTGGTTTACCTGATGATTCTATGGATTAATTTTTATATGGTTCAGATAGTAAGGTTGCTCTAGAAGCAATACTTGGGAAATCTAGTGGTTTAATAGCTCACCACTATCATTACTTGGTTAACGACAGTGAGGGTTGTGTGATGAAGTCACTATATTAGTACTGTTGGCTTAAGAATTCATATATAGCTTGAGATCAAATGATCTCTTATAGAGAATATATGTGTATGGATTTTCCTGATTATGATTCATGTAATGTCAGGAAAATGATTTATAGTTTGTTGGTTGTATCTATGAAGATTGGATGCTTAACCTGCTTAGTTCAGATCTGTTCTTGTGACACCATTCTAATATGGCACACATGACTAGATTCTTTTACTTAGCTTGGTTTTGTTCAAGCTTAAGATGAGTTTGGCATTAAAGATAAGTATAAACTTCTTTTCTTAAATCCCTAAGACCCATGATGTTGGTCTGAGGTTTAGGGATTAAGCCTTTATCTTGTTGATTCTCATGGATTGGTTCTGGTAGTGATAGCAGCTACTGTTTCTTGAATCAAAGTTGGGAAAAATTGATTGTAGGCTTGATAACTTATATAGATCCATAAGATTAAATTCTAAGGTTCTACTCCTATTTAAGAGATGTGCCTAGAAGTTTAGATCTTGGCTATATTTATTCTTGAATTGAAATGTAGCTTGATAGCTTAGATCAATGATGTTGTCCTGAGATCTTAGTTGGATCTTTATAATTTTCTGATTGCTTTTAGTGTTCAAAACTTTAGTGATGGATTCACCCCACTTGGGTGTTTTTTGAGAATTTGAGTAAGAGGCAAATTATGAATACTTGTCTAATATTAGACAGATAGATCATGTGATGGTCTATTTTACTCACCACACTCATTTGATGTTGGGTTTGCCAGTGGTTGATCTTGTGGTAACTTAATCTAGTGCTCTCCTGATATTCCTAGCTTCTAGCTTGTCCTTGATCTATCCCTTCACCCCCTGGTCCTGGTGGCTTGATCTTGGTCTTGCTATCCACCTAATTCACCCCCTCCTTATGTCACCATTTTGGTGATGTGATCCAGGGTTTTGATTGGTGTGATCTTGCTTGGCTTTGGCTTGGTTTAGCTGGTGGGCTGTTGTGCTTGGTGTGTAAGAACAAGAAACTGGTGTGGGGTTTGCTTCCCACGGCTGTGTTGAGCAGTTTTGTGTGATTGAGCTGTTGTTGTGGTGCTGACAGCACACACCATGCAGTTTGGTGTGTGTGATGCCTGTGTGCCTGCTGCACACCTTGTGGATATGCTCTGGATATGAAGTTACTTCTATCTGGTTACATTTACTTGTCTTGGTGAAATTTGCCCCTCCTTGCTGTTTATTTGGCTTATGACTTGAAATTTTGAAAGATTCAGTTCTTTCATATTGGTGAAATTTGCCCCTTCAAAAGGTTACTCAATGATGAAATCTTGAATAGTGCACTTCACTGTCAATTCTGAGAGTAATATACTTTTAACCTTAACTTTCTTTCTTTTTGTTTGTATTTGTTTTGCAGGTACCAGACTTGGAAATTCAAGACTTTAGTCTATGTTTTCTTTTTGTTTTAGAATAGTCATATGTAATATTTCTTTATTCTTTTGTAATTTGTTTTTATTCTTTTGTAATTTTATTTTTTATTCTTTTGTAATAAAGATTGTATTATTATTCAATAAAGAAATATTATTCTGCTATTTAATTACTATTGTAAAGATTGTTGCTCATTTACATAAGTTACCTTTGTGTAACTTATTTATTAAAAATTATGAAATAAATGTTCATTTTATTGATTATGTTATTTATTGAAGATTTAAGCTACTAATCATCTTCTCTTGACTAAATCAAATCACTCAGACCTAATTCTTAATCCTTTTACAATATAATTCCAACATTCAAATTTAAATTCAAATTTCATATCCCAAAACACATTAGTCCACAAAAGATCATATCAAAGTCTTAACAATCATCCTTCAAGACTATACCTAATCTCAAAGCATGAAGGAAACTTTGATCACTTTAGAGTTTTTATTTGGCGAAAAATTTGCCCACATTTTTACAGATGAATGCATGCAATATCATAAATTCCTAAATCTACCCTTCCTTGGTTCCTAAATGCTGGGATGTTACGCTGTCCTAATGGACACTCATCCATAACTTGGAGGAGACAAGTTACTCACGCCATTTATTTGAAACAAACCATGCATTTTAATTGTGCAGTTCGTAAACGAGAGATAAAACAATTGATTAACAGGAGTAGGTTAATATAGGAATTCAGGAAGGGTTGCTTGCCTGTGACCAGTGAGATGTCCCTTGTCTTCTTTAGAATACCAGAATACCGAGTACAATAATAAAAGAGAAAACCCGATGCTTCCTTCTTCTCGGCGTCGCACAATCACAACTATCACCGTTATTGAGCGTACATGCAAACAAACAACACCAAAATCAATACAAGGCATACAAGCATCAAACCATACATCCAGCAAAGGATAGATACATGATATACATCAATAGGATGTTGGAGGTTTGATTTGGGTTGGATTGGGAGAAGATTTGGGAGACATTAGGGAGAGGCTCCCTTTTGATTTATAGTCTAGGAACTACTTAAGAAAGGGTTTTTGATTAAGGACCTGATCTTTATGATATCATTGTATAAAAATGATACCATCAGATAGGTATTGATAAAATGAAGCCAACAAAAGTGGTTTCACTATTTTATCAATTTCCCTTGATTTATAATGGATTTTATAGCGATTAAAGCTCTAGTTTTAGGAAATAATTCGCCAGAACTGTTATGGAGTTCCAAAAATTATTTCCTTGGGTGGTTAGGTATTATTTGATGGACTGAATCAAGAGGAGTTGTTTTCACCTCAAAACAATTACCAGAATGCCCTTGAGAAATTCTCTGAGACAGTACTGGATGGGATTTGTCTTTTTCATCAGATTTACTTTACTGAAGCTTTTTAGGTGATTCCAAGGACACATGTTAGGTACTGAGAATAACTTTCTGTAGAAATGGGAATCTACCTTTTTGGAGTTGTAGAGGTACTGTACTTATTTTATTAATGAATAAACCATGCACATAAGAGTTTAATTCACTAATTTTCAACAGATACTCATAAAATTATGAGCTGCTGGATTGTGAAGGATATGGGTAGGTGTGTTCAAGGGGATTTCCAATTGGGTCCAAACCTCTTTTGTTTTGACCTAGGAAATTTCCCAAAGGCAGAAAAGGCTTTATTTTGATATTTTTACCAGGGCAAACTAGGAAGCAAAATAGTGTGTGGCCAGTGGGACATGAAAGGTATGGTTTATACCTTCTAGTACAAATTGGATTTACTCCATTTAGATTAGGGAAATTATCTGGAGATTTTATTTAGTGTTCTGGACAGATCTTAGTAGGGAATTTATCCTTTTTATTCTAAACCTCAAATAGGTCCAGCACCAGGTCTGCATGTTAGAGAAAAGGAGCATGCATGTGTGAAAAATTAGATCTAGCCAGAATATGGTGTTTTAATATTTTGTTTGTATTTATACCAAACTATCAAAACTGGATCTGGAAGTTAGTTATAAGGGGAAAAAAGGGCAGTAGGCTGGATCTGTTAGGATACTAGGCCGCGGAGTCGAAACCGGCTCACGCGGGCTTTACTCTGCGCGGGAATGGGTGGGATTGAAAAGCCTAGCGGGCCCCGGCTGTCATTGAAGGGGAGGCACCAAAGAAGTACGGGGCATTAGTGTCCTTTGGATCAAAACAAGATCGACGGTCAACAGTCATCTTCCTCGCTAAGATATAGGCGATGGAGATGAAACCCTAGGGAGCATCGAAGGAGGGTAGGGAGGCTCACTAGGGCTCCGAGGAGCGTTGGGGAGGTTCGGAGGCGACGCAGTCGACGACGACGGTCAGGATGAGGGGCGGCAAGGGGGGTTTTTTCCTCGGGAACGGCCTCGTGCGGAAACTACCGAGGCGAGCCCGTCGGTGCTTGACGGAGCTACTGCTGGTGCTGCTGCATATCGAAGGGAGGGGTTAGAGGGGGTTCTAGGGCCCTGGGAAGGTTGGGGGAGGTGTGGTTACCACGGGAGAAGCTCGGGCGAAAGTGCTGCATCGAGGGAGGTTGTTCTCGGGCATGCACCTCCGTGGCCACTTCCGGGGTTCCTACAGCAGATATATGTGCATGGGGGAGTAGATTAGAGGGTGTAGATGTCGAATAGATCACATGCACGGGGAGGATAGTAGGGAAAGTGCGACCTTGAGCTCGATCTAGACAATGGCCGAGAGTGCCATTTCCTCTTCGGGTGACTAGCTGAGAGGGGGAAGGAGGGGAGGGGGAGCTCTGGGGAGAAGAGTGAAGGGTGCTGGGGGCAAATGAGGGAGGAGTGAGGCCCTGGGGTAGCCTCTGGCCTTATAACCCGAATGGAGGGGTTTATGGTGGGTGTGGCTTGTGGATGAGCATGGAGGAGGGATGCTGCTCGGGGGTTGGGCCTTAGGGGCGATGGAGAGGGGGAGTGTGGGGGCACAGAAGGGCAAAGACGGGCTGGGGAGTCGTCTGCTGCAAGGTTTCTCCCTCTCTCTCTATTTTGCCAAGGAAATAAGAAATGACTTAGAGGGGAGAGCTAGGTAGGCAAGGGTGCAGCCATTGGCTCGTGGAGTGGTGTGTGGGGGTACTGTAGATGACCAGAGGTGAAGGGAGGGTGGTTGTTGCTGCCAAGCCTTTAAAACACAAGATATGCCAAGATATTGTCTCTCCCTTACTCTTACAAGCACTAGGGGACAAAGGAGGGGATGGGTACTGTAGTGCTACAGTGCACACGACCAGGCGGGAGTGATGATGTTGTGGAGGAGTTCTTGGGAAGATTGGAGCTGGTTTGGTTTTGGTTTGAAACAAGATTTGCTTTGGTTTACAAAAATTGATCAAAGGGAGGCTTGTGAAGGAAGTTGAAGAATTTGCATTGGGCAAAGTGTGGAAGTGGTACTGGTAGATAGATGAGGTCAACTAATTTCTTCATGATTTAAATGGAATTTTTCTAGAGATTATAATCCCATTTAAATGCACTTCTTCAAAAAGTGCTGAAGTAGATTATGGAAGCTAAGATGATATTTTGATACTGGACAAGCTTGGTTTTTTATGTGATATGGTCCTAAATACCATAAAACACATTGGAGAATTTTATTTGAATTTATTGAGGTGGAAAAGTATTTTTGGGAAATTATTTCTTGTTTCTGCCATTTAAGAAAGAGGGCAAAAAGAAATAATAAAGAATCTCAAAAATAATTATTTTTGAGTTGGGAAGATGGGATATGATATATAGGCCTCAAATGTGACTTGAGTTGGCAGGATGATTTGGAGAAAAGCAAACTTGCCTTTAAAGACAAGGTTGTTGAGAAATTGGTAAGTAAAGGAAATAAAATAGTTTAATAATCCAAGTTATTGGGAGAATTATTTGGGGATGCTTATATCCAAGGTAGATGATGTAAACTTGATGTAGGCATCAAGGTCAACCTTGGTTTTGGAGAAAAGTGGTGAAAAGGATGGAAACTAGATAAGGGAGGATCTAGGGTTTAGTTATTTTGATGCCACCTAAACAAGATTGGATTAGGGAGCTCAGAGCTCACCTTGGTAAAAGGGTTATATGGATGGATAGACCAAGTCATATAGATGATCATGGAAACAAGAGTTGGGCTTGGTTGCATTTGAGGTGGTCTAGAAGAGATGGCAAACTTTGTTGAAAATAAGGCGGCCATAGCAAATACATCAGGTAGCCTCCTAAACCATGTGGGTTTAAGAAGCACAAGGCTCCAATGGCAACAAGTGAAGTGGGGATTGATATTCCATGATTAGTAGATAATAACCAAGAAAGTATTTGGTCAAGGGGATGTGGAATATAGATGTGAGCTTCTGCCAAAGTAGGCAAGATGATAAGATTTGCATAAAAGATTATTATCTTGACTACAAAATCATCATGGAGGAGTGGGAAATAGAATGGCTTAGTCAAGGGTAAGAGTGGGCTTTGGTAGTACTAAAGTTGTACTACAAGATGGTTCAAGTACATTCTCAATAATGCACATAGGTTGGAAAAAGGTAGAGCTCCAAACATGGTATCCAGATAAGAAATCCAGACTTAGCCATTTTGGCAGATTTTGGGGTTTTTAGACTAGAGTGCAAGTGTAGAAGCTTTTGAGAGGATGCACGGTTCCAAACTCATGATCAAGGAGATGATGTTGAGGTACTAACTAAGTAGATAGGATTCATGCTTAGGTTGGATCTCCATTGAGTTGGAAACCATCCAGAGGGATTATCCTTGGATTGATATGATTTCGAGATGAGAGGGTCACTTGAGTAGCTTAGGATAGATCCAGACTTGGATGCCTTATATGGGCTTGATGATCACAAGCAAGGATTGGGTCCTAAGGGATGAGCTACTAGATTAGCTCACTCTAGTTCCTAAGCAAACAAGGCAAACAGCAGATCAAGGCAATTCATCAGACAGCAGATCAAGGCAATTCATCAGACAGCAGATCAAGGCAATTCATCAATCAGCATATCAAGGCAATTCATCTTATCACTTATACACTACTACTAGGGTTACCAACAAGCCTAGATTGAGGTAAGGAGGGGGTATTTTGAGTTGGGTGTATCTTGAGGTAAGATAAGGATCACCTTGGTATTCCTGCCAAGATTGGAATAGAAAGGTTTTAATAAAGGTTTTGGAAAACCTAGAGATAAGGGTAGTTGAAGGTTCTGTCTTGAAAACATGAGGAGATAATATATAGGTCTCCATAGTTTTGTTAATAGAGACTAGTAAAGTATTTCGTTGTGGCAAAGTCATCTTGGATCAGTTTTTTGAAATGTCAGAACATTTGAGAATATGAAAGATGAGCCAAGACATCTCTTTTGTAAAATAGCTTTTGTAAACTAGTGTTGAGATGAGGAGTACACAACTAATACACAAGAAGTTGCTTGAGCACAAGCAAACAATTAAGCACACTGTAAGGGTCCCAACCTTTAAATAAGGTAGAGTCCCCTGTGTTTACAATGCTAGTCCCTGGATCAATAGCTAGCATCCACAGTTAAGATGTAATATCAAGAAACAAAGGTCATAATATAACTTTATAACCAGAAATAACATAATTTTATTACATCTTACATAGCTCATTTGGCTATTACATTACATTGCAACGGAATATGTATAAGCATGGGGTCCTTCTTCTTCAAAGTGCCACAGGCAGACATGTTGGTTGTAGACTTTGTAATCCTAATCAATCAATCTTCTCTAAAATAATCAAACCTGCAACATTACAAGTTACAGCCACAAAGGTCAATACATTTGAATTGTATTGGCAAGTTTCACTACTATGTTGAATATAAGTGGATCCTATCATTACATGCATATTTGGCTAAGTAGGGTTTTAGGCTCATTTGCAGAAAGCAATAATTTATCCTATCTTTTCAAAGGGGTTTTGATCTTTTGTCACCTCTTTCTGAACTCCTTGGAATCCACCAAGTGTCTTTGTCAAAATCTCTTGAGCTCCTTGGTAACCCCAAGTGTTCAAGTTTTCATCAAAATCTCTTGAGCTCCTTGGTAACCCCAAGTTTTCATCAAAATCTCTTGAGCTCCTTGGTAACCCCAAGTGTTCAAGTTTTCATCAAAATCTCTTGAGCTCCTTGGTAACCCCAAGTGCTTCAAGTCTTTTGTTGTTACTTTAAAGTTTTCTTTTAGAAATTGGAATGTCGAGATTTCCCATAGCTTCAAGCTTTAGTTGCTCAGTATTGTCCATAACCGGGGACACGGCTAAGTACTTAGATTTTATTATCTTCTGCAGAAGTTGTACACTTTACCCACATGTCACACTCTCATCTTGTTGCCACCAGTGGCCGCTGGATAAGTGCTCACCAAGATGGAGCACCGGCAGATTGAGAATGTGACGAAGTGTTTCCAGAGGGTCCTCCCATACACCATTGCTAGCTTGTCTTCAGTACCCATGTAGGATTCCAAGTTCCTCATTTTCAGTAACCCGAAGACAATGCATGGGTCTTCCCAATGTAGTTGACCAAGCCAGAGCCATAAGTAGCATGTGGTTGTACACGAAAGCCACAATTGGAGAAACATGTTCAATCTCTAAGTTTCCTGGGTGGTTTTCTTTTGGTGCACAACACAAAGAGATTTCCATAGACATGGTTCCTTTTGTTGCCACCTTGTCAAAAACTCAAAGTATCCTTGTCCACCCAGGTGGTTCATTGAGTCCTTGTTTTATTATATAAAACACAAGTCTTTTCTCAACTTCATAAAAATCTTCACATGTGTCTCTTCTCAAAATATTTAGCATGGCTAAGCATTTCACAACTACATTGTTTTCACTAAGGAATATATAAGGTATCCTATTAGGATTTAGCATAGCATAAGTATAGAAATTCTTTTCATGCATGTTTCAAAATCCACTAAGTATAATGAAAATAGTAGGACTTTAGATGATAGTGTAACTTGCCTTTTTGGTTGGGGATGTTGGTTCACTTCTTGATCTTGCTAGTCTCACACTTTTCTAACTTCACTACAATCAATCAAGCAAACATAATATCAACTAGCATTCCAACCAATATTCAAACAATCAAACACACACATAAAATAATAGGGACTAAGTCATGCATGCAAGCATGCAAAAGATAGTTTTATTTGCAAAGATGGTTTCTACTAGGCTCTAAACTTTGTAAAGTCTAAGGTGGTCACTTTCTAAAGTGGCAAAGTCATTTGCAAAAGGGTTTTATCCATAAACCATTTTTAAATCCAATCATTATTTTATGTGGTGGAAAATGTTTTTATCAAAGCAACAATTTTATATTGTTCACCAAATAAGTTGTTAGTTCACAAAAATTGGTGTTTTGGGTCAGTAGGTTTGATTCAAATCATTTTCCCAAAGTTTTCATTCCAAAATCATTTTCATAACAAAAGCAATATTTTTATTTGACTAGAAATGGGCTAATTCAAGTTTTTATTCCTAATCTTCACAAAATCCATTTTTAAAACCATGGGTTGTTTCCTAGGGTCAGTAGGTTCACAACAAACCAATTTGAAAAGATTTCAACCTCAAAAACATTTTGGAACAATTTTTCTAATCTAAACAAGCATACAAATGTTTCTGCAAAAACAACAAATCTACCAGAGGCTTTTTACTAAACAAATTGCATGGTTGGCTAGGTCTTGTTCCACTGATTCCAATGATATAAAGTTTGTAATTTTTGGACGTGTGGATCAAAAGTTACATGGGTTTCAAATCTCCAAACAAATCTGATTTCAAATCTATTTTTAAATCGAAGACTAGCCACGCGTCGCTTTTTTATTGGGCGATACCGGTTCGCACGGATCGACTGATGCGGTGCATTGGATCTAAATAACATCGTGCGGCTCTGAGAATACGATACCCCTTCGTTTAGTCAATCTATCGCAACGCTTGGATCTAAATCCTACGGTCCACAGCATCTCAACCAAGAACTGGCGGTGCTGCGCGGCGGCAGATGGCGGCGACGGTCAGGCGGTGGGCTAGCGGCGGTTCTAGGAAGCAAGGAGGGAAGGGGAGGTGCTCACCGGGTTCAGGAGGTCACGGTGAAGATCGAGGCGGTGTTGGTCTGGCGAGGGGCGCTCTGGTTCTAGGTGATTGTCACGGAGTGGGGAACGGCGTCGGGCGGCTCTGGTCCTGGTCGGAGGCGACGCTGTGGTTCACCCCGAAGCAAAAAGAGAACACGGTTAGATGCGCCGGATCAAGGCGAAGCTGCGAGCGTGAAGGAGAGGGTGCGGGGTGGTCTATGCTTACCAGGGGACGTCGCCGGAGAGGGAAGCAGACATGGCGGCACTCGGAAGTTGTCGAAGCCGACGCTCTGGGGCGCTCGCGGTTGAACGGAGGGCACAGACAGGTGCGCCTGGGAGTGGGGATCTCGACGGTGTGCTCAGGAAGGCAGGGGGCGACAGGGTTCGGTCGGAATTGGCTGGGGATGGTGGTCGGAGCAGTGACGTTGTTGCTTTGATTCAGGGCAGCCTGGTGGCGTTCAGGGCGTGGTGTCTGAGGGGAAAGGAAGAGGAGGGCGAGGCGTTTAAGGGAGCATGGTCGCTGGGGGAGTAATGGCTGTTAATCACGCGAATTGATCACCGGAGTAAAGACTGCAAACGGCGAGGAGGAATCAGCGCGAGGAAGAAGAGAGTGAGCTGGCGCGTGGGGTCCGGGTGTCAGCGGGGGAGTGAGAGGTAAATAGGGTCCACTCGTCAGTCGCTCTGCGGGTGTGCGTTTAGGTAGAAAACGCTTCATGCGTGGGGGAGAGAAGCTGGGCTAGCTGTGCTCGTTGGGCTTGGCCAGTTGGGCTGAGTCCATTTCTATATTTTTTTTCTTCTGAATGCTTTTTCTTTTTCCAATTCTATTTTCTGTTTTGAAATTCAAACAACAAATCAAACATTCAAATCAATTCAAACAATCATCACACTTTGCAATTGAATTTTGGTTCTGTTTAACAACATAAACCAATTCCAAAAATAAAAATAATATTTTTATTTTAGAGTCCATTTATAATTAAATAAAATGGCCATTAGTTATTAAATCAAATGGGTTTTAATTTATTTAAAAACTCCATTTGAAATCCAAATATTTTCAAAACCAAATCAGTAGGTTTTATTTGAAAATAGAAGATACTTAGAAAACTTGTTTAAAATAAAATAACATTTTTATTTTAGGATCCATTAATGATTAAATAAAATGGACCTTAGTTATTAAATCAAATAGGATTTGTTTTATTAAAATCTTTATTTTGAAATCTCAAAATAAAACCAAAACTCTTCAGTAGGTTTTATTTGAAAATAATAAACACTTGGAACACTTATTTAAAATAAATTAATAATTTTTGGTGTTTACTTAAAATGGTAAACCTTTTATTTAAATAAAATTGGATATTAAATCCTTATTATTTTATTTAAATAAACCTTTACTCTTTTAATCAAAGCAAAACATTTTAATTCAAAAGTTTGGCCAAGGTTTAATTTGGCTCTATAAAATAATCCTTATTTATAAATCTATCTTTTCTTTGGAAACCAAATCTTTTTATTAAAAAATTCAAAATAGTAATTCCAAATATTTTTTTTACTTTATTGTTTATTTATCTTTTTAAATCCCTTTAGGATTTTATTTGATCCAATGGGTTTTGAAAGTTTCCAATTGGATTCAAAAAGTTTCTTCTCACCCTGAAATTCAACAAAGTTTTATTTTATTCATTTATTTTTCACATTACAAGATTTGGAAAATCTTGGGATATGACAGGCTACCACCCTTAAAATAAATCTCGTCCCGAGATTTGGGAAAGCTAGGGTTACAAGTAGGCTCAAACAACTAGGGTACTACCACCCTTAAAATTTTTCCAACTAAACTACATGTTGGCTTGCTTGGGATCTTGGGGAAACTTCTCTGGGCAAACATTTGCTTAGTGTCCTTTGTTTCCACACTTGACTCATGGGCCAAGGCTGAGATCCTTCATAGGCTTGTTTAACTTGTTCTTCATCTTTTCTGGACAATTGCTCGCATAATGTCCTGGGTTCTTGCAATTGAAACAGTTGATATCTTTGAGTTCTTTACGTGTCTCTTGTGGACAAGTTGCTGCATAATGGCCTAGCTCTTTGCAATTGTTGCACCATACTTGGCCAATTTCCTTATACTTCTGGTTCTTTGGGCATTCACTGGAATAGTGTCCCATTTCTTTACAATTATGACATTGCACAAGGCTTTTGTCCTTCTTTTGCTTTTTGGGTTTCTCCAAAGCTAGGAGTGCATCTAGTTCATGTTGTTCATATGATATCTGGTAGGTAGGAATGTCTACATGTTTCTTGGACCTTCTATTGCTCTTTGGAAAATTCATATGCCTCTTCTTTGGTCCTTTGAATTGGGTTGTTTTGCTTGGAGGTATAAGTGGACCTTTTCCTTTGTCATCAACCTTCTTGGTAGACTTGGATCCTTCTGGATAGTTTGCAATCATTTGTTGCACTCCATCTTGTTTCCTTTGTTCAACAATGGAATAGATGGGGCATTGGATAGGGACATGGTTGTTTCCTTCACATAGGTAGGAAGTAGATTGAGAGGTGGGACATTGGCCAACTAGGTGTTTCTCTTCACAATTAGGGCATTGATCTCCATGCTCCTTAGAAGTGTGATCCTTGTCTCCACAAATAATGCAAGTTGGGGCTCCATATAGAATAACATTTCTGTCACCCTTGTTGTCACAAACTCTTTTGGAATAGTTGTTTTCCATGTTGATCATTTGATCAGTCACCTTAAGCATCAACTGGCCTTGAGTTTCCAAAAATCCTTGCAGGGTTTGATCTTCCCCACTGGTGTTGGCTATGAATTGAGCTGTCATTTGGTTCAATTGGTTTTGGGTTGCTATGAGCTCTTTCATGTTGTCCCCTTGGTTGGTGTTGGTGTCATCAACCTTGATGTTGGAGTCTCTTGGAGTAGTCATCTATTTGGGTTGAATGGAGATTAGAATAGGCAAGATATTTCTAAGGAATCAATTCTAATCACACACATCACAATTCACACAACCAATGTGTAAGCAATCACAAACAACTTTTCACTCAAACAATGAAGTTCAAGCACATTCTTAGGAAGCAAAATATTTTGTTACACCACATAAGTTGGTGGGTTTGATTTAACTAAAATATGGTAGTCCATCTATAGGGTTTACTTGTGATCTTTCCATCCTTTTGGTTGATTCTTCTTTGCATGAGGTCATGGTTTCCTTGAGAAAAACTCTTGGTTACAATAACTTCTAGTGAAATGATCTCCTTCTAATTTTTGCATTTCCTTAGTCTCCATATCTTGGGCAAGATTTCCTTGTCTCACTTGTAGTCCTTAGTGGTATCCAAGTTGGAAGTCCTTGGTGAAAATGCTGAAGATGTTGAAGTCATTAGAGTTGAAGAAGTTGAAGTCATTAGAGTTGAAGAACTCTTTAGCACATGGTGAAGTCTCTGGCCATAGGGTAGGTTTTTCCATCAAGTTGAAATAGATGAGATGTAGAATCAAAAACCAAAGTGGTTGAGGAAAGAGTTTACAAGATTGTTTGTAAATAAGTTTTGGAACAAATACAGCTCCTATTTTTCTAAGGGTTTTTGACCAATCCTAGGTTTACAAATCCTACAGGCAACACAATGCTCTGATACCATCTGTAAGGGTCCCAACCTTTAAATAAGGTAGAGTCCCCTGTGTTTACAATGCTAGTCCCTGGATCAATAGCTAGCATCCACAGTTAAGATGTAATATCAAGAAACAAAGGTCATAATATAACTTTATAACCAGGAATAACATAATTTTATTACATCTTACATAGCTCATTTGGCTATTACATTACATTGCAGCGGAATATCTATAAGCGTGGGGTCCTTCTTCTTCAAAGTGCCACAGGCAGACATGTTGGTTGTAGACTTTGTAATCCTAATCAATCAATCTTCTCTAAAACAATCAAACCTGCAACATTACAAGTTACAGCCACAAAGGTCAATACATTTGAATTGTATTGGCAAGTTTCACTACTATGTTGAATATAAGTGGATCCTATCATTACATGCATATTTGGCTAAGTAGGGTTTTAGGCTCATTTGCAGAAAGCAACAATTTATCCTATCTTTTCAAAAGGGTTTTTATCTTTTGTCACCTCTTTCTGAACTCCTTGGAATCCACAAAGTGTCTTTGTCAAAATCTCTTGAGCTCCTTGGTAACCCCAAGTGTTCAAGTTTTCATCAAAATCTCTTGAGCTCCTTGGTAACCCCAAGTGTTCAAGTTTTCATCAAAATCTCTTGAGCTCCTTTGTAACCCCAAGTGTTCAAGTTTTCATCAAAATCTCTAGAGCTCCTTGGTAACCCCAAGTGCTTCAAGTCTTTTGTTTTTACTTTAAAGTTTTCTTTTAGAAATTGGAATGTCGAGATTTCCCATAGCTTCAAGCTTTAGTTGCTCAGTATTGTCCATAACCGGGGACACGGCTAAGTACTTAGATTTTATTATCTTCTGCAGAAGTTGTACACTTTACCCACATGTCACACTCTCATCTTGTTGCCACCAGTGGCCGCTGGATAAGTGCTCACCAAGATGGAGCACCGGCAGATTGAGAATGTGACGAAGTCTTTCCAGAGGGTCCTCCCATACACCATTGCTAGCTTGTCTTCAGTACCCATGTAGGATTCCAAGTTCCTCATTTTCAGTAACCTGAAGACAATGCATGGGTCTTCCAAATGTAGTTCACCAAGCCAGAGCCATAAGTAGCATGTGGTTATACACGAAAGCCACAATTGGAGAAACATGTTCAATCTCTAAGTTTCCTGGGTGGTTTTCTTTTGGTGCACAACACAAAGAGATTTCCATAGACATGGTTCCTTTTGTTGCCACCTTGTCAAAAACTCAAAGTATCCTTGTCCACCCAGGTGGTTCATTGGGTCCTTGTTTTATTATATAAAACACAAGTCTTTTCTCAACTTCATAAAAATCTTCACATGTATCTCTTCTCAAAATATTTAGCATGGCTAAGCATTTCACAACTACATTGTTTTCACTAAGGAATATATAAGGTACCTATTAGGATTTAGCATAGCATAAGTATAGAAATTCTTTTCATGCATGTTTCAAAATCCACTAAGTATAATGAAAATAGTAGGACTTTAGATGATAGTGTAACTTGCCTTTTTGGTTGGGGATGTTGGTTCACTTCTTGATCTTGCTAGTCTCACACTTTTCTAACTTCACTACAATCAATCAAGCAAACATAATATCAACTAGCATTCCAACCAATATTCAAACAATCAAACACACACATAAAATAATAGGGAATAAGTCATGCATGCAAGCATGCAAAAGATAGTTTTATTTGCAAAGATGGTTTCTACTAGGCTGTAAACTTTGTAAAGTCTAAGGTGGTCACTTCCTAAAGTGGCAAAGTCATTTGCAAAAGGGTTTTATCCATAAACCATTTTTAAATCCAATCATTATTTTATGTGGTGGAAAATGTTTTTATCAAAGCAACAATTTTATATTGTTCACCAAATAAGTTGTTAGTTCACAAAACTTGGTGTTTTGGGTCAGTAGGTTTGATTCAAATCATTTTCCCAAAGTTTTCATTCCAAAATCATTTTCATAACAAAAGCAATATTTTTATTTGACTAGAAATGGGCTAATTCATGTTTTTATTCCTAATCTTCACAAAATCCATTTTTAAAACCATTGGTTGTTTCTTAGGGTCAGTAGGTTCACAACAAACCAATTTGCAAAGATTTCAACCTCAAAAACAATTTGGAACAATTTTTCTAATCTAAACAAGCATACAAATGTTTCTGCAAAAACAACAAATCTACCAGAGGCTTTTTACTAAACAAATTGCATGGTTGTCTTGGGCTTGTTCCACTGATTCCAATGATATAAAGTTTGTAATTTTTGGACGTGTGGATCAAAAGTTACATGGGTTTCAAATCTGCAAACAAATCTGATTTCAAATCTGTTTTTAAATCGAAGACTGGCCACGCGTCGCTTTCTTATTGGGTGATACCGGTTCGCACGGATCGACTGATGCGGTGCATTGGATCTAAATAACACCGTGCGGCTCTGAGCATACGATACCCCTTCGTTTAGTCAATCTATCGCAACGCTTGGATCTAAATCCTACGGTCCACAGCATCTCAACCAAGAACTGGCGGCGCTGCACGGCGGCAGATGGCGGCGACGGTCAGGCGGTGGGCTAGCGGCGGTTCTAGGAAGCAAGGAGGGAAGGGGAGGTGCTCACCGGGTTCAGGAGGTTACGGTGAAGCTCGAGGCGGTGTTGGTCTGGCGAGGGGCGCTCTGGTTCTAGCAGGATTGCTCGCCGGAGTGGGGAACGGCGTCGGGCGGCTCTGGTCCTGGTTGGAGGCGACACTGTGGTTCACCCCGAAGCAAAAAGAGAACACAGTTAGATGCGCCGGATCAAGGCAAAGCTGTGAGCGTGAAGGCGAGGGTGCGGGGTGGTCTGTGCTTTCCAGGGGACGTCGCCGGAGAGGGAAGCAGACACGGCGGCGCTCGGAAGTTGTCGAAGCCGACGCTCTGGGGCGCCCGCGGTTGAACGAAGGGCACATATAGGTGCACCTGGGAGTGGGGATCTCGACGGTGTGCTCAGGAAGGAAGGGCGACAGGGTTCGGTCGGAATTGGCTGGGGACGGTGGTCGGAGCAGTGGCGTTGTTGCTTCGATTCAGGGCAGCCTGGTGGCGTTCAGGGCGTGGAGTCTGAGGGGAAAGGAAGAGGAGGGTGAGGCCTTTAAGGGAGCGTGGTCGCTGGGGGAGTAATGGCTGTTAATCACGCGAATTGATCGCCGGAGTAAAGACTAGAAACGGCGAGGAGGAATCATTGCGAGGAAGAAGAGAGTGAGCTGGCACGTGGGGTCCGGGTGTCAGCGGGGGAGTGAGAGGGAAAGAGGGTCCACTCGTCAGTCACTCTGCGGGTGTGCATTTTGGTAGAAAACGCTTCGTGCGTGGGGGAGATAAGTTGGGCTAGCTGTGCTCGTTGGGCTTGGCCAGTTGGGCTGAGTCCATTTCTATATTTTTTTTCTTCTGAATGCTTTTTCTTTTTCCAATTCTATTTTCTGTTTTGAAATTCAAACAACAAATCAAACATTCAAATCAATTCAAACATTCATCACACTTTGCAATTGAATTTTGGTTCTGTTTAACAACATAAACCAAGTAGAGTCCATTTATAATTAAATAAAATGGCCATTAGTTATTAAATCAAATGGGTTTTAATTTATTTAAAAACTCCATTTGAAATCCAAATATTTTCAAAACCAAATCAGTAGGTTTTATTTGAAAATAGAAGATACTTAGAAAACTTGTTTAAAATAAAATAACATTTTTATTTTAGGATCCATTAATGATTAAATAAAATGGACCTTAGTTATTAAATCAAATAGGATTTGTTTTATTAAAATCTTTATTTTGAAATCTAAAAATAAAACCAAAAATCTTCAGTAGGTTTTATTTGAAAATAATAAACACTTGGAACACTTATTTAAAATAAATTAATAAGTTTTGGTGTTTACTTAAAATGGTAAACCTTTTATTTAAATAAAATTGGATATTAAATCCTTATTATTTTATTTAAATAAACCTTTACTCTTTTAATCAAAGCAAAATATTTTAATTCAAAAGTTTGGCCAAGGTTTAATTTGGCTCTATAAAATAATCCTTATTTATAAATCTATCTTTTCTTTGGAAACCAAATCTTTTTAGTAAAAGATTCAAAATAGTAATTCCAAATATATTTTTTTACTTTATTGTTTATTTATCTTTTTAAATCCCTTTAGGATTTTATTTGATCCAATGGGTTTTGAAAGTTTCCAATTGGATTCAAAAAGTTTCTTCTCACCCTGAAATTCAACAAAGTTTTATTTTATTCATTTATTTTTCACATTACAAGATTTGGAAAATCTTGGGATGTGACACACACATTGCAAGAAAAAAAATGGTTCCCCCTGATTTCCCTTTTCGACATTTAATCAGGGTTGCTGAAATTGGGATGTTACACGAGACATCATATGGATCAAGATCAGAGATGAAATAATAACAAGTAACACTCTGAACATGAAAAATAATCCAATGGTTCCACTCAATAGCATCAACTACAACAAGTAATCAACACCGGGAAAGTTTCCCCTATGAACTATGCAAGATTCAACCCAATTGTTACAGCGGTACGGCTTGGTGGAGATGATGATGATGATCCCGATGAATCCTAGCTTGATGGCAGTTTCAATGGCGATGATCTCCCCTCTCCGGGAAGGAATTTTCTCGGCAGATTTCTGCCTGCCGGAGAGCTCTTTCTCTCTCTGTAGTTTCCGCCCTGCAGAGGCGGTGGAATATTTCTATGATGGCTCGCCGAGTCTTAGGTTTTCGGGGGTAGATATACGCGAGAGGGCGACGCCATAGGTGGAATAGGGCGGCCACACCACCTGGTGGCATGGCCTAGGGGGACCCGCGCCTAGGGGTGGTGTGGGCCCCCTATGGCCGATCTCCACTCCATCTTCTGGCTTTCTTCGTCTTCTAGAAAAATAGGAATTTTTGTATATTTTATGGGATTTTACGATCTTCGGAAATATTGCATCTGTACAACGCTTTTTCCATCAGAATACTGACTCCAGCAGTTAATTCTCCAAGAATCATCAAACATGCAAAATAGATGAAATAACATAAGTATCATCTCTAAATACAAAATATATCAACGAATAATAGTAAATATGATATAAAATAGTGATGCAAAATGGATGTATCAACTCCCCCTAGCTTAGACCTCACTTGTCCCCAAGCAAAAATTGAACTCAGTAAACATGGCCATAGGTTTATGGAGTGAAGTGTCGATAAAGATAATATGAACTAGAAGCATCACATTTATGAATGCACAAATCATAATAGAAAGCAACTCACTCTTATATAACTTAACTTGCAATGAGTAAGGGAGTCACACTAAAGGTGCACAAAGAAAATCATAATTGGTTATGGCAAACTTTGTTCTTGGTCAGAGAACAATTAACAAATCATACTTTTGAGCAAAGGTTTTATAATGAATCTTAAATTGTAGGAGTCTCTTTCTCAAACATAACGGTTTTTTCACAAACAATGATAGCTTTTAAAGTTATATTCATTCGGATAAGAGCATTGTGCATAAAAAGGAACATAAGAACAAGATTGAATAAATCAACATATAGATGACTGAATCACAACAACTCAAATGCTTGCTTGAGATAGAGAGGAATAGGTTTACTGACTCAACATAAAAGTAAAAGATAGGCCCTTCGTAGAGGGAAGCAGGGATTAACAAGTTTCATAAAGCTTCCAAAAATTATGGTACTCATTAGCTTTGAGCTCTTATTGCCCTTATCATAAGCATCTTGAAGTGATTAAGGTTAATGTGAGGGAAAATATGAGTTATATGCTTGACCAATCACAAGTTGAAAATCTCATGCCCCTTGTGTATGAGTACCGTTCCTCATGCTACTCAACTTTAGTCACAGGTAGGTTCTTGTCATTGTAAGTATATGTGTATCACAGAGAACTGCCAATGGGGTACCCCTTGCCCCATGACATAGGAGCTATCCCATATCAAAATGACAAGGCAACAGACAATGAGCATCTCAGCGATCTTTTTATTTACCATGAGCATGGTTTTTTTCTTTCAAAGATGCTTCATAGAATGCTCATTATGGTTATGATGCAAGTTTCCACCATGATTAGGCATGGCTTAGGCTAGCCGCCCAGGCGTTTCTCTAACAAATATACAAACTCCATGGACTTACAAGCTTCCCTTTTATTTCACACCGTCGGCATCCATAAACAAAAGAACATGATATCAACTGAATAGATATGTAAAATGTTGAAAGTGTGCCTGATACGTCATAAAAGTATCTATAATTTTTGATGTTCCATGCTTGTTTAGTATCAACTTTGCTATGCTTTGTCTACACTTTGAGGTATTTTTATACATTTTCTGGGACTAACCTATTAACAAGGTGCCGCAGCGCCAGTTGCATGTTTTCTGTTGTCTTTGGTTTCAGAAAGCTAGTAAGGAAATATTCTCGGAATTCGACGGGACAAAAGCCAAAGTCAATATTTTACCGGAGAGAACACAAAGACCGAAGGGCATCCGAAGGGGGGCCACGAGGTGGCCACACCCTAGGGCCGTGCGGCCCAGGGGGCGCGCTGCCACCTGGTGTGGTCCCCTCAGGCAGCCCCCTGCCTTGCCTCTTCGCCTATAAAGTCACCCCGATGCAGAAACCCTAAGAACCCGATCAGATCTCCATGAAACAGTCCGTAGCCATCGCCACCATCGTCCCTAGATCGGGGGGGTCTGAAGCTCTTCTCGGCACCCTTCCAGAGGGGAGAGATCATCCCGGAGTCCTTCTTCATCACCATGCCAGCCTCCGGTAAGATGCGTGAGTAGTTCACCCTTGGACTATGGGTCCATACAGTAGCTAGATGGTTGTTTCTCCTCCTTTGTTCTACCATGTTTAGATCTTGTGAGCTCCGTTCATGATTAAGATCATCTATTTGTAATCATACATGTTATGTTTGCGGGGATCTGATGGATATTGAGATACTATGTTAGATTGATTATTGATTCTATCATGTATGTGTTATTTGTGATCTTGCATGCTCTCCGTTGCTAGTAGCTATCTTGGCCAAGTAGATGCTTGTGACTCCAAGAGGGAGTATTGACGCTCGATAGTAGGTTCATGGCTCTAGTAATCTGGGGAAGTGACAGAAATCTCTAAGGTTGTAGATGTGTTGTTGCTACTAGTAAGAAAACAACAATCTTTTGTTCATGGAACAATTTTATTGTTTACTTTACACACATTGCTTAATGCAATTATCCATTGCTTACAACTTAATACTGGAAGGGGTTCAGATGATAACCTGAAGGTGGATTATTAGTCATAGATGCAGTTGGATTACGGTCTATGTATATTGTTGTAATGCCCAATCAAATCTCATAGGAGTCATGATGCCTAGTATATGCATTGTTATGCTTTCTCAACATGTCAATTACCCCGCTGTAATTTGTTCACCCAGCATGTTATCTATCTTAAGGATAACACCTCTAGTGAACTATGGAACCCGATCCATTCCTTTACCATTGATACATCATCTACTATTACCGTTTACTTTCTACAAGCAACTATTACCTTCCACACTATACATTTAATCCTTTGTTTTTAGCAAACCAGTGAGATTGGCAACCTCACTGTAAGTTGGGGCAAAGTCTTGAGTTTGTGTTGTGCAGGATTCCAAGTTGTTAGCAACACCTTGGAGGTGTTTCCTTGCTCCTACTGGTTCGTAACCTTGGTTTCATAACTGAGGGAAAACTTGTTGCTGTTCTCATCACACCTTGCTCTTGGGGTCTCCCAACGAGGCTCTACAGTCAACTGAGCCACCATCAAGATTTTCTGGTGCCGTTGCCGGGGAGTTAAGGACATCTTTGCAAGGGGAGTCTCTCACAACCATTCTCTTTACTTTGTTTTTTTCTTTGTTTTTTTTCTTTGTTTTTCTTGTTTCTTTTTTTCAAAAATACAAAAAAAATAGTTTCGTTTGGTTTGCCTTTTCTTATCAAAAACACACACAAAATTAGTTCCTTTTCACACTGATGTTGGCTTGCTCCACTTTTGCAAAAATGAACACTACTGAGAACACCAAGTTGTGTGACTTCACTAGCACAAACAACAATGATTTCCTTTTCACACCCATTGCTCCACCTGCTCCTGATGCTACCATTTATGAAATTAAACCTGCTTTTTTGAATCTTGTTATGAAAGAGCAATTTTCTGGTGCTAGTTCTGATGATGCTGCTGCTCACCTTAATAACTTTGTTGAATTTTGTGAGATGCAAAAATATAAGAATGTAGATAGAGATATTATTAAGCTCAGATTGTTTCATTTCTCTTTGAGAGGAAAATATAAAGAATGGTTGCTATCCTTGCCTAGAAATAGTATTGATTCTTGGATAAAATAATATCCTCCTGCTAAGATTATATCTATGAGAAGTGAAATAATGAATTTAAACAACTTGATAATGAACATGTTGCTCAAGCTTGGGAAAGAATGAAATCTTTGGTAAAGAATTGTCCCACTCATGCACTGACTTCTTTGATGATTATCCAAAAAAATTATGCAGGACTAATTTTTTTTCAAGAAATCTGTTGGATTCTGCTGCTGGAGGTACCTTTATGACCATTACTTTGGGTGCTGCAACAAAGCTCCTTGATAATATGATGGTTAATTATTCTGAATGGCACACTGAGAGAGCTCCACATGGTAAGAAGGTAAATTCTGTTGAAGAAACCTCCTCCTTGAGTGATAAAATTGATGTTATCATTGTTGGAGATATGCCCTAGAGGCAATAATAAATGTAGTTATTATTATATCTTTGTGTTTATGATAAATGTTTACATTCATGCTATAACAGTATTAACAAGGAAACATTAATACTTGCGTGATTTGTAAACTAAATTAGAGTCCCTAGTAAAGCCTCTTCATAATACTAGCTTGTTGGTTAATAAATGATTGTGGTTTCCTTATCATGAACATTGAGATGTTATTAACAACAAGATCATATCGTTAGGAGAATGGTATGATGGACATACTCCTATATATAAGCGTAGCATAAAGATCAAGTCATTTTATAGTTCAATTGCTATATGCTTTCTGATACATAGTAACCTAATTCCTTCGACCATGAGATCATGCTTATCACCATCACCGGAAGGATGCTTTGATGACATCAAACACCACACCGTAACTGGGTGGTTATAAAGGTGGCATTGAGTGTTCAGAAAGTATAGGTTGAGACACATGGATCAAGAATGGGATTTGTCCATCCATATGACAGATAGATATACTCTGGTCCCTCTCGGTGGAATGTCATCCAATTTTCTTGCAAGCATGTGACTGGATCACAAGGGATCACATATCACGGGAACGAGAAAAGAGTACTTATCAGTAACAAGGTTAAACTAGGTATGCAGAGATACCGACGATCAAAACCTCGGATGAGTAAACTATCGTGAGACAAAGGGAAATTGGTATAGTATGTAAGTGGTTCATTCGATCGCAAAGTAAATGCAGAAATATGTGGGAGCCATATGAATTTCTAGATTCCTCTATTGGTTATTGTTCGGAGAAGTGTCTCGATCATGTCCGCATAATTCACGAACCGTAGGGAGACACACTTAAGGATTCGATGTTGTTGAGTAGTTATGGAATGATGAGTAAGAGACCGAATGTTGTTCGGAGTCTCGGATGGGATCCGGGATATCACGAGGAGATCCGGAATAGTCCGGAGAATAAGATTCATATAAGGAAAGTCCATTTTCGGAGTTGGAGAATGATTCCGGTGTTTTCATCGGGAATGTTCTAGAAGGGTCCGGAAGGTCCGGCACTCCGGAGGGGAAGGGTACATGAATGTGTCATAACAAGTTGGAATGGTTGCATCATATACTAGGTGTCATCGCTGAGCAAAATAAGGGATAAATCAAATCCTAGTTTGAAAAGTCAAACGCCAATTTGAAAAGTCAAACGGCAAGTTTGCTTGGTGGAGGGAGAGTAGGAAACCTACTTGGGGAGGAGTTCCTCTCCCTCCACCCGCCAGCCAAGGAGGCCGAGTTGGGGGAGGACTCTCCTCCCCTGGCCGGTGCCCTCCCACCTATATAAGGAGGGGCAGGGGTGCCCCTCTAGACCTACACGTTGCCCCACCAAAACCCTAACCCTAGCCGCCGGCCCTCCTACAGCCGCCGCCGCCCTAGTGTTTTATCCCAAGACGCCGAGTTAGGGCTTCTCCATGCCCTAGCCGCCGGCCTAGCCCTCTCTACTAGGTGCCTCTAAACCCTATATAGCCAAGGACTCTCTCATAGTTCACCATACTCGCTCCGGCTTAAGGCGAAGCCCTGCGAGATCTCCCATCTACTTCTGGTACCACGCCGTCGTGCTGCCGGAATCGCGAGGAGAGTGCTACAACCTCCGCTGCCTGCTAGAACAAGGGAGAGGAAGGTCTTCATCGAAAATCAACGTGTGACCCGATCATGGAGCGCTGCCGGAACGCATTGCCAGAAGGATCGTCTACACGATCTTGAGATCGGCAAGAGTACGACTACATCACCCACGAGAATCCGCTCTCGTTAAACACTTTGGAATCTTCGAGGGTGAGTTATTCTATCGACTCGTTGCTACAATCTAGTATATAGATCTTGGCTTGTTTTGTTTGTATGCGGTAATTTTTTTTGTTTTCCATGCTACAAACCCCTACAGTGGTATCAGAGCCGTGTCTATATGTAGATCTATTGTACGAGTAGAACACAATGGTCATTGTGGGCGGTGGTGCTTTTATTATCAATTGCTTCTTGTGTACTTTGCATCTTGCGGTATGATGGGATGAAGCGGCCCGGGCTAACCTTACATAACATCGTTCATGAGACTTGATCCACGCTCAACATGCAACTTGTATTGCATAAGTGGCTTTGCGGGTGTCTATCTCTCCCATTATAGTATAGATCCAATTTACAACGGGCACTTGATAGTTCAAACATCAACGTTGTGGTTCTTGTTCGTAAGTTAGATCGACACTTATTGAAAGCCCCAAACCACGTAAAATATGCAAAGAAATTAGAGGTGTCTAACTTTGTTTTGCAGGGGTGTGCTGTGATGTGATATGGCCATGATTGTGATTATATTTGATGTATGCAATGTTCCTTATTGTAAGTTGGCAACCGGCAGGAGCCATATGGTTGTCTTTAATTTCTGTTAAGGCCTGCGTGTCTATTCAAAGTAGTTGTAATAGTTTAAGCTGGTGGACGACAATCATGGAGCAACGTCATTGACCTTGATGCAATGCCGGTGATGATGGAGATCATGTTCGTGCTTGAAGATGGAGATCGGAAGCACAAAGAAGAAAGGCCATATCATATCACATATTATGAATTGCATGTGATGTTAATCCTTTATGCATCTTGTATTGCTTAGTTAATGACAGTAGCATTATAAGATGATCCCTCATGCACATAAATTTCAAGTTCTAAAGTGTTCATCCTTAGTAAGCACAGTTGCTAAAGCTTGTTGTTTCGAAGCACCACGTGATGATCAGGTGTGTTAGATTCTGCGAGTGTATACAACGTGAGCAAGCCAGATTTGCTCATGCGGAAGCTAAGGTTTGATCTTGACGATCCTATCATGTACAAACATGGTCTCGGAACACGGATCACCGAAAGGTAAAGAATGAATCATATAGTAGATATGATGAACATGTCGATTGTTCGCCATTGAAGCTATATCAACTCTCGTGATGATCCGTTTTGATGTGGTGGATTTGGTTCGTGTGATCACTAAAACAATGTGAGGGATATTGTTTTGAGTGGGAGTTCACCTAGATTAATTTAACTATTAATTAGAACTCAATTTGTCATAAACTTAGTCTAAACTATTGCAAATATGTTGTAGATCAATGGCGGCCCCTACCATCAATTTTAATGTGTTCCTAGATAAAGAAAAGTTGAAAAACAATGGAAGCAACTTCGCGGATTGGTTCCGCAACTTTAGTATTGTCCTCAAGGCTGGTAATTTGACCTATGTGCTGGATGCACCGCTGGGTGACCCGCCTGCAGCTACTGCTACCGATGAAGTAAAGAATGTTTACCTCACTCGGAAGAATCAGTACTCCATAGTTCAGTGTGCTATCTTGTATGGTTTGGAATCGGAGCTTCAGAAAAGATTTGAGAACTCAGACCCACATGATATTGTCCGTGAACTCAAATTGATATTTGAGACTCATGCGGCAGTTGAGAGTTATGAGGCTTCTGAAAAGTTCTTTAACTGCAAGATGGAAGAGGGCAGCTCCGTCAGTGAGCATGTGCTTAAGATGTTTGGGCACGCAAACAAACTCCAAAGCTTGAGTATAGTGATTCCTAATTCTTTGGGTATTTACCGTGTCCTCCAATCACTACCACCAAGTTACAAGAACTTTGTGATGAACTACAATATGCAAAGCATGAACAAGCAGTTGCCAGAACTCTTCTCCATGTTAAAATCTGCAGAAGTGGAGATCAAGAAAGAGCACCAAGTGTTGATGGTCAATAAGACCACCAAATTCATGAAAGGAAAGTCTAAGCAAAAGGGCACTTCAAGAAGGGTGGTAAGAAAGTTGCCGCACCGACGAAGAATACCAAGGCTGGACCTAAGCTTGGTACTGAGTGCTTTTACTGCAAGGGAGAAGGTCACTGGAAGCGGAATTTCCCAAAGTACTTGGCGGATTTGAAGAACGGCAACATCAAGAAGAAAGGTATATCCGATATACATGTTATTGATGTGTATCTCACTAGTACTCGTAGTAGTGCCTGGGTATTTCATCTTTGGTTGTTGCTCATATTTGTAACTCAAACAAAAGTCTGCGAATAAACGGAAGCTAGCGAAGAACGAGGTGACGATGAGCGTAGGAAATGGATCAAAGGTTGATGTGATCGCGGTCAGCACGCTACCTCTTCATCTACCATCGAGATTAGTTTTATACTTAAATAATTGTTATTTGGTGCCTGCGTTAAGCATGAACATTATATCGAGATCTTGTTTATTGCGAGACGGTTACTTGTTTAAGTCCGAGAATAATGGTTGTTCGATTTATATGAGTAATATGTTTTATGCACATGCACCTTTGATAGATGGTCTATTCTTATCGAATCTCGATAGTGGAAATACACATATTAATAACATTGAAGCTAAACGTTTGAAATTTAGCGATAACTCGACCTATATGTGGCATTGTCATCTTGGTCACATTGGAGTGAAGCGTATGAAGAAACTCCATTCCGATGGACGTCTTGAATCACTTGATTTTGAATCACTTGAAAGATGCGAAGCATGTCTGATGGGTAAAATGACTAAGACTCCATTTTCTGGTATGATGGAGCGAGCTACGGACTTATTGGAAATCATACATACCGATGTGTGTGGTCGGATGAGTGTAGCATCGCGCGGTGGTTATCGTTATGTTCTTACCTTCACGGATGACTTGAGTAGATATGGGTATATCTATTTCATGAAACATAAGTCCGAAACTTTTGAGAAGTTTAAGGAATTTCAAAGTGAGGTGGAGAATCAACATAACAAGAAGATTAAATTTCTACATTCTAATCGTGGAGGTGAATATCTAAGTTACGAGTTTGGCAAGCATTTGAAGAAATGCGGAATACTTTCACAATTGACACCGTCGGGAACACCACATCGTAATGGTGTGTCCGAACGTCGTAATCGAACTCTCTTAGATATGGTTCGTTCTATGATGTCACTTATAGATTTACCGCTATCATTTTGGGGTTATGCATTAGAAACAGCCGCATTCACTTTAAATAGGGCACCATCTAAATCCGTTGAAATGACACCGTGTGAATTATGGTTTGGGAAGAAACATAAATAGTCGTTCCTTAAAGTTTGGGGTTGCGAAGCCTATGTAAAGAAGTTACAACCGGAAAAGCTTGAACCCAAAGCAGAAAAATGCGTCTTCATAGGATACCCAAAGGAAACTATTGGGTATACCTTCTATCGTAGATCCGAAGGCAAAATCTTTGTTGACAAGAATGGATCCTTTCTAGAGAAGGAATTTCTCTCGAAAGAAGTGACTGGAAGGAAAGTAGAACTCGACGAGGTTGTCGAACCTTCTCTCGAACTTGCGAGTAGCGCAGCACCGGAAGAAGTTCCTGTGGTGCCTGCACCAATAAGAGAGGAAGCTAATGATGATGATCATGAAACTTTGGTTGAAATTGCTACAGAACCTCCAAGGTCAACGAGAAATCGTACCACTCTTGATTGGTATGATCCCGTTATGAGTATCATGTTGGTGGAAAACACCGATGACCCTGCGACATATGAGGAAGCGATGATGAGCCCAGATTCCAATAAATGGCAAGAAGCCATGAAATCCGAGATTGGATCCATGTACGAAAACCAAGTATGGACTTTGGTGGACTTACCGGATGGCCGGAAGGCTATCGAGAACAAATGGATTTTCAGGAAGAAAATAGATGCTGATGGTAATGTTACTGTCTATAAAGATCAACTTGTCGCAAAAGGGTTTCGACAAATTCAACGAGTTGACTACAATGAGACTTTCTCACAAGTAGAGAAGCTAAAGTCTGTGAGGATTTTGTTAGCAATCGCTGCATATTATGATTATGAGATATGGCAGATGGATGTCAAAACAGCGTTCCTCAATGGAGACATTGATGAAGAGTTGTATATGATGCAACCCAAAGGTTTTGTCGATCCTAAAGATGCTAACAAGGTATACAAACTTCAATGGTCCATATATGGATTGAAGCAAGCATCCCGAAGTTGGAATCAACATTTTGATAAAGTAATCAAAAGTTTTGGTTTTATACAAACTTATGGAGAAGCTTGTATTTACAAGAAAGTGAGTGGGAGCTCTGTAGCATTCTTAATACTATATGCAGATGACATATTGTTGATTGGGAATTATGTAGACCTTCTTAATAGTGTCAAGGAATATTTGAATAATAGTTTTTCAATGAAAGATCTTGGCGAAGCAGCTTACATATTAGGCATAAAGATTTATAGAGATAGATCGAGACGCCTAATATCATTGTCACAAAGTACATATTTGGACAAAGTTCTAAAGAGGTTTGGAATGGAAGATAGCAAGAAAGGGTTCTTGCCCATGTTGCCCAATACGACCTTGAGTAAAACTCAAAGTCCAACAACGGCAGAAGATAGAGAAAGGATGAGTAAGACTCCCTATGCCTCAGCCATAGGATCTCTAATGTATGATATGCTATGTACTAGACCCGACATTGCATATGTTGTTAGTTTAACTAGCAGATATCAAAGTGATCCAGGAGTGGATCATTGGACAGCGGTCAAAAACATCCTTAAGTACTTGAGAAGAACTAAGGATATGGTTCTTTCTTATGGAGGTGATGAACAACTCGTTGTTAATGGTTACACTGATGCTAGTTGGAAGACCGATCCAGGTGATTCTAAATCTCAATCTGGATACGTATTTACTTTGAATGTGTAGCAATTAGTTGGAGGAGTGCAAAGCAAAGCATTATGGCGAGATCTTCAACTGAATCGGAATACATAGCTGCTTCGGAGGCTTCACAAGAGGCAATATGGATGAAGGAGTTCATTACAGAGCTCGGTGTGGTTCCAAGTGCGCTGGATCCAATGTCTATCTACTATGATAACATGGGATCCATAGCCAATGCGCAAGAACCAAGGTCACACAAGAAGCTGAAGCACATCAAGCTATGTTTTCACGCTATTCGAGAGCATGTCCAAGATGGTGATATAAAGATTTGCAAAGTACACACAGATCTGAATGTGGCGGATCCGTTTACTAAACCTCTCCCGAGGGCAAAACATGACCAACACCAAACTGCCATGGGTGTTCGGTATATTACCATGTAATCTAGATTAGTTGACTCTAGTGCAAGTGGGAGACTGTTGGAGATATGCCCTAGAGGCAATAATAAATGTAGTTATTATTATATCTTTGTGTTTATGATAAATGTTTACTTTCATGCTATAACAGTATTAACAAGGAAACATTAATACTTGTGTGATTTGTAAACTAAATTAGAGTCCCTAGTAAAGCCTCTTCATAATACTAGCTTGTTGGTTAATAAATGATTGTGGTTTCCCTATCATGAACATTGAGATGTTATTAACAACAAGATCATATCGTTAGGAGAATGGTATGATGGACATACTCCTATAGATAAGAGCATAGCATAAAGATCAAGTCATTTTATAGTTCAATTGCTATATGCTTTCTGATACATAGTAACCTAATTCCTTCGACCATGAGATCATGCTTATCACCATCACCGGAAGGATGCTTTGATGACATCAAACACCACACCGTAACTGGGTGGTTATAAAGGTGGCATTGAGTGTTCAGAAAGTATGGGTTGAGACACATGGATCAAGAATGGGATTTGTCCATCCATATGACGGATATATATACTCTGGGCCCTCTCGGTGGAATGTCATCCAATTGGCTTGCAAGCATGTGACTGGCTCACAAGGGATCACATATCGCAGGAATGATAAAGAGTACTTATCAGTAACGAGGTTGAACTAGGTATGCAGAGATACCGACGATCAAAATCTCAAATAAGTAAACTATCGTGAGACAAAGGGAAATTGGTATTGTATGTAAGTGGTTCATTCGATCGCAAAGTAATCATAGAAATACGTGGGAGCCATATGAATTTCCAGATTCCTCTATTGGTTATTGTACAGAGAAGTGTCTCGATCATGTCCGCATAATTCACGAACCGTAGGGAGACACACTTAAGGATTCGATGTTGTTGAGTAGTTATGGAATGATGAGTAAGAGACCGAATGTTGTTCGGAGTCTCAGATGGGATCTGGGATATCACGAGGAGATCCAGAATGGTCCGAAGAATAAGATTCATATAAGGAAAGTCCAGTTTCGGAGTTGGAGAATGATTCCGGTGTTTTCATCGGGAATGTTCTAAAAGGGTCCGGAAGGTCCGCACTCCGGAGGGGAAGGGTACATGAATGTGTCATAACAAGTTGGAATGGTTGCATCATATACTAGGTGTCATCGCTGAGCAAAATAAGGGATAAATCAAATCCTAGTTTGAAAAGTCAAACGCCAATTTGAAAAGTCAAACGGCAAGTTTGCTTGGTGGAGGGAGAGTAGGAAACCTACTTGGGGTGGAGTTCCTCTCCCTCCACCCGCCGGCCAAGGAGGCCGAGTTGGGGGAGGACTCTCCTCCCCTGGCCGGCGCCCTCCCACCTATATAAGGAGGGGCAGGGGTGCCCCTCTAAACCTACACCTTGCCCCACCAAAACCCTAACCCTAGCCGCCGGCCCTCCTGCAGCCGCCGCCGCCCTAGGGTTTTCTCCCAAGCCGCCGAGTTGGGGCTTATCCTTGCCCTAGCCTCCGGCCTAGCCCTCTCTACTTGGTGCCTCTAAACCCTAGATCGCCAAGGCCTCTCTCATAGTCCACCATACTCGCTCCGGCTTAAGGCGAAGCCCTACGAGATCTCCCCTCTACTTCCGGTACCACGCCGTCGTGCTACCGGAATCGCGAGGAGAGTTCTACAACCTCCGCTGCCTGCTAGAACAAGGGAGAGGAAGGTCTTCATCGAGTACCGAACGTGTGACTGACTGCGGGAGCGCTGCAGGAACGCATCGCCGGAAGGATCGTCTACACGATCTTGAGATCGGCAAGAGTACGACTACATCACCCACGAGAATCCTCTCTCGTTAAACACTTTGGAATCTTCGAGGGTGAGTTATTCTATCAACTCGTTGCTACAATCTAGTAGATAGATCTTGGCTTGTTTTGCTTGTATGCGGTAGAAATTTTTTGTTTTCCATGCTACGAACCCCTACAATCATGGCTACACTTGTTAATAGAAAATCTCATATTGATCCAAATAATGTTCCCTTAGCCTCTTTGGTTGCTCAACATGAAATACTTATCATGGTAGATATGGGATGCCTAGTGAATATAGGATTCTAGAAGTTGAAATATCCACTAAAATTTCATGCAAATGCAATATGAGCAGAACAAAATATTAACTAAAACTATGGAAGAACAATCTGCTATTTTGAAAAATATTAGTAATCAACTTGAGAATTTGAATAGGAAAATTCCTAGTTTGCAGTCCAAAATTTTGAATGCTGAGAAATATATTTCATCTTTGTCTGAAACATAATCCTCTTTGATTAATAAAATGGCTGCTAAACCTGAAACCATGGAAAATCCCTTTGCTGCTGCTCATGCCATACAAGTTAATATTGATGAAATTGTTAGACTGTTAGATAAATTGCATGCAAAGTGGGAAAGAGAAGATGAGATTGCTAGAAACAATAGTATTTGTACTATTACGACCACCAATGTTTTGATGCTAGAAAACGACAAGAAGTACCCATTCCTTCTACAACAATTCCTAAACCCAATAAGAATGCTGAAATTTTTCAAAATATGGGAAACAATAATTCTACTATCTGTGATGCTAAGTTTGATTTTGATCTTGATGGTGGCAATATTTATGAAGTGATTATTGATACGTTGGAAAAATATCTATAATTTTTGATGCTCCATGCTTGTTTAGTATCTACTTTGCTTTACTTGTCTACACTTTGAGGTGCTTTTTACATGTTTTCTGGTCCGAACCTATTAAAAAGTTGCAACAGTGCCAG
Organism: Avena insularis; assembly: GCA_023614405.1. NCBI lineage: Eukaryota > Viridiplantae > Streptophyta > Magnoliopsida > Poales > Poaceae > Avena > Avena insularis. The sequence continues at coordinate 287,532,838 of CM042695.1, forward strand.
ATGCCTGTTTTCTGCTGTTTTTGGTTTCAGAAAAGTTAGTAAAGAAATATTCTCAGAATTGGACGGGACGAAGGACAAAGTCAATAACTTTTCGTGGGGAACAAGAAGTCTAGAGGAGAGACGGAGAAGCGGGCCAGGGAGGCCAAAAACCCCTAGGCGCGGGTGGGCCCTACCCCGCTCCTGGGTAGGGTTTGCCCCTCCTGGTCGCCTCCCGGACTCGCCCCTTAGCCTATAATAAGCCCCCGATACAGAAACTCTCGGGACCCGATCAGAAATCGACGAAACCGTCTATAGCCGCCGCCACCATCGTCCCTAGATTGGGGGGATCTGAAGCTCTTCCCAGCACCCTACCGGAGCGGAGATCATCCCGGAGGCCTTCTCTCCGGTATGATTTGTGAGTAGTTCCACCTTGGACTATGGGTCCATGTAGTAGCTAGATTGTTCTATCTCCTCCTTTGTGCTTTCATGTATAGATCTTGTGAGCTCCGGTCATGATCAAGATCTAATCTATTTGTAATCATGCATCTTGTGTTTGCGGGGATCCAATGGATATTGAGATTATTATGTTGGTTTGATTAATGGTTTTATTTTTATGATTCTATCATGTCTGTGTTGTTTGTGATCTTGCATGCTCTCCGTTGCTAGTGGTTATCTTGGCCAAGTAGTTGCTAGTGACTCCAAGAGGGAGTATTTATGCTCGATAGTGGGTCCATGCCTGTAGTTTCCAAGGGAAGTGACAAAAATCTCTTCGGTTGTAGATGTGTTGTTGCTACTAGGGACATGTGGACTGTTTACCTTACACACTTTGTTTAAAGCAGTTGTCTGTTGCTTGCAACTAAATACTGGAGGGGGTTCGGATGATAACCTGAAGGTGGAATTCTAGTCATAGATGCAGTTGGATTACGGTCTATGTATATTGTTATATTGCCCAATTAACTTCATAGGATCTTTCTAGCTAGTAATTGCATTGTTATGCCTAGCTCAGTTCCTGTCAATTGCCTCGCTGTAATTTGTTTACCCTTTATGCCATGTTGTTTATCTAAGGAGAGCACCTCTAGTGAACTATGGACCCCGGTCGAATCTTTACCATTGATACATCTTCCATTGTTACTTGTTTACTTGCTGCAAACCATTACCTTCCACACCATACGTTTAATCCTTTGTTATAGCAAACCGGTGAGCTTGACAACCTCACTGATTCGTTGGGGCAAAGTCTTGAGTTTGTGTTGTGCAGGTCTCCATGTTGCCAGCAACACCTATGTGACGTTTCCTTCCTCCTACTGGTTCGATAACCTCGGTTTCTTACTGAGGGAAACTTGTTGTTGTGCTGCTTCATACCTTGCTCTTGGGGTTTCCAACGAAGCGTTCCACGACAAGTATTGGGCGCCATCAAGATAATTTTTGGCGCCGTTGCCGCGGAGGCTAAGGACGTCTTCACTAGGGGAGTCCTTCACTTCCTTTCTCTTTACTTTGTTTTTAGTTTGCTTAGTTTCTTTTGCTTGGTTTTGTTTGCCTCTTTTCAAAAAAACCCAAAAAAATAGTCTAGTTTGGTTTGCTTGCTTTATTCAAAAACACAAAAAAATTAGTTCCTGCTCTAACTGCTGCTACTGTTTTTCGCTTGCCCACCTTTGCCAAAATGAACTCAGCTGAGAACACCAAGTTGTGTGACTTCACTGGAACCAACAACAATGATTTCCTAAGCACACCTATTGCTCCACCTACTCCTGATGTTGTCTTTTATGAAATTAAGCCTACTTTGTTGAATCTTGTGATGAGAGAGCAATTTTCTGTTGCTGGTTCTAATGATCCTGCTGCCCAACTGAATAGCTTTGTTGAACTTTGTGAGATGCAAAAGTATAAGGATGTAGATGGAGATATTATTAAGCTCAGGCTTTTTCCTCTCTCCTTGAGGGGAAAAGCTAAAGAATGGTTGTTATCTTTGCGTAAAAATAGTATTGATTCTTGTACTAAGTGCAAAGATGCTTTTATTGGAAAGTACTATCCTACTGCTAAGATTATTGCTATGAGAAGTGACATTATGAAATTTAAACAACTTGATAGTGAACATGTTGCTCCTGCTTGGGAAATCTTTGGTTAAAAATTTCCCTACTCATGGACTCACTTCTTGGATGATTATCCAAACTTTTTATGCAGGTTTGAACTTCTCCTCGAGAAACCTGTTGGATTATGCTGCTGGAGGTACTTTTATGGGACTCACCTTGGGTGCCGCAACAAGGCTCCTTGATAATATGATGGTTAACTACTCCGAATGGCATGTTGAGAGAACTCCACATGGTAAGAAGGTAAATTCTATTGAGGAAACTTCCTCTTTGAGTGAAAAGATTTATGTTATTATGGCTATGCTTGTTAATGGGAAAGCTCCTCTAGATCCTAATAGTGTTCCCTTAGCCTCTTTGGTTGCTCAAGAAGATCAAGTTGATGTGAACTTCATTAGAAACAACAATTTTAACAACAATGCCTATAGGAATAATCTTGGTAGCAACAATAATTATAGGCCTTATCCTCCTAATAATAGCAATTCCTATGGAAGCTCTTACAATAATGCTAGAAGTGCCCGCTCTGAACTTGAAGTCATGCTCAAGGACTTTATTAGTAAACAAACCACTTTCAATAAGACTATAGAGGAAAAGCTTTTAATCGTTGAGAAAAATATATCCTCTTTATCTGAAGCTCAAACTTCCTTGGTTAATAAAATGGCTGCTAAACCTGAAACTATGGAAAACACCTTTGCTACTGCTCATGCCATACAAGTTACTATTGATGAAAATGTTAGGCTATTAGCTCAACTTCATGCTAGGTGGGAAAGGGAAGCTGAAATTGATAGAAACAATAGTGTGTGCACTATCACCACTAAACCACAAGTAGCCCCTATTCCTCATCCTACTATGCCTAAGCCTATTGATCCTACTACTAGTGATGCTAAGTTTGATTTTGATATTGATGTTTGCAATATTTCTGAAGTGATTATGTTCCTACAAAATCTTGCTAGAAGTTCTGATGCTAGTGATATGCATGTTTCCTTTACCAAACACATTACAGATGCTCTTGTTAAGATTAAGGAAGAGAAGCTAAAACAAAAAGCTTCTATTCCTAGGAAAGTAGAAGATAGTTGGGAACCCATTATTAATATGCAAGTGAATGACTTTGATCTCAAAGCTTCATGTGATCTTGGTTCTAGTGTCTCTATTATGCCTACGAAGATTTATGAAATGCTTGATTTGCCACAATTAGAAGATTGTTATTTGGATTTCCCACTCAATGACAATGCTAAGAAGAAACTCATGGGGAGTATTAATGATGTTCTCATTATGGTTAACAATGCTTATGTACCTGTTAATTTGTATGTTTTGGATGTTGAATACAATGCTTCTTGTCCTATTACTTTGCGAAGACCTTTTCTTAGAACAGGTGGTGCCATCATTGATATAGAAGAAGGCACCATAAAATATCAATTTCCATTCAAGAAAGGTATTGCACACTTCCCTATGAGAAGAGAGAAGTTGCTTTTTGCTCCCCCATTGAAAGCAAGGTTTGATTTTAATGCTTCTTCATTTGAAAATACTTGATTCTTCTTGCTTCTTGTGCCTAACTTAAAGGCGTTAAAGAAAAGTACTTGTTAGGAGATAACCCAAGAGTTTCCTTGAGTCTTGGAAGTTATTACTACTGTAATGACCTCTCCTTATCCTTTTTGTTTGCTTTTTTGTGCCAAGAATGACCTCTAATGAGAGGGAACTAAGATTTGGGGAGTTGCTATACCGAAACAGATTTCTGTCCTCCACCAAAAAATTTCGTGAGGAGGCTCTCTAACTCGAATTGATCTCAAAATTTACGATTAAATACCCCAGTATGTTGGATAACTTTAGTTAGTTCAACACTTTTTGATTTGAGCAACAAAAGATGTTTGAAAAAATTCGTTTCTACCTGCTGGTCTGTTTTGACAGATTTCTGCCATTATTTGCATTTGCTTCTTATTGATTCCTTTTTGAGCTCTCTTCAGGTAAATTGAGTTTATTTGAAAGACTTACTACAGTAGCTTGTGTTTTTAGTGAAAATCCTTGATATTCCAAAGCTTTGCTAGTGGTCTAATACCTTTTGAATAAGCTAATGTTTCTAATGAAGATTGTGTGAAGTTTTGTATGAAGGAAAAATTTCAGGTGAAGAAAGAGAATGATGCAATGAGATGAAGGATGGACAAAAGATCAAGCTTGGGGATGCCACCATGGTGTCATCCCAAGAAATATCCAAGAGGTACAAGCGTCAAAGCTTGGGGATTCCCAAGGCATCCCCTTCTTCATCAATAAAAAGCTTAGGTCTGTCTAGACACTTCACTTTTATTGTTTCATGCACAGTTGTGTTGTTCTCGGAGCGTCTTAGTTTTCGTTTGCTTTGCTTAGTTTGTTTAGTTTGCTTTAGTAGTTTGGACCCCCGTTCTCGCTGTGTTTTTTTGCAAATAATTTTGCTTGGTGTTTGGAAAGGAGTAGTAAGTTCTTGCTTAAAGTGCAAGAGGAGCTTGCATTGACAGTGACTTAGACTTTAGAATGACATGCTAGGTGTTGTTTTTGCATTATGCTTAGTGATTATTGCTGTAGAATGTCTTGTTCCAAATAATTGGGATTTCTTAGTGTGCCTTGAAGAAATTATGCGTTGTTTTAGCATGCAAAAGCATAGTATTGTGGTATTCTCCTTTGATGTTTTGCTTGGGTTGACTTGGCACATGCTCACACTATGTTATGACTATGACAAGTCACCATTAGCCTCTATGATCATTTAGTCATTGACTTGTAGTACCACTCGTTTCTTTTATTAGTTTTCTTTGTTGCATTGCATAATTATGGCCATTATTGCTCTCTTAGTTCGTTACTCCCAGTCTTTTGCTAGCCTCCACTTGTATGTGTAAGTTCTACTCATCCTTCCAACTCCCAAGAAACAAAGTTATTCCAAAGTGTCCACTATAAACTCCTATGCATGGTGTGTTACACCATTCCAAGTATATTCTTGTTTTCATCTATCTTCCAATTAAAAACTATTTTGTTATGTGAAAACTTAGTGATTGAAGCCCTCACGAACTTGATGGCACATTTTATTCTTTCCCCTAATAAACTTGAACCATTGAGGCAACTTTGTTGTATATGCTTTCACTTATAAGTTGGGATTAGCAGAACCGTGTTGTCATGGGGAACATTTTCAACATTGCACTTGTACTTTTTGTACTCCGTTGATATCATGCTCTTTTGTATATGGATGTTACCGGTGTGAAATGAAGTGGGAACTTGTAAGTCCATGGAGTTTGTATTCTGTGTTAGAGAAACGCCTGGGCCACTAGCCTAAGCCATGCCTAATCATGGTGGAAACTTGCAGCATCACCATAGTGACATCTATGAAGCATTCTTCTTATAAAAAAAGAGAGACACATTGAGAAAAGAGGAAAGAGATAAAAAAGCACCATATTCCCATGGTACATAAGAAGAATTGTTGAGATGCTCGTTGTCTGCTTGCATTTGTCATTTTGGTTATGGGAATGCTCCTGTACCATGTGCAAAGGGTACCCCGTTGGCAGTTCTTAATGATATGCAAATACTTATAGTGACAAGAACTTGCCTAGGCCTTAAGTTGACTATCCATGAGGTGTAGCCCTCATAGTCAATGGACTTGAGATTGCCAACTTATACTTTGTCAAGCATATACTCCAGCTTTGCCACTTTAACCTTAACCACTTCAAGATGCTTTTGATAGGGGCAATGAGGCCTGAAAGCTAATAAGTACCATAATTTTTGGAAGCTCTTTTTGAAACTTGTAATCCCTGCTTCCTTTACAAAAAAGGCCTTTCTTTCACCATTATTTAAGTCTCCACCTTCTACCTTTAGGCACCATTAAGAGAGCATAGTTGTCATTCTGTGTGCAATGTTCCAAACCTTAATAATTGATGCATATTGTGTTATTACTTGCTCTTGTGCTATTTGTTTCTAGTCACCCTTGTGAGCTTTGCAGGTGTCCTATGCATTATATTGCTACTCTATGAGGGACAAGCTGATTGCCACTATGCTATGTTTTCTGCATATGAAACAAACAAACATTTTCAATACATATTATTCATGATCTTTGTTTGTAGCTTGCCATGTTGCATGCATAATTACTATGTCCTATTGTTAGAACTCCATCTTTCATGCACATGTTTAGATTTCTTTGATCCCATATTTCAATGTTTGCAAATGGTTGGATCTTTATTGTGAGGGTGCATGTCACCTCAAAAATTATTCTTTTAACACTTACCTACTCGAGGACGAGCAGGAGTTAAGCTTGGGGATGCTGATACGTTGGAAACGTATCAATAATTTTGATGCTCCATGCTTGTTTATTATCTACTTTGCTTTACTTGTCTACACTTTAAGGTGCTTTTTACATGTTTACTGGTACTAACCTATTAACAAGTTGCAACAGTGCCAGATGCATGTTTTCTGCTGTTTTTGGTTTTAGAAAAGTTAGTAAATAAATATTCTCGGAATTGGACGGGACGAAGGACAAAGTCAATAACTTTCCATGGGGAACAAGAAGTCCAGAGGAGAGATGGAGAAGTGGGTCAGGGAGGCCAAACCCCCCTAGGCACGGGTGGGCCCTACCCCGCGCCTGGGTAGGGTTTGCCCCTCCTGGTCGCCTCCCGGACTCGCCCCTTCGCCTATTAGAAGCCCCCGATAAAGAAACTCTTGGGACCCGATCATAAATCCACGAAACTATCTATAGCCACCGCCACCATCGTCCCTAGATTGGGGGGATCTGAAGCTCTTCCCGGCACCCTGCCGGAGGGGAGATCATCCCGGAGGCCTTCTCTCTGGTATGATTTGTGAGGACTATGGGTCCATGTAGTAGCTAGATAGTTGTATCTCCTCCTTTGTGCTTTCATGTATAGATCTTGTGAGCTCCGTTCATGATCAAGATCTAATGTATTTGTAGTCATGCATGTTGTGTTTGTGGGGATCCGATGGATATTGAGATCATTATGTTGGTTTGATTAATGGTTTTATCTTTATGATTCTATCATGTCTTTGTTGTTTGTGATCTTGCATGCTCTCCGTTGCTAGTGGTTATCTTGGCCAAGTAGTTTCAAGTGACTCCAAGAGGGAGTATTTATGCTCGATAGTGGGTTCATGCCTCTAGTTTCTAAGGGAAGTGACAGAAATCTCTTCGGTTGTAGATGTGCTATTGCTACTAGGGAGAAAACAACGGTCTCTTGTTCATGGAACATGTGGACTGTTTACCTTACACACTTTGCTTAAAGCAGTTGTCTGTTGCTTGCAACTTAATACTGGAGGGGGTTCGGATGATAACCTGAAGGTGGACTTCTAGTCATAGATGGAGTTGGATTACGGTCTATGTATATTGTTGTATTTTCCAATCAACTTCATAGGATCTTTCTAGCTAGTAATTGCATTGTTATGCCTTAGCTCAGTCCCTTTCAATTGCCCCGCTGTAATTTTTTTACCCTTTATGCCATGTTGTTTATCTAAGGAGAGCACCTCTAGTGAACTATGGACCCCGGTCCAATCTTTACCATTGATACATCTTCCATTGTTACTTGTTTACTTGCTGCAAACCATTACCTTCCACACTATATGTTTAATCCTTTGTTAGAGCAAACCGGTGAGCTTGACAACCTCACTGATTCGTTGGGGCAATGTCTTGAGTTTGTGTTGTGCAGGTCTCCATGTTGCCAGCAACACCTCTGTGACGTTTCCTTCCTCCTACTGGTTCGATAACCTCGGTTTCTTACTGAGGGAAACTTGCTGCTATGTTGCTTCATACCTTGCTCTTGGGGTTTCCAACGAAGAGTTCCACGACAAGTATTGGGTGCCATCAATTATGTTCCTACAAAATCTTGCTAGAAGTCCTAATGTTAGTGCTATGAATATGGCTTTCACAAAACACATTATAGATGCTCTCACTAAAATTGAAGAAGAAAAATTGAAACATACAGCTTCTATTCCTAGGAAGTTAGAAGATGGTTGGGAACCTATCATTAATATTGTGAATGATTTTGATCTCAAAGATTTATGTGACCTTGGTTCTAGTGCCTCTATTATTCCTAGAAATTTTTATGATATGCTTGATTTGCCACCTTTGGAAGATTGCTATTTAGATGTTCCACTTGATTATAATGATAAAAAGAAACTTATGGGAAGTATTACTGATGTTCTTGTTATGGTTAACAATGCCTATGTCCCTGTTGATTTCTATGTTTTGGATGTTGAATGCAACGCTTCTTGTCCTATTACTTTGGGAAGACCTTTTCTTAGAACTGTTGGTGCCATTATTGATATGAAAGAAGGCACCATTAAATATCAATTCCCATTCAAGAAAGGTATATAACACTTCCCTATAAGGAGAGAGAAGTTACCTTTTTCTCCTCCTATTAAAGAAAAATTTGATGTTAATGCTTCTTCATTTGAAAATACTTGATTCTTGCTTCTCAAGCCTAGCTAAAAGGATTTAAAGAAAATTACTCATTGGGAGATAAACCAATAGTTCTCTTAAGTATTGAAAGTTATTACTTCTATAATAACCTCTCCTTATCCTTTTTGTTTTATTTTTTTTCCAAGAATAACCTCTAATGATAGGGAAGTAAGATTTGGGGAAGTGCTGTCCTGAAACAGATTTTTGTGCTTCACTGTAAAAATTCGTAAACAATCTCTGTATGTCGGATTGAGCTGTAATTTTCTGAATAAATCCCCCAGGTTGTTAGATAACTTTAGTTAGTTCAACACTTTTTGATTTGAGCAACAAAAGGTCTTCTAAAAATTAGGTTTTTACCTACTGGTCTACTTTGATAGATTTCTGCCATTACTTGCATTTGCCTCTTTATTGATTTCCTTATGAGTTCTCTTGTAAGATCCCTCCCCATATAAAGGTAAGGATCCCTATGATTGCAATGCTAGTCCCTGGATCAATGCTAGCATCCACATTTTAAGATGAAGTACACAGAAACAAAGGTCATTATTACATATCATTCCAGAGACAAACATAGTCTTTTACAAACTCCATGGCCACAGGCCTAATACAAGAGTTCAAATATAGAATAAGATAAATAAGTCTTCATCTTCATGTGCCACATGCAAGAATGTTGAGTGTAGACTCATAACCCCTAATCATCATCAGAATAACCTGCAACATCACAAGTTACAGCCATAGTGGGTCAATACATTGGAATATTATTGGCAAGTGATACCTTAGTAGAATATTGGTAGAATAGATACTATATGCATTTTGGCTAAGTGTAGCTTAGGCTTGATTTGCTCAAAATAGGTTTTACCTATTAGTCGAAAACTCTAAGTTTTTCTATGACAAAACTTTCCCAAGGAACCACCAATAGAAATTGGTGAACCTTTCACCCTTGTTCAACCACAAGTTTTTACTTAGAAATTGGGATGAGGAGATTCTTGATAGCTTCCATGCCTTGATGCTCAAGTTGTCCAATACCAGGGACATGGCTAAGTACTTAGATTCTTCCATCTACAGAGGTTGTGCACTTTCCCCACAAGACTTGATTTTCACCAAGACAGGACCTTTCAGAAGCCTTCCCTTAGACCAAATGGACGCTTTCCAACCTATCATCCCACTACCACCAACTATCCAAATGGCTAAATTATTGCAACCTATGTGATCCAGGCAGAGCCCATATTGCCAAGTGGCTGCACTAGAAGCTTCTTAACACATGGAATCTCAAATCCCTTTGTTCCTGGGTGGCTTTCCACAAGTGAGATACACAAGGTAAACCATAGAAATGGGCCTTGTGTAACCACTCAACAAAAACCATTCCTTCCATTCCACCCAGGTGTTTCATTCACTTAGTTGTTTTATTAATCAAAACACAAGTCCAAAGACTTAGAAATATCTTCTCATAGCATGAATATATAAGCACCCTTGGTTGCTACTAGCTAGGCTAAGCATGGCATTGATAAGACTTAGAAATATTTATAGCAATTCTACAACTACTAGGATTTCCCAAGTATAGCATATAGATCAAAAATATCCATGCAAGACTAGCAAAATATTTCTAATGCATAGTTGAAAACATAGGAATAAATCATGAAGCACCACTTGCCTTGGTAGTTTGGAGAGTAGCTACAATCCTCATAATCACAATCACTATTTGCACCAAAATCTACACATAAAATAATGGCACAAAATCACATACACAAATAATACAAGCAAAAATACATGAATGTATGCAATATGCCATGTGATGATTTTCTACACCAAACAAGACAAGTGCACTGTACTGAATCATAAACAAGTATAAAACCTGCCAAATAAACTTTATTTGAACATTAAAACATTTTCCAAATAATTACTATACACATTTTATGCCTACAAATGTTTCTGCAAAAACAACCATTATAACAGGGGCAAACCATTAAACACATTGCATAAATGGAAAGGATTTTCTCTCCTGATTCCATTGATATAAAATTTGTCAAATTTGGACGTGGGAATCAAAAGTTATAAATTAAACAAGTTTAACCATCTAATTGATCTAATTCAAATTTTTAAAACAAAACACATGCCACACGGCAGCGTCTGGTTGGTTGGTACCACTTCGCGCTGGATCGCGCTTGCGAACCGTTAGATCTAACTAAAACGCGTGGCCAGATCTGCTCCTTACCTCTTCGTCACAGATCTAATCTTATACGTTGGATCTAGATCCTACGGCCACAGATCTATCGACCACAGACGGGCGGCACTAGCGGCGGCGACTGGCGGCGGCTCTGTCAGAGTCATTGCCGACGTTCTAGGTCGCGTGGGAGAGGGAGAAGGGGCTTACTGTGCTCGTCGTGTGCTGCTGATGCTCGAGGTAGGCTTCGTTGGCGAAGGGGCGCGCAGAGGTGGTCGCTGGAGCTCGTCAGAGTCGTGCGCGGCGTCGGGTGGTTGCAGACGTCAACGTTGCCGAGGCTCTGCGCCGTCCTTGCACGAATAAAACGCATCAGGGGGTGCGCAAAGTCACAGTGAGCAAGATGGTTTCAAGGAGAGATCAAGGGGTGCTCGATTCGTATCGTGATTTCTCACCGGAGTTGAGGAAAGCGTCGGGCACTTGCGGTGGTTGTCGAATCCGTCGATCTAGGCCACGAGCAGACAAGGAAAACGCATGACGTGAGTCGCGTGGTCGAAGGAAACATGCTAGCATGAACGAGGCCGAGTGGGGTGGACGGAGCTTACCAGAATCGTCCGCTGGAGTGCCTCGGTACCGCGGCGGTGCGAGAAAAATTGCGGGCAGCCTGGTGGCGCTTCTGGCTAGCTCTGTTGGGGGAAATGGTCGCGAGAGGGAGGGGTTTATGTAGCCAAAGCGGGGGCAGAAATCACTCGCCGAATCAATGCAATTAAGCACGTCATCAGTGGGGGAAACGGCAGCGGCGAGGTGGTCGTCGGCGTTGATTGAGGACGAAGGGGTGACATGGCAGTGAGGGCCCAGTCGTCAGCGAGTGGGTACGCGTGTGCGGGGTAGGAAACAAGGGGAGAGGGGGAAACGGCCCGAGTGGGCTTTTGGGCTAGTTCTAGTTCTGGGCTTGATTAGAGGCGCTGGCCTTTTTCTAATTCTTTCTCCTTTTCTAATTTCTGTTTGATTTTCCAGGAATCAAATTCAAATGAAACCAAAAGTATTTGAATTCAAATCTTCTCTGGGTTTTGTAGAGTGCAATCTTCATAGTTTTGGGCATAAAATCATGTGGTCACTCTGCATTTTCTTGGTCCCTTTGAATAAAACAAAATAAACAGTGACATAGCACTTGATTTGAATAAGTTTTGAAAATGGTTTTAAAACCATATTTGTTTTGTAAATTTTGGTCCAAGCACTAACATTCAACCAAAACAATCTGAGAGCAACAAATCTTGGTTTTAAAACAATTATACTCTCATTTGAGTGTGGCATTTGATTAGTGTTTGCTCACATAAAATAATGGCACCAAGTGCTACTGTTTTCTTGAAATGAGTTGGAAATTTGATCCCTAAATGATATGCATGCATGGATGATATGCATGAGTTTTGAAACTTGATTTTTGGGATGTTACAAATCTAACCCCCTTAAGGTGAATCTCGCCCTCGAGATTCGGATTGGCTAGAAAATAGGTGAGGGTGGTCTTTCCGAAGATCATCTTCTCTTTCCCATGTTTCTTCTTCTTCGGAATGATGGTTCCATTGAACTTTGCAGAATTTGATAGTCTTAGTCCGAGTAACTCTTTTTTGTAGTTTCAAGAATCTTGATAGGTTTTTCCTCATCGGTGAGATCACTTTCCAACTGAACCTCCTCCAAAGGTATAGTATCCTTCAAAGAAGTCTCTTCCATCTCTGGATGGCATTTCTTAAGCTGACTCACATGAAATACATTCTGAACAGCAGACAATGACTCTGGCAATTCAATCTCATAAGCTACTTCTCCTTTACGACTTAGAATCTTGAATGGTCCAACATATCTTGGGGCCAATTTACCTTTGACACCAAATCTCTTTACTCCACGAAGTGGTGACACTCTAAGATAAGCTCTATCACCTACTTAATAGGTGACCTCTCAACGCTTAGGATCTGCGTAGCTTTTCTGTCGGGACTGTGCTATCTTTAATCTGTCCCTAACTAGCTTGACTTTCTCTTCAGCCTCTTTGATTAGTTCTGGTCCGAACAAACTTCTTTCTCCCACACCATTCCATAGCAATGGGGTGGTACACTTTCTCCCATAGAGAAACTCAAATGGTGCCATCTCAATACTGGCTTGATAGCTGTTATTGTAAGAGAATTTTGCGTAAGGCAGACTTTCATCCCAACTGGCTCCATAGTCTAGGGCACATGCCCTCAACATATCTTCAAGAATATGATTAGTCCTTTATGTCTGTCCATCAGTTTGGGGGTGAAAAGCAGTGCTGAATTCCAACCTCGTTCCCAATGACTCATGTAGTTGCCTCCAAAAATGAGAAGTGAATCGAGTTCCCCTATCAGACACAATACTCTTGGGTACTCCATGTAGGCATACAATTCTACTCATATAGATCTTGGCTAACTTAGCACTTGTATAAGTTGTCTTCACGGGTATGAAATGAGCCACTTTAGTTAGGAGATCCACTACTACCCAAATAGAATCATATCCTGACCGGCTCCTTGGCAATCCGGTAATGAAATCCATACCAATCTTGTCCAACTTCCAATCAGGAATAGGTAGTGGTTGTAACAATCCTGCTGGTTTCTGATGTTCCGCTTTCACTCTACTACATACATCACACAAGGCAATATGTTCGGCGATGTCCTTCTTGAGATTATTCCACCAAAATCTTTCTTTCATATCCATGTACATTTTGGTGTTACCCGGATGAATGGAATATGGTGAGTTGTGGGCTTCTTGTAAAATCAGTTTCCGAAGCTCCGGATCTTGTGGAACACAGATACGTTTCCCATACCATAAAGTACCCTGTTCATCTTCATGGAATCCTTTGGCTTTTCTCTTGCCAATCTTTTCCTTAATCTCTTCAATTTCCTTATCTTTCTTTTGGCCTTCTTTGATCTTGTCCAACAAAGTGGGTTGAACATCCAAAGACATGAGATGTCCTTCAGGCACAATCTCTAATCTGAGATCTCTGAATTGGGCACACGGATCATTAGGCAATTCTCCCTTAGTAAGGCCATTCACAAAAACTTTACGGCTTAGAGCATCCGCTACAACATTTTCTTTACCAGAGGTGGTATTGCAGACTCAAATCATAGTCCTTAATGAGTTCTAACCATATTCTTTGTCTCATGTTAATTTCTTTCTGGGTGAAGATATACTTCAAACTCTTGTGATCTATGAACACTTCACATCGCTTTCCCAAAATATAATGTCTCCATGTTTTGAGTGCATGGACAACAGAGGCTAACTCTAAATCATGAGTAGGGTAGTTTACTTCATGAGTTTTGAGTTGTCTCGAGGCATAAGCCACAACTTTCCCTTCTTGCATAAGTACTGCACCTAATCCATGATGAGATGCATCACAATACACTTGGAAATCTTGCTCCAAATATGGCAAACACAAGACTGGTGCTGTCACTAGTCTCTTCTTCAATTCTTGGAAGCTGAGTTCACATCCTTCAGACCAAGCAAATTTCTTGTCTTTCTTTAGCAATTTTGTCATAGGCTTAGCTATCTTGGAGAAATTATCAATAAATCTTCTGTAGTATCCTGCCAAGCCAAGGAAACTACAAACCTCCTTCACTGACTTGGGAGATTCCCATTCAGTTACAGCTGAAACTTTAGCAAGATCAACTGCTACACCATCTCCTGACACAACGTGTCCAAGAAATCCAACTTCATTCAACCAAAACTCACACTTGCTGAATTTGGCATACAGCTTATGCTCTCTAAGCTTCTCAAGTATCAAACGCAAATGTCCTTCATGCTCTACTTTGCTCTTGGAGTAGATCAAAATGTCATCAATGAATACGACAAAAAACTTATCAAGGAACTCCATGAACACCTTGTTCATCATATTCATGAAGTATGCTGGTGCATTGGTCAAACCAAATGGCATCACGGTATACTCATACAACCCATACGTTGTGGTGAAAGTTGTCTTAGGTATGTCTTGTTCCCTTATCTTGAGCTGGAAATAACCTGAACGGAGATCAATCTTTGAGAACACACAGGCTCCTTCTAACTGATCAAACAAGTCATTGATTCTAGGCAAAGGGTGTTTGTTCTTGATATTCACCTCATTGAGTGAATGGTAATCTATGCATAACCTTTGACTTCTATCTTTCTTTTCCACAAAAAAAACTAGTGCTCCCCAAGATGAAGAACTTGGTTGGATAAACCTTTTTGCAACTGTTCTCCAAGTTGCTTCTTGAGTTCTTTCAACTCATCCACTGACATCTTGTATGGTCTCTTCGCTATTGTTCCAGATCCTGATAGCAAATCAATAAGAAATTCCACATCTCTATATGGTGGCATTCCTGGCAATTCTTCTGGAAACACATCAGGATATTCACTCACAATTGGCACACTGTCCATGCTAACCCCCTTAAGAGAATTTAGCTTACTCCTTGTCGATTCAAAGTTGGTCTTGAATCTGATCCTTTTGTTTTCTGGAGTTGTGAGTGAAACAGTATGGCTGGCACAATCTATCACTCCCTTGTGCTTAGTCATCCAGTCCATTCCCAAAATAACATCCAATCCTTGGGAGTTTAGGATTATCAAGTTAACGGGAAACTTATACTTCCCAAACTCTATGACTAGATCATGACATCCTGAATTCACTATCATTTCTCCGCCAGGAGAACTTACCTTTATAGGACACCCAATAGTTTCTGCCGGTAATTCATTTCTTTCAACAAATGCTCTTGATATGAATGAATGAGATGCACCAGTATCAAAGAGAACAAATGCTGGAACAGAATTGAGTTTGAACTTACCAGCAACAGCATCAGGTTCCTCATAGATTTCCTCCACATTGATGTGGTTCATGTAACATCCCTAAAAACATGATTTCAAAGTTTGCATATCATTCATCCATGCATATAGATTTGAGATCAATTTCAAAACTCATTTCAGAAAAACAGAAGCACATAGTGCTATGATTTCATGTGAGTAGATTTAAATCAAATGGCTATCCCCATTTGAAAGTTTGATTGATTATGAACCAAGTTTGTTGCCTTCCTTGAGGAAAGGTTTGAGTGAAGAGTCTAAACCAAGTTTTACAAATTGAAAATGATTTCAAAAACCAGATTTCAAATTTTGCAAACCAAGTGCCAAGTCTCTGTTATTTTGATCTCCAAGCTTGACCAAGCCTTTGCAAAGCAACCACTTGCTTTTATGCCTATATTGGAGACTACTGCACCCTGCAAAAACCCCAGAAAAATTTGAATTCAAAAAGAGTTTGAATTCATATCAAAACCATTCCTGAAAATCGAAATAGAAAAAGAAAAGAAATAAACAAAAGAAAAGGGCCAGGCGCCAGGAATCTAGCCCAGCATCTAAACAGGCCCAACTAGCCCACCCGGGCCAATTCTTTTCCTTTCACACGCGCGAGCACACCCACCCAGCCACTGGCGACAGGACCCCACCTCCACCTCGCGCACTTCGCTGACGAGCGGGCCCTCTCCACGTCAGCTTCGTCTTCCCCTGATTCCGCGCACGACCTCCGCCGCTGCCTGTTGCTGCACTGATTTCGCGAGCTTAATTGGCATTGATGCAGCAAGCGTTTCTTGTCGAGCCTCTGGCTATAAGATCCCCCCATCCTCGCGACCATTTCCCCCCAAACAATTTTGCCTTCACGCCACCAGGCTGCCCACAACTCGCACGACGCTGCCGCTGTTCCGACGACTGCGCCGGCAAATTCCGGTGAGTTCCATGCTCCCCTCTGTCTCTCGTTCATGCTATCAAGATCAGCGAGTCTTTGCGCACCTCCTGACACTTCTCATATGCCCTCGCATGATCCGTAGCTCCAGCAACGTTGACGACTGGCCGCCACCGTCCTCTGCACGAACTCCGGCGACCTCCCTCCGTAAGTAGCCACCGCCCCTTGCCCTCTAACCGTCGCCTAGAATCTCCATCACAGCGATCCGATGTAACCCTTATTTTGGCTTAGCGCGACGAGGAACCTCACCAACGTCGACGACTGACCGTGCCCAACGTCTGCCTCTACTCCGACGAGGAATTCTCGCCGTGCCCGCGCGCCCCTTCGCAAACCAACACCACCTCGAGCATCAGCAGCCTCCTGCGGTTCTGCTAAGCATCTCCTCCCTTCCCCGGGCGACCTAGAACGCCGGCACCGCCACTGACCGACGCGCCGCCACCTGTCACCGCCGCTAGCGCCGCTCGTTTCTGGTTAGGGGATTTTTAGCCGTCAGATCTGGATCCTATGCGTAGAAATAGTTCACTTAACGAAGGGGTATGGACAGATCTGAGCCGTGCAGCGTTAGTTAGATCCAACGGCACAAAAGGGTGATCTGGTGCGAACCGGTACGCGCCAGTAATATCGCGACGCGTGGCTAGGGTTAGATTTAAAAACAGAATTCAAACCAGATTTTGATCAAAATTTCAAATGGCTATAACTTTTGATTCCCACGTTAGATTTTTGCAAATTTTATACTGTTGGAATCAGTGAGTCAAGCCCTTTCTGAATCTGCAATGTGTTTAACAAAAAGTTTCTGTTAAAATGACTTAGTTTAGGTCCATTTTGAGCATAGATTTAGTTTAGTAATTTGTATTAGTGCTAAATAAGTTTAGTTAGCAAACTTTGTGACTTGTTATGTTTCTGTATCATGCACTTGCTTGGTAGAGTTTCAAAATCATCACTTAGTAATTTCTTGCATGCATGCATTCATATTTTTGATTGTATATAAATTGTGTGTAATTGTATGCTACAAATTTTTGTGTAGATTTTGCTAGTCACTGTGATTGTGAAGAGTGCTACTCTCCCCATTACCAAGGCAAGTGATACTTAATGATATTTCCATTCCCTTTATTTTGAATAAGCATTAGAATTATTTTTGCTAAGTCTTGCATGCTACTTTTGCCAAATGCTATGTTGGGAAATCCTATGTAGTGTAGAATTGTAGAATTGCTAGGGAATTTTCCTAAGTTAAGTTACTATGCCATGCTTAGCCTAGCTAGTAGAAAACAAGGGTTGGTAAAGTATGTTCATGCTATGTTGAAAATAATTCTAAGTCTCTTGGACTTATGCTTTTCTTAATAAAACAACTAAGTCAATGAACCTCCTGGGTGGAATGGGATTTGAATGGTGGTTTTTGGTTGAGTGGTTACATAAGGCCATGGATTTGGCTTGTGTATCTCACTTGTGGTATGCCACCCAGGCACAAAGGGATTTGGAGGCCAAGTGTTGAGAAAGCTTACAGTGCAACCACTTGGCAATATGGGCTCTGCCATGATCATATAGGTCGCTAGAACTTAGTCACTTGGACAGTTGGTGGTAGTGGGAATGATAGGTTGGAGCGCGTCCATTTGAATAAGGAAAGGCTTCTGAAAGGTACTGTCTTGGGAAACCAAGTCTGGTGGGGAAAGTGCACAACCTCTGCAGATGGAAAATCTAAGTACTAAGCCAAGTCCATGGCAATGGACAACTTGAGCATCAAGACATGGAATCTACAAGAATCTCATCACTCCAACTTCTAAGTAAAACTTGTGGGTGAACAAGGGTGAAGGACCCCAATGTCTATTGGTGGTTTCATGGGAAAGTTTTGACAAAGAAAAACTTAGTGATTTCAACTAATAGGAAAAACCTATTTTGAGCAAAGCAAGCCAAGCTACACTTAGCCAAAATGCATATAGTAATATAGTCCACTTAAAATAAACTAAGGTATCACTTGCCAATACTATTCCAAAGTATTGACCCTCTGTGGCTGTAACTTGTGATGTTGCAGGTTACTCCGATGATGAGTAGGAGTCATGAGTCTACACTCAACATGCTTGCCTGTGGCACATGAAGATGAAGTCTTATGTTTATTTACTTATTCCATAAACTCTTGTATTAGGCCTTTGGCCCTGAGTTGTAAAAGACTATGTTTTATCTCTGGAATGAATGTAATAAACGACCTTTGTATCTGTGTACTTCATCTTAAACTGTGGATGCTAGCATTGATCCAGGGACTAGCATTACAATCACAGGGATCCTTTTCCTTTACAAAGGAGGGATCTTACAGATGGTATCAGAGCACTGTGTTGCCTGTAGGATTATGACCCTAGGATTGGAAACCACTAAGGAAAATTTTTAACTACTTCTACACTTGTCTAATCTTCTCGTAAACTTTTCTAATCTTCTCATTCTCATCTCTATTTGTAGATGAACTCCATCAACGAAGCCGTGAAGAAAGGACCACTCATGACCATGACCTTGGAGTGTGAAACTGAGTTTCCCAAAATTCTCAAGGACCTCATGGTGGCAATGGAAGCACATGGTGCAGCTGTGTACAAAGGCTTTCCAGTGATGGATGAAGGAGTGGAGTATTGGTGGGTGCAACTTCACTTGTACAAAAACAAGGAAGACAACCACAAAGAAAGAGACTTCTGCATGTACACCAACACTGTGATGCACACCACATTCTTTGAGTCTGCCAGAGAAGCAGCTTGGAGGACTATCAAAGAACTTAGTGCTAGAGTCAAGTGCAGAATGCTCAACCTTCAAAAAGACTTAGAAAAAGAGAAGGAACTTACCCAAGAGTTGGAAGCCACCAACCAAACCTTAAGGGGAGATATTATAGACTTAGTGATGGAATCATGTGAACAGGATAGGTGGATTGCCTCTAGGAACATTGTGTTAGCCAACAGATCCAGTGAGATAGGATTGTGAACGCACTTCGTTAGTTGAACCACCACCTATCACCTTATTTTCCAAAATGATACCTTAAATAAGTTTGGACCTTGATTGATGTAATGGAATTATGTATGCATGACTTGTGTGATTTTTGTGTTCCATGGATATGTATGAAATGTTTGTCTTGTTTTATCTTAAATTGTGTTGTTCTAACTTTTCAATCTTATAAATAGATGCCTATTACCATCAGCACTGTTGAGGAGTTCCAGGTTACCCGTTTTGGTCCTCGTATCGTTGAGCTTACCACTTTGCTCAATCTCCCTCTTCCCACCATCATGGTGCACCCACTCACCAAGTTCGAGAGGAAGGACCTCTAGGGCTTCAAGGTGAACCAGCCCGGACGCCAGACGGAGCCTACTACGGAGGCCATCATCTTCAAGCTTATGCACGATGACAGGGAGAGAGGCATGGAGGTCGTCATGCAGGACCTGATAGGACGTCTGTTGGGCCGTCACTCCCGACAGGTTAGGGGCACCCACTTCCACGTCTTCAGAAGACGTGATGATGATGGAGAGTCCATCGACTTTGAGGACGACTCGAGGGACGCAGCAGAGCCGATACGTCTCTATCTCTAGGACTTAGAGTCTCTTATTAGGCACATGGACACGGACAGGACCAATGTCATGCTCAGCAATGACGAGCTCCAGGTGCAGCTTCGCGAGAAGGAAAAGATTTTCGCACAGCAGGACGAGATAGTCAAGGAAATGGAGGCGAAGTTCGAGATCCAGGACCGCAAGTTCAAGAGTCAGGAGAAACGCGTCCAGGATAGGAACAAGAAGATCCGGGACATGACTGAAGAACTGAAGTCCAAAGATTTCGAGCTAGATCAGCAGCAGATGGTGATTGAGAGGCTTCGCTCCTAGAAGAGGGCTCTCAAGACCAAGATCGAGTCCTTGACCACTACTATTAAGGAGAACAAGACCGCGATGGAGAACGCAGGTCTTACTTTTGTCGAGGAGGAGATTGATGCTGATGAGTAGACTTGACTACTCGGTTATGTTTTATTATCGTACTTGTTATTCATGAACTTGTTATTGGACCATCCGACATGTGGATGGCTTGCCACTTGCATGTTTTACCTTGAGAACTTGTTATTTTGTTGTTGAACTTTTATCTTTGTGTTGCATGCTATGTGTTTGCTTATTTGATGTAATGTGCATAAAACATCTATGGGTATCTCATTCTTATCTCTATTTGAACAAACCACAGATGCCTCCCCGTCGCGCAAACCCCAACCCCAACAACATCACCCCGGAAATGCAGCAAATGATGAATGCACAAACACAGCTTATGCAAATGATGACAACATTCATCCAAAACCAGAATAACAACAACAACCCCAATAACAACAACAACAACAACAACAACCCTCCGGGCTTTGATATGCTCACCAGATTTCTGCGTTTGAGGCCAGCTAAGTTCTCGGGGACGACTGATCCCATGGTGGCCAATGATTGGCTACATTCTATGAACAAGAACTTAGTGACCGTGGGCTGCACGGATGCTGAAAAAGTCAGGTTCGCAGCACATCTGTTGGAAGGGCCAGCCGCCACATGGTGGGACAATTTCCAAATCACCACTCCTATTGATGAGGTGACTTGGGCTATCTTTGAAGATGGCTTTCGCACTGCTCATATCTCATCAGGAATGATGAGCCTAAAAAAGAAGGAGTTTCACAACCTGAAGCAGCGCCACCGCAGCGTGGCTGAATATATAGAAGAGTTCAACAATCTGGCACGCTATGCACCGGATGAGGTTGACACAGATGCCAAAAGAAAGGAAAAGTTTCTGGAAGGCTTGAATGATGAACTAAATCTACAGCTGTTTGTGGCATATGTTCCAACTTATTAGTCTCTGTGTGACAAGGCTGCTATTTTGGAGAATAAAATGGAGCAAGTCGAGAGTAGGAAGAGGAAACACTCCGACAAGCACAGCTCGGGATTGTCTCACAAACGATCTCACTATGATGATAGTGGAAGCTCAGGATGCCATAAGCATGGGAAATTCAACAAGCACCACAACCACAACCGTCATGACAACAAGCATCACCGCAGTCATGACAATGACAAGTATAAGAACCACAAGAGTGGACATAAGAGCCACCACAGTGGAAATGGTAGTGGAAGTGGAAGTCACCGCCAAAGAGACATCGGTCAGTTGAATGCTTCAAATGCAAGAAGCTGGGGCATTATGCTAATGAGTGCCCCGAGAAGAAAGTTGAAGGACCTAACAAGCCCAATCCTTTTCGAAGGACAGGTTAACCACATCAATGTGGAGGAGGTCTATGAGGAACTGGCATTGTTTGGTAAGTTCAGACTCAATTCCATTCCAGCATTTGTACTCTTTGACATTGGTGCATCTCATTCATTCATATCAAAAGCATTTGTTGATAGAAATGGGTTTGCATCTGAAAACATTGGGTGTCCAATAAAAGTTAGTTCTCCGGGTGGAGATATGATAGTAAGTCTTGGATGCCGGGATCTTGTCATAGAGTTTGGAAAGCATAAGTTCCCAGTGAGCCTAATAATCCTAGATTCCCAAGGATTGGATGTAATTTTAGGAATGGATTGGATGGCTAAATATGAAGGAGTGCTAGATTGTGCTAATCGTACTGTTGCACTCACAACCCCAGAAGGAAAAAGAATAAAATTCAGGTCAAACTTTGAATCCAAAGGAAGTAAGCTTAATTCTCTTAAGGGGGTTAGCATGGACAGTGTGCCAATTGTGTGTGAGTATCTGGATGTATTTCCGGAAGAATTGCCAGGAATGCCACCAGATAGAGATGTGGAATTTCTGATAGATTTGGTACCAGGTTCTGGACCGATAGCAAAGAGACCATACAAAATGTCAGTTGATGAACTGAAAGAGCTCAAGAAGCAACTAGGAGAACAGTTGCAGAAAGGATTTATCCAACCAAGTTCTTCATCTTGGGGAGCCCCAGTATTGTTCGTGGAGAAGAAAGATAGAAGCCAAAGGTTATGCATAGATTACCGTTCACTCAACGAGGTAACTATCAAGAACAAATATCCTTTGCCTAGAATCAACGACTTATTTGATCAGCTTGAAGGAGCATGTGTGTTCTCGAAGATTGATCTCCGGTCAGGCTATTTTCAACTCAAGATAAGAGAGCAAGACATACCTAAAACAGCATTCACCACAAGGTATGGATTGTATGAGATACCGTAATGCCTTTCGGCTTAACCAATGCTCCAGCATACTTCATGAATATGATGAACAAGGTGTTCATGGAATTTCTTGACAAGTTCGTTGTCGTTTTCATCGATGACATCTTAGTTTACTCTAAGAGCAAAGAAGAACATGAGGGACACTTGCGTTTGATACTTGAGAAGTTGAGAGAACATAAACTTTATGCCAAATTCAGCAAGTGTGAGTTCTGGTTAGAGGAAGTTGGTTTTCTTGGTCATGTTATGACAAAGGATGGCGAAAGGATTGATCCTGCTAAAGTTTCAGCAATGTAATGGGAATCTCCCAAGAATGTGAAAGAAGTTCGCGATTTCCTTGGCTTAGCAGGTTACTACGAAGGTTCATTGAGAATTTCTCAAAGGTTGCTAAGCCCATGACTGAATTGTTAAAGAAAGACAAGAAGTTTTCTTGGTCGAAGGTTGTGAAGTCATTTCAAGAATTGAAGAAGAGACTTGTGACGACCGGTTCTATGTTCCAGATTTGGAAAAGGATTTCCAAGTATATTGTGATGCGTCTCATCAAGGTTTGGGGAGTACTTATGCAAGACGGTAAAGTTGTGGCCTATGCCTCGAGACAACTCAAAACTCATGAAGTAAATTATCCTACTCATGATTTAGAGTTAGCCTCTGTCGTCCATGCACTCAAAACATGGAGACATTACCTTTTGGGAAAACGTTGTGAAGTGTTCACCGATCACAAGAGCTTAAAGTATATCTTCACCCAGAAGGAAATCAATATGAGACAAAGAAGATGGTTAGAGCTTATCAAGGACTATGATTTAAGTTTGCAATACCACCCCGGTAAAGCAAATGTTGTAGCAGATGCTCTAAGTCGTAAGGTATTTGTGAATGGCCTTACCAAGGGCGAATTGCTAGATGATTTGTGTAAGCAATTCAAAGAACTCAGATTGGAGATTGTACCCGAAGGACATCTCATGTCTTTAGAAGTCCAACCCACTTTGTTGGACAAGATTCGAGAAGCTCAAAAGGCGATAAAGAAATTGAGGAGATTAAGGTAAATATTAGCCAAGGAAAGCTAAAAGTTTCCATGTAGAACAGGTACTTTATGGCATGGGAAAGCGTCATGTTCCACAAGATCTAGAAATGCGGAAACTGATTCTGCAAGAAGCCCACAACTCTCCGTATTCTATTCATCCAGGTAACACCAAAATGTACATGGACATGAAAGAAAGATTTTGGTGGAACAATCTCAAGAGGGACATCGAGCATATTGCTTTGTGTGATGTGTGTAGTAAAAGAGCATCGAAACCAGCAGGTTTGCTTCAACCACTACCTATTCCTGATTGGAAATGGGACAAGATTGGTATGGATTTCATTACGGATTACCAAGGACAGATCAGGATATGATTCCATATGGGTAGTAGTGGATCGCTTAACTAAAGTGGCACATTTCATACCCGTGAAGACAACTTATACCAGTGCCAAGTTAGCCAAAATCTACATGAGTAGAATTGTATGCCTTCACGGTGTGCCTAAAAGTATTGTGTCGATAGGGAACCCAATTCACTTCCCATTTTTGGAGACAAACATGAGTCATTGGGAACGAGGTTGGAATTCAATCGCTTTCATCCTCAAACCGATGGACAAACAGAAAGGACTAATCAAATTCTGGAAGACATGTTGAGGGCATGTACCCTAGATTATGGAGCAAGTTGGGATGAAAGTCTGCCTTACGCAGAATTTTCTTATAACAACAGCTATCAAGCCAGCATTGAGATGGCACCGTTTGAGTTTCTCTCACGAAGAAAATGTACCACCCCATTGTTATGGAATGGTGTGGGAGAAAGAAGTTTATTTGGGCCAGATCTTATCAAAGAAGCCGAAGAGAAGGTCAAATTGGTTAAGGACAGGTTGAAGATAGCACAGTCCCGATAGAAAAGCTACGCAGATCCTAAGCGTAGAGAAGTCACCTACGAAGTTGGTGATAGAGCCTATCTTAGAGTATCACCACTCCGTGGAGTGAAAGGATTCGGAGTCAAAGGAAAGTTGGCACCAAGATATGTTGGGCCATTCAAGATTCTGAGTCGCAAAGGAGAAGTGGCTTATGAAATTGAACTGCCAGCATCTCTATCAGCAGTCCATAACGTATTTCATGAGTCGACTTAAGAAATGTCACCCAGAAATGGAAGAATCTTCTTTGAAGGATACCATACCTTTGGAAGACGTTCAACTAGAAAGTGATCTCACTTATGAAGAAAAGCCTATCAAGATTCTTGAGACTGCAGAAAGAGTCACGAGAACAAAGACTATCAAGTTTTGCAAAGTGCAATGGAACCATCATACCAAAGAGGAAGCAACATGGGAAAGAGAAGATGATCTTCGGAAAGACCACCCTCACCTATTTGCTAGCCAATCCGAATATCGAGGGCGAGATTCACCTTAAGGGGGTTAGATTTGTAACATCCCTAAAAACATGATTTCAAAGTTTGCATATCATTCATCCATGCATATAGATTTGAGATCAATTTCAAAACTCATTTCAGAAAAACAGAAGCACATAGTGCTATGATTTCATGTGAGCAGATTTAAATCAAATGGCTATCCCCATTTGAAAGTTTGATTGATTATGAACCAAGTTTGTTGCCTTCCTTGAGGAAAGGTTTGAGTGAAGAGTCTAAACCAAGTTTTACAAATTGAAAATGATTTCAAAAACCAGATTTCAAATTTTGCAAACCAAGTGCCAAGTCTCTGTTATTTTGATCTCCAAGCTTGACCAAGCCTTTGCAAAGCAACCACTTGCTTTTATGCGTATATTGGAGACTACTGCACCCTGCAAAAACCCCAGAAAAATTTGAATTCAAAAAGAGTTTGAATTCATATCAAAACCATTCCTGAAAATCGAAATAGAAAAAGAAAAGAAATAAACAAAAGAAAAGGGCCAGGCGCTAGGAATCTAGCCCAGCATCTAAACAGGCCCAACTAGCCCACCCGGGCCAATTCTTTTCCTTCCACACGCGCGAGCACACCCACCCAGCCACTAGCGACAGGACCCCACCTCCACTTCGCGCACTTCGCTGACGAGCGGGCCCTCTCCATGTCAGCTTTGTCTTCCCCTGATTCCGCGCACGACCTCCGCCGCTGCCTGTTGCTGCACAGATTTCGCGAGCTTAATTGGCATTGATGCAGCAAGCGTTTCTTGTCGAGCCTCTGGCTATAAGATCCCCCCATCCTCGCGACCATTTCCCCCCAAACAATTTTGCCTTCACGCCACCAGGTTGCCCACAACTCGCACGACGCCGCCGCTGTTCCGACGACTGCGCCGGCGAATTCCGGTGAGTTCCGTGCTCCCCTCTGTCTCTCGTTCATGCTATCAAGATCAGCGAGTCTTTGTGCACCTCCTGACACTTCTCATATGCCCTCGCATGATCCATAGCTCCAGCAACGTTGACGACTGGCCGCCACCGTCCTCTGCACGAACTTCGGCGACCTCCCTCCGTAAGTAGCCACCGCCCCTTGCCCTCTAACTGATACGCCTAGAATCTCCATCGTTGTGCGCATCTGACAGAACCCTTATTTTGGCTTAGCGCGACGAGGAACCTCGCCAACGTCGACGACTGACCGTGCCCGACGTCTGCCTCTACTCTGACGAGGAATTCTCGCCGTGTCCGCGCGCCCCTTCGCAAACCAACACCACCTCGAGCATCAGCAGCCTCCTGCGGTTCTGGTAAGCATCTCCTCCCTTCCCCAGGCGACCTACAACGCCGGCACCGCCACTGACCGACACGCCGCCGCCTATCACCGCCGCTAGCGCCGCTCGTTTCTGGTTAGGGGATTTTTAGCCGTCAGATCTGGATCCTACGCGTAGAAATAGTTCACTTAACGAAGGGGTATGGACAGATCTGAGCCATGCAGCGTTAGTTAGATCCAACGGCACAAAAGGGTGATCCGATGCGAACCGGTACGCGCCAGTAATATCGCGACGCGTGGCTAGGGTTAGATTTAAAAACAGAATTCAAACCAGATTTTGATCCAAATTTCAAATGGCTATAACTTTTGATTCCCATGTTAGATTTTTGCAAATTTTATACCGTTGGAATCAGTGAGTCAAGCCCTTTCTTAATCTGCAATGTGTTTAACAAAAAGTTTCTGTTAAAATGACTTTGTATGCAGAAGCATGTTTAGGTCCATTTTGAGCATAGATTTAGTTTAGTAATTTGTATTAGTGCTAAATAAATTTAGTTAGCAAACTTTGTGACTTGTTATGTTTCTGTATCATGCACTTGCTTGGTAGAGTTTTCAAAATCATCACTTAGTAATTTCTTGCATGCATGCATTCATATTTTTGATTGTATATAAATTGTGTGTAATTGTATGCTACAAATTTTTGTGTAGATTTTGCTAGTGACTGTGATTGTGAAGAGTGCTACTCTCCCCATTACCAAGGCAAGTGATACTTCATGATATTTCCATTCCCTTTATTTTGAATAAGCATTAGAATTATTTTTGCTAAGTCTTGCATGCTACTTTTGCCAAATGCTATGTTGGGAAATCCTATGTAGTGTAGAATTGTAGAATTGCTAGGGAATTTTCCTAAGTTAAGTTACTATGCCATGCTTAGCCTAGCTAGTAGAAAACAAGGGTTGGTAAAGTACGTTCATGCTATGTTGAAAATAATTCTAAGTCTTTTGGACTTATGCTTTTCTTAATAAAACAACTAAGTCAATGAACCTCCTGGGTGGAATGGGATTTGAATGGTGGTTTTTGGTTGAGTGGTTACACAAGGCCATGGATTTGGCTTGTGTATCTCACTTGTGGTATGCCACCCATGCACAAAGGGATTTGGAGGCCAAGTGTTGAGAAAGCTTACAGTGCAACCACTTGGCAATATGGGCTCTGCCATGATCATATAGGTCGCTAGAACTTAGTCACTTGGACAGTTGGTGGTAGTGGGAATGATAGGTTGGAGCGCGTATATTTGACTAAGGAAAGGCTTCTGAAAGGTCCTTTCTTGGGAAACCAAGTCTGGTGGGGAAAGTGCACAACCTCTGCAGATGGAAAATCTAAGTACTTAGCCAAGTCCATGGCAATGGACAACTTGAGCATCAAGACATGGAATCTACAAGAATCTCATCACTCCAACTTCTAAGTAAAACTTGTGCGTGAACAAGGGTGAAGGACCCCAATGTCTATTGGTGGTTTCATGGGAAAGTTTTGACAAAGAAAAACTTAGTGATTTCAACTAATAGGAAAAACCTATTTTGAGCAAAGCAAGCCAAGCTACACTTAGCCAAAATGCATATAGTAATATAGTCCACTTAAAATAAACTAAGGTATCACTTGCCAATACTATTCCAAAGTATTGACCCTCTGTGGCTGTAACTTGTGATGTTGCAGGTTACTCCGATGATGAGTAGGAGTCATGAGTCTACACTCAACATGCTTGCCTGTGGCACATGAAGATGAAGACTTATGTTTATTTACTTATTCCATAAACTCTTGTATTAGGCCTTTGGCCCTGAGTTGTAAAAGACTATGTTTTATCTCTAGAATGAATGTAATAAACGACCTTTGTATCTGTGTACTTCATCTTAAACTGTGAATGCTAGCATTGATCCAGGGACTAGCATTGCAATCACAGGGATCCTTTTCCTTTACAAAGGAGGGATCTTACAGTTCACTTGTCCCTTTTGAAAAGGGTTGGACTTGTTGGGTCCTTCAACTTTCTTTTCTGGGCATTCATTTGCATAATGCCCCATCTTCTTTCACTTGAAACATTCAACCTGACTAAGATCCTTCTTGACAGGCTGGCTTCCACTGCCACTTCCACTTCCATTGTGGTGGCTCTTATATCCACCCTTGTGATTCTTGTACTGATCGTTGTCATGACTACGGTGGTGCTTGTTGTCATGATAACGGTTGTGGTTGTGGTGCTTGTAGAACTTACCATGCTTGTGGGATCCAGAACTCCCACTGTCATCATAATGGGAACGTTGTGAGACGATCCCGAGCTGTGCTTGTCAGAGTGCTTTCTCTTTCTGCTTTCAACTTGTTTCATCTTGCTCTCCAAAATAGCAGCCTTGTCACAAAGAGACTGGTATGTGGGAACATAGGCCACAACTAACTGTAGGTTCAATTCATCATTCAACCCTTCAAGGAACTTTTCCTTCCTCTTAGCATCAGTGTCAACTTCATCCGGTGCATATCGCACCAGATTGTTGAACTCCTCAATATATTCAGCCACGCTGCGGTGGCGCTGCTTCAAGTTATGGAACTCTTTCTTCTTCAAACTCATCACTCTAGATGAGATATGAGTCATACGAAAGCCATCCTCAAAGATAGCCCATGTCACATATTCTATGGGAGTGGTGATCTGGAAGTTATCCCACCAAGTGGCGGCTGGTCCTTCCAGCAAATGTGCTGCAAATCTGACCTTTTCTGCATCAGTACAGCCCACAGTTACCAAGTCCTTGTTCACAGAGCGTAGCCAATCATTGGCCGCCATAGGATTAGTAGTTCCTGAGAAGTTTGCTGGCCTCAGTCTTAAGAAACTAGTAAGCATGTCAAAACCCGGTGGGTTGTTCTGATTGTTGTTGTTGTTGTTATTATTATTGTTGTTGTTATTGTTGTTGTTGTTGTTGTTGTTCTGATTCTGGATGAAAGTAGTCATCATTTGCACCAGCTGTGTCTGAGCTGTCATCATTTTCTGCATCTCAGGGGTGATGTTGTTGTTGGGGTTGGGATTGGCACGTCGGGGAGGCATCTGTGGTTTTCAACAAGGATAAGAATGAGATACCCATAGATGCTAACATGCACAATACATCACATATCAAACCACAATCATGCATCATAGTAGTAAAATTTCAACAACATAGACAACAAGTTCTGAAATGTAAACACACCAATAGCAAGCCATCCACATGTTGGATGGTCATTGCGACTCATTAATCAAAGGCATGATAAATAAAGGTAAATGAGTAGTCAACACTACTCCTCTGCATCAACCTCCTCATCAACAAGTGTAAGACCTGCATTCTCCATAGCGGTCTTGTATTCCTCGACATTGGTGGTCAAGGTCTCTACTTTGGATTTGAGAGCCCTCTTCTGTGCACGAAGCCTCTCAATCACACCTTGCTGATGCTCGAGCTCGAAGTCCTTGGCCTCTAGTTCTGCAGTCATGTCTCGAATCCTCTTGTTCCTATCTTGGACTCGCTTATCTTGACTCTTGAACTTTCTATCCTGACTCTCAAACTTGGCCTCCATCTCCTTGACTATCTCATCTTGCTCCGTGAAGAGCTTGTACTTCTCACGAAGCTGCACACAGAGTTAATCATTCTTTGAGCATGACGTTGGTCCTATCAGTATCTAGGTGCCTAAGAAGAACCTCTAAGTCCTGGAGGTATAGACGAATCGGCTCTGCCGTCTGTCTCTTGATGTATCCTCAAAGTCAATGGCCTCACCATCCTCATCAAGTCTACCAAAGTCGTGGAAGTGAGTACCTCTAACCTCTCGAGAGTGTCTCCCTAGCAAACGTCCAAGAAAATCCTGCATGACTACCTCTAGGCCTCTCTCCTTGTCATCATGCATGAGCTTGAAGATGATGGCCTCCGTGGCTGGCTCAGTCTGGCGTCCTGGCTGATTAACCTTGAAGCCCCAAAGGTCCTTCCTCTCGAACTTGGTGAGGGGAAGCATCATGATGGTAGGAAGTGGGAGATTGAGCAAACTAGTGAGCTCAATAATACGAGTGCCAAAACGAGTTCCCTTGAACTCTTCAGCCGTGCTGATAGTAACATTAGGCATCTATTTAATAAGATAATAAAAATTTAGAATCACACAACTTAAGATAAATCACAAGACAAGGCATCACATGCATAACTTTGGAAATCAAAACACACAAGTCATGGCATACATGGATCCATTACAAACAACCAAGTTCAACTTATTTTAAACAACATTTCGGAAATAAAATGATAAGTGTGGTGGTCCAACTAACAAAGTACGTTACAATCCCATCTCACTTGCCAAGTTGGCTAACAGGGCATCCCTAGAGGCAATCTGTTTATCTAGATTACATGACTCCATTGCTAAGTCTATGATGTCCTTCCTTAAACTTTGGTTGGTAGCCTCTAACTCTTGGGTATGCTTCTTTTCTTCCCTAAGGTCATTCTGGGTGTTAAGCATTCTGCACTTGATTCTATCACCAAGTTCTTTGATGGCCTTACAAGCTGCATCCCTTGCTGAATCAAAGAATGTAGTGTGCATCACTGAATTGGTGACCATGCAGAATCCTGATTCCTTGTGGTTGTCTTCCTTGTTTTTATACAAGTGAAGTTGCACCCACCAGTACTCAACTCCTTCATCCATCACGGGAAAACCTTTGTACACAGCTGCACCATGTATTCCCATGGCAACCATGAGGTCCTTGAGAGCCTTGGGGAATTCTGTCTCACACTCCAAAGTCATAGTCATGAGTGGTTCCTTCCTCACAGCTTCGTTGATGGAGTTCATCTACAAATAGAGATGATAAAGAAGATTAGAAAAGCTTACGAGAAGAAAAAGACAAGTGTGGAAGTTGTTGAAAAAATTTCCTTAGTGGTTTCCAATCCTAGGGTTATAATCCTACAGGCAACATAGTGCTCTGATACCATCTGTAAGATCCCTCCCCTTATAAAGGTAAGGATCCCTGTGATTGCAATGCTAGTCCCTGGATCAATGCTAGCATCCACAGTTTAAGATGAAGTACACAGAAACAAAGGTCATTATTACATATCATTCCAGAGACAAACATAGTCTTTTACAAACTCCATGGCCACAGGCCTAATACAAGAGTTCAAATATATAATAAGATAAATAAGTCTTCATCTTCATGTGCCAAAGGCAAGCATGTTGAGTGTAGACTCATAACCCCTAACCATCATCAGAATAACCTG
This sequence comes from Avena insularis, assembly GCA_023614405.1. NCBI lineage: Eukaryota > Viridiplantae > Streptophyta > Magnoliopsida > Poales > Poaceae > Avena > Avena insularis. The sequence continues at coordinate 287,564,284 of CM042695.1, forward strand.
CAACATCACAAGTTACAGCCACAGTGGGTCAATACATTGGAATAGTATTGGCAAGTGATACCTTAGTATAATATTGGTAGACTAGATACTATATGCATTTTGGCCAAGTGTAGCTTAGGCTTGCTTTGCTCAAAATAGGTTTTACCTATTAGTTGAAAACTCTAAGTTTTTCTTTGACAAAACTTTCCCAAGGAACCACCAATAGAAATTGGTGAACCTTTCACCCTTGTTCAACCACAAGTTTTTACTTAGAAATTGGGATGAGGATATTCTTGATAGCTTCCATGTCTTGATGCTCAAGTTGTCCAATACCAGGGACATGGCTAAGTACTTAGATTCTTCCATCTGCAGAGGTTGTGCACTTTCCCCACCAGACTTGATTTTCACCAAGACAGGACCTTTCAGAAGCCTTCCCTTAGACCAAATGGACGCGTTCCAACCTATCATCCCACTACCACCAACTGTCCAAATGGCTAAGTTATTGCAACCTATGTGATCCAGGCAGAGCCCATATTGCCAAGTGGCTGCACTAGAAGCTTCTTAACACATGGCATCTCAAATTCCTTTGTTCCTGGGTGGCTTTCCACAAGTGAGATACACAAGGTAAACCATAGAAATGGGCCTTGTGTAACCACTCAACAAAAACCATTCCTTCCATTCCACCCAGGTGTTTCATTCACTTAGTTGTTTTATTAATCAAAACACAAGTCCAAAGACTTAGAAATATCTTCTCATAGCATGAATATATAACCACCCTTGGTTGCTACTAGCTAGGCTAAGCATGGCATTGATAATACTTAGAAATATTTCTAGCAATTCTACAACTACTAGGATTTCCCAAGTATAGCATATAGATCAAAAATATCCATGCAATACTAGCAAAATATTTCTAATGCATAGTTGAAAAACATAGGAATAAATCATGAAGCACCACTTGCCTTGGTAGTTTGGAGAGTAGCTACAATCCTCACAATCACAATCACTATTTGCACCAAAATCTACACATAAAATAATGGCACAAAATCACATACACAAATAATACAAGCAAAGGGGGTGCGCAAAGTCACAGTGAGCAAGATGGTTTCAAGGAGAGATCAAGGGGCGCTCGATTCGTACCGTGATTTCTCACCGGAGTTGAGGAAAGCGTCGGGCACTTGCGGTGGTTGTCGAATCCGTCGATCTAGGCCACGAGCAGACAAGGAAAATGCATGACGTGAGTCGCTTGGTCGAAGGAAGCATGCTAGCGTGAACGAGACTGAGTGGGGTGGACGGAGCTTACCGAAATCGTCCGCCGGAGTGCCTCGGTACCGCGGCGGTGCGAGCAAAATTGTGGGAAGCCTGGTGGCGCTTCTGGCTAGCTCTATTGGGGGAAATGGTCGCGAGGGGGAGGGGTTTATGTAGCCAGAGCGGGGGCAGAAATCACTCGCCGAATCAATGCAATTAAGCGCGGCATCAGTGGGGGAAACGGTAGCGGCGAGGTGGTCGTCGGCGTTGATTGAGGACGAAGGGGTGACATGGCAGTGAGGGCCCAGTCGTCAGCGAGTGGGTACGCGTGTGCGGGGTAGGAAACGAGGGGAGAGGGGAAACGGCCCGGGTGGGCTTTTGGGCTGGTTCTGGTTCTGGGCTTGATTAGAGGCGCTGGCCTTTTTCTAATTCTTTCTCCTTTTCTAATTTCTGTTTGATTTTCTAGGAATCAAATTCAAATGAAACCAAAAGTATTTGAATTCAAATCTTCTCTGGGTTTTTGTAGAGTGCAACCTTCATACTTTTGGGCATAAAACCATGTGGTCACTCTACATTTGCTTGGTCCCTTTGAATAAAACAAAATAAACAGTGACATAGCACTTGATTTGAATAAGTTTTGAAAATGGTTTTAAAACCATATTTGTTTTGTAAATTTTGGTCCAAGCACTAACATTCAACCAAAAAAATCTGAGAGCAACAAAGCTTGGTTTTAAAACAATTATACTCTCATTTGAGTGTGGCATTTGATTAGTGTTTGCTCACATAAAATAATGCCACCAAGTGCTACTGTTTTCTTGAAATGAGTTGGAAATTTGATCCATAAATGATATGCATGCATGGATGATATGCATGAGTTTTGAAACATGATTTTAGGGATGTTACAGGTAAATTGAGATTTTTGAGGGAATTTCTACAGTATCTTGTGTATTTAATGAAAGTTTTTCTGTTTTGAAACTAAACCCCAAAGGTTTATTATCTTTTGAATGCACTAATGTTGCTAATAAAGATTGTGTGAAGTTCTGTATGAAGGAAAAATTTCAGGTGTAAAGGAAGAATGATGTAATGATATGAAGAATGGACAAAAGCTCGAGATTGGGGATGCCACCCCGTGTCACTCCAAGAAATATTCAAGTGGTACAAGCGTTAAAGCTTGGGGATACCCAAGGCATCCCCTTCTTCATCAATAAAAATATCAGGTCTTTCTAGACACTTTGTTTTATTGTTTCATGCACTATCGTGTTGTTCTTGGAGCGTCTTAGTTTTATTTTAGTTTTTTTTGCTTAGTTTGCTTGAATAAATTAGTTGGACCCCCGCTTTCACTGTGTTTGTTTCAAATAAGTTGATTGGTGTTGGAAAGGAGTAGGAAGTTCTTGCTTATAGTACTACAAAAGGGAGCTTGCTTTGACTGTGACTTAGACTTGATCATGTCATGCTAGATGTTGTTTTGACCTTATGCTTAGTGATTATTTCTATAGCATGACTTGTTCCAAACAATTGATATTGCTTAATGTTCCTTGAAAGAATCATCTGTGGTTTTAGCATACAAAAGCATAGTGTTGTGGTATTCTCCTTTGATGATTTGTTTGGGTTGACTTGGCACATGCTCACACCATGTTATGACTATGAACCAGTCACCTTAGCCTCTATGATCATTTAGTTTTTGACTTGTGATACCACTTTATGCTTTAGTTGATAATGTTTTGTTGCTCTGCATGATTATGGCCATTATTGCTCTCTTAGTTGGTCGCTCCTAGTCTTTTGCTAGCCTCCACTTGTATTGAGTAAGCTCTACTCATGCATCCAACTCCCAAGAAACCAAGTTATTCCAAAGTGTCCACTATAAATTTATATGCATGGTGTGTTACACCATTCCAAGTATATTCTTGTTTTATCTATCTTCCAAATAAAACTTGTTATGTGAAAATTAGTGATTAAAGCTCACACAAACTTGAGGGCACACTTTATTTTTCTTGCCCCTAATAAACTTGAACCATCGTGACATCTATGTTGTATATGGTTGCACTTATAAGTCGGGAATTAGCAGAACCGTGCTGTCACGGGGAACGCTTTCAACACCTGTAAATATCTACCCAGTTGATAGCATGCTATTTTATTTATGGATCTCGGCGGTGTGAAATAAAAGGGGAGCTTGTAAGTCCATGGAGTTATGTATATGTATTAGAGAAACGCCCGGGCCGCTAGCCTAAGACATGCCTAATCATGGTGGAAACTTGCAGCATCACCATAGTGAGCAATCTATAAAGCATTCTTCTTATAAAAAAAGAAAAAAGAGAGAGAGATAGAAAAGAGGAAAGAAGAGAAAGAAACACGATTTTCCCATGGTAAATAAGAAGATTGTAGAGATTCTCATTGTATGCTTTCCTTGTCATTTTGATATGGGATAGCTCATGTGTAATGGCGCAAGGGGTACCCCATTGGCTTTTCTCTATAATACACATGTACTTACAATGACAAGAACTTACCGGTAACTAAAGTTGAGTAGAATGAAGGACAACCCTCGTACTCAAGGGACATGAGATTGCCAACCTATACTTTGTCAAGCATATAATCCATATTTTGTTCACTTTAACCTTAATCACTTCAAGATGCTTATGATAGGGGCAATGAGAGCTGAAAGCTAACAAGTACCATAATTTTTGGAAGCTCTTTATGAAACTTGAAATCCCTGCTTCCCTTTGATTATGTTTCAAACACATGCATATCATCCATGCATCCATGATCATATGAATTTCATTTCAAACAAAACATTTCAAAACAGAAGCATTTATGCTTAATATTTCATGTAAGTTTGCTCTAGCCTTAATGCTATCTTCCAAGGAGAAGAATACTTGTTTTGGTTCAGTAAGGTTTGAAATTTCAAACTTAGGCACTTTCAAAAGTTTGAACAAGTTTCAAAACAAAATGAGTAATAAAACCAATATTATGCCTATTGAATATATATCATAAAGGCTTGGTTTTATTTTTATTTTCACTTGATCAAAGTGTTTGGATTGGACAATAGTGTTTGACACACATTTGAATGCAAGGTTTGCAGTATAAAAACCTAGAGAAAATTTGAATTCAAACTCATTTGATTTGGATTTGAAAATCATTCCAGAAAATCAAAACAGAAAAAGAAAAGGAGAAAAGAATTAGAAAAGGGCCAGCGCTACCTATCTGGCCCAACTGCTAATCCAGCCCACTAAGCCCACCCGGGGTCTCCCTCTCTCTCGCTCACCCGCAGACACACCCCCCAGGTCACTGACTGCACGACCCCACCCCTCATTGCTTAACTTGGCCGAGTGGACCCTGCGACCACGTCATACCGTTGTCAATCACGCTACCTGCTTCGCTCCGCCGTTACCTATTCTCTGCAGGCTTAATTGCCATTGATACGCCGCGCAATCCTCGCCCCGCCCTGGCTATAAGATACCCTCTGCACCGCGGCCATTTCCCCTCACCTAGCGCCACCTCTATGCCCCCAGGCTGCCCTCAATTGCCTTTGCGCCGCCGCAGACAGACGCACTCCGGCGACGAATCTCGGTAAGCACAGACCGCCCCTTTGCCTCTAGTTCAAACCACTGTGACCAGCATGATCTTGCGCATCCGCTAATGCCCTCCGTTTGCTTTCCCATGACCCAGAGCGACGTCCTCGTTCTCACCCGCGAGCACCGGAGACACCGCTCGACTCCGACGTGCGATTAAGGTAAGATGAGACCGCTCCTTGCCTCCCCTTTGGTACTGTCTTGTTCGCCAGGCCCTTGCGCATCTCCTAAACCCTCTGGCTTGTGCTAGGACGACGCAGAGCCTCGGCAACGTCTTTGACAGCAAGCAACAGACGACGCCCGCAACTCCGACGAGCTCCAACGACCGTGTCCGTGCGCCCCTTGCCAAGCCGTCGCCAGGTTGATCATCAGTGCTTCGTCGCAATCCCGGTAAGCATCTCCGACGACCCCCTAGCCACCTGTAGCGCCAAGGGCCGTGGCGAGCTCGCTGCCAAGATAGCCACCGCCAGCTCCACCCAGCTTTGGTCGTTTGATCCAGAGCCATTGGATCTGGATCCAGCGTGCGAGATTAGTTCACTTAACGAACCGTTACGAGTAGATCTGGGCCGTGCATATTATGTTGATCTAACGGCTCACAGGCACGATCCTGAGCGAAGCGGTATGGGCCAATTAGATTAAGACGCGTGGCAGTAGTTTAGATTTAAAAACTGGATTTGAAACTATTAGATGTTCAAATTTGTTTTGGCTATAACTTTTGATTCCCACGTTAGAATTTGACAAATTTTATATCAATGGAATCAGGAGAGCAAGCCCTTTCTTAATATGCAATGTGTTTAATGTTTTGCTTCTGTTAAAATGGTTTCATTTGCAGAAACTTGTGTAGGGATAATTTGAGTTTAGGAAATGTTTAGGAAATGTTTTAGGGTTTAAATAAATGTTGTTTGGCAAGTTTTTAACTTGTTTATGAACCAGTACTGTATACTTGCTTTGTTGAGTTTTAAAAATCATCACATATCATTTTGCATGCATGCATATATTTTTGATTTTATATGTTTTGTATGTGATTTGTTGCCATATTTCTTTGTGTAGAGTTTGGTGATAGTGATTGTGATTGTGAGGAGTGTAGCTACTCTCCAAACTACCAAGGCAAGTGGTACTTCATGAATATTTTTATCCCTATGTTTTCTACTAAGCATTAGAAATATTTTTGCTAGTCTTGCATGTTATATTTTGCTTATATGCCATGTTGGGAAATCCTAGTAGTTGTAGAATTGCTAGGAAATTTCTAAGTTAAGATGCTTATCTATGCCATGCTTAGCCTAGCTAGTAGCAACCAAGGGTTGGTGAAATATACATGCTATGATGAAAATATTTCTAAGTCTTTGGACTTGTGTTTTGCCTAATAAAACAACTAAGTAAATGAAACACCTGGGTCGAATGGAAGGAATGGTTTGTGTTGAGTGGTTACACAAGGCCAGGGGACTGGTGAACCTTGTGTATCTCACTTGTGGGAAGCCACCCAGGAACAAAGAGATTTTAGAGGCCAAGTGTTGAGAAGCTTCTAGTGCAGCCACTTGGCAATATGGGCTCTGCCTGGATCATATAGGTTGCTAGAACTTAGCCATTTGGATAGTTGGTGGTAGTGGGAATGATAGGTTGGAGCGCGTCCATTTGGTCTAAGGGAAGGCTTCTGAAAGGTCCTGTCTTGGTGAAAATCAAGTCTGGTGGGGAAAGTGCACAACCTCTGCAGATGGAAAAATCTAAGTACTTAGCCATGTCCCTGGAAAAGGACAACTTGAGCATCAAGACATGGAAGCTATCAAGAATCTCCTCATCCCAATTTCTAAGTAAAACTTGTGGGTGAACAAGGGTGAAGGACCTCAATGTATATTGGTGGTTCCTTGGGAAAAGTTTTGACAAAGAAAAACTTAGTGATTTCAACTAATAGGCAAAACCTATTTTGAGCAAAGCAAGCCAAGCTACACTTAGCCAAATTGCATATAGTATCTAGTCCACCTAAATTATACTAAGGTATCACTTGCCAATACTATTCCAATGTATTGACCCACTGTGGCTGTAACTTGTGATGTTTCAGGTTACTCTGATGAGGATTAGGTGTCATGAGTCTACAATCAACATGTTTGCCTGTGGCACATGAAGATGAAGACTTTTATTTATTTACTTATTCAAACTCTTGTACTAGGACTGTGGCCTTGGAGTTGTAAAGACTATGTTTATCTCTGGAATGGCTGTAATAATGACCTTTGTATCTGTGTACTTCATCTTAAACTGTGGATGCTAGCATTGATCCAGGGACTTGCATTGCAATCACAGGGATCCTCTTCCTTTATGAAGGAGGGATCTTACAGATGGTATCAGAGCACTGTGTTGCCTGTAGGATTATGACCCTAGGATTGAAAACCACTAAGGAAAATTTTCAGCAACTTCTACACTTGTCTATTCTTCTTGTAAACTTTTCTAATCTTCTTTCTCATCTCTATTTGTAGATGAACTCCATCAATGAAGCCGTAAGGAAAGGACCACTCATGACAATGACTTTGGAGTGTGAGACAGAATTTCCCAAGGCTCTCAAGGACCTCATGGTTGCATTAGAGATACAAGGTGCAGCTGTGTACAAAGGTTTTCCTGTGATGGATGAAGGAGTTGAATACTGGTGGGTGCAACTTCACTTGTATAAAAACAAGGAAGACAACCACCAGGAAAAAGGATTCTGCATGTTCACCAATTCAGTGGTGCACACTACATTCTTTGAATCAGCAAGGGATGCAGCTTGGAAGACCATCAAAGAACTTGGTGATAGAGTCAAGTGCAGAATGCTCAACCTCCAAAGTGACCTAAAGGAAGAGAAGAAACATACCCAAGAGTTGGAAGCTACCAACCAAACCTTAAGAGGAGACATTATAGACTTAGTGATGGAGTCATGTGAGCAAGATAGACTGATTGCTTCTAGAAACATTGTGTTAGCCAATAGGTCCAGTGAGATAGGATTGTAAACGTACTTCGTTAGTTGGACCACCACTTATCACCTTATTTTTCAAATGTTGCCTTGAAATAAGTTGAACCTTGGTTGTTGTAATGGATCCATGTGTGCCATGACTTGTGTTTTGACTTCCAAGGATTTGTATGTGATGTTTTGCCTTGTGTTTTATCTTGAGTTGTGTTGTTCTAACTTTTTCTATCTTATAAATAGATGCCTACTGTTACCATCAGCACTATTAAGGAGTTCCAGGGAATTCGCTTTGGTCCTCGTATTGTTGAGCTTACTACTTTGCTCAATCTCCCTCTTCCTACCATCATGGTGCTTCCCCTCACCAAGTTTGAGAGGAAATACCTTTGGGGTTTCAAGGTCAACCAGCCCGGATGCCAGATTGAGCCTACCACGGAGGCCATCGTCTTCAAGCTCATGCACGATGACAAGGAGAGAGGCCTTGAGGTAGTCATGTAAGATCTGATAGGACGTCTGCTGGGGAGACACTCCCGACAGGTTAGAGGTACTCACTTCCACGTCTTCGGTAGACGTGATGAGGATGGAGAGTCCATCGACTTCGAGGAGGATTCGAGGGACACAGCGGAGCCGATTCGTCTGTACCTCCAGGACTTAGAGGCTCTCATTAGGCATGTAGACACTGACAGGACCAACGTCATGCTCAACAATGACGAACTCCAGGTGCAGCTTCGCGAGAAGGACAAGCTCTTCGCGGAGCAAGATGAGATAGTCAAGGAGATGGAGGCAAAGTTCGAGAGCCATGACAGAAAGTTCAAGAGTCAGGAGAAGCGAGTCCAGGATAGGAACAAGAAGATCCGGGACATGACCGAAGAACTGCAGGCCAAGGACTTCGAGCTCGAGCATCAGCAGACAGTGATTGAGAGGCTTCGTTCCCAGAAGAGGGCTCTCAAAGACAAGATAGAGACCTTGACCACCAGTGTCGAGGAATACAAGACCGCGATGGAGAACGCAGGTCTTACCTTTGTCGAGGTGGAGGTTGATGCCGAGGAGTAGATTTGACTACTCATTTATCATTTGTTATCATACTTGTTGTTGGGAACTTGTTATTTGACCATCCGACATGTGGATGGCTTGTTATTTGTGTGTGTTTTACTTTGCGAACTTGTTATCTGGTTGTTGAACTTTTATCTTTATGTTGCATGTTTTGTTTATGTGATGTATTGTGCATGAAAGCATCTATGGGTATCTCATTCTTATCTCTATTGAACAAACCACAGATGCCTCCCCGTCGTGCAAATACCAACCCCAACAACAACAACATCACTCCAAATGATGACGACGCTCATCCAGAACCAAAACAACAACAACAACAACAATAACAACAACAACAACAACCCACCAGGTTTCGACATGCTTACCAGGTTCTTGAGATTGAGGCCAGCAAAGTTCTCAGGAACAACTGATCCCATGGTGGCCAATGATTGGCTATGCTCTGTGAACAAGGACTTGGTAACTATGAACATCTTGATCGAGAAAAGGTCGATTGCGGCACATTTCTTTGGAAGGACCAGCCGCCACTTGGTGGGATAACTTCTAGATCACCACTCCCATAGAAGATGTGACATGGGCTATCTTTGAGGATGGCTTTCGTACGGCTCATATCTCATCTTGAGTGATGAGTCTGAAAAAGAAAGAATTTCATAACCTGAAGCAACGCCACCGCAGCGTGGCTGAATATATTGAGGAGTTCAACAATCTGGCGCGTTATGCACCGGATGAAGTTGACACTGATGCTAAGAGGAAAGAAAATTTCCTCGAAGGGTTGAATGATGAGCTGAATCTGCAGTTGGTTGTGGCATATGTTCCCACATACCAGTCTCTTTGTGATAAGTCTACTATTTTGGAGAACAAAATGAAGCAAGTTGAGAGCAGGAAGAGAAAGCACTCGGACAAGCACAGCTCGAGATCGTCTCACAAACGTTCCCATTATGATGACAGTGGAAGCTCAGGATCCCACAAGCATGGGAAATTCAACAAGCACCACAACCACAACCGTCATGACAACAAGCATCACCGTAGTCATGACAATGACAAGTACAAGAACCACAAGGGTGGATATAAGAGCCACCACAGTGGTAATGGAAGTGGAAATGGAAGCCAGCCTGTCAAGAAGGACATTAGTCAGGTTGAATGCTTCATGTGCAAGAAGATGGGGCATTATGCAAATGAATGACCAGAAAAGAAAGTTGAAGGACCCAAAAAGCCTAACCCTTTTCAGAAGGGACAAGTGAACCACATCAATGTGGAGGAAATTTATGAGGAGCCTGATGCTGTTGCTGGTAAGTTCAGACTCAATTCTATTCCAGCATTTGTTCTTTTGATACTGGAGCATCACATTCATTCATATCAAAAGCATTTGTTGATAGAAATGGGTTTCCAACTGAAAATATTCGGTGTCCAATAAAAGTTAGTTCTCCAGGTGGAGATATTATAGTAAGTCTTGGATGCCGGGATCTAGTAATAGAATTTGGAAAGCATAAATTTCCTGTGAGTCTGATAATCCTAGATTCCCAAGGACTGGACGTAATATTGGGAATGGATTGGATGGCTAAGTATGAAGGAGTACTAGATTGTGCTAATCGTACTGTCGCACTCACAACCCCGGAAAGAAAACGGATTAAATTCAAGTCTAACTTTGAATCAAAAGGGAGTAAGCTAAATTCACTTAAGGGGGTTAGCATAGACAGTGTGCCAATTGTGAGTGAATATCCGGATGTGTTTCCGGAAGAATTGTCGGGGATGCCACAAGATAGAGATGTGGAGTTCCTTATTGATTTGCTACCAGGATCTGGACCAATAGCAAAGAGACCGTACAAGATGTCAGTGGATGAACTGAAGGAACTCAAGAAACAACTCAGAGAGCAGTTGCAGAAAGGATTTATTCAACCAAGTTCTTCATCTTGGGGAGCCCTAGTTTTGTTTGTGGAGAAGAAAGATAGAAGTCAAAGGTTATGCATAGATTACCGTTCACTCAATGAGGTAACTATTAAGAACAAATACCCTTTGCCTAGAATCAATGACTTGTTTGATCAGCTAGAAGGAGCTTGTGTGTTCTCAAAGATTGATCTCCGGTCAGGCTATTTTCAACTCAAGATAAGGGAACAAGACATACCTAAAACAGCTTTCACTACAAGGTATGGATTGTATGAGTATACCGTGATGCCATTTGGTTTGACCAATGCTCCAGCATACTTTATGAATATGATGAACAAGGTGTTCATGGAATTCCTTGACATGTTTGTTGTCGTTTTCATCGATGACATTTTAATCTACTCCAAGAGCAAACAAGAGCATGAAGGACATTTGCGATTGATACTTGAGAAGCTTAGAGAGCATAAACTCTATGTCAAATTCAGCAAGTGTGAATTCTGGTTGAATGAGGTTGGATTTCTTGGACATGTTATGACAAAGGATGGTGTTGCAGTTGATCCTGCTAAGGTTTCAGCCGTAACTGAATGGGAATCTCCCAAGTCAGTGAAAGAAGTTCGTAGTTTCCTTGGCTTAGCAGGTTACTACAGAAGGTTTATTGAGAATTTCTCTAAGGTTTCCAAGCCTATGACAGAATTGCTAAAGAAAGACAAGAAATTTGCTTGGTCTGAAGGTTGTGAACTTAGCTTTCAGGAGTTGAAGAAGAGACTTGTGACAGCACCAGTATTGTGTTTGCCAGATTTGGAAAAAGATTTTCAAGTATATTGTGATGCATCTCATCATGGTTTTGGTGCAGTACTTATGCAAGAAGGAAAGGTTGTGGCTTATGCCTCGAGACAACTCAAAACTCATGAAGTGAACTATCCTACTCATGATTTAGAGTTAGCCTCTATTGTCCACGCACTCAAAACATGGAGACACTATCTTTTGGGAAAGCGTTGTGAAGTGTTACAGATCACAAGAGTTTGAAGTATATCTTCACCCAGAAGGAAATTAATATGAGACAAAGAAGATGGCTAGAACTCATCAAGGACTATGACTTAAGTTTGCAATACCATCCCGGTAAAGCAAATGTTGTAGCGGATGCTTTAAGCCGTAAGGTTTTTGTGAATGGCCTTAACAAAGGAGAATTACCAGATGATTTGTGTGTCCAATTTAGAGATCTCAGATTGGAGATTGTGCCTGAAGGACATCTCATGTCTTTGGATGTTCAACCCACTTTGTTAGACAAGATCAAAGAAGCCCAGAAGATTGATAAGGAAATTGAAGAGATTAAAGAAAAGATTGGCAAAGGAAAAGCCAAAGGGTTCCATGAAGACGAACAGGGTACTTTATGGCATGGGAAACGTATCTGTGTTCCACAAGATCCGGAGCTTCGGAAACTGATTTTGCAAGAAGCACACAACTCACCGTATTCCATTCATCCGGGTAACACCAAAATGTACATGGACATGAAGGAAAGATTTTGGTGGAATAATCTCAAGAAGGACATCGCCGAACACATTGCTTTGTGTGATGTGTGTAGCAGAGTGAAAGCGGAACATCAGAAACCAGCAGGTTTGCTTCAACCACTACCTATTCCTGATTGGAAGTGGGACAAGATTGGTATGGATTTCATTACCGGATTACCAAGGACCCGGTCAGGATACGATTCTATTTGGGTAGTAGTGGATCGCCTAACTAAAGTGGCTCATTTCATACTCGTGAAGACAACCTATACAAGTGCTAAGTTGGCCAAAATCTACATGAGTAAGATTGTGTGTCTACATGGAGTGCCCAAGAGTATTGTGTCTGATAGGGGAACTCAATTCACTTCCCATTTTTGGAGACAGCTACATGAGTCATTGGGAACGAGGTTGGAATTCAGTACTGCTTTTCATCCTCAAACTGATGGACAGACAGAAAGAACTAATCAGATTCTTGAAGACATGTTGAGGGCATGTGCCCTAGACTATGGAGCCAGTTGGGATGAAAGTCTGCCTTACGCAGAATTTTCTTATAACAACAGCTATCAAGCCAGCATTGAGATGGCACCATTTGAGTTTCTCTACGGGAGAAAGTGTACCACCCCATTGTTATGGAATGGTGTGGGAGAAAGAAGTCTGTTCAGACCAGAACTTATCAAAGAAGCCGAAGAGAAAGTCAAGTTGGTTAAGGACAGATTGGAGATAGCACAATCCCGACAGAAAAGCTACGCAGATCCAAAGGGCAGAGAAGTCACCTATGAAGTCGGTGATAGAGCTTATCTTAGAGTGTCACCACTTCGTGGAGTGAAGAGGTTCGGAGTCAAAGGAAAGTTGGCCCCAAGATATGTTGGACCATTCAAGATTCTGAGTCGTAAAGGAGAAGTTGCCTATGAAATTGAACTGCCAGAGTCTCTGTCAGCTGTCCATAATGTGTTTCATGTGAGTCAACTTAAGAAATGTCATCCAAAAATGGAAGAAACTTCTTTGAAGGATACTATACCTTTGGAGGAGGTTCAGTTGGAGAGTGATCTCACTTATGAAGAGAAGCCTATCAAGATTCTTGAGACTGCAGAAAGAGTCACACGGACCAAGACTATCAAGTTTTGCAAAGTTCAATGGAACCATCATTCCGAAGAGGAAGCAACATGGGAAAGAGAAGATGATCTTCGGAAAGACCACCCTCACCTATTTGCTAGCCAATCCGAATCTCGAGGGCGAGATTCACCTTAAGGGGGTTAGATTTGTAACATCCCTAAAATTATGTTTCAAACACATGCATATCATCCATGCATCCATGATCATATGAATTTCATTTCAAACAAAACATTTCAAAACAGAAGCATTTATGCTTAATATTTCATGTAAGTTTTCTCTAGCCTTAATGCTATCTTCCAAGGAGAAGAATACTTGTTTTGGTTCAGTAAGGTTTGAAATTTCAAACTTAGGCACTTTCAAAAGTTTGAACAAGTTTCAAAACAAAATGAGTAATAAAACCAATATTATGCCTATTGAATATATATCATAAAGGCTTGGTTTTATTTTTATTTTCACTTGATCAAAGTGTTTGGATTGGACAGTAGTGTTTGACACACATTTGAATGCAAGGTTTGCAGTATAAAAACCTAGAGAAAATTTGAATTCAAACTCATTTGATTTGGATTTGAAAATCATTCCAGAAAATCAAACAGAAAAAGAAAAGGAGAAAAGAATTAGAAAAGGGCCAGCGCTACCTATCTGGCCCAACTGCTAATCCAGCCCACTAAGCCCACCCGGGGTCTCCCTCTCTCTCGCTCACCCGCAGACACACCCCCCAGGTCACTGACTGCACGACCCCACCCCCTCGTTGTTTAACTCGCTGACGAGTGGACCCTGCGACCACGCACTACTAGAGAAAAGGCTATAGTAGACATGCTTATGCGAGGCACATTTAGACATATGCGCCTCCTATAAAAATAGGCGAGGCGCACTTTGCGATATGCGCCTCTAGTATAAAAATAGGCGAGGCGCATATGATAAGAATGCGCCTCCTATAATCCTTGTACGGACGGAATCTAGCAGCCCCATATTATGCGAGGGGTATTCTAGTCATATGCGCCTCCTATATATCAGATAGGCGAGGCGCATATGGACAGAATGCGCCTCGCATATTCTGTGTGGGCCCGTTTGTTGGTAGGTGCACGAATATGCGAGGCGCATATGGCTATATGCGCCTCCTATATTTGATAATATGCGAGGCACATATGGCCATATGCGCCTCAAGTAACTCCTGCGGGCCCGGGCGGTGGTAGGTGGCCGCATATGGCGATATTGCTATATACTGCTATAGTTTGAATTATAGGAGGCGCATATTGTGCAATATGCGCCTCGCATAAGCTGGCACCACTTTTTTCCAGCTTTTTGCACATGGAGGCAACTACCACCCCACTCACTTGTGTCACTTCTTCCTCCTCCACCAAGACAAATCTGGTCGCCCCCCTCCTCCTCCCCACCTCATTTCCCCCATTGATTCACCATAGAAGCTTGCTCAACATCCATTGGTTGACACCCATATGTAAGTGAAGTCTCTTGCTCCTCTAGATATACAACATGTCCATTTACTTCTCCTCCGGCTTCACCCATATGTTATCAAGGAGCACAACTCCGTTTCACGCGGTGGTTTAGGGAGAAGGTCATAGCTAATCCACTGCAGGGCGAGTACTCGGAGGAAGATAAACTCATATTCTCATTGTCACAGGGCGCCTCGCACAACCTCATGACCTATCAGGCTTACGATATCAACGGATACACGTTCTACACAGAGGAAAAAGACAATAACTGCGATTACCGTAACTCGTGGGTACAGGGATATTCTACACCGGCGACATCCCGGAAAGATACTACGGAAGGATCGAGGAGATTTGGGAGCTCGACTATGTTACGGAGAAGGTGCCAATGTTCCGTGTCAGGTGGGCCAAGAGCGTCGAGAAAGAAGACCGGTATTTCACCACGATGGTTATACCGTCAAAGACCACCAGCGCGAACGCTCCCGCAAGAAATGAGCCTTGGGTTTTGGCTAGCAAAGTCGACCAATGCTGGTACATCAAAGACCCGTCAAAGCCTAGCCGGGTTGTCGTCAGGAGAGGCAAAAGGAACATTATCGGAATGGACGGAGTCGCCAACGAACAAGACTTTGACCAGAACGGCGACCCGAAGATAGAAGACGGGTATGGCAACCAAACACCATACACCACAACCCTACCTAAGAAAGGACTTCCGTTCAAGAGTAGTGAAGACGTCCCGAACCTAACCTATGCAACCGCGACAAAGAAGGGCAAGAAGACGACCATTGTCAAGAAACGCTAGCGCGCTCCGACCATTGTCAAGAACCGTCGTGTGTGTGGCCTACTATTATGTATCAAAACATTCTTAATTTTCATTATGTGTGTGTTATAATAATATTGCATTGAGAATATTATGTATCGACAAGACACATTCATTGAGAATACTCACTTTTGTTGTTTTAGCAATATTTGAATATTTAAAATATTTGTAGTATATTTTATAGTTCATATTGTGTTTGGACAATTCTTTTACATGAAAAATGGCCTTTAAAAAAAATTCCAAAAAATTGTTAACCTTAGGATTCGAACCTGGGTGGCCAGCAGTGAAGGACAAGGCATGTTACCACTAGGCTGTTGTGTGTTAGTTGATAGAAACTTGCGCACTGCCCTATTTGTCTAGGATTGCATATTATGCGAGGCGCATTTAGCCCAGATGCGCCTCGCGTAATATTATACGAGGCGCACTTTGCGATATGCGCCTCGCATAATCTGGTATAGATCAAAGCCGCCACGCGCACGCCCAGAACCTTTCTTTACATTACATCTCACGCACGCGCGCCGCGTCTCACATCTCAGATCGAAGCCGTCGCCGCCGCCGGCCGTCCGCGCCCGGAGCAGCCCGCCATCCACGCCCGGAGCAGCCCGCCGTCCGCGCCTGGAGCAGCCCGCCCGCCGGACCTGCAACCTCGAAGGAGGAGCCCAACGCCGCCGTCCGGTGGAGGAGGAGCCCGACACCGCCATCCCCGTGAAGGAGGAGCCCGACGCCGCCGTCCCCGTGAAGGAGGAGCTCGCCGCCGCCCCGCCTCATGGAGGACCTGCTGTTGCTGCGGCGCTCGTGGAGGACCGACTGTTGCTGCGCTCCGTCCTCAGCACCCCAAGGTGAGCACCAATCCCCCTTCTTCTGCCACCGCGTGCTGACGAGGTACCCTCCCACGCCCTTGCTCTGCTTCCTCACCGCCAGCGTCAGGCACTCCGCCTGGCTGATGCACTGCTCCACGAACTCCTCCCCGCTGCTCCGAACCAGGCTGCAAAAGATTTATTTATTTTCCTCCTTCAGTAGAATGACTATTCTTCACACGCTAATCCACACTACTTTCAGTGGTTACAAGGAAAATGGATCAAGTTCACGGGTCACTTACCTTTTGTTACTGAATTGCTAGCACATAACCTGGGATTTTTCGAAGCTCCAGTCACCTTTTCCCCAGTATGTTTCGGTCTTTTTTGTGAAATTTCAGTTGATTTTTTAGTTATGTATACTCCCTCAATTCACAATTTACCTCATGTTCTGGTTTCAGTAAAAGTCAAACTTTCTAAATTTTGACCATATATCTAGAAAAAACCATCAACAACAATAATGTATAATTTTTTGGGGGATGGATAATGTATATATAATTTGTTGTATTAGAATCGTAAGATCAGGAAAAAGACGGGAACTAGGATCAAGTGTTGCTCTGGGGACAAGAAAAGGCATCTGGGATTTATGGTTCTTGCTGTTCACATACCTTGCTGTTCACATCCATGTACATTCGATTCCAGTTCTTGCTGCTCACATACCTTGCATTGCAGTCTGTTGTATTGTATCAATCTGTATTTGCTCCGAGTGATTTCCCTTTTGGGGGAAAAACGAGTTGTAAGTGTGTGTCGCTGATTATTGATGAATCATTCGCTATCAACCTCCCATGCTGTGTTCCAAGATTTGTCATTTTGATTCAGAATGTTCTATTCTGTAAGGAGAACCCTATTGATAATTATCTCTTAGACAAGCAACCTGTGCTAGTATAGTCATGTGGGAAATCACCAAATGTCCATTAGTCCCTGTGCTAGTATAGTCCCTGTTTTCAAATGAAAACAACCAGCGAGACAAGACAATGACCATTAGTTGTCCATCTCTGAACTCACTCATATTTTGCAACACCTTGTCCATTAGAAGGAACTCCAAAGGATATGAAGCTGTTATTATTGTCATATACAGATCAGATCAGGATGTAGCTTACAAGCAAAGGAGTAGCTGGTTATCGCTGAATTATTCGCTCGCTGTCGCTGTATGTTCCCCGTGTTGTGTTCCAACATGTCCATTATCGCTGAATTATTCGCTCGCTGAATGTTCTGTTATGTAAATTTGTGTATGCTGGCAGAAAATGGCTGTGATGATGGCTGTGTTTGATCCTTTTTGTGCAGGTTTTTCTTTTTGAGTTGCCAATGTTTCGCCGGAATGTTGATTCATTTCCGTTCCGGCGAATTTCTGGCACTCCTAGACATAGAAAATTAGCAAAGTTCATGCCAAAATTTTCTGTGAATTTTTGTGCTTATTAGTTTAATTTATTTGTGTGTTTAGAAATGTCGGATCCGGGCCCTTCTAGCTAGAAGCCCTTTTGGGAGCAGCAGGCGGAGATGGAATCCCTAGAGGCCCCGGAATTTGTTCCGCGGGACGACGAGATGGAGGAGGACGAGGATACCTCGTCGGGCAATGAGGACATGGGGGACGCCGATGGCGACGCCACTACCACTGATGGCGGCGGTGAAGCTACTACAGACGGTGGTAGCGCATCGAAGAAGTCTCGGAAGGATCGGACCCCGATCGTGGTCGACGTCAAAAGGTCCATCATCACAATCGTGAGCCCTAAAGGTGTGCCTTTGGAGCCAGAAGAATTTGTTGGGGGTTACTCTAACCAGCTCGCGGCAATCCTCTGGAACACCGTCACGATCAACATGGAGAACCTGAAGGCCGAAGAGAACAAGGGTTTCCTCATCCAGCTTTTCCGGAAGCTGCACGCAAGACACGCGTTCCCGGGTGATGAGGAAAACAAGTATAATAATGACAATCTCAAAGGGAATCGGGTGAACAAGTATGCCCTCGGGAGGATGACCAAGGCCTTGTCAAATTGGAAGGCTCGGGTGAAGAATCTGATTTTCGAGGAGATGCTAAGTTATCCAGAGCTCGTCAAGAAGGAGCCTCTGGTCAAGGAAGAAGACTACAATGTGTTCAAGGCCAGATGTAACTCCGCCTTGGGCAAGGCCAGGACTGAGAAGGGCAAGAATATGAGATCCCTAAACATTGGTATCCACCATCTCGGCTCCGGCGGTTATAGAGCCGCGAGGCCCAAATGGGATAAGGAGGACGCCGACGATCGTGCAAAGGGATTGACACGTCCCTTTGACAACATAAAGGAGGAGCAGGCAAAGAACTTCGTCTGGCTTTGCCCCGCCGAAAGGGGGTTCTGATTATTCTTCGGAGCCCGCCAGCCCCTTTGCTCCGAGGGTGAAGGACTTCATGCAAAAATATGTAAGTAGTTTGCATGCAAGTCGATTAATTGCATTCATGATTAATCAATGAAGTCCAGTTTTCTGATCAAATGCTTCACGTTCCTTGTGCGCAGGACGAGGAGTGTAGGAGCTCCTCATCCCAGGGGTCAGCGCCACCGCCTGTTGCCAAGTGGGACACCACTTTTAATAGGGCGCTGAACCGGACCAAGAGTGTCGATCCCCTGGCGGCCCCGTCGGCTGGTCGTGTGGTCGGCTTTGGCGGCATATCATGGTCCGAGTACTATGGCACCCCGGAGCGGAAGGGCAAGAAGGCCAAAAGCGCCGAGGTAAAACTCCTAAGGGAACAGGTGGAAACCTTTCCAAATATAGTCCAAGATGCCGTGAACAAGGCTGTGTCGGCTGCCGGGACAAAGTTCCAAGAACAAGTCCAGACACAAGTCCAGTCACAAGTCCATTCACAAGTGAACGAGAAGCTCAACACCATCCTTCCCGTCTACACGGAAAAGTACAACAAGTGGCAGAAGGGTGGTAAACGGGGGCCGCCACCGGTTCCCAACCTCAACAGCGCCCAGTCGGACAATGTGGCGCGGCCGGAGGCGTTGGTTACTCCTCCAGCAGGGCCGGTGGTGGTGGAGACTCCTCTAGCTCCGGAGCTTAACTTGCCCACTGCGACGAAGGCGCCGGCCCGCACCACCGTGCCATCAGGCAGCCACTCCGCCACTTGCGTGGTCAAGCCTGTCGGCGTCGGTGCCTCGACATTGGCCGAGTTTGATGCCCTCAAGGTAACTAACTAATTAAAGCGAGAGTTGGGAGGCTCAACCACACCGATGACTTGATCTCTGTTTTCTAACGCCTACATGTCGATCTTCGCAGGAGACACTCCTTGCACTCTAATGCACCGGTGGGCGGCCAGTTGATGGATGTTGCCAAGGGTACTATTGTTCAACCAGAGAACCGCAAATGCACAATTTCACAATGCCACCGACATGATGAGGGTCAAATACAAGATGGTGCTTCCGGCTACGAGCAAGTGGAACCTCTCTCTCAACCTCAAGGATGGAATGATGAGGACACGGCGGTCCTCAATACCGCTTTGGCTACTTGTACCTATGGTCAAGAGCCAGATCCGCTTTGGGGACAGAGGACCAGCTCAACATCACCCTAGAGGCAGCACAACCAGCACATGATGAAGACTTCGAGATGGGAGACTTGGACAACATGGCACAGAATCCCGATGATGATGAAGAAATTGACCCGAACTACGGTGACCAGTTTGTTAACACAAGGTTTTCTGATTTGTATGAGCCTGGACCATCAGGCACACATCAAGTTGCCGAGACCCAACCAGCACCAAAAAACCCTTGCAAGGTGCGTCTCTTCCCAACTAGTCGAGACGCCGCCACCTCCCCTTCACCGAGCCTCCAAGGCCAAGAGTTCCTTTGATCAGCCCGGCACCCTCCATAAGACGGTCGGTGAGGTGAACGCAGTGGCGTCCGTAAAGAGCAAGAAGGGTCGCAAAGGAAGCCTAAGGGTGATCGGGCCGGGATCCAAATCCTCTTCTCCGGACGGCGTAGGCAAGCCAGGAATCAGCAGCACGTGGCAGGTGTACCGATGATGTGTAAATCGATGCTCGAGGTCGTAGGTTCGCATATGCGTAGTATTCATTATGGATGTCTCACAATTGAGCAGTGCCGCATTCGCGACAACGATCAGTCGTACCTCGTTTTCACGGCTAAGGTGCCTTCTCATATGCCGTGCTTCACCGCACTTCCCGGGGATATCTTCTACGCAACATACCGACCTGTTTGACATGTTGAACGGGTTTCGATGCACAATACCCTGGTCCGCTGTTCTCCCTCAATATGGCCATGGAGATCACCAGAGACAAGATCCCGCATCCGGATAGTGGATCCCTACTTCATGCGTGACGCCGCCCGAAGATGCCGAGGCCATAGATCCGCGACCGACTACCTCTCAAACTTCCTGCAAACATACTCGGACAAGGATGTGATTCTCCTTCCCTACCATCCCATCACGGAGGATGATCAGACAGGCTGTGTGCTCATAAGCTTGAATTTGAAACACTCAACAGCCTTATACCTCGACTCAAACAGTGCGATCCAAAAAAAACTACACCAATATCAAGAAAATTCTTGATGGCGCTCTCACCGGCTACATCGCAGCGGGAGGCGTCAAACCGGCAAGGCCACATGTAAAGTTCGGCGCGCACGTGTTCCGCCACACGACGAAGTTTGCCTGCGTCAAGAAGCCGCCTGGCAGTGGGAAGGATGCCTTCTACGCCATTTACCACATGAAGGCGTTCTTCAATGACATGGAGACCAAAACGCTGCCATCTGACCTCGTGAAGTGGGCTGAAAAGCTTGGATGCATACAGGCTCGCAACCTCAGGCAACACTTCTTCAACATCCAGGAGGAGATCGCGACAATCGTGTACCAGGGAGTCATAAAAACCGGAGGCACCTTCCACGGCGGCTATACACCGTCCAACAGGGAGATAGACGAACGCTTAGCACAGCAGGGTGACGGCAGGATGTTCATGCAAATGGCGAAAACTCGGTCGGGCTTCATCAATTCCCCCCCAAAGCCAACTCAAGAGTCGAAGAAGACTTCATGATTGCATTGCCTGGGTACCTAGCTGTTAGTTTCGAACTCGTGTTGTAACCTCTTATCACTATGTTAAACTTGCCTAGCAAAACCTCTAGAATATGTTTCGTCAATCGTTGAACTTGATTGTGAGAGACACTAGCTAGTTATTTGTGTTACGAACTATTTTAAGTGCTTGTTGCTTTCATTTGTCATTGCTTCCCTACTTTCTTGTGGTTTGCTTTCTTTGTCTTTCTTCGAAATGCCGATGATTAGAACGTGTTGTGGTGTCACGTGTATGACTATGCCGCTGTTCGATCTTGTGTGCCAAGTAGACTAGTAATTTGGGCATATACTCTACTTGCCGCACCAGATCAAACAGCGAGCATTGTTATTTCCGTGCCCAATCTAAGTATGAGGCACTAATCCATGTCATTCTTGGTTTGCTTTTTTTGGTCTTTCTTCGAAATGTCGATAATTAGAACGTGATTTCTTACATTTTGTTGCACCCATATATATATATATATATGCATGATTCTATCTTGTGAACTGCTAGCTATTGCTTTCCACTGACATAAGTAATATCATCTTTATTATGTGTAGGAGATGCCGAGGTGTTATGTCGTGTACGTCGGTCGGGTTCCAGGTGTGTACGAGGAGTGGAAAGAATGCCAGAAGCAAGTGAACAACTTCTCGGGCAACAGCTACCAAGGCTATGAGAGTAGAGAGGTGTCACATCCCAAAATTCTCCTAATTTTTGGAATGTGAAATAAATAAATAAGATTGATTGATTGTTGACTATGTTGAAAATTCTCAAAGAGAAGAAACTTTTTTTTAATAGAAAATCCTCTGAACCATGAATTCAAAATCTTATATTCTTTTGTTAAGACATAAGTAGCCATATAGGCAAAAGGGCATGGATTGATTATGGATTGTAGAATTGGTGTGCAAGATTTCAAAATGAAAATCATGAAGCATTCATAAGCATTTCATCCATGCAAAGTTCTCATAAACTGAATCCAAATCCTGGTATCTAAAATCCTATAGTTGATTTGCCCAAATGTTCCTAAAGGAAATTAAATTGACTTTATAAAACCCACTGTTGATAAGGCATAAATTATTGATAATTATAGCCTAAAGAGATCCAATTAATACTACAAAATTTTAGAAACAAAATTGAGCTCATTTGGAGCTAGTATGAAAAAGTTATGGAATAAATACAAACACATAAAGATATAAATAAAATGAGATATACAAGGATTTATAAACCCACTACTTCCAAACTAGTAAAAAGATTACAAATTTGATTCTATAATGACCTATTCGATTTTAGAAAAATTTAGAAACAAGAATCATGTCATTTGGAGTTCGTATGCAAAAGATATGAGGGAAACAAGTAAAAAAAACTAAATGGGCCGGCCCACCCGGACCGACCGCAGCACCAGCACACGCGCGTACACAAGGATCGATCATGGAAGTGCTTTAAAAAGCGTACGAAACCTGTTTTCTAAAACCTATCTCTACTCAAACTCTTGTAACTTTTTATCTACAACTCCGAATCGACTTCCGTTTGTTTCTACTTGTTTCCTACTCCAAGGCCTATCTCTACATCATCCTAAATCTCCATATAAACTCGTGGAGCCACGGCTGTACGAGTTTCTATTCTCGAAATCCCGAATCTACATATTCCCGAATCTTATTTCGCTTTTTAACCCATCTAGACTTCGTCGTTTGCCTTCGGTCAAAAAACAAAAGTTGTAGGAATCGTCGAAATCTTTTAATCCCGACAAACCTCACCTCTTTTCATCCACCACAGCCGGAGAATTTCGTATCGCAATATTTCAGATCTTACGGTGTAAATCCAAGATCTACTCGCGCTCGTTTCTTCAAATCCAAATTCCTTTGGTGAGAAGGTAGGAATAATGATTCCCCACAACTTTCATGTTCTGAGTTTTTCAATTTGACCTACAGATTTGTCTCTCTAACACAGATCTATTTCTTGTCTATTCTGAGCCAAAATCGGGTCAATCTCTTCTTCTAGCCACCGGATCCTATCCAGATAGTCGAGATCCAATCAAACAGGTGCGTGCCATGTCGTCATCCCGGTCATTTTCATCATCAACACCACATCAACGTAAGGTCAACTTCTAATCCCAGTCAGCATGCAAAGTCAACCTGTCCAGTCAGCGGAATATTCCCTGGAATATTCCGTTCGAATTTAAAATTGCATATTATAGATCTAACTTGTAAAATTTATTAGAAATTCATACCACGTCCAAAAATTGCGTATAACATATCAAATTGAAGATAATTTCACGTAGAATCATCTTATCAGAATAGATCCAACTTTTACTATATGTGGTTACTGCAGTAATTTAATTAGTTTTAATGGTCTTTTAGGTTAATAAATTCATAAGAAATTATCTGTAACTCCGAAAAATATGAATAATATATCAAATTGAAGCTACTGTAATGTACTTTAAAAATATATGGTTGGATCTAGCCTTTGCAGAATGTTTACCCCGTAGCAATTTAATTAGTTTTAATGGCTTTAGAAATCATTAAATTCGTAGAAAATTATTTGCATATCACAAAATATAAATAATATACCGATAGAAAGCTGGTTCCATTTAGATCATCAATCTGCAAATGGTTCAGTAAAATACTATAAGGTTTTGCAGCAATTAAATAAATGGTTTAATGTCTTATTTAGAGTAATAAATTCATAAGAAAATAAATACTATTCAGAAAATTACAAATAATATGTCCCTGAAATCACAATTCCGTGGAGATTACAGATATAATTTTAGTTTGATTTTTAGGCAAAATAAACTGTATGAATCATTTAAAACCCATTAAACACTATTTAAATCATACAAAAAGATCTATAACTCCGATTAGGGTGACTCCAACGCCTACTGGTTCGTATTAACATCCTCTATCCAGTAAACCCAAGAAACAAATTTAATTCTATAGTTAGAACAGGTGTTACTATAGAACTATCAAAACCCTTATATTGGCAAGTAATCATTAATAACAAGTACCCTATTGCATTAAATGAACTCATACATGCATCATATGATATATTAATGTTCATAAAACTAATTATAACCATTGTGTCATGTTAAATCATCATGCATGTTTTCGATCATCCTTGTTGTGTTTGCTTTGTTTGCAATTGTTTTGATTGGAACTACCTTGTCCTCGTATTAGATTGTTCGGAGAGTGCGATTGCTGTCGAGAAATACAATCAACACCCATATTATAAACATAAGGCAAGTTACACCACTTGTTCATAATTTTTTCCCAGTTTTAATTCTATGCATGTGATCTTCAAAATTCTGTAGTATGCATGTGTAGGATGTTCTAGTAGAATTTTTCCTTAGTATTATTTTGCAAGTGCGATGATTTTGTAGTATGCCATGAGTAGCTCTATACTTAGGATTTACCTCCTAATAGGTTCCCCTATTTTTGCTAAGTATTGCTTGCTATGCTATATATACAAAGTACCGTTGGGGGGTTCAAAAGACAAAGAATTTTTCCAAGTATAAAGGCTCTCTAGAGCAAACTTTTCTTCTCAAATCCACTTCAAAATAAAACTAAGTTTTCTTCTGGGAGGAATGGTTGTCGGGTCAACGAGTGAGATTTTGGTAGAGGACTGCCACCCAGGAATCAAAGAAGTCTGCCATGTTTCAGAATTCAGAAGCTTCCAGTGCAACCACAATACATTATGGGCTCTGTCTTGGCCTAGTACTTAGTGGGAAACCTCACCTGGGTACCAACATTTGGAGGTTCTTGGCACGGTTGGATCCGGAAGGTAGAGGGGCTACTAAGGGAAAGCCTCGCCATGGTCTTGTTTGTAAAAGGACTTGATCGTGGATTGTGGGTAAAGTGCACAAACTCTCGAGAGTATTGCAATCTGATCGATCAGCCGTGTTCACGGAAATAGAACAACATTGAGCATCTGAAGGATGGAGCCTCTGAAGGATCTTCCTCTCTCTTTTCTAAAACAAAGTTTTGAAACCCCATGGCGTGCGTAATATCGCTAATGGGTGGGAATTTGGGAACTTGGTGTGTAATATCCAAGTGACGCTTGGTGCGTAATATCCAAGTGTTTGGTTGTTTGGACACTTGGTGCGTAATATCCTCGTGTGCCATTCGACCCTATTTTATCTAAGCAAATGTTTACAAAGTAGGGTAAAACTCTCCCTCTCTTTTCTCCATACTTAGAGAAAATTAGCTTTATGCAAATGAACTCCAAAGCCTAAACTAGCCTTGCATGTAGAGTTAGTCTTTCCTTCCTTGGTGTAATTTTCCAATACATTCAAAGTATTGACCCAACTTGTTGGCTGCATGTTTCATGTGCAGAATTTCGGAGATCGTTGAAAGGTGCGCTAGGATCGCGGGTCTTCACTCAACTTGCCTGTGGCATTGATGGGACTCCAAGTTGTATTTATATCGCTTCTGTTGTAATAATGTAAAACTCTGGATTATTCGATTCATGTAATAAAGACTTGTGTTTTACATGATATTTCATCGACTGTGAGTGCTAGCTATTGATCCAGGGACTAGCATGTTAATCACAGGGACTTAGGATCTTACTTGATCCGAGGTTACTACAGATGGTATCAGAGCATAAGTTGACTGTAGATCGTGACCCTAGACATGGAAAAACCTTAGGACAAATATTTTCTAAGTTATTTCAGAAAACTCTCATACTTCTCATCATCTACCTTTGGGGTTTTAAAATTTAAGACTCTTCTTTTCAACATTAGAAAATGACCACTACACACTTCAAGAAGAAACTTTTCTCAAGATTACCTTTTCAAAGAAGATCATCTCAATGTTTCGATTAAGTTGGTACTTGAAGACCTCCATGAAAGATGTTCCAAGACTGATGATACAAGATTAAAGACTTCAAAGGCCTTAAGTCAATGTTATTAACTAAAGAACTCAAAAGATTGAAGATTATGAAGAACATGAAGACTATCAAGAGCACGAAGACTTTTGGAGACTCGAAGCCTCAAAGATTCCAAGTGACCTATTAGGAACCAAACCCGAATAATATTTCGCTAAATATAGATGCGACAAATTGTTTGCTATCTTGTATGGTTTATTACCTTAGCTAATGAAAACCTGTTTTCTAAATAAAATTTCTTGTATGGGTTATTCTTCTTCTTCCATACTCCATTCGTTCCTACTCTAAACCTTGGTCAACTCGACGGATGGACCATATCAATAAGGAGGACAAGGAACTCAACTCCACCAAGCGTAAGAGCCACGCCGATGCAAAGAAGTGGATGCTCCAGGTTGAAGAAAGAATGAAGCATGCCAACATTGAAGTCAACAGAATGCTTCATTATGCCACCCAATTCCTAAAGGACGAGGCTGCAACCTGGTGGGAGATGCAACACGCCATTAATGATCATCAAGGGATGATATCTTGGGAAGAATTTAAAGAAGTTCTACTACAATCTCGTCTCGTCACTCGTATACCAAAACCCAAGAAGTTTAAATCCCAAAACAATTAGCTTGCACGATCTGTGGAGAAATAGGACATATCACCAAGGAGCATCATGATCAGCGCCCCTACTGTGAAGGAAGGCACCCATTAGAAGAATGTCCCACCTCTCAAGTTACATTCTTCCTGTGCGAAGGGACCAATCACAACTCCGCTGAATGCACCTCTACCCGGTGGTACATCAACTGAATCAACAAGTCAGTGACAGAATGTGCCAAGACCTCATGAAGCTCTGCGAGGACACGACAAAGACAAGGGATGGATTCAAGACTCTAGACACCGCACCCAAAGTCACCACTTCACAATACTCGACATATGAAAGGAATGCCCATTTTCCCCAAACTGGCTCAAGGAAACGATCAAGGCTTCCAAATGTTGAGGTAGAGCATGAAGAACCACAAGACGGGATGTCCTTGCCAAAAAGGAGGAAGGATCTAAGCAAAAGTCCTATGCTTCCAGTGTCACAATCCTGGGCATTATGCTGATAATTGTCCAAAACATGTGAATGTAGCTGGAAAGGATAAAAACGACGATGGTAATAGCAATAGAAGACCTCTATTAGGAGAACTATCATATTTTATACTTATTAGATGTTCTTATATTTCTTGTCTATCTTTTCTATAACCTCTTCTTGTTCAAATTTGTAGTTGTCCATTCTTATGATACCTATATGAGATTTAGCTAAGTAAAAGAACAAATAGTATGACATAAATAAACATCTCATCAAGTTTGGTTAGGTCTGGACCACCATATTTTATCTCTTTAGGAGATCATCGCTATCGTGTTAGCATATTGTTTTTACCAACTTTTGTGGTATGACAATATAGGTTGCTTGCTGGTTTGTACTGAATCATATCGTGTGATGCCTTGTTTAGGATTTGTTGTTTTGAAACTCTAAAGTTGCTGGATCTTTCGTGTGGTTTTAAAATTATTTTAATGGTGTGAATTGATTGAAATTCGTGGATTACTGCTGCAGTTTTCTGCCTGACCTGTTGTACCGCGTGATTTTACATATTTAATTGGTAACTCAGAAAAATCTACAAAAATAGGATCTGGAGCGTAATTACCTATAGTACATGCACAAAAATTGGATAAAATTCGTGACGAGTTTAAGTCGGTCAGAAAAATTCGTGAAGTCTGCTGTACCGTTTTGACAGATTTTGTTTATTGCTTATATGTTGCTCTATTTTACTCTAGTATTGTTCCCAATGCTTTCAAACTATTTTTTGGTTATATACTACTAAGTTTATACACATGTAATGTTATTATATAGGTGCTTGCTTGTGTGTTGATTTCTTATGATTGTTTCCTTGTTTGTGACATTGATTGCTTCATATAGTTATGGGTAGGATTATTTTCTTAGTCGTTTCTTTCCTATAGAATCTATCTTTCCTATCTTGAACCCTTGGAGATATAATGATGTGTTAAGTGGAAGGTTTGACAACACAATGCATTTAGAAAGGGAATGCTCCACCTAATAGAAAAAAAGGATGTGGAAGTATGAAGTGTTGCACATGATGTTATGTAGTAGATTACCCAACCTGAAAGTTGAAGTATCGATAGCTTAGTTTTAGTAGTAGCTTTGTTGATTGAATACATGGGAGTATACATAGAGCATTAGTTCGTGCCCATGGAAACATTGTTCAAGGCAAGTAAGAATGCCCGAGTGATAGAAAAACGTGATTCACCTATCCTCACACATGGTAATGATTTGGGTGCAGGATGGATTGATCACCATTCCTACTACTCTTATTATTCGCTCTTGTACTGTTGGCTTTGCGAATCTTGAGTGCCCTTTTCAACCTTAGCAGAGAGTCGACGTTGAGCCTAAACCCTAGAATGGTATATTGTTACACCCTTCTAAAAGCATCCATTGCTAAGCATAGGATGTACGGTAAGGATGAATCCCAACCGTGAATTATGGGCACCGTGAAGTAAACATTCCCTATTTTCCCACCATGAGAGTTTTGCTAGTTTAAGAAGTGCTTTCTCAGAAACTATCAATCATGATGTTTAGAATGTGCTAGAGACATTGTGCCAATAAAAGTCTAAAAGAGAACCAATCTGAGCTAAGTGAATCCTCGAGAAGTGACCTGGTCAATTTGTTTTAAGGGTGGTAGCATCCTAATGGATCCCGAACCTTTCTTTCTTTCTAGCCTTCCCAAATCTCAGGACGAGATTTCTTTCAAGGGTGGTAGTCTGTCACATCCCAAAATTCTCCTAATTTTTGGAATGTGAAATAAATAAATAAGTTTGATTGATTGTTGACTATGTTGAAAATTCTCAAAGAGAAGAAACTTTTTTTGAATAGAAAATCCTCTCAACCATGAATTCAAAATCTTATATTCTTTTGTTAAGACCTAAGTAGCCATATAGGCAAAAGGGCATGGATTGATTATGGATTGTAGAATTGGTGTACAAGATTTCAAATGAAAATCATGAAGCATTCATAAGCATTTCATCCATGCAAAGTTCTCACAAACTGAATCCAAATCCTGGTATCTAAAATCCTATAGTTGATTTGCCCAAATGTTCCTAAAGGAAATTAAATTAACTTTATAAAACCCACTGTTGATAAGGCATAAATTATTGATAATTATAGCCTAAAGAGATCCAATTAATACTAAAAAAATTTAGAAACAAAATTGAGCTTATTTGGAGCTAGTATGAAAAAGTTATGGAATAAATAAAAACACATAAAAATATAAATAAAATGAGATATACAAGGATTTATAAACCCATTACTTCCAAACTAGTAAAAAGATTACAAATTTGATTCTATAATGACCTATTCGATTTTAGAAAAATTTAGAAACAAGAATCATGTCATTTGGAGTTCGTATGCAAAAGATATGAGGGAAACAAGTAAAAAAAAACTAAATGGGCCGGCCCACCCAGACCGACCGCAGCACCAGCACGCGCGCGTACACAAGGATCGATCGTGGAAGTGCTTTAAAAAGCGTACGAAACCTGTTTTCTAAAACCTATCTCTACTCAAACTCTTGTAACTTTTTATCTACAACTCCGAATTGACTTCCATTTGTTTCTACTTGTTCCCTACTCCAAGGCCTATCTCTACACCATCCTAAATCTCCATATAAACTCGTGGAGCCACGGCTGTACGAGTTTCTATTCTCAAAATCCCGAATCTACATATTCCCGAATCTTATTTCGCTTTTTAACCCATCTATACTTCGTCGTTTGCCTTCGGTCCAAAAACGAAAGTTGTAGGAATCGTCGAAATCTTTCAATCCCGACAAACCTCACCTCTTTTCATCCACCACAGCCGAAGAATTTCGTATCGCAATATTTCAGATCTTACGGTGTAAATCCAAGATCTACTCGCGCTCGTTTCTTCAAATCCAAATTCCTTTGGTGAGAAGGTAGGAATAATGATTTCCTACAACTTTCATGTTCTGAGTTTTTCAATTTGACCTACGGATTTGTCTCTCTAACACAGATCTATTTCTTGTCTATTCTGAGCCAAAATCGGGTCAATCTCTTCTTCTAGCCACCGGATCCTATCCAAACGGTCGAGATCCAATCAAACCGGTGTGTGCCATGTCGTCATCCCGGTCATCTTCATCATCAACACCACATCAACGTAAGGTCAACATCTAATCCCAGTCAGCATGCAAAGTAAACTTGTCCAGTCAGCGGAATATTCTCTGGAATATTCCGTTCGAATTTAAAATTGCATATTATAGATCTAACTTGTAAAATTTATTAGAAATTCATACCACGTCCAAAAATTGCGTATAATATATCAAATTGAAGATAATTTCACTTAGAATCATCTTATCAGAATAGATCCAACTTTTACTATACGTGGTTACTGCAGTAATTTAATTAGTTTTAATGGTCTTTTAGGTTAATAAATTCATAAGAAATTATCTGTAACTCCGAAAAATATGAATAATATATCAAATTGAAGCTACTGTAATGTACTTTAATAATATCTGGTTGATATAGCCTTTACAGAATATTTACCCTGTAGCAATTTAATTAGTTTTAATGGCTTTAGAAATCATTAAATTCGTAGAAAATTATTTGCATATCACAAAATATAAATAATATACCGATAGAAAGCTGGTTCCATGTAGATCATCAATCTGCAAATGGTTCAGTAAAATACTATAAGGTTTCGCAGCAATTAAATAAATGGTTTAATGGATTATTTAGAGTAATAAATTCATAAGAAAATAAATACTATTCAGAAAATTACAAATAATATGTCCCTGAAATCACAATTCCGTGGAGATTACAGATATAATTTTAGTTTGATTTTTAGGCAACGGAAACTGTATGAATCATTTAAAACCCATTAAACACTATTTAAATCATACAAAAAGATCTATAACTCCGATTAGGGTGAATCCAATGCCTACTGGTTCGTATTAACGTCCTCTATCCAGTAAACCCAAGAAACAAATTTAATTCTACAGTTAGAACAGGTGTTACTACAGAACTATCAAAACCCTTATATTGGCAAGTAATCATTAATAACAAGTACCCTATTGCATTAAATGAACTCATACATGCATCATATGATATATTAATGTTCATAAAACTAATTATAACCATTGTGTCATGTTAAATCATCATGCATGTTTTCGATCATCCTTGTTGTGTTTGCTATGTTTGCAATTGTTTTGATTGGAACTACCTTGTCCTCGTATTAGATTGTTCGGAGAGTGTGATTGCTGCGGAGAAATACAATCAACACCCATATTATAAACATAAGGCAAGTTACACCACTTGTTCATAATTTTGTCCCAGTTTTAATTCTATGCATGTGATCTTCAAAATTCTGTAGTATGCATGTGTAGGATGTTCTAGTAGAATTTTTCCTTAGTATTATTTTGTAAGTGCGATGATTTTGTAGTATGCCATGAGTAGCTCTATACTTAGGATTTACCTCCTAATAGGTGCCCCTGTTTTTGCTAAGTATTGCTTGCTATGCTATATATACAAAGTACCGTTGGGGGGTTCGAAAGACAAAGAATTTTTCCAAGTATAAAGGCTCTCTAGAGCAAACTTTTCTTCTCAAATCCACTTCAAAATAAAACTCAGTTTTCTTCTAGGCGGAATGGTTGTCGGGTCAATGAGTGAGATTTTGGTGGAGGAAGGCCGCCCAGGAATCAAAGAAGTCTGCCATGTTTCAGAATTCAGAAGCTTCCAGTGCAACCACAATACATTATGGGCTCTGTCTTGGCCTAGTACTTAGTGGGAAACCTCACCTGGGTACCAACATTTGGAGGTTCTTGGCACGGTTGGATCCGGAAGGTAGAGGGGCTACTAAGGGAAAGCCTCGCCATGGTCTTGTTTGTAAAAGGACTTGATCGTGGATTGTGGGTAAAGTGCACAAACTCTCGAGAGTATTGCAACTGATCGATCACCGTGTTCACGGAAATGTAACAACATTGAGCATCCGAAGGATGGAGCCTCAAGGATCTTCCTCTCTTTTCTAAAACAAAGTTTTGAAACCCCATGGCGTGCGTAATATCGCTAATGGGTGGGAATTTGGGAACTTGGTGTGTAATATCCAAGTGACGCTTGGTGCGTAATATCCAAGTGTTTGGTTGTTTGGACACTTGGTGCGTAATATCCTCGTGTGCCATTCGACCCTATTTTATCTAAGCAAATGTTTACAAAGTAGGGTAAAACTCTCCCTCTCTTTTCTCCATACTTAGAGAAAATTAGCTTTATGCAAATGAACTCCAAAGCCTAAACTAGCCTTGCATGTAGAGTTAGTCTTTCCTTCCTTGGTGTAATTTGCCAATACATTCAAAGTATTGACCCAACTTGTTGGCTGCACGTTTCATGTGCAGAATTTCGGAGATCGTTGAAAGGTGCGCTAGGATCGCGAGTCTTCACTCAACCTGCCTGTGGCATTGATGGGACTCCAAGTTGTATTTATATCGCTTCTGTTGTAATAATGTAAAACTCTGGATTATTCAATTCATGTAATAAAGACTTGTGTTTTACATGATATTTCATCGACTGTGAGTGCTAGCTATTGATCCAGGGACTAGCATGTTAATCACAGGGACTTAGGATCTTACTTGATCCGAGGTCACTACAAGAGGTGGCGGAAGAGAAGTGGAGGAGGCATGGAAGGAAGAAGTGGAGGAACTTCCTCGTGATCACCACCTTGTTGCTCTTCATTGTAGGTTATGTGTTCTACTTCATCTAGGTAGAGCTATGTCGTTGGAGTTGTAATGTGATTGTGAACTTGTACTCGAAGGTGTAATGTGATTGTGAACTTGTACTCGGAGGTGTGAACTTGTGGCACAAACACTTGACGTATGAACTTGTATGTCATGATTGATGTGTAATGTATTGTATTCATGTTGGTTCTATTATGCTTTGGCAAATTGCAAGTTTCTGAAAAATTCTGTGCTCTTTATCGTATTCGGACTATATTGTATATTTGAATATCTGTATATTATTATTTATAGTGGTCTAAAACTTGAATTTCGAAAATATTACGGAGGCATATAGGATACTATAGGAGGCGATATACTATAAATATCCGAGGCGCATTGTAAATATATGGCGATATGATATATCGCCTTATACTTCACATATGCGAGGCGCATATCGATATGCGCCTCGCATATGTGAAGTATAGGAGGCGCATATCATATGCGCCTCGCATAAGAAATACCCGAGGCTTGAAGCTAGAGGCGCATATGATATGCGCCTCAGATAGGCTTTTAGGTGCGCCTCGCATAGGCTTTTCTCTAGTAGTGACGTCGCCTTCGTCGTCAATCACGCGCGCCTGCGACGCTCGCTCCGCCGTTACCTCGCCGTTGTTACTGCAGGCTTAATTTCCATTGATACGCCGCGCAATCCTCGCCCCCGCCCTGGCTATAAGATCCCCTCTGCCCCGCAGCCATTTCCCCTCACCTAGCGCCACCTCTATGCCCCCAGGCTGCCCGAAATTGCCTTTGTGCCGCCGCAGACAGACTGTCACATCCCAAGATTTTCCAAATCTTGTTATGTGAAAAATAAATGAATAAAATAAAACTTTGTTGATTTTCAGGGTGAGAAGAAACTTTTTATTCCAATTGGAAACCTTCAAACCTATTTGATCAAATAAAATCCTAAAGGGATTTAAAAAGATAAATAAACAATAAAGTTAAAAATATTTGAAGTTACTATTTTGAATCTTTTAATAAAAAGATTTGGTTTTCAAAAGCAAAGGATAGAAATAAATAATGATTATTTTAAAGAGCCAAATTAAAACTTGGCCAAGCCTTTTAAATAAAATAATTCTATTTGATAAAAATAGTAAAGGTTTATATGAATAAAATAATAAGAATTTAATATCCAATTTTATTTAAGTAAAGGCTTTTTCATTTTAATTAAAACATTAAAAACTTGTTAAATTATTTTAAACAAGTTTTCCAAATGTTTTATATTCTCAAATAAAAGTTACTGAAGTGTTTTTTTTGTTTTTATTTATATTTCAAATGGAATTTTAAATAAATCAAATCCTATTTGATTTAATAACTAAGATCCATTTTATTTAATTATTAATGGACCCTAGAAATAAAAATAATATATTATTTTGGGACTTGAAATATTGTTGCTAAACAGAACCAAAACTCAAGGCAAAGTTTGGAGGAGTTTTGAATTGATTTGATTGTTTGATTTGTTGTTTGAATTCCAAAATAGAAAATAGATTTAGAAAAAGATAAAGCATTCAGAAAGAAAAAAATAGAATCAGACAGCAGCCCAACTGGCCAGCCCAACAAGGCCCAACCAGCCCACTCCCTCTCTCCCCCGCAGAAAACGATTCGCACTTATTTACTGACCCATAGAGACGCTGACCGGTGGACCCCTCTCCCTATCTCTCTCCCTCGCTGACAGCAAGGCCCCACCTCTCCTGTTCGTCGTCTTCAACCCCCAAATCACTCCCTGCCGTTGCAGCCAGTAACGCCGGCGATCAATTTGCGTTGATAGCGGCTTTAACTCCCCTTGCGACCACGCGTGCTTAAACGCCTCCCTCCCCTCTCTCATTTCCCCCAGACAACCCTCCCCCTCTGCCTCTAGGCTGCCTCAATTCGAGCCCGCGCCCTCACTGCTCCGGCGAGTTCCGCGAACAATTCCGGTGAGTACACGCCGCCCCCTCCTCTCTATTTCACGCTCACTGGATCTCCATCACTTTGCGCATCCACTGACCCCAGCCACACTTCCTCTGGTGACCCAGAGCGTCGGCAACCACCTCGACTGAGCGCCGCCGCGTCTGCCTCTCTCTCTCCGGCGAGTTTTCCTGGTAAGTCTAGACCACCCCGAGCCCTCTCAATCACGCACGCATCATCGCCGTGTCTTTGCGCGTCTGACCATGCACTCCGTTTGCTCCCTCGTGACCTGTAGCCTCGTCCCCAACAACGGCCGAGCGTGCCCGACGGAAGCAAGGACTCCGGCGAGCAATTGTCGACACCCCCGGGCGCCTCTGACCCTGTGGAGACCACGTCGAGAATCAGCGCAGCCCCGCGATCTCGGTGAGCACCTCCCCCTCTCTCTTTGCTTCCTGCATCGCCAGTACCGCCACCGTCTGAGCGTCGCCGCCGCCAGCCGCCGCTAGCGCCGCCAGTTACTGGTCGAGCTGCTGTGAGCCGTGCGATGCAAATCGTCCGGCTGTGATTAGAACGGAGCGAAGCGGTATGAGTCAACCCGCGCCGTACGATCTGTTCAGATCCAACGCCCCGCAGAGCGCAATCCGCGCGAACCGGTACCATCCAATGAGAACACGCCGCGTGGCACTAGTTTGTTTTAAAACAGAATTTGAAATCAGATTGATATGCAAATTTGTAAACCTTCTAACTTTTGATCCACACGTACAAAATTTGCAAACTTTATATCAATGGAATCAGTGGAACAAGCCCTAGCCTACCATTCAATTTGTTTAGTAAAAAGCTTTTGGAAAAAAATGTTTGTTTTTGCAGAAACATTTGTATGCTTGTTTAGGTTATAAAAATTATTCAAAAATGTTTTTGAAGTTGAAATCTTTGCAAATTGGTTGTTGTGAACCTACTGACCCTAGGAACCAACCCATGGATTTAAAAATGTATTTTGTGAAGATAAGGATTGAATAATTGAATTAGCCCTTTTCTAGTCAAATAAAAATATTGGTTTTGTTATGGAAATGATTATTGGGTAAAATCTTTGGAAAATGTTTTGATTCAAAGCTACTGACCCTAAACACCAAGTTTTGAGATTAAACAACTTATTTGGTGAACAACACAAAATTGTTGCCTTGCTAAAAACATTTTCCACCACATAAAATAATGATTGGATTTAAAAATGGTTTATAGATAAAACCCTTTTGCAAATGACTTTGCCACTTTAGAAAATGACCACTTTGGACTTTACAATGTGTAGAGCCTAGTAGAGACCACCTTGGCAAATAAAACTATCTTTTGCATGCTTGCATGCAAGACTTAGTTTCTATTATTTTATGTGTGTTGAATTGTTTGAGTATTGGTTGGAATGCTAGTTGATTTTGTGTTTGCTTGATTGATTTGTAGAGAAGTTAGAAAAGTGTGAAACTAGCAAGATCAAGAAGTGAACCAACATTCCCTACCAAAAAGGCAAGTGACACTATCATCTAAAGTCCTACTATTTTCATTATACTTAGTGGATTTTGAAACATGCATGAAAAGAATTTCTATACTTATGCTATGTTAAATCCTAATAGGATACCTTATATATTCCTTAGTGAAAACAATGTAGTTACAAAGTGCTTAGCCATGCTAGATATTTTGAGAAGAGATACATGTTTAGATTATTATGAAGTTAAGAAAAGACTTATGTTTTATATAATAAAACAAGTACTCAATGAACCACCTGGGTGGACAAGGATACTCATGTTTTGGACAAGGGTGACAACAAAAGGAACCATGTCGATGGCAATCTCTTTGTGTTGTGCACCAAAAGAAAACTACCCAGGGACTTAGAGATTGAACATCTTTCTCCAACAGTGGCTTTCGTGTACAACCACATGCTATATGGCTCTGGCTTAGTCAACTACATTGGGAAGACCCATGCATTGTCCTCAGGTTAACTGGAAATGAGGGAACTAGGAACCCTACATTGGTGCCTGAAGACAAGCTAGCAATGGTGTATGGGAGGACCCTCTGGAAAGACTTCGTCACATTCTCAATCTGCCAGTACTCCATCTTGGTGAGTACTTATCCAGCGGCCACTGGTGGCAACAAGATGAGATTGTGTCATGTGGGTAAAGTGTACAACTTCTGCAGAAGATAAAAATTCTAAGTACTTAGCTGTGTCCCCGCTTATGGACAATACTGAGCAACTAAAGCTTGAAGCTATGGGAAATCTCGACATTCCAATTTCTAAAAGAAAAACTTTAAAGAGACAACAAAAGACTTGAAGCACTTGGGGATTTACCAAGGAGCTCAAGAGACTTTGATAAAAACTTGAAGCACTTGGGGATTTACCAAGGGGCTCAAGAGATTTTGATGAAAACTTGAAGTACTTGGGGTGTACCAAGGAGCTCAAGAGATTTTGACAAAGACTTGAAACACTTGGGGTTTTACCAAGGAGTTCAGAAAGATTTGACAAAAGATCAAAACTGTTTTGAAAAGATAGGATAAATTATTGCTTTCTACAAATGAGCCTAAAACCCTACTTAGCCAAATATGCATGTAATGATAGGATCCACTTATATTCTACATAGTAGTGATACTTGCCAATACAATTCAAATGTATTGACCCTTGTGGCTGTAACCTGTATGTTGCAGGTTTGTTTGATATTAGTGAAGTTGATTGATTAGGATTACAAGTCTACAACCAGCATGTTTGCCTGTGGCACTTTGAAGATGAAGGACCCCATGCTTATAGATATTCTGCTGCAATGTAATGTAATAGCCAAATTAGCTATGTAAGATGTAATAAAATTATATTATTCCTAGTTATAAAGTTGTATTATGACCCTTGTTTCTTGATATTACATCTTAACTGTGGATGCTAGCTATTGATCCAGGGACTAGCATTGTAAACACAGGGATCTCCACCTTGTTAAAGGTTGGGACCTCTTACACAGACGCACTCCGGCGACGAATCTCAGTAAGCACAGACCGCCCCTTTGCCTCTAGTTCAAACCACTGTGACCAGCATGTTCTTGCGCATCCGCTAATGCCCTCCGTTTGCTTTCCCATGACCCAGAGCGACGTCCTCGTTCTCACCCGCGAGCACCGGAGCCACCGCTCGACTCCGACGTGCGATTAAGGTAAGATGAGACCGCCCCTTGCCTCCCCTTTGGTACTGTCTTGTTTGCCAGGCCCTTGCGCATCTCCTAAACCCTCTGTCTTGTGCTAGGACGATGCAGAGCCTCGGCAACGTCTTCGACAGCAAGCAACAGACACCGCCCGCAACTCCGATGAGCTCCAGCGACCGTGTCCATGCGCCCCTTGCCAAGCCGTCGCCAGGTTGAGCATCAGTGCTTCGTTGTGATCCCAGTAAGCATCTCCGACGACCCCCTAGCCACCTTTAGCGCCGCGCCGTGGCGAGCTTCGCCGCCACCAAGAGGCGCCGCCCAGCTTTGGTCGTTTGATCCAGAGCCATTGGATCTGGATCCAGCGTGCGAGATTAGTTCACTTAACGAACTGTTACGAGTAGATCTGGGCCGTGCAGATTATGTTGATCTAACGGCTCACAGGCACGATCCTGAGCGAAGCGGTACAGGCCAATTAGATTAAGACGCGTGGCAGTAGTTTAGATTTAAAAACTGGATTTGAATCTATTAGATGTTCAAATTTGTTTTGGCTATAACTTTTGATTCCCACGTTAGAATTTGACAAATTTTATATCAATGGAATCAGGAGAGCAAGACCTTTCTTAATATGCAATGTGTTTAATGTTTTGCTTCTGTTAAAATGGTTTTATTTGCAGAAACTTGTGTAGGGCTAATTTGAGTTTATGAAATATTTTAGGGTTTAAATAAATGTTGTTTGGCAAGTTTTTAACTTGTTTATGAACCAGTACTGTATACTTGCTTTGTTGAGTTTTAAAAATCATCACATATCATTTTGCATGCATGCATATATTTTTGATTGTATATGTTTTGTATGTGATTTGTTGCTATATTTCTTTGTGTAGATTTTTGTGATAGTGATTGTGATTGTGATTGTGAGGAGTGTAGCTACTCTCCAAACTACCAAGGCAAGTGGTACTTCATGAATATTTGTATCCCTATGTTTTCTACTAAGCATTAGAAATATTTTTGCTAGTCTTCCATGTTATATTTTGCTTATATGCCATGTTGGGAAATCCTAGTAGTTGTAGAATTGCTAGGAAATTTCTAAGTTAAGATGCTTATCTATGCCATGCTTAGCCTAGCTAGTAGCAACCAAGGGTTGGTGAAATATACATGCTATGATGAAAATATTTCTAAGTCTTTGGACTTGTGTTTTGCCTAATAAAACAACTAAGTAAATGAAACACATGGGTGGAATGGAAGGAATGGTTTGTGTTGAGTAGTTACACAAGGCCAGGGGACTGGTGAACCTTGTGTATCTCACTTGTGGGAAGCCACCCAGGAACAAAGAGATTTTAGAGGCCAAGTGTTGAGAAGCTTCTAGTGCAGCCACTTGGCAATATGGGCTCTGTCTGGATCATATAGGTTGATAGAACTTAGCCATTTGGACAGTTGGTGGTAGTGGGAATGATAGGTTGGAGCGCGTCCATTTGGTCTAAGGGAAGGCTTCTGAAAGGTCCTGTCTTGGTGAAAATCAAGTCTGGTGGGGAAAGTGCACAACCTCTGCAGATGGAAAAATCTAAGTACTTAGCCATGTCCCTGGAAAAGGACAACTTGAGCATCAAGACATGGAAGCTATCAAGAATCTCCTCATCCCAATTTCTAAGTAAAACTTGTGGGTGAACAAGGGTGAAGGACCTCAATGTCTATTGGTGGTTCCTTGGGAAAATTTCTGACAAAGAAAAACTTAGTGATTTAAACTAATAGGCAAAACCTATTTTGAGCAAAGCAAGCCAAGCTACACTTAGCCAAATTGCATATAGTATCTAGTCCACCTAAATTATACTAAGGTATCACTTGCCAATACTATTCCAATGTATTGACCCACTGTGGATGTAACTTGTGATATTGCAGGTTACTCTGATGAGGATTAGGTGTCATGAGTCTACACTCAACATGTTTGCCTGTGGCACATGAAGATGAAGACTTTTATTTATTTACTTATTCAAACTCTTGTACTAGGCCTGTGGCCTTGGAGTTGTAAAGACTATGTTTATCTCTGGAATGGCTGTAATAATGACCTTTGTATCTGTGTACTTCATCTTAAACTGTGGATGCTAGCATTGATCCAGGGACTAGCATTGCAATCACAGGGATCCTCTTCCTTTATAAAGGAGGGATCTTACAGTCCATTGTCCCAAAACTTATTGACTGATTCATAATGTTGATATTGCTTGTTCTTAAACTATTTGTATCTAGTCACCCTTATGAACTTTGAAGGTGTCCTTTGCATTTATGTTTTGCTACTCCATGAGAGACAAGCTGGATGCCACTATGCTATCTTTTCTATATGTGAAATAAACAAACGTCTCTCAATGCATTGTTATTCATAAATCTTTGTTTGTATCCTTCCATGTTGCAACATAGTTTCTATGTCTTATTGTTAGAACTACATCTTTCATGCTCATGTTTAGAGTACTTTGATCCCAGCTTTCAATGCTTACAAATGGTTTGATCATGATTGTGATGGTGCATGTCACCTTAAAAAATATTCTTTTTATCACTTAACTACTCAAGGAAGAGCAGGAGTTAAGCTTGTGGATGCTTGATACATCGTAAATGTATCTATAATTTTTGATGTTCCATGCTGGTTTAGTATCCACTTTGTTATGCTTTGTCTATAGTTTGAGGTATTTTTATACATTTTCTGGGACTAACCAATTGACAAGATGTCATAGTGCTAGTTGCCTGTTTTCTGTTGTTTTTGGTTTCAGAAAAGCTAGTAAGGAAATATTCTCAGAATTGGACGGGACAAAAGCCAAAGTCAATATTTCACGGAGTAGAACACAGAGACCGAAGGGCGACCGGAGGGGAGCCACAGGGTGGCCACCCCCCCATGCACGGGCCCACCCTGGGTTGCACCTGGGCAGGGTGTGGGCCCCTTGTCCACCCTCCTGCCTCGCCTCTTTGCCTATATAATCCCCCCGATGCCAAAATCCTAAGTACCCGATCAGATCTCCACAAAATAGTCCGTAGACGCTACCACCATCGTCCCTTGATCGGGGGGTCTGAAGCTCTTCCCGGCGCCCTGCTGGAGGGGAGAGATCATTCTGGAGGCCTTCTTCATCACCATGCCAGCCTCCGGTATGATGCGTGAGTAGTTCCACCTTGGACTATGGGTCCATACCGTATCTAGATGGTTGTTTCTCCTCCTTTGTGCTATCATGTTTAGATCATGTGAGCTCCGTTCATGATGAAGATTATCTATTTGTAATCATGCATGTTGTGTTTGCGGGAATCCGATGGATATTGAGATTACTATGTCATATTGATTAATGATTCTATCTTGTCTTCTTGATTATTAATTCTATCATGTATGTGTTGTTTGAGATCTTGCATGCTCTCCGTTTCTAGTAGCTACCTTGG
Organism: Avena insularis; assembly: GCA_023614405.1. Classification (NCBI taxonomy): domain Eukaryota; kingdom Viridiplantae; phylum Streptophyta; class Magnoliopsida; order Poales; family Poaceae; genus Avena; species Avena insularis. The sequence continues at coordinate 287,605,822 of CM042695.1, forward strand.
CCAAGTAGATGCTAGTGACTCCAAGTGGGAGTATTTATGCACGATACTGGGTTCATGCCTCTATTGAATCTGGGGAAGTGACAGAAATCTCTAAGGTTGTAGATGTGCTATTGCCACTAGGGAGAAAACAATAATCTTTTGTTCATGGAACAATTGTATTGTTTACTTTACACACATTGCTTAAATAAGTTATTCACTTCTTGCAAGTTAATACTTGAGGTGGTTCGGATGATAACCTTAAGGTGGATTACTAGTCATAGATGCAGTTGGATGGCAGTCTATGTATATTGTTGTAATACCCAATCAAATCTCATAGGATCATGAATGTCTAGTATTGCATTGTTATGCCTTGCTCAGTCCTGTCAATTGCCCCGCTGTAATTTGTTTACCCATCATGTTATGTTATTTATCTTAAGGAGAACACCTCTAGTGAACTGTGGACCCCGGTTCAATCTTTACCATTGTTACACCATCCACTGTTACAGTTACTTTCTGCAAGATACCATTACCTTCCACACCATACGTTTAATCCTTTGTTTTCAGCAAACCGGTGAGATTGACAACCTCCCTATTCATTGGGGCAAAGTCTTGAGGTTGTGTTGTGAAAGTTCAAGTTCTTAGAAACACCTTGGAGTCGTTTCCTTCATCCTATGGGTTCGATAAGCTTGGTTTCATAACTGAGGGAAGACTTACTGATTTGTGCTCATCATACCTTCCTATTGGGGTTTCCTAACGAAGATCTACAGTGATCTGAGACGCATTAGGCGGCTAGCCTAAGCCATGCCTAATCATGGTGGAAACTTGCAGCATCACCATAGTGAGTAATCCATGAAGCATCCTTAGAAAAAAATATAGAAAAAAAGAGAGAAAAAGAAAAAATATATATGCACCATGATCAAGGTAAATAAAAGGATCGCTGAGATGCTCACTTTCTGTTGCCTTGTCATTTTGATATGGGGTAGCTCTTGTGTCATGGGGCAAGGAGTATTGGCGATTCTCTATGATACACATATACTTACAATGAAAAGAACTTTCTTGTGACTAAAGTTGAGTAGCATGAGGAACAACCCTCGTACTCAAGGGACATGAGATTACCAACTTATGATTTGTCAAGCATATACTCCATATTTGTTTCACTTTAACCTTAATCACTTCAAGATGCTTATGATAGGGGCAATGAGAGCTGAAAGCTAACAAGTACCATAATTTTTGGAAGCTCTTTATGAAACTTGAAATCCCTGCTTCCCTTTGAAGGGCCTTTCTTCCACTTTCATATTGAGTCTCCACCTTCTATCCTTAGGCACCAATTAAGAGAGCATAGTTTTCATTCTTAGTTTTATGTGCATTGTCCCAAAACTTATTGATTGATTCATAATGTTGATATTGCTTGTTGTGTACTTCATCTTAAACTGTGGATGCTAGCATTGATCCAGGGACTAGCATTGCAATCACAGGGATCCTGTCACATCCCAAGATTTTCCAAATCTTGTAATGTGAAAAATTAAATAAACAAAATAAATTTTTGTTGAAAATCAGGGTGAAAAGAAACTTTTGTTTCTAAAAGGAATGTTGAAAATTAATTAAATAAACTTTTGTTTCTAAAATCCCATCTTGAACAAACTTTGGTCAAAGTTTGAATTCAACAAAATCCAAATCAAGGGAAATGCATTCCTCAATGAATGTATCTGGAAATTTGAACATTTGGAAAGTAATCGAAAACCCTAAACCCTAATGGAAGGAAATCATTTTCCAAAGTTATCTCCAAATCCATGGATTTGATCCATACCAAATTTGATCAACAAATAATCACAAAGGATCAAGAAAGACCTTAGAGATTGGTTTCACTTAGTTTGGAACCATCAACAAAATCTTAGGAGAATAATGAGTTAAGGAAATTGAATTTCCAAAGCCTTTAAAGCCCTTACCAAAAACCCATACCCTTTGGTGAGCAAATAATCCTAAAGGGATTTATAAAGATAAAACATTTATCAAAGGAAAATAAATTGTTTTGGAAACACTGTTTTAGATCTTTTAATAAAAGACTTTGGTTTCAAATGAAAAGATAAGCCAAATTAATTTTGGCCAAACTTTTGAAATAAAATATTTTGTTTTGATAAAATGAGTAAAGGTTTATTTAAATAAAATGATAAGGATTTAAATATCCAATTTTATTTAAGTAAAAGCTTTTCCCATTTTAAATGAACACCAAGTATTTTATTACTACTTTGAAATCTTTTATTAAAAGGTTTTGCTTTGATTAAAATGAGTAAAGGATTATTTAAATAAAATAATAAGGATTTAAATATCCAATTTTATTTAAGTAAAGGCTTTCCCATTTTAATTAAAACACCAAAACTTATTTATTTAAATAAGTTTCCAAGTGATCTTTTTATTTTTCAAATTAAACCTTCTGGTTTGGTTTTGAAAATAATTGGAATTCAAATGGAAATTTTTATTTAAATAAATCAAACCCTAATAACTAAAGATCCATTTTATTTAATTATTAAATGGATCCTAAAAATAAATAAAAATAATATTTCATTTTGAGATTTGGATTATGTTGCCAAACAGAACCAAATTCAAATGAAAAGTTTGCTGTTTGAATTGATTGAGTGTTGTTTGAAATTGTTTGATTGTTTGGTTAATTGTTTGGAAATTAAAAACAGAAAATAGATTAGAAAAATAAAAAGGCTTAGACAGAAAAAAATAAGAAAACAGACCCAGCCCAGCTTTGGCCCAACAGCAGTCTAGCCCACCTGCTCTCCCTCCCGAAGAAATCTCTTCTCACTAAGAAATCTACCCACACAGAGACAGACAGCCGGGACCCACTTCCCCCTCTCCCTCACTCGCTGACATCAGACCCCACCTCCACTTATTTCCTCCCCGAACCGTTTTTCTGTACCGCGAAAGAAACCCACACAGCAGCTGACCGGTGGACCTCCTCCTCTCTTCTTTTCCCACTGACCGTTGGACCCCACCATTACTGCTCATCGTCTTCAACCCCGCAGCGACCAGTTCTTCTCCCCCTTTCTGCCGTTGATTTCTCCAGCGTAATTTGTCTTAACGCCGAGCCTTTACCGAGCCTTGATCACGCAGATGGAAACGCCTACCTCTCCTCTATAAATCCCCTCTGACACCTCGCTTCGCCGCTCGGAACCTCGATCAATTTCTCTCTGTGCCGCTGCTACTCCGACGACCCTCCTCGCAGCAATTCCGGCCACATCCCGCCGCCTCTCACCTACCTCTGCACGCGAGCACACTCACCGCATCCTAGTGCATCTTTCCTTGCCATCCATTCACCCGCGGGCGCCCCAGAGCGTCGGCAACGACGACACCAAGCGAGCGCCACCGTCTGCCTCGTCTCCGTCAAGTTTCTCCGGTAGGTACAGACCACCCCGAGCCCTCTCGTTTACGCTCACAGCTTCGACATGATCTCCTGCATCTAACCCAGACCTCCGTTTGTCCTCTCGTGGTCCACAGCACCGTCTTCGACAAGCTCGACTCGCCGCCGCCATCTGCTTCCTCTCCGACGAGCCCCACCGGTAAGACCAGACCGTCCCTTCACTCCTTGTTCACGCACACGACCTTGCCTTGGACCCGCGCATCTAACTGTGCCTTCCTTTAAGCGCTGAGTGAATCACGCGACGTCCACGACGACAAGCCGAGAGCACCGCCGCAAAGAACTCCGACGAGGAATTCCTGCAACCCTAGTGCGCCGCCTCGCCGACCAACACCTCCCGAGCATCGCCAGAACCTCCCGAGCCTGGTGAGCATCTCCTCTCTCCTCGCTTTCAGATCGCCGCATCACATCGACCGACGACTCCGCCGGTAGCCACCGCAGCCAGCTTCGCCAAATGGTCGAGCACGTTAGCACCGTAGGATCTGGATCTGACGGTTACGATAGAATCACTTAACGCGAAGGGGTATGTCCTCTGTGCCGTACGATCTAACTAGATCTAACGCACCGCAGCCACGATCCGGCCGAACCGGTACAGTCCAATAGAATTACGCCGCGTGTCCAGTATTCTGTTTAAAAACAGATTTGAAAACAGAAACTTTTGCAAACTTCAAACCTTTGTATCTTTTGATCCACACGTCCAAATTTTACAAATTTGATGTCGTTGGAATCAGCAAGACAAGCTCTAACCAACCCTGCCCTTAGTTTAGCAAATAGTATCTGTTAACTTGTTTGATTTTGCAGATTCTTTTGTGTACTTGCTAACATTAGAAAAATCATTTAAAAATGATATTTAGGTTAAAACCTTTGCCAATTAGTTTGTTGTGACCTTGCTGACCATAGGAACCAACCCATAGTTTGGAAAGTGATTTTGGAAAAGAATAGAATGGATTAATTAGTTTAGTCCATTTCTAGCTAACTAAAACTATTTGTTTTGTTTATGAAAATGCTTTCATAAAGAAAACCTTGAGAAAATGTTTGGACCAAACCTACTGACCAAAAGCACCAAGTTTTGCAATAGCAACCCATTTGGTGAACCCTATAGACTAAAACCCTAGTAGACATATTTCTTCACCACATAAAATGACCAAATAGGTGCCTTGTTTTGAAATTGGTTTTTGAGGTGAAACCTTTTGCTAACAACTTTGCCACTTTGGTAAATGACCAATTTGGATCTTACAAAGTTTAGGAATCTAATAGAAACCCTTTTGCAAATAACTTTGCCATTTTGGTAAATGACCAATTTGGAACTTACAAAGTTAGAAGCCTAGTGAAGACCATCCCTACATTAGAACCAACCTTTGCATGCCTATGCATGACTTTACCACTTTACAAAAATGACCATTAGGTGTACCCAAATGTCTATTACCCACTAGGAACCACTTTTGCAAACAAAGCAAAGCTTGGCATGCTTGCATGCATTTCTTTGACTTTGTTATTTTATGTGTGTGTTGTTTTGCTCGATTGGTAGATTGAGTTTGTGCCTTGCTGGATTGATTGTAGTGACTTGAAGAGTGTGAGTGTTGCAAGGACAAGGAGTGAACTTATACCCTCTACCAAAAAGGCAAGTGATACTTCATACTATCTGTCCTATTATTTTCACTATGCATTAGTGTTTTTGCTAAAGTAAAATCTTGCATGGTTTTGTTTTGCTAAGTATAGACTTTGCTATAGGTAAATCTAGTAGAATGAATCCTTAGTAGGATTTTCCTAAGTTAAGAATCCTATTACTACCAAGCTTAGCCTAGCTAATAGAAAACTTGGGTGGGATATATATTCACACTATGAAAAATATTCTAAGTCTAAGGACTTATGTTTTGTTTAAATAAAACAACTAAAAGTTAATGAATCACCTGGGTGGAAATGGAAGGAATGGTTTATGTTGAGTGGTTCACAAGGCCAGGGACTGGCTTGTGTATCTCACTTGTGGATGGCCACCCAGGAAACAAAGAGATTTGAGATGTCAAATGTTGAAGAAGCTTCAAGTGCAACCACTTGGCATTATGGGCTCTGCCATGATCTTAGGATGCTGGAACTTAGTCTTTTGGACAGTGGGTGGTAGTGATTGATAGGTTGGAGCGCGTCCATTTGACTAAGGAAAGGCTACTGAAGGATCATTCTTGGGAAACCAAGACTTGTGGGGAAAGTGCACCACCTCTGCAGAGTGTAAAAAACCTAAGTACTTAGCCATGTCCCTGGTAAAGGACAATTTGAGCATCAAGACATGGAAGCAATCAAGAATCTCATCATTCCAATTTCTAAATTAAAACTTGTGGGTGAACAAGGGTTGTGTGAAATTCTTCAATCTTTGATGGAGAGATGGCTTGGTACAAGGATCTCAAAATCTTAGATTGGGAAATTGTTTTTGCCAAGTAAATCTTCAGTCTTTGATTGATAGATGCCCTGAGTGGATCTTCAGTCTTTGATTGATAGATGCCTTGGAATTTGTTTTTGCCAAACAAAACTTATTTTCAAAAATGTTAGGGAAAAATCTATTTTGAGCAATGCAAGCCTCAACCCCACTTAGCCAAATGCATATAGATGATAGACTCCACTATACTACCAAAGTATCACTTGCCAATACAATTCAAATGTATTGACCCTTGTGGCTGTAACTTATTATGTTGCAGGTTTGATTGTTTTAGTGAAGATTGATTGATTAGGATTACAAAGTCTACAACCAACATCTGCCTGTGGCACTTTGAAGATGAAGGACCCAATGCTTATAGTTATTCCGCTGCAATGTAACGTAAATAGCCAATGAGCTATGTTTGATGTAATAAAATTATGTTATTCCTGGTTATAAAGTTATATTATGACCTTTGTTTCTCGATATTACATCTGAACTGTGGATGCTAGCTATTGATCCAGGGACTAGCATTGTAAACACAGGGGACTCAATCTTATTAAAGGTTGGGGCCTTCTGAGAATGGTATCAGAGCATTGTGTTGCCTGTAGGATTTGTAACCCTAGGATTGGACAAAAACCCTTAGACAATAGGAGTTGTCTCATTCCAAAACTTATTTACAAAAACAATCTTGTAAACTCTTTCCTCAACCATTTTGGTTTCAACTCTACTTCTCTTCTATTTCAAACTTGATGGAAAAGCCTACCCCATGACCAAAGACTACACCATGTGCAAAGGAATTCTTCAACATTTTCAACTCTAATGACTTCAACTTCTTCAACATCTTCAACATGTACACCAAGGACTCCCAACTTAGATGTTACCAAGGACTACAAGAGAGACAAGAAATCTTGCTCAAGATTTGAAGACTAAGGAAACACAACTTAGAAGGAGCCTACATCATTAGAAGTTTGGTGGCCAAGAGTTTTTCCCCAAGGAAACCATGACCTCATGAAAAGAAGAATCAACCAAGAAGGATGGAAAGATTCCAAATGAACCATATAGATGGACCACCATAGTTAGTTTAAGTCAAACCCACCAACTTATGTGGTGTAACAAAAATATTTTGTTGCCTAAGTATGTGCTTGACCTTTGTTTGAGTGAAATGTTTGGTTTGTGATTGCTTGCACATTGCTTGTGTGAATTGTGATGTGTGTGATTAGAATTGATCCCTTAGAAAAATCTTTTGCCTATTCTAATCCCCTCCAACCCAAACAGATGACTTCTCCAAGAAACTCCGACATCAAGGATGGTGACAACAACAACAACCAAGAGGTCAACATGAGAGAACTCCTAGCAACCCAACACCAATTGAGCCAACTAACAGCTCAGTTCATAGCCAACAATAGTGATAAAGACCCTACCTTGCAAAAGTTTTTGGAAGAACAATCCCAACTGATGCTTAAGGTGACTAATCAAATGATCAGCATGGAAGAAAACTATCCCAAAAGAGTGTATGACAACAAGGATGACAAGAACATTATGCTAGATGGAGCACCAGCTTGCAATATTTGTGGAGACAAGGATCATACTTCCAAGGAGCATGAAGATCAATGCCCCAATTGTGAAGAGGAACATCCAGTTGGCCAATGCCCCACATCTCAAGTTACTTGTTACCTTTGTAAAGGAAACGACCATGTACCTATCCAATGCCCCGTCTATGCCATTGTTGAACAAAGGAAACAAGAAGGATCCAAGTATGCCAAGAATGATGATGACAAAGGAAAAGGACCACTTATACCTCCAAACAAGACAACCCAATTCAAAGGATCAAAGAAGCCCAAGAAACCAAAGCAAGACATGAGCCTTGTGCAATGTCGTAAATGTAAGGAAATGGGACACAACCCCAGTGGATGCCCAGAGTCCATAAAGAATAAAAGGATGGACCAAGTAGTGTGCAACAACTGCAAAGAGCTAGGCCATTATGTAGCAGTTTGTCCACAAGAGCAACGTAAAGAACTCCAAGATATCCACTGTTTCAATTGCAAGGAACCAGGACACTATGTAAGCAATTGTCCAGAAAAGATGAAGAACAAGATGAACAAGCCAAAGGAGAAACCCAACCTTAGCCCATGAGTCAAGTATGGAAACAAAGACCACTATGCAGAAGTTTTCCCAAGGAAGTTTCATCAAGATTCCAAGCAAGCCAAGATGAAGTTTAGTTGGAAAATTTTTAAGGGTGGTAGTACCCTAGTTGTTTTGAACCTGCTTGTAACCCTAGCCTCCCCAAATCTCGGGACGAGATTTATTTTAAGGGTGGTAGCCTGTCACATTCCAAGATTTTCCAAATCTTGTAATGTGAAAAATTAAATAAACAAAATAAATTTTTGTTGAAAATCAGGGTGAAAAGAAACTTTTGTTTCTAAAAGGAATGTTGAAAATTAATTAAATAAACTTTTGTTTCTAAAATCCCATCTTGAACAAACTTTGGTCAAAGTTTGAATTCAACAAAATCCAAATCAAGGGAAATGCATTCCTCAATGAATGTATCTGGAAATTTGAACATTTGGAAAGTAATCCAAAACCCTAAACCCTAATGGAAGGAAATCATTTTCCAAAGTTATCTCCAAATCCATGGATTTGATCCATACCAAATTTGATCAACAAATAATCACAAAGGATCAAGAAAGACCTTAGAGATTGGTTTCACTTAGTTTGGAACCATCAACAAAATCTTAGGAGAATAATGAGTTAAGGAAATTGAATTTCCAAAGCCTTTAAAGCCCTTACCAAAAACCCATACCCTTTGGTGAGCAAATAATCCTAAAGGGATTTATAAAGATAAAACATTTATCAAAGGAAAATAAATTGTTTTGGAAACACTGTTTTAGATCTTTTAATAAAAGACTTTGGTTTCAAATGAAAAGATAAGCCAAATTAATTTTGGCCAAACTTTTGAAATAAAATATTTTGTTTTGATAAAATGAGTAAAGGTTTATTTAAATAAAATGATAAGGATTTAAATATCCAATTTTATTTAAGTAAAAGCTTTTCCCATTTTAAATGAACACCAAGTATTTTATTACTACTTTGAAATCTTTTATTAAAAGGTTTTGCTTTGATTAAAATGAGTAAAGGATTATTTAAATAAAATAATAAGGATTTAAATATCCAATTTTATTTAAGTAAAGGCTTTCCCATTTTAATTAAAACACCAAAACTTATTTATTTAAATAAGTTTCCAAGTGATCTTTTTATTTTTCAAATTAAACCTTCTGGTTTGGTTTTGAAAATAATTGGAATTCAAATGGAAATTTTTATTTAAATAAATCAAACCCTAATAACTAAAGATCCATTTTATTTAATTATTAAATGGATCCTAAAAATAAATAAAAATAATATTTCATTTTGAGATTTGGATTATGTTGCCAAACAGAACCAAATTCAAATGAAAAGTTTGCTGTTTGAATTGATTGAGTGTTGTTTGAAATTGTTTGATTGTTTGGTTAATTGTTTGGAAATTAAAAACAGAAAATAGATTAGAAAAAGAAAAAGGCTTAGACAGAAAAAAATAAGAAAACAGACCCTTGACTTTTGGCCCAACAATGATCTAGCCCACCTGCTCTCCCTCCCGAAGAAATCTCTTCTCACTAAGAAATCTACCCACACAGAGACAGACAGCCGGGACCCACTTCCCCCTCTCCCTCACTCGCTGACATCAGACCCCACCTCCACTTATTTCCTCCCCGAACCGTTTTTCTGTACCGCGAAAGAAACCCACACAGCAGCTGACCGGTGGACCTCCTCCTCTCTTCTTTTCCCACTGACCGTTGGACCCCACCATTACTGCTCATCGTCTTCAACCCCGCAGCGACCAGTTCTTCTCCCCCTTTCTGCCGTTGATTTCTCCAGCGTAATTCGTCTTAACGCCGAGCCTTTACCGAGCCTTGATCACGCAGATGGAAACGCCTACCTCTCCTCTATAAATCCCCTCTGACACCTCGCTTCGCCGCGCTCAGACCGCCCCATTTCTCTCTCGCCGCTGCCTCCGACGACCCTCTCCTCGCAGCAATTCCGGCCCCCGCGCCTCTCACCTACCTCTGCACGCAGCACACTCACCGCATCCTAGTGCATCTTTCCTTGCCATCCATTCACCATGGCGCCAGGCGTCGGCACCAAGCGAGCGCCACTGGCGCCACTCGTCTCCGTCAAGTTTCTCCGGTGAGTCTGCACCCGAGCCCTCTCGTTTACGCTCACAACTTGACATGATCTCCCGCATCTAACCTGCACCTCCGTTTGTCCTCTCGTGGTCCACCACTCTTCGACAAGCTCGACTTCGCCGCCGCCATCTGCTTCCTCTCCGACGAGCCCCACCGGTAAGACCAGACCGTCCCTTCACTCCTTGTTCACGCGACACGATTGCCTTGGACCGCATCTAATCATGCCTTCCTTTCGCGGAGTGAATCACAGCGACGTCCCACGACAAGCCGAGAGCCGCCGCCCAAAGCAACTCCGACGAGGAATTCCTGCAACCCTAGTGCGCCCCTCGCCCGACCAACACCTCCCCGAGCATCGCCGTAACCTCCTGAGCCTGGTGAGCATCTCCTCTCTCTCCCTCGCTTTCTGTATCGCCGGCACCGTCATCGACCGACGACTCCGCCGCCGGTAGCCACCGCAGCGCCGCTCGCAAATGGTCGAGCACGTTAGCACCGTAGGATCTGGATCTGACGGTTACGATAGAATCACTTAACGCGAAGGGGTATGTCCTCTGTGCCGTACGATCTAACTAGATCTAACGCACCGCAGCCACGATCCGGCCGAACTGCAGTCCAATAGAATTACGCCGTGTCCGATTCTGTTTAAAAACAGATTTGAAAACAGAAACTTTTGCAAACTTCAAACCTTTGTATCTTTTGATCCACACGTCCAAATTTTACAAATTTGATGTCGTTGGAATCAGCAAGACAAGCTCTAACCAACCCTGCCCTTAGTTTAGCAAATAGTATCTGTTAACTTGTTTGATTTTGCAGATTCTTTTGTGTACTTGCTAACATTAGAAAAATCATTTAAAAATGATATTTAGGTTAAAACCTTTGCCAATTAGTTTGTTGTGACCTTGCTGACCATAGGAACCAACCCATAGTTTGGAAAGTGATTTTGGAAAAGAATAGAATGGATTAATTAGTTTAGTCCATTTCTAGCTAACTAAAACTATTTGTTTTGTTTATGAAAATGATTTCATAAAGAAAACCTTGAGAAAATGTTTGGACCAAACCTACTGACCAAAAGCACCAAGTTTTGCAATAGCAACCCATTTGGTGAACCCTATAGACTAAAACCCTAGTAGACATATTTCTTCACCACATAAAATGACCAAATAGGTGCCTTGTTTTGAAATTGGTTTTTGAGGTGAAACCTTTTGCTAACAACTTTGCCACTTTGGTAAATGACCAATTTGGATCTTACAAAGTTTAGGAATCTAATAGAAACCCTTTTGCAAATAACTTTGCCATTTTGGTAAATGACCAATTTGGAACTTACAAAGTTAGAAGCCTAGTGAAGACCATCCCTACATTAGAACCAACCTTTGCATGCCTATGCATGACTTTACCACTTTACAAAAATGACCATTAGGTGTACCCAAATGTCTATTACCCACTAGGAACCACTTTTGCAAACAAAGCAAAGCTTGGCATGCTTGCATGCATTTCTTTGACTTTGTTATTTTATGTGTGTGTTGTTTTGCTCGATTGGTAGATTGAGTTTGTGCCTTGCTGGATTGATTGTAGTGACTTGAAGAGTGTGAGTGTTGCAAGGACAAGGAGTGAACTTATACCCTCTACCAAAAAGGCAAGTGATACTTCATACTATCTGTCCTATTATTTTCACTATGCATTAGTGTTTTTGCTAAAGTAAAATCTTGCATGGTTTTGTTTTGCTAAGTATAGACTTTGCTATAGGTAAATCTAGTAGAATGAATCCTTAGTAGGATTTTCCTAAGTTAAGAATCCTATTACTACCAAGCTTAGCCTAGCTAATAGAAAACTTGGGTGGGATATATATTCACACTATGAAAAATATTCTAAGTCTAAGGACTTATGTTTTGTTTAAATAAAACAACTAAAAGTTAATGAATCACCTGGGTGGAAATGGAAGGAATGGTTTATGTTGAGTGGTTCACAAGGCCAGGGACTGGCTTGTGTATCTCACTTGTGGATGGCCACCAGAAACAAAGAGATTTGAGATGTCAAATGTTGAAGAAGCTTCAAGTGCAACCACTTGGCATTATGGGCTCTGCCATGATCTTAGGATCTTTGGAACTTAGTCTTTTGGACAGTGGGTGGTAGTGATTGATAGGTTGGAGCGCGTCCATTTGACTAAGGAAAGGCTACTGAAGGATCATTCTTGGGAAACCAAGACTTGTGGGGAAAGTGCACCACCTCTGCAGAGTGTAAAAACCTAAGTACTTAGCCATGTCCCTGGTAAAGGACAATTTGAGCATCAAGACATGGAAGCAATCAAGAATCTCATCATTCCAATTTCTAAATTAAAACTTGTGGGTGAACAAGGGTTGTGTGAAATTCTTCAATCTTTGATGGAGAGATGGCTTGGTACAAGGATCTCAAAATCTTAGATTGGGAAATTGTTTTTGCCAAGTAAATCTTCAGTCTTTGATTGATAGATGCCCTGAGTGGATCTTCAGTCTTTGATTGATAGATGCCTTGGAATTTGTTTTTGCCAAACAAAACTTATTTTCAAAATGTTAGGGAAAAATCTATTTTGAGCAATGCAAGCCTCAACTCCACTTAGCCAAATGCATATAGATGATAGACTCCACTATACTACCAAAGTATCACTTGCCAATACAATTCAAATGTATTGACCCTTGTGGCTGTAACTTATTATGTTGCAGGTTTGATTGTTTTAGTGAAGATTGATTGATTAGGATTACAAAGTCTACAACCAACATCTGCCTGTGGCACTTTGAAGATGAAGGACCCAATGCTTATAGTTATTCCGCTGCAATGTAATGTAAATAGCCAATGAGCTATGTTTGATGTAATAAAATTATGTTATTCCTGGTTATAAAGTTATATTATGACCTTTGTTTCTCGATATTACATCTGAACTGTGGATGCTAGCTATTGATCCAGGGACTAGCATTGTAAACACAGGGGACTCAATCTTATTAAAGGTTGGGGACGCTACAGATCCTCTTCCTTTATAAAGTAGGGATCTTACAGTGCATTGTCCCAAAACTTATTGACTGATTCATAATGTTGATATTGCTTGTTCTTAAACTATTTGTATCTAGTCACCCTTATGAACTTTGAAGGTGTCCTTTGCATTTATGTTTTGCTACTCCATGAGAGACAAGCTGGATGCCACTATGCTATCTTTTCTATATGTGAAATAAACAAACGTCTCCCAATGCATTGTTATTCATAAATCTTTGTTTGTATCCTTCCATGTTTGCAACATAGTTTCTATGTCTTATTATTAGAACTTCATCTTTCATGCTCATGTTTAGAGTACTTTGATCCCAGCTTTCAATGCTTACAAATGGTTTGATCATGATTGTGATGCTGCATGTCACCTTAAAAATTATTCTTTTTATCACTTAACTACTCAAGGAAGATCAGGAGTTAAGCTTGTGGATGCTTGATACATCGTAAACGTATCTATAATTTTTGATGTTCCATGCTGGTTTAGTATGCACTTTGTTATGCTTTGTCTACAGTTTGAGGTATTTTTATACATTTTCTGGGACTAACCAATTGACAAGATGTCATAGTGCTAGTTGCTTGTTTTCTGTTGTTTTTGGTTTCAGAAAAGCTAGTAACGAAATATTCTCAGAATTGGACAGGACAAAAGCCAAAGTCAATATTTCACCGAGTAGAACACAGAGACCAGAGGCGACGGAGGAGCCACAGGTGGACACCCCCCATGCACGAGCCACACTTTGCACCTGGGCAGGGTGTGGGCCCCTTGTCCGCCCTCCTGCCTCGCCTCTTCGCCTATATAATCCCCCCGATGCCAAAATCCTAAGTACCGATCAGATCTCCACAAAATAGTCCGTAGACGCTACCACCATCGTCCCTTGATCGGGGGGTCTGAAGCTTTTCCCGGCACCCTGCTGGAGAGGAGAGATCATTCCGGAGGCCTTCTTCATCACCATGCCAGCCTCCGGTATGATACGTGAGTAGTTCCACCTTGGACTATGGGTCCATACCGTATCTAGATGGTTGTTTCTCCTCCTTTGTGCTATCATGTTTAGATCATGTGATCTCCGTTCATGATGAAGATTATCTATTTGTAATCATGCATGTTGTGTTTGCGGGAATCCGATGGATATTGAGATTACTATGTCATATTGATTAATGATTCTATCTTGTCTTCTTGATTATTGATTCTATCATGTATGTGTTGTTTGAGATCTTGCATGCTCTCCGTTTCTAGTAGCTACCTTGGCCAAGTAGATGCTAGTGACTCCAAGTGGGAGTATTTATGCACGATACTGGGTTCATGCCTCTATTGAATCTGGGGAAGTGACAGAAATCTCTAAGGTTGTAGATATGCTATTGCCACTAGGGAGAAAACAAGAATCTTTTGTTCATGGAACAATTGTATTGTTTACTTTACACACATTGCTTAAAGAAGTTATCCACTTCTTGCAAGTTAATCTGGAGGTGGTTGGATGATAACTGAAGGTGGATTACTAGTCATAGATGCAGTTGGATGGCGTCTATGTATATTGTTGTAATACCCAATCAAATCCCATAGGATCATGAATGTCTAGTATTGCATTGTTATGCCTTGCTCAGTCTGTCAATTGCCCTCATTGTAATTTGTTTACCCATCATGTTATGTTATTTATCTTAAGGAGAACACCTCTAGTGAACTGTGGACCCCGGTTCAATCTTTACCATTGTTACACCATCCACTGTTACAGTTACTTTCTGCAAGATACCATTACCTTCCACACCATACGTTTAATCCTTTGTTTTCAGCAAACCGGTGAGATTGACAACCTCCCTATTCATTGGGGCAAAGTCTTGAGGTTGTGTTGTGAAAGTTCAAGTTCTTAGAAACACCTTGGAGTCGTTTCCTTCCTCCTATGGGTTCGATAAGCTTGGTTTCATAACTGAGGGAAGACTTACTGATGTTCTCATCATACCTTCCTATTGGGGTTTCCTAACGAAGATCTACAGTGATCTGAGATGCATCAGGCGGCTAGCCTAAGCCATGCCTAATCATGGTGGAAACTTGCAGCATCACCATAGTGAGCAATCCATGAAGCATCCTTAGAAAAAATATAGAAAAAAAGAGAGAAAAAGAAAAAATATATATGCACCATGATCAAGGTAAATAAAAGGATCGCTGAGATGCTTACTTTCTGTTGCCTTGTCATTTTGATATGGGGTAGCTCTTGTGTCATGGGGCAAGGAGTATTGGCGATTCTCTATGATACACATATACTTACAATGAAAAGAACTTGCTTGTGACTAAAGTTGAGTAGCATGAGGAACGGCCCTCGTACTCAAGGGACATGAGATTACCAACTTATGATTTGTCAAGCATATACTCCATATTTGTTTCACTTTAACCTTAATCACTTCAAGATGCTTATGATAGGGGCAATGAGAGCTGAAAGCTAACAAGTACCATAATTTTTGGAAGCTCTTTATGAAACTTGAAATCCCTGCTTCCCTTTGAAGGGCATTTCTTCCACTTTCATATTGAGTCTCCACCTTCTATCCTTAGGCACCAATTAAGAGATCATAGTTTTCATTCTTAGTTCTATGTGCATTGTCCCAAAACTTATTGATTGATTCATAATGTTGATATTGCTTGTTGTGTACTTCATCTTAAACTGTGGATGCTAGCATTGATCCAGGGACTAGCATTGCAATCACAGGGATCCTCTTCCTTTATAAAGGAGGGATCTTACAGTCCATTGTCCCAAAACTTATTGACTGATTCATAATGTTGATATTGCTTGTTCTTAAACTATTTGTATCTAGTCACCCTTATGAACTTTGAAGGTGTCCTTTGCATTTATGTTTTGCTACTCCATGAGAGACAAGCTGGATGCCACTATGCTATCTTTTCTATATGTGAAATAAACAAACTTTTCCCAATGCATTGTTATTCATAAATCTTTGTTTGTATCCTTCCATGTTGCAACATAGTTTCTATGTCTTATTGTTAGAGCTTCATCTTTCATGCTCATGTTTAGAGTACTTTGATCCCAGCTTTCAATGCTTACAAATGGTTTGATCATGATTGTGATGGTGCATGTCACCTTCAAAATTATTCTTTTTATCACTTAACTACTCAAGGAAGAGCAGGAGTTAAGCTTGTGGATGCTTGATACATCATAAACGTATCTATAATTTTTGATGTTCCATGCTGGTTTAGTATCCACTTTGTTATGCTTTGTCTACAGTTTGAGGTATTTTTATACATTTTCTGGGACTAACCAATTGACAAGATGTCATAGTGCTAGTTGCCTGTTTTCTGTTGTTTTTGGTTTCAGAAAAGCTAGTAAGGAAATATTCTCAGAATTGGACGGGACAAAAGCCAAAGTCAATATTTCACCGAGTAGAACACAGAGACCGAAGGGCGACCGGAGGGGAGCCACAGGGTGGACACCCCCCCCCCATGCACGGGCCCACCCTGGGCTGCACCTGGGCAGGGTGTGGGCCCCTTGTCCGCCCTCCTGCCTCGCCCCTTCGCCTATATAATCCCCCCGATGCCAAAATACTAAGTACCCGATCAGATCTCCACAAAATAGTCCGTAGACGCTAGCACCATCGTCCCTTGATCGGGGGGTCTGAAGCTCTTCCAGGCGCCCTGCTGGAGGGGAGAGATCATTCCGGAGACCTTCTTCATCACCATGCCAGCCTCCGGTATGATGCGTGAGTAGTTCCACCTTGGACTATGGGTCCATACCGTATCTAGATGGTTGTTTCTCCTCCTTTGTGCTATCATGTTTAGATCATGTGATCTCCGTTCATGATGAAGATTATCTATTTGTAATCATGCATGTTGTGTTTGCGGGAATCCGATGGATATTGAGATTACTATGTCATATTGATTAATGATTCTATCTTGTCTTCTTGATTATTGATTCTATCATGTATGTGTTGTTTGAGATCTTGCATGCTCTCCGTTTCTAGTAGCTACCTTGGCCAAGTAGATGCTAGTGACTCCAAGTGGGAGTATTTATGCACGATACTGGGTTCATGCCTCTATTGAATCTGGGGAAGTGACAGAAATCTCTAAGGTTGTAGATATGCTATTGCCACTAGGGAGAAAACAAGAATCTTTTGTTCATGGAACAATTGTATTGTTTACTTTACACACATTGCTTAAAGAAGTTATCCACTTCTTGCAAGTTAATACTGGAGGTGGTTCGGATGATAACCTGAAGGTGGATTACTAGTCATAGATGCAGTTGGATGGCAGTCTATGTATATTGTTGTAATACCCAATCAAATCCCATAGGATCATGAATGTCTAGTATTGCATTGTTATGCCTTGCTCAGTCCTGTCAATTGCCCCGCTGTAATTTGTTTACCCATCATGTTATGTTATTTATCTTAAGGAGAACACCTCTAGTGAACTGTGGACCCCGGTTCAATCTTTACCATTGTTACACCATCCACTGTTACAGTTACTTTCTGCAAGATACCATTACCTTCCACACCATACGTTTAATCCTTTGTTTTCAGCAAACCGGTGAGATTGACAACCTCCCTATTCATTGGGGCAAAGTCTTGAGGTTGTGTTGTGAAAGTTCAAGTTCTTAGAAACACCTTGGAGTCGTTTCCTTCCTCCTATGGGTTCGATAAGCTTGGTTTCATAACTGAGGGAAGACTTACTGATGTGCTCATCATACCTTCCTATTGGGGTTTCCTAACGAAGATCTACAGTGATCTGAGATGCATCAGGCGGCTAGCCTAAGCCATGCCTAATCATGGTGGAAACTTGCAGCATCACCATAGTGAGCAATCCATGAAGCATCCTTAGAAAAAATATAGAAAAAAAGAGAGAAAAAGAAAAAATATATATGCACCATGATCAAGGTAAATAAAAGGATCGCTGAGATGCTTACTTTCTGTTGCCTTGTCATTTTGATATGGGGTAGCTCTTGTGTCATGGGGCAAGGAGTATTGGCGATTCTCTATGATACACATATACTTACAATGAAAAGAACTTGCTTGTGACTAAAGTTGAGTAGCATGAGGAACGGCCCTCGTACTCAAGGGACATGAGATTACCAACTTATGATTTGTCAAGCATATACTCCATATTTGTTTCACTTTAACCTTAATCACTTCAAGATGCTTATGATAGGGGCAATGAGAGCTGAAAGCTAACAAGTACCATAATTTTTGGAAGCTCTTTATGAAACTTGAAATCCCTGCTTCCCTTTGAAGGGCATTTCTTCCACTTTCATATTGAGTCTCCACCTTCTATCCTTAGGCACCAATTAAGAGATCATAGTTTTCATTCTTAGTTCTATGTGCATTGTCCCAAAACTTATTGATTGATTCATAATGTTGATATTGCTTGTTGTGTACTTCATCTTAAACTGTGGATGCTAGCATTGATCCAGGGACTAGCATTGCAATCACAGGGATCCTCTTCCTTTATAAAGGAGGGATCTTACAGTCCATTGTCCCAAAACTTATTGACTGATTCATAATGTTGATATTGCTTGTTCTTAAACTATTTGTATCTAGTCACCCTTATGAACTTTGAAGGTGTCCTTTGCATTTATGTTTTGCTACTCCATGAGAGACAAGCTGGATGCCACTATGCTATCTTTTCTATATGTGAAATAAACAAACTTTTCCCAATGCATTGTTATTCATAAATCTTTGTTTGTATCCTTCCATGTTGCAACATAGTTTCTATGTCTTATTGTTAGAGCTTCATCTTTCATGCTCATGTTTAGAGTACTTTGATCCCAGCTTTCAATGCTTACAAATGGTTTGATCATGATTGTGATGGTGCATGTCACCTTCAAAATTATTCTTTTTATCACTTAACTACTCAAGGAAGAGCAGGAGTTAAGCTTGTGGATGCTTGATACATCATAAACGTATCTATAATTTTTGATGTTCCATGCTGGTTTAGTATCCACTTTGTTATGCTTTGTCTACAGTTTGAGGTATTTTTATACATTTTCTGGGACTAACCAATTGACAAGATGTCATAGTGCTAGTTGCTGTTTCCGTTGTTTTGGTTTCAGAAAAGCTAGTAAGGAAATATTCTCAGAATTGACGGGACAAAAGCCAAAGTCAATCTTTCACCGAGGGGAACACACAGAGGTGGCCACCCCCCCCATGCACGGGCCACCAGGCTGCAGGCAGTGTGGGCCCTTGTCCGCCCTCCTGCCTCGCCCCTTCGCCTATATAATCCCCCCGATGCCAAAATACTAAGTACCCGATCAGATCTCCACAAAATAGTCCGTAGACGCTAGCACCATCGTCCCTTGATCGGGGTCAGAAGCTCTTCAGCGCCTCATTGAGGGGAGAGATCATTCCGGAGACCTTCTTCATCACCATGCCAGCCTCCGGTATGATGCGTGAGTAGTTCCACCTTGGACTATGGGTCCATACCGTATCTAGATGGTTGTTTCTCCTCCTTTGTGCTATCATGTTTAGATCATGTGATCTCCGTTCATGATGAAGATTATCTATTTGTAATCATGCATGTTGTGTTTATGGAACTGGATATTGAGATTACTATGTCATATTGATTAAAGATTCTATCTTGTCTTCTTGATTATTGATTCTATCATGTATGTGTTGTTTGAGATCTTGCATGCTCTCCGTTTCTAGTAGCTACCTTGGCCAAGTAGATGCTAGTGACTCCAAGTGGGAGTATTTATGCACGATACTGGGTTCATGCCTCTATTGAATCTGGGGAAGTGACAGAAATCTCTAAGGTTGTAGATATGCTATTGCCACTAGGGAGAAAACAAGAATCTTTTGTTCATGGAACAATTGTATTGTTTACTTTACACACATTGCTTAAAGAAGTTATCCACTTCTTGCAAGTTATCTTGGAGGTGGTTGGGATGATAACGAAGGTGGATTACTAGTCATAGATGCTTGGATGGCGATATGTATATTGTTGTAATACCCAATCAAATCCCATAGGATCATGAATGTCTAGTATTGCATTGTTATGCCTTGCTCGATCTGTCAATTGCCCTTTGTAATTTGTTTACCCATCATGTTATGTTATTTATCTTAAGGAGAACACCTCTAGTGAACTGTGGACCCCGGTTCAATCTTTACCATTGTTACACCATCCACTGTTACAGTTACTTTCTGCAAGATACCATTACCTTCCACACCATACGTTTAATCCTTTGTTTTCAGCAAACCGGTGAGATTGACAACCTCCCTATTCATTGGGGCAAAGTCTTGAGGTTGTGTTGTGAAAGTTCAAGTTCTTAGAAACACCTTGAGTCGTTTCCTTCCTCCTATGGGTTCGATAAGCTTGGTTTCATAACTGAGGGAAGACTTCTTGATGTGCTCATCATACCTTCCTATTGGGGTTTAACGAAGATCTACAGTGATCTGAGATGCATCAGGCGGCTAGCCTAAGCCATGCCTAATCATGGTGGAAACTTGCAGCATCACCATAGTGAGCAATCCATGAAGCATCCTTAGAAAAAATATAGAAAAAAAGAGAGAAAAAGAAAAAATATATATGCACCATGATCAAGGTACATAAAAGGATCGATGAGATGCTTACTTTCTGTTGCCTTCTCATTTTGATATTGGGTATATCTTGTGTCATGGTGCAATGAGTATTGGCGATTCTCTATGATACACATATACTTACAATGAAAAGAACTTGCTTGTGACTAAAGTTGAGTAGCATGAGGAACCCTCGTACTCAAGGGACATGAGATTACCAACTTATGATTTGTCAAGCATATACTCCATATTTGTTTCACTTTAACCTTAATCACTTCAAGATGCTTATGATAGGGGCAATGAGAGCTGAAAGCTAACAAGTACCATAATTTTGGAAGCTCTTTATGAAACTTGAAATCCTGCTTCCCTTTGAAGGGCATTTCTTCCACTTTCATATTGAGTCTCCACCTTCTATCCTTAGGCACCAATTAAGAGATCATAGTTTTCATTCTTAGTTCTATGTGCATTGTCCCAAAACTTATTGATTGATTCATAATGTTGATATTGCTTGTTGTGTACTTCATCTTAAACTGTGGATGCTAGCATTGATCCAGGACTAGCATTGCAATCACAGGATCCTCTTCCTTTATAAAGGAGGGATCTTACGATCCATTGTCCCAAAACTTATTGACTGATTCATAATGTTGATATTGCTTGTTCTTAAACTATTTGTATCTAGTCACCCTTATGAACTTTGAAGGTGTCCTTTGCATTTATGTTTTGCTACTCCATGAGAGACAAGCTGGATGCCACTATGCTATCTTTTCTATATGTGAAATAAACAAACTTTTCCCAATGCATTGTTATTCATAAATCTTTGTTTGTATCCTTCCATGTTGCAACATAGTTTCTATGTCTTATTGTTAGAGCTTCATCTTTCATGCTCATGTTTAGAGTACTTTGATCCCAGCTTTCAATGCTTACAAATGGTTTGATCATGATTGTGATGGTGCATGTCACCTTCAAAATTATTCTTTTTATCACTTAACTACTCAAGGAAGAGCAGGAGTTAAGCTTGTGGATGCTTGATACATCATAAACGTATCTATAATTTTTGATGTTCCATGCTGGTTTAGTATCCACTTTGTTATGCTTTGTCTACAGTTTGAGGTATTTTTATACATTTTCTGGGACTAACCAATTGACAAGATGTCATAGTGCTAGTTGCCTGTTTTCTGTTGTTTTTGGTTTCAGAAAAGCTAGTAAGGAAATATTCTCAGAATTGGACGGGACAAAAGCCAAAGTCAATATTTCACCGAGTAGAACACAGAGACCGGAGGCGGGAGAAACCACAGGTGGCCACCCCCCCATGCACGGGCCCACCCTGGGCTGCACCTGGGCAGGGTGTGGGCCCCTTGTCCGCCCTCCTGCCTCGCCCCTTCGCCTATATAATCCCCCCGATGCCAAAATACTAAGTACCCGATCAGATCTCCACAAAATAGTCCGTAGACGCTAGCACCATCGTCCCTTGATCGGGGGGTCTGAAGCTCTTCCAGGCGCCCTGCTGGAGGGGAGAGATCATTCCGAAGACCTTCTTCATCACCATGCCAGCCTCCGGTATGATGCGTGAGTAGTTCCACCTTGGACTATGGGTCCATACCGTATCTATATGGTTGTTTCTCCTCCTTTGTGCTATCATGTTTAGATCATGTGAGCTCCGTTCATGATGAAGATTATCTATTTGTAATCATGCATGTTGTGTTTGCGGGAATCCGATGGATATTGAGATTACTATGTCATATTGATTAAAGATTCTATCTTGTCTTCTTGATTATTGATTCTATCATGTATGTGTTGTTTGAGATCTTGCATGCTCTCCGTTTCTAGTAGCTACCTTGGCCAAGTAGATGCTAGTGACTCCAAGTGGGAGTATTTATGCACGATACTGGGTTCATGCCTCTATTGAATCTGGGGAAGTGACAGAAATCTCTAAGGTTGTATATATGCTATTGCCACTAGGGAGAAAACAAGAATCTTTTGTTCATGGAACAATTGTATTGTTTACTTTACACACATTGCTTAAAGAAGTTATCCACTTCTTGCAAGTTAATACTGGAGGTGGTTCGGATGATAACCTGAAGGTGGATTACTAGTCATAGATGCAGTTGGATGGCAGTCTATGTATATTGTTGTAATACCCAATCAAATCCCATAGGATCATGAATGTCTAGTATTGCATTGTTATGCCTTGCTCAGTCCTGTCAATTGCCCCGCTGTAATTTGTTTACCCATCATGTTATGTTATTTATCTTAAGGAGAACACCTCTAGTGAACTGTGGACCCCGGTTCAATCTTTACCATTGTTACACCATCCATTCTACGATTACTTTACGCAAGATACCATTACCTTCCACACCATACGTTTAATCCTTTGTTTTCAGCAAACCGGTGAGATTGACAACCTCCCTATTCATTGGGGCAAAGTCTTGAGGTTGTGTTGTGCAAGTTCAAGTTCTTAGAAACACCTTGGAGTCGTTTCCTTCCTCCTATGGGTTCGATAAGCTTGGTTTCATAACTGAGGGAAGAATTACTGATGTGCTCATCATACCTTCCTATTGGGGTTTCCTAACGAATATCTACAGTGATCTGAGCCGCATCAGGCGGCTAGCCTAAGCCATGCCTAATCATGGTGGAATCTTGCAGCATCACCATAGTGAGCAATCCATGAAGCATCCTTAGAAAAAAATATAGAAAAAAAGAGAGAAAAAGAAAAAATATATATGCACCATGATCAAGGTAAATAAAAGGATCGCTGAGATGCTCACTTTCTGTTGCCTTGTCATTTTGATATGGGGTAGCTCTTGTGTCATGGGGCAAGGAGTATTGGCGATTCTCTATGATACACATATACTTACAATGAAAAGAACTTGCTTGTGACTAAAGTTGAGTAGCATGAGGAACGGCCCTCGTACTCAAGGGACATGAGATTACCAACTTATGATTTGTCAAGCATATACTCCATATTTGTTTCACTTTAACCTTAATCACTTCAAGATGCTTATGATAGGGGCAATGAGAGCTGAAAGCTAACAAGTACCATAATTTTTGGAAGCTCTTTATGAAACTTGAAATCCCTGCTTCCCTTTGAAGGGCCTTTCTTCCACTTTCATATTGAGTCTCCACCTTCTATCCTTAGGCACCAATTAAGAGAGCATAGTTTTCATTCTTAGTTCTATGTGCATTATCCCAAAACTTATTGATTGATTCATAATGTTGATATTGCTTGTTCTTGAACTATTTGTATCTAGTCACCCTTATGAACTTTGAAGGTGTCCTTTGCATTTATGTTTTGCTACTCCATGAGAGACATGCTGAATTCCACTATGCTATGTTTTCTATATGTGAAATAAACAAACGTCTCTCAATGCATTTTTATTCATAAATCTTTGTTTGTATCCTTTCATGTTGCAACATAGTTTCTATGTCTTATTGTTAGAACTTCATCTTTCATGCTCATGTTTAGAGTACTTTGATCCTAGCTTTCAATGCTTACAAATGGTTTGATCATGATTGTGATGGTGCATGTCACCTCAAAAATTATTCTTTTTATCACTTACCTATTCGAGGACGAGCAGGAGTTAAGCTTGGGGATGCCTGATACGTCGTAAAAGTATCTTTAATTTTTGATGTTCCATGCTTGTTTAGTATCAACTTTTCAATGCTTTGTCTACACTTTGAGGTATTTTTATACATTTTCTGGGGATAACCTATTAACAATATGCCGCAGTGCGAGTTGCATGTTTTTTGTTGTTTTTGGTTTCAGAAAAGCTAGTAAGGAAATATTCTCGGAATTGGATGGGACAAAAGCCAAAGTCAATATTTTACCGGAGAGAACACATAGACCGAAGGGCAGCCGAAGGGGGGCCACGAGGTGGCCACACCCTAGCTAGGGCCGTGCGGCCCAGGGGGCGTCACCACCTGGTGTGGGCCCCTCAGGCGGCCGCCTGCCTCGCCTCTTCGCCTATAAAGTCACCCCTATGCAGAAACCCTAAGAACCCAATCACATTTCCATGAAACACTCCGTAGTCGTCGCCACCATCGTCCCTAGATCAGGGGGATCCGAAGCTCTTCCCGACACCCTGCCAGAGGGGAGAGATCATTCCGGAGGCCTTCTTCATCACCATGTCAGCCTCCGGTATGATGCGTGAGTAGTTCACCCTTGGACTATGGGTCCATATAGTAGCTAGATGGTTGTTTCTCCTCCTTTGTGCTATCATGTTTAGATCTTGTGAGCACCGTTCATGATCAAGATCATCTATTTTGTAATCATACATGTTGTGTTTGCGGGGATCCGATGGATATTGAGATACTATGTTAGATTGTTTATTGATTCTATCATGTCTGTGTTATTTGTGATCTTGCATGCTCTCCATTGCTAGTAGCTATCTTGGCCAAGTAGATGCTTGTGACACCAAGAGGGAGTATTTATGCTCGATAGTAGGTTCATGCCTCTAGTAATCTGGGGAAGTGACAGAAATCTCTAAGGTTGTAGATGTGTTGTTGCTACTAGTAAGAAAACAACAATCTTTTGTTCATGGAATAATTGTATTGTTTACTTTACACACTTTTCTTAATGCAATTATCCGTTGCTTTTAACTTAATACTACAAGGGGTTCGGATGATAACCTGAAGGTGGATTATTAGTCATAGATGCAGTTGGATTACGGTCTATGTATATTGTTGTAATGCCCAATCAAATCTCATAGGAGTCATTATGTCTAGTATATGCATTATTATGCTTTCTCAACATGTCAATTGCCCCGTTGTAATTTGTTCACCCAGCATGTTATCTATCTTAAGGCGAACACCTGTAGTGAACTGTGGCCCCGGTCCATTCCTTTACCATTGATACATCATCTACTGTTACCGTTAACTTTCTACAAGCAACTATTACCTTCCACACTATACTTTTAATCCTTTGTTTTCAGCAAACCAGTGAGATTGACAACCTCACTGTAAGTTTGCGCAAAGTATTGAGTTTGTGTTGTGCAGGTTCCAAGTTGTTAGCAACACCTTGGAGTTGTTTCCTTGCTCCTACTGGTTCGATAACATTGGTTTCATAAATGAGGAAAAACTTGCTGTTGTGCTCATCATACCTTCCTCTTGGGGTTTCCCAACGAGGCTCTACAGTCAACTGAGCCACCATTAGTGCCCCATGACAGCATGGTTCTGCTAACTCCCAACTTATAATTTGAAAGAATATAAGCAACATAGATGGTCACAATGGTTCAAATTTATTAAGTGCAAGAAAATAAATTATGCCATCAAGTTCGTGAGAGCTTTACTAACTAATTTTCTCATAATTTTTTTTATTTGGAGGATAGATAAAACTCAATAATTTACTTGGAATAACAATTATGCTAGTAGGTAGATATGGTGGACACATATGACATATGTTTTGGTTCGAGGTTTGGATGCACAAGAAACATTCCCTGTCAGTACAGGTTTTTGGCTAGCAAGGCTGGGTAGCAAGCATAAGAGTTAAGTGGAACAAGGAAACATACATATGATAGAAACAATCATGCAATCTTCCTTGGAAGAAAAAATGATCTTAATTTGATAATACTAAGCTTATGAGCCAATCAAGAAAGAAAGATAATGAAATATATCTATAAGTACTTTTTCTCTTTTGTTCTCAAGCCTCAAAATATTGTTGCTACTGACCAAAGCTAAGGTTGCCAAAACTAACTAAATTTACTTGATGCTCCCAAAGTGACACCAATACTAACAACAATATCAATCATATAACAGAAGTTCCAACCTAAAATAAGATGTTGAAAAAGTAAATGATAAAACTTCTCATTAATATCCCATAATGGCACTCACACCAAGGGATACATAGATAACCAAATAGAGGAGAGATACTTCCACACTGCAAACCATCCTATATGATAACTTCTCTACTAAAAAAAGGTAAAAAGATAAAAGATAATGATGTGATACCACGACACTCCCCCAATCTTGGAACAAACCAAGGTAAGGCCAAAACCTGATGACGAATTACTCCCTCGGTGGTGGTGTTGTTTTCTTGATACGCTTTTCAATAAATTTCTTCAAATCCTCAATCTTGACGGTGAGATTACGAATAATCTCCAAATTGTGCTCAATACGGTTCATGATAATGTCGGCCTGTGAGTTCCACCTCTTGTGATTCTTTCCCCACTCTTCCTCCTTAAAGTATTATTTCCCTACATGGTTAGAACAAGGCATATCCCAATTGGAGGGTAACTTTTCCTTAGGCATCTTTTGGAATTTTTTCTCATGTATAAGAGTATGCAAGGAGTTCTTGATGCGTGGAGGAAGTGAACGTGAAGCTAAGCAATGACGCGGAGCTTTCCCTCCAGTGGACATCCGTGCAGTACTCTTGAGCTTGATAGGGTTTGCCATCACTCCAATGCTTGCAATGGTGGCGCGGGTGTGCGGACGCTGGTCTTCCTCCACTTCTTATTCTACTTCAACCCCGATCTCTTCCTCCTGCTTGAGGTCTTGGAGATCATCTTCCGCAAGCTTCTTGCCCTTGTCGTCGTTGGCGGAGAATAGCTCCTGGCAGAAATAGATCGAATGAAAACATGATGAGAAAACAATATACGGACCTCGGGAGATCTGGGTGATTATATATCACAAAGTTTAACGACAAAAAGAAGGTACTAGGAGAAAACGGTTCGGAGACGAGCTCCAAGGTGGCCACACCACCTGGTGGCGTGGCCAGGCTGGCATGCGCCCTAGGGTGGTGTGAGCCCCCTGGAGTCTGTTTCCATCCCTCTTTCGACTCATTATCTTCCTTATTAAATAAAAACTGCAAAAATATAAGTTGGAAAGTTTTTTTGCAAACTTTTTCTTACCAGAACTATTACCTATTCGAAAACAGGCTCTGCATATTCCTGAATTCGGTCTTTAATAAATTCTTCCGGAGTCACCACTTGAATAATATCAATATCTTCATTATAAGAATCTCCAGAAATATAATGCTTGCAACTTTGACCATTCATCACTTGTGTAGTTTTGTCTCTAAATGAAGAAATTTTTATTGCACCTGAACGATACACCTCTTCATTAATAAAGGGTCCTTCCCATTTTGAGAGTAATTTTCCTGCAAAAAATCTGAGACGAGACTTATATAATAGAAATTTCTCACCAACATGGAACTCTCTCTTAAGAATTCTCCTATCATGCCATTTTTTAACTTTTTATTTAAAGAGTCTAGCATTTTCATAAGCTTCACTTATCCACTCATCTAAACAACTCAAGTCAAGCAATCTTTTCTTACCAGCAAGTTTAGAATCTCTATTAAGTTCTTTCACTGCCCAATAAGCTTTTTGTTCTAATTCTAAAGGCAAGTGACAAGCTTTTCCATAAACCATTTTGTAAGGAGACATTCACATAGGATTTTTATAAGCAGTTCTATAAGCCCATAAAGCATCATTCAACTTCTTAGCCCAATTTTTTCTAGATCTATTAACAGTCTTTTGAAAGATAGATTTAATTTCTCTATTTCATAGTTCCACTTGCCCACTTGTTTGGGGATGATAAGCTCAAGCAATTCTATGATTAACATCATATTTAGCAAGGGTCTTCCTAAAACCACCATGAATAAAATAAGAACCTCCATCAGTCATAAGATATCTAGGCACACCAAACCTAGGAAAAATAACATCCTTAAGGATTTTTAAAGAGGTATCACCATCAAAACTTTTTGTAGGTATGGCTTCTACACACTTAGTAACATAGTCAAAAGCAACAAGAATATGAGTATAACCTTTTGAAGGAGGGAAAGGACCCATAAAGTCAAATCCCCAACAGTCAAATGGTTCAATAACAAGAGAATAACTCATAGGTATTTCATTACATCTAGAAATATTACCAACTCTTTGACATTCATCACATGATAGAATAAACTTTCTTGCATCTTTAGAAAGAGTAGGCCAATAAAAACCTGATTGTAGAACCTTTTGTGCGGTTCTATCTCCAGCATAAGAACTACCATGACATTTTCTCAATATCTCTCGTTGTTCATATTCTGGAACACATATTCGCATAATACCATCCACTCCTTTATATAAGTGTGGGTCATCCCAAAAATAATGCCTCAAATCATAAAAGAACTTCCTTCTTTGTTGAGCTGTAAAGGTCGGAGGCAAATACTTGGAAACAATAAAGTTAGCATAATCATCAGACCAAGGACTCTCTCGCGAGCTCACCTTTATTGCAGCCAACTATTCATTTGGAAAACTATCATTAATAGACATAGGATCAAAAGAAATGTTTTCCAATCGAGAAAAATTATCAACAACAGGATTTTCAACACCTTTCCTATCTACAATATGTAGATCGAACTCTTGTAAAACCAACACCCATCTAATAAGCTTAGGCTTAGCATCTTTCTTTGTCATAAGGTATTTAATTGCAGCATGATCAGTATGAATAGTAACATTTGAATCAACAATATAAGGTCTAAACTTATCACAAGCAAAGACTACAGCTAAGAACTCTTTTTCAGTAGTAGCATAATTCTTTTGAGCAGCATCAAGAGTCTTACTAGCATAATGAATAACATTCAACTTCTTATCTATTCGCTGTCCAAGAACAACACCTACAGCAAAATCACTAGCATCACACATAATTTCAAAGGGTAAATTCCAATCAGGTGGTTGGACAATAGGAGCAGTAGTAAAAGATTTCTTTAGAGTTTCAAAAGCTTCCTTACAATCATCACAAAAAAACAAAAGGTACATCTTTTTGGAGAATATTAGTAAGAGGCTTTGATATCTTGGAGAAATCTTTAATAAACATCCTATAGAAACCAGCATGACCAAGGATACTACGAATACCTTTAACATCCCTAGGACAGGGCATTTTCTCAATTGCTTCAACTTTGGCTCTGTCAACTTCAATACCTCTTTCATAAATTTTATGTCCAAGGACAATTCCTTCATTAACCATAAAGTGGCATTTCTCCTAATTAAGAACAAGATTAGTTTATTCACATCTCTGCAAAACTTTATCAAGATTGTGCAAACAATTATCAAAAGAAGTTCCATAGATGGAGAAATCGTCCATGAACACTTCCATAATTTCTTCACAAAAACCATAAAAGATAGCAGACATACATCTCTAAAAAGTAGCAGGAGCATTACACAAACCAAAAGGCATAGGCCTATAAGCATAAGTGTAACATCCCAAAAATATAAAACAATGATCATCAAACTCTAATCACTAAAATTAGGGTTAATAAAAAATTGATTAATTAAAATCATATGAATGCATGTGTGAATGTGATGATTTGATAAATGCATGAATGAACTTGTGGGATTAACCTAAATACCAAGAAATGGTTTAAAGGTGAAAACAAAATCATATAAAACATTTCCAAACAGAAACAAATAAAGAGAAAATCAAAAACAAATCAATTAAGGCAAATGGTCATTTTTGCCAATCTTGCTCACTAGGTCACTTTGAATGTTTCTAGTCCAAGATTTCAAACAGAAACTTTCCCAATTATTTTTCGCCTTGCTAGACCAAGTAAAAGTGAAGCAAATCCCACATTTCAAACTTGCAGAAACATTTGGCAACCTCATTCAAAGCACAATTCAAAATCGAATCTTTATCATATGTGAAGATCACCCATTTTCAAAACCCAACCAACCAATGCCCCTTGACTTATCCAACTAACTAGAGACTCCCTAGTATGTGCCTAGCAAAACCACCAAGTTTGAACCCAAAATTCAAAATTGAATTTCTTTCAGCCATTTCATCAAACACCTTGTTTGCAGCAAACAAACAAACACAAAACACTATAGTGTGCAGTAATTTTGGCCAACCTTGTTCCCTCTCTAGCTCTCACTACACTCTCAGTAGATGATCAAAGTAATCTAACTAGCTTTAGCACCACTGTGAGCTTGGCATAGCCATTAATGGTGACCATGCCGAGCCTAACTTGCCACCCACATATCGACAGCAGGATAGGAGACACACCAAGCCTAGCAAGCATGTCTAGCAAGCACTCCACCGTCCACCGCCACTCCCTGTCCAAGCCTCGAGCACTGCCAGCCCCTGGACCACACTGCCCGAGCTCGCCCAATCTCTCTGCGTGCGAGCCGAGAGCGCGCCAGTGCGCCACCCTCGACCAGCACCCACAGACCGCGCGCCGCCCTTGACGCTTGCGTGCGTGATCACCAACACTCCATCACCCCGCCAGACATGCTCGTTCGCCACCGCGCGACCAGGAGCACCCGTGCGTCATTAAAATCGCCGTCAGACCCGCCCAGAGCATCGACACGTTCCAACTGATCAGCACCGCCCCACGCCTCGCCACCACGCCGTTGAGCTTCGCCAGGGAGCACAGCATCGCCCCTACCGCCGCCCATGCCAGTAGCACTCTGTGCCGTCGACCACGATGAGCTCAGCCCGCGCCCATTGTTCCCCTTCAGCCACTATAAAAGGAGGCCACCCCCGCTCATTTTCTTCACACCAGTTCATTCCCCACCTCTCACTGATCACACCCACTCACTCCCGGAGCAAGGCGAGCAGCGCATCGCCGGAATTTCACCGGAGTTCGCCGCTGCAGAGGAGGAGAGGCGTCGTCGATTGGAGCCGCCCCAGGAGAAGCTGCCAGTACCACGAGATTCGTCGTTGTCGACTTCGTCGTTCGCCCCCATCGCCGACCCTCGCCCGAGCCCCGGTGAGCCTCCCACGACCCCCACCTGCCGCGCTAGGGTTTTGTTTCGCTGGCGCTGCCTGACATGGACGATTAACCAGAGTCGTTCGATTAGAGTTAGATCATGCGGCCTAGATCACCCCGTACCGCTTCTCCCCTCACTGTCTCACTGACGCGTGGGGACAACCACGTAACCAGCCCGCGCGTGCGTTGTGTGTAGTGGGACGGCCCAGTTAAACCTCCTGCGCGACCCAACAATTCAGATTTAGTTTTACTCATTTAATTTCAAACCCAGTTCTATACCTAGATTCAAAAATCAACCTAGCTTGATTCACTGAACCAAAATGCATGAAACCAATTTTTTTAGAAAGGTATTGGAAGGCTTAATCCAAGCCCGTTGGATTAAAACCATTTGGATTTGTGGATCAACCATGGTAGAAATAACAAGGCAGAAGCTTTTCTGCATTCAAACATTTTTCAAAATTCAACCATAAGAGCTTTTGAGTTGATTCTAACTCTCAAAAATCACATTTAACTATACCTTTCAGAATATATAAAAATATATGGGTTTACTTACAGAAATAATGATCAAGTAATAAAAGAATGCCACATAGGCATTTCTAGTCACTTTCATTAAATAAAATAAAAAGGTTAAACCTTATTAATTGTGATACCACTTTAAATCACATTCCCATGTACTGAAATATATGGTGATGACATGTCTCAACATGACCCCATGTTTGAGTGGAGAATATTAAATCTTAAGTAGTTTTTCAATGAGTAGAAATTACTTTTCTAAAATAAAATAAATAAGACAAGTGCCTTAATCTTGTAATGTTAGTGATGATGCTAGATCATCTAGTGTGAACCATTGTGTGATGATTGGAAATAGTTAAGTATTGTTTGGTGATTGTGTACCTTGTATATATTTATAGACGCTAGTACCGACCAAGAATACGAGGAGGAAGGAGGATACTACGAGGAAGAAGCCAAGGAGAACTTCAACCACTGCTCTGCACAAGGCAAGCTAACACTTGCAACTATGAAAGTTAGATAACCTATGCAATGCATTAAGCATTCTTGGTTAGATGCATTTGATGATACCCAATCCTAGTTTTACTTGCAAGCTTAAGTATTTTATTTCTTCATCAAAGCTTTCTCTTAGAGTTTACTTAGCTAGTTGTAGATATTAGAAGGATATTGGAAGGTAGCATAAAGAGCATAAAATTTAGCCTAAGATAGATAAGCCTGATGTTATCCTAAGGCATGAGATTGAACTTAGTTAATCCCCACTTGCTTACCACACCTCATGAGTCTTTACCCCCACTTGTAGATGCTAGTGCTAAGCATAAAACTGGATCAACTTTAGATGGGAATACTTGGTGAAAATGGTTATGAAAACCTTAGAATGATGAGTCATTCTACTGAAATGTTTGGACATGTGTTTCTGAACACCAGATGATTTTGATGATGAAAATGTTAAGGCATGAGCCTTAGCCCTTTATAAAACTGATGGTTGTCTGGATGCGATACCATTCCAATTTTACCGTATAACCACAATACCCGAAAAATTGGGTAGGCTTTAACTGGAAATTTATATACCTTAGTATGGGTTCCCTTGCGGCCAAGGTCTAAGCTGAGGCTACCTTGTGAAGATTGTCCACCTGTGAAGTACCCAAGATGACAGTTGGTCATGGTTGGGAGGCCAAACTCACAGGAGAGGTGCCTATACTAGGGGGTATAACTGAAAGGTTAGGATTGATTATCCGCATACTGAGTATGGTGAATTCAGGATTTGTTCCTAACGGATGTATCGAATGTTGTGGTGAAAGTGTACAATCTCTGCAGAGTGTCAAACTATTCGAATAGTCGCGTCCGCGGTTATGGACAGTTGGAGTGGCCATACTATTCTATCGCCAGATGTTTTTCAAAATGACTTGTGAAATGATTCATGACTTTGACTTGACCACAACAGAGTTGTGATATGAAATTCAAGTTTCCACTTAGGTGTTATAAAACCGGCAACTAGCTTTATTTGCTTTTAAACTTAGTAGAGGTAAATATGGCTTTTTGCAAAACAACCCTAGAGCTTAGCATATCCTATGCAACAACCACTTCACTTGTTAGTATTAGTTTGCGAGTACTTAAAGAGTACTCATGGCTTTGTCCCTGGCTATTCCCGTGGCCAGACTATGAAGAGGAGTATCAGGATGACGGACCGCAAGAAGGTTATGACAACTAGGATCATCTCCCATCGTCAGCATTTCCTGTGACCATGAAGATGGAGCTTCGCCCACGCTATCATTATCTTTACGTTATTCCGTTGCTTGAATTGTATTAAGAACTGGATCATGAGATCCTTATTTGTGTAAGACCTTATGTATGGTTTGTAAGGGATGATGTACTGTGATATCCAAATCTTTTATGTCTCGCAAAAATGGTAATCCTGGGATTGCGATGTATGGCATAATAGGCACCTGGGATTAAAAATCCAGGTGTTGACAATAAGTTCCATAATGACACATAAAAGTGGTTTTCTCTTGGTCTTGTGTTCTTATGAACTTTGTTCACCTTTCTAAAATAAATGCACATCCTATAACCAACTACTACTATTTGAGGAATAAGCTCATTGTTCTCATTACGAACAACAGTAATTCCTCCTTTCTTAGGGAGACAATGAACATGACTAACCGAATTACTATCAGCAATAGGAAAAATAATGCCAGCATCAAGAAGTTTTAATACCTCATTTATTACCACTTCCTTCATCTTAGGATTTAAATGGCGTTGATGTTCAACAACTGGTTTTGCATCAGGTTCTATATTAATAGCATGCTGACATATAGTAGGATAAATCCCTTTTAAATCATCAAGAGTATAACCCATAGCTCCTCATTGTTTCTTCAATACTTCCAATAATATTTCCTCTTCCTTTCCTGAAAGTTTAGAACTAATAATAATAGTATATATTTTCTTATCATCAATGTAAGCATATTTAAGATCATCATGTAGAGGTTTTTGATCAAAAACCGGATCCTTTTTAGGTGGTAATGTGGTACCCAAATCTTCCACAGGTAGATTATGCTTAAGCATATTAGGTTGACGAAGAAGAATCTCATCAATCTCATTTCTTTCTTCCATGAAGATCTCACTTTCGTGATCTTCCATATATTGCTGCAAAGCATTGTTAGGAGCAAGAGCAATAGAAGCAACTTGTTCAACTCTAAAATCCTCATTAGGCAATTAATTTTCATAAGGAGCTTTAGCAAATTTGGAAAAATTAAACTCATAAGATTCTCCATCAAATTTAGTTAAAATTTTATCCTTCTTACAATCTTAATAGATCCACAAGTGTTCAAGAAAGGTCTACCAAAAATGATAGGACAAATTTTACTAGCAGCTAAACCAAATACTAGAAAATCAGCAGGATATTTAGTCTTACCACAAAGAACTTCCACATATCTCACAATACCAATTGGAGAGATGGTCTCTCTATTAGCAGGCTGAATAACCACATCAACTTCCTCCAGTTCACAAGGACCAATTTCATGCAAAATTTCTCTGTAAAGTTCATAAGGAATAGCACTTGAACTTGCACCAATATCACATAAACCATAATAGAAATGATCACCTATTCTGACAGAGAGCACAGGGACACTAGCTTTCCTAGTTTTACTAGGATGTGAAACAATATTAGAAGTATCTTCACAAAAGATAATGTGCCCATCTTCTACATTTTTAGTGACAAGGTCTTTCACAATTGCTACCGCATGTTCAACATTTATTTGTTCATAAGGTTCTACACCTTTCTTTGTACTTTTGTTAACCACACTAGTTGTCATAAAATGTTCCTTTACCTTAGCAGGAAAAGGTATTTTCTGAATATAAGGTTCAGGAAAAATACGATCAACAATACAGACTTCAGTATTTCTAGCAG
This sequence comes from Avena insularis, assembly GCA_023614405.1. Taxonomy (NCBI): domain Eukaryota; kingdom Viridiplantae; phylum Streptophyta; class Magnoliopsida; order Poales; family Poaceae; genus Avena; species Avena insularis. The sequence continues at coordinate 287,640,943 of CM042695.1, forward strand.
GAACACAACTAACAGTATCTTTATATGGCGCATGGTACTTGTTCCAATCCTTTTTTGGAATTTCAATATAAGAGGCAAAATCCTTAAAACAATTTGCAAGAATTTGAGAATCAAGACCATAAATAGCACTAATATTATGAAATTCATCAGTTCCCATAAAAGATTCAATACATTCATAATCATAATTTATACCTGTCTTTCTTCATTTGTCATTCTCCCATGCTTCAGTATTTTCTTGAATACGGTCGAGAAGATCCCGTTTAGCTTCTTCTTTCATACATGTAAATGATCCAGCACAAGAAGCATCCAATAAATCCTTATCATCAAGAGGAATCCTTGCATAGAAGTTATTAATAATAATATAATTGGGGAGCTCATGAATGGGACATTTGAGCATTAGTAACTTCAATCTCCCCCAAGCTTGGGAAATACTCTCTCCGTCATGAGGCCAAAAGTTATATATTTGATTCCGATATTTATGAATCTCACTAGGAGGATAGAATTTAGAATAAAAGAGAGGTACAATTTCCTCCCATTCAATAGATTGGCCATTCTTCAGCAGCTTATACCATTCCTCAGCTCTACCTTTCAATGATAAAGAGAATAGTTTTTTCTTAACTTGATCCATTGTAATACATGCACACTTGAACAACTCGTATAATTCATGTATAAAGAGCAAATGATCCCAGGATGGATAGTTCCATCTCCAAAATAGCAGTTATCCATAACACGATCAACAATTTTAATAGGTATTTTAAAAGGATCCAATTTAGCAGGCGGGGGTTCATCTACTACCTTAGCAGGGATAGTAGTTTTCCCAAATAGGAAACCAAGTGTGTTATCCATAATGAAAATAAAATAACAAACAAAAATAAAAACAATACTGACAGTAGAGTTTCCGTTACCAATTTCCACTCTTCAATAGCGCTACACTCCTCAGCAACGGCACCATAAAATAGTCTTGATGACCCACAAAGTATAGGGGGTGTATTGTAGTACTTTCGATAAATAAGAGTGTCGAACCCAACGAGGAGAAGAAGGTGTTAACAAGCGGTTTGGATCAAGGATTCACTGTAAATACTAGCAAAAGGATTTTTAGGAGTTTTTGATAATGCAGATAAATAAAGTGCGAGTAAATAAAAGACAATAATAATAATAATTGCAGAAAGTGGCCCAATACTTTATTCATCAAAGGACAAGCCGGTCGTATTACTTAAAATTACCAAACGTTCTCGAGGACACATGGAAATATTGTAAAGTGCTTTCACTTCATATAGTCGATTAATCTTCATTGGTTGGATAAGTGTTATGTGGGTGAACCTATGCTAATGTACTACCCCATACTTGGACTAATACATACTTGTGATTATACCCCTTGCAAGCATCCACAACTACAAGAAAGTAATTAAGATAAAAACCTAACCACAACATTAAACTCTGAGATCCTACACTCTCTTATGCAATGGTTTCCTAACGGGGGTTTAGGTTTTTGTCACTCCGGCAACCCCACAATTGGTAGCCAAATACACAAGGCATTCCCCTAGGACCATAAAGGTGAAGTATCATGTAGTCGACATTCACACGACACCACTAGAATAATAGCACCACAACTTAAATATCAAACCATTGAATATTACTCAACATAATTCCACTACTAACAACATGACTTCTCCCATGTCCTCAAGAACTAAACGAACTACTCACGAGACATCATACGGATCAAGATCAGAGATGAAATAATGACAAGTAACAATCTGAAAATGAACAATAATCCAATGGTTCCACTCAATAGTATCAACTACAACAAGTAATCAACATCGGGAAAGTTTCCCCTATGAACTATGGAAGATTCAACCCAATTGTTACGTCGGTACGGTGTGGTGGTGATGGTGCTAGTGGAGATGATGATGAGGAGGATGATGATGATCCTGATGAAGCCTAGCTTGATGACGGTGTCGATGGCGATGATCTCCCCTCTACGGAAAGGAATTTCCCCGGTAGATTTCTGCCTGCCAGAGATCTCTTTATCTAACTGTAGTTTCCGTCCCACAGAGGCAGCAGAATATTGGCTCCCCGAGTCTTAGGTTTTCGGGGGGTAGATATACGTGAGAGGGCGACGCCATAGGCGAACCAGGGCGGCCATACCACCAGGTGGTGCAGCCCAGGGGGACCCGCGCATAGGGGTGGTGTGGGCCCTGATGACCCACAAGTGTAGGGGATCGCAACAATCTTCGCGGGTAGTATTACCCAATTTATTGATTCGACACAAGGGGAGCCAAATAATACTTGCAAACCTTAACAACTGAGTTGTCAATTCAGCTGCACCTGGAAATAGTTCTTGCTCACAGAAGTTTATCAGTAGCAACAATTTGTAGTAGCAACAGTAAAGCAACACCAACAGTAAAACAGGAGCAATAGTAACAGTAACGGTAACAGTGGGATTCGAGTGCGGTAGGCATAGGGATGGATGGACGGGAGTTGCATGAACAAGTCTAAACATGCAACTTCAAGACCTAGGGCATTACAGATAAATAATAACAAGCATCCAAGTACTAAACAATCCTAGGCATGTGCTCCAAATATAGTCATACAGGCTCGCAATGAGAACTTGCACAACATCTTCTGTCCAGCTAGCCCATGGTAGCGGGGCCTCTAGGGAACTACTAGCAATTAAGGTGCTCCTTTTAATAGAGCACCTGAGCAAAGCATTAACACTCCTTGAACACATGTGATCCTCACACCACAGCCATCACCTCCGGCTGTCCCAATTATTGTCACTTTGGGGCCTTTGGATCCGGACAATGATATGTGTACACAACTTGCAGATAAGATCACAAACAATACTATCATAATGATTCAATAATAAGTTCAGATCTAAGATCATGGCACTCGGGCCCTAGTGACAAGCATTAAGCACAACAAGTTGCAACAAAGTCAAATAGCACTAATAGAGATACTAGGCAATGTGCCCTAACAGATCTTATTCGATTACATGATAGAACTCATCCAATCCCTACCATCCCCAAGCCTATAGCGGGGGATTACTCACTCATGGATGAGGGAAACATCGGTGGTTGATGGAGATGCGTTGGTGATGACGATGGCGATGATCCTCTCCAAATTCCCCGTCCCGGAAGGGTGCCAGAACGGAGTTTCTGGATCCGAATCTTGGTTTCTGGTGGCAGCGGTGGAGCGGAACTCTTTATGGAAAACTATCGAACCCCCCTCTGTTTTTAGGTCGAAAGGCAACTTATAGGCGCAGAAGGAGGCCGAGGGCGTGCCTGGGGTGGCTGCACCCCCCTAGGCGCAGGGCAAGGCCCACTCGTGCCTGGCAGGGGTGTGGGCCCCCAGGCCCCTTCTCCGTCTCGTCTTCTCGCTCTGTGGGTCTTCTGGTGAAATATAATTTTTGGCATATTTTCCTGGATTTTTCCTGATAGTTGATTTTCTGCACAAAAACAAGACACCAAGATAATTCTGCTGAAAACAGCGTCAGTCTGTGTTAGTTGTATCCAAATCACACAAGTTTAGAGGAGAAACAATAGCAAAAGTGTTCGGGAAAGTAGATACGTTTTGGACGTATCAACTCCGCCCAAGCTTAGCTTATTGCTTGTCCTCAAGCAATTCAGTTGAAAACTGAGTGCGATAAAAGAACTTTCACAAACACATTTGCTTCATATGATGTATATATTCTTAGCACATGAGTAGATGCTTAAACTAGGTCTACTCAATATTCATTGCAAGCTATGAAGAAAAACCAACTCAATAATAATAAGTAGCATGAAACATAAACACAAGCAACATTGCAATGCTCATAGTAAGGTATGATAGAGTGGAATCTCCCTTGCCTTTGTTTGTAGGGCACAATATAAATGTCAAGGCACCTCTGAAGTTCAAGTGAAGACTAGAGGTAAAAATATCAGAGATACAAGAATCAAAGTCATGACATAATTAATCAAGTTTTGAAACAAACACAAGAATGACAACTATGCTCTCAAGAAGGTGCTCATAGAATAAGTGGTGACTCAACAAGTTTGTGAACACGGTTTTGAAAAGTTTGAAAGGCTTCCCAATGTTGAAAGGATGGTACTCATTAGCTTTGAGCTCTCATTTCCCCTATCATAGGCATCTTCATGTGGTTAAGGTAAAAGTGAGGTCCACTCTGAATTATATGCTTGACAGACCATAGACTGGAAATCCCATGTCCCTTGAGTACGAGGGACACTCAGCATGCTACTCAACTTTGGTCACCTGAAAGTTCTTGTCATTGTAAATACATGCATATCATAGAGAACCGCCAACGGGGTACCCCTTGCACATGGTGCAGGAACTTTCCCATAACCAAAATGACAAGGTAAGCAGACAATGAGCATCTCAGCAATCTTTTTATTTACCATATGCGTAGCTTTTTATTTAGGATGCTTCATAGATGCTCATTATGGTGACGCTGCAAGTTTCCACCATGATTAGGCATGGCTTAGGCTAGCGGCCCGAGCGTTTCTATAACACAATGTATAAACTCCATGAACTCACAAGCTCCCTTTTTATTTCACATCGTCGACATCCGTAAAAAAATAGCAAAGTATCAACTGGATAGGATACCCAAAAGGTGTTGAAAGTGTTCCCCGTGATAGCACGGTTCTGCTGACTCCCAGCATATAATTAGCAAGCATATAACTTTCATGGACAAGTCATAATGGTTCAGGATTATTAAGTGCAAGGAATAAAGTGTGACATCAATTTCGTGAGAGCTTTCCTAACTAACTTCCTCAAAATAGACAAACATTTTATTTGGAAGAAAACATGGCATATTGAATATGCACTGAAGTAGCAAATGATGCTAATAGGTAGGTATGGTGAACACAGCTGGCAGTGTTGGTTTTGGGGAGTTGGAAACACAGGTAGAGCTAGTACTCAGTGCAAGTGAAGGCTAGCAAAAGAGAGGGAGCGACAAACGAGAGAGCAATAACTGTCATAACCATTCTTGCAACAAAACAGGACTAATTATGGCATGAAAGTGATACAAGAACTCTAAGGCAAAATAAATCATCGAGGCTTACTGACTATTGATTAGTCATATGCATGCGTGAGCATGTGCCAAGTCGATTCACATGAACAGTCAGAGGAGGATACCACAATATCATACCAAAATCTGAATAAAACAATGCAATCAAACATTCATATGACATTCTACAAACTATTAGCAAGATGGAGCTAATCATAGACAAGCAAGAACTACTAAGCATCCATAATGACATACACCTTACACAAACAGGCTAAGCATGCTCACAATGATGAGTATATGTACAAAAATGAAACAAATAGAGTTTGTTACCAGCCTCTTACCACACCTCGAGTTGTCTTAATCTTCATTATTGCCCTTCCCTTGTGTGACTTGAATAATAACATGAAACCAAAATCCACTGAGGACGGCTGAACCCTGCAAAGAACTCACAAAACCAAAGAAGAACAACAATTTTTTTGGTGTTTTCGAATTTTTTAAAAAAAGCAAACAAAGGAAAAACAAACAAAGAAAAAAAGCAAACCAAAAAAAGCAAAATCTTTTTGGATTTTTCTTTTAAGGCAAACCAAAGCAAAGAAACAAAGAAACAAACCAAGAGAAACAACGATTTTTTTTGGTATTTTTGTGTTTTTGAGAAAGAAGCAACAAGAACCAAAAAGAAAGCGAAACAATGGATATACAAAGAACCGACCGAACATGATATATATATATATATATGAGTGTGATGTCAGTATACCTCCCCCCCAAGCTTAGGCTTTTGGCCTAAGTGGGGCTCAATCCCATGGTGCCCAAGTAGGTGCACCTTCATAGTATGACGAGGAGGCTCCCTCGTCCTGGTGTGAGCTCGGGGACTCCCCTGTGTAGTGTACCGCGGGGTCATATGAGGGCGCTTCCTCCTGATAGTGCCCATGGAAGTTAAGGGAGCGCAGCAACTCATCCATCTCCTCCTTGGAGCGTGACAAAGGTCCCTAAGAAATACTAAAGAAAGTGGTTTGGGGGAGAGGGATCTCTCTCGCTTCCCCGTCAATAAACAGCATTCAATAAACCAATTTCTCCAGGGTAGAGCTAGTGGTGACAAAGTGATGCGCCTTCATGGCAGCAAGATCAAGCCTCTCAGGAGCCAAGATTGTATCATTTGGATCAACAGCAATGTCCAAGGCAGCAGCAACACGCGTATCAATAATCCCCCATAAATGGGTCCCTTAGCTGTTAAGCGACGAGCAATGAGAGAACCAAGATTGTACTTGGTATCATTGTTGAGCACAGCAGCTAAGAAAGCCAAATGATAACTGGAAATATTACTAGTGTTCTCCCTACCAAGAACACTAGTGACAAGATAGTAAGCGAAGTACCTGATGGCTGGAAGCTGAATGTTTTTTATCTTTCCCCGTCGAGCTCTACGGCTATCATTATTGGTTATTCCTCGGTAAAGCTCCAAAAAATAAGTGGGTTGAGCTGGAATCTTCTTTGCTGACCCAGTTGTACCAAGTCCAAGATCCCCACAAAATTTCTTCAACGTCATATGGTAAGACCTGCCATAAACTTTGAAAGAAACATCTGGATGGAACACACTGTTAGTAAAGGAGAAACTCTCCAAAAATGTTTTTGTGAGCGTAGCATATTGCACGCTCTCATCCTGTATAAGATTTGTTAGATCAGCCCTCTGAACCAATGTCATAAAATCATTAAGGATCCCAGCAGCCCTCAAGAAGGTTTGGCAAGGAAAGGTGGATGGATGCGCATTCCCCTCATCTCCCTCATCACCAAATCGCGGAGTAATGAGATCCTCATTGTATGAGGGTCTGACACTGGTGGATGATCTTGGAAGCCTTCCCCTTCTAGGTGCATCATCCTCAAATATCTCTCCAAATGTGTGGTTGTCCATAACCACTCTATTCTGAAATTTTTAGACAAACATCAAACCAAGTGATTTCCAAGTTGATAAATGGTGAGCAACTACTATAGGAACTTGCTAGAGGGCTACACATGCATCAAAATGAAATTTCTAAGCATAGAACAAGCATGCAAGATCAAACAACATATCACCTATAGCAGCAAAATACTCAAGATACAATCTACCAATCACAAATCTAATTGGACAAGTGGAGGAGGCACATACCAAGGAACAATCTCTCCAAAAATCAATAGCAAAGAGGGGCTGAGCAAGGATATCGAAAATCACGAGCAAAGACAGCAAGAACTCGAGCTTGAGCAAGTTTTCTGGTGTTTTTTAGAAGAGAGAAATAAGATGGCTTTGAGAAGGCAGCCTAGAGGGGCCTAGGTGGGCCAGACCCCCCCCCCTCCCAGGCGCCGCCCACTGGTAGGCCGCGCCTACCATGCATGTGGTGGCCTGGGGTGGCCCCTGGGTCACTTTAGGTGTCCCTCTGCCCCTTTTTCGAGGAAAATTTATTTTGAATTTTCTGGGATTTTTCGGAAAACTTTATTTTTGGCCAATTTTCAAGGTATGAAAATTGGTTTTCTCGCAGAAACAGTTTTTTTTAGAAGAAGCAAAAGCAAACCAAAAGCCAAAGTACAGGAGATCTAAGACAAACTAACAAGCAAACAACTAGCAAAACCAAAACTAGCAAAAGAAAGACAAAGACTAGGAAGGATAAAAGTAAAAGAAAGCAAGTATAACCATAGTGAAAACATTATTTTGTTCATTAAAATCCTTTTGTTAACAAGGTTGATCAAGTATTGTTACCAAAACAATCTTATATGAAACAAAAATTTGCATTCCACAAGGTGATCATGTTACCTCATACTTGATAGAAATGGTCTCAATCATAATAGTTTCAAAAATTTCTTGTGGAATGGGACAATATATTTCTCCAACCTTGATGCTCTCAATATTTTCAATGGAATTCAGGCAATAGCTTCTAGCAACCTTCTTGGGGAAATAAACAGTATGCTCTTTGTCATCAATATTGAATGTTACTTTTCCTTGATTACAATTAATGACAGCACCTGCAGTATTAAGAAAAGGTCTCCCAAGAATAATAGACATATTATCATCTTTAGGCATTTCAAGCACAACAAAATCAGTCAGAACCAAGAAATTATGAGCTACTTGAACAGGAACATCCTCACATATACCAACAGGAATAGTAGTTGACTTATCATCCATTTGCAAAGATATATCAGTTGGTATCAACTTTTCTAGCTGGAGTCTCTTATAGAGAAAAAAAGGCATAACACTAACTCGAGCTCCCAAATCACATAAAGCAGTTCTAACAAAATTATTCTTAATAGAGCAAGGAATAGTTGGTATACCTGGATCACCAAGATTCTTTGGAACCTTACCATTGAAGGAATAATTAGCAAGCACAGTAGGAATCTCCTCATTAGGAATCTTCCTTTTATTAGAGACAGTATCCATCATATACTTTGAATAAGGAGGCAATTTAATAGCATCAGTCAAAGGAATTTGCAAAAATAAAGGTTTCATCAACTCACAAAACTTGTTGTAGTGTTCGTCCTCCTTTGACTTGTGCTTCTTACCTGGAAAAGGCATAGGTTTCTGTACCCAAGGTTCTCTCTCTTTACCATGTTTATTAGCAATAAAATCTTCCTTAGTGTACCTAGTGTTCTTAGTGTGCTTCTCAGGTTCTTCCTCAACTTCCTCCTTATCAGGAGCATCATTTTTTATCATTACCACTCTTAGTTTCAGCATCAGAGACATATATACTATTAGGATCTATAGCAGGTTCAAGTGGTTCCTCAACTATCTTATGTTTCTTTTTCTTCCTCTTACGAGGACTACCACTATTCTCACCTTGTTGAGAATCCTGCTCAATTCTTTTAGGGTGTCCTTCAGGATATAAAGGATCTTAAGTAGCTATACCACTCCTAGTTCTAATTCCATAAGCATGTTTATTTCCTAAGGCATTAACTAGCATATCCTTTTGTACCTTAGCAAGTTGATCAAGTTGGGTTTGAACCATTTGAAAGTGTTTACAAAGCATTTTAATATCATTAGAAGTTATTTCCACAATATCTTTCAACTCATGGATAGCTCTAGAGTTTTTCAATAAATGATTCTGAACTTGTTTATTAAAATGACCTTGTTTAACAATAAATGTGTCAAGTTCCTCTAAGAATTGAACAGGAGGCTTACCATAAGGAATATCACCTTCATCAAAGTGTTGGAGAGAGTGTACCTCAATAGTGGATGAGTGGGGAATTGGCTTACATAACTCTTCTATAGGAGGTAGATTCTTCACATCTTCAGCTCTAATACCTTTCTCCTTTAGACACTTCTTAGCTTCCTTCATCACTCCATCATTTAACTCAATAACTCCCCTCTTCTTTGGTGTTGGTGTTGGAACTGGTTTAGGCACAATTGGTTCAGGTGTATTTAGCTCAGTTGAAGCCCAATCATCATAATTCTTGCTTATTTTAGCAATTAATTCTTCAGCATATGTAGGAGTTCTTTTCCTGAAAACACAATCAGCAAAGCTATCTAGGTAGGTCCTAGAATCATCAGTTAGTCCATTATAATAAATATCAAGAAGCTCATTCTTAGGTAATGGACATCCAGGATGTGCATGAATCAAGGCATAGAACCTTGTCCATGACTCAGGCAATTTCTCTTCTTCTCCCTGTTTAAAATCAAAAAGTCTTTGCAAAGCAGCATGTCTAGCACTGGGAGGAAAATATTTCTGGAAGAAAGAAGCAATCAAGCAATCAGGGCTATCAATGGAACCAGGAGGTAATCTATTAAACAAAGCCCTAGCTTCTCCTTTTAGTGAAAAGGGAAGATCTTAGTAACAAAGTACTTGCGCACCTTAAAATCATCAGAGAACAAAGCACTCATAGTAGAAAGCTCATTCATATGAGCCACAACACTCTCATTTTCAGTCCCACAAAAAGGTTCTTTCTCAACAATATCTAAATAGGGAAAATCAAGAGATAAATCATAGTCTTCATCTTTAATATATATGGGAGAGGTGGCAAACTTAGGATCAGAGGACAGTTTAGGCATAATAGTACGTCTAGCAAGGAGACTCTTAATAGCACTAGTACCATGTGTTTTTCAGCACTCTTCAACAAAATCAGCAGTGAACTCAATGTAACCATCATTAATATCATAACTCTCTCTAGACTCAGGTGAGCTAACAGGTGTCATAGTGTCTTCACTAGGAGTTTTGGTATTTCCTAGACTAGCCATAGTAGCATCTAGAAAAGGACCTAATGAACCACTCGCATCAAGCACAGTAGAAGTAACATCATGAGTATCAAAAGCAGTTTCAGATTCAGCAGTAGTAGCAGTGTGTGTAGGATGAGTATGTGGTGGTGGTGTGACAAGCTTACTTATAAGAGATGGTGAATCAAGAGCAACCAAGGTGTTTAGGACTGTACCTCTTCTTGTAGTGGATGGTAAATAGGTAACTTTCCATCACGAGACTTTCCCATGATGAAAGGAGTAGCAGTGAACAATAATAGATCCAAGTGAACTTAAAAATAAAGCTATGCTCCCCGGCAATGGCGCCAGAAAATAGTCTTGATGACTCACAAGTGTAGGGGATCGCAACAATCTTCACGGGTAGTATTACCAAATTTATTGATTCGACACAAGGGGAGCCAAAGAATACTTGCAAGCCTTAACAACTGAGTTTTCAATTCAGCTGCACCTGGAAATAGTTCTTGCTCACAAAAGTTTATCAGTAGCAACAGTTTGTAGTAGAAACAGCAAAGCAACAGCAAATAAAGCAGAAACAGAGCAATAGTAACAAGAATAATAATAAAGGATTCGAGTGCGGTAGGCATATGGATGGATGGACGGGAGTTGCATGGACAAGTCTAAACATATAACTTCAAGATCTAGGGCATTCCAGATAAACAATGACATGCATCTAAGTACTAAACAATCATAGGCATGTGCTCCAAATATAGTCATACATGCTCGCAATGAGAACTTGCACAACATCTTCTGTCCAGCCAGCCCGTGGCAGCGGGGCCTCTAGGGAACTACTGGCAATTAAGGTGCTCCTTTTAATAGAGCACCGGAGCAAAGCATTAACACTCCGTGAACACATGTGATCCTCACACCACAGCCATCCCCTCCGGTTTTCCCAACTATTGTCACTTTGGGGCCTTTGGATCCGGACAATGATATGTGTACACAACTTGCAGATAAGATCATAAACAATACTATCATAATGATTCAATAATAAGTTCAGATCTGAGATCATGGCACTCAGGCCCTAGTGACAAGCATTAAGCACAACAAGTTGCAACAAAGTCAAATAGCACTAATATAGATACTAGGCACTATGCCCTAATAGATCTTATTCGATTACATGATATAACTCATCCAATCCCTACCATCCCCAAGCCTACAGTGGGGGACTACACACTCATGGATGAGGGAAACATCGATGGTTGATGGAGATGCGTTGGTGATGACGATGGCAATGATCCTCTCCAAATTCCCCGTCCTGGTAGGGTGCCAGAACGGAGTTTCTAGATCTGAATCTTGGTTTCTGGTGGCGGCGATGGAGTGGAACTCTTTCTGGAAAACTATCGAACCCCCCTCTATTTTTAGGTCGAAAGGCAACTTATAGGCGCAGAGGCCGAGGGTGAGGGGTGGTTGCACCCCAAGGCAGATGTGGCCCACCCGCGCCTGGCAGGGGTGTGGGCCCCCTAGGCCCCTTCTCCGTATCGTCTTCTGGCTCCGTGGGTCTTCTGGTGAAATATAATTTTTGGCATATTTTCTGGGATTTTTCCTGATAGTTGATTTTCTGCACAAAAACAAGACACCAAGGTAATTCTATTGAAAACAGTGTCAGTCCGTGTTAGTTGTATCCAAATCACACAAGTTTAGAGGAGAAACAATAGCAAAAGTATTCGGGAAAGTAGATACGTTTTGGACGTATCAGGCCCCCTGTGGCCCATCTCCACTCCATCTTCTGGCTTTCTTCGTCTTCTGGACAAATAGGAACTTCCGTATATTTTCTAGGATTCTCTGATCTTCGGAAATATTGCATCTGGACAATGTTTTTTCCATTAGAATTCTTACTCTGGCAGTTAATTCTCCAAGAATCATCAAACATGCAAAACAGATGAAATAACATAGGTATCATCTCTAAATACGAAATATATCAATGAATAACAGTAAATTATGATATTAAATAGTGATGTAAAATGGACGTATCACTAGGCTCATCATCGCTTCTTCATACGTCACAGGATCATCATTTCCATCGACCATGAAATTCATGACAGGATTTCCGTATAGTTCAGGAGCTGCACGTGTCCTACTAGACCTGTGAGGTTTGGTAGTATCCTCTTTCGGAATTTGATGATCTTTATCATTAGTTCCTTCTTCATTTTTTGAAGTCAACTCCGGAATAATTTCCGATGCTGCGCTACTCGCCATTTCATGAAGAGAAGGTTTAATAACCTCTTCGAGTTCTACCTTCCAACTACTCACACCTTTCGCGAGAAACTCCTTCTCAAGAAAAGATCCATTCTTGGAAACAAAAACCTTTCCCTCGGATATATGATAGAAGGAATACCCAATTGTTTCTTTAGGGTATCCTATGAAGATGCATTTTTCCGCTTTGGGTTCAAGTTTATCCGGCTGAAGTTTCTTCACATAAACATCGCATCCCCAAACTTTAAGAAATGACAACTTAGGTTTGTTTCTAAACCACAATTCATACGGTGTCGTTTCAACGGATTTACATGGTTCCCTATTTAAAGTGAATGCAGCGGTTTCTAGTGCATAACCCCAAAAAGAAATTGGCAAGTCAGATAGAGACATCATAGATCGAACCATATCTAGTAAGGTACAATTATGATGCTCCGATACACCATTATATTGTGGTGTTCCAGCAGGTGTGAGTTGTGAAACTATTCCACACTCTCTCATATGTGTGCCAAACTCGTAACTTAGATATTCACCCCCATGATCAGAATCAGATCGTAGAAATTTAATCTTTATATTATGATGATTTTCCACTTCATTCTGAAATTCCTTGAACTTTTCAAAGGTTTCATATTTGTGTTTCATCAAATAGATATATCCATATCTACTCAAATCATCCGTGAAAGTAACAAAATAACGATATCCACCTCGTGTCGACACACTCATTGGGCCACACACATCGGTATCTATGATTTCCAATAAATCTGTTGCCCGCTCCATTTCCAGAAAACGGGGTTCTAGTCATTTTGCCCATGAGGCATGGCTCACATGTATCAAGTGATTCAAAATCAAGTGATTCCAAAAGTCCATCAGAATGGAGTTTCTTCATGCGTTTTACTCCAATATTACCTAGACAGCAGTGCCACATGTATGTGGATATATTATCATTAAGTTTAATCCTTTCTGCATCTACATTATGAATATGTGTATCACTATTATCGATATTCAAATGAAATAAACCATTCATCACAGGCGCATGACCATAAAATATATTATTCATATAAATCGAAACACCATTGTTTTCAGATTTAAAGGAATAACTATCTTGCAATAAACATGATATGGATACAATGTTCATGCTCAACACAGGCACCAAATAACATATATTTAGGTTTATAACTAATCCCGATAGTAGATGGAGAGGTAGGATCCCGACGGCGATCACATCAACTTTTGATCCATTGCCGACACGCATCTTGACCTCTCCCTTAGCTAGTAGTCGCTTGTTCCGCAGCCCCTGATTCGAGTTACATATATTAGCAAACGACCCAGTATCAAATACCCAGGTGCTACTACGAGTACTAGTCAAGTACACATCAATAACATGTATATCATATATACGTTTGATCATCTTGCCGGCCTTCTTGTCAGCCAAATACTTGGGGCAGTTGTGCTTCCAATGGTCATTCCTCTTACAATAGTAGCAGTCAGTATCAGACTTACGACCAGCTCAGGTTTTCTTCTTGGGCAGGGCAACAGATTTGCCACCCTTCCTGAATTTACCCTTCTGTTTTCCCTTCTTGTCTTTCTTGAAACCAGTGGTCCTATTGATCATCAACACTTGATGTTCTTTCTCGATTTCCACTTCAGCAGGTTTAAGCATAGACAGAAGTTCAGGGAGAGTCTTCTTCATGCCATGCATGTTATAGTTCATCACGAAGCTCTTGTAGCTTGGTGGCGGAGATTGGAGAACACGATGTATGCCTAAGTCAATAGGAATCGCTATTCCCAAGGAAACAAGCTTATTGGCGTACCTAGACATTTTGAGTACATGCTCACTAACGGAGTTGTTTTCCTCCATAATGCAGCTAAAGAACTTTTCTGAAACATCATAAATATCCACAGCAGCATGGGTATCGAAAATCATTTTGAATTCACCCATGGTATCAAAAGCATTGCCATTCTCAAAACGCTTTCGGAGTTCTGGCTCTAGCCCATACAATGTGCCGCAATGAACCATATTGTGGTCCTCCTAACGACTCAAATAAACATTCTTTACTTCATCGGGAGCATCATCAAGTGGTGGGCGGCCTAGCGGCGCTTCTAGCACATATTGCTTTTGTGCAGCAGTGAGGAGAATGCTCAAATTCATGGCCCAGTTGGTAAAGTTGCTACCATTTGTCGCAAGTTTCTCTTTATCCATGAACACATTGAAATTAAAAGAAGGTGGTTCCATCTACAACAGAATTTGCAAAGTTTATTTATACTAAGTTTATGATAGATTTGAGTTCAACTAATCCAAATTATAAATGAAATCCACTCAAAAACAACATCCCTCGTGTATTTTTAGTGATTACATGAACCAAATCCGCTACAACAAGTCTGATCATTACGTGAGTTGTTGTAGTTTTAAAGGAGATCATCACGATGATCATCATATCAACCATATGACTCATGCTTTACCTTTCGGTTCGTGTTCCGAGGCCATGTCTGTACATGATAGGCTCGCCAAGTAAGAACCTTAGTATTCGTATGTGTAAAACAGTCTTACACCCGTTGTATGTGAACATTGATTCTATCACACCTGATCATCACGTGGTGTCTCAAAACGACGAACTTTTCAACGGTGCATACTAAGGAAGAACACATTCTTATCTTGATATTTAAATGAGGGATCATCTTATAATGCTACTAAAGCTCCAAACAAGCAATATAAGATGCATACAAAAATCATATGCTAAAAGTGATACGATATGGTTCTTGCACTTTGATCATTTTTTGTGCATCTTGGTATGATCTATATCATTTCTATATATGTAAGCCAAGGTATATGGAACTTACACTTTGGCATATTATAATTTCCAATAGTACCAATCCATACTATGAATTATAATACTACCATATCATAGTACTTGCCCGGCAAATCCAAAAAACTAGACGCCTCTAATTTATCTTTTGCATGTTTTACGTGGCCGAGGGCTTTCGAAGATAGAACCATTCTTACCTATGAACATGGAACCACAACGATGATAATCAAATTATTGGAAACTCGTTGTAGACTAGATATTTACTATAGTAGGAGAGTCAGACACCCGCAAGCCACTTATGCAAAACTAGTTGCATGTCAAGCGTGGAACAAGTCTCATGTGCGAGGACATGTAAAGTTTCTCCGGACCGCTTCATCCCACTATGCCACCAATATCCAAAATACACATAAGAATCAATAACGTGACCATCAATGCCCATATAACCATATGTGTACTACCCGTGCAGAGTATCTATGCATAGATCTGGCTTTGATACCACTGTTCGGTTTGCAGCTTAGAAAAAAATCTTCCTATGATGGAAACTGTATACGCCACGATCCATCTATCTAGATACAATTAACATGTGGATCTACATCCGGCATACATACCCTTTAAGACCGACAAAGCTTTACGAGTATGGACTCATTGGTGATGTAGTCAATCTCTTGCCGATCTAAAGATCATGTGGAAGTCCGGCAGCACCGCAGCTCAACCAAGCATCCGTGATCGCACACATGTTCGGGACCCCGACAACCTCTGCGACCTCGCTCCAGCAGTGCAACGGAAGCAGAAAATCCTCGCTCTAGAAAAAGCGACCGGGAACATGTATCTCACTAAGCCGAGACCATGGGGGAATAGCACTTGATGGGGAGAGAGATCCTTCATGAGGAGGTGTGAGTGATAGAGGGAGAGGGGGACCTTTTATAGGAGGAGGGGGGACCCCAAGGGGCATGGCCGGCGGCCATGGTGGCTGCCCCACCCCTTCCTCCATTCATGTGAGTGGAGCTCTCACTAACAAATTTGACTCTCCATTTCCTCCACTCAAAATCCCACTCAAATCCCATTAAATTTCCACCAAATTTAATGTAATCTCTCATTAAATAAAACTCCTTTTATTTATTTATTCCGAATTTTATCAATTATATTAATTAACAAACATTCACATAAAACCCCTTGCTACTATTCAATTTTACACGCGGAACTAATTTCAGAAATTTCAACCGAAATAATTCTGGTGTCTAGTAAAATAATTACAGCGCTTTGATATTCTTTTTCTGGAAACTCACTTGCTCCAAATGGTGTCGATATCCCTTAAGTGTGTCACCCTACGTTTTGCGAATAATGCAGACATGATCGAGACCCCTCCCTGATTAATAATCAGCAGCGAGACCTGGAGATCCGTACTGACTTCTACACATTCAACAATGACTTCTTGTGATCATGAGAACCTTAACATTACAACTATATCCTTTTGTCTTGCGATATTTTACATGTCCGAGATTCGATCATCGGTATTCAAATACCTAGTTTAATCTCGTTACCTACACGTACTCTTTTCTCGTTCCCGTGATATAACATTCTAGTGATCTCCATCACTTGCTTGCAAGCTATATTAATGTGATATCACCGAGAGGGCCCAGAGTATATCTCTCTGTCATTTGGATAGACAAATCCCACTCTTGATGCATGAGCCTCTACATAACATTATCGGGGTATCTGAATCCAGCTTTATAGTCACACAGTTACAGTGTGACGTTTGATGTTATCAAGCTACTCTTCATATGTTAGTTATTGACATGATCTCATGGTCTAAGGACTAAAGTTACTTGTAATGATGTTATAGCAATTTAAACATAATGACTTTGATTGTTTTAATATACTTCGGATGAAATTTCATCACATCATTCCACCAATGTTGTGATATCGTTATTAATAACATCCAATGTCCATGATCAGGAAACCTTGATCATCATGTTAATCAACGAGCTAGTTTATATGAGAGGCATAACTAGGAACACTTTATTTTGTTCATTATACACACATGTATTAACGTTTCCTTTTAATATAATTATAGCATATAAAATAAATATCTATCATATATACGGTAATAACAAATTTATTATTGCCTCTCGGGCATATTCCCTTCAGTGTTATCTTTTAGGGTAAAAATCTTAGGTCTGACCTTAATTGGTAGTATCTGGCAATGAACCTGTTAAAGACACTGTTTTGAGAAAGCAGATTTACTTCAGGTAACAACTGCATGCACATTAAAGTTTTATTATTTCCGTCTAGGGTTATAGTCAAATATGAGTTCATCATGACATGTTTGATAAAAAAAGATCCTGCATTTTTTAGAACTTGACGTACAACGGTAACAAAAAAAGTTTCACCATATCTTAAATCATACAGATCAATCTGCTCTGTCCAATATAATTATCATGATTCCTCTATAAATTTACCTAATTTTATACTATGTCTTACATCTTAATAAATCAATGTGCTATGTCCAGTGTAATTATTCACTTGCAGAAGAGTATAGAGTATAGGAAAGAGTGAGTAATTTGAATTTAGTTTTGTCTCTGCAGATAGTTCAGTACTTAAAACTATAGTGGGATATCTCCTAGTTCTACCAAGTCGTAGGCAAGCTCTAGATGATGAAATGCCTAAGCCTATTGGGTGGAAGCATGTTCTGATGTCGCTGCAGCCGTCGAGGTGGTTTTTCTTCGAGTCCGATTGTCTGAAGACCAAAGTAAAAGTTATAGAGATATCTGCAAAGATCCTAGAGGTGGTCGTCAACGTCGTCCTCCCATCATACTGTAAAAGTTTGGATTGGATTTGCTAAGATAACCAAGCATTTGGTTGACCAAGCCAATTGTAGGGATGACCACAAATTCAATAGTGGCGATGATATAACAACGGTGACGTATTTGATCGATAGCTGAGAATGCTTTTTTGGGTATCAATTTCAAAGTTGTCGTACAGTGATATTTGATTCTGAATTTTAGAAAATTTCTGATGAATCGGGTCAACTTATCCGGCTAGAGCTCAGTGCTTGCTCAATGCTCAAACTCAACGGAGCCTTCTTCAAGAATTCATTAACATATTTACGGTTAAAACTAAAGATAATTATGATGAGATATATCAATTGGTTTTGACATATTCAGTAGTATATCACCTCACCGAGTAGTCGAGACACATTATTTCTCTCATGTTACAATGCACAGGCATGTTTCCTAGTTTTCTCAATAATTAATCAAGAAAGAAGAGACAATTCGTCTAGTTTTGTTCCTTTTTTTTTGCTTGTGAAGACAACAAATAAAAACAACAATTAACTGGTCCATTAGTTGAGCATCAAAGACGATGGAGTAACGATCTTCATGTGGGCTGAAATAAAGGCTGCACTGCAGCGAAAAGGCCAACCCACGAACGGTAAATTCCGACATGGCATTTTAGGTAAATTTTGTCCAAGAAATGATGACGTACTAGTAGAAAATATGCCTTTCGTTAGCTTGGGCCCATAGCATTTTTTCCGGTCGCACCACGAACCAGGACTAATGCTCGCATTCGTCCCAGTTCGAGCGGCCAGAGCGTCACTCGGGAGCGGGGGGCATTGTCCCGATTCGTAAGGGACCATTCGTCCCGGTTTGTTACACAAACTGGGACTAAAGATATGCGGTAGGCCACGTGTCCTGCTGCATAACTTTAGTCCCGATTTGTGTCACAAACTGAAACGAATAGTCCCTGCTTATAAATATGTATCCGGCCTTCTTCCTCGCTCCTTTGTTTTTTCTTGGTGAAAGGAGTGAGATATGTGTGCTAATTTGTTTTTTTCCTATGCACACAAGGTGTTTGATGAAATGCTTGAGTGAATGATGCCGCTTGATTTCACACAAAACAAAAATGATATGAGGTGTCTGAGTCACACTTGAGCTTTCTCCTCTTTCTTTCCTCCTCAATCGAGGTTAGCAACCTTATCCTTTTATCCAATGCATGTGTCAATGTAAAGTGGTCATTTCACTATTTATGATATTCTATAATTCTTTTTGATAAACTTAATTATATGATGCATATGAACATGTGGGAATGGATATACAGTGACCGACGTGAATCCGAGTACATTAAGGGCATGGATAAATATATCGATGTGGCTAAGGCAAACAAAGAGAATGGTTTATGTGTTATCCATGTGTTCAATGTCGGAACGACAAGGAGTACTCTTCCTCGAAAATCATTCGCGACCACCTGGTTCGGAAAGGTTTCATGCCCAGCTATAATTGCTAGACCAAGCACGGAAAAAGAGAGGTTATGATGGAAGACAATAAAGAAGAAGAGGATGATGATAACAACTATCCTATGTTTCCTGAATACGGTGATACTGCAATGAAAGACAATAAAGAGGAAGGAGATGAAGAACGGGCATCACATGAGCCCGCTGATGATCTTGGTCAAGTCATTTCTGATGCAAAGCGACACTGAAACAGAAAAGAAGAAGTTGAAGTTGGAGGTCATGTTAGAAGATCATAAAAAATTGTTGTACCAAAATTGCGAAGATAGCAGCACAAAGTTCAGTAGGAATTGATGTGATGGAAGGCAGAGTATGGTCTAGCTGACTCCGCATTTGAGAAGTTGCTAAAAATAATGAAGCCGAAGCTTCCAAAGGATAACGAATTTGCCGAGAGTACGTACGAAGCAAAGAAGACTCCCTGCCCTCTAGGATTAGATGTGCAGAAGATACATGCATACATTAATGACTGTATTCTTTACCGCGGTGAGGAGTACGTGAATTTAGATAAAAGTTTGGTATGCACTACTTTGTGGTACAAGATTAGATGCGATGACCCTGGTGATATTGAGGGCGACCCCCCCAAAAGAGGGTTCCTGCTAAGGTTATGTGGTATGTGGTATGTGGTATGATCCTATAATACCACGGTTGAAACGTTTGTTCAGAAACAAGGAGCATGCCAGGTTGTTGCGATGCCACAAAAGAAGACCGTAAGAAATACAAGAAGTTGAGACATCCCGCTGATGGGTCGTAGTGGAGAAAAATTGAGAAAGACTTTCCGGACTTTACAGGTGATGCAAGGAACTTATGGTTTAGTCTAAGTACGGATGACATGAATCCTTTTGGGGAGCAGAGCTGCAGTCATAGCACATGGCATATCACTCTATGTATCTACAATCTTCCTCATTGGTTGTGCATGAAAAATAAGTTCATTATGATGTGAGTGCTCATACAAGGCCTGAAGCAACCCGGCAATGACATTGAAGTGTACCTAAGATCATTAGTTGTAGAACTCTTATAGTTGTGGGGCAAACTAGGTGTACGTTTGTGGGATGAGCACAAACAGGACCATTTGACCTACGAGCGCTGCTTTTCGTAACCATCAATGATTGTCTTGCACTTAGTAACCTTTTAGGACAGTCAAACAAGGGATACAAGGCATGCATGCACTATTTAGATAAGACTGAAGGTACATATTTGTATAAATGCAAGAAGGTTGTGTACCTAGGGAATCATCGATTTCTTCTGACCAATCATCACGTAAGAAAGAAAGGCAAGCATTTCAAAGGTGAGGCAGATCACCATAAGAAGCCCGACCTCCATACTGGTGATGATGTATTTGGTATGGTCAAGGACATAGAAGTAATCTTTGGAAAGGGCCACGACGGTCAATCTGTTCCGAACAACGTCTCTACCAAACAAGCGCCCATGTGAAAGAAGAAATCTATATTTTGGGGGCTACCCTATTGGAAATTCCTACATGTCCGCTCTTCAATCGACATGATGCACGTGACGAAGAATCTTTGCGTGAACCTACTAGGGTTCCTGGGCATGTATGGGAAGAAAAAAGATACACCAGAAGCACGGGAGGACCAGCACCTTATGAAAGAACCAAAGAACATGCATACATAGAACAAGATGGATGAAGGGTGTCACTTAAGTCGTTCCAGCTATGCTCTAACCAAAGCAGAGAAGGAAATCTTTTTTGAAGTCCTTTACAGTATCAAGGTGTTTTCTGGCTTCTCGTATAATATAAAGGGGATAATAAATATGGCAGAGAAAAAATTCCAAAACCTAAAGTCTTATGACTGTCATGTGATTATGACGCAGTTGCTTCCGGTTGAATTGAGGGGGCTTCTACCGAAAAATGTTCGTGTACCCATTGTGAAGCTATGTGTATTCATCAATACAATATCTCAGAAGGTAATCAATCCAGATATTCTACCAAGGTTACATAAGGATGTGGTCCAATGTCTTGTTAGTTTTGAGTTGGTGTTCCCACCATCCTTCTTCAATATCATGACGCATCTACTGGTTCACCTGGTGGAAGAGATTGCCATTCTCGGTCCTGTATTTCTACACAATATGTTCCCCTTTAAGAGGTTCATGGGAGTCTTAAAGAAATACGTTCATAACCATGCTAGGCCAGAACGAAGCATCTCCATGGGCTATGAAACAGAGGAGGTCATTGAGTTTTTTGTTGACTTTATTCCTGACCTTAATCCGATTGGTGTTCCTGACTCGTGGCATGAGGGGAGCCTGAGTGGAAAAGGCACGCTGGGAAACAAAGCAATGATATGTAGACAGGCAATCTTTCACTCAAGCACACTGCACAGTTATACAGAATTCCACCTTGGCAGCTCCGTATATCGAGGAACACAAGAATATTGTATGCTACAACAACCTGGGAAGCCAGACTCCTGGATTACAGATGAACACATGAAGACTTTAGGAAGTTGGTTCCGAACACATATCATGAATGACACCAATATTGGAGATCAACTCTACTTGTTGGTCGGGTCACCATCTTGTACTATATTGAATTTCCAAGGTAAAAAATAAATGGGAATACATTTTATATGATCGCCCAAGATAAAAAGAGCACCAACCAAAATAATGGTGTCCACTTTGATGCAACAGACGAGAATGGGCAAAAGAACACATACTATGGTTGCATAGATGAGATATGGGAACTTGACTATGGAGTTTCTTTTAAGGTCCCTTTATTTCGCTGCAAATGGGTCAACTTGAATGGAGAAGGTGTAAAGGTAGACCAGTTGTATGGAATGACAACAGTGGATCTCAACAATCTTGGTTATAGAGACGAACCATTCGTCCTAACCAATGATGTGGCTTAGGTTTTGTATGTGAAGGACATGTCCTATAGACCAAAAAAAGAAAAAAAATAAGCAAACGAATACATCATACGATGAGCCAAAGCGTCACATAGTTCTTTTAGGGAAATGAAACATCGTGGGAGTCGAGGATAATACAAACATGTCAGAAGATTATAATAAGTTTGATGAAATTCTTCCCTTCACAGTGAAAACTGACCTAAGCATCCTGTTAAATAAAGAAGATGCTCCATGGTTATGGCCGAAGCGATCATAAGCAAGGGACATACGCCAAGAAGTTCATGGCCTCATATTGTGTACCTCTAGTTCAAATCTGGTCGGACACATATTGTGAACCTAAATGCCATGAGACATGACAGCTCATTTTGTGAATGATACTTTATGATGTTTGCAATTTTCCGAGTTTAATATTTTTCCTTGCAACTATAACACATAACATGACAACACATGAAGGGTTTAGTATTTTTGATAAATGTGAAACTTTAATTCGGTTGTTGCTTCACAAACTATATATGTCGTGATTCTAGCCATAACATAGCCATATCATATTGTGAGCCATCCCAAGATATTTCCCGCTATTTCCCACCGCTTCCCGCCAAGTTTTTCTGCCCTTTCCCTCTGACCAGAGCTTTTAGTCCCGGTTATAGCCACTAACCGAGACTAAAGATATTTCTCGCCATTTCCCACCGCTTCCCGCCAAGTTTTCCGCCCTTTCCCTCTGACTGAAGCTTTTAGTCCCGGTTGTAGCCACTAACTAGGACTAAAGATATTTCCTGCCATTTCCCACCACTTCCCGCCATGTTTTCCTTCCCTTTCACTCTATATATAGGCCGACTGCGCCATGGCTACCCACACATCCACACCTTCCTCTCTCACAATACTGGACAGCGCATACTGGGCCATTCTAACCCTCGAGGAGATCGAGGCGTTGTGCGCCTCCGGCTACCCATGCCCGTCGGGCTATCGGCCTACCGTCAGCTAGATGCTGAGTGCTGGAGAGGTTCCTGCCCCTCCCGTGCCTCAAGGTTTCACCCGCCAGGCGGCCATCACGAACCACTTCTACCATGAGTTCAAGCCAGATCAGCGGAAGGATCCCCATTGGGATCCCGACAACTACGACACCTGGAAAGCATTCTTTGCTAACCGGCAGGAAAGGGACCTCACCAGGTACGAGGGTGATGACCCTCCCTCGGTGAACCACAAAGAAGCTGGTCACCGCCTATGGTGGGCGAACCGGACTATCATCGGCATGATGCGCTACATTGTGTAGGGAGATCATCCCCGCCTGCGGTGCCTGCACCCTCCGCAGAGCCATAAGAAGGGTGGTAGTGGTGAAGACTGCGAGCATAGCGGCATCGTCATCCGGGAGTCCCCTCCCCCACGCATCGTGAATCCGAGGCTGGAGTGGCAGGTGCCCCCCGGAATATGTTATGGCTGGGCTAAGGATCTAGCCGCGTGCGCCTAGCAACAACGATGATGACGAAGACGACCCTGAAGCTTTGTACTATAGGATAGATATGAGCATGACTATAGGGGGGCCTTTATTCCCGATTCCGTAGTCCCGATTTTTTAATATTAATAAATGTCTTGAGTGTTAGTCCCGGTTTGTGGCTGAACTGGGACTAAGGGGGGTCTTTGGTCCCGATTTCGTAGTCCCAATTAGGAAACCAGGACTAATGGACCGTTTCCTACAATTTTCCCGAAATATGAAGATGTTGTTCTATTCTTATGTCGGGGAGCTAACTAATTTCACATATTAGGGAGTGCCTCTATGACCAGCTTTGTGGAGATGCCTGAGGACTGGTGATACATCGTAAACGTATCTATAATTTTTGATGTTCCATGCTTATTTAGTATCCACTTTGCTATGCTTTGTCTACACTTTGAGTTATTTTTATACATTTTCCAGGAATAACCTATTAACAAGATGCCACATTGCCAGTTGCACGTTTTCTGCTGTTTTTGGTTTCTGAAAATCTAGTAAAGAAATATTCTCAGAATTGGACAGGACAAAAGCCAAAGTCAATATTTCACCGAGGAGAACACAAAGACCGAAGGGCGACCGGAGGGGAGCCACAAGGTGGCCAGCCCCCCCCCACCCCCCCCCCCCACACACACACACACGCGCGAGCCCGCCTTGGCCGTGCCTGGGAAGGGTGTGGGCCCCCTGGACGCCCTCCTGCCTCGCCTCTTCGCCTATATAATCCCCCCGATGCCAAAACCCTAAGTACCCGATCAGATATCCACGAAACAGTCTGTAGCCGCCGCCACCACCGTCCGTAGATCGGGGGATCTGAAGCTCTTCCCGGCACCCTGCCGGAGGGGAGACATCATCCCGGAGCCCTTCTTCATCACCATGCCAGCCTTCGGCATGATGCGTGAGTAGTTTCACCTTGGACTATGGGTCCATAGAGTAGCTAGATGGATGTTTCTCCTCCTTTGTGCTATCATGTTTAGATCTTGTGAGCTCCGTTCATGATCAAGATCATTTATTTGTAATCATGCATGTTGTGTTTGCGGGCATCCGATGGATATTGAGATTACTATCTCAGATTGATTAATGATTCTATCTTGTCTTCTTGATTATTGATTCTATCATGTCTGTGTTGTTTGAGATCTTGCATGCTCTCCGTTTCTAGTAGCTATCTTGGCCAAGTAGATGCTAGTGACTCCAAGAGGGAGTATTTATGCTCGATAGTGGGTTCATGCCTCTATTGAATCTGGGGAAGTGACAGAAATCTAAGGTTGTAGACGTGTTGTTTCCACTAGGGAGAAAACAACAATCTTTTGTTCATGGAACAATTGTATTGTTTACTTTACACACATTGCTTAAAGCAGTTATCCGTTGCTTGCAACTTAATACTGGAGGGGGTTCAGATGATAACCTGAAGGTGGATTACTAGTCATAGATGCAGTTGGATGGTGGTCTATGTATATTATTGTAATTCCCAATCAAATCTCATAGGATCATGAATGTCTAGTATTGCATTGTTATGCCTTGCTCAGTCCTATCAAATTCCCCGCTTTAATTTGTTTACCCAGCATGTTATGTTATTTATCTTAAGGAGAACACCTCTAGTGAACTATGGACCCCGGTCCAATCTTTACCATTGTTACATCATCCACTGTTATTTTTTACTTTTTGCAAGCAATCATTACCTTCCATACCATACGTTTAATACTTTATTTTCAGCAAACCAGTGAGATTGACAACCTCACTTTTTGTTGGGGCAATGTCTTGAGTTTGTGTTGTGCAGGTTCCAAGTTGTTAGCAACACCTTGGAGTCGTTTCCTTCCTCCTACTGGTTCGATAACCTTGGTTTCATATTAATGGAAGACTTATTGTTGTGCTCATCATACCTTCCTCTTGGGGTCTCCCAACGAAGCTCTAGAGTGATCTAAGTCGCATCAACTAGATCCTTAGGCATCTCCATACAGCTGGTCGTAGTGTTGTCCCTGCTCTCGCACATCATCTTGAATTTTATAACTTCTTTAACTAGATCAATATTCCTAGGAGCTAAATAATTTACCATATTAGGGAGTGCCTCTATGACCAGTAATGTGGAGATGCCTGAGGACTGGATCCTTATGCATCTCCACAGAAGTGGCCGTAGTGTTGTCCCTGCTCTCGCACACCATCTTGTTTGCACAGACTGGATGCCTATTTATAGATTAAGTAGCACGACATAGTGTCTACACTCACGACATAATGTCGACATTCACCCCTATTATTAGTGGTGCCACCCACCGTAATAGTGTCGCCACTCACGGCCATAATGCCGCCACCCGCCGAAATAGTGTTTCCACCCATGTTTAGTCCCGGTTGGTTTCTTCAACTGGGACTAAACATGAACCTTTAGTCCCGGTTAGAGACAACATTCGGGATTAAACATGCTCGCGCCGGCCCTAGCCTTCCGCAACCCATTAAGTCCCGGTTGGTTTCTCCAACCGGGACTAAACATGAACCTTTAGTCCTGGTTGGAGACACCATCCTAGCATAATAAATTAAAAACGGTCTAAACAATGTAAATCCTTCACGTGGTGTCATATTATGTGACATAGTTTCAAGGAAAAATACCAAACTTGGTATATTGATCATGTCTCAAAAAAACCTTCACAAAATGACCTATCATGTTCGAGGTTTCATGGCTTTCGGTCCAAATGACCAATGTTATATACAGAATCAAGGCATAGTTTGTGATATTGTGCCCATATTATGCATGCATGTGGAACTTGGGATGGCGAACAATGTTGTAGGAGAAAGTTTTTCTTTTCGTCGCACGAAAAAGTCATTTTCCATGTTCCGAGCGCAAAAAACGGGACGTTTTGTGAAGCAATCACCAAAATGCTGTTTCCAAATGCTACCATCCCATTTTTATAAAATACTAGACCACCTTATATGGAAAATCTCCCAACCAGGATATCTCAAACCTTTTTGTCCTTTCTGGGTGAAAAAGACAAATGTCTGCCGAATCAGTAGGAAGTGGGTCCGATTTGAACTATAGGTATATGATCTAACGCTCATGATTTTTTGAAAAAAACATTTTTAAACTCACAATATGTTGTTTCTTTAGAGATCCAATGTAAGTTCTAATGAGTCTCATCCCATATCTTCATGCCCGCCGTTTTGACCATACTTTGAAACGGGAAAATTCAAAATGGGCATAAGAAATTCAAAATGGTTAATAGTTAATTTATTTTTAATTGAAAATGGTTAATAGTTTAAATAGTTATAATAATTATTTTAGAAAAAATAAAATTATATTGAATTAGTTATTCAAATTCAAACACTTTTTATGTTTAAAGTTTTTTAAGGTTCCAAAATATGCAAAAACATTAGTTAATTCATTTTTAATTGAAAATGGTTAATAGTTTAAATAGTTACAATAATTATTTTACAACAAATAAAATGGTTTTGAATTAGTTATTCAAATTCAAACACTTTTTATGCTTAAAGATTTTTAAGATTCCAAAATATGCAAAAAATATTAGTTAATTCATTTTTAAATGAAAATGGTTAATAGTTTAAATAGTTACAATAATTATTTTAGAAACAATAAAATGGTTTTGAATTAATTATTCAAATTCATACACTTTTCATATTTAATGTTTTTTAAGAATCCAAAATATGAAAAAAAATAGTTAATTCATTTTTAATTGAAAATGGTTAATAGTTTAAATAGTTACAATATTTGTTTTAGAAAACAGAAAATGGTTTTGAATTAGGTATTCAAATTCAAACACTTTTTATGTTTAAAGTTTTTTAAGATTCCAAATGATTTACCATTTAAAAGCCATTACAAATTTAAACTCCTAAAAAAAATAAGGCAGGAACGTGGACTAAAAAGTAGATTTTTTGAAAATAGGCCCTTTAGACCCGGTTGGTGATTCCAACCGAGATGAAAGGGCTCTGCGCGCGCCACTCAGGGCCAGCCCAAAATAGGCCCTTTATTCCTGGTTGGTGGCTCCAATCGGGACGAAAGGGTCCTTTTTTTATAACCGCGCGCCCCTTCTTCTTCCCATTCTTCTCCGCTCAACCGATCGAAAAGAGCAGCTGTCGCCGCGAGGACCTCCAAGCACGCGTGCCATGAGGCTGCCCAACCGCCGCCCCGCTGCCAGCCTCCACGCACAATTGCCGGCCTCCACGCGCTCCACGCCTCAGCTCCTCGCCTCGCCCAAGACCTTCTCCCTGTGGCCCCCATCACCTGCGTGCACGAGCTTCTCACACCCGACGCCCACTAATCACGCCAACGCGCATGCAAGGTGAGAGCCTTTTTTATGTTTTTGTTGCACATATATTTTCTGTTATTTTTAGTTAGCAAGTGTAGAACAATTATCTAGGGATTATTATTAGTTAGGTTAGTTAGGTATTATTAGCTATAGATTAGTTAGGGGTTTATTAGTTAGGGATATCAACATAATTCATATCTTTTAAACTGTTTTGAATTTGAACAAATATATAAAATGAAATATGAATGTTTTCCAAATATGAATTCAAACATATTTTCCAATTTGACCAGGGTTGATCCTATCTAGTTAAACCTTTAACAATTGGCCATATTTGAAGTATTTTGCATTTAATATTAATTTAAATTCATATTTCCAAATAATATAAATAATATATGTTTTTGAATAAAAAATGTGAGGATTATGAATATGCTATTTAAAATATATTCTGGGCAAATAAAATCTCCGAATTATTAAATAATACTTAAATGCCATTTCTTCATAATTACATGGTAATCCCCTAACATTTTTTGTAATCCTTATGTGGATTTAGTTTTTAATGGATTTAGTTGATTTAGTTGTAAATATTGTAATCCTCTGACATTTTTTATAATCCTTATGTGGATTTACTTTTTTAGTGGATTTAGTTGTAAATATTTTAATCTTATTGTGGATTTAGTTTTATAAATACTGTAATCCTTATGTGGATTTAGTTGTAAATATTGTAATCCGTATGTCGATTGTAAAAATATAGAACAAATATTATAATCCTTTATATAATAAAAAAGATAAAATAAAAAACATGAGCATTTTGTTATGAATAAAAAAGATAGAAGTAAAAAAGATGAAATCCTTATGTAATAAATAGTATCCATTTTATTATGACTAAAGATCAATTGATGAGCATTTTTATTATTGTGTATGTATATATTAGGGTTTCTTCGAATTAGGGTTTATATCCCTCAGACCCGTTTAAATTGTCAAGCATGTATTAGGGTTCAATTTAAGGTGATCTTATCGTCAAACCATGACACCCTATCCCCTCAAATCTCGCCTACCTAACATCCTCGATTAGCCGCTTTGACTCATCCGCTTTTCCCCTTTTGCAGAAAATATCGAACCACATGGCAGAGACAAAGAAAAGGAAGAGTTCATCCAGGGTATGATCCGCAGGGAAGAAATCGATGTCTCGACGTTTCTGAACAACTCTGGTTAGGGTGATCCTCTTCTCGCCGGAAGAGACGACTTTGGTGAGGAAGAAGCCGGCGACTTCGGTGAGGAAGAAATCGACGGCTTCGGTGAGGGAGAAGGCGATGGCTCCGATGGAACATTAACTATTAAAAGCTCCAGAGAGGTGCATATAAATATTAATTAATCAATCCTCTGTTGTCTATATACATATATTAACGCTCTTTCTTATTTTATCCCTCCGGGTCGAGCAAATCTTCTGCAAAGAGCAAACGAGGCGCAGTCAGAAAGTTACAAGACCATGAAAGGTATAGGATCGAAGAAGTAACTGATGACGGCGAACCTATGACTCTCACGTTAAAAACAAATTTTTAGCATAATGCAGAGTTATTTTTAGGGACTTCATCCCGATCACCATTCCAGAATGGCATAGGCCAAAGGAGGAAGGAGTATCATATGTCAGCGACAAAGCCAAAGAAATACTTTGTAAGAGGATCATGGTTAATTTCACCCTGCTGATGGTAGAGGTGGATACAGATGCGGAAAATCCAGATGAGGAGGCCCAGCAATATGCCGATGCCATGAAGGAAATGGTCAAGGAGTGGGCTCTTAAGAACACGGCCCATCAATTCACCAACTGGAAGAAAAGATTGCACCTTTACTTTATCGTGAAAGATAAGACTCCAGATTTCAAGGGAGCGTATGAGAAGATAAAAGACCACTGGGATGAGTTTGTGTTGTACAAGAAATCAGAGGTAGCTAAGAAAAGGTCTGAAACCAACAAGAAAAATGCTGCTAACAAGAAGTGTCTCCATTCTACGGGGCAAGGTGGCTACAGGGCTGGCATTCCTAAGTGGAAGAAACTTTAGGCCGACCTTCATGCTAAAGGGGTCACTCCAGAGACAGACGATTGGCTCGAACAGGTAAAACATTTGTTTTATGGGCATGGGGCACGTTGGACTCAGAAGGGAAGTGCATATATAACAAAAGACATAAAGAAAATCCCATACCCATCGAAGACATTAGAAATGCAGTAAAGGTTGTTGAAGAGGGGAGGTTTATTCCCGATAGAGAGAATGACCAACTCACACTTTCCCTTGGGAATGAGGAACACACAGGATGAATGTCAACACCCGGATTTTTAATCTCAGATGCCTGTTATGCCATACATCGCAATCCCAGGAATACCATTTTTGCGAGACATAACAGAATTGGATACCACAGTACATCATCCATTACAAACCGTACATAAGGTTTTACACAAATAAGGATCTCATGATCCAGTTCTTAATACAACTTCAAGCAGCGGAATACGCAATAATAACGGTAGCGTAGGCGAAGCTCCATCTTCGGGGTCACAGGCAATGCTGACGATGGAAGATGATCCTAGTTGTCGTAACCTTCCTAGGGTCCATCCTCCAGGTACTCCTCTTCATAGTCTGGCCACGGGAATAGCCAGGGACAAAGCGATGAGTACTCTTTAAGTACTCGCAAACTAATACTAACAAGTGAAAGGGGTTTTGATAATAGGACAGTAGGCTCTAGGGTTGTTTTGCAAGCAGCCAGATTTATCTCTTATAGTTCAGAAGCAAGAGAAGTTAGTCACAATTTTATAACTCTTAGGTGGGATCTTGTATCTCATGTCACAACTCTGTTGTGGCCAAGTCAAAGTCTTAATTCATTTCACAAGTCATTTTGAAAAGTCTGACGGGGGAACAGTATGGCCACTCAATCGTCCATAATCATGACGCGCGCGTATTCATATAGTTTGACACTCTGCAGAGATTGTACACTTTCACCACAACATTCGATACATCCGTCAGGAACAAATCCTGAATTCACCATACTCAGTATGCGGATAATCAATCCTAACCTTTCAATTACACGCCCTAGTATAAGCACCTCTCCTGTGAGTTTGGCCTCCCAACCATGACCATCATCATCTTGGGTACTGCACAGGTGGACAATCTTCACAAGGTAGCCTCAGCTCAGACCTTGGCCGTGAGGGAACTAATACTAAGGTATATAAGTTTCCAGTCAAGCCCTACCCAATCTTCGGGTATTGTGGCTATACGATAAAATTGGAATGGTATCGCATCCAGACAACCATCAGTTTTATAAAGGGCTAAGGCTCATGCCTCAACATTTTCATCACCAAAATCAGCTGGTGTTCAGAAACACATGTCAAAACATCTCAGTAGAATGATCCATCATTCTAAGGTTTTCATAACCATTTTTCCACAAGTATTCCCATCTAATGTTGATCAAGTTTTATGCTTAGCACTAGCATCTACAAGTGGGGGTAAGTACTAATGAGGGGTGGTAAACAAGGGGTGTTCTAACTAAGTTCAATCTCATGCCTTAGGATGACATCAAGGTTTTCTAGCTTAGGCCAAATTTTGTGCTCTTTATGCAACCTTCAAATATCTTTCTAGTATCTACAATTCACTTAAGTAAACTCTAAGTAATAGCTTTGATAAAAAAATAAAGTAGGGGGCTTGCAAATAAAACTAGGATTGATTTATCAAGTGGATATGATCACATATGCTTAAGGCATATAGTTGACATAGTAGCAAGTAAGTATTAGCTTGCCCACTTGCAAGTATAAGCTTGCACATTCAACTAGTAGTATTAGGCTTGCATAGGTAAAGTGTCTTGCAAGTGTTAGCTTGGACATTCAACTAGTAGTATTAGTCTTGCCTTGTGCAGAGCAGTGGTTGAAGTTCTCCTCGGCTTCTTCTTCGTAGAATCCTCCTTCCTCCTCATATCCTTGGTCGGTACTAGCATCTATAAATACATACGATGTACACAATCACCAAACAATACTTAACTACTTGCAATCATCACACAAAAGGGTCCTATAGATGATCTAACATCATCACTAACATTACAATATTAAGGCTTGGTTTAATTCCTTTTATTTTTAGAAAAGTAATTTCTACTCATTGAAAAACTACTTAAGATTTAATATTCTCCAAACCAAACATGGGATCATGTTGACACATGTCATCACCACATATTTTAGTCCATGGGAATGTGATTTAAAGTGGTGTCACAATTTAATAAGGTTTTACCCTTTTATTTTAATTAAAGAAGTGACTAGAAATGCCTATGTGGCATTCTTTTATTACTTGGACATTATTTCTATAAGTAAACCTATATATTTTTATATATTCTGAAAGGTATGGTTAAATGTGATTTTTGAGAGTTTGAATCAACTCAAAAGCTATTATGGTTTAAATTTGAAAAATGTTTGAATGCAGAAAAGCTTGTGCCTTGTTATTTTTACCAAGGATGATCTACAGATCCAAATGACTTGAATCCAACGGGCTTGGATTCAGCATTCCCAGGCCTTTCTAACAAAATTGGTTTCACTCAATTTAGTTCAAAGAATCGACCTGGGTTGATTTTTGAAACTAGGTACAGAAGTGTGTTTGAAATAAAATGGAAAAGGTTAAATTCAAACAATTGGGCTGCGCGGGAAGTGATACTGGGCCGGCCTGCTAAGCACAGCGCTTATGCGGGCTGGTTAAGTGGTTGTCCCCACGCGTCAGTGAGACACGGGGGTGCGAAGTGGTATGGGGCGATGTGGTGCGTTCGATCTGGTTCTAATCCAACGGCTGAGGGTCATCGTCGACGTTGGGCAACGCTGGCGAGAAAGAAACCTAGCGCGTCCAGTGGGGGTCATTGGGGGCTCACCGGGGTTCGGGCGAGGGTCGGCGAGGCGGGCGAATGACGAAGTCGACGACGGCGAACCTCCTGGTACCGGCAGCTTCTCCTGGGGTGGCTCCAATCGCTGGCCCCCTTCTTCTCCAGCAGCGGCAGGCTTCGGCAAAATTCCGGCAAAGTGTTGCTCGCCTTGCTCCGGGAACGGGGTGGCACGATCAGTGAGGAGAGGGGAGTGAGATGGTGTGCTCAATTTGGCTGGGGGTGGCCTCTATTTATAGTCGCGACGACGAGACCGAACGGGATGGGCAGGCAATGGTGGCGACATGGCTACGGGCGGCTAGAGGCATGGCCAGCGGTGGCGATCGCTTGGTGGTCTCCTGGCGATGCTCTACGGCTTTAATGCGCGCGTAGGGGCGGTGCGGTTTGGTCTAGAACCCGTGATGCTCTACACGGCAGAGGCGGCGTCTTCGACGGTGAGCGGTGGCTGTATGTCATGGGGCGGCGAACGGTGATGTCTGGCGGTCTCCTGGGTCGATGGCGATCATGTATGCACGCGGCGAGGGCGGCGCGCGGTCTGTGGGCGTCGGTCGAGCGTGGCGCTCTGGCGCATGCTCGGCATGGTTGCTGGCGAGATGGGCGCGGTCCGTGCATGTGGTATAGGGGTTGGCAACACTCGCGCCTGGGACAGGGAGTGGCGGTGGACGGTGGGCTGCCTCCTAGACACGGCTAAATCTCCTCCTAGCTTGCTGTCTCCACTGGGGTGGCATGGTGAGCTTCGGCTGTTCACCATTGATGTCATTGCCCAGGTTAAAGTGAGTCTAGTGCTTGGTTTAACTTGCTAGATGATCTACTGAGATGGTTGTGAGCTAGAGAGGGAACAAGTTAGGCTTCAATCACTGCTCACAATAGTGTTTAAGATTTTGATGATTTGTGTCTGCAATGTGTTTGATGAAATGGCCACAAGAATTCAAGTTTTGAATTTTGAAAAGATTTTTGGTGGGTGTGCTAGGTTGGTGCTGGTGAGTCTGCAGATGCTTGGGTTTTGAAAGTTGAGCTTGTTTGAGTGGTTTTTGAAAAAGTGGGATCTTCCCATATGATAAAGATTTAATTTTTAATTGTCATTTAAACTATGCATTTGAATGTTTCTAGATGATCACAAGGTGGGCCTTGATACTTTGTTATGAGTACAATCAAGGGGTGCAAAGATCCAGAAAAGTTTCTGTTAAGTTCTGAAAGTTTGAGACAGCCAAAGTAGGCATGGGAGTTAAATTGGTCAAAATGACCATTCCCTTATTTTATTTGTTTTGATTTACTTGTCTTTGAGAAAAGTTTGGGAATTGTTTAGATGATGTTTATTTCACCTAAGCATCCATTTACAAGGAAAGGATCACACAAACAAATTGGTTTAAAAGAATTCAAAATGAAATGCATGCTTTCATATTTTTATTTAGCAAAGTTTTTGTTAACCCTAAATTTGATGATTAGAGTGTGATGGTCCAAGTTTAGTATTTTTGGGATGTTACAATGAACACGAGGAACAGAAGGTTCCAAACCATGGATAATTGGGTTTCTCGACAGCAGGAAGAAATATCCCGACAAAAGTTGTAAGAGGAGAAAGGAAAAGCAGGAAATTGAAGCAAAGATTCAGGCAGACCGGATGCATAACATAGAAGAACAATTAAAGCGACAGTAGGATCAAATTGATGCACTTAGCCAGCAAGGTCCTACTGGCCCATCTCAGCGGCACATGGAAGAACCTGCATTCAATGCTACCGGCCTATCTAATTGGAAAAGCAGTGTGGCTTCCACGGAGCTCCAGGGTGATGATGCTGATGATGCACCGATGATGGCTCCTTCGCTACCCAGTAGATGATATCACGGAGATGACGCATTATGAGCTACATGTGAAAGTTGTGAACATAACAATGAAGGTGGCGGTCGGCTATGCCTTACCAATTGGACCTGAACCAACTTACTATTGTCGTTCGGTTCCACAGGGCTATGCTGTTGTCGGGGTGGATGAAGTTATATATGGATTTCATTAGATGAAGCTTGAATGCTCTAAAGGTGAAGGGGATGTGACTGAACTGAGATATGCCAAAAACAACACCATTCTATGGCGAAAGGAATACATCGTGCTTCCAAATCGGACGCCTAGGCCATCAACTTCTCAGAGCACTCCATCTTCGCCGCCGCCTCACCCGTCTCTAGCACAACAGTCGTCTCCGCCGCCTCACCCGTCTCCAGCGTAGCCTTCACCACCGTGTCAGCCATCTCCGGCACAGACGTCTTCGCCGCCGCGCCAGCCGTCTCCAGCGCGGTCGTCTTCGTCGTCGCGACAGCCATCTTAGCCCACTATTGCTCGGGGCCAAAAGCAAAAGAGTACCACTGCTACTCTGGGGCGTGGTAACCGATCACCGAGACGTCAACAGGAGCTCCTCCCAAAAGTACCAAAGGTTCATCCCAAGAAACCTTATGACAATACTCTAGAGGAGACTGCGGTGATTACAAAGCAGCAAACGACAGAGTTTTTTGCTAAACTAAAGCGGCCGAAAGAGCCAGAGTTCCCCAGCACCGAAGAAGATAGAGCCTAAGTGCAAAAGATGTTGAAGACCCTTCACCAACCCGAGCCACGGCTGTCATCGGACTATGAGCGCTCTATTCTCAAGTCACATGCGGCAAAGAAACGGTCGAAGAGTAGTAGTGCAAGTAGGAAATCAGTTCCCCTGCTCAGAGAACAAAAAAACCAATTGTGTCCCCCGCTCAAGGTGATTTCCCATACCAATGTGGGGTCAAGCAAATGTGTGGTCGAAGAGCAGTATGATCAAGAGGTAGTTACACTATACGGAGAAGCGGTCGATTCTCAAGGTATAACTATTGCTCGGTACATAGCCCAATTACAGTACTTCTCCGAGGTTGATGTAGCATACAAATACCGGCACATGAATTCTCTCGTCAAAACTGAGGAGGTCAAGAATCTACGAACAAAAATGCGAAGATTGCATAACTGGTACATGGATGCCTCAAAAGATGGGACAAACTAGATAATGCTGGAGTTAGAAACAAGCATTACGGGAAAAGAGATGACGTGGTAATGATTGAGTTTGACGAACTATTTCAGTTATTTAATCAAGACGCCATCGACAAATCGACCATCAGGGCCTATTATCTATAAGTACTATTTCTGTAATTAAGTCTCTAGCTAGCTCACCTTGTTTATTACATGTATAATCATACTCACTATATTATGCAGAATGAAGATTCTCGAATGCAAAAGAGGATGCATCTATGACATTGGGTTCATTGACCCATATATTGTTCATGAACATAATCTCAAAGAAAAACCTAAGGAAACAAAGGATAATATTGTACAGGCATTAAGGTTTCGAGAAACCAAAAGGGAAATACTATTTTATTACAACTTTGAGTGAGTGTTATTGTATTTTACACATTCTATTTTGCTTATGTTAAGTGTATAATTGATGAGTTATGCCTGTGCAGCTTCCACTATATTCTGCTAATCATTCAACCTGACAAAGGGGTAGTACAAGTCATGGACTCGAAACATAAACCCCCTGAGCAGTGGGTGGACATGCAGATGATGCTCCAGCGGTAATTTCAATCATTATGGCACTATATCGGCAACTTTTTTGAATTTCCTGATATCAAGTTATTAATCACTCCTTTTATTTGTTTCCTTTGTCGGGCAGTGGAAACTGTTCACAAACAAGGCTAAGGGTGAATGGAAAGAGGAGCTTACATTTCAACCACTAGATGTAAGTACTACTAGCTAGTTCCGTACATCTCTTTGATTCTACATTCGATACAATTATCATGTTTGATTATTATTTTGATTGAACTATGTTCTCGTAAAGTGTCCGACGCAAGGACCCGGAAATAATTTATATGGATATTATGTTTGCGAGTTCATTCGTCAGACGTGCTATAAGAACGACAGAAATTTAGAGAAACTTCACGTACGTAAACAATATTCACAGTTTTTTATTACCATCAATTGTGTTTACTTTCATTCATATATGTTGACTACTTATTTAAATCAGATCGAACGGTCTTGTACCAAAGGATAGCGTATGGGCAATTTAAGAAGAATTGGTGGGATTCTTAGATGCAGAGGTCCTAAACCCAAAAGGAGAATACTATCGAGAGTTCTATATAAGGCAATAGGGACCATAAAAACAGATTATATTGTATATATATGCATGAAACTCGTGTACCGAATGTAATATATTCGACACTTCGATCTCTATATTAATGATGATGTTGTGTAATATAATAGTTCCTTCATTGCTGAGTGCAAAACACAAAATAAAAAGGAAAACAATAAATGA
Organism: Avena insularis; assembly: GCA_023614405.1. Classification (NCBI taxonomy): domain Eukaryota; kingdom Viridiplantae; phylum Streptophyta; class Magnoliopsida; order Poales; family Poaceae; genus Avena; species Avena insularis. The sequence continues at coordinate 287,678,212 of CM042695.1, forward strand.
AAAAATACAATATGAATTCTCTCACGTGGCACAAAACGTTCCCCAAATACTGCCATGGCACAAAAGTGGCCAAAATGAATTTTCTGTCGCAGCATAAAAAAGTGCCAAATTGCTATCGCGGCAGAGAAACATCTATCCCGGCTCGTAATACGAACCGGAACAAATGTTCCTCCCCCTCACGCCAGACATCGGCCACGTGGAACCCTGTTCGTCCCGGTTCGTAGCCCAACTGGAACTAAAGAAGGGCTTTAGTCCTGATTGCCCCGTCCTGGTTGGGCAACCGGGACTAAAGCCCCTTACGAACCGGGACAAGAGGCCCTGTTTCCACTAGTGATGTGGCAGACTGGATGAGGTGTATAGGATGCATGCTTATAGAGAAACAGGGATAAACTATTTAATTATATAGGATACCTGTGGATGTGGATGTGGATTGCATTTGCAAGATACCACTAAGCACTCGACGTCTTGCAGATGTGTGGTTGTGGTACCATGAGCGATTGGGTATACTTAGGCCTTTCATAATGGGGTGTATCTTAGCATGTTTTCATAGAAGAAATTAAAACTTAAGAAACAACCATCACAATGCAATGTTTCTTAGTGGTATTGCATTTAATGATATTAGTCCCATGCATGTATGTGATTGGTCTAGCTAAGTTTTTTCCTATGATATCGTGCAAGTGGTGTATCTTAGCTGAGAGCAAGTACAATAGTGGGCTATAAGCTTGCTGACATGGCATTTTTGTATATGTGGAGGAGAGAGATAAGCAAAAAATGCAAGTTGTTGGCTCTCATGCAAGAGCTGTCTCTACACGTGCTCCTAGGCAAAAAACATTAAATGAAAGAAAGTAGAAAGAGAGAAAATAGCAACTAGTACTAATCTAATAGCTAACCTTATAGCCAACTCTATTGTACAAGCTAGCTCTTGATGACATGGAAACTTCATATAGCCAGCTTGCTAGCTACACTATTGTTCTTGCTCTAAGGCTAATCATATTGGGAGTAACATTCATATACATGCAATGCTAAGTAAGCAAATTGATGACATAACAAGATAATAAATAAATAAATAAAGAGAGAGGGGTAATAACTTAGCTAGTTACCATAACATCAGGCTGGTCATTGTGGGGAGTAACATAGAGTAGTAACATGTATATGCTAGTAGTCTAAGTTACTACCTCCATAGTGTAAAATAACATTGATGTGGTATCATATTGCAATGTAGACTCGATTTTATCTTAGAATGTGTGATGTTATGGTAATGTCTTTCATACTGAGTCTCTTAGCATTCTATCCTTGGTAAAATGCTTATGTGGCATCTTATTTAATGATTAAAGAGAAGTGTGTTGTATCTTAGGCCTTTTACAATGGGTGTATCTTAGGTCTTTTACGATGGGTGTATTTTAGGCTGGTCATAGTGCATAGTAACTTAGACTAGTAACATGCATATGTTACTAGTCTAGATTACTACCTCCATAGAGGAAAATAACTTAAGTGTGGTAACATGAAATATCGCATTAATTAGGTTGTAGACTCACTTTGCCTTGATATGTGTGATGTTACAGTAACATAGCTAGTTACTCTATCTATCTATCTCTTTCCTCATTAACTCATTGCAACGTAAGAAAAAATGCTGAGTTGGACTCTTAGTTACTAGTGAAGTTAGCCCCACTATGACCAAACTTAGCTCTATATCCTAGGAAATTTGCTTATGTAGCACCATAGTTAGATGAAAGAGAGTGGTGTTGTATCTTAGCTAAGCTACACCTCCTGGACACAATCATAGGCAAAAAAATCGGCTAGCTCAATCCTATGCATGCATGAACCCCAAATTATTAAATGCATAAACACTTTAGATACACTCTTAAGAAATAGTGCATTAGAGTGACTGTTTCTTAGAATATATCAGTGTCTATGATACCTTGCTAAGAAACTATCTATTGTGAAAGGCCTTAGCTAAGATACAACACTTGCATGCTATCATAGGGAAAAAAATTGGTTAGTTCAATCACACACATGTATGAGCACAAATTCATTAAGTAAAACATCTCTAAAAACACCATCTAAGATACACCCCATTATGATACTTGTTTCTTAAGTTTTAATAGCTCCTATGAAAACATGCTAAGAAGCACCCCATTGGAAAAGGCCTAATATAGCTAGTTATTACAAGCTTCTCTCTTATTATTTAATTGCATGCCACGTAAGCAAAAGTTACTCCACTATAACTAGTTGGCAATACATGTAGGACTATATTACTATTCAAGTTATTCTCACTATGACTAGCCTCACACATACCAATACCATATGAGCATAGAACCTAAGACCCCATTTGGAATAGGAAAGGAAAGCAAGTGAGAACCTTTGGAATTAGAAACATCGGAATTTTGCAGCAAGGGTCGTTTGGAACGCAGGAAGACAACCTACAGAAAATCAGACTAAACAATGTTTGCTTAAGGAAATTAGATTAGTATAAAAGAAGCCATTAATCGATGTCCATGTCGTACTACTAGTATAAATTTATTTATTCTATATTTATTTATCTGAAAAGAGGTGCTCTCTACCACAGGTTTCTTATCCTCTTTCATCACATCTTCAAACTGACGCTGGCAAGAAGGCTAGCAAGTAGCTTCCATTGTATAGTTTCTTCACTGCAAAGAACAACTCGATTTGGAGGCCTTCGTGCGGGAAAACGGAGAGCACATGGTAGTGCCATGGCTGTGTGCAGGGGGCACAGTCGAGTGGTACGGCCGTCGCACGGCCATGGCAACCGATGGCTGCAGCGAGGAAGCCCGGCGGCCTGGAGCAGAAAAGATGGAGGGGAGTAGCCCTTGCGGACGGGACTTCTGCAGCCGTGAACGGTAATTTTTTAATCGACAGCTCTCTAATCTTGCGTGTTTGGCTCTAATCTTGCTTGTTTGGCTTCGTCGGTGGTGAAGGTGTCTCGGACTTCACGCAGGAATGAAATAAAATGAGGTCGGACCAGATGTTTCCAATCCTAGGAAATTCCTGCAGAAGTGAAGGAATCAAATTTCTATCATGTGGGATTCCTGCGTCCATTCCCGCGTCCCAAACGCTGCAAAGGAAAAGTTTCCTACGGAAACAGTTTTCATTCACTTTTCCTACGATTTTCCCGTGTTCCAAATGAACCCCTAATTATTTAGTCCTTATATAACACCACACAAATGGTACTACCAACTATGAATAAATTAGTAATATGTGTATGTTACTGCTCTAAGTTACTTAGCACTATAATCAGCTTAAGATATAACAACACTTTTTTTCTTTATGAAGTGACATATCATATAGACAAAACGCCTAGGATATCGCACTAAGAATCATCAATTATGAAAGGTCTTACTGTTTGCTCTGTCTATTGGAAGTTGGTCTGAGCGAAGCGTGGATTGGTTAGAATAGCGTCCAGCTGCTTGAGACACAGCAACCAAGGAGAACTAATTAATGGACTCAACTAATTGAGAACATCAATATCTTCTGACCGGTGATGTGCTCCATTATAGGCACATGGACGAATTGAGCAGATGCACGATGTGTGGCATTGAGGACTCTTGGGGGCATCCTCTGCTCGATTGCAACATGTCTCACTACGTGTGAGCTCTAGTCGATGAGGAAGTGATTCAACACATGATCCCAACCGTTGAACCATCAACTAAACGACGGTTGTTCTCAATGATGGAATCGCTTAAGCATGATGATTTCATTGAATTAGTTGTTACGCTGTGGGCACTATGGTATTCTCGACGGCGATTGATAGTAAAAGTGGAGGCAACCCTGTCAATATTAGGCACGGGAGGGTGTGTTGGCAGCGGTGTGTCAGAGTGCAGCAAAGATTTTCTTGTGGGGCATCTCATCCTCATGGTGATGGGGGTTTAATCCCAGGAATCTTATAAAAGCGATGGCCTGCCGTGAAGGATTATCATTGGCACAAGATGTCGGACTTGAGCAGGTTTGCATCGCTTCGGATTGTCTGCATGTCATCAACAATATCCAATGACCATATCATGGGGAGTATAGCACGATTATCGCAGAGAGCCAGAGATTATGGAGACGACGTCCACATCCGGGACCGCGGTTTTAGGCATGAGACAAGGAACTGTACGAAGGACATACTGGACCCATTTTTTAGTCATTCCCCTAGTCAGCATTTGGCCTAACTTTCATCCGGCCTTCCCAAGCCGAATCCAGGATACTGGGAACCATCTGAGAACGCCGGATGGAGCGGAATCGATGAAAAAAACTCGCCCATGGCCCCGCCCTGTCAGCATGTGAAGCTGAGTCATCCTCGTCCCGTCGCCTCAGCTCCCGCGACAGACCGCCGGACAATGACTGTCCATCTCGTCGGCCACGCGTCGTCGTAATAGCGCACCACCGCCGACCCGTCTTCTCGTCGTTTCCTCCTTTACTGCCCATGCCGCTACACCCCACCCACCTTCGACGCCCTTTTCCTCTTTTTGGCTATAAATGCCGACGTCCTCGCCGGTTCCTAGAGCACACACTCTCACCTCCCATTCCCCACCCACAAATTCTTCCTTCGGCGACAAGAAGAAAACCTCGGCGGCAGCAATGGCGGAGAGATACCCTGGCGAGCCGGCGGCAGCGAACGACTTCGGCCGGCGGTCTCTCCAGCCGTGCGAGGCAAGGCTGCTTCACGACGTCGGCTGCCCGGCGCCGCTGGACTTTCGGTGCCCGCCGACCTGGATGCTCAGCGCCAGCGGTGTGCCGGTGCCGGAGGACGCCGACATGGTTGAGAAGATCTAGGCGGCCTTCACGGCCATGGAGGATCCGGAGCTCGCCGAAGACCCGCGTAACCTGGTTTACTGGGAGAATTTCTTCATCGAGAGCTGGAACTAGCAGCTGGCCTCCTATGACAACGCTGGCACACCGCCTAAGCGGCACAACGCCGCCGGATGCCATCGGTGGTGGAGTGCACCAGGACGGACGCTCGCGGCTGTCCTCGAGCACATTGCCACCGGCAACCACCCTAAGTTGGGATATCCTCCTCGCTCGCCGCTGTCGGCCGCTCGATGTCGTGCGGTGGCCAACTAGCTACCGAGGAGGATGGCCTCCCTCTCTTCATCTTCCTTGCCATCGGCATCATGCTCATCTGGCTCAGCGCCGGCACAGTCGCCATGTCTCTGCTCCGTCCAGTGATGAATAACATATCAAAATATCTGTGTATCATAAATAACAAAGGACCCAGAGTAATTATTTATTACAATAAAGCCTAGCTCTAGGATAGCTCAACTTATTCAAGTAGCAACATAAATGAATAAATCCTCCATTCTTCAAACCTACAAGTGAACAAGTGCCGAGTGGAGTACCGCGACCTAATCGATCACTCAGAATCTGAATATCCTGCAACATGAAACGTAGCAGCCCCGAAGGGTTAATACATGGAATATATGGCAAGTAGAGCTATTAAAAGGAGACAATAAATCTAGCATCTACATGCTTATTTGGCAAGTGGAGTTGTGGCTAGCTTGCATTTGCAAATATGTTTGTCCTACTTTCATAAACATTTTTTTTATTTTCTTTGAAAAGATTCCAAATAAATTAACCCATCAACATTAAAGCAAATAGGAAATTAGAATGAGCGAGAAACATGTCATAAACTCAATATCAAACAACACAAACGTCCATAACCGGGGACACGGCTAATAGATTAGATTATACACCCTAGTATACTTTACCCATGTGACTTGGTCAACCCAGCTTGTACCATCACTCTCATATTGGGTGATGATAGGGAGAAGTCAAAAAAGGGGCCATTCGGGAAGTAGCTCCTCAAACCCGACACGCACCGTACCAACCTACCAAAACTCTATATCTCTGGCTAGGTGGGGTTCGAGTTGCCACAACCTACTAAGTCCAACCAACCTCACATTTCATTATTCGCACATGGTTGTACACGTAAACTACCAAATAAAGAAGCCAATCATTTTCTCTTGATACCTGGGCGCCTTTCGCAATGATAGCATCAAAAAATATCAATCCTATCAAACCTAGGAGGTTCATTGATTAACTTCTTTTTAGTTTTCACAAACCAACACTTTTAGAAACAACTTTCAGTGGCGTATCCCAGACCTCGTCTATCATAGCACGGCTAAGCACATCTACCAAGGGTGGCTCAACTATAAGAGATCCCTACCATATAATAGGACATAATATAGCGATAGTAGTTCCTATCATGCATCTACAAAATACACCACAATGCATTGAAAATAGTAGGACAATAATCATGAACAAATTAGCATCTACTTGCCTTGGCTGCAGCGGTCGAATGAACAATCCTCACACGAGCAAGCGTTGCACTCTTCACAATCTACAAGACACAATTGCAACACATAAACAATTCAAACACAACCATAGATAAATGCACAAATACATACATGGATTCTTAATGCAAGTTTTAGTAGCATATGAGTGTTCTCTGTTGTTTATGACAACTGATGATATGCATGAAAGAATTTTGATGCAATGGAAAACATTTGATAAGAAATAGTGATCCAAATAATAGATTCTAAGGCAAACAATAATTCTAGGTTGTGTACTATTTTCTAAAATCTGGCATAAATACCTACTATATGCGCAAGTTGATTTGTGACCAGGGCCAACTGGAATCACGCAAAAAGGACTTACAGAACTTTTTGTATAATTAAAATACTTCAGAAAGCCTTTTAATTGCTTCTACAAATTTAAGTACTGTAAAGCTATCATCTTAATTCATAAACAGATTCTACATGTTCTTGTGAATCTGTAGACATATTATTTGTAATTTTCTGAGAAGTACTTAATTTACTATGATTTTATTACCCTAAAGAGGATATTAAACTATTTAATTATTCACGGCAAAACCTTTCTGGGAAAAGTCCTAACTAACAGCACAAAAATGTTCTACGTGAAAATATGAATCCAACGGTATATTATTTGTAATTTTTGGACCTGTAGATTAATTGCTATGAATTTTACAAGTTTATTTCATTTTCTGCAATTTTACAATTAATCTTTAATCGAAAAAGGGCAGCGCTGACTGGTCGTTGCTGACGTGGCGCTGACCGTGCAGGTTTGACTAGTCAGCGGTCAGCGCTGACTGTCAACGCGTGATCTAGACCGTGTATACTAGATCCAGCGGCTGTGCGCGCTCGCGAGGGGGGCTCACCAGCGGCGGTCGGGAGTTGACGACGACGATGGTTCCGGCGGTCCTTGGTGGCGGCGAAGAGCAGGACGGGGCTGGCGGTGAGCGGTGGTTCCTGGGGAAATGTTGGCGTCGCTCCACGTGCTCCCAAATTGCGATGGCGACGAGCTGGAGCGGCGCGGCGGCGCCGGTCTCCGGCGAAGGCTTCCGCTCTGGTACTCTCCTGCGGGAGGAAGGGTCGAGGGAGGCGGTCAGTGAGGGTAGCGTCCGAGGTGAGAGGAGGCGAGGGGGTGTCCGGTGCGGCGAGGCATGTGCTCACCGTGGCAATGGCGACGGCGGCGGTTCGAAAATTCGGCGAGGAATTGCATGTCCTCGCGGCGACGAGCAGATGCGATTCCAAGGGGTTTATGACGCGGGGCTCGCGGGCAAAAAGGCGAGGTAGGTTCAGGCGCGTGGCACGACCGAGCTCGCGAGAAAATCGGCTTCGGCCATTCTCAGTGTCCGTGCCCGACACGGCGGCGACGGTGTCGTTGGCTGGCATGGCGGCAAGTGGCGGATGCGGCTGTTTCAGCGCTGGCGTCACATTGCTGGCTACCAGCCCCACCCGGTCTGTCAGTGGCAAGGCGTATGTTTTCCTTTTTTTGTTTTCTGAACTGTAGGCTTAACTAGATTTTTCTGCAGGTGTAAACTGTGTGTCTGAAAATCTGGACTGTAACTTTTCTAATTTTCAAAAGGCCATAACGTTTGATATGCTAATCTAAATGAGGTGATTCAAATTGCTACAGGTTCATGTTGGAACTCTCTATGAACATATGCATCCCAAATTACCATAATATTCCATTTTAACAGATGCAAGGTAGAAACTCATGCTATTCACCTATATACGATGAGTAAGCATTTGTGTGGTGTTTTTGACAAAAGTTTTCAAAACTGAATTTTTTCAAGGATGATTATGGTGTAATGACATGTATAATATGCAGTACCAATTCTAAAGATTGGAATATGACAAGACTAACCCACTTAAGATGAATCTCGTCCCTGAGATTCGGCATGGCTAGCAAATAGGTGTTGGTGGTCCTCTCGGAGGTCATCCTCTCGCTCCCAAGTGGCTTCCTCTTCGGTGTGATGGCTCCATTGCACCTTGCAAAATCTGATTGTCTTGCTACGGGTAAACCTCTCCGCTGTCTCCAATATCTTGACCGGCTTCTCCTCATATGTCAAGTCACTCTCCAGCTGAACCTCCTCTAGCAGCACGGTGTCTCTCAATGGTGTATCCACCATCTCCGGATGGCACTTCTTCAGCTGGGACACATGGAACACGTCATGAACAGCGGACAGAGCCTCTGGCATCTCCAACTGATATGCAACTTCTCCCTTGCGTGCTAAGACCCGGTATAGTCCTATAAACTGAGGTGCCATCTTACCTTGATTCCAAATCTCTTATCCCACGTAGTGGTGATACTTTGAGGTACGCTCTATCTCCGATCTCATACACCACTTCCTTGCACTTGGCATCAGCGTAGCTCTTCTGTCTTGATTGTGCTACCTTCAGCCTGTCCCTAATCGAAGTGACCTTTCTCCTCGGCGCCCTTGATCAAATCAGGCCCAAATAGCTGACGCTCTCCTACTCCATCCCATAGCAATGGTGTCCGACACCTTTTCCCATATAGCACATCAAACAGTGACGTCTTAATTCTGGTGTCGTAGCTGTTGTTGTAGGAAAACTCGACAAATGGAAAATTCTCATCCCAACTAGAGCCATGAGCCAAAGCGCATGCTCTCAACATATCCTCCAAAATCTCATTCACCATCTTTGTCTGTCCATCTGTCTGAGTGTGGAATGTTGTACTAAACTCCAACCTAGTTCCCAATGACTCATGCAGTTGGCGCCAAAAGTGTGATGTAAATTGGGTGCCTCTATCTGATACAATGCTCTTGGGAACTTCATGTAGGCACACAATCTTGTCCATATAAATCTTGGCTAACCTTACACTCGTGTAGGTGGTCTTCACCGGTATAAAATGGGCTACCTTGGTTAAATGGTCGACCACTACCCAAATAGAGTCATATCCAGACGTGGTCTTGGGCAATCCTGTGATAAAATCCATTCCCACTGTATCCCACTTCCAATCCGGTACGGGCAATGGCTATAGCAATCCTGCTGGCTTCTGGTGTTCCGCCTTCACTCTGCTGCATACATCACATAAGGAAATATGCTGTCACATACCAAATTTTAGATTTGGTCTTGCACATTATTCATATCATTGCATCATGCTTTTCCATGCAAAACCGTCGAGTGAAAAGGTTCGGCGAAACGCTATTTGCAAAACCCTATTCTATTTTGCTACGAGGCTCCTGCGGGAGGCTTTAGTAGGACTAGCGTTGACCACCCTTGTAGACTAGTGGTTTCGCTCAAACCTTGACCTTAGATTGTTCCCCTCGACTACACAAAACCGTAGGAGCAAGAATCGCTCCAATCGGAGCTCGTACGGAGAAGTTGTCGCCGTTTTAGTGAATCGTCGGAAAACGGTCCGAATTTTGGACCGATTTCCGAGTCCGAAAACAACTTCGAACCGAATCAGTTTTGATTTCCACGTGGCGCCCCACAAATAAGAGGCCACCCGGCCTCGGGAACCGTGCCCGCCGACCCCACCCTGCCCGCGATCGAGCCGCCCCGCTTGCCTCGTTCCGAGTGCCCGCCGCCATCGCCCTCCTCCTCGGGATCGCCCCCGCGCGCCGCCTCCTGGCCGCATCCCGCCGCCAGGTGAGGTCGTCGCCTCCTCTCTCTTCTCTCGCCGCTTCCCCGCCCGCTGCCCCCGCGCGCGGCGCTTGCGCCAGCGCTGCCGGCGCTGCCTGCTGCGCCGCCCGCGCTGCGTCTTGCGCTGCGTCATTGCTGCGCGCTTCTTCGCCGCTTGCTTGCGCCGCCGCTTCGCGTTACCCGCATGCGCTGCCGCGCTGCTACCCACGCATGCTCGTGCGAGACGTCGCTGCCGTTGCTTGACCGTTTTAATCCGTTGCGCTGACCCTCTCCATCCGCGCAGGAAAAACACCGACCCGGAACCGATCGCCGCCCCGTTCGGAACTCGTCGCCGTCCGTTTCGTCGCTTGTTTCCGGTAAGACTACAGCCACCGTCAGATTTCAGATCAGCGGCTCAGATCGTTCGTTGACCGGTCAGACTCAGGCGTTGACTAGTCAGACGCCCGATCGGCGAATCGTTGGCGATCCAACGAACCACAGTTGACTGGTTAATTTCGTTAATCCTTTTAGTTGACAGATTTCGGTAGAATCTTGTAAATTACGTAGAAATTAAACCGTTTGGCCAAAAATTGCAAATAAAATATGTATAGATTCAGCGAGTCGTGTAGAATATCGCTGTACCTTTGGTTCAGGCTTTTGCAGCAAGGTTTAGTACAGTTTAATCAAACTAGTTAGTGGCCTTTTCGGAGTAATAAATTCGTAGAAAAAGATCCGTAGCTCCAAAAATCGCGTATGATATGTCCTTGGATTCAGTGGAACGAGGGGAATCTCATCCTGAATTAAAAAGATAGGCTTACAGTAAAAACTTTTGTAGAAACTGTCTAGTGGCTTTCTGCAGTGTTTTAATTACTCGGGGAGTTTTGTAATTCCTTTTTGAGTAATTCCAATTGGTACTGTTTCTAATCAGCGATGCCTATGCGGTAGAATGTTTCCAAGATTTTACAAATAGTATACTACCGGTAGTGAATTATTTGAGTTCTAGCTCTAGTTTTGAGCACTACTTTTACTTAATAGTTTTCCTAGCGCTAAAACTATTTTCCATGCATGCAATCGGTAGTATTATGGAATAGGATGTTGTGGTGCAGCTGTAGCACCAATTCACTTGTCGTTTTTGCATTCATGCATCATATTTGTTGCATATGCTTGTGGATTGTTTGTTTATGAATGCAATTGTATCATGTAGATTGTGACGAGTGCAACGCTTGCTCGTGTGTGGATTGTTCTTCCGACCGCTACAACCAAGGCAAGTAGATGCTACCTTGTTCATGATATCGTCCTACTATTTTCAATGCATTGTCGTGTATTTTGTAGATGCATGTGTAGGATGATACTATCGCTATGCTATGACCTATTATTGTGGTAGGGCTTTCCTGGTAGATGAACCACCGTTGGTAGATGTGCTTAGCCATGCTATAATGTACGAGGGCTGGGTTACATCACTGAAAGTTGTTTTCTAAATGAGTTGTTTTGCAAAAACCAAAACAACTTAATCAATGAATCTCCTGGGTGTGATGGGATTGATAATTTTTGGTGGTTTATTGCGGAAAGGCACCCAGGTATCAAGAGAGAATGATTGGCTTCTTTATTGTGTAGCTTACGTGTACAACCATGTGCCAATAATGGAATGGACGGTTCGTTGGACTTAGTAGGTTGTGGTGACCCGAACCCGCGTATCCAGAGATGTAGAATTTTGGTAGGTTGGACCGGTGCGCGTCGGGATTGGGGAACTACTTCCCGAACGGTCTCAACTTGGACTTCTCCCTATCACCACTCAAAATGAGAGTGATGGTACGAGCTGGGCTAGCCAAGTCGCATGGGTAAAGTGTACTAACCTCTGCAGGGTGTATAATCTAATCGATTAGCCGTGTCCCCGGTTATGGACAACTGAGTTGCTTGATATTGATTCCATGACATGTTTCTCGCTCATTCTAATTTTATAATTGTTTTAATGTTGTTGGGTTAACTTAATTGGGATCTTTTCAAAGAAAATCAAAACTGTTTATGAAAGTAGGACAAATGTATTTGCAAATGCAAGCCAGACACAGCTCCACTTGCCAAATATGCATGTAGATGTTAGTACTATTGTCTCCTTTACTAGCTCTACTTGCCATACATTCCATGTATTGACCCTTCGGGGCTGCTACGTTTCATGTTGAAGGTTATTCCGATTCCGAGTAATCGATATAGGCCACGGTACTCCACTCGGCACTTGTTCACTTGTGGGCAATTTGAAGAATGGAGGATTTACTTTATTTATGTTGCTACCTGAATAATTTGAGCTAGCTTTGGTCTAAGCTTTTATTGTAATAATGGTACTCTGGATATTCGTTATTTATGATACATGGATATTTTGCTATGTTATTCATCTTATTCTATTGTGGGCCAATGAACCGATCCAGGGATTGGCATGTCACATAGAAGCCACGGTCTTTTCAGAACCGGGGTGTTACATATGCTCGGCGATATCTCCCTTCATGTTGTTCCACCAAAATCTGTCCTTCAAATCCATATACATCTTTGTATTACCCGGATGTATGGAATATGGCGAGTCATGAGCCTCCTAAAGAGTTAGCTTCCTTATCTCCGGATCGTTGGGCACACACAAACGATCTCTATACCACAAGGTTCCTTGCTCATCCTCGCGGAATGCCTTTGCTCAATCCTCCTTCATCTTTTCCATTATCACCTCTATCTCCTTTTCTTCTACTTGAGCTTTCATGATCATGTCTTGTAGCTTTGGTGGGACTTCCATTGCTGTCAAATATCCCTCGGACACTACTTCCAGTCTAAGCTCCCTGAATTGCTCACACAAATCCTCGGGTAATTCTCCCACAGTCAATCCATTCGCATAGACCTTCTGGCTTAGAGCATCCTCTACCACATTGGCTTTTCCTAGGTGATATTGCAGATTCAGATCATAGTCCTTGATAAGTTCCAACAATCTCATTTGCCTCATGTTCAGTTCCTTCTGTGTGAATGTGTACTTCAAGCTCTTGTGGTCAGTGTATGCATCGCAGTGTTTTCCCATCAGATAGTGCCTACATACCTTGAGCGCATGCATAAACGATGCTAATTCCAAGTCATGCGTGGGGTAGTTCCTCTCATGGTGTTTAAGTTGCCGCGAGGCATAATACACCACTCTCCCATCTTGCATCAACACACTTCCAAGTCCCTATCGAGATGCATCACAGTACACTTGGAAATCCTTCTGAAGATCAGACATAGAACAGGTGCGGTCACTAGGCGACGCTTTAGTTCCTGAAAACTAGCTTCACACACCTTGGTCCACTCAAAATTCTTCTCCTTTTTTAGTAGTTCTTTCATTGGCTTCGCGATCTTGGAGATATTCTCTATGAACCTCCTATAGTATCCAGCAAGTCCCAAAAAGCTCCGAATATCGCCCACATTATTGGGCGCTTCCCATTCAGTAACTGACAACACCTTGCTTGGGTCAACAGCAACTCCTTCTCCTGACACCACGTGTCCAAGAAACCCAACAGTGTTCAACCAAAACTCACACGTGCTGAATTTAGCCTACAACTTATGTTCCCTCAGCTTCTCCATAATCAGTCGCAGTTGTTTCTCATGCTCAGCATCATCCTTGGAATATATCAGTATGTCGTCGATGAACACCACCACGAACTTATCCAAGTAGTCCATAAACACCTTGTTTATCATGGTCATGAAATATGCCGGAGCATTTGTTAGTCCAAAAGACATGACCGTATACTCATATAAACCATACCTAGTGGTAAAAGCAGTCTTGGGAATGTCTTCCTCACGGATCTTTAATTGGAAATAGCCCGATATCATATCAATTTTGCTAAACACCTTTTCTCCTTCCAATTGATCAAACAAATCATTCATGTTCGACAGGGGGTATTTGTTCTTGATGGTCACTTCATTCAGCAAGCGATATTCCACCACCAACCTCTTGCTACTGTCCTTCTTCTCCACAAACATAACATGTGCACCCCTTGACGATGAAATGGGCTGAATAAATCCCTTGTCCAACTGCTCTCTGAGTTGTTTCTTTAATTCCTTCAGCTCATCCACATCCATCTTGTATGGCCTCTTTGCTATAGGTCCTGCTGCCGGCATCAAGTCGATGAGAAACTCCACATATCTATCAGGTGGCATCCTTGGTAGCTCCTCCAAAAACATGTCGAGGTACTCCCTTATTACATGCACTGTATCCATGCTAACCCCCTTAAGAGAATTTAACTTACACCTTCCCAGTCATACCGATGACTTGAACCTAATCCTCTTTCCATCCGAGGTTTTGAGAGAAACCGCTCGCTGCGCACAATCTATGTGTCCCTCATGCATAGACATCCAATCCATTCCTAGTATTACATATGGACCTTGTGACTCCAATATTACCAGATGTGCAATGAAATTGTGTGCTCCAATCCTCACAGTTAAGTCGCGGTATCCCGCACTAGCTATCATTTCCCCTCCAGGTGAGCTTACTCTAATAGACCCTTTTAGAGACTCCATAGGTAACTTATACTTATCCACAAATGCCCTTGATATGAATGAATGTGATGCACCAGTGTCGAAAAGAATAAGTGCAGGGTGGGCGTTGATTGGAAACTTACCAACCACAAGTTCAAGATCATCTGGGATCTCCTCCACATTCATGTGGTTCACTGTGGCCTTCTGGTTGGCGCCTGGCTTCAGTCCCTTCTTCTCTAGACAGTTGTCTGCATAATGTCCTTTCTGGTTGCACTTGAAGCATATCACTTCACTCAGGTCCTTCTTCACATAGTGGCGATCACGGTTGCGGTCATGTCCATTGTGTCCTCTAGAATGGTGAGTGTGTCCTCCCTTGTGGCTTTGGCGGCTGCTCTTGTGACTCTCATGGTGATGTCCATTGCTTCCATGGTTGTGGCGGTCATGGCTTCCATGGCGCCCATAGTCACTTCCTCCATGCTTGGAGTATCCATCATAAGAAGTGTGAGACTTGTGGTGAGATCCAGAGTGGTGGTTGGTGTGCTTCCTCTTGCGGTTTTCCACCTGTTTATGCTTCCCCTACAGAATTTTGGCCTTGTCCATAAGCTCTTAAAAAGTGGGGCAATAGACCACAGACAACTGCAGCGAGAGCTCATCACTGAGGCCATCTAGGAACCTCTCTCTCCTCTTGGCATCAATGTCAACATCCTCAGGGGCATAACGCGACAGGTTGTTGAACTCCTCTATGTATTCTGCCAGAGTGCGGTTGGTTTGGCGCAAGTTGCGGAACTCCTTCCTCTTTAGACTCAGAACCTCTGAAGAGACATGGTTGGTTTTGAAACCTTTCTCAAACATGGCCCAAGTAACTGTGTCCAGCAGGTGGGTGATCTGGAAAGTATCCCACCACGAAGCAGCTGGTCCCTCCAGTAGGTGAGCAGCAAACCTCACCTTTTCAGCATCAGTGCATCCAACAGTTACCAGATCCTTATTCACCGAACGCAACTAGTCAAAAGCAACCATTGGTTTAGGTGTAGTAGAAAACTTTGCTGGCCTTAGCCTCAGAAACCTTGCAAGTGAATCACCTTGGGGCTGGTTGTTCCCGTTGTTGTTGTTCTGGGCAGCCATCAATTGGGTCATCACCTGAGCTAGCTGCACCTGTGCTGCTACAAGCTGCTCTATCTCAGTGGGTTGATAGCGGGGAGGCATCTACGGTTCAGCACAGGTAAGCTTAGAAAGAATCCACTGCGAAAATAAGATTCTACACATGCATAATGATCAAACAACAACAAAACAACCACAGACAATCACAAACAAGCATCACATCAGCAATCATGCAAACAAGCACCGTCCCAGGAGTTTATCCTAGCAATATACAACTACAAAACAATTTAGAGGCAAAAGCAACAGCTATAAACAAAATAAGCCATCAAAAACATAAAACAGGAAATCTGCCAGAACAGTACAACACTGTTCACGTTTTTTTTCCTGACTTAAACTCATCAGAAAATTTAGCTGATTTTTGTGCGTATAGTACAGGAAGTTTCGCACCAAATTATGTTTTTTCAGAATTTTCCCAGTTACCAAATAAACATGAAAAATCATACAGTACAGTAGGTTCAGCAGAAATCTGCAGCAGGAATATCACGAAAATTAACCAAAACTTTGTCAAAACTGATTTATAAATTCGCACAAATATTCCTGAAACTTTAGACTACACAAAAGAACATCCCTAACACTTTAAACTAACAGCAGCGAAGTTTTACATTGATCGAGGCCTTAAAACTAACAAAGTATCCTAACAAAGACTAATTGGTGGCCATCTAAATACTTCATGAAGAGGTTGCAGTAGGTCCTTGCATTCATGCGTTGGCACTTCAGTTCACGAACCATCCATGGCAATGGCATATACACCTCCCCTGAATCCTTGCTTGAGACCTCAAAATCCACCTCTTCGGGATCCTCTTCTTCTTCCTCGTCCTCTGCTGCAACAGCAATTGCTTCATCTCCTCCACCATCGCTGCCTCCATCCTCATCCTCATCATCTTAATCCTCATCCCTGTCATTGTTCCCTCCGTCATCATCATCATTGCCATCATCTCCATTGTTTTCATCATCAGGTGGTGGATTCAACTGTGCTTGGAGAGCGGCGATTTGAGATGCCATATCAATGATGGTTTGATATCTTTCCATCACCACTTGGTTACTCTCTTGGACAGTCCCTTGCAGCTGCTCTATGGCCTGATCCTTCTCCTGGACGGTCCCATTTAGTTGTGCTATGGTCTCATCCTTCTCCTGGACGGTCCCATTCAGCTATGCTATGGTCTCATCCTTCTCCTGGACGGTCCCATTCAGCTGCTCTATGGTCTCATCCCTGCCAATAAGCACTTGCTCCATGACATTCACAGCGGTGTGCAAGGTATCAATTTCCTGTCCTTGAACCACTAGACCTTTGCTGGCAAAATCAGCTATCCCTTTTATCTGCATCACCTTTTGAGCTAGAACTCCATTCACCATCTCCATGTCCTCTATGTGCTTCTGGCGGGATGACATGTTGTTCATGTTGCCCGGGGTGACCACAACTTTTCCATTCTCATCACGTCTTCCAACATGGAAGGGAGAACCTATTGGCAGCAGGTGTTGGTGAAGGTGGCACTGACGCGACAAGGCTTCATGCATAGCCAAGTCTACTCCGAGCTCCCAGTTGCAATACCGCTTGGTGTAGACCAGATGCCAGTGTTTGGCATGGTAGGATCTCTGAAGATGATAGTGGTAATATCCCAGGTGTCCTCTCCATACCCATAGGTGTATAATCTCCTTCCCTTGAACATGGGCAGCAGCACGACCAATGACTGTGAGAGCTCGTCCAACTGTCTTGCGAAGGGCCTTGGCGAGTGGATCCTGGCATACTCAGTCCTGGTGACTTCTCCCATCTATAAATTAAAAGAGGAAAGTGTGAGAACAACAAATGATAAGGGTTTACGAGAATTAAAGGCATAAGGATAAAAGACAGAGTTAATATAAACTTTAGTAATTCTATGGCTTCCTATTCCAAACCTAGGTCACGATCCTACAGTCGACACATAGGATCTGATACCATCTTGTAACGCTATGGTTCTGAAAAGACCATAGCTTCTATGTGACACGTCAATCCCCGGATCAGTTCATTGGCTCACAATAGAATAAAGATGAATAACATAGCAAAATATCTGTGTATCATAAATAACGAAGGATCTAGGGTAATCATTTATTACAATAAAGCCTAGCTCTAGGATAGCTCAACTTATTCAAGTAGCAACATAAATAAATAACTCCTCCATTCTTCAAATTGCCCACAAGTGAACAAGTGTCGAGTGGAGTACCGTGACCTAATCGATCACTCAGAATCTGAATATCCTGCAACATGAAACATAGCTGCCCCGAAGGGTCAATACGTGGAATGTATGGCAAGTAGAGCTATTAAAAGGATACAATAAACCTAACATCTACATGCTTATTTGGCAAGTGGAGTTGTGGTTAGCTTGCATTTGCAAATATCTTTGTCCTACTTTCATAAACATTTTTTTTATTTTCTTTGAAAAGATCCCAAATAGATTAACCCATCAACATTAAAGCAATTAGGAAATTAGAATGAGCGAGAAACATGTCATGAACTCAATATCAAACAACTCAGACGTCCATAACCGGAGACACGGCTAATCGATTGGATTATACACCCTGTAGAGGTTAGTACACTTTATCCATGTGACTTGGTCAGCCCAGCTCGTACCACCACTTTCAAATTGGGTGATTATAGGGAGAAGTTTAAGAAGGGACCGTTCGGAGGGTAGCTCCCCAAACCCGACACGCACCGTACCAACCTACCAAAATTCTACATCTCTGGCTACATGGGGTTCGAGTTGCCACAACCTACTAAGTCCAACCAACCGCCCATTTCATTATTGGCACATGGTTGTACACATAAGCTACAAAATAAAGAAGCTAATAATTTTCTCTTGATACCTGAGTGCCTTTCCGCAATGATATCACCAAAAAATATCAATCCCATCACATCCAGGAGGTTCATTGATTAAGTTGTTTTTAGTTTTCGCAAACCAACACTTTTAGAAACAACTTTGTGTGATGTATCCCAGCCCTTGTCCATCATAGCACGGATAAGCATATCTACCAACGGTGGCTCAACTACAAGAGATCCCTACCACATAATAGGACATAGCATAGCGATAGTAGTTCCTATCATACATCTACAAAATACACCATAATGCATTTAAAATATTAGGACAATAATCATAAAAAAATTAGCATCTACTTGCCTTGGCTGCAACGATCGAATGGACAATCCACACACGAGCAAGCGTTGCACTCGTCACAATCTACACTGCACAATTGTAACACATAAACAATCCAAACACAACCATAGATAAATGCAAAAATGCATGCATGGTTTCTTAATGCAAGTTTCAGGAGCATATGGGTATTCTCTGTTGTTTATGACCACTGATGATATGCATGAAAGAATTTTGATGCAATGGAAAACATTTGATAAGAAATAGTGATCCAAATAATGGATTCTAAGGCAAATAATAAGCCCAGGTTGTGTACTGTGTTGTAAAATATGGTATAAATATCTACTGTATGGTCAAGTTGATTTGTGACCAGGGCCAACTGGAATCACGCAAAAAGGACTTACAAAACATTTTTTATAATTAAAATACTCCAGAATGCCTTTTAATTTCTTCTGCAAATTTAAGTACTGTAAGGCTATCATTTTAATTCATAAACAGATTCTACAGGTTATTGTAAATCCATAGACATATTATTTGTAATTTTTTGAGCAGTACTTAATTTACTATGATTTTATTATCCTAAAGAGGCTATTAAACCATTTAATTATTCATGGCAAAACCTTGCTGCAAAAGTCTGAACTAAAAGCACAGCAATGTTCTACGTGAAAATATGAATGCAACGGTATATTATTTGTAATTTTTGGACCTATAGATTAATTTCTATGAATTTTACAAATTTATTTCACTTTCTGCAATTTTACAATTAATCTTTAATCGAAAAAGGGCAGCGTTGACTGGTCGTTGCTGACGTGGCGCTAACCGTGCAGGTTTGACTAGTTAGCGGTCAGCGCTGACTGTCAACGTGCGATCTAGACCGTGCATACTATATCCAGCGTTTGTGCGCGCTCGCGAAGGGGGGGCTCACCGGTGGCGGTCGTGAGTTGACGACGGCGGTGGTTCCGGCGATCCTTGGCGGCAGCGAAGAGCAGGACGGGGCTGGCGGCGAGCGGCGGTTCCTGGGGAGGCATCGGCGTCGCTCCACGTGCTCCCAAACTGCGACGGCGATGAGTTGGAGCGGCGCAGCGGTGTCGGTCTTCGGCGAAGGCTTCCGTGGCTCCTGGTACTCCTGTGGGAGGGGAATGGGGTCAGGGTGAGGCGGTCGAGTGAGGGGGTAAGCGTCCAGGGGTGAGAGGAGGAGAGGGGGTGGCCAGCACGGCGAGGCATGTGCTCACTGTGGCAATGGCGACGACAACGGTTGATGACCCACAAGTATAGGGGGTGTATCGTAGTACTTTCGATAAATAGGAGTGTCGATCCCAACGAGGAGCAGAAGGTGCTAAACAGTGGTATGAAGCAGGAAATCCCTGTGAATACTTAACAAACGGATTTTTAGTGGTTTTCTGATAAGGTAATAAAACAAGGAGCAAGTAACAAAGGTAACGAACAAACAGAGCAAGTGGCCCAATCCTTTCTTAGCAAAGTACAAGCCGGTGGAAATACTTATAAGGACCAAACATTCTCGAGGACGCATGGGAATTCTGTCAAGTGCTTTCGCTTCAAATAGCTGAGTACTCTTGTCTGGTGTTGTAAGTGTTGTGTGGGTGAACCTATGCTAAAGTACCGACCGTACTTGGACTAATACATACTTGTGATTAAATCCCCTGCAAACATCCGTAACTACAGGAAAGTGATTAAGATATAAATCTAACCACAACCTTAAACTCTGAGATCCTACGCTCCCTTGTGAAAAGGTGTCCTAACGGGGATTCAGGTTTATGTCACTCCGGCAACCCCACAATTAGTAGACAAATACACAATGCATCCCCCTAGGCCCATAAATGGTGAAGTGCCATGTAGTCGACATTCACATGACACCACTAGAATAATAGCACCACAACTTAAATACTAAACCATTGAATAATAACTCATCACAGATTCACTACTAACAACATGACTTCTCCCATGTACTCAAGAACTAAGCGAACTACTCACAAGACATCATATGGATCAAGATCAAAGATGATATGGTAATGGATAACAATCTGAACATAAACAATAATTCAATGGTTCCACTCACAAGCATCAACTACAATAGTAATCAACACCGGGAAAGTTTCCCCTAATGAACTAAGCAATATCCAACACAATTGTTACAGCGGGACGGAGTGGTGGTGATGGTGCTGGTGGAGATGATGGTGTGGCTGATGATGATGATGATCCCGATGAAGCCTAGCTTGATGACGGTGTTGATGGCGACGGTCTCCCCTCTCCGGGAAGGAATTCCCCTGGCAGAAATCTGTCTGCCGGAGAGATCTTTCTCTCTCGGTGTTTTCTGCCTCCTAGAGTCGGCGGAAATCTATCTGTGGTCCCTCCCTGAGGCTTAGGGTTCCGTAGGGAAGATATAGGCGAAGGGGCGGAGTCGGAGGCCGGGCAGGTGGGCCACACCTGCCCTAGGCGCGGGGTCAGGTGGGCCCGCGCCTAGGGGTGTGGGCCCCCTGAGGCCCTTCTTCGTCCCTCCTTCTGGCTCCCTCATTCTTCTGGAGAAATAATATGTTTCCATATTTTTCTGGTATTTTTTTGATCTTTGCGAAATTGCACCGAAACGCCTTCTTTTTCATCAGAATCCAGACTCCGGCAGTCCATCCTCCAAGAATCATCCAACATGCATAAACAAATGAAAAAGGCATAAGTAATACCTCATAACAAGACAGATATCAATGAATAGAGGTAAATTATGATATAGAAAGGTGATTCAAATTGGGCGTATCAACTCCCCCAAGCTTAGACTTCGATTGTACCCAAGCGAATAGTAAGCTCAGTAAACATGTCCACAGGTTTATGGAGTGAAGTGTCGATAAAAGAATACGAACAAGAAGCATCACACTTACCATTGCACAACTCATAGAAGAAAACAACTCACCATTATATAACTTAGCTTGCAACCAAGTACAGCAGTCACAATAGAGATGCATAAAGATAAATCGTAATTGGAATTGGCAAACTTGTTCTTGGTCAGAGAACACCTGGCAAACAGTTTCACAAAAGATTTTTGTAAAAGTTTCAAAACAGGATCACTCTTTGCTCAAAAAGGTTTTTCATAAGTGAAGGCTTTCAAAGTAATAATCAATAGATAAGAGTTTTGTGCAAACAAGGAAGATGAAGAACATGATTGAATAAATCACCATATGAATGCTTGAAACACAACAACTCAAATGCTTGCTGGAGATAGAGGGGAAGTAGGTTTACTGACTCAACTTTGGAAGTGGGAGAAAGGTCCCTTCATAGAGGGTAGCAGGGATTACAAGTCATAAAGAGCTTCCAAAATATTATGGTACTTACTAGATTTGAGCCCTCATTGCCCCTATCATAAGTATCTTGAGATGATTAAGGTTAAAGTGAACAAAGATGGAGTATATGCTTGACGAGATATAAGTTGGCAATCTCATGTCCCTTGAATATAAGGCCACTCCTCATGCTAATCAACTTTGCTCATTGTAAGTATTTGCATATCATTGAGAACCGCCAACAGGGTACCCCTTGCACATGGTACAGGAGCTTTCCCATAACTAAAATGACAAGGCAAGCAGACAATGAGCATCTCAGCGATCTTTTTATTTACTATGTGCATAGCTTTTTATTGAGGATGCTTCATAGATGACTCACTATGGTGATGCTGCAAGTTTCCACCATGATTAAGCATGGCTTAGGCTAGTGGCCCAGTCATTTCTCTAACACATGATACAAACTCCATGGACTTACAAGTTCCCTCTTTATTTCACACTGTTGACATCCATAGACAAAAGAGCATGATATCAACTGTGTACAGAGTACAAGTGCAATGTTGAAAACGTTCCCGTGATAGTACGGTTCTACTAATTCCAACGTATAGATGCAAGCATATACAACTTCGATGTTCACAATGGTTCAAGTCTATTAGGGGCAAGTAAATAAGGTGTGCCATCAAGTTCGTGAGAGCTTTACTAACTAGTTTTGACATAACAAAATAATTTGAAAGGTAGATTAAGCTTGAGAATTTGCTTGGAATAGCAAAAGCTACTAGGTAGATATGGTGGACACAAGTGGCAAAAGTTTTGGTTCAAAGGATTTTGAAAACATGAGAAGTATGCCTTCTCAAAACAGGTTTTTGGCTAGCAAGGCTGGGTAACAAGCAAGAGAATTGAAAGAAACAAGCAAACATACAAGTAATAAAGACAAACATGCAATCTTCCTTGAAGACACAAAAGAAACTTAAATAAAGAATATTAAGCTTATGAGCCAACAAGAAAGAAAACACATGATACAAAATACATGTAAGCCTTTTTTTTCTTTGTTTTTCTCTTTCATAGTAATGCTACTGACCAGAACTCGGTTTGCCAAAACCAATTTAGATCCACTTGATGATCCCAAAGTGGTGCCAATATTGATCAACAAGATCCATCATATAATAGAGATTGCAAACTAAAATAAGAAATGCAAAAGGTAAAAGATGAGACTTCTCATTAATATTCCAATAAAGGCACTCACACCAAGGGATACATATATAATCAACTAAAGGAGAGATACTTCCACATGCAAACCAAACTATAAGATAACCTCTCTACCACAGATATGAATCCACTAAAAAGGTAAAAGATAAAAGATAATGGTGGTGATACCGCAGCACTCCCCCAAGCTTGGAACAAGCCAAGGGGATGCCAAACCTGATGACGAATTACTCCTTTGGTGGTGGTGGTGTTCTCTTGTCATCATAAAACTTCCAAGACAATGGTTCCCTATCCAAAAAGGATGTCCTTGTCTCTGCAATCCTGAAACTAGCAGCAGAGCTTATGCGATCAAATCTAGCCTCATACTCATAGTTTTGGTTATGTATGTCATAGAGTTGTGCTTGCAATTGGTTGGTGGTCTGACAGAGTGAAAAGATCTCTTCTCGGAGCTCAGCCACTTCTCCCTCATGCTTGGTGATGAGTTCTGAACTTATCTTGTGAATAACATCCCCTTCGCGTTCTGCCATCTTCTTGTACCTGAAAACTTCCTGTTCCAATGCTTCCATCCTGTCTTCTAGACTGCCTTCTCCTTTAAGGCCTTGAACTTCTTTAATCTGTACCTTCCCCTCCTTGAGGATCAACTCTTTGGGATGAATCCTCAACTCATACATGTATGGGTTGAGGACGTCCGCAGAGGAACCCTCTGTGGGTGATCCAGAGGAAGACAATGAGGCTCCAAATATGAGAATTTTCCTGACAGAAACAGATCGAAACAAAAACACGACGAGAACACGGTGCAAGCACCTCGGGGAACCCGGGGGGTTATATATTACGAAGTTTCAATGCATAAGGAAGGTTTTGACACAGAAACGAGGCGGAGACGGAGTTAGAGGGGGAAACACCCCCCTCAGGCGCGGCCAAGCTTGGCCCACGCCTGGGTGGGTTTGTCCACCCCGGGTTCCGTTTCCTCTTCAGTTTCGTCTCGCAACTTCCCTTATGTATTAAAAACATCAAAAATATAAAAAGATTGGAGTTTCACGAACCTTCTGTTTTCACCACTTTTACCTATTCAAGGACGAACTCTGCAGTTTCTGGTGTTTGGCTTCTGATAAATTCTTCTGGAGTCACCATTTGAATAACATCTACATCTTCATTATAAGAATCTCCAGAAATATAATGTTTTAGTCTTTGGCCATTAACCACCTGTGTTGTGTCATCCTTCAGAGAAGAAATTTTGATGGCACCTAAACGGTACACTTCCTTGATAACAAAAGGTCCTTCCCATTTGGAGAGTAGTTTCCCTACAAAAAATATAAGACGAGACCTATACAAAAGAACTTTCTCACCAACATGGTACTCCCTTTTTAGAATTCTCCTATCATGCCATATTTTTACTTTTTACTTAAAGAGCCTAGCATTTTCGTAAGCTTCACCTCTCCACTCATCTAGATTACTTAAATCGAGTAGTCTTTTCTCACTAGCAAGTTTAAAATCTCTATTCAACTCTTTCACTGCCCAATAAGCTTTGTGTTCTAATTCTAAAGGCAAGTGACAAGCTTTCCCATAGACCATTTTGTAAGGAGACATCCCCATAGGATTTTTTATAAGCAGTTCTATAAGCCCACAAAGCGTCATTCAACTTTTTAGCCCAATTTTCCCTAGATCTATTGACAGTCTTCTGCAAGATAGATTTAATTTCCCTGTTGGAAAGTTCTACTTGCCCACTAGTTTGGGGGTGATAATCTGAAGCAATTCTGTGGTTTACATCATACTTAGCAAGAGTTTTTCTAAAACCCCCATGAATAAAATGAGAGACTCCATCAGTCATGAGATATCTAGGCACACCAAACCTAGGAAAAATGACATCTTTAAGCATTTTCAAAAAGTTCTTACCATCAGCATTGTTTGTAGGTATGGCTTCAACCCACTTTGTAACATAGTCAACAACAACAAGAATATGAGTATACCCCTTTGAAGGAGGAAAAGGCCCCATAAAGTCAAATCCCCAACAATTAAAAGGTTCAATAACAAGAGAATAATTCATAGGCATTTCATTACGTCTAGAGATGTTACCTACTCGTTGGCATTCATCACATGATAAGACAAACTTTCTTGCATCTTTAAAAAGGGTAGGCCAATAAAATCTAGATTGTAAAACCTTTTGTGCGGTCCTATCCCCAGCATGATGTCCTCCATAAGCACTGCCATGACATTTTCTCAATACCTCTTGTTGTTCAAATTCTGGAACACATCTTCGCATAATGCCATCTACTCCTTCTTTATATAAGTGTGGGCCATCCCAAAAGTAATGCCTTAGATCATAAAAGAATTTCCTTCTTTGCTGAGCTGTAAAGGTTGGAGGCAAATACTTGGACATAATAAAGTTAGCATAATCATCATACCAAGGACTTCCATATGGACTTACCCTTATTGCAGCTAACTGCTCATTTGGAAAACTATCATTAATAGGCAATGGGTCAAAATAAATGTTTTCCAGACGAGATAAATTATCAGCAACAGGATTATCAGCACCTTTCCTATCCACAATATGCAGATCAAACTCTTGCAAAAGCAACACCCACCTTATAAGCCTAGGCTTAGCGTCCTTGTTTGTCATAAGGTACTTAATAGCAGCATGATCAGTATAAATAGTAACCTTAGAATAAACAATATAAGGTCTAAACTTATCACAAGAAAAGATTACAGCCAAGAACTCTTTTTCAGTAGTAGCATAATTCCTTTGATCAGCATCAAGAGTCTTGCTAGCATAATGAATAACATTCAACTTCTTATCAACACGTTGTCCAAGAACAGCACCCACAGCAAAATCACTAGCATCACACATAATTTCAAAATGTAAACTCCAATCAGGTGGTTGGACAATAGGAGCAGTTGTCAAAGCTTTCTTCAAAGTTTCAAAAGCTTCCTTACAATCATCATCAAAAGCAAAAGGTACATCTTTTTGAAGAAGATTAGTAAGGGGCTTTGAAATCTTGGAGAAATCTTTAATAAACCTCCTATAGAAACCAGCATGACCAAGGATACTACGAATACCTTTGATATCTCTAGGACAAGGCATCTTCTCAATTGCTTCAATTTTGGCTCTATCAACTTCAATGCCTCTTTCAGAGATCTTGTGCCCAAGAACAATCCCTTCATTAACGATGAAATGGCATTTCTCCCAATTAAGAACAAGGTTGGTTTCTTCACATCTCTGCAAAACTTTATCAAGGTTGTGCAAACAATTATCAAAAGAAGTTCCATAGACAGAAAAATCGTCCATGAAAACCTCCACAATTTCTTCACAAAAACCATGAAAGATAGCAGACATACATGTCTGAAAGGTAGCAGGAGCATTACATAAACCAAAAGGCATACTCCTATAACATAAGTACCATAAGGACAAGTGAAAGTAGTTTTCTCTTGGTCATGTGCTTTCACAGCAATTTTATAAAACCCAGAATAACCATCAAGAAAGAAAAGGTGAGTCTTTTTGGACAAACTCTTAAGCATTTGATCAATAAAGGGCAAATGATAATGATCTTTCTTAGTAACTTTATTAATCTTTCTAAAATCAATGCACATTTTATACCCAACCACTACTCTTTGGGGTATAAGCTCATTATCCTCATTAGGCACAACAATTATTCCCCCTTTCTTGGGAACACAATGAACAGGGCTAACCCAGTTACTATCAGCAATAGGATAAATAATACCAGCATTAAGGAGTTTTAATACCTCATTTCTTACAACATCCTTCATCTTAGGATTTAGACGACGTTCGTGCTCAACAACTGGTTTTGCATCAGGCTCTATATTAATAGCATGCTAACATATAGTAGGATAAATCCCCTTTAAATCACCAAGGGTATAGCCCATATCTCCTCGGTGTTTCTTCAATATCTCCAATAACCTCCCTTCTTCCTTTCCTGAAAGTTTAGAACTAATAATAACAGGATATACTTTATTATCATCAAGATAAGCATATTTAAGATCATCAGGTAAAGGTTTTAATTCGAAAACAGGGTCCCCTTTAGGTGGTAGTGTGGTACCCAAATCTTCCACAGGTAGATTATGCTTAAGTATTCACGATTGAAGGAAAACCTCGTCAATCTCATTTCTTTCCTTCATGAAGACATCACTTTCATGATCTTCCATAAACTGCTGCAAAGCATTGTTAGGAGCAAGAGAAATAGCAGAAAGTTGTTCAACCCTGAAATCCTCATCAGGCAGTTCATTTTCATAAGGAGTTTGGCAAATTTGGAAAAATTAAACTCATAAGATTCTCCAGCAAAATTAGTCAAAACTTTTTCCTTCCTACAATCTATGATAGCCCCACAAGTATTAAGGAAGGGTCTACCAAAGATAATAGGATAGTTTTTACTAGCTTCTTTAATAAGTACTAGAAAATCAGCAGGATATTTAATCTTACCACAAAGGACCTCCACATCTCTTACAATACCAATGAGGCAAACTTGCTCTCTATTAGCAAGGTGAATAACCACATCAATGTCCTCAAGCTCACAAGGACCAATCTCATGCATAATTCCCCTGTAAACCCCATAAGGAATAGCACTAGAACTAGCACCAATATCACATAAATCGTAGTAGCTATGACTACCAATTTTAACAGAAAGCACAGGAACACTAGCTTTTCTAACCTTACTAGGATGAGAAATAATATTAGTAGTGTCTTCACAGAAGACAATGTGCTCATCCTCTATATTTCTAGTGACAAGATCTTTCACAATAGCTACCACAGGCTCAATATCAATAAGCTCGTCGGACCCTACAGTTTTCTTTGTGCTTTTGCTAACCACATTAGCCATAATATAATGCTCCCTTACCTTGGAGGGAAAAGGGATTTTCTCAACATAAGGTTTAGGCAAAATAGGGTCGACAGTACAAACCTTTGTGCTAGCAGCAACATGGGTGACAATGTCTTTATAAGGAGCATGGTACTTGTCCCACTCTTTCTTGGGAATTTCAATATAAGAGGCAAAGTCATTAAAACATTTTAGAAGAACTTGAGGATCAAGACCAAACTCATTACTAATATCACGGAAGTCATCAGTTCCCATAAAAGATTTAATGCATTCATAATCATAGTTTATACATGACTTTCTTCCTTTGTCATTCTTCCAAGCTTTAGTGTTATCTTGAATACGGTCTAAGAGATCCCATTTAGCTTCTTCCTTCATACGTGTAAATGATCCAGCACACGAAGCATCTAGTAAATCTTTATCATGAAGAGAAAGCCTAGCATAAAAGTTATTGAGAATAATATTATTAGGGAGTTCATGAATAGGACCTTTAAGCACATCTCCTCCCATTCCATGGATTGTCCATTCTTCAGCAGCTTATACCATTGTCCAGCTCTCCCTTTCAAGGATATGGAGAGTAACTTCTTCTTCACCTGTTCAGTTGTGATACCTGCACACTTAAACAACCCGCATAATTTATGGATAAAAAGCAAGTGATCACCAGGATGGACAGTTCCATCCCCAAAATAATAATTATCCATAACACGATTAACAATACTTGTTGGTATCTTAAAAGGATCTATATCAACAGGAGGTGGTTCATCTGCTACCCTAGCAGTGGTAGTAGTTTTCCCAAACAGGAAACTAAGTGGGTTATCCATATTGGAAACAAAGTAACAAGCGGTAACAAGAGCAATACTCACAGTAAAAGTTTCCCTTACTAGTTCCACTCTTCAATAGAACTTCACTCCCCGGCAACGACGCCAGAAAATAGTCTTGATGACCCACAAGTATAGGGGGTGTATCGTAGTACTTTCGATAAATAGGAGTGTCGATCCCAACGAGGACCAGAAGGTGTTGAATAGTGGTATGGAGCAGGAAATCCCTATGAATACTTAGAAAACAGATTTTTAGTGGTTTTCTGATAAGGCAATAAAACAAGAAGCAAGTAATAAAGGTAACGAACAAACGGAGCAAGTGGCCCAATCCTTTCTTAGCAAAGGACAAGTCGATGGAAATACTTATAAGGACCAAACGTTCTTGAGGACACATGGGAATTCTGGCAAGTGCTTTCGTTTCAAATAGCTGAGTACTCTTCTCTGGTGTTGTAAGTGTTGTGTGGGTGAACCTGTGCTAATGTACCGGACGTACTTGGACTAATACATACGTGTGATTAAACCCCCTGCAAACATCCGTAACTACAGGAAAGTAATTAAGATATAAATCTAATCACAACCTTAAACTCTGAGATCCTACGCTCCCTTGTGCAAAGGTGTCCTAACGGGGGTTCAGGTTTCTGTCACTCCGACAACCCCACAATTAGTAGCCAAATACACAATGCATCACCCTAGGCCCATAAATGGTGAAGTGCCATGTAGTCGACGTTCACATTACACCACTAGAAGAATAGCTCCACAACTTAAATACTAAACCATTAAATAATAACTCATCACAGATTCACTACTAACAACATGACTTCTCCCATGTCCTCAAGAACTAAGCGATAACTCACAAGCCATCATATGGATCAAGATCAAAGATGATATGGTAATGGATAACAATTTGAACATAAACAATAATCCAATGGTTCCACTCACAAGCATCAACTACAATAGTAATCAACACCGGGAAAGTTTCCCCTAATGAACTAAGCAATATCCAACACAATTGTTACAGCGGGACGGAGTGATGGTGATGGTGCTGGTGGAGATGATGGTGTGGATGATGATGATGATCCCGATGAAGCCTAGCTTGATGACAGTGTTGATGGCGTCGGTCTCCCCTCTCCGAGAAGGAATTCCCCCGACAGAAATCTGTCTGCTAGAGAGATCTTTCTCTCTCAGTGTTTTCCGTCCCCAGAGGCGGCGGGAATCTATCTGTGGTCCCTCCCTGAGGCTTAGGGTTCCGTAGGAAAGATATAGGCGAAGGGGCGGAGTCAGAGGCCGGGCAGGTGGGACACACCTGCCCTAGGCGCGGGGTCAGGTGGGCTCGCGCCTAGGAGGGTGTGGGCCCCCTGAGGCCCTTCTTTGTCCCTCCTTATGGATCCCTCATTCTTCTGGAGAAATAATATTTTTCTGTTATTTTTCTGATCTTTGCGAAATTGCACCGAAACGTCTTCTTTTCCATCAGAATCCAGACTCCGGCAGTCCATCCTCCAAGAATCATCCAACATGTATAAACAGATGAAAAAGCCATAAGTAATACCTCATAATAAGACAAATATCAATGAATAGAGGTAAATTATGATATAGAAAGGTAATGCAAATTGGGCGTATCAGCGGTTAGAAACTTCGGCGAGGAATTGGAGGTCCTCGCGGCGACGAGCAGATGTGATTCCAGGGGGTTTACGACGTGGGGCTCATGTTCTAAAAGGTGAGGCAGGTTGGGGCGCGGGGCGCGATCGAGTTCGCGAGAAAATTGGCTTCGGCCGTTCTCGGCGTCCGTGCCCGACACGGCAGCGGCGATGTCGTTGGCGGGCCGGCACGCGGGCGGACGCGGCTCTCTACCGCGCGCAGCGCGGTGCTGTTGGCTGCTGCGCTGACAATCCCTCGGTGGGCCGGCCGGATGGGCCGCGGTGGCTGGAGCGCACACGTTTTTCTTGTTTTTTTTGGTTTTCTGAACTGCAGGCTTAACTGAATTTTTCTGCATGTCTAAACTGTCTGTCTGAAAATCTGGACTAAACTTCTTTAAATTTTTAAAAGGCCATAACTTTTGATCCGCTAATCCAAATGAGGTGATTCAAATTGCTACATGTTCGTGTTGGAACCCTCTATGCACCTATGCATCCCAAATGACCATATGATGCCATTTTAACAGATGCAAGGTAGAAACCCATGCTATTCATCTATATATGATGAGCAAGCATTTGTATGGTGTTTTTGACAAAAGTTTTCAAAACTAAATTTTTGCAAGGATGATTATGATGCAATGACATGTATGATATGTAGTATCAATTCTAAAAATTGGGATATGACAAGTGAAGCGGCAGGTGGAGTCGTCGATACGCTTGCCGCCGAGGACGCGCTCATGCGGCCTCGTCATCAACGAAGGCCGCACGCCATCACCATTGACCGGCCAGCTTCGCCTGCACACGCCAAAGCCCGAGCCGGCGGACTAGACGTCTCCCGTCGACGAGGACGCCTTTATCCTGAAGATGGTGCTGGAGCGCTCCCTAAACAATGTGCCGCCCATGCAGGCCCCCGACGCATGCACCTGGTCCAGGGCGGACTGGGAGCGCGAGGAGGCCAACTGCGTTCAGCGTCATAGGAGCAGGCCAAGCGCGACGCTCACCGGCAGCGCACCTACCAGGGCGCGCCGCTTATCTTCCTCGACAACGACGACGAGGAGGCCAGTCCCTCGTCTTATCCGTGGCGCTACGGCGACGCCGGCCAAGGCAGCTCGCGTCCTCGCAGCCGCCGAGCGACGACGACGACGATGACAGCAGCACGCAGGACTTCGACTTCACCGTCTTCTATCGCAACTTCGGCATGTGAACGGTACGTCCGGTGGCATTCAAAATTCGGGATAGAGTAGAGCTTGTTTCAAAATTCCAGACGGTCATCACATCTGATAACAAAACAAGCTCTACTCTAACACCATGTCCGGTCGCCTAGTAGCTATTTCAATTTTTTTTTCTTTTAGCCTAATGCAGTTAAAATTCGGGTGTATATTTGAATTTGACATAATAATATGTACGAACTCGTGTATGTATTAACGAAATCATCTATATTTGTTCAAATTTTTCTGAATTTACTCAAAATTTGGTCAAACCAAAAACTTAATCTGAAAACGCGAGTGAGAAACTAGCCGGAATTAGGATTCTGCTTATGCATAAGCCTGCTTATAAAAAATGGTGGGCAGAAACTCCAGTGGAAAGAAGCTACTAGAAACTATATGGATGACTTCTTTTGGGCTTCTGAAAATTTGGCTTATTTGATTTGTTGTGTTGTAAAATGTCTGTAATGCTCCAAAATTAAATACTCCCTATGATCCGACTTAGATTTGTCAAAATTTGGATAAACCTATAGACTAAATAGTGTCTAGATTCATCCAAACAAATCTAAGTCAAGTAATATGGGTCGGAGGGAGTATGTGTTTTGACTCCATCTAGATACGTAGCAACATCAGTAAACTGAGCTCATTATCCACGAAAATTACCTAGAATTAAATTATGTGATAAATCACTAGCACAACGATTCACATCTACGAAATAGCACGAACAATTTGGCCATGAAGCTGAAATTGGAAGTAGACCATTGGCGCTAACAGATGTTAGAAACTGTAACTGTAAGGATTTGAGCTAGCTACCGTGTGCAGAGGGGTGGTCATCGAGCGGGGTGGGCACCGGCGGCCGTGGATTAATGTTCGTCCGTCGCGCACGTTGTCCTGCTGTGGGTGGAGGTGGCCGTGAGAAGTGGAGAAGCGGGGACGGGGGCGGCAGTGCGATGCGATCGGGTAAGCAATGGCGGTGCGGATGAACCCCCAACGGCAGGCAGGAGGCGGGCGCTGCGATCAAGGGTAGGCAGCGGCGATGAACCCAACGGGCAGGTGGGAGTGCGCTTGGGACTGAAGGGTGCGATGAATTTGACAGTTTTTTTCGACTTTGGCTGGCCGAATCGTTTTGGAGTGGCATTCTACCGTAAATTCTACTGAACTGGAGGACATATAGACATAACGATTCGGTTTTTCCAGCCAGAAGCTCGGGAAACTGCTCGCTCCCGGTTTCTGGAATTGCACTACCGATTCGCTTCTTGGTGGAATTAAGCTCGGGTCAAGCTGGAGAGTTCTTTTGGGCTTCACCTATTTGGCACCTAAAAGCAGCTCTACAAGCCCAAAAGAAGTAGAACGCCGGAACAAGTGGAGGTGTTAGGGTCCGCCCAGTTTTGAACTCCTAGTCGTAATAAGCACGGAGTAACAGCAAGGGAAGGCCCAACATCCTGCCCGCATCTGCTACTGTCTCACGTGCCCTAAAAAAGTCTGCTCCTGCCTAACCTGTGTTGGGATGCTACTCCTCCGGCAACATAATCGCCTCGCCGCTGCTACCATCCGGAGGAAGCCCGACGCCTCGGCATCCACCTCCTGAGCTTCCGGGTTGGAACACGGCGCCATCCTTCTCCCAGCGGAGTTCGTCTTCTCTCAATGCAGGTGAAAGTTCTCGAAATCCAGTCGATAATTTTTTTGGAAACCCGACCGCTTCCTCGTCTCCTCCCACAGCCGCCCATCGCTGCCGGAGAGGGCGCAGTTAGTAGCTCCGCCGCGCGCTTAAATGTAACCCCGATCCCCCCTCCCCCCATGCCAACGCGCCTCCCCGTAAACCCGAACCCTTCAATGCCCACGCGCTACTGATACTGTTTGGTGTACTCTGTATAAAAGTTAGCTGCGCTGCACGTAAGCTTTATTTGTCAAATAAAATCATGTTGGTAGTTGCAAGATAAAAAAGTCGACTAGCCGGTTCTTTGATCATCTGGTTTTCAATCTGCTGATAATTCGGAGGCCAATTTTGATTGCACCTTTTTCCCCAACTCACAACCTTCAACTATCTTGTCCAAGATTGCAATATTAATCTTGCATGTTTTGTATGCTACATTTTTGCTACTAGCTAATCTATCCATTGACATCTGCTACTGTTGTAAACCTCTAGTTGTAGGTCCTAACTAAACCACGCAAACAATCCAAAATTTGCTCCCATGGATAATTCAGCTGACTCTTCTGTCGACACCAGCAGGTAAGCCCATGCTCTCATAAAAAAAAGTACTATTGGCCTACAATTTCCGGTAATGGGATATAAGTTTGGCCTGTTTGTTCAGGGGCACGGGGGTGACGAGCATAGCTGAGAGACTTTCTGTTCTGAGGAGTATGGGGGAGGAGTTCATCAACGAGGATGAACTTATGTTGCTGCTAAACAACAATGCTGCCCCTGTTTGCTACATATGGGTCGTGCCATCCCCCTTGATGCACATTTCCCAGGTGAGTGCTAGATACTGAAATTCACAATTGCAATACAATGTTCACATATGAATTTGTTACATGAATCTGCTCACTCCTTTCAGGGGATTATGAAAACAGCCTATGTGAACAAGATGATCAAAGCTGGTTTCAAGGTTAAAATTTTGATAGCAGATTGGTTTGCCCAGATGAGCTATAAGATTGGCAGCGATCTGAATAAAATACGGACTATCGTATGCTACAATATTGAGGTGTGGAAGGCAGCTGGCATGGACCTTGAAAGAGTAGAGCTTGTTTTGTTATCAGATGTGATGAATACCCAAGCCGCTGACCTTTGGCGACTATTCATGGATATTTGCCAAAAAAACACTGTTGATAACATAAAGAGGTATGTTTTTAAACTTCCAAGTGTCCATCTTTTCGTCCTATCACAAAGCTTTGAACCTTTTTGTTTGTTTGTGTGTCAGCTGTTGCAGGAAGACATTTCCTTATGGACCAGGAATATTGCAAGTAACAGAGCTGCTTTTTCCTTGCCTTCAGTGTGCTGCCATGTTATTCCAGACGGTTTGTTTATTTCACATTTTTGCAACACATTTGTCATTTCATGTTGATTGTTTACATCTTATAATTCTAGATGTTTTCGATGGTATGTTGGTTGTGACTAAATTTTAATGTCTTGTTTACCAAATACACAATTTTGGGTATATGTAATGTAGAATATTGCTGGTTAAATTGTGAGGATAAATGATTATGAGAGCAGAATAGGTAAGCTCAACTTCGATGCGGTCCTTTGTGTAGCACCTAAGCTCTTGTTCCATTGAGCTAGGGCGTGAGGCTGAGCACAGAGTTGGTAATGAACTATGTAGAAGTATGGGCATGAGTGATATAAAGTATATCCCATGCGTGACACTTATCAATGGAAAGAAGGATGTATCTAGTGCATTATAATCCTTCCATACTATTCCACCTTGAAGCACCATGGAAGTGGTGATGTAATTTCATAACAAATTGTTATAGAGGTCACGAGATGATCAAGCATCTGGCAAAATTACTTCTTGAAAGCATGTAATCTCAACCTAGATTTGAAAGTATGTAATCTTAACTTGATTTTGAAGCCTTCTCATGAGTATGTAACTATAAACATGTACTTAAAGTTTTGAACCCTCTCTTTTTTTGTCTCAGCAGGTGGACATATGGTTGTTGGACATGGATCAAAGAGAGGTTACTGTTTTAGCTAGAAATTACAGCGAAGACGCAAAAATGGGAAATAAACCAATCATTCTGTTGAACAGGATCTCAATTGTGAACCTTTTTCCCCTTTTGTTTTGTCAGTTTAAGAATGTTCTTTTACTCTAATAGTCAACCTACTTGTACTATTAAAAAATCTCAAAAGTTCATTGCACTAGTACATGTAAATGTAAGAGTACAGTTTATAAAAAGACAAAATGAGTGTTTACATTGAAAAAGAAGTACTCCCTCTGTCCAGAAATAATTGACTTGAATTTGTCTAGATTCGCATGTATCTAGACGCGTTTTAGTGTCTAGATACATGTGAATCTAGACAAATCCAAGTCACTTATTTTCGGATGGAGGGAGTACTTGTTTTGTCTTCTGATGCGACACATTGTGCAAGTCAGTTTTGATCTCTTTTTGGCATGTACCCTACATTTATATGTACTAGTACTATGATCTTTTGAGAATCTTTCCAATACTAGGAATAACCTGATCATCATAGGTGTAGATACAACTGAGTGTTATCACCTGCACTTTGGTTTTGAATATCTTAAGGCACAGATCTATCCTTAACTTGGAATTACAGATATGCTTCCTGATTTACTACAATACCCTGAAGCTGCAGAGAGGCTTGATCCTGGACGTGCTATCTCTATGGAAGATACTGAGGTATGTTTTAACATTGTTGTGCTAATTCTGGTTTTTCTTCTTATGCCTCATTATTTGTGAAGGGCATAGTCAAAAACTTCCTTACAACTTGTTTTATTTTCAAGTTACAATGTGATCTTTGAATAAATTCATCTAAGCTAGAAATATAAATTAAAAGAAAGGTTAATGTGGAAGTACAAAGGAGGGGTGAAGGTGAAAGAGAATAGTGGAAAATTGGCACTACAGGCATATCACTGCATTCAGAGTATGACTACTGTCTACACATGCAAGATAAGAGAAGTTATAGTATTTCCGCCTCATGATTTCAGTTCTTATATATCCAACTAGGGTAACATTTTCGACAGTGGTTTTGGCTTTTTTTTTTGTTTATTTAGTTAGTGTAACCTCATCGAGATGTGCATTTGCATTTAATATCTACTTTATTATTTCTACTTTTATTCTAAGGTAAGTATGCTAAATAATAGGCATCCTGTGTGTTGCAGGATGATGTAAATTACAAGATAATGTTCAGAGCTTTCTGCCCTCCACAAGCAGTTAAACACAACCCATGTTTGGAGTATATCAAATGCATTATCCTCCCCTGCTTAGGAAAATTTGAAGTGATCCAGGAGAGAAATGGTCATCAGAAGTAATTCCCCTTGAACTTGACTAGCAATTGTTCCTTATGAAAATTAGTATATTCTCGAGTAAGAGTTGGTATTAAATTATATAAATAATATAAAAATTAGTTTGGTGCCATCATAAAAATGTACAAAACAGAAAATACCATCCAATTCAAATCTAAGACTGGCATCTGGGCCATGAGGCCACATGTCAGTGTTACGTGGATGGTATTTTCCAGTTGGAGTTTGCGATGGTACAGAGGAAGCCACCCCTAAATTATACCTAACCGATTTGGTACATGATGCATTTTGTGGTCTGATAAACTGCTTCTCTATGAAGGATATTCACAAACATGGAAATGCTTATCACTGAATATAAACGTGGTACTCTACATGCTGCTGACATGAAGTTGGCCCTTGCGAAGGCA
This sequence comes from Avena insularis, assembly GCA_023614405.1. Taxonomy (NCBI): domain Eukaryota; kingdom Viridiplantae; phylum Streptophyta; class Magnoliopsida; order Poales; family Poaceae; genus Avena; species Avena insularis. The sequence continues at coordinate 287,715,202 of CM042695.1, forward strand.
ATAAACAAAATACTACAGGTATGTTTTGTTTCCTCACATGTCTGCTAAAAACCCCTTTAGATTATCCAGTAATCTGTGTCACAGTAATCAGCTGCTAGTCTGGTTGGTAAACCACACTTTTTTCCCGTGCCTAATTCTTACGGGAAGCAATGTTAATCAAGTGCTGCATTTTCTTTTAGCCAAATAGAATCACACAACGAAACGACACATAATGTTAGGTTTACATCATTTTCTTGGTGCGTTGAACTCAGTGACGGAGCTAGGGGTGAAGCAAACAAATTTCTTGTTTTAGAGGTGATTAGATGGTGTAATTAGTGGAGATAAGCTTGGTCCCCCCCCACCAAAATTACTTACTCTTTCTAGTCCCAGCACATGTTAGATGTCCCAGTTATCAAAATTAGTAGGATCCAGTTGAACAGATCAAGAAGACAACATTGGAACTAGAAAGAATATTTGCAGTATCTTATTTTTGCATTTTCGAGATCTTGACATGTTTTCCTTGTTTGAAGCCTGTCCACGAGCACTTCAGGAACAATGCTGACGCCAAAAAACTATGCGAGGCCAACAAGGTGAATTTATGTTTATCATATGCTTTTACATATATGGTTGAGCAGTCTGAACACTTCGGATGTCTCCGCGTTCTCAAGTGTCGATTTGAATTTGACTAATTTACTGTGATAAATGTTTGAACAAATGAGCTCAAGTCATGGAATCTTCATTAGGTTTTGGTTTCTTCACCCCTAAGTAAATATGTGTAAAATGAGACCATGCACAACTGTTTTGAACAGCTTTGGCTGAAGGCTTGCATTGTGTAACATTGCTAACTCTGATGGTTCAGTTCACATCCTTAAAATGTTAGATATGTAATATGCTAGATCTGTTACTGGGTGGTGATAGTCCTAATAAATTTGCAGTACTACTGCATGTGCTTGTGAATAGGTTTGGAGTACCAAATTTGCAAGTAAAGGATCCCTTAATCCATGCTAGTGGGCAGGTTTATATGATCATATCTGGTCCTAGTTATATTGGGCTGGTTTGGATTAATCATCCATGTCTAACCTTTTGGTGTTACTTATTAGAGTATAAACCAGGTCCAACGGACTGAAACAATTTGATTTCCTTGGGTCAGTGAGAGATTGCAATGGACATGAACACTGAAAGTTGTGTTGTCCTAAGGCAATGCTAGATTTGTTTACCTGAGTTTGGCTTGGCAAAGTTCAAACTTCACTGCCATCGATTTGGGTTTCGTTGTTTCAACCCGTTGCATAGTTCCAGGTCGTGTATATCTGAAGCTTGGTACTTCCTATAGGCAAAAACTCCACTCAAATCTCAAGCTTCTCCATTCTGTGTTGCTGTTTTTGGGGGGCAAGGAAAGCTGATTTTCCTTCATAAAATTATGTATCAAGAAATGTTACATATCTTCTGATTGCAGGTACACTATTTGAAGCACTGAACGAAAATTTAGGAGCAAATTGGTGAAAATGAGCACGAATTGGATATGCAACTACTTGTTTCAGAAAACAGTTTGGATGCTTGACGCTGATCGTAGTACTACTTAGATATGTGACTGCTCGTTTCAGAAAGCAGTGAAGAATCGACTTACGAGGTGTTAGCCTAACGATAGTTGTTGCCTGATCAGTGTGTAGGATCAATGTTGATTCTCCTAGCTCTATACTTTGGCCACTAAGGAAAGAATTATATTGCGCGTTGTATTCTCTACCATTTCAGTGGATCGCCCCGTCATGCATTGTCTCTTCGCGCCTGTAAATGTGCAGGGATGATCTCCTTCACTGGGTGATCGGTATGGCAGTATAAACATATATATATGTTGTTAGGTTTTGCCAGATGATTTTTTGAAGACAAGAAGTGAGTCTACCCCACTTGGTTAGGTGATTAGATGTACAACCTAGCCAAACAAGTTCAAGTTCCTGGGGGACTGTAGGGAGTAGATGTACAACTCAGAAGTTATTTAAAGATCTAGTAATTTTCCAAGTACAGACTTCGTTGGTCGTAGAAAGGTACTACTGCTTGCATTGGATTTCTTGCCCTTTCCAATGGATGGAGTCTCTCTTCTCCGTGAGAATGTGTGACTGGATAATGAACTTTGGCTTGACCATAGAATTCTGACCGCTTATCTGCCGACAAAAGTTTCCACGGCAGATATCAGAATTGCTGAGCTCACAAGTATACATGTCTCAGAGGCTATCGGTACTCAACCAGAGAAAGAAAGAATACCAAATGACCATACGAATCAAATGGAAATGTATGTATCACGTGAATTTTGAAGTAAGAAACTCAAATACATCTACTTCACCTCGAGCTCTCTCCGCCGACCGTGTGTAGTACTTTGTGTACATCTTGGTATGCGATGACAGGGAGTCAAACTATTTTGTGGTAGCATTCCGATATAAGACTGAAGTATTACGGAAAAGAAATGCATCTTCCCCTCCAGTTTCATCTTTGATCTACATCCTACATGTGGTTGTGCGGGTTCCTTCATAATTCCTGTCGACCGTTGAATTACACTATCCATCGATAGAATTTCTCCGCTTCTCGTTCTCATTGTTTTGCGTGATGTGTACTCCCTCTGTCCGTAAATAAGTGTACATCTAGCTTTATTCTAAGCCAAACATAGTAAAGTTGGACTAACTTTATAAAAAAAATGTACTATCTTCGATCCTAAATAAGTGTCGCTATTTTGAACTAGAGTTAGTTCAAAACAGCGGCACTTATTTATGATCGGAGGGAGTACCAATATTTATGGCACTAAATTGATGCCATTAGATTTGTTTTCAAATTTAGTTTCATAATATAACAATTTCATGTAATTATCAATAAGGTTAGTCAAATTTAATAAAGTTTGACTTAGACAAAAGATAAAAATACACTTATTTGCGGATGAAGGGAGTATCATTTCTTCTTCTCATCTGAGGAGAACTACTACATCAAGCTACAACGTTGTACTTAAGGTACTCCTTGTCCTATCTACGCTCTGGTGGTGCGTCTAGCGCAGGTAGAGCGGACGCGGAGTCGTGTGTCTAGTGAATTTCTTGGATTCCGGTCATTTTCCGTTTTCGTAGGTATGGTTTGAGATCGGTCTATTTCATATACGGTTGTCTTCTTCGGCGATGGTTGTTGCTCTTGTGCATTTGTCTTTTGGGGTCTTAGCACGATGATTTTCTATCTGTCTAATACAACAAACTCTATTACGACAAGTTTGTCCGACTTTGATGACGAAGGGCCCATGACGGCAGCGCGTCTTTGGATCCGTGTTTGTAGTTGTGGTGCTCCCCACAGGCAATCAACCTTGGGCTCCCTATTTTTTCCGGTCTGTTCAAGTAATATTTGCTTGGGATTCCTCAAAAAGAAAGTAATATTTGCTTGGAACAACGCATGCGCCTATGGTTCCTGACACTTTCAGTTCGACTTCCACGCATGCCAGTGGCATACTGGCATAGGCAGGCACCATGAGAATGGACCGAAAGCTGCGTCGACCGGCGTAGAAGAATGTTTGTGCTATGTACTCTCAACAATTGAACTGTCTTTAGTAAGGATGGTAATGGGTAGGGTATGGACAGAATAGAGCAATACCATACCCATATCCATATAGCCAATGGGTACAAAACTTACCCATACCCGTACCCACGTGGGTATAAAACTTTACCCATACCCATACCCGGTAGGTACCCATACCCATTGGGTACCCGGCGGGTATATTCAATAGTATATAAGTTATTCAAAATTTTACTTTCATCAACAACATATTTGAAAACAGACAATAATCTCTACTTACTAATAGTAGATGAGTACATGAAAGTATCAAATTTAAGTTTAGAAGTCGCAATCTCATACTCGTTCCTAGGCTTTTCGGCCGCATAGGTTCAAACTCTATAGATAAGTTTGACATGTTAATTTAAACAGACAGGGTATGGTATACCCATGGATACAAGTCTATATCCATACCTGTACCCGTGACTTAACGGGTAGGGTATGGGTAATACCTATTGATATAAAAGTGTGCCCATACCCTATCCATGCGGGTACGATACCCCGCGGTACCCGTACCCATGGATAAAATTGTCATCCTTAGTCTTTGGCCGTTTCAGTCTCGTGAGAATTCAATTCATGGGACCGATACGTACGCATGCATGAAAGTTGTCAGTACCGGAAACCGCGTGTGCACTGCAAGTTTGAATTACTCCTCGTATACTTGTCAAATTAACCGGCAGGTAACACACGTCAAGACCATGCATGGAACTTTCAGGCATGAGCAGCATGTCATGAGCTTCTCCCTTTATAAATAAACGATTAACCGGATCTACCAACACCAACTCAAGGCAATATACACAGCACAGCACAGCGTAACTAGAAAGTTATACTCGACCACATGCCGAAGATAATGCTGATCGGGAAGGTTTTGGTGGCCATGCTTTTGGTTCTCATGGCTATGTCCGGTTCATGGACCCGGGTCGCAGCGAGGCCGTTGCAAGGTGGCGAGGAACCCAGCAGCTCATCTGGCGGTTCCATCGATGCTGTGCCGCCGTCACCGACGTCGCAATGGCGAGGCCACACGCTTCCGCCGCTCGAGGAGAAAACGGGGCCAGGCTCATCAAAGTGCGATCCTGCAAGTACCCATGATCCTAATACATCTTGTCCTCCCCCAGCAAAGAGATGAATACACCCAACACCTGATGATGATGAGACGGACGACGAACAGCGAATTCTTGTGTCTAGCTTTGCATGCACGAAGCCAAACCTGAAGCTATATACGTATATATCTTCTATTTGTATAGTAGCAGTATACTCGTAGTGATGTAACGTAAGGATCGGTCGTCGCTTGTGTTCAGGAGTCTCGATCAGTTTGTTAATTTCTTATATAACAAGCATGTTTGCTTTAATTTTTAGTTCGATTTAGGCAGTGAAAATAATCATGTTTTGCCTCTTCTTATTAGATTACTTACGGGTTTGTTTACACTGAAGTGAACAAACAGACGAGCATGTTGCTCCGATACTCAAATGTAGCCAAATAAAACGTACTATTGTTTATGAATTCTCTCGTTTTAAGATTCCACATTGTTTTTTTTTCAAAAAAAGGGATAAACCCCCGCATCGATTCATGCACACATCCTTTATTAAAAGCATCATCCAACATCCATCATTCGACAATTATTACAAATCATGGGTATTCTTACAAAACATCATCCAACATCCATCATGCAAGAACAATAATATAGCCAACTGCTGCATGTAAGGTAGTGTCATGTTATTTATAGTCAATCTAATAGCCAATATATATAATAAAAAACTATAGAAATATACTGCCATCATACCGGTTTAAAGGGCCATCACGTAGTCCAAGAAAAAAGTTTGACCATATATTTAGCCAACGAAATATGAATTGTATATCACAAAAATTATACCATTGAAAAGATATTTTAAATATAAATCTAATGGTATAATTTTTAAAATTTATAATTCATATTTTGTTGATCAAACTTGTGATCAAATTTTTTTATTGAACTATGTGCTGATCTAAGTTACGAGTTTGACGACCATTTGAAAAAATGCGGAATACTTTCACAATTAATACCGCCAGGAACACCACAGCGTAATGGTGTGTCCGAATGTCGTAATCAAACTCTTTTAGATATGGTTCGTTCTATGATGTCATTTACAGATTTACCGCTATCGTTTTGGGGTTATGTATTAGAAACAACCGCATTCACTTTAAATAGGGCACCGTCTAAATCCGTTGAAACGACACCGTATGAATTATGGTTTGAGAAGAAACATAAATTGTCGTTCCTTAAAGTTTGGGGTTGCGAAGCTTATGTAAAGAAGTTACAGCACGACAAGCTTGAACCCAAAGCGGAAAAATGCGTCTTCATAGGATACCCGAAGGAAACTATTGGGTATACCTTCTATCATAGATCCGAGGGCAAAATCTTCATTACCAAGAATAGATCCTTTCTAGAGAAGGAGTTTCTCTCGAAAGAAGTGACTGGAAGGAAAGTAGAACTCCTTCTCTCGAACTTGCGAGTAGCCCAACACCGGAAGTAGTTCATGTGGCGCCTACACCAATAAGAGAGGAAGCTAATGATGATGATCATGAAACTTCAGTTGAGGTTACTACGGAACCTCGCAGGTCAACAAGAACTCGTACCACTCCTGATTGGTATGATCCCGTTATGAGTGTCATGTTGGTGGACAACACCGATGACCCTGCGACATATGAGGAAGCGATGATGTGCCCAGATTCCAATAAATGGCAAGAAGCCATGAAATCCGAGATTGGATCTATGTACGAAAACCAAGTATGGACTTTGGTGGACTTACCGGATGGCCGGAAGGCTGTCGAGAACAAATGGATTTTCAAGAAGAAAACATATGCTGATGGTAATGTTACTGTCTATAAAGCTCGACTTGTCGCAAAAGGGTTTCGATAAATTCAAGGAGTTGACTACGATGAGACTTTCTCACCGGTAGCGAAGCTAAAATATGTGAGGATTATGTTAGCAATCACTGCATATTATGATTATGAGATATGGCAGATGGATGTCAAAACAGCATTCCTCAATGGAGACATTGATGAAGAGTTGTATATGATGCAACCCAAAGGTTTTGTCGATCCTAAAGATGCTAACAGGGTATGCAAACTTCAACGGTCCATTTATAGATTGAAGCAAGCATCCCGAAGTCGGAATCAACGTTTTGATAAGGTAATCAAAAGCTTTGGTTTTATACAAACTTATGGAGAAGCTTGTATTTACAAGAAAGTGAGTGGGAGCTCTGTAGCATTCTTAATACTATATGTGGATCACATATTGTTGATTAGGAATGATGTAGACCTTCTTAATAGTGTCAAGGATTATTTGAATAATAGTTTTTCAATAAAAAATCTTGGCGAAGCAGCTTATATATTAGGCATAAAGATTTATAGAGATAGATCGAGACGCCTAATATCATTGTCACAGAGTACATATTTGGACAAAGTTCTAAAGAGGTTTGGAATGGAAGATAGCAAGAAAGGGTTCTTGCCCATGTTGCTATCGACCTTGAGTAAAACTCAAAGTCCTGCAACGGCAGAAGATAGAGAAAGGATGAGTAAGACTCCCTATGCCTCAGCCATAGGATCTCTTATGTATGCCATGATATGTACTAGACCCGACATTGCATATGCTGTTAGTTTGAGTAGCAGATATCAAAGTGATCCAGGAGTGGATCATTGGACAGCGGTCAAAAACATCCTTAAGTACTTGAGAAGAACTAAGGATATGGTTCTTTCTTATGGAGGTGATGAACAACTCGTTGTTAATGGTTACACTGATGCTAGTTGGAAGACCGATCCAGGTGATTCTAAATCTCAATCTGGATACGTATTTACTTTGAATGTGTAGCAATTAGTTGGAGGAGTGCAAAGCAAAGCATTATGGCGAGATCTTCAACTGAATCGGAATACATAGCTGCTTCGGAGGCTTCACAAGAGGCAATATGGATGAAGGAGTTCATTACAGAGCTCGGTGTGGTTCCAAGTGCGCTGGATCCAATGTCTATCTACTATGATAACATGGGATCCATAGCCAATGTGCAAGAACCAAGGTCACACAAGAAGCTGAAGCACATCAAGCTATGTTTTCACGCTATTCGAGAGCATGTCCAAGATGGTGATATAAAGATTTGCAAAGTACACACAAATCTGAATGTGGAGGATCCGTTGACTAAACCTCTCCCGAGGGCAAAACATGACCAGCACCAAACTGCCATGGGTGTTCGATATATTACCATGTAATCTAGATTAGTTGACTCTAGTGCAAGTGGGATACCGTTGGAGATATGCCCTAGAGGAAATAATAAAAGTTTTTATTATTATATCTTTGTGTTTATGATAAATGTTTACATTCATGCTATAACAGTATTAACCGGAAACATTAATACTTGTGTGATTTGTAAACTAAATTAGAGTCCCTAGTAAAGTCTCTTTGTAATACTAGCTTGTTGGTTAATAGATGATCATGGTTTGACGATCATGAACATTGAGATGTTGTTAACAACATGATCATATCATTAGGAGAATGGTATGATGGACATACTCCTATAGATAAGCGTAGCATTAAGATCAAGTCATTTCAATAGTTCATTTGCTATAAGCTTTCTGATACATAGTAACCTAATTCCTTCGACCATGATATCATGCTAATCACCATCACCAGAAGGATGCTTTGATGATATCAAACACCACACCGTAACTGGGTGGCTAGAAAGGTGGCATTGAGTGTTCGGAAAGTATGTGTTGAGGCACATGGATCAAGAGTGGGATTTGTCCATCCATATGACGAATAGATATACTCTGGGCCCTCTCGGTGGAATTTCATCCAATTGGCTTGCAAGCATGTGACTGGATCACAAGAAATCACATATCACGGGAACTAGAAAAGAGTACTTATCGGTAACGAGGTTGAACTAGGTATGTAGAGATACCGACGATCAGAACCTCGGATAAGTAAACTATCGTGAGACAAAGGGAAATTGGTATCGTATGTAAGTGGTTCATTCGATCACAAAGTAATCGTTGAAATATGTGTGAGCCATATGAATTTCCAGATTCCTCTATTGGTTATTGATCGAAGAAGTGTCTCGGTCATGTCCGCATAATTCACGAACCGTAGGGAGATACACTTAAGGATTCGATGTTGTTTAGTAGATATGGAATGTAAGTAGGGATACCGAATGTTGTTCGGAGTCTCGGATGGGATCCGGGATATCACGAGGAGATCCGGAATGGTCCGGATTATAAGATTCATATAAGGAAAGTCCGATTCTGGAGTTCGGGAAAGATTCCGATGTTTTCATCGGAGAGGTTCTAAAAGGTTCTAAAAGGTTCACCGGACCGAAAGGGGAATGGAACATGAATGTGTCATGAGTAAGTGGAATGATTGGATCATATCCTAGGTCACTTGGTTTGGGCGTTTGCAAGAGAGAATTAAAGCTCTAAATTGAAAGTCAAACGGGAGGTTTGAAAAGTCAAACTGGAACAATGGTTTCCTAGTGGAAGAAGGAAAGAGTCCTTCTTTCAATCCAACTTGGGTTTGGGTTTGGATTCAAACCCTCCCCTCCCAAGGCTGCCCCCTCTCATAAATAGAGGGGGAGGGCTGCCCCAAACACACAAGAGCCAGCCGCCCTGCGTCATCGCCGCCGTCAGCCATGTCGCCGCCTTGTCATTGTCTCTAGCCGTCACCGATGCCTCCTCTTCCTCCCGGCCTTCTAAACCTAGATTGCCGGGAAACCCTAGATCCACCATAACTCGCACCAGCTTAGGCGAAGCCCTGCGGGATCTTCCCTCTACTTCCGACACCACGCCGTCGTGCTGTTGGAATCGCGAGGGGAGAACTACAAGCTCCGCTGCCTGCTGGAACAAGGGAGAGGTAGGTCTTCATCGAGTACCGAACGTGTGATCGATCATGAAGCGCTTAACGCAGCGCCGAAGGATCGCTTCACGCGATCTTGAGATCGACAAGTGTACGACTACATCACCCACGAGAATCTGCTCTTGTTAACCGCTTTGGAATCTTCGAGGGTGAGTGCTTCTATCGACTCGTTGCTACAATCTAGTAGATAGATCTTGGCTTCTTTGTGTGCATGCGGTAGAATTTTTTTGTTTTCCATGCTACAAACCCCTATAGATTCCTCACCAAGCTACCCATCCTGGAAGGTAGCACCATCCAGTGCCAGCCCGACGGAGCCTAGTCTCGAACATGCCCGACAGAGCCCAGTACTCCATCGTTGCCGCCGAGTCGACTACGAGGATGCGGGATGGGAATCCTAAAGTAGGCAGCAAGGAATTTGTGTATGTGTGGGTGGTGGGAACACCAACTCGAAATTGACAAGACATTGGACCACATCAATCTATAATCGTGGTCGATCTTCAGGATTGATTATCTTCTGAGAGATTGCAATGAGGAATGCACATAGCTTCACAATGGGTACTCGAACATTATCCGGTAGAAGCCCCCTCAATGCAATCGGAAGCATTTGCGTCATAATCACGTGGCAGTCATGAGACTTTAGGTTTTGGAACTTTTTTCTGCCATATTTATTATTCCCTTTATATTTGACGAGAAGTCAGACGGGACCTTAATGCTGCTCAGACATTCAAAAAATATTTCCTTCTCTTGTTTGGTAAGAGCATAGCTGGCATGACCTTGAAACCATTCTGGATGTAGGCCATCTGGGTCTTTTATACGTTGATGGTCCTTTCGTGCTTTCGGTGTATCTTTTGTCTTCCCATACATGTCCAAGAAGCCTAGAAGGTTCACGCAAAGATTCTTCGTCACATGCATCACATCGATTGCAGAGCAGACCTCTAAGAATTTCCAATTTGGTAGCTCTCAAAATATAGATTTCTTCTTCCACATGGGTGTGTGTCCGTCAGCGTCCTTCGGAACAGATTTTCCGCCATGAACCTTTCCAAAGGTTACTATTTTATCAAATTTTTGACCATATCAAATATATCAGCACCAGTACGCTCCTTAGGCTTCGTCTAGTGACATGCCTGACCTTTGAAATGCTTGCCTTTCTTTCTTAAGGGATGTTTGGCCAAAAGAAATTGACGATGCCAATTGTACACATTCTTCTTACAATGATCCAAATATATACTTTCAGTCTCATCTAAACAGTGCGTGCATGCATTGTATTCCTTGTTTGACTGTCCTGAAAGGTTACTAAGAGCAGTCCAATCATTGATTGTTATGAAAAGCAACGCTCGGATGTCAAATTCTTCCTGCTTGTGCTCATCCCACACGCGTATGCCGGGTTTGTGCCACAACTGTAAAATTTATTCAACTAATGGCTTTAGGTATACATCAATGTCGTTGACGGGTTTCTTCGGACCTTGGATCAACACTGGCATCATAATGAACTTCCGCTTCATGCACAACCAAGGAGGAAGGTTATAGATGCATAGAGTCATGAGCCAAGTGCTGTGACTGGAGCTCTACTCCCCAAAAGGATTCATGCCATATGTACTTAGACCAAACCTTAAACTTCTTGCGTCATCTGCAAAGTCCGGATACTTTCTATCGATTTTTCTCCATTGCGACCCATCAACGGGGTGTCTCAACATCCCGCCTGACTTACGTTCCTCTTTATGCCATCGCAACAACTTGGCGTGCTCTTTGTTTCTGAATAAGCGTTTCAACCGTGGTATTATAGGAGCATACCACATCACCTTGGCAGGAACCCTCTTCCGGGGGGCTCGCCCTCAACGCCACCAGGGTCATCTCGTCTGATCTTATACCGAAGTGCAGCACACACCGGGCATGCATCCAAATTCTCGTGCTCCTCATCGCGGTAGAGGATGCAGTCATTAGGGCATGCATGTATCTTCTGAACCTCTAAACCTAGAGGGCAGACAACCTTCTTCGCTTCGTACGTACTAGCGGGCAATACATTATCTTTTGGAAGCATATTCTTCATCATTTTCAGCAACTTTTCAAATGAGGAGTCAGGTATAGCACACTCTGCCTTCCATCGCAGCAATTCCAGTGTGCTGCCCAGCCTTTTCAGACCATTTTCGCAATTTGGGTACAACAAATTTTTGTGATCCTCTAACATGTGATTGAACTTCTCCCTCTCCTTTTCATTTTCACAGTCTCTTCGTGCATTGGCAATGGTCCGACCAAGATTATCAGCGGGTTCATCATGTGTCTCTTCTTCAGCCTCCCCTTCAGCATCCTCCATGGAAGTATCTCCGTACTTAGGGAAACCATGATAGTTGTCATCCTCCTCTTCTTCATTTTCTTCCATTATAACCCCTCTCTCTCCGTGCTTGGTCCAACAATTATAACTGGGCATGAAGCCGGGCTTCAACAAGTAGCTGTGAAGGGTTTTTGAGTCAGATTAATCCTTCTGATTCCTACATCCACTACATGGACATAATACAAAACCATTGCGCTTGTTTGCATCAACAACATGGATGAATTCATGCACGCCATTAATGAACTGGCCAGAGCGTCGGTCAGTACCGTACATCCATTCCTGGACCATCTGCATTATAGTAAAAGTATATCAAAAACCATTACACAACATGATAAATTTAATACAAGTTATTATGAGAGCTTTTAGAGCATTAACTTTGAATTTTTTAAAATTTACATGCACCAATTTGTGAATTGGAGAAAACAATTAATATGATAAATGTGGAGTTTTTGATTATTGTTCTATTAGTGAAAACCGCATTCTATTCTAAGCTCTGAAACTCTAAAATTACACATTTCAATTTTCAGTAACGATGTGCCTAATCAAAATTTGTTACACATATCAAAATCCTTCTACTTCTAGAGCATGCATGCAAATCCATATCCCTATACTTCTAGAGCATTATAGAGCTAAAGTAGCAATAAGAGATGAAAGAATGAAGTTATAACCTTTTAAAACTTTGGATTTAGGGGTTGCAAACTAAATCTTGACAAATCTTGCGAAAAAAATGGCATGAACTCGGCTTTCTTCTTTGAGTAAAATGGTCACCATATGGCTAGGGCAGGTGGACACGAAGCTGTATATATACTGAGGGACAACTAGTCCCCGCCGTGATACAACCCGGGACTAATAGTCCCCGAAAAGAGCAGCTGACCTGCTCTAGGTTACTAGTCCCGGGCCGTATTACGAATCGGGACTATAGGTCCAGTCCGGCCCTGATGACCCATAAGTGTAGGGGATCGCAACAGTCTTCGCGGGTAGTATTACCCAATTTATTGATTCGACACAAGGGGAGCCAAAGAATACTTGCAAGCCTTAACAACTGTGTTATCAGTTCAGCTGCACCTGGAAATAGTTCTTGCTCACAAAAGTTTATCAGTAGCAACAGTTTGTAGTAGCAACAGCAAAGCAACAGTGAAACATGAGCAATAGTAACAGTAACGGTAACAGTGGGATTCGAGTGCGGTAGGCATAGGGATGGATGGACGGGCATTGCATGGACGAGTCTAAACATGTAACTTCAAGAACTAGGGCATCATAGATAAATAATAACAAGAATCCAAGTACTAAACAATCCTAGGCATGTGCTCCAAATATAGTCATATGTGCTCGCAATGAGAACTTGCACAACATCTTCTGTCCAGCCAGCCCGTGGCAGCGAGGCCTCTAGGGAACTACTGGCAATTAAGGTGCTCCTTTTAATAGAGCACCGGAGCAAAGCATTAACACTGCGTGAGCACATGTGATCCTCACACCACAGCCATCCCCTCCGGTTGTCCCAATTATTGTCACTTTGGGGCCTTTGGATCCGGACAATGATATGTATACACAACTTGCAGATAAGATCACAAACAATACTATCATAATGATTCAATAATAAGTTCAGATCTGAGATCATGGCACTCGGGGCCTAGTGACAAGCATTAAGCACAACAAGTTACAACAAAGTCAAATAACACTAATAGAGATACTAGGCACTATGCCCTAACATATCTTATTCGATTACATGATAGAACTCATCCAATCCCTACCATCCCCAAGCCTACAGCAGGGGATTACTCACTCATGGATGAGGGAAACATCGATGGTTGATGGAGATGCGTTGGTGATGATGATGGCGATGATCCTCCCCAAATCCCCCGTCCCGGCAGGGTGCCAGAATGGAGTTTCTGGATCCGAATCTTGGTTTCTGGTGGCAGTGGTAGAGCGGAACTCTTTCTGGAAAACTATCGAACCCCCCTATTTTTAGGTCGAAAGGCAACTTATAGGCGCAGAGGGAACCCGAGGGGGTGCCTAGGGTGGCTGCACCCCCTAGGCGCGGGGCAGGGCCCACCCGCGCCTGGCAGGGGTGTGGCCCCCCCAGGCCCCTTCTCCGTCTCGTCTTCTGGCTCCGTGGGTCTTCTGGTGAAATATAATTTTTGGCATATTTTCCGGGATTTTTCCTGATAGTTGATTTTCTGCACAAAAACAAGACACCAAGGTAATTCTGCTGAAAACAGCGTCAGTCCGTGTTAGTTGTATCCAAATCACACAAGTTTAGAGGAGAAACAATAGCAAAAGTGTTCGGGAAAGTAGATACGTTTTGGACGTATCAACTCCCCCAAGCTTAGCTTATTGCTTATCCTCAAGCAATTCAGTTGAAAACTGAGTGTGATAAAAGAACTTTCACGAACACATTTGCTTCATATGATGTATATATTCTCAGCACAGGAGTAGATGCTTAAACCATTCATAATAAGAAGTATGCAGCTAAGTCTACTCAATAGTCATTGCAAGCTATGAAGAGAAACCAACTCAATAATAATAAGTAGCATGAAACATAAATATAAGCAACATTGCAATGCTCATAGTAAGGTATGATAGAGTGGTATCTCGCTTGCCTTTGTTTGTAGAGCACAATATAACTGCTGAGGCACCTATGAAGTTCAAGTGAAGACTAGAGGTAAAAATATCAGAGATACAAGCATCAAAGTCATGACATAATTAACCAAGTTTTGGAACAAACACAAGAATGACAACTATGCTCTCAAGAAAGTGCTCATAGAATAAGTGGTGACTCAACAAGGTTGTGAAAACGGTTTTGAAAGGTTTGAAAGGCTTCCTAATGCTGAAAGGAAGGTACTCACTAGCTTTGAGCTCTCATTGCCCCTATCATAGGAATCTTCATGTGGTTAAGGTGAAAGCGAGTTCCACTCTGAATAATATGCTTGACAGACCATAGACTAGAAATCCTAAGTCCCTTGAGTACGAGGGCCGCTCCGCATGCTACTCAACTTCGGTTACCTGTAAGTTCTTGTCATTGTAAATACATGCATATCATAGAGAACCGCCAATGGGGTACCCCTTGCACATGGTACATGAGCTTTCCCATAACCAAAATGACAAGGCAAGCAGACAATGAGCATCTCAGCAATCTTTTTATTTACTATATGCATAGCTTTTAATTGTGGATGCTTCATAGATGCTCATTATGGTGATGCTACAAGTTTCACTATGATTAAGAATGGCTTAGGCTAGCGGCCCAGGCGTTTCTCTAACACAATGTATACACTCCATGAACTCACAAGCTCCCCTTTTATTTCACATCATCGACATCCGTAAGAAAAAGAGCAAAGTATTAACTAGATAGGATATCCAAAAAGTTTTGAAAGTGTTCCTCGTGACAGAACGGTTCTGCTGACTCCCAGAATATAATTTGCAAGCATATAACTTTCATGGACTTGTCACAATGGTTCAGGATTATTAAGTGCAAGGAATAAAGTGTGCCATCAAGTTCGTGAGAGCTTTACTAACTAACTTTCTCAAAACAGACAAACATTTTATTTGGAAGAAAACACGGCATATCGAATATGCACTGAAGTAGCAAATGATGCTAATAGATAGGTATGGTGGACACAGCTGGCAATATTGGTTTTGGGGAGTTGGAAGCACATGTAGAGCTCATACTTAGTGCAAGTGAAGGCTAGCAAAAGAGAGGGAGCGACAAATGAGAGAGCAATAATTGTCATAACCATGCTTGCAACAAGACAAGACTATTTATGGCATTAAAGTGATACAAGAACTCTAAGGCAAAATAAATCATCGAGGCTTACTGACTATTGATTAGTCATATGCATGCGTGAGCATGTGCCAAGTCGATTCACATGAACAGTCAGAGGAGGATACCACAATATCATACCAAAATATGAGTAAAACAATGCAAGCAAACATTCATATGACATGCTACAAACTATTAGCAAGCTGGAGCTAATCATAGACAAGCAAGGACTACTAAGAATCCATAATGACATACACCTTATACAAACAGGCTAAGCATGCTCACAATGATGAGTATATGTACAAAAATGAAACAAAAAGAGTTCGTTACCAGCCTCTTACCACACCTCAAGTTGTTTTAATCTTCATTATTGCCCTTCACATGTGTGACTTGAATAATAACATGAAACCAAAATCCACTAAGGACGGCTGAACCCTGCAAAGAACTCACAAAACCAAAGAAGAACAACAAATATTTTTTGTGTTTTCGATTTTTTAGAAATAAGCGAACAAAGAAAAACCAAACAAAAACAAAGCAAACCAAACAAAGCAAAATCTTTTTGGATTTTTATTTAAGGCAAACCAAAGCAAAGAAACAAAGAAACAAACCAAGAGAAACAACAAAAATATTTTTTGGTATTTTTGTGTTTTTGAGAAAGCAGCAACAAAAACCAAAAAGAAAGCAAACAATGGATATACAAAGAACCGACCGAACATGATATATATATATATATATGAGTGTGATGTCGGTATACCTCCCCCCAAGCTTAGGCTTTTGGCCTAAGTGGGGCTCAATCCCATGGTTCCCAAGTAGATGCACCATCGTAGTATGACGAGGAGGCTCCCTCGTCCTGGTACGAGCTCGAGGACTCCCCCGTGTAGTGTACAACGGGGTCATATGAGGGCGCTTCCTCCTGATAGTTCCCATGGAAGTTAAGGGAGCGCATCAACTCATCCATCTCCTCCTTGGAGCGTGACAACGGTCCCTGAGAAATACTGAATAAAGTGGTTTGGGGGAGAGGGATCTCTCTATCTTCCCCGTCAATAAACAACATTCTATAAACCAACTTCTCAAGGGTAGAGCTAGTGGTGACAAATTGATGCGCCTTCATGGCAGCAAGATCAAGCCTCTCAGGAGCCAAGATTGTATCATTTGGATCAACAGCAATGTACAAAGCAGCAACACGTGTAGCAATAATTCCACCATAAATGGGTCCCTTAGCTGTTAAGCGACGAGCAATGCGAGAACCAAGATTATACTTGGTATCATTGTTGAGTGCAGTAGCTAAGAAAGCCAAATGATAGCTGGAAATATTACTAGTGTTCTCCCTACCAAGAATACTAGTGGCAAGATGGTAAGCGAAGTACCTGATGGCTGGAAGCTGAATGTTTCTTATCTTTCCCCATTGAGATCTACGGCTATCATCATTGGTTATTCCTCGGTAAAGCTCCAACAAATCAGCGCGTTGAGCTGGAATCTTCTTTGCTGACCCAGCTGTACCAAGTCCAAGAGCCCCACAAAATTTCTTCAATGTCATATGGTAAGACCTGCCATAAACTTTGAAAGAAACATCTGGATGGAACACACTGTTAGTAAAGGATAAACTCTCCACAAATGTTTTGGTGAGCATAGCATATTGCGCGCTCTCATATTGCATAAGACTTGTTAGACCAGCCCTCATAACCAAGGTCATAAAATCATTAAGGATCCCAGCAGCCTACAAGAAGGTTTGGCTAGGAAAGGCGGAGGGATGCGCATCCCCCTCATGTCCCTCGTCACCAAATCGTGGAGTGATGAGATCCTCATTGTATGAGGGCCTGACACTGGTGGATGATTTTGGAAGCCTTGCCCTTCTGGGTGCATCACCCTCAAATATTTCACCAAATGTGTGGTGGTGCATGACTTCCCTTTTCTGAAATTTTAGACAAGCATCAAACCAAGCGATTTCCAAGTTGATAAATGATGAGCAACTACTATAGGAACTTGCTAGAGGGATACACATGCATCAAAATAAAGTTTCTAAGCATATAACAAGCATGCAAGCTCAAACAACATGTCACCTATAACACCAAAATACTCAAGATACAATCTACCAATCACAAATCTAATTGGACAAGTAGAGGAGGCACATACCAAGGAGCAATCTCTCCAAAAATCAGCACTTAAGATGGGATGAGAAAGGAGATAGAAAATCGTGAGCAAGAACAGCAAGAACTCGAGCTTGAGAAAGTTTTTCGGTGTTTTTCGAGAGAGAGAAATAAGATGGCTTTAAGGAGGCAACCTAGAGGGGCCCAGGTGGGCCAGACCCCCAGGCGTCGCCCACAAGTAGGCCGCGCCTACCATGGGTGTGGTGTCCTAGGGTGGCCCCCTGGGTCACTTCAGGTGTCCCTCTGCCCCTTTTTTCGAGGAAAAAATTATTTTGAATTTTCTGGGATTTTTGGGAAACTTTATTTTGGCCAATTTTCAGGGTATAAAAATTGATTTTCTCGCAGAAACAGTTTTTTTAGAAGAAGAAAAAGCAAACCAAAAGCCAAACTACAGGAGCTCTAAGACAAACTAACAAGCAAACAACTAGCAAAAACCAAATCTAGCAAAAGAAAGACAAAGAATAGGAAGGAGAAAATTAAAAGAAAGCAAGTATAACCACAGTGAAAACATTATTTTGTTCATTAAAATCCTTTTGTTAACAAGGTTGATCAAGTCTTGTTACCAAAACAATCTTATATGAAACAAAACTTTGTATTCCACAAGGTGATTATATTACCTCATACTTGATAGCAATGGTCCCAATCATAATAGTTTCAAAATTTTCTTGTGGAATGGGACAATATATTTCTCCAACCTTGATGCTCTCAATATTTTCAATGGAATTCAGGCAATAGCTTCTAGCAACCTTCTTGGGGAAATAAACAGTATGCTCTTTGTCATCAATATTGAATGTTACTTTTCCTTGATTACAATTAATTACAGCACCTGCAATATTAAGAAAAGGTCTCCCAAGAATAATAGACATATTACTATCTTCAGGCATTTAAAGCACAACAAAATCAGTCAAAACCAAGCAATTATGAGCCACTTGAACAGGAACATCCTCACATATACCAACAGGAATAGTAGTTGACTTATCAGCCATTTGCAAAGGTATATCAGTCAGTATCAAATTTTCTAGCTGGAGTCTCTTGTAGAGAGAAAAAGGCATAACACTAACTCCAGCTCCCAAATCACATAAAGCAGTTCTAACATAATTATTCTTAATAGAGCAAGGAATAGTTGGTATACCTGGATCACCAAGTTTCTTTGGAACCTTACCATTGAAGGAATAATTAGCAAGCACAGTAGAAATCTCCTCATTAGGAATCTTCCTTTTATTAGAGACAATATCCTTCATATACTTTGAATAAGGAGGCAATTTAATAGCATCAGTCAAAGGAATTTGCAAAAAATAAAGGTTTCATCCACTCACAAAACTTGTTGTAGTGTTCTTCCTCCTTTGACTTGTGTTTCTTACCTAGAAAAGGCATAGGTTTCTGCACCCAAGGTTCTCTCTCTTTACCATGTTTATTAGCAATAAAATCTTCCTTTGTGTACCTAGTGTTCTTAGTGTGCTTCTCAGGTTCTTCCTCACCTTCCTCCTTATCAGGAGCATTATTGTTACCATTACCACTCTCAGTTTCAGCATCAGAGACAGATATACTATTGGGATATATAGCAGGTTCAAGTGGTTCCTCAACTATCTTATGTTTCTTTTTCTTTCTCTTACGAGGGCTACCACTACTCTCACCTTGTTGAGAATCCTGCTCAATTCTTTTAGGGTGTCCTTCAGGATATAAAGGATCTTGAGTAGCTATACCACTCCTAGTTATAATTCCATAAGCATGTTTATTTCCTAAGGCATCAACTAGCATATCCTTTTGTACCTTAGCAAGTTGATCAAGTTGGGTTTGAACCATTTGAAAGTGTTTACAAAGCATTTTAATATCATTAGAAGTTCTTTCCACAATATATTTCAACTCATGGATAGCTCTAGAGTTTTCCAATAAATGATTTTGAACTTGTTTATTAAACTTACCTTCCTTAACAATAAATGTGTCAAGTTCCTCTAAGCATTGAACAGGAGGCTTACCATAAGGAATGTCACCTTCATTAAAGAGGAGAGAGTGTACCTCAATAGTAGATGAGTGGGGAATTGGCTTACGTAGCTGTTCTATAGGAGGCAGATTCTTCACATCTTCATCTCTAATACCTTTCTCCTTTAGACAGTTCTTAGCTTCTTTCATCACTTCATCATTTAATGCAATAACTCCCCTCTTCTTTGGTGTCGGTGTTGGAATTGGTTCAGGCACAACTGGTTCAGGAATAATAGTCTAAGGTGTATTTATCTCAATTGAAGTCCAATCATCATAATTCTTTCTTATTTTAGCCATCAATTCTTCAGCATCTGTAGGAGTTCTTTTCCTAAAAACACAATCATCAAAGCTATCTAGGTAGGTCCTAGAATCATCAGTTAGTCCATTATAATAAATATCAAGAAGCTCATTCTTAGGTAATGGACATCCAGGATGTGCATGAATCAAGGCAAAAAACCTTGTCCATGACTCAGGCAATTTCTCTTCTTCTCCCTGTTTAAAATCAAAAAGTCTCTGCAAAGCAGCATGTCTAGCACTAGGAGGACAATATTTCTGTAAGAAAAAGCAATCAAGCAATCAGGGCCATCAATGGAACAAGTAGGCAATCTATTAAACCAAGCCCTAGCTTCTCCTTTTAGTGAAAAAGGGAAGATCTTAGTAACAAAGTACTTGTGCATCTTAAAATCATCAGAGAACAAAGCACTCATAGTAGAAAGCTCATTCATATGAGCCACAACACTCTCATTTTCAGTCCCACAGAAAGATTCTTTCTCAACAATATCTAAATAGGACAAATCAAGAGAGAAATCATAGTCTTCATCTTTAATATCTATGGGAGAAGTGGCAAACTTAGGATCAGAGGACAGTTTAGGCATAATAGTACGTCTAGCAAGGAGACTCTTAATAGCACTAGTACCATGTGTGTTTCGGCACTCTTCAACAAATTCATCAGTGAACTCAATGTAACCATCATTAATATCATAACTCTCACTAGACTCAGGTGAGCTAACACGCAATGTGTCTTCACTAGGAGTTTCGGTATTTCCTAGACTAGCCATAGTAGCATCTAGAAAAGGACCTAATGAACCACTCGCATCAAGCACAGTATAAGTAACATCATGAGCATCAAAAGCAGTTTCAGATTCAACAGTAGTAGCAGTGTGTGTAGCATGAGTATGTGGTGGTGGTGTGACAAGCTTACTTATAACAGACGGTGAATCAAGAGCAATAGAGGTGTTCAGGACCGTACCTGTTCTTGTAGTGGATGGTAAAATAGTAAACTTTCCATCACGAGACTTAACCATGATGAAAGGAGTAGCAGTGAACAATAGTAGATCCAAGTGAACTTACAAATAAAGCTATGCCCCCCGGCAATGGCGCTAGAAAATAGTCTTGATGACCCACAAGTGTAGGGGATCGCAATAGTCTTCGCGGCTAGTATTACCCAATTTATTGATTCGACACAAGGGGAGCCAAAGAATACTTGCAAGACTTAAAAACTGAGTTGTCAGTTCAGCTGCACCTGGAAATAGTTCTTGCTCACAGAAGTTTAACAGTAGCAATAGTTTATAGTAGCAACAACAAAGCAACAACAACAACAACAATAGTGAAACAAGAGCAATAGTAACAGTAACGGTAACAGTGGGATTCGAGTGCGGTAGGCATAGGGATGGATGGACGGGCGTGTTCGGCCACGCAGAGATAAAACAAAACTTTTCCTCTAACGTGGTGATCCCAAGATCTAGCTGAGGTAGAAGGCCACGAGGTTTACCACTAGACGCGCAGTTGCGGATTACTGATGAAGCGCATCAGTTGATGCAGTCCTCACGATCTGATCGTCCTGGTCCTGATCGCACAACACCTCTGCTGGTATCCACATGTACAAGGAGGAGCACCGGCGGCGAACTGCTAGGTTCGTATCAACGGTAGGACTGCTGTGGAGCTAGGGTTTCCAACACATGGAATGACCTAACCGAACAACGATTAACCCTTCTGGGTTACGGTGCTCCACTATATATAGGGAGTGAATGTGGGCTCGGCCACACCCATTCACTAAAGCCCATATAACACTAGTCACCGTGAGTCCAACTCACTAACTCAGTCCTAATCCTGCTCAGGTCCAACCCAACCAGATTAAGGTGTTCAGATCCAATCCGAACTTGCTCCCCGCTTAAGTGTGTGAACTCGAGGCTCATGGCTACTTGGACACGATTGAGTCCGACTCAATCGATCAACAAGAGCGACTCCAAGCGTAACGTGATTTACTCCCAAGTACCAAAGAGTCATGATGACTTGCCTTTCCAATGCGACTTACGTCTGAGTCCCTTTTGCCTCACGATATACCTTGTCAGACTATAGGCGAATATATGTCATCCCTTAAATAGTCCGACTCTCTTCTCGATCCAAGATAAGTGATTCACCCGCCTAACTCTTAGTTGATCGCCTCGGTTAACACTTAACTGAGTCGTGCATGGCCATGCTTTCCGAATCATATCTCACGAGAGGGCCCAGAGGATATCTCTCCAAGTGGAGGGGCAAAATCCCATCTTGGTTATTCACATCACACAGCTTGATTCTCAGTCGACCCGAACTCTGCCTTTATAACTGCCCAGTTACAAATCAGCGTTTGACAGAACCTAAGTCGGCGATCCTCAACTTGGACTATGCAATAACCTCAGGTCTAAGGATTACATTGATTGAGATATACAAAAGACAACTTGTTCGTTGTACCTCAATATGGGTCAATCCGACTCGCTAAACTCTTTAGCCTAGTCTGTGTAAGTTGGAATAGCATCTCCATGCCCATGACAAGTGGAACCGAGTCATCAAGCCAACTTTCACATTGGTCTAAGTTGTGTGTCCAGCAAAACCTCAATGACCAAGGATATTTAGTACAAACAACATGAATGCATAGTTCCACAACCGAATCACATATTCAATGATACACATCAGATCTTTATACAAGGACTACTTAATATCTTTATGAATACAATGGGAAATATCATCATACATGATTGCCTCTAGGGCATATTCCCAATAGTATCCCACTTGCACTAGAGTCAATCTTCCGACATCACATGTCTAAGCATCTAATGCCCATGGTTTCAAAAGTGCCTCATGCTTCGGCTGTGGTAACGGCTTTGTCAACGGATCCGCAATATTTGCATCCGTGTGTACCTTGCATAACTTGATATCACCCTGATCCACGAACTGGCGAATCAGGTGGTACCGCATGAGTATGTGCTTGTTCTTCTGGTGTTGTCTAGGTTCCTTAGCTTGTGCAATAGCACCATTGTTGTCAAAATACATGTCTAATGGATTGGACGAGCCCTGAACCACACCAAGATCCATGAGGAAATTCCTCATCCAAACAGCTTCCTTTGCTGCCTCCGAGGCGGCAATATACTCAACCTCTGTTGTAGACGCAGACACAGTCTCTTGCTTGGAACTCTTCCAGCTCATAGCACCTCCATTTATAATAAACACGTATTCGGATTGTGAACGAGAATCATCAGAGTCGGTAAGATAACTCGCATCCGTGTTACCCTTTACACTGATTTCATCTTCACCACCATAAACCAAGAACATATCCTTAGTCCTTCTCAAGTACTTTAGGATATTTTTAGCCGCTGTCCAGTGGATCTCTCCAGGATCAGCCTGGTATCTGCTCACAACACTTAGAGCATAGGAAACATCCGGCCTAGTACAAATCATGGCATACATGATGGATCCGACTGCAAAAGCATATGGAATCGCACTCATTCGACTTCGCTCATCAGTTGTCGAAGGACACCGAGTCTTGCTAAGTTTTACACCATGGGACATCGGTAAGAACCCCTTCTTAGACGATTCCATGTTGAACTTCTTCAACACTTTGTCCAAATAAGTACTCTGACTCAATCCAATGAGCCTCCTTGATCTATCTCTATAGATCCGGATTCCGAGGATGTATGTTGCCTCACCCAAGTCTTTCATTGAGAAACTCCTTTCCAATGATTCCTTGGTTTCTTGCAACATCTGGACATCATTTCCAATCAGTAATATGTCATCCACATATAAGATTAGAAAATTTACTTTGTTCCCACTAAACTTCTTGTACAAACAAGAATCATGATCACTCTTGATGAAGCCAAACGATTTGACTACCTCATCAAAGCGAATATTCCAACTCCGAGATGCTTGCTTCAACCCATAAATGGATTTGTGAAGTTTGCACACCTTGTCAGCATTAGCCAGATCAACAAAACCCTCGGGTTGTATCATATACACGTCCTCGGTTAAATTTCCGTTAAGGAAAGCCGTTTTGACATCCATCTGCCATATCTCGTAGTCGAAATAGGCCACTATAGCTAACATGATCCGAACTGATTTAAGCATCGCTACGGGCGAGAAAGTCTCGTTGTAATCAACTCCTTGAATTTGTCGGAACCCCTTCGTGACAAGGAGTGCTTTATAGACGGAAACATTTCCATCCATATCAGTTTTCTCCTTAAAGACCCATTTGCACTCGACGGGTCTTGCACCGTCTGGCAGATCAACCAAGTTCGAAACTTGATTTTCATCCATTGACTTTAACTCGGATCTCATGGCTCCAAGCCATGAATCGGAATCAGACCCACCATCGCTTCCGAATAATTTGCTGGCTCATCACTGTCTAACAGTAACACATCACGAACACTTCGTAATCTTGCCGATCTTCGTAGTACAGGTGCTGCTGCCGGCTCAGCTACCACGACCGGCTCAACCTCCAAGGTTTTTGCCGACTCGCTACTAGCCGGTTCCTCTCGAATTTCTTCGAGTTGCACCGTGCTCCCAATTAATCCCCGACTGAGAAACTATTTCTCAAGGAAGACACCGTTCTGAGCGACAAACACTTTGCCCTCTTCTCGGTTGTAGAAGTAGTAACCCAAGGTTTCCCTCGGATACCCCACGGAAATACACTTATCCGACTTGGCTGTAAGCTTGTCCGACTGAAGTCGCTTGACAAATGCTTCACAACCCCAAATCTTAAGAAAAGACAAACTCGGCTTTTTGCCTGTCCACATCTCATGCGGTGTCTTCTCTACCGATTTTGATGGTACTCTGTTTAGTGTGAACGCCGCTGTTTCTAGACAATAACCCCAAAATGATAAAGGTAGATCTGTCCGACTCATCATTGATCGTACCATGTCCAACAAGGTTCGATTCCGCCTTTCCGAAACACCATTTCTTTGTGGCGTTCCTGGCGGAGTAAGTTGAGGAACAATTCCACAACTTTTCAGATGGTCATCAAACTCATGGCTCATGTACTCGCCTCCTCGGTCCGACCGAAGAAACTTTATTTTCTTGCCGAGTTGATTCTGTGCTTCATTCTGGAATTCTTTGAACTTTTCAAAGGCTTCCGACTTATGTTTCATCAAGTAGATATATCCATACCTACTCAAATCATCAGTGAAGGTAATGAAGTACTCATAACCACCCCTGGCTGTCGTGCTCATTGGTCCACATATATCACTATGTACTAGTCCCAACAAGTCGGACGCCCTTTCGCAACTCTTTTCAAAAGGTGTCTTGGTCATTTTGCCGAGTAGGAAAGATTCGCATGTCTCGAACGACTCCAAGTTGAACAAAGTTAGGAGTCCATCATCATGGAGCTTCTTCATGCGTTTCCAACTTATATGACCAAGCCGACAATGCCAAAAGTAAGTCATATTCAGATCATTTGGTTTCAACCTTTTAACATTTATGTTATAAACCGACTCACCATCAAGATTCAAAATAAATAACCCGTCCTGGACGGGTGCAAATCCGTGAAACATATCATTCAAATACAAAGAACAACCATTATTCTTGATATTCGACTCATAGATTTGCCTCATCAAACATGAAGCAGAAATAATGTTTCGACTGAGCACTGGAACATAATAACAATTATTCAGTTCCATAATGAATCCGGAAGGTAAATGAAGTTGCATCGTGCCGACTTCCAACGTAGCAACTCTTGCTTTTTTGCCGACTCGAATATCAACCTCGCCTCTTGCTACGCTCCTAGTTCTTACCAGTCCCTGCAACGAGTTGCAGATGTGAATAACTGATCCGGTATCATATACCCAAGAACTATTAGGTGCATCAACAAGACATATGTCTATAACATTGCAAACAAGTGTACCTGAGTCGGAAGTCATACCTCCACTCTTGGCTTTGTCAGCCAAGTACTTGCTGTAGTTCCTCTTCTAGTGGCCATCCGCCTTGCAGTAGAAGCAAGTGGATCCGGCTGAAGGAGATGGCTTAGTCCCTGAGGAAGTGCTTGGGACCGGGTACTGAGCCTGCTTTCCTCCTGACTTAGCCTTCTTCTTAGTCCAAGAACTCTTCTTGTACTTAGCCTTATTCTGCACCATCAACACTTGATTGGCGCCCTTCTTGAGATCCGCCTCTGCCTGCTTGAGAATCCCATGTAATTTAGTGAGCTTCTTATCCATACCATGCATTTAGTAGTTCGAAATGAACTGCCCATATGCACTAGGAAGAGAGTTCAGAATTATATCCGTAGAGAACTCTTCGCTAATGGGGTAGCCAAGCCTCTCCAGAGACTGCACATAACCAACCATTTTGATCACATGCGGACTCAGTGGATCACCATCCTTAAGCTTGCAACTCAGCAAACCTGAGAGACTTGATACCTCTTAGTCTTCGCCTGAGCCTGGAACATACTTTTGAGGCTTTCGATCATATCGTAGGCCTCAACATGCTCGAACTGTTTGCAAGTCTGGTTCCATGTGAGCAAGCATAAGACAGCTAATATCCGTGGACTCATCCTTAGCCCGACGGTAGGCATTGGTGGCTGCAACAGTCGCATTCTCATTCGGCTCATCTGGAAGTGGGTTGTCTAGGACATGGTCCTTCTTTTCTTGTTTGAGAACAATTCTCAGATTTCGATACCAGTTGGTAAAATTAGTGTCGTTCAGTTTATATTTCTCAAGAATGGTTCTCAACACAAACCGGATATCTGAGAGTGACTGCTACTTGGTGCCATGATCTACAATAGAAAATATGCAAAACACTTAAGACATGTATTCATAAAAGAGCAAGCATATTAAATACTTTAATATTTTATGCTCCCACTAGAACCAACACCCCTCCGATGGTTACTTAGTGATTCAGGATCCTAAATAAGCAAGTCGGCTAGTGAGCTTTAGCATCACCGCTAGCCCCCAAGTGATCTAGGTAGACAACTCCTTGTCAATCGCATCTCATGCGACTCCTGTTGGACGGGTGGCATCACATGCCCCGGCTGCCATCCGACTTTTCCCCGATCCCCACAACCGTTGTGATAGACCCGTCTAGCTTACCGAGTGTTTCCGCAGTAAGAGTCCAACTCGAACCCACCTAGTCGGTAATAATTGGCAGCACCTCAATTTTATGAGCCCACTACCAAAAATGTCCGACTTGTGATGGTGCAAACACTGGCGGGAAAACCGACTAGACCTTCTTTGAGGGATTAAATTTTACCGACTATCTAATAGAGGTAAAACTGAGACATAACAATAACACAAAATAAAGCATCTATAATGTGAAATGGTATGGCTCTCTTCATGGCGATCTCCATCTCCACAAAGCCTGTAATCCGACTCATGCCAACTCTTGTCACTTGCCGTCTTAATCCATGTCGCCGACATGTACAACGTCTTGCATGCCTTCCGTGTTCTCCAAACAGCTACACTAGCTTAGTAAAGTAAATTACATAGATAAACCGACACGCAAGTCGATATACAATAAAAAGACAGTACCTAGGATCCAGCCGGCTGACAAAAACCGTGATTCGCAGATCACGTATGGATTACACACATACATCACATGCACATGAACCATACCATTCACAACTTCCTGCAAAAACAAGTTATGCATAGATACAATATCTACCGGCTAGAAACTCAGAACGACATCTAAGGCGCCATTTATTGCGAAGCGGCGGTCCCGCTAGCCGGATAGCGGCGGGATCAAGGCAGCGCCCTAAAAGGCAAATACCGCGATTTTTCCGAAAACATAGATCTCATCTACGATCCGGACATGGATTCCGACCATTGTTCTGATTCGATCAAACTTTTTGATCTTCGATCATCGCCTCTGGATTTACGTGTCACAGTCTACCCCGATGGCGGAAGCCGACCGGTAGGGGTATGTTGTTCCACGACCTCAGCAGTATGATCACGGAAATCAGATCTACCATTCCCCGAGTACAGTTGATCAAATCAACCTTGTACAAAACCGATCTATCTCATAGATCGACCACCAAAACAGCATATAGATCTCATCTACAGCCTACCGCATATCACATATGCGAGATCTTGAGCCTAAAACCAGAAGCTATCGCTTTGTTACCACTGTTGGGCCACGCAGAGATAAAACAAAACTTTTCCTCTAACGTGGTGACCCCAAGATCTAGCTAAGGTAGAAGGCCACGAGGTTTACCACTAGACGCGCAGTTGCAGATTACTGATGAAGCGCTTCAGTTGATGTAGTGCAGTCCTCACGATCCGATCGTCCTGGTGCTGATCGCACAGCACCTCTGCTGGTATCCACACGTACAAGGAGGAGCACCGGCGGCGAACTGCTAGGTTCGTATCAACGGTAGGACTGCTGTGGAGCTAGGGTTTTCAACATATGGAATGACCTAACCGAACAACGATTAACCCTTCTGGGTTACGGTGCTCCACTATATATAGGGAGTGAACGTGGGCTCTGCTCGCGCGACCCATTCACTAAAGACCATATAACACTAGTCACCGTGAGTCCAACTCACTAACTCAGTCCTAATCCTGTTCAGGTCCAACCCAACCAGATTACAGGTTCAGATCCAATCCGAACTTGCTCCCGCTCTTAAGTGTGTGACCCCGCAGGCTCATGGCTACTTGGACACGATTGGAGTCCGACCCTCAATCGATCAGTCGGTAGCGGCTCCTAGCAGAACGTGCTGACTCCCAAGTACCAAAGAGTCATGACGACTTGCCTTTTGTCACATCCCAAGATTTTCCAAATCTTGTAATGTGAAAAACAAATGAATAAAATAAAACTTTGATTGATTTTCAGGGTGAGAAGAAACTTTTGAATTCAAATGGGAATCCTCAAACCTATTTTGATCAAGATAAATCCTAAAGGGATTTTAAAAAGATGAACATTTAATAAAAGGAAAATAAAAATATTTTATTACTATTTTGGATCTTTTAAATAAAAGGATTTGGTTTTCAAATGAAAAGGAAGAAAAATGTAAATAAAGAGTATTTTAAAGAGCCAAATTAAAACTTAGCCAAGCCTTTGAAATAAAATATTTCTATTTGAGAAAAATAGTAAAAGTTTACTAAAATAAAATAATAAGGATTCAATATCCAAGTTTATTAAAAATAAAAGGTTTTATTATTTTAATTAAACATCAAAACTTGTTACTTTAATTTAAACAAGTTTTCCAAGTATCCCTTGTTTCAAATAAAACCTACTGATTTGGTTTTGAAAATATTTGGATTTCAAATGGAGATTTTAAATAAATCAAATCCTATTTTTGATTTAATAAACAAGGTCTATTTATTTAATTAATAATGGACCCTAAAATAAAAATATTATTTTTATTTTTGGGACTTTGGTTTATGTTGTTAAACAGAACCAAATTCAATTGCAAAGTGTGAGGAATGTTTAAATTGTTTTGAATGTTTGATTGTTGTTTGAATTTCAAAATGTAAAATGTAATCGAAAAGGAAAAAGCATCCGTAAGAAAAAATATAGAAATGGACTCAGCCTAACTGGCCAAGCCCAACAAGCCCAGTAACCCAGCTTTCTCCCCCACAAGCTGCTGACCTAAACCCGCACTCAGAATCCATCGATCTGGTGGCCCCTCCTTCCCTCTCACTTTCTCGCTGACAGCAAGGCCCCACAACACTGTTTATCGTCTTCAACCGCGCTGATTCCTCCTCGCCGTTTCCTGTCTTTACTCCGGCGATCAATTCGCGTGATTAACAGCCATTACTCCCCCGGCGACCACGCTCCCTTAAACGCCTCGCCCTCCTCTTCCTTTCCCCTCAGACTCCACGCCTTGAACGCCACCAGGCTGCCCTGAATCGAAGCAGCAATGTCACTGCTCCGACCACCGTCCCCAGCCAATTCCGGCCAAACCCTGTCGCCCCTGCCTTCCTGAGCACACCATCGAGATCCCCACTCCCAGGCGCACCTGTCTATGCCCTCCGTTCAACCGTGGGCGCCCCTGAGCGTCGACTTCGACAACCTCTGACCGCACCGCCGCGTCTGCCTCTCTCTCCGGCGAAGTTCCTTGGTAAGAACCGACCACCCCGCACCCTCTCCTTCACGCACGCAGCTTCGCCTTGATCCTGCGCATCTAACTGCATCCTCGTTTTGCCTCGGAGTGAACCACAACACCACCCTCGACGACCACCAGACGAACCCGACGCCGTTCCCCACTCCGGCGAGCAATCCCGCTGGAACCAGAGCGCCCCTCGACGAGTTGACCATACCTTGAGCATCCTCGTTTCCTCTATTGCTTCCTCAGAGCCGCCAGAAGCGCCACCGCTGGCGTCGCCGCCACATAGCCGCCAGCCTGTTCTGGTCGAAGTCAGGACCGTAGGATTTAGATCCAAGCGTTGCGATAGATCGACTAATCGAAGGGGTATCGTAGGATCATAGCCGCACAGATCTCTATTAATCCAATGGCCTGTATCTGTTGATCCACGCGAACCGTTATTGTCCAATCAGAAACAGCCACGTGGACTGGATTCGATTTAAAACAGATTTTGGATCTGATTAGAATGCAAATTTGTAATTGGTATAACTTTTGATCCACACGTCCAAAATTTGCAAACTTTATATCATTGGAATCAGTGGAACAAGCCCTAGCCAACCATGCAATTTGTTTAGTAAAAAGCCTCTGGTAAAAGGTTTGTTTTTGCAGAAACAGTTGTATGCTTGTTTAGGTTATAAAAATTGTTCCAAAATGTTTTTGAGGTTGAAATCTTTGGAAATTGGTTTTTTGTGAACTTACTGACCCTAGGAACCAACCCATGGATTTAAAAATGAATTTGGTGAAGTTTAGGATGGATTAATTGATTTAGCCCATTTCTAGCCAAATAAAAATATTGATTTTGCTATGAAAATGTTTTTTGGAGTAAAAACTTTGGGAAAATGTTTTGAATCAAACCTACTGACCCTAAACACCAAGTTTTGAGATTAACAACTTATTTGGTGAACAACATAAAGTTTTTGCTTTGATAAAAACATTTTTCACCACATAAAATATTGATTGGATTTAAAAATGGTTTATAGATAAAACCCTTTTGCAAATAACTTTGCCACTTTAGAAAATGACCACTTTGAACCTTACAATGTTTAGAGCCTAGTAGAAACCACCTTTGCAAATAAAACTATCTTTTGCATGCTTGCATGCATGCCTTAGTTTCTATTATTTTATGTGTGTTTGATTGTTTGAATATTGGTTGGAATGCTTGTTGATATTGTGTTTGCTTGATTGATTTGTGGTGAAGTTAGAAAAGTGTAAAACTAGCAAGATCAAGAAGTGAACCAACATTCCCTACCAAAAAGGCAAGTGACACTATCATCTAAAAGTCCTACTATTTTCATTATACTTAGTGGATTTTGAAACATGCATGAAAATAATTTCTATACTTATGCTATGCTAAATCCTAATAGGATACCCTATACATTCCTTAGTGAAAACAATGTAGTTGTAAAATGCTTAGCCAAGCTAGATATTTTTGAGAGGAGATACATGTTGAGATTTTATGAAATTGAGAAAAGACTTATGTTTTATATAATAAAACAAGGACTCAATGAACCACCTGGGTGGACAAGGATACTTTGAGTTTTGATAAGGTGGCAACAAAAGGAACCATGTCTATGGCAATCTCTTTGTGTTGTGCACCAAAAGAAAACCACCCAGGAACTTAGAGATTGAACATGTTTCTCCAATTGTGGCTTTCGTGTACAACCACATGCTACTTATGGCTCTGGCTTGGTCAACTACATTGGGAAGACCCATGCATTGTCTTCAGGGTACTGAAAATGAGGAACTCGGAATCCTACATGGGTACTGAAGATAAGCTAGCAATGGTATATGGGAGGACCCTCTGTAAAGACTTCGTCACATTCTCAATCTGCCGGTGCTCCATCTTGGTGAGCACTTATCCAGCGGCCACTGGTGGCAACAAGATGAGATTGTGACATGTGGGTAAAGTGTACAACTTCTGCAGAAGATAATAAAAATCTAAGTACTTAGCCGTGTCCCCGGTTATGGACAATACTGAGCAACTAAAGCTTGAAGCTATGGGAAATCTCGACATTCCAATTTCTAAAGAAAAAATTTAAGTGATAAGAAAAGACTTGCAGCACTTGGGGGTACCAAGGAGCTCAAGAGATTTGGATAAAAACTTGCAGCACTTGGGGTTACCAAGGAGCTCAAGAGATTTTGATAAAAACTTGAAGCACTTGGGGATTTACCAAGGAGCTCAAGAGATTTTGACCAAGACATGAACACTTGGGGATTTACCAAGGAGTTCAGAAAGATTTGACAAAAGACCAAAACCATTTTGAAAAGATAGGATAAATCATTGCTTTCTGCAAATGAGCCTAAAACCCCACTTAGCCAAATTTGCATGTAATGATAGGATCCACTTATATTCTACATAGTGGTCAACACCCGGATTTTTCAATCCTAGATGCATGTTATGCCATACATCGCAATCCCAGGATTACCATTTTTGCGAGACATAACAGAATTGGATACCATAGTACTTCATCCATTACAACGATACAGAAGTTCTTACACAAATAGGGATCTCATGATCCAGTTCTTAATACAACATCAAGCAGCGGAATAC
The DNA here is from genome assembly GCA_023614405.1 of Avena insularis. Taxonomy (NCBI): domain Eukaryota; kingdom Viridiplantae; phylum Streptophyta; class Magnoliopsida; order Poales; family Poaceae; genus Avena; species Avena insularis. The sequence goes on from CM042695.1 coordinate 287,747,712, forward strand.
GTAATAATAACGGTAGCGTAGGCGAAGCTCCATCTTCGGGGTCACATGCAATGCTGACGATGGGAGATGATCCTAGTTGTCGTAACCTTCCTGGGGTCCATCTTCCAGGTACTCTTCTTCATAGTCTGGCCATGGGAATAGCCAGGGACAAAGCCATGAGTACTCTTTAAGTACTCGCAAACTAATACTAACAAGTAAAGGGGGTTTTGGATAATAGGACACTAGGCTCTAGGGTTGTTTTGCAAAAAGCCAGGTTTATCTTTACTAAGTTCCAAAGCTAGTCACAATTTTATAACTCCTAAGTGGGATCTTGTAATTCCGGTCACAACTCTGTTGTGGTCAAGTCAAAGTCACGATTCATTTCACAAGTCATTTTAAAAGGTCTGACGGGGGAATAGTATGGCCACTCCAACTGTCCATAACCGCGGACGCGGCTATTCGAATAGTTTGACACTCTGCAGAGATTGTATACTTTCACCACAACATTCGATACATCTGTCAGGAACAAATCCTGAATTCACCATACTCAGTATGCGGATAATCAATCCTAACCTTTCAATTACACTCCCTAGTATCAGCACCTCTCCTGTGAGTTTGGCCTCCCAACCATGACCACTGTCATCTTGGGTACTGCACAGGTGGACAATCTTCACAAGGTAGCCTCAGCTCAGACCTTGGCCGTGAGGGAACTAATACTAAGGTATATAAGTTTCCAGTCAAGCCCTACCCAATATTCGGGTATTGTGGTTGTATGATAAAATTGGAATGGTATCGCATCCAGACGACCATCAGTTTTATAAAGGGCTAAGGCTCATGCCTCAACATTTTCATCACCAAAATCATCAAGTGTTTGGAAAACACATGTCCAAAACATTTCAATAGAATGATCCATCATTCCAAGGTTTTCATAACCATTTTCACCAAGTATTCCCATCTAAAGTTGATCAAGTTTTATGCTTAGCACTAGCATCTATAAGTTGGGGTAGGCACTAATTAGGGGTGGTAACTAGTGGAGTTTCAACTAAGTACAACCTTATATCTTAGGATGATATCAAGGTTTTCTAGCTTAGGCCAAAATTTATGCTCTTTATGCAATCTTCACATATCTTTCTAGTATCTACCAATATCTTAAGTAAACTCTAAGTAAGCTTTGATAAAGAAATAAAGTAAGAAGCTTGCCATAAAACTAGGATTGGTTTAGCAAGGGGTTATGATCACATATGCTTAAGGCATATAGTATTCATATCACAAGTTGGGTTTGTGGCATCAGTAGGGTATCTTGCAAGTGTTAGCTTGCATTGGTCAACTTGATTAGTAAAGCTTGCATCAATGCCAATATAAGCTTGCATAGTTACTAGCTTGCCTTGTGCAGAGCAGTGGTTGAAGTTCTCCTCGGCTTCTTCTCGTAGTATCCTCCTTCCTCCTCGTATCCTTGGTCGGTACTAGCGTCTATGAATAAATACAAGGTACACAATCACCAAACAATACTTAACTACTTGCAATCATCAGACATAAGGGTCCTATAGATGATCTATCATCATCTCTAACATTACAAGGTTAAGGCTTGGTTTAAATCTTTTTATTTTAGAAAAGTAATTTCTACTCATTGAGAAACTACTTAGGATTTAATCTTCTCCAAACTAAACATGGGATCATGTTGACACATGTCATCACCACATATTGTAGTCCATGGGAATGTGATTTAAAGTGGTGTCACAATTTAATAAGGTTTTACCTTTTTATTTTAATTAATTGAAGTGACTAGAAATGCTTATGAAGCATTCTTTTATTCCTTGAACATTATTTCTGCAAGTAAACCTATATATTTTTATATATTCTGAAAGGTATGGTTAAATGTGATTTTTGAGAGTTGGAATCAACTCAAAAGCTTTTATGGTTTAAATTTGAAAAATGTTTGAATGCAGAAAAGCTTCTGCCTTGTTATTTTTACTATGGGTGATCTACAGATCCAAATGACATGAATCCAACGGGCTTGGATTAAGCATTCACAGACCTTTCCAACAAAGTTGGCTTTATCCAATTTGGTGCAATGAATCGATCTGGGTTGATTTTTGAAGTTGGGTACAGAAGTGTGTTTGAAAAGAAATAGAAAAAGGTTTAATTTGAATTGCTAGGCTGCGCGGGAAATTCTAACGGGCCGGCCTGCTAAGCACAGTGCTCCCGCGGGCTGCTTAAGTGGGTGTCCCCACTCGTCAGTGACACGGGACTGGGCGAAGCGGTATGGGGCGACGTGGATCGTTCGATCTAGTTCTAATCCAACGGCTGAGGGTCATCGTCGATGCGAGACAACTCCGGCGAGAACGAAACCTAGCGCGGCCAGTGAGGGGTGCTGGGGGCTCACCGGGGTACGGGCGAGGGTCGGCGAGGCGGGCGAACGACGAAGTCGACGACGGCGAACCTCCTGGTACCGGTGGCTTCTCCTAGGGCGGATCCAATCGCTGGCTCCTTTCTTCTCCAGAGGCGGCGGGCTCCGGTGAAATTCCGGCGATGTGGTGCTCGCCTTGCTCTGAGGATGGTGTGGCACGGCCAGTAGGGAGAGGGGAGTGAGATGGTGTGAAGAAATCGTGCGGGGGTGGCCTCTATTTATAGTCGTGCGAGGGGACCGTCGGGGCGCAAGGTGAGCTCGTCGGGGGCGATGTTATAGGCGGCTAATGGCATGGGCAAGGGTAGGGGACGGTGATGTGTCTCCTGGCGATTCTCAACGACATGGTCGCGAGGCATGGGGCGGTGTGGTTTGGTCTGGAACGGGTGGTTCTCTACGCGGCAGAGGCGGCGTCTTCGACGGCGGGCGGTGGCTGTATGGCACGGGGCGGCAAACGGGGGTGTCTGGCGGTGTCCTGGGTCGGTGGTGATCGTGTGTGCACGCGGTGAGGGCGGCGCGCGGTCTGGGGACGCTGGTCGAGGGTGGCGCTCTGGCGCACGCTCGGCATGGTCTGGGCGTGTCTCGTGCGCGTGGTCCAGGGCTTGGCAACGCTCGCGGCTGGGACAGGCAGTGGCGGTGGACGGTGGGCTGCCTCCCAGACATGCTGGCTAGGCTTGCTGCTGTTCCTAGCTTGCTGTCCACAATGGGGTGACATGGGGGTGCTCGGCTGTTTACCATTAATGGCAATGGCAAGCTCACAGGGGTGCTAGTGTTGGGCTAATCTTTCTAGATGATCTACTGAGGTGTGTGTGAGCTAACTAGGGAACAAGTTAGGCCAGAATCACTGCACACTACAGTGTTTGATGTTTTGTTTGATTTGTGTCTGCAACCTGTTTGATGAAATGGCCGCATGAAATCAAGTTTTGAATTTTGAAATGATTTTTGGTGGGTTAGCTAGATTGGTTCTGGTGAGTCTGCAGATGCTTGGGTTTTGAAAGTTGAGCTTGTTTGAGTGGTTTTTGAAAAAGTGGGATCTTTCCATATGAAGAAGATTCAATTTTGAATTGTCATTTAAACTATGCATTTGAAAGTTTCTGGATGATCACAAAGTGGGCCTTGATACCTTGTTATGAGTACATTCAAGGGGTGCAAAGATCCAGAAAAGTTTCTGTTAGGTTTTGAAAGTTTGAGACAGCCAAAGTAGGCATGGGAGTTAAATTGGTCAAAATGAGCATTCACTTAATATATTTGTTTTGATTTACTTGTCTTAAGTAAAAGTGTGGGGAATGTTTTAGATGATGTTTATTTCACCTAAGAAACATTTTACGAGCAATGGATCACACAAACAAAGTGGTTTTAAAGAAATTCAAAAACTATGCATACACATATGCATGCCTTCATGGGTTTACTCAAAAAAGTTTTTGTTGACCCTAATCTTGGTGATTAGAAATTTGATGATCTAAGTTTAGAAATTTTGCGATGTTACAAACCTTCCCCCCTTAAACAAAATCTCGTCCCGAGATTTGAAAAAGGACGAAAAGATTACCTAGGATTTGAAGAGATGTGGAAACTCCGTCCTGATGTGATCTTCGCGTTCCCAGGTAGCCTCCTATTCTGTGTGGTTGCTCCACTGAATCTTCAGAAACTTGATGCTTCGGGTTCTGGTAGTTCGAAAGGCTTCTTCCAATATACGGATGGGTACTTCAGGATAGGTCAGGTCATCATTGATCTCTATGGTTCGGTGATCGATATTCTTGAATACTTCGGTCTTCTCGGGGACTTCGAGACACTTGCGAAGTAACGAGATATGGAACACGTTGTGCACAGCTGACATCTCTTCAGGTAGTTCCAGTTGATATGATACTTCTCCTCGACGGTTCAAAATTTTGAAAGGTCCGATATATCTGGGGGCTAACTTTCCCTTGAGTTGGAAACGCTGCATTCCCTTCAATGGCGACACTTTCAAATAAACAAAATCTCCTATGTTGAAGGCGAGGTCTCGACGTCTCTTGTCGGCGTAACTCTTCTGTCGGGATTGGGCTGTCTTGAGGTGCTCACGAATCTTGTGAACCTTCTCTTCTGCTTCTCGTAGGATGTCGGGTCCGAAAATCTGACTCTCTCCTACTTCCAACCAGTCCAAAGGGGTGCGACACTTTCTTCCGTACATGAATTCAAATGGGCCATTTGCAAACTGGCTTGGTAACTATTGTTGTAGGAAAATTCTGCAAACGGCAGACAGTCTTCCCACTTGGATCCATATTCTAGCACACATGCTCTAAGCATATCTTCTAGTATTTGATTTACTCGCTCCTTTTGTCCATCGGTCTGAGGATGATACGCGGTACTGAAATCTAGGCGGGTTCCTAAACCTTCTTGGACTTTCTTCCAGAATCTCGAGGTAAACTGAGTTCCTCGATCCGATACTATATTCTTGGGGACTCCGTGCAAACTATCGACTCTAGCGATGTACAACTCCGCTATCTTCGAACTCTGATAGGTGGTTTTGACGGGCAAGAAATGGGCTACTTTGGACAATCTGTCCACTATGACCCAAATAGAGTCATTTCCCCTACTAGAAGTAGGTAGTCCAGTGATAAAGTCCATTCCTACAGAATCCCATTTCCATTCCGGAATCTGCAAAGGTTGCAACAATCCATGGGTCTTTGATGTCCCGCTTGACTCCGACATATATCACACTTGGCGATATAGCTTCCGATTTCTCTCTTCATCTTATGCCACCAAAATTGCTCTTTCAAATCTTGATACATCTTAGTTCCTCCGGGATGGATAGAATAAAGAGTATCATGAGCCTCTTTCAAGATAACTTCTTTTAACTCAGAATCTGATGGTACACAAAGGCGTCCTCTGTACCACAGAACTCCTTCTTCGTCCTCGGTGAATCCGCATTTTGCTCGTACTGATACGACGCTTGATTCCGTCGACATCGGCATTTCCTTCGCGCCTCTTTAATCTGACTGATCAAAGTGGGCTGAAGTTCTATGCTAGCCAAAAATCCTTCACTTACTAATTCCATTCGAAAATCTTCCATCTCTTTGTGCAAACTTGGTTGCTCCTTTAAAATCATGGAGTTCAAGCGGCACGGCAATCTGCTAAGGGCATCGGCTACCACATTGGCTTTACCCAGGTGATAGTGAATGTCCAGGTCGTAATCCTTGATTAGCTCAATCCATCTTCTCTGCCTCATATTCAGCTCCTTCTGAGTGAATATATACTTTAGGCTCTTGTGATCCGAATAAATCTCACTACGGTTTCCCATTAGGTAATGTCTCCATGTCTTCAGGGCTAGAACTACGGCTGCGAGTTCGAGGTCATGGGTTGGGTAATTTTGTTCATGTTGCTTCAATTGTCGCGATAGATAAGATATAACTTTGCCTTCTTGCATTAGCACACATCCGAGACCAATCTTGGATGCGTCACAATACACATCGAAGGGCTTCGTGATATCCGGCATGATCAAGATTGGGGCTGAAATCAATCTCCTCTTGAGTTCTTGAAAACTCGCTTCACACTTGTCAGTCCATTCAAACTTCTTGTCCTTCTTCAGCAATTGGTTCATGGGTCGGGCGATACTCGAGAATCCTTCTACGAATTTGCGGTAATATCCCGCCAATCCGAGAAAAGCACGAACTTGGGTCTGAGTGGTTGGGGCTTGCCAATCTTCTACATCTTTTACTTTGGCAGGGTCAACGGCAATTCCTCCGGCTGATACAATGTGACCGAGGAATCCTACCTCCTGTAACCAGAATTCACATTTGCTAAATTTTGCATACAACTGATGCTCTCTAAGGGTTCCAAGAATGGTCCTTAAGTGTAGCTCATGTTCTTCTTCTGATTTGGAATAAATCAGAATGTCATCGATGAAAACAACGACAAACTTATCCAGGAAGTACATAAAAATCTTATTCATGAGATTCATGAAATAAGCGGGGGCATTGGTTAATCCAAAAGACATGACTGTATACTCATACAATCCATATCTGGTGGTAAAGGCAGTCTTTGGGATATCCTCTGCACGAATTTTGAGTTGATGATAGCCAGTTCTAAGATCAATCTTAGAAAACACCTGGGCTCCGGTCAACTGATCAAACAAATCTTCTATCTTGGGCAAGGGGTACTTGTTCTTGATGGTGACATCATTCAACTTTCGATAATCCGTACACAAACGGTTACCTCCATCCTTCTTGTCCACAAACAAGACAGGTGATCTCCATGGGGACGCACTTGGTTGAATCAATCCGATTTCCAACATGGAATCCAGTTGCTTCTTCAGTTATTCCAGTTCTGACGGGTACATACTATAGGGTCTCTGGGCTATGGGTCCTGTTCCGGGGATTAGTTCAATGATAACTCGATATCCCGATCTGGGGGCATACCGGGCAAAACATCTGGAAATACATCGGGATATTCACAGACTATCCGGACTTGGTCAATGGTAGGTTGGGCTAGACTCTTGTTACACTTGAATTGGCGAGGTAAGGTTTCAGATATATGCTCGACTGATATTCCGGTGGTACTGGTCATGGTAATGGCTTTCTTGGCATACCAATCAATCCTTTATGTTTGGACATCCAATCCATTCCTAGTACTACTTCCAAACCTTTAGTTCCGAGTACTATTAGATTAGCATAAAAATCTATGCCATGGATTCGGATAGGGACGGCCTTGCAAATTTGCCTAGCCTTGGTGGTTGATCCGGGAATTTGGACAATCATAACATGCTTCAGTTTTGTTGGTTGAATTTTACTAGTGCAAGCAAATTCTTCAGTGACAAATGAATGCGATGCACCAGAATCAAACAACACTCTTGCAAGTACTGAATTAACAGAAAACATACCCAGCACGACGTCTGGCGCTTCCTGAGCTTCTTCAGCATGCATGAGAAAAAAGACGGCCATTGCGGTTGAGTGAATTCCCTGGGGAAAATCTTCTCCCTGGCTGGACATGACGCTGCTGCTGAGCTGGGACATTGGTATTAGGGGTTGTGGCATTCTTCTTGTTGGGGCACTCGTTGGAATAGTGGCCTTTATTTCCACAGTCATAACAGGTCACTTGTGACTTGTCCTTGGCTGCGACAGGCATAGCATTGCTTCCAGTTCTCGGGGCAGTGTTAGGGTTGGCGGTAGCATTGTTTTTGTTGAACTTGGGTGGGGCACGGGTGAAATTGCTAGAGTTGCTGGGGTTGTTGTGATTTCCTCTGAGTCTAGGGTTTCCACGGTTGGGATAGGTCGGATGGGTCATAGGGGGTCTGTTGGTTCTTGGGGCAAATCCTGGAGATGGGTTGGGGCGATACTTTGGGGTCTGATGGGTTCCTGGTTAATGCATCATGCGACGCTTGCGGTTCTCATTGGCCTGGTTGATCTTCCCTTCCATCTGGATGGCTGAATCGACAAGGGCTTCAATATCTACAAAGGGGATATTGACTAACACTGTCTGCATCTCGTCATGCAGACCATTCAGGAATCTTTCTTTCTTCTTGGCTTCGGTGTCTATCTCGTCCTGGGCATACCTAGCTAATGACAAAAATTTGTCACGGTATTCCACTACAGTCATCCTTCCTTGTTTCAATTCTCTGAACTCGTCTCTCATTCTCTTGATCAAACCTGGTGGCACATGGGTTCTGCTAAACTTGACCTTGAATTCCTCCCAGGTCATCATTTGGCCTCCGGTCATTGCACGCACACTGTTCCACCATGCCCTGGCATCTCCGGCTAGATAATGGGTGGTGAACATGACTTTCGTTGGCTTCCACTCCGGCTACTTCTAAGTTATTTTCCATGGTTTGCAGCCAATCATCGGCGTCTAGGGGTTCTTTTCGACTTGGTGAAAGCGGGTGGGTTGGTATTCGAAATTCTTGAGCTTAGATCCGTGGTTGTCCTGATTTCCATGGCCTTGGTTGGTTGTTGTGGGCTATCATTGCTGCGAGTGGCTAGGTTGGCTTGACGTTCCGCTCTTTCAGCCTTCGGTCAGAAGTCAACATTTGCAGGATCTGCAACATTGGGTCCGGGGCTGAACCACTTCCTCCACGTGGCATCTGAAGATTGATATAGATCATGAGAAAAGAGGGAAATTTCTAAGGTTTTGGGTCTTTGAAAAGTTTTTAGAGTTTGACTCAGGCTTTTCTAGCAACTTGCTTTTTCATTCATTCACTCATAGCACACAGTACAACACACACCACAACAACGGAAAACAAATGGTTTTAAGAACCATTTTGGAAACTACGATACAGTGGGACCGACTACTACTCACTACGCTAGTGCTCAGTGCTACTACTGCTCGGAGTCTGTGGCTTCATCATCTTCTGCATCATCGATGAAGGTGAAATCATCCTCATCGGTGAAGAAGTCCATGGCCTGATCCTCCAGAAAATCATCGTCATCGCTGAGATAGGAGTAAGGGTCTCCATGAAGATCTTCTCCGGCATTCTCCCTTTCCTCCAACTGCATGTCTCTCTCGTGGATGGTCTCTTCTAGAGATGAGATGCAATGGCGAAGACGGGCAATAATGCGCTCCTTCTTGTCGAGCTGACGGCGGTGAGACTTGCGATCCTTTGCTAGCATGGCGATGGTCTGATCCTTCATCTTGATGATGGCGGACTTGTGGTTGGAGTAGTCACGGCAGTTATCCAACTCCTGCTGATGATCATACATCATGAAGCTAAGGTGGTCCAATTGAGTCTTCAGCTCGGGGTGGTATGGGGCTTCCAGTGGTTGGCCATTTGCATCACGTCTTGGGAAAAACTCAAAGCGAGTACCCTTGATCTGATTGATGCTCTGCCCACACAGACGGGAGAGAGATTCCTGCATTGCTCTGGCAAGTCCATCGAGCCAGTTGTTTTCCCTCAAGGTAAACTGAATTCTCTCCATGGTGGGAGGTTCAATCTTTCCTCGGAGACTTGCAACAATTAGCCACTACAGATCTTCTCCTCCTTGATCATTGAGCTGAACTCCGAAGAACTCGGGATGCGGACGCTCCAGAAGTTCCGAAAGCTGATCCAGATCCCTCTCAAAGATAAGGTCTCCTCCATTCCCAAGTTGATAAAACTTGCTGTACTTCATGTCCATCTATAAAAATAGAGGATGAGTAGATTAGCAGAGTGATCAAGTGTGTCAAAATTTTATCTATTTTGCAAGAGTTTTTGAGGAACATGAAGTTTTATGAAAGAATTAAAGAGATAAGAATGATAATATGTTTTTGTAAATATTTGTTTTCTTTGGTTTTTGAAACTAAGTTTTTGGTTCAACGTCCAATCTAACTAGGGTCTCCTATGGTCAGGATGGCTCTGATACCAACTTGTCAACACCCGGATTTTTCAATCCTAGATGCCTGTTATGCCATACATCACAATCCCAGGATTACCATTTTTGCGAGCCATAACAGAATTGGATACCATAGTACTTCATTCATTACAACGATACAGAAGTTCTTACACAAATAGGGATCTCATGATCCAGTTCTTAATACAACATCAAGCAGCGGAATACGTAATAATAATGGTAGCGTAGGTGAAGCTCCACCTTCGGGGTCACAGGCAATGCTGACGATGGGAGATGATCCTAGTTGTCGTAACCTTCCTGGGGTCCATCTTCCAGGTACTCTTCTTCATAGTCTGGCCATGGGAATAGCCAGGGAAAAAGCCATGAGTACTCTTTAAGTACTCGCAAACTAATACTCACAAGTAAAGGGGTTTTTTGGATAATAGGACACTAGGCTCTAGGGTTGTTTTGCAAAAAGCCAGGTTTATCTTTAGTAAGTTCCAAAGCTAGTCACAATTTTATAACTCCTAAGTGGGATCTTGTAATTCCGTCACAACTCTGTTGTGGTCAAGTCAAAGTCGCAATTCATTTCACAAGTCATTTTAAAAGTCGGCGGGAACAGATGGCCACTCAATCGTCCATAACATGACGCGGCTATTCGAATAGTTTGACACTCTGCAGAGATTGTACACTTTCACCACAACATTCGATACATCCGTCAGGAACAAATCCTGAATTCACCATACTCAATATGCGGATAATCAATCCTAACCTTTCAATTACACTCCTTAGTATCAGCACCTCTCCTGTGAGTTTGGCCTCCCAACCATGACCACTGTCATCTTGGGTACTGCACAGGTGGACAATCTTCACAAGGTATCCTCAGCTCAAACCTTGGCCGTGAGGGAATTAATACTAAGGTATATAAGTTTCCAGTCAAGCCCTACCCAATATTCGGGTATTGTGGTTGTACGATAAAATTGGAATGGTATCGCATCCAGACGACCATCAGTTTTATAAAGGGCTAAGGCTCATGCCTCAACATTTTCATCACCAAAATCATCAAGTGTTTGGAAAACACATGTCCAAAACATTTCAATAGAATGATCCATCATTCCAAGGTTTTCATAACCATTTTCACCAAGTATTCCCATCTAAAGTTGATCAAGTTTTATGCTTAGCACTAGCATCTATAAGTTGGGGTAGCTACTAATGAGGGGAGGTAACTAGTGGAGTTTCAACTAGCTACAACCTTATATCTTAGGATGATATCAAGGTTTTCTAGCTCAGGCCAAATTTTATGCTCTTTATGCAATCTTCACATATCTTTCTAGTATCTACCAATATCTTAAGTAAACTCTAAGTAAGCTTTGATAAAGAAATAAAGTAAGAAGCTTGCCATAAAACTAGGATTGGTTTAGCAAGGGGGTATGATCACATATGCTTAAGGCATATAGTATTCATATCACAAGTATGGGTTTGTGGCATCAGTAGGGTATCTTGCAAGTGTTAGCTTGCATTGGTCAACTTGATTAGTAAAGCTTGCATCAATGTCAATATAAGCTTGCATAGTTACTAGCTTGCCTTGTGCAGAGCAGTGGTTGAAGTTCTCCTCGGCTTCTTCTTCGTAGTATCCTCCTTCCTCCTCGTATCCTTGGTCAGTACTAGCGTCTATGAATAAATACGAGGTACACAATCACCAAACAATACTTAACTACTTTCAATCATCACACACAAGGGTCCTATAGATGATCTAGCATCATCTCTAACATTATAAGGTTAAGGCTTGGTTTAAATCTTTTTATTTTAGAAAAGTAATTTCTACTCATTGAGAAACTACTTAGGATTTAATCTTCTCCAAACTAAACATGGGATCATGTTGACACATGTCATCACCACATATTGTAGTCCATGGGAATGTGATTTAAAGTGGTGTCACAATTTAATAAGGTTTTACCTTTTTATTTTAATTAATTAAAGTGACTAGAAATGCTTATGCAGCATTCTTTTATTCCTTGAACATTATTTCTGCAAGTAAACCTATATATTTTTATATATTCTGAAAGGTATGGTTAAATGTGATTTTTGAGAGTTGGAATCAACTCAAAAGCTTTTATGGTTTAAATTTAAAAAATGTTTGAATGCAGAAAAGCTTCTTCCTTGTTATTTTTACTATGGGTGATCTACAGATCCAAATGACTTGAATCCAACGGGCTTGGATTAAGCATTCACAGTCCTTTCCAAAAAAATTGGTTTCATCCAATTTGGTGCACTGAATCGATCTGGGTTGATTTTTGAAGTTGGGTACAGAAGTGTGTTTGAAAAGAAATAGAAAAAGGTTTAATTTGAATTGCTGGGCTGCGCGGGAAATTCTAACGGGCCGGCCTGCTAAGCGCAGTGCTCCCGTGGGCTGCTTAAGTGGGTGTCCCCACTCGTCAGTGACACGGGGCTGGGCGAAGCGGTATGGGGCGACGTGGATCATTCGATCTAGTTTTAATCCAACGGATGAGGGTCATCGTCGACGCGAGACAACTCCGGCGAGAACGAAACCTAGCGCGGCCAGTGAGGGGTGCTAGGGGCTCACCGGGGTACGGGCGAGGGTCGGCGAGGCGGGCGAACGACGAAGTCGGCGACGGCGAACCTCCTGGTACCGGTGGCTTCTCCTGGGGCGGCTCCAATCGCTGGCTCCTTTCTTCTCCAGAGGCGGCGGGCTCCGGTGAAATTTCGGCGATGTGGTGCTCGCCTTGATCTGAGGATGGTGTGGCATGGTCAGTGGGGAGAGGGGAGTGAGATGGTGTGAAGAAATCGTGCGGGGGTGGCCTCTATTTATAGTCGAGCGAGGGGACCGTCGGGGTGCAAGGTGAGCTCGTCGGGGGCGACGTTACAGGCGGCTAATAGCATGGGCAAGGGTAGGGGACGGTGCTGTGTCTCCTGGCGATGCTCAACGACATGGTCACGAGGCATGGGGCGGTGTGGTTTGGTCTAGAACGGGTGGTGCTCGCAAGGCGTAGGCGGGCGCTTTGACGGCGGCGGTCTGTATGGCACGGGCGGCAAACGGGGTGTCTGGCGGTGTCCTGGTCGGTGGTGATCGTGTGCACGCTGAGGGCGGCGCGCGGTCTGGGACGCTGGTCGAGGGTGGCGCTCGCGCACGCCGGCATGGTCTGGCGTGTCACGTCTCGCGTGGTCCAGGGCTTGGCAACGCCATGCTGGGACAGCGATGGCGGTGGATGGTGGTCGCCTCCCTGCATATGCTGGCTAGGCTTGCTGCTGTTCCTAGCTTGCTGTCCACAATGGGGTGACATGGGGGTGCTCGGCTGTTCACCATTAATGGCAATGGCAAGCTCACAGGGGTGCTAGTGTTGGGCTAATCTTTCTAGATGATCTACTGAGGTGTGTGTGAGCTAACTAGGGAACAAGTTAGGCCAGAATCACTGCACACTATAGTGTTTGATGTTTTGTTTGATTTGTGTCTGCAACCTGTTTGATGAAATGGCCGCATGAAATCAAGTTTTGAATTTTGAAATGATTTTTGGTGGGTTTGCTAGATTGGTTCTGGTGAGTCTGTAGATGCTTGGGTTTTGAAAGTTGAGCTTGTTTGAGTGGTTTTTGAAAAAGTGGGATCTTCCCATATGAAGAAGATTCAATTTTGAATTGTCATTTAAACTATGCATTTGAAAGTTTCTGGATGATCACAAAGTGGGCCTTGATACCTTGTTATGAGTACATTCAAGGGGTGCAAAGATCCAGAAAAGTTTCTGTTAGGTTTTGAAAGTTTGAGACAGCCAAAGTAGGCATGGGAGTTAAATTGGTCAAAATGACCATTCACTTAATATATTTGTTTTGATTTACTTGTCTTAAGGAAAAGTGTGGGGAATGTTTTAGATGATGTTTATTTCACCTAAGAAACATTTTACAAGCAATGGATCACACAAACAAAGTGGTTTTAAAGAAATTCAAAAACTATGCATACACATATGCATGCCTTCATGGGTTTACTCAAAAAAGTTTTTGTTGACCCTAATCTTGGTGATTAGAAATTTGATGATCTAAGTTTAGAAATTTTGGGATGTTACAATAGTAGTGAAGCTTGCCAATACAATTCAAATGTATTGACCCTTGTGGCTGTAACTTGTAATGTTGCAGGTTTTGTTTGGAATTAGTGAAGTTGATTGTTTAGGATTACAAGTCTACAACCAGCATGTCTGCCTGTGGCACTTGAAGATGAAGGACCCCATGCTTATAGATATTCTGCTGCAATATAATGTAATAGCCAAATGAGCTATGTAAGATGTAATAAAATTATGTTAATCCTGGTTATAAAGTTGTATTATGACCTTTGTTTCTTGATATTACATCTTAACTGTGGATGCTAGCTATTGATCCAGGGACTAGCATTGTAAACACAGGGGACTCTACCTTATTTAAAGGTTGGGACCCTTACAGATGGTATCAGAGCATTGTGTTGCCTGTAGGATTTGTAAACCTAGGATTGGACAAAACCCTTAGAAAAATAGGAGTTGTATTTGTACCAAAACTTATTTACAAACAATCTTGTAAACTCTTTCCTCAACCATTTTGGTTTTTGATTCTACATCTCTTCTATTTCAACTTGATGGAAAAACCTACCCCATGGCCAAAAACTTCACCATGTGCTAAGGATACCTTCAACTCTAATGACTTCAACTTCTTCAACTCTAATGACTTCAACATCTTCAACTCTAATGACTTCAACATCTTCAGCATATTCACCAAGGACTTTCAACTTGGATACCACTAAGGACTACAAGTGAGACAAGGAAATCTTGCTCAAGATATGGAGACTAAGGAAATGCAAAATTAGAAGGAGTTCACTTCACTTGAAGTATTGTAACCAAGAGTTTTTCCTCAAGGAAACCATGATCTCATACAAGAAGAATCAACCTAGAAGGAAGGAAAGATCACAATTGAACCATATAGATGGACTACCATATTTTAGTTAAGTTAAACCCACCAACTTATGTGGTGTAACAAAAATATTTTGTTGCCTAAGTAAGTGCTTGAACTTTGTTATTTGAGTGAAGAGTTGTTTGTGATTGCTTGCACATTGCTTGTGTGAATTGTGATGTGTGTGATTAGAATTGATTCCTTAGAAATATCTTGCCTATTCTAATCTCCATTCAACCCCAAACAGATGACTACTCCAAGAAACTCCAACATCAAGGTTGATGACACCAACACCAACCAAGAGGACAACATGGAGAAACTCATAGCAACCCAAAACCAGTTGAACCAGATGACAGCTCAGTTCATAGCTAACACCAGTGGGGAAGATCCAACCCTGCAAGGATTTTTGGAGAACCAAGCTCAAATGTTGTTTAAAGTGACAGACCAAATGCTCAACATGGAAAGCAACTTTTCCAAGGATGACAAGGATGTTATTCTAAAAGGACCCAAAG
This sequence comes from Avena insularis, assembly GCA_023614405.1. Taxonomy (NCBI): domain Eukaryota; kingdom Viridiplantae; phylum Streptophyta; class Magnoliopsida; order Poales; family Poaceae; genus Avena; species Avena insularis. Next base: position 287,762,804 of record CM042695.1, read on the forward strand.
CTTGCAACATTTGTGGAGACAAGGATCACACTTCTAAGGAGCATGGAAATCAATGCCCCAACTATGAGGAGAAACATCCTATTGGACAATGTCCCACCTCTCAAGCTACTTGCTACCTATGTGAGGGAAACAACCATGTTCCTATCCAATGCCCCATTTATTCCATTGTTGAACAAAGGAAACAAGGTGGAGTACAACAAATGATTGCAAACTATCCAGAAGGATCCAGTTCTACCAAGAAGAATGATGACAAAGGAAAAGCTCCACTTATACCTCCATGCAATACAACCCAATTCAAAGGACCAAAGAAGAGGCATGTGAATTTTCCAAAGAGCAATAGAAGGTCCAAGAGACATTCCTACCTACCATATAACATATGAACAACATGAACTAGATGCACTCCTAGCTTTGGAGAAACCCAAAAAGCAAAAGAAGGACAAAAGCCATGTGCAATGTCATCATTGCAAAGAAATAGGACACTATTCTAGTGAATGCCCGGAGAAACAGAAGTATAAAGAGATTGGCCAAGTATGGTGCAACAACTGCAAAGGACTAGGCCATTATGCAGCAACTTGTCCACAAGAGACACGTGAAGAACTCAAAGCTATCATGTGTTTCAATTGCAAAGGACCAGGACATTATGCAAGCAATTGTCCAGAAAAGATGAAGAACAAGTTAAACAAGCCTATGAAGGATCTCAGCCTTGGCCCATGAGTCAAGTATGGAAACAAAGGACACTATGCAAATGTTTGCCCAGAGAAGTTTCCCCAAGATCCCAAGCAAGCCAACATGTAATTTAGTTTGAAAATTTTTAAGGGTGGTAGTACCCTAGATGTTTTGAGCCTACTTGTAACCCTAGCCTTCCCAAATCTCGAGACGAGATTTATTTTAAGGGTGGTAGCCTGTCACATCCCAAGATTTTCCAAATCTTGTAATGTGAAAAACAAATGAATAAAATAAAACTTTGATTGATTTTCAGGGTGAGAAGAAACTTTTGAATTCAAATGGGAATCCTCAAACCTATTTTGATCAAGATAAATCCTAAAGGGATTTTAAAAAGATGAACATTTAATAAAAGGAAAATAAAAATATTTTATTACTATTTTGGATATTTAAATAAAAGGATTTGGTTTTCAAATGAAAAGGAAGAAAAATGTAAATAAAGAGTATTTTAAAGAGACAAATTAAAACTTAGCCAAGCCTTTGAAATAAAATATTTCTATTTGAGAAAAATAGTAAAAGTTTACTAAAATAATAAGGATTCAATATCCAAGTTTATTAAAAATAAAAGGTTTTATTATTTTAATTAAACATCAAAACTTGTTACTTTAATTTAAACAAGTTTTCCAAGTATCCCTTGTTTCAAATAAAACCTACTGATTTGGTTTTGAAAATATTTGGATTTCAAATGGAGATTTTAAATAAATCAAATCCTATTTTTGATTTAATAAACAAGGTCTATTTATTTAATTAATAATGGACCCTAAAATAAAATAAACAAGGTCTATTTATTTTAATGGGACTTTGGTTTATGTTGTTAAACAGAACCAAATTCAATTGCAAAGTGTGAGGAATGTTTAAATTGTTTTGAATGTTTGATTGTTGTTTGAATTTCAAAACAGAAAACAGAATCAGAAAAGGAAAAAGCATTCAGAAGAAAAAAATATAGAAATGGACTCAGCCCAACTGGCCAAGCCCAACAAGCCCAGCTAACCCAGCTTATCTCCCCCACGCGCGAAGCGTTTTGGACCTAAACCCGCACCCGCAGAGCGACTGACTGGTGGCCCCTCCTTCCCTCTCACTTTCGCCGACAAAGAAGGCCCCACAAAGATCGTTTCATCGCTCTTCAACCGCTGATTCCTCCTCGCCGCTTCTGTCTTTACTCCAGCCATCAATTCGCGTGATTAACAGCCATTACTCCCCGCACCATGCTCCTTAAACGCCGCCCTCCTCTTCCTTTCCTCGAGACTCCACGCCTGAATGCCACCAGTTGTCCTGAATCAAAGCAACGCCATCGCTCCGACCACCGCCCCGCCAATTCCGCCGAACCTCGCCCCTGCCTTCCTGAGCACACCGTCGAGATCCCCACTCCCAGGCACACCTGTCTGTGCCCTCTGTTCAACCGCGGGCGCCCCTGAGCGTCGACTTTGACAACCTCTGACCGCACCGCCGCGTCTGCCTCTCTCTCCGGCGAAGTTCCCTGGTAAGAACCGACCACCCCGCACCCTCTCCTTCACGCACGCAGCTTCGCCTTGATCCTGCGCATCTAACCGCATCCTCGTTTTGCCTCGGAGTGAACCACAGCACCACCCTCGACGACCACTAGACGAACCCGACGCCGTTCCCCACTCCGGCGAGCAATCCCGCTGGAACCAGAGCGCCCCTCGACGAGCTGACCGTACCTTGAGCATCCCCACGTCACTGCGATCACAGTGAGCATCCTCATTTCCTCTATTGCTTCCTGTAGCCGCCATAGCGCCACCGCTGAGTTGCCGCCGCCATAGCCGCCGATTCTGGTCGAGTCATGGACCGTAGGATTTAGATCCAAGCGTTGCGATAGATCGACTAATCGATGGGGTATTGTAGGATCAGAGCCGCACAAATCTCTTTTAATCCAACGGCCTGTATCTGTTGATCCACGCGAACCGTTATTGTCCATCAGAAACAGCCATGTGGACTGGATTCGATTTAAAACAGATTTTGGATGTGATTAGAATGCAAATTTGTAATTGGTATAACTTTTGATCCACACGTCCAAAATTTGCAAACTTTATATCATTGGAATTAGTGGAACAAGCCCTAGCCAACCATGCAATTTTTTTAGTAAAAAGCCTCTGGTAAAAGGTTTGTTTTTGCAGAAACATTTGTATGCTTGTTTAGGTTATAAAAATTGTTCCAAAATGTTTTTGAGGTTGAAATCTTTGCAAATTGGTTTGTTGTGAACTTACTGACCCTAGGAACCAACCCATGGATTTAAAAATGAATTTGGTGAAGTTTAGGATGGATTAATTGATTTAGCCCATTTCTAGCCAAATAAAAATATTGATTTTGCTATGAAAATGTTTTTTGGAGTAAAAACTTTGGGAAAATGTTTTGAATCAAACCTACTGACCCTAAACACCAAGTTTTGAGATTAACAACTTATTTGGTGAACAACATAAAGTTTTTGCTTTGATAAAAACATTTTTCACCACATAAAATATTGATTGGATTTAAAAATGGTTTATAGATAAAACCCTTTTGCAAATGACTTTGCCACTTTAGAAAATGACCACTTTGAACCTTACAATGTTTAGAGCCTAGTAGAAACCACATTTGCAAATAAAACTATCTTTTGCATGCTTGCATGCATGACTTAGTTTCTATTATTTTTTGTGTGTTTGATTGTTTGAATATTGGTTGGAATGCTTGTTGATATTGTGTTTGCTTGATTGATTTGTAGTGAAGTTAGAAAAGTGTAAAACTAGCAAGATCAAGAAGTGAACCAACATTCCCTACCAAAAAGGCAAGTGACACTATCATCTAAAAGTCCTACTATTTTCATTATACTTAGTGGATTTTGAAACATGCATGAAAATAATTTCTATACTTATGCTATGCTAAATCCTAATAGGATACCCTATACATTCCTTAGTGAAAACAATGTAGTTGTAAAATGCTTAGCCAAGCTAGATATTTTTGAGAGGAGATACATGTTGAGATTTTATGAAATTGAGAAAAGACTTATGTTTTATATAATAAAACAAGGACTCAATGAACCACCTGGGTGGACAAGGATACTTTGAGTTTTGATAAGGTGGCAACAAAAGGAACCATGTCTATGGCAATCTCTTTGTGTTGTGCACCAAAAGAAAACCACCCAGGAACTTAGAGATTGAACATGTTTCTCCAATTGTGGCTTTCGTGTACAACCACATGCTACTTATGGCTCTGGCTTGGTCAACTACATTGGGAAGACCCATGCATTGTCTTCAGGTTACTGAAAATGAGGAACTGGGAATCCTACATGGGTATTGAAGACAAGCTAGCAATGGTGTATGGGAGGACCCTCTGGAAAGACTTCGTCACATTCTCAATCTGCCGGTGCTCCATCTTGGTGAGCACTTATCCAGCGGCCACTGGTGGCAACAAGATGAGATTGTGACATGTGGGTAAAGTGTACAACTTCTGTAGAAGATAATAAAAATCTAAGTACCTAGCCGTGTCCCCGGTTATGGACAATACTGAGCAACTAAAGCTTGAAGCTATGGGAAATCTCGACATTCCAATTTCTAAAAGAAAAACTTTTAAGTGATAAGAAAAGACTTGCAGCACTTGGGGGTACCAAGGAGCTCAAGAGATTTGGATAAAAACTTGCAGCACTTGGGGTTACCAAGGATCTCAAGAGATTTTGATAAAAACTTGAAGCACTTGGGGATTTACCAAGGAGCTCAAGAGATTTTGACCAAGACATGAACACTTGGGGATTTACCAAGGAGTTCAGAAAGATTTGACAAAAGACCAAAACCATTTTGAAAAGATAGGATAAATTATTGCTTTCTGCAAATGATCCTAAAACCCCACTTAGCCAAATTTGCATGTAATGATAGGATCCACTTATATTCTACATAGTAGTGAAGCTTGCCAATACAATTCAAATGTATTGACCCTTGTGGATGTAACTTGTAATGTTGCAGGTTTTGTTTGGAATTAGTGAAGTTGATTGTTTAGGATTACAAGTCTACAACCAGCATGTCTGCCTGTGGCACTTGAAGATGAAGGACCCCATGCTTATAGATATTCTGCTGCAATATAATGTAATAGCCAAATGAGCTATGTAAGATGTAATAAAATTATGTTAATCCTGGTTATAAAGTTGTATTATGACCTTTGTTTCTTGATATTACATCTTAACTGTGGATGCTAGCTATTGATCCATGGACTAGCATTGTAAACACAGGGGACTCTACCTTATTTAAAGGTTGGGACCCTTACACCTTTCCAATGAGACTTATGTCCGAGTCCCTTTTGCCTCACGATATACCTTGTCAGACTATAGGCGAATATATGTCATCCCTTAAATAGTCTGACTCTCTTCTCGATCCGAGATAAGTGATTCACCCGACTAACTCTTAGTCGATCGCCTCGGTTAACACTTAACTGAGTCGTGCATGGCCATGCTTTCCGAATCATATCTCACGAGAGGGCCTAGAGAATATCTCTCCAAGTGGAGGGGCAAAATCCCATCTTGGTTATTCACATCACACAGCTTGATTCTCAGTCGACCCGAACTCTGCCTTTATAACTGCCCAGGTACGAATCAGCGTTTGACAGAACCTAAGTCGGCGATCCTCAACTTGGACTATGCAATAAACTTAGGTCTAAGGATTACATTGATTGAGATATACAAAAGACAACTTGTTCGTTGTACCTCAATATGGGTCAATCCGACTCGCTAAACTCTTTAGCCTAGTCTGTGTAAGTTGGAATAGCATCTCCATGCCCATGACAAGTGGAACCGAGTCATCAAGCAAACTTTCACATTGGTCTAAGTTGTGTCCAGCACAACCTCATTGACCAAGGATATTTAGTACAAACAACATGAATGCATAGTTCCACAACCGAATCACATATTCAATGATACACATCAGATGTTTATACAAGGACTACTTATTATCTTTATGAATACAATGGGAAATATCATCATACATGATTGCCTCTAGGGCATATTCCCAAGAGGGCGTTGCATGGACGAGTCTAAACATGTAACTTCAAGATCTAGGGCATTGCAGATAAATAATAACAAGCATCCAAGTACTAAACAATCCTAGGCATGTGCTCCAAATATAGTCATACATGCTCGCAATGAGAACTTGCACAACATCTTTTGTCCAGCCAGCCCGTGGCAGCGGGGCCTCTAGGGAACTACTGGCAATTAAGGTGCTCCTTATAATAGAGCACCGGAGCAAAGCATTAGCACTCTATGAACACATGTGATCCTCACACCACAGCCATCCCCTCCGGTTGCCCCAATTATTGTCACTTTGGGGCCTTGGGATCCGGACAATGATATGCGTACACAACTTACAGATAAGATCACAAACAATACTATCGTAATGATTCAATAATAATTTCAGATCTGAGATCATGGCACTCGGGCCCTAGTGACAAGCATTAAGCACAACAAGTTGCAACAAAGTCAAATAGCACTAATAGAGATACTGGGCACTATGACCTAACAGATCTTATTCGATTACATGATAGAACTCATCCAATCCCTACCATCCCTAAGCCTACAGCGGGGGATTATTCACTCATGGATGAGGGAAACATCGATGGTTGATGGAGATGCGTTGGTGATGACGATGGAGATGATCCTCTCTAAATCCCCCGTCCCGGCAGGGTGCCAGAACAGAGTTTCTGGATCCGAATCTTGGTTTCTGGTGGCGGCGGTGGAGCGGAACTCTTTCTGGAAAACTATCTACCCCCCCATTTTTAGGTCGAAAGGCAATTTATAGGCGCAGAGGGAACCCGAGGGGTGCCTGGGGTGGCTGCACCCCCTAGGCGCAGGGCAGGGCCCACCCGCGCCTGGCAGGGTGTGGGCCCCCCAGGCCCCTTCTCCATCTCGTCTTCTAGCTCTGTGGGTCTTCTGGTGAAATATAATTTTTGGCATATTTCCGGGATTTTTCCTGATAGTTGATTTTCTACACAAAAACAAGACACCAAGGTAATTATGTTGAAAACAGCGTCAGTCCGTGTTAGTTGTATCCAAATCACACAAGTTTAGAGAAACAATAGCAAAAGTGTTCGGGAAAGTAGATACATTTTGGACGTATCAGGCCCGGGACTAGTGGCTCTCGTGATTATTAGCCGTTGGAGGCGTCATGGCCAAGGACTAGTGCTAGCACTAGTTGCGGTTCGTAACAGGCCGGGACTGGTGACATTGTTCAGATCGAACGGAAGGCCTGTTTTCCAATAGTGATTTTGCAAGCTGAGATTGAACGGAAGGCCTGTTTTACAATAGTGATTTTGCTAGCTGAGATCGATCGTTGCAGCTTGCGCACGGAGGCGATGCTCGAGCGAGCGCCGGGAGATAGGTGTTGAAAATATAAGAAAAAATACATATAATTTAATCCGAATAATAAACTGATAAAGCATGATCATACAAATGGTACTAAAACCAATCATGCAGATCAACAAAGTAGATGAAGAAATTACATCTATAGGAGATAAACCTATCATATCTACACCAAACACTAGAACAGAGAACTCTATCATAATCCGAAAAATATAGTTGAGGATCACATACAGTGTAGGCTGAATAGCAGCCGCATCAGCATTGTCGCCCATGTTGAGGTTGGCGAAGAGATTGGTGACGTCCGGGAAGAAGTCGTCATTGGGAAACTCGACGTCGGACGACGTCGTGGTTGCTAGTAGTCACGCTTGAGCGCTCCCCAAAAACCTGATCGCCCCTCACCCATATAGGTTCACGAGAGGCGAGGTTCTCGAGGCCTACTGTCCTGATCTGCGGTGCACACCGCAAGCTAGGATGGGAAGACGAAAGTGGCGGCGCAAGGTTCTGGAGGTAGGTGCGTGTTGTGGATTAATTACCGATTAGGTTTATCACAGACGCTTATATAGTGCAGGTCAGGGAGATCGTGGGACACATCCCACGTCCATAAAAACTGGAAATGGCTGTAATTACCATGTCCGTTAATGACTCATAATTAGTTTTCCCAACCAGAAAAATAAAGCTTGGCTCGGCGAGATTCCCGCAACCCGTAGCGCGCGCTCATCGTGACGAGGCGAGGCGAGGCGGGTGGCGTCGGAGGAGGAGTGCACGAGGGCTTCTCTCCTTGTCACACCTTAGTGAGTGGTGCAACACTCTACTATATAAGATGGTCCAACTCCCCTATCACTAGCAATGTGGTACTAAACTTTAGCACCACTAGCACAGCCATATGCTGCCATACACAAGTGGGCCAAAGAGAATTTCAGAATTTGTCTAATGGGCCAACAGCCCAAAACTCATCAAATTCCAACAATCCCCCACAAAGTCTCATTGGCACATCACATCACTTTTCTTTCAGAACATTGTTTTATATACCGGTGTGTAGTGGAGACTGTTAAGTTGAACTTCCACGTTAAACTTCATGTTACACTAGCTAGAAACTTGAATAGTGGACTATGCCTTGAACTATAAGTTTTCTGCACGCTAGTTTCACACAAAATTTAGACCCGTACAGGGCTGCCGTCGGCTTCCCCGCGGTTTGGAGCTTATGCATCATACTCGAGGGCCTTTCATGAGTTTATTAGAGAGCACCCAACTCTCACGAACTGCGACGTTTGACAGTCAGACTCATATAGGTGTGTTCCTCAAGAGATGTTCTGCAGGACAACATCTCCGCTTTAAAAATCCACTTGGAACACATTAAGATAAATATCAACCTGCCATGCAGATTAAGATAGTATTGCATCTTTATGGAGATGTAAATATAATATGGGGATACTCTCCTCTCAGCTGATCAACAGCTTGTCTCCCAGCTCTAATTCACAGGATCTCCGATCACATAGAGTGGGTTTCCACTAGGATCAACTCATGGCGTGGGTCTCAAACCCATCTCCCTCGATGCATTATCTATCACATTACCCGATAATCCATTTGTGAAAGAATCTGCCAGATTCCTAGATATTTGGATATAATCCAACGCAATAACTCTGGAGTTTCTTAGTTTCCTGACAGATTTCAATCTCCTCTTCACATGCCTTGATGACTTCATATTATCCTTAGAACTTTTTACTTTGATGATCACAGTTTGATTATCACAGTTCATCAGGATGTCTGGTATTGGTTTTTCAACCACAGGTAAGTCCATCAAGAGCTCACGAAGCCACTCTGCTTCAACAGTGGCAGTGTCTAATGCTGGGTTTTGCTTCCATTGTTGACCTTGTTAAGATGGTCTGCTTGCAAGACTTCCAGGAAATAGTGCCACCACCAAGTGTAAACAAATAACCACTTGTGGCCTTAATCTCATCAGCATCAGATATCCAGTTTAAATCACTATAACCTTCAAGTACCTATGGATACCTAGTATAGTTAATACCATAACTCGCAGTGCCTTTCAAATAGCACAAAACTCTTTCAAGAGCATGCCAATGATCATCTCCAGGATTTGACACAAATCGACTTAGTTTGCTTATAGCAAAGGAGATCTCAGGTCTAGTAGCGCTGGCTAAATACATGAGCGACTCAATAATTTGAGAATATCTCAATTGATCTTTAGAAAACCTTCAATTCTTTTGAAGTAGCACACTCGGATCATAAGGCATTGGAGAAGAATTGCAGTCGCTATAACCGAAGCGACTCAATATCTTTTCCACATAGTGAGACTGAAGCAGTCTAATCCCACCATTTTCATCCTTGAGTAGCTTGATGTTTAATATTACATCAGCCACTCCCAAGTCCTTCATCTCAAAGCAACGAGATAGGAACTCTTTGACCTCCTCGATAACAGCGAGGTTGGTCCCGACTATCAATATGTCATCAACATAGAGACACATAATAACTCCCTCACCCCCACCATGGCGATAGTACACACATTTGTCAGCTTCGTTTACAACAAAGCCTTCAGCAGTTAAAGTTCTTTTAAACTTCTCGTTCCACTGCTTAGGAGCTTGTTAAGACCATACAAAGACTTCACTAACTTACACACCTTTCCTTCTTGACCATCTACTACAAATCCGTCAGGCTGCTCCATATAAATTTCCTCATCTAGCTCTCCATTTAGAAAAGCTGTCTTAATGTCCATTTGATGAACAAGAAGACCATGTGAGGCAGCCAAGGATAGTAGTACTCGAATAGTGGTCAGTCTGGCTATGAGTGAGTAGGTATCGAATAAGTCTTCACCTTCCTTTTGGGTATAACCCTTAGCCACAAGACGTGCCTTGTACTTTTCAATAGTACCATCAGGTCTAAGCTTTTTCTTGAACACCCACTTACATCATATAGGTTTGCACCCATAAGGACAATCAGTTACTTCCCAAGTACCATTAGCTAAGATGAAGTCCATCTCGCTTCGGACAACTCCCTTCCAGTAGTCAGCATAAGCTTCTGAAATAGAAGTGGGAGTATCATCCACAAGGTACACAATGATATCATCACCAAATGACTTTGCAGTCCTTTGTCTCTTGCTCCTTGTGGGAGCTTCATTGTCGTCCTCCATAGGATTATCAGAGTGTTCTATCGGCATAGTGGGTTTAGGAATTATAGAAAATTCCTGACTAGACGAACTAGTCATCTCATGATTTGATGAGCTAGACATACCTTTCATAGGAAATATGTCCTCAAAGAAATTCGCATCATTCGACTCCATAATTGTACCAACATGCATGTCGGATACCTTAGATTTTACTATCAAAAGTCTATAGCCAATGCTATGAAAAGCATATCCGAGAAAAACACAATCCACAGTTTTTGGTCCTTGCTTTCGCTTCTTGGGTATTGGAATATTGACTCTCGCCAAACAACCCCAAGTTCGTAAGTAAGAGAGTTTAAGCCTTTTCTTTTCCCATTCCTCAAATGGAGTCATGGTTTTATCCTTTACAGGAAGATGGTTTAGGACATGACATGCAGTCATTAGCGCCTCCCCCCACCATTCCTTGGAAAGACACGATGTATCTAACATGGCGTTAACCAAATCAGTTAGAGTGCGGTTCTTTCTTTCGGCCACCCCATTTGACTGAGGTGAGTGGGTAGGCGTCCTATCATGTATAATACCATGTGTCCATATAGAATAAATCAAATTAGTTTGAAAAGTACTATCCACCACGATCCGACCTTAGCCGCTTGATTCTAAGATCAAGTTGGTTTTCTGCCTCAGCTTTATAGATTTTGAAGTAGTTTAAAGCTTCATCTTTAGATTTCATAAGATAAACATAGCCGTATCTAGTGGAGTCATCAATGAACGTCATAAATTATCTTTTTCCACCTTTTGTCAATACGCCATTCATCTTACAAAGATCTGAATGTATAAGTTCTAGTGGTGCTAAGTTTCTCGGTTCCGCAACCGTATGAGACTTGCGGGGTTGCTTTGCTTGCACACAAACTTGGCACTTAGAACCGTTGACAGTGGTAAATTTCAGAATTAAACTCATATTGGCTAGCCGCGTCATGCAATCAAAGTTAATATGACAGAGTCGTGAATGCCAAACATTGGACTCATTATCATTGCACACATGATTAATAACTTTAGTACATGAGTCTGACAAAGACAAGCGGAACAGACCTCCGCACTCATAACCCTTTCCAACAAATTGTATATATGAAATTAAAACTTTATTGAACTCAAAAACCAACTCTAAGCCATCTCGACATAAAAGCGATCCGCTGACGAGATTCTTATTGATGGAGGAAACGTGCTGCACATTCTTCAGCTGTACGGTCTTCTCTGAAGTAAACTTCAGATTTACCATACCAACACCATGAACAGAAGAACGTGAGCCGTTTCCCATCAGGACAAAAGAAGTACTTGAGACCTAATAAGAGGAAAGCATGGAAATATCAGAACATACATGTGTATTAGCACCCGTGTCTATCCACCAATCAGGAGAATGACGTATTGAAACGATAGTAGGTAAAATACTGTACCCAGCATCCTTCATCTCAGTATCGCTAATAACAAAATTAGCGGCCTTGCCGCTGTTCCCATGTTGATGCTTGTCAAAGCGAATAGGACAGCTATAAGCCCAATGATCAAGATCACCACAGACGTGGCAAGAGCCTTTCCTCTTATCATTTTTCTTCTTGAAGTTGGTTGAGTGCGTGGCCTTGTTCTTGCCATCAAACTTCCCATTTCCTTCAGTTTTGTTCTTATTCTTGAACTTGTGGGATTGGAAGTTTTTCCTCTGCACCAAATTGGCAGTAGAACCTCCCTCAAATCCTCGAGCAGTTTTGTCCTTTGCTCTCGCCTTCTCTTCCACATGAAGAGACCCAATGAGATCCGTAACGGAAAACTCTTGTCTCTTATGTTTCAGAGAAGTAACAAAGTTCCTCCACAAGGGAGAAAGCTTGGCAATAATGCCATCGGCCACAAATTTGTCCGATAAGGAACACTTGAACTACTCAAGTTCTTTGGCAAGTGATTATATCTCATGAGCTTGCTCAACGACGGAGCGCCCATCAACCATCTTGTAGTCATAGAATTGCTCCATGACATACAACTCAGTGCCAGCGTCCGAGACCCCAAATTTGTCCTCGAGCGCTTCCCACGCGTCCTTTTCATTATCAAATGGCATATATGGGTCAACAATGTTGTCCCCAAGAACACAGAACAAAGCCGCCATAAACATGGTATCGACTTTCTTAAAAGTCGCTTCCTGCTCAGCAGAAAGATCTCCTTCATGCTTGCCAAGAGTGGCGCTATAGCAGTTTAGGTTTTCAAACCAGAGAACTGCTCTCTTGCGCCATTTCTTATAGTGCATGCCATCAAAAGGAGGCGGCCTAGTAGCCGCGGCTGTACCAGTGAAATTCAGTTGCCTATAATCAGGTTTTTGGATTGTTGAAAATATAAGCAACAATCCATATAATTTAATCCGAATAATAAACTAATAAAGCATGATCATATAAACGGTACTAAAACCAATCATGCAGATCAACAAAGTAGATGAACAGATTACATCTATAGGAGATAAACCTATCACATCTACACCAAACGCTAAAACAAAAAACTCTAGCATAATCCAAAAAAGACAGTTGAGGATCACATACAGTGTATCCTGAATAGCAGCCGTAGTAGCGTTTTCGCCCATGTTGAGGTTGTCGAAGAGATTGGTGACGTCTGGGAAGAAGTCGTCGTTCAGAAACTCGTCGTCGGACGACGTCGTGGTTGCCAGTAGTCACGCTTGAGCGATCCCCAAAAACCTGATCACCCCTCACCCGTACAGGTTCACGAGAGACGGTGTTCCGGAGGCCTACTGTACCGATCTGCGGTACACGCCGCAAGCCAGGATGGGGAAGATGAAAGCGGCAGCGCAAGGTTCTGGAGGTAGGTGCGTGTTGTGGATTGATTACCGATTAGGTTTAGCACAAACGCTTATATAGTGCAGGTCAGGGAGGTCGTGGGACTGAAGGAAATATGCCCTAGAGGCAATCATAGAGATGATTATATTTCTTATGTATCCATGAGTTATTGTAATGTTCCTTGAATGTCCATATCAGGCAACTTGTATTGATTGGCAATTATGTCAATTGTTTGTGAAACTCTTTACTTATATGGTTATTTAATAGTTGTCCCTAGTCGGAGTTCATGTGAGGACACATGTGAATATTAGAGAAGCACATCGATTGGTTGATGACTATGTTTCGCAAGTCATAGACATGGAGATGTCAAACCAATGATGTGGACACATGTTATGAACATGGGGTTGGACTGACCCAACTTGAGACTAGCAATTAGTTGCAACTCTCTCTCTACACATCGTGTATGTTTGGTCCTTAGACCTGAGATTATCGCATGTACTTGAGATGTGGATTGACATACTTTGGGGCTATCAGACGCTACTCTGTAACTGGGTAGTTATAAAGGTAGCTTTCGGGTTTGTCCTGAAGCATGCTGCAAGGCATGGTCAATCAAGATGGGATTTGCCCCTCTCTACTTGAGAGAGATATCTCTGGGCCCCTCGAGTGATCGGATCCAGAAATGCATGGCCGTGCTACATAAGGTTAAGAGTTATTAAAGGGATTCTGAATCACGGTATCGAGAAGGAGAGGTCAGCTTGGAGCTAGACCAAATATCGTGAGGCAAAGGGAAAGACATGTACTAAACCTTGTGATGGTTTGTCCGATATGATCTTTGTATGCGTTTAGGAGTTAGCACGTCTTGCTAGAGGCCTCTACCAACTATTGATAGAATAAGTGTATTCGTGTCATGTCTATACGTATATGAACCTATAGGGTCACACACTTAAGGGTCTGGAAGCCTAATGAGGATTGGATCCGAATTAGACCAGGCTTAGGCTACTAATGGGCTGCTAGTGTAGAAGCCCACCAGGGACGCCTATATAAGAGAGGGTGGGGCGCTGACCAGGGTTAGACCATTCCACCCAGCCACCACTCCTCACGCCTGTGTTGCACGCGCGGACCTAGCAGTCCGGCGTTTGACGCTTCCACCCTGTACGTGTGGATACCTCGGAGGCGCTGCATCTGTAGCGTTTGGACGAGCCGTGCAAGGGGAGGTGCTCGTGGGACGAGAACAAGGAGGAGACGTAGATCATCTGCACTGCCTCGACGCGCTTCATCAAGTTCCGCAACTGCGCGTCTAGTGGTAATCCCGTGATCTATGACAACAGTAATCCTGGTTTACGCGGTAGAAAATTTTGATTTGCGCTAGTGTAGCCTACCCGTATCCCTTCAGTGGTATCAGAGCCGATGTTGTTTAGTTATAGGTTCGAGATGGTTGCATATGGTGATATGCAGATTGATATGAATGATGTGATCGTTTGTATTGCGGTGGTTCAGGATTGATCTATGATCTTGCTTTTCGTGATCGTGATTTTGAGGTTGTCGAACAACTTACCCCTACCGGTCGGCTTTCGCCATCGGGGTAGACAGTGACACATAAATCCTGTTGAATCACGCGAAGATCAATATGATTGATCGAATTGGAACCTAGATCTAAAATCGATGTACCGTGATCAAAGGAGTTTGATCGGATCGGAACAATAGTCGGTTTATGGTAAATTTGATTTGCTGATCAAAATCCTTTAAGAAAATTGTGTAGATACCGCGAGGGGCGCTGCCCCTTCGAACCCCGCAGGGGGAGACCCCCTAGTCGTAGCCCCATTTGTATCTCGTTAAGGTAACTAGGTGCTGCAAGTTCACATGATCCAGTAGAATGCGATTCTATGCATAACTTGTTTTTGCAGGATGTATGTGATCAGTATGGCCCATATATGTATGTGATCAGTATGGCCCATATATGGCCCACACACCTACTTCCTCTCTATCTCCAATAAGCATTTGAGTTGTTGTGTTGCAAGCATTCATATGGTGATTTATTCAATCATGTTCTTTATCTTCCTTGTTTGCACAAGACTCTTATCTATTGAGTATTACTTTGACAGCCTTCATTGTGAAAAACCTTTTTGAGCAAAGAGTATTCCTGTTTTAAAACTTCTTCAAAAGCTTTATTTGTGAAACTGTTTGCCAGCTTTTCTCTGACCAAGAACAAAGTTTGCCAATTCCAATTATGATTTATCTTTATGCATCTCTATTGTGACTCATGTACTTGTTGCAAGCTAAGTTATATAATGGTGAGTTGCTTTCTTATATGAGTTGTGTAATGGTAAGTGTGATGCTTCTTGTCCGTATTATTTTATCGACACTTCATTCCATAAACCTGTGGACATGTTTATTGAGCTCAGTTTTCGCTTGGGGACAAGCGAAGGTCTAAACTTGAGGGGAGTTGATACGTCCAATTTGCATCACCATTCTATATCATAATTTGCCTCTATTCATTGATATATGTCTTATTATGAGGTGTTATTTATGTCTTTTCCTCTGTTTTTGCATGTCGGATGATTCTTGAAGGATGGACTGCTAGAGTCAGGCTTATGATGGAAAAAGAGGCGTTTTGATGCAATTTTGCAAAGATCAGAAAAATACCAGAAAAATATTGGAAAATTATATTTTCCCAGAAGACGAAGGAAGCCAGAAGGGGAGGCGTAGCTGGGCCATAGGGGCCCACACCCCCTAGGCGCGGGTCCCCCTGGGTCACGCCTAGGGCAGGTGTGGCCCACCTGGTCGGCCTCCGACTCCGCCCTCTCGCCTATATCTTCCTCTCGGCACCCTAATACTAGGGGAGCGACCACAGAAAGATTTCCGCCGCCTCTGCGGGGCGGAAAACACCGAGAGAGAAAGAGCTCTCCAGCAGACAGATTTCTACAGGGGAAATTCCTTCCCGGAGAGGGAAGATCGTCGCCATCAACACCATCATCAAGCTAGGCTTCATCAGGATCATCATCAACATCCACACCATCATCACCACTCCATTCCGCTGTAACAATTGTGTTGGATCTTGCATTAGTTCATAGGGGAAACTTTCCCGGTGTTAATTACTATTGTAGTTGATGCTTGTGAGTGGAACCATAGGATTATTGTTTATGTTCAGATTTTTATTCATTACCATATCATCTTTGATCTTGATCCATATGATGTCTCGTGAGTAGTTCGTTTAGTTCTTGAGGACATGGGAGAAGTCATGTTGTTAGTAGTGGATTTGTGTTGAGTTATTATTCAATGGTTTAGTATTTAAGTTGTGGTGCTATTCTTCTAGTGGTGTCATGTGAACGTAGACTATATGATACTTCACCATTTATGGGCCTAGGGGAATGCATTGTGTATTTGGCTACTAATTGAGGGGTTGCCAGAGTGACAGAAACCTGAACCCCCGTTAGGACACCATTGCACAATGGAGCGTAGGATATCAGAGTTTAAGGCTGTGGTTAGGTTTATATCTTAATTACTTTCCTGTAATTGCGGATGCTTGCAGGGGGTTTAATCACAAGTATGTATTAGTCCAAGAAAGGTCGGTACATTAGCACAAGTTCACCCACACAACACTTACAACAACAAAGAAGAGTACTCAGCTATTTGAAGCGAAAGCACTTGACAGAATTCTCATATGTCCTCGAGAACGCTTGGTCCTTATAAGTATTTCCACCGTCTTGTCCTTTGCTAAGAAAGGATTAGGCCACTTGCTGCGTTTGTTTGTTGTCTTTATTACTTACACTTTGTTTTGTTGCTTTATCAGAAAACTCCTAAAAATCCGTTTGCTAAGTATTTACAGAGATTTCCTGCTCCATTCCACTAGTCAACACCTTCTTCTCCTCGTTGGGATCGACACTCCTATTTATCAAAAGTACTACGATACACCCCCTATACTTGTGGTTCATCACTGGGAGAGCTCCGCCACGTATGTGTCAAACTCCTCCTCGGTGAGCGACCATCCTTGCATGTTATCAAAATTAAACAAAGCAGGTGCAGGAAAATAAACTACTTTCTCAGTCCTACCCCCTCTCCAACCACGCTTGACAAAGGATAATTCATACGGTAAACTTCTCACAGTAGCCCCTAAAGAAACAAAATTATGTTGAACCATGGAATCAAGATCAAGCCTCTCTATGGGGAACTAATAATCTGAATGGTGGGGCTCCAAACCATGGAAAGCTAGAAACCTAGAGGCGATGAGACCTCCACAAATTCCACCCTTCTCGCGGTTAGTGGTAAGATGGTAAGCTATCAAAGCACCCAGGTTATAAGATCTATCCCTATTCAAAGCAGCTGAGATAAAAGCTAGATCAAAAGAAGATAACTTTCTAGCAGGAACACACTTGGTAATGAAATAGGCAAAATATCTAATAGATGGGAACTGAATGTTCCGAATTTTACCACTTTCCTTCGAGAAATCGAAACCTTGGCAAATTTCAGCATATAAATCCATAAGTGACTTAGGCCTCTCCTTGATCTTCTCACAAGATCCCCAATGAGGTACTCTAATTTCTACACAGAAATCAGCAAAAGGCAGGTCGACAGCTATATTGTATATTTTATAATGGACCATGGGATTAGATGAAGACCAAGTAAACCGGAATTCCTACACCACAACCATGGTTAGGTTGACATACTGAAATGGTTCCCCTTCAACAAAGTGTTCCAACTCTGCATTGTTAATCATAGTTTGGAAATCCTAGAGGATTCCCGCGGCTCTCATAAATTCATGGCATGGATAAATGGAAGGGAAGACTCCTTCCTCATGATGGACTTTCATTGGCTCAAGTACCATCAAATCATATTGATTCAGTGGGTATGCACTCATCTTCCTTTCTGAAATTTTTAGACAAAAATCAAACCAAGTGATTTCCAAGTTGATAAATGATGAGCAACTACTATAGGAACTTGCTAAAGGGCTACACATGCATCAAAATGTAATCTCTAAGCATAGAACAAGCATGCAAGCTCACACAACCTGACACCTATAGCAGCAAAATACTCAAGATACAATCTACCAATCACAAATCTAATTGGACAAGCGGAGGAGGCACATACGAAGGAGCAATCCCTCCAAAAATCAGCAGCAAAGATGGGCTGAGCAAGGTGATCGAAAATCGGGAGCAAGAACAACAAGAACTCGAGCTTGAGAAAGCTTCCCGGTGTTTTTTGGGAGAGAGAAAGAAGATGGCTGGGAGTAGACACTTTGGAGGGCCACAAGTGGGCCACACCAATGCCAGGCGCGCTCCTAGGGCTGGACGCGCCACCAGGGGGTGTGCTGGCCTGGGGGGTCCTGGGTCACTCTGCCCCTTTTTTCGAGGGAAAATTTATTATGAATTTTCTGGGATTTTTCGGGAAACTTTATTTTTGGCCAATTTTCAGGGTATGAAAATTGATTTTCTTGTAGAAAAGATTTTTTTAGAAGAAGCAAAAGCAAACAAGAACCAAACTACAGAAGTTCTAAGACACTCTAACAAGCAAACAACTACCAAAACCAAAGCTAGTAAGACAAAAAACAAATACTAAGAAGGAGAAAAATAAAAGTAAGCAAGTATAACCATAGTGAAAACATTGTTTTGTTCATTAAAATCCTTTTGTTAACAAGGTTGATCAAGTCTTGTTACCAAAACAATCTTATATGAAATAGAACTTTGCATTCCACAAAATGATTATGTTACCTCAAACCTGATAGCAATGGTCCCAATCATAATAGTTTCAAAACTTTCTTGTCGAATGGGACAATATATTTCTCCAACCTTGATGCTCTCAATATTTTTAATGGAATTCAGGCAATAGCTCTTAGCAACCTTCTTGGGGAAATAGACAGTATGCTCTTTGTCATTAATATTGAATGTTACTTTTCCTTGATTACAATTGATGACAGCACCTGCAGTATTAAGAAAAGGTCTCCCAAGAATAATAGACATATTATCATCTTCAGGCATTTCAAGCACAACAAAATCAGTTAAAATCAAGAAATTATGAGCCACCTAAACAGGAACATCCTCACATATACCAACAGGAATAATAGTTTACTTATCAGCCATTTGCAAAGATATATCAGTTGGTATCAACTTTTCTAGCTAGAGTCTCTTGTAGAGAGAAAAAGGCATAACACTAACTCTAGCTCCCAAATCACATAAAGCAGTTCTAACATAATTGTTCTTAATAGAGCAAGGAATAGTTGGTATACCTGGATCACCAAGTTTCTTTGGAACCTTACCATTGAAGGAATAATTAGCAAGCAAAGTAGAAATCTCCTCATTAGGAATCTTCCTTTTATTAGAGACAATATCCTTCATATACTTTGAATAAGGAGGCAACTTAATAACATCAGTCAAAGGAATTTGCAAAAATAAAGGTTTCATCCATTCACAAAACTTGTTGTAGTGTTCTTCCTCCTTTGACTTGTGTTTCTTATTTGGAAAAGGCATAGGTTTCTGCATCCAAGGTTCTCTCTCACTACCATGTTTTTTTAGCAATAAAATCTTCCTTAGTGTACCTAGTCTTCTTAGTGTGCTTCTCAGGTTCTTCCTCAACTTCCTACTTATCAGGAGCATCATTTTTACCATTGCAACTCCCAGTTTCAGCATCAGAGACAGATATACTATTAGGACCTACAGCAGGTTCAAGTGGTTCCTCAACTATCTTATGTTTCTTTTTCTTTCTCTTACGAGGGCTACCACTACTCTCACCTTGTTGAGAATCCTGCTCAATTCTTTTAGGGTGTCCTTCAGGATATAAAGGATCTTGAGTAGCTATATGACTCCTAGTTCTAATTCCATAAGCATGTTTATCTCCTGAGCCATTAACTAGCATATCTTTTTGTACCTTAGCAAGTTGATCAATTTGGGTTTGAGCAATTTGAAAGTGTTACAAAGCATTTTAGTATCATTAGAAGTACTTTCCACAATATCTTTCAACTCTTTAATAGCTCTAGAGTTTTCCAATAAATGATTCTGAACTTGTTTCTTAAAATTACCTTGTTTAACAATAAATGTGTCAAGTTCCTCTAAACATTGATCAGGAGGCTTACCATAGGGAATATCACCTTCATCAAAGTTGAGAGAGTGTACCTCAATAGTAGATGAGTGGGAAATTGGCTTGCATAATTCTTCTATAGGAGGTAGATTCTTCACATCTTCAGCTCTAATACCTTTCTCCTTAAGACATTTCTTAGCCTCTTTCATCACTTCATCATTTAATGCAATTACCCCCCTCTTCATTGGTGTTGGTGATGGACCTGGTTCATGCA
This sequence comes from Avena insularis, assembly GCA_023614405.1. Taxonomy (NCBI): domain Eukaryota; kingdom Viridiplantae; phylum Streptophyta; class Magnoliopsida; order Poales; family Poaceae; genus Avena; species Avena insularis. Next base: position 287,783,083 of record CM042695.1, read on the forward strand.
CAACTGGTTTAGGGGTAATAGGCTCAGGTGTATTTAGCTCAGTTGAAGTCCAATCATCATAATTCTTGCTTATTTTAGCCATTAATTCTTCAACATCTGTAGGAGTTCTTTTCCTGAAAACACAATCAGCAAAACTATCTAGGTATGTCCTAGAATCATCAGTTAGTCCATTATAATAAATATCAAGAAGCTCATTTTTAAATAATGGACATCCAGGATGTGTATGAATCAAGGCACATAACCTTATCCATGACTCAGGTAATTTATCTTCTTCTCCCTGTTTAAAATCAAAAAGTCTCTGCAAAGCAACATGTCTAACAATGGGAGGAAAATATTTCTGGAAGAAAGAAGCAATCAAACAATGAGGGCTATCAATGGATCTAGGAGGTAATCTATTAAACCAAGCCTTAGCTTCTCCTTTTAGTGAAAAGGGGAAGATCTTTGTAACAAAGTACTTGCGCATCTTAAAATCATCAGAGAATAAAGCACTCATAGTGGAAAGCTCATTCATATGAGCCACATCACTCTCATTTTCAGTCCCACAATAAGGTTCATTCTCAACATAATCAAGAGAGAAATAGGATAAATCAAGAGAGAAATCATAATCTTTATCTTTAATATCTATGGGAGAGGTGGCGAACTTAGGATCAAAGGATAGTTTAGGAATAATGGTACGTCTCTCAAGGAGACTCTTAATAGCACTAGCACCATGTGTGTTTTGGCACTCTTCAATAAAATCATCATTAAACTCAATGTAGCCATCATTAATATCATATCTCTCTCTAGACTCAGGTGAGCTAACAGGTGTAATAGTGTCTTCACTAGGAGTTTCAGTATTTCCTAGACTATCCACAGTAGCATCTAGGAAAAGACCTAATGAACCACTCGCATCAAGAACAGTAGAAGTAACATCATGAGTATCAAAAGCAGTTTCAGATTCAGCAGTAGTAACAGCGTGCGTAGCATGAGTATGTGGTGGTGGTGTAACAATCTTACTTATAACATACGGTGAATCAAGAGCAGGAGAGGTGTTCAGGACTGTACCTCTTCTTGTAGTGGATGGTAAAATATGAAACTTTCCATCACAAGACTTACCCATGATTAACGGAGTAACAGTAAACAATAGATGATCCAAGTGAAGTTACAAATAAAGCTATGCTCCCCGGCAACGGCGCCAAAAAATAGCATTGATGACCCATAAGTATAGGGGATCGCAACAGTCTTTGAGGGTAGTATTACCCAATTTATTGATTCGACACAAGGGGAGCCAAAGAATACTTGCAAGCCTTAACAACTAAGTTTTCAATTCAGCTGCACCTGGAAATAGTTCTTGCTCACAGAAGTTTATCAGTAGCAATAGTTTGGTAGTAGCAACAACAAAGTAACAGCATTAGTAAAACAAGAGCAATAGTAACAGTAGTAGCAAACAGTAGGATATGAGTGCGGTAGACATAGGGATGGATGGACGGGCGTTGCATGGACGAGTCTAAACATGTAACTTCAAGATCTAGGGCAATTGCAGATAAATGATATAAAGCATCCAAGTACTAAAGAATCATAGGCATGTGCTCCATATATAGTCATGCGTGCGTGCAATGAGAACTTGCACAACATCTTTTGTCCTGCCAGCCCGTTACAACGGGGCCTCAAGGGAACTACTGGCAATTAAGGTCCTCCTTTTAATAGAGCACAGGAGCAAAGCATTAACACTCTGTGAACACATGTGATCCTCAAATCACAGCCATCCCCTCCGGTTGTCCCAATTTCTGTCACTTTGGGGCCTTTGGGTCCGGACAATGATATGTGTACACAACTTGTAGATAAGATCACAAACAATACTATCATAATGATTCAATAATAAGTTTAGATCTAAGATCATGGCACTCGGGCCCTAGTGACAAGCATTAAGTACAACAAATTGCAACAAAGTCAAATAACACTAATAAATATACTACACACCATGCCTTATTAATCTTATTCGATTACATGATAGAACTCATCCAAAACCTACCATCCCCATAGCCTACAGCGAAGGATTATTCACTCATGGATGAGGGAAACATTGATGGTTGATGGAGAGGCATTGGTGATGATGATGGCGATGATCCTCACCAAATTCCCCGTCCCGGCAGGGTGCCAGAACGGAGTTTCTGGTTCCGAATCGCGGTTTCTAGTGGTGGAGGCGCAACAGAACTCTTTCTGGAAAAACGACGAATTCCCCTCGGTTTTAGGTCAAGAGGAAACTTTTAGGTGAAGAGGGAGGCCGAGGGGGTGCCTGAGGCGGCCACACCCCCCAGGCGCGGGCTAGGCCCACCCGCGCGGCATGGGGGTGTGGGCCCCCAGGGCTCCACTCTATCTACTCTAGCTCCATGGATCTTCTGGTGAAATAGGATTTTTTGCATATCTTTCGGGATTTTTCCTAATAGTTGATTTTCTGCACAAAAACTAGACACCATGGTAATTCTGCTGAAAACAACGCCAGTTCGTGTTAGTTGTATCCTAATCACACAAGTTTAGAGGAGAAACAATAACAAAAGTGTTCGGAAAAGTAGATACGTTTTGGACGTATCACACGGTGTGCACACTGTCAACTTCACACACATGGGGATAACATGAGATTATAATTAAAGCACTTGATTAGCAGAGTAGATCTACTTGATTACAAAGCTCATGATCACAATAAGATCACACATAGAGAGAGAGATGAACACATAGCTACTGGTAGATCCTTAGCCTCGAGGGAGAACTACTCCCTCCTCATCATGGGAATCATCAACGGCGATGGAGATAGTGGTGGAGCTCGATGGAGATGGCTCCGGGGGAAATTCCCCGTCCCGACAGGGTGCCGGAACAGAGACTTCTTTCCCCCCGAATCTCCTCTTCGGTGGTGGCGGCGTTGCGGGACTTTTTGTGGAGATCTGATCTGCGTAGGGTTTACGTCTCAGGGAAACGTATTTATAGTCAAACGGGCAAGGTTGGTGGAGCCTCGAGGGGCCCACACCACCTGGTGGTGCACCCCCTGGCCGTGCCACCATATGGTGTGGCCGCCTCGTGGCGCATCTTCGTCTCTCCTTCGGACTCCGTGTCGTGTCGGGCAAAATATTGACTTTGGCTTTTGTTCCGTCCAATTCCGATAATATTTCTTTACTAGCTTTTCTGAAACCAAAAACAGCAGAAAATAGGCAACTGGCACTTCGGCATCTTGTCAATAGGTTAGTTCCGGAAAATGTATAAAAATACCTCAAAGTGTAGACAAAACATAGGAAAGTCGATACAAAAATAGCATGGAGCATCAAAAATTATAGATATGTTTACGACGTATCAAGCATCCCCAAGCTTAACTCATGCTCGTCCTCGAGTAGGTAAGTGATAAAAAGAATAGTTTTTTAGGTGACATGCTATCACAACTGATCAAGGTAATGCAAAACATTGATAGATGGGATCAAAGTACTCTAAACATGATCATGAAAGATGTAGTTCTAACAATAAGACATAGCAACCATGTTGTAACATGAAAAAGGTACAAACAAAGATCATGAATAACAATGCATTGAAAGACATTTGTTTGTTTCACATACAAAAAACATAGCAAGAGTGGTATGTATTCATCTTGTCCTTCATGGAGTAGCAAAACATAAATGCATAGGACACCTTCGAAGTTCATAAGGGTGACTAGATACAAATAGTTCAAGGACAAGCAATATCAAAATTATGAATCAATCAATAAGTTTTGGGACAATGCACATAAAACTAATAATGACAACTATGCTCTCTGAATTGGTGCATAAAGATAGAAGGTGGAGACTCAACATAAAGGTAAAGAGAAAGGCCCTTCATAGAGGGAAGCAGGGATTTCAAGTTTCATAAAGAGCTTCCAAAAATTATGGTACTTTTTAGCTTTCAGCTCCCATTGCCCCTATCAGTAAAGAGGGAAACAGAGATTTCAAGTATATGTTTGACAGATTATTATTTGGCAATCTCATGTCCCTTGAGTACGAGGGCCATTCCTCATGCTACTCAACTTTAGTCACAAGCAAGTTCTTGTCATTGTAAGTATATGTGTATCATAGAGAACCGCCAACTGGGTACCCCTTGCCCCATGACACAGGAGCTATCCCATATCAAAATGACAAGGCAACAGACAGTGAGCATCTCGGATATCTTTTTATTTACCATGAGCATGGTGCTTTTTTTCTCCTTTTTTCTATATTTTTTTAAGATGCTTCATAGATTGCTCACTATGGTTATGCTGCAAGTTTCCACCATGATTATTTATGGCTTAGGCTAGCCACCCAGGCATTTATCTAACACATATATAATACTCCATGAACTTACAAGCTCCCCTTTTATTTCACACCGCCGACATCCATAAACAAAAGATCATGATATCAATTGGATAATATTTACATGTGTTAAAAGTGTTCCCCATGACAGCATGGTTCTGCTAATTCCCAACTTATAAATGCAAGCATATACAACATAGATGACACAATGGTTCAAGTTTATTAGGTGCCAGAAATAAAGTGTGCCATCAAGTTTGTGAGAGATTTAATCACTAATTTTCACATAACAAGTTTAATTTGGAAGATAGATAAAAACATGAATATACTTGGGATGGTGTAACACACCATGCATAGGAATTTATAGTGGACTCTTTGGAATAACTTGGTTTATTGGGAGTTGGATGCATGAGTAGAGCTTACTCAATACAAGTGGAGGCTACCAAAAGACTGGGATCGACCAACTAAGAGAGCAATAATGGTCATAATCATGCAGAGCAACAAAACATTATTAATTAAAGCATAAAGTGGTATCACAGGTCAAAAACTAAATGATCATAGAGGCTAGGGTGACTGGTTGATAGTCATAACATGGTGTAAGCATGTGCCAAGTCAACCCAAATAAAGCATCAAAGGAGAACACCACAATATTATGCTTTTGTATGCTAAAAACGCATGATTCTTTCAAGGCACATTAAGCAATATCAATTGTTTGGAAAAAGTCATGCTACAACAATAATCACTAAGCATAAGGTCAAAGCAACATCTAACATGACATGATAAAGTCTAGGCCACAGTCAAAACAAGCTCCCTTTTGTACCACTTAAGCATGAAGCTTCCTACTCTTTTTCCAACACCAATTAACTTATTTGAAACAACTCACAAAGATAATAATCAACAAAAATAAGTGAGCTTTGTCTCACAAATCTACAAATAAGAACTAAAAAGTTCTAAGCAAAAAGCATAAGAAAGCTAAGGCTAAACACAGTGCTAGCAAAAGAGAACACTCACAAAACAATAAGAGTGAAAACTAAAGTGTTCTAAACAATGAAAACGGAGCGTGTCTCTCTCCAAAAGAAGTGTGCTGGGAACCAACCAACTTACTGAAGAAAACAAAGCAAAGTAAAACTAAAAACAAAAACAAAGAACGCTCCAAGAACAACACAAAAGTGCATGAAGCAATAAAAATAAAGTGTTTTGAAAGAAAACCTGAGATTTTTATTGATGAAGAAGGGGATGCCTTGGGCATCCCCAAGCTTTGGCGCTTGTACCTCTTAAATATTTCTTGGGTGACACGGGTGGCATCCCCAAACTTGAGCTTTTGTCCATTCTTAATCTCATCACATCATTCTCTTCCTACACTTGAAAATTTCCTTCATACAAAACTTCACACAATCTTCATTAGCAACATTAGTGTATTAAAGATATAAAGCCTTTGGGTTTAGTTTAAACACAAGATACTGTATCAATTCCTTTTAAAAGCTCAAGTGATCAAATAGAATAAGGATGGCAGCGGGTACCCATTAGGGTACCCTTTACCCTACTTAGTACAAAAAAATGAACTAAGTTTTGGCAAAACACCACTTTTTGAGCAAACTAGTTCATTTGTTTGAACTAGGCTAAACTATAGGGTACCCTAAAGGTTCCAAAGTTCCATCTCTAAAATAGAACTCAAAAAGAAACCGATAAGAGGCAAATGCAAATAATGACAGAAATCTGTCAAAACAGACCAACAGGTAAAAACCGATTTTTTCGAAGACTTTATGTTGCTCAAATCGAAACATGTTAAACTAACAAAAGTTAGATAACAACCTGGGGAATAAGCTCATAAAACTATAGCTCAATCCGACATACAGGGATTTTTCACGATTTTTTATAGTGAAGCACAAAAATCTGTTTCGGGACAACAACTTCCCCAAAGCTTTCTTTTCTCTCATTAGAGGTTATTATTGACATAAACACCACAAAAAAGGATAAGGAGAGGTTATTACAAAATTACTAACTTCCAAGACTCAACAAAACAAAAACCTACTGAAATTTGGGTTATCTCCCAATAGTACTTTTCTTTAACGCCTTTAAGTTAGGCTTGGTAGTTTGAGAAGATGCTCACATAAGAAATATGAATTGAAGTAAAAGAGAGCATCAAGAAGAAAATTCAAAACACATTTAAGTCTAACCCACTTCCTATGAAAAATAATCTTGTAAAGAAACAAGTCATGAAAGCACAAAGCAACAAGCATAGGAAAGCAAAACAAATGCAACTTCAAAATTTTCAACATAAAGAGGGAAAACTTAATATTGTTGAGATACATAAAACCATGTTTCCCTCTATCATAATAACTTTTAGGAGCATCATGAATAAAATTAACAATATAACTATCACATAAAACATTCTTATCATGATCCACATGCATATAATAATTATTACTCTCCACATAAGCATAGTCGTTCTTATTAATTGTAGTGGGAGCAAATTCAACACCATAATCATCAAATATAGGAATCATATTGTAATCATAATTAATTTTCTCCTCAATAGTAGGTGGACTAAAAATATCATATTCATCAATGTAATCATCATATTTTGGAGGTATAGTATCATCAAAGTAAATTTTCTCCTCTGTGCTGGGGGGAATAAAAATATCATGCTCATCAAAACCAGCTTCCCCAAGCTTAGACTTTTCCATAGCATTAGCAATAATGGTGTTCAAAAAATTCATACTAATAAAATTTCTATTAGCATGCAAATAAAGTTCCATAGGTTTTTTAGTTTTCACTTCAAACACTTCATGTCCTAACTCAAGATAAATACTATAAAGCTCTCTAATTTTATTGTTTTTTTCCATTAAGCCTAACTAGTGAAAATAAAAACAAGAAACAAAAAGATATAATTGCCAAATCTAAAGGAAATAACTTCGAGCACTCAAACACCAGCAATAGTAATAGAGGATAGCTTAGTAGCCAGAGGATGTGAGTTCCTTTTACCTTACCTCCCCGGCAACGGCGCCAGAAAAGAGCTTGATGTCTATGCACGCTTCTATTCTTGTAGACGGTGTTGGGCCTCCAAGTGGAGAGGTTTGTAGAACAGCAGCAAGTTTCCCTTAAGTGGATCACCCAAGGTTTATCGAACTCAGGAAAGAAGTGGTCAAAGGTATCCCTCTCAAGCAATCCTGCAATCAAGATACAAGAAGTCTCTTGTGTCCCCAACACACCAAATACACTTCTCAGGTGTATAGGTTCACTAGTTCGGCGAAGAGATAGTGAAATACAAGTAATATGGATGATTATAAGTGGTAACTGCAATCTGAAATAAAGATGGCAGCAAGCAAACATGTAACATGACTAGTTGGAAATGGTGTTTTAATGCTTAGAAACAATGCCTAGGGATCATACTTTCACTAGTGGACACTCTCATATAAATATCTTCTCTTCATTATGCTACTCTGAACTATTGTACGGTTGGACAACTCCAATCCATGGTAGGGCTACAAAAGCTCTTCTTAAAGTTCGCATTCCCCATCTAGGTAACCCCACACTGTCACCTTGAGCGCTAGATGGTTCCAACAAACACCACAATTTCATAGATACATCTAACTCAAAATATAACTCATGATAAATATTTATGTAATCTTTAGCCTAAGTGCCACACGGTGTGCACACTGTCAACTTCACACACATGGGGATAACCGTAGAGTACAATTAAAGCACTTGAGTAGGAGAGTATATCTACTTGATTACAAAGCTCATGATCACAATAAGATCACTCATAGAGAGAGAGAGATGAACACATAGCTACCGGTAGAACCCTTAGCCTCGAGGGAGAACTACTCCCTCCTTATCAAGGGAATCAGCAACGGCGATGGAGATGGTGGTGGAGATCAATGGAGATGGCTCCGGCGGAAATTCCTCATCCCGTATATCCTCTTCGATGGTGGAGGCTCTGCGGGAATTTTTGTGGAGATCTGATTCGCATAGGGTTTACGTCTTGGGGAGACGTATTTATAGGCAAAAGGGCAAGGTCAGTGGAGCCTCGAGGGGCCCACACCACCTGGTGGCGCGCCCCTGGCCACGCCACCATATGGTGTGGCCACCCCGTGGCGCATCTTCGTCTCTCCTTTGGACTCCGTGTCGTGTCAAGCAAAATATTGGCTTTGGCTTTTGTTCCATCCAATTCCGAGAATATTTCTTTACTAGCTTTTCTGAAACCAAAAACAGCAGAAAACAAGCAACTGGCACTGCGACATCTTGTCAATAGGTTAGTTCCGGAAAATATATAAAAATACCTCAAAGTGTAACCAAACATAAGAAAGTCGATACAAAACAAGCATGGAGCATAAAAAAATTCTAAATACATTTACGATGTATCAATCCTTTTCCCCCATATATACCTTTCTATATAAGGGAAAAGAGGCTACCCTATCAATTAAAGTCCCACGATGGGACTAAACTAAGGAGGAGGTGGAAGGAGGCGCGTGTGCCAAGGAGGAGGAGCCGGCCGGCCAGGTTGGGCCCGTGCAAAGACCAAGGAGTGTTGGTGACCAGGGTAGGGCCCACCCGCGTCAAGCCCTATGTGGCGGCAGCGGCTTGCCCTTTGGTCCTTGTTCCCCCAGGACATGGCCCATTAAGGAAGTTTGCCCAACAAATTTAAATATTAAATATTTATTTAATATGAATTCCAATAATTAATATAAAATACATATTATTAAATTCCTTTTTATCCGAAACACCTTTGAGTACACTTTGAACTCCTTTAGATCCTCCTAGAACGATTCTAGTTCTTTCGCTGAACACTTCTAGTATTCTGATCTCTTTCTTCCTATGATTTCGATAAGTCCAAAATTATCTCTAAGAGTCATCTAACCCTTAAGTGTGTTACCCTACGATTTGGGAATATCACAGACATGATCAAGCCACTTCTTAGATCAATGATCCTTAGCGGGACCAGGATGCCAATAATGACCTCCTGCATTCCATGATCTCAATCTCGTTTAAACCATAAACGTTGAGTCTAATTTCCTTTGTTACTTTGATACTTGAGGTGTCCAAGATCTGATTATCGGTATCAGCACAACTTGTTCACTCTTGTTACTAGCAAGTGTTAATTTACTCATTCCGTGATATTTCATTTTCATGACCTAGTCACATGTTGCGCAACATATGGATTTAATCTCACCGAGTTGTCCTAGTGTATCTTCCTGTCACACGGGAGAACAAATTATGATCTCAATGCATACGCCTCAACATATCCCTCTAGGATACCTAATATACACATTTATGGTTACCCTGTTATGATGTGATGGTTGATGCAATCAAAGTAGCCTTGGGTGATAGTGATTAAATATTATCTCACGGTCTAAGGAATAGGATACTTTGTTTCTAGCTATTGTAACAATGAACTTTATGACTTGATCATGTTGCAATAATTATGTTGGATAATGTCCATTACATCATTCACCAATGATAAACTTTATTGTCAATTTTCATAAATTCTCCATGATCAACAAACCTTGATCATCAGTTATCCAATGACCTAGTTAAATAGAGGCTACTAGGGACTTTGGTTTGTTTACATACCACATGTGTAACAATGTTTCTAGTAGCATGGTATAAAACTATTATAAACTTATTGAGATATGATAATAAACTCATTTATTATTTTCCTCTAGGGCATATCTCCTTCATCCCAGACGTGCGCCACCCAGTGGGGGCAGAAGAGGATTACGCCAACTTGCTAGGGAAGATTTGCACAACAACCTTCAATGGATTCGATGAAGAGGTGGTCACTTGAGTGGAGCATGTAACTGATGTTTACATTTTGGCAGCATTTTTACCTTGTGTTTTTTAATGAGTAGTGATAAGGTTTTGATATTTACCGCCCAAACACGCATATTTCATTCTTGTTTCATCATGATCCTAGAATTAAAGATGTTTATGGACAATACACTTAAACTTGTCATTTTTTGGCACAAATATGTTAACTGGAAGTCATGAAAGCCTTGTAAACAATTATTCACGCACCTGGCAGGAAGACCAAGGAGAAAAAAATTGAAGGAGGCGATCAGATGTTTTAACAACCATTGGTACGAACGGGGCCCGCCCGTACTCTGCACCCGTATCATCTGTCATTGAAGACGCCGCCTCAAATACTTCTACTCCGTGTAGATGGATCTAAGAAACGACATATCTCGCAGACACCTCACCTCTGTAACGGATCTGGAGGGGAAACTAGTAGAAGGGCTTCGATCTCAATGCTACGAAGATCCTTGGAGACCTAGGCACCATCCTTATTATCGACCGTTGCATATCCATCATCATCACCATCCCCACGTATCATTTATATTCATCTTGTTGTAATTTCTAAACCCTGTTATGGATTTTCACAAATACCCATATATCCATTCATATTTTGTTCATACTATTATGATAATGTTGATTGCCGCCATGTGTGTGAGTAGTATTCCTTGTTCTTGGAATAAACCCTAGCAGCATTATCTATTGAAATAAAGATGATCTATACCTTTGGTTTATGAGTATGTATTAGTTTACTCCCTTGATGTTATGCGAATGTCGACTACAGATCATTTTCCTTTGTAACTGGTGAGGAAAGTATCATTGGACATGTGGTAGTGTTGAAGGTGTTAAATGGCATGTCCACATTGTATTATTATTCATGTGGTCAAGAGGGATAAGAGGGGACTCATAAAGCTAAGTCCATGACCATGGGGTTATCCTTAATTACGTGGATCAGGTGGCTGGCCTTTGATCACCGTTGTGGTTATGAGGGATAAAATATAAGATGGTTTGTCTATGATTATCTTATTTGGAGCGTCTCCCATACATACACATAAATAAAGACATAGATTTATTAAAATCATGATTAATCTAATTTCTAGTGATGGATCCCATACTACCTGATAACGCTTTATCCCCTATTGCAGTTTTATACTATTTACATCGCAATTGTCTCTCTCTATTTATATTCATTAGATTTGTATTTCTTTGTTCACATACACAAACACTCTAAAACACGCTTGAAATCAAAGACAACTCCCAAGAACTTCTGATAATAGTAACGAGGGATATTAAGACTTCTACCAACACCTCTTTGTCGTTCGACTATTATTTCTAAACTAGCTACATACAAACTATGTATTTGCAGTCATCAGCAACTCACAACCAAAACGAAACGAAGAAGGGCAGAGGTGTGAGTGAAGAAATGTTAGCTCACGTGTTGCAAAGGAAAGGGCTAAAACAATCTTATTTCTATAATTCCATGTCGGCCAAACTAGCTGAAACCCAAAATGAATCCTAGCTTTAGTATCTTTGCCGGCGTCATTTAACCAATTTCTAAACATATTTGTCATATTGATTTGTGCTAGTATGTTATATGTACAATAAAAAATTCTCCATATTTAGTTGGCAAATGGACAAGAGCAAAATAGATGTTCAACTATTTCCTTTGTATCACAAAAGAAATATTCCTTACTCCCATACCAGTTTCTCTTTGACAAATTATCTTTAGTTAATAAAACCTTTTTACTTAGGCACCACATAAAAAATATCTTTATTGGGATTTCAATTGCCATAAATATTTGTGTAGGAACCTTGTATGATTATTACTAAGATCCGCATATGTAGTTTTAAACGAGAATTTTCCACATGTTGTCAATTTCTAAACAAAAACATCGGGTTCATTATTTAAGGATACTCCCATCAATCTTAGGCACAAGTGTAACCACGAGTTAAACTTATTACTAGTTAGTATCCTTTTAAAACCAATATTTAAGGGGGTTGTTGCCAGAACATTTGCAATGGTAACATATTTTTGTTGCACAATATTGTATAATAAGGGATACTGTTCAACGAGTGGCGTCATCAATTTTAAAAAGTGCCCTGCTAAAGAAATCATCTTTTAACTCTCATCAGTCCTTTTGAAAGTTTTCGAGATAGAGACTTGTTATATAGCAACTCGCGCCCTCTTTATTAAGTAATTTAAATAGCCATTTACGAGAAGACACTTGCATTTAATTTCTAAAACTTAAATTCCTAGCCCTCCCCCCCCCCCCGATTTTTTTGTATACAAATCATATCTCATTCAGTTACCCGATATTTACAATTATCATCTTCATTTTTCCAGAAAAAACATGATCGGTAAAATTCTACGCACTTTCGTACTCCTATAGGCATTTCCAAGAAAGATAACATAATAAAGATCGGTAGACTAGTAAACACTGAATTAATCATTACAAGATGGTCTACATATGAAAGCATCTTTCCTGCCCAATACACGAGTTTTCCTTCAAAACGACTTTCTACTGGGTCCCATTTAGAGTTCTTAAGATTTCTATAATGGATAGTTACACCCAGATATCTGAAGGGTAAGAGAGTCGGACTCACAACCAAATAGTTGTGTGTATTGCTCCTCCTCCTCTTTAGCCTTTACAAAATAGAAAACCTCGCTTTTGTAAAAGTTAATCTTAAAACTAAATAATTTTTAAAAAATGCAAAGAATAAGCTTCATGTTGACAGTCTTATCAAGATCATGTTCCATGAATAAAATTATATCATCTGCATATTGCATAGCTGAAAGACCTAAGGAATAAGTCCTCTAACTCGGTCATCTTCTTTTTCCCTAGCAATTAAAATGGCTAACATGTCCGCAATGATGGAATCATTGCTGAGAGAGGTTTGCCTTGTCTTAGGCCTTTTCTAGTTTGAAAATAATAACCAATATCATTATTTGTCTTAATTTCCACACTACCTCCCTAAACACCACTCTGGTGCAAATCCCTTCATGTGTAGTGTCAATTGTAAGAAATACCATTTGACATTGTCAGAACCCTTCTTAAAATCAATTTTAAATAAAAAACCATCCATTTTCTTCCTATGATGTGCATGAATAGTTTCACGCAAAACAACAAACCCTTCGAGGAAATTTCTTCTAGTCATCAAAGCTGTTTGCGTAGGTTTGATAAAAGTTTTAGCAATGGTCGTGATATGATTAGTTGCCATTTCTGTAAAGATTTGAAGCTAACATTCAGAAAACAAATAGATCTATATATTATTGTATTTGTACCGTATTTTCTTTCTTAGACAGCGGTGTAATGACGCTAAAGTTTAATTTAAACAACTGGAAATCACTATTCGGCAATTGTAAAAACATTGGCATCCTCACATGAACTCTGACTAGGGACAACTATTAAATAACCATACAAGTAAAGAGTTTTACAAACAATTCACATAATTGCCATCAATACAAGTTGCCTGATATGGATATTCAAGGAACATTACAATAACTCATGGATATATAAGAAATATAATCATCTCTATGATTGCCTCTAGGGCATATTTCCTTCAAAGGTCCCTTCATAGAGGGAAGCAGGGATTTCAAGTCATAAAGAGCTTCCAAAAGATTATGGTACTTACTAGCTTTGAGCCCTCATTGCCCCTATCATAGGCATCTTGAGATGATTAAGGTTAAAGTGAACAAGGATGGAGTATATGCTTGACGAAATATAAGTTGGCAATCTCACGTCCCTTGAGTATGAGGGCCGCTCCTCATGCTACTCAACTTTAGTCACCGGTAAGTTCTTGGCATTGTAAGTATATGTGTATCATAAAGAACCACCAACGGGGTACCCCTTGCACATGGTACAAGATCTATCCCATAACCTAAATGACAAGGCAAGCATACAATGAGCATCTCAGCGATATTTTTATTTACTATGTGCATAGATTTTTATTGAGGATGCTTCACAGAATAATCATTATGGTGATCTACAAGTTTCCGCCATGATTATGCATGTCTTAGGCTAGCGGCCCAGGCGTTTCTCTAACACACATACATAACTCCATGGACTTACAAGTTCCCTCTTTATTTCACACTGTCGACATCCGCAAACAAAAGAGCATGATATCAACTATGTATATCGTACAGGTGCAATGTTGAAAGCGTTCCCCATGACAGCACGGTTCTGCTAATTCCAACGTATAGATGCAAGCATATACAACTTCGATGACACAATGGTTCAAGTCTATTAGGGGCAAGAAAAATAAGGTGTGCCATCAAGTTCGTGAGAGCTTTACTAACTAGTTTTCACATAACAAAATACTTTTTAATTTGAAAGATAGATGAATCTTGAGAATTTTCTTGGAATAGCAATAATGCTAATAGGTAGATATAGTGGACACAAATGGCACAGGTTTTGGTTCAAAGGGGTTAGAAGCATGAGAAGTATGACTTCTCAAAACAGGTTTTTGGCTAGCAAGGCTGGGTAGCAAGCAAAAGAGTTGAAAGAAACAAGCAAACCTACAAGTGAAAATGCCAAACATGCAATCTTCCTTGAAGACACAAAAGATCTTAAATAAAGAATACTAAGCTTATGATCCAATAAGAAAGAAAATAAATGATACAAAATACATGTAAGCTTTTCTCTTTTTCTTTCAAACCTCAAAAGGTGTTGCTACTAACCAGCACTCGGTTTGCGAAAACCAATTTAGATTTACTCGATGCTCCCAAAGTGATGACAATACTGATCAACAAGATCAATCATATAATAGAGATTGCAAACTAAAATAAGAAGTGCAAAAAGTAAAAGATGAAACTTCTCATCAATATTCCATAAAGGCACTCACACCAAGGGATACATAATCAACTAAAAGAGAGATACTTCCACATGTAAACCAAATTATAAGATAACCTCTCTACCAAAGATATGAATCCACTAAAAAGGTAAAAGATAAAAAGATAATGATGGTGATACCGCGGCACTCCCCCCAAGCTTGGAACAAGCCAAGGGGATGGCAAACGTGATGACGAATTACTCCTTCGGTGGGGGGGGGGGTGTTCTCTTGTCATCATAAAACTTCCAAGGCAAAGTTTCCCCATCCAAAAAGGACGTCCTGGTTTTCACAATCCTGAAACTAGCAGCATAGCTTATGCGATCAAATCTAGCCTCATACTCACAGTTTTGATTTTCTATGTCGTAGAGCTGTGTTTGTAATTGGTTGGTGGTCTGACGGAGCGAGAAGATTTGTTCTCGGAGCTCAGCAACCTCCTACTCATGCTTGGCGATGAGTTCTGAACTTATCATGTGAATAACATCCACTTGGCGTTCTGACATCTTCTTGTACCTGAAAACTTCCTGCTCCAATGCTTCCATCTTGTCTTCCAGACTACCTTATCCTTTAGGGCATTGAACTTCTTTCATCTACACCTTCCCATCTTTGAGAATCAACTCCCTGGGATGGATCCTCAACTCATACATGTACGGGTTGATGACATCCGCAAAGAAATCCTCCATGGGTGATCCAGAGGAAGACATCGTGGCTCCAAAACTGAGAACTTGCCTGACAGAAACATATCGAAACAAAAACACGACGAGAACTCGATACAAGAACCTCGGGGAACCGGGGGGTTATATATTACGAAGTTTCAATGCATAAGGAAGGTACTGATATGAAAACGAGGCATGGATAGAGCTCGGGGGGCTCACACCCCCTCCAGGCGCGGCCAGCTGGGGCCCGCTCCTGGGATGGGTGAGGCCACCTCGGACTCTGTTTCCTCCTCTGTTCCGTCTCGTAACCTGCCTTATGTATTAAAAATATCAAAAATGTAAAAATATTGGGATTTCATGAACCTATTCAAAGACGAACTCTGCAGACTCTGGTGTTTGGTTCCTGATAAATTCTTCCGGAGTCACCATTTGAATAATATCAACATCTTCGTTATAATAATCTCCAGAAATATAATGTTTTAGTCTTTGACCATTCACCACCTGTGTTGTGTCATCCTTCAAAGAAGATATTTTGATAGCACCTGAACGATATAAGTCCTCAATAACAAAAGGTCCTTCCCATTTTGAGAGTAATTTCCCTACAAAAAATCTGAGATGAGACCTATACAAAAAGAACTTTCTCCCCAACATGGAACTCCCTTTTGAGAATTCTCCTATCATGCCATCTTTTTACTTTTTCCTTAAAGAGTCTAGAATTTTCATAAGATTCACTTCTCCACTCATCTAAGGTACTCATGTCAAGCAATCTTTTCTCACCAGCAAGTTTAAAATCTCTATTCAACTCTTTCACTGCCCAATAAGCTTTGTGTTCTAATTCTAAAGGTAAGTGACAAGATTTCCCATAGACCATTTTGTAAGGAGACATCCCCATAGGATTTTTATAAGCAGTTCTATAAGCCCATAATGCGTCATTCAACTTTTTAGCCCAATTTTTCCTAGATCTATTAACAGTCTTTTGCAAGATAGATTTAATTTCCCTATTGGAGAGTTCTACTTTCCCACTAGTTTGGGGGTGATAAGCTGAAGCAATTATATGGTTTACATCATACTTAGCGAGAGTTTTTATAAAACCCCCATGAATAAAATGAGAGCCTCCATCAGTCATGAGATATCTAGGAACACCAAACCTAGGAAAAATAACATCCTTAAGTCTTTCTAGCATAATGAATAACATTCAACTTCTTATCAACACGTTTCCCAAGGACAACATCCACAGCAAAATCACTAGCATCACACATAATTTCAAAAGGTAAACTCCAATCAAGTGGTTGAACAATAGGAGCATTAGTCAAAGCTTTCTTCAAAGTTTCAAAAGCTTCCTTGCAATCATCATCAAAAAACAAAAGGTACATCTTTTTGAAGAAGATTAGTAAGGGGCTTTGAAATTTTGGAGAAATCTTTAATAAACCTCCTATAAAAACCGACATGACCAAGGATACTACGAATACCTTTAATATCTCTAGGACAAGGCATCTTCTCAATTGCTTCAATTTTGGCTCTGTCAACTTCAATGCCTCTTTCAGAAATCTTGTGTCCAAGAACAATCCCTTCATTAACCATGAAATGGCATTTCTCCCAATTAAGAACAAGGTTGGTTTCTTCACATCTCTGCAAAACTTTATCAAGGTTGGGCAAATAGTTATCAAAAGAAGTTCCATAGACGGAGAAATCGTCCATGCAAACCTCCACAATTTCTTCACAAAAACCATGAAAGATAGCAGACATACATCTCTGAAAGGTAGCAGGAGCATTACATATACCAAAAGGCATACGCTTATAAGCATAAGTTCCATAAGGACAAGTGAAAGTGGTTTTCTCTTGGTCTTGCGCTTTCACGGCAATTTGAGAAAACCCATAATAACCATCAAGGAAACAAAAGGGTCTTTTTAGACAACCTCTTAAGCATTTGATCAATAAAGGGCAAAGGATAATGATCTTTCTTAGTAACTTTATTAACCTTTCTAAAATCAATGCACATCCTATACCCAACCACTACTCTCTGGGGTATAAGCTCATTATTTTCATTAGGCACAACGGTAATTCGTCCTTTCTTGGGAACACAATGAATAGGGATAACCCATTGACTATCAGCAATAGGGTAAATAATACCAGCATCAAGGAGTTTTAATACCTCATTTCTTACCACATCCTTCATCTTAGGATTTAGATGGCGTTGGTGCTCAACAACTGGTTTTGCATCAGGTACTATATTAATTGCATGCTGACATATAGTGGGAGAAATTCCTTTTAAATCATCCAGAGTATAACACATAGCTCCTCGGTGTTTCTTCAGTATTTCCAATAACCTTTCTTCTTCCTTTCCTGGAATTTTAGAACTAATAATAAAGGATATACTTTCTTATCATCAAGATAAGCATATTTAAGATCATCAGGTAAAGGTTTTAATTTGAAAACAGGATCCCCTTTAGGTGGTAGTGTGGTATCCAAATCTTCCACAGGTAGATTATGCTTAAGTAGCTCAGGCTGACGAAGGAAAACCTCGTCAATCTCATTTCTTTCCTTCATAAAGACATCGCTTTCATGATCTTCCATAAACTTCTGCAAGGCATTGTTAGGAGCAAGAGAAATAGCAGAAAGTTGTTCAACCCTGAAATCCTCATTAGGCAGTTCATTTTCATAAGGAGTTTTAGCAAATTTGGAAAAATTAAACTCATAAGACTCTCCGTCAAACTTAGTCAAACTTTTTCCTTCCTACAATCTATGATAGCCCCACAGGTATTCAAGAAGGGTCTACCAAAGATAATAGGATAGGTTTTACTAGCTTCAGAACCAGGTACTAGAAAATCAGCAGGATATTTAATCTTACCACAAATAACCTCCACATCTCTTACAATGCCAATGGGACAGACTGTCTCTCTATTAGCAAGGTGAATAACCACATCGATGTCCTCAAGCTCACAAGGACCAATTTCATGCATAATTTCCCTGTAAATCTCATAAGGAATAGCACTAGAACTAGCACCAATATCACATAAACCATAATAGCAACAATCACCAATTCTAACAGAAAGCATAGGGGCACTAGCTTTTCTAGCTTTTCTAGGATGAGAGATAATATTAGAAGCGTCTTCATAGAAGACAATGTGCTCATCCTCTATATTTCTAGTGACAAGGTCTTTCACAATAGCTACCACAGGCTCAATATTAATTTGCTCATCGGGCTCCACGGTTTTCTTTGCACTTTTGCTAACCACATTATCTATGATAGAATGTTCCTTTACCTTAGCAGGAAAAGGGATTTTCTCAACATAAGGTTCAGGCAAAATAGGATCAATTGTACAAACCTCTATGCTAGCAGGAACATGGTAACAATGTCTTTATAAGGAGTATGGTACATGTCCCACTCTTTTTTGGGAATTTCAATATAAGAGGCAAATGCCTTAAAACATTTTGCAAGAACTTGAGGATCAAGACCAAACTCATTGCTAATATCACGGAAGTCACCGGTCCCATAATAGATTTAATGCTTTCATAATCATAGTTTATACCTGACTTTCTTCCTTTGTCATTCTCCCAAGCTTCAGTGTTCTCTTGAATACGGTCTAGTAGATCCCATTAAGCTTCTTCCTTCATACGTATGAATGATCCAGCACAGGAAGCATCTAGTAAATCTTTATCATGAAGAGAAAGCCTAGCATAAAATTATTAATAATAATATTGTTAGGGAGTTCATGAATAGGACATTTAAGCATTAGTAACTTCAATCTCCCTCAAGCTTGAGCTGTACTCTCTCCATCACGAGGCCAAAAGTTATATATCAGATTTCTATCCTTATGAATTTCACTGGGAGGATAGAATTTAGAATAAAAGAGAGATGCCATTTCCTCCCATTCCATGGATTGTCCATTCTTCGGCAGCTTATACCATTCTTTAGCTCTCCCTTTCAAGGATATAGAGAGTAACTTCTTCTTCACCTATTCAGTTGTGATACCTGCACACTTAAACAACCCGCATAATTCATGGATACAAAGCAAATGATCACCAGGGTGGACAATTCCATACCCTAAATAATAATTATCCATAACATGATCAACAATACTTGTAGTTCCCATCTATTAGATATTTTACCTATTTCATTACCAAGTGTGTTCTTGCTAGAAAGATTGCTAGAAAGTTATCTTCTTTTGATCTAGCTTTTATCTCAGCTGCTTTGAATAGGGATAGATCTTATAACCTGGATGCTTTGATAGCTTACCATCTTACCACTAACCGCGAGATGGGTGGAATTTGTGGAGGTCTCATCGCCTCTAGGTTGCTAGCTTTCCATGGTTTAGATCCCCACCATTCAGATTATCGGTTCCCCATAAAGAGGCTTGATGTTGACTCCATGGTTCAGCATAATTTTGTTTCTTTAGGGGCTACTGTAAGAAGTTTACCGTATGAATTATCCTTTGTCAAGCGTGGTTGGAGAGGGGGTAGGACCGACAAAGTAGTTTATTTGTCTGCACCTGCTTTGTTTAATTTTGATAACAGGCAAGGATGGTCACTCACGGAGGAGGAGTTTGACACATATGTGGCGGAGCTCTCCCAGTGATGACCCACAAGTATAGGGGGTGTATCATAGTACTGTCGATAAATAGGAGTGTCGATCCCAACGAGGAGCAGAAGGTGTTGACTAGTGGAATGGAGCAGGAAATCTCTGTAAATACTTAGCAAATATATTTTTAGGGGTTTTCTGATAAATCAACAAAACAAAGTGCAAATAATAAAGACAACGAAAAGGCAGCAAGTGGCCCAATCCTTTCTTAGCAAAGGACAAGCCGATGGAAATACTTATAAGGACCAAACGTTCTCGAGGACACATGGGAATTCAAATACTTCAAATAGTTGAGTACTTTTCTTTGGTGTTGTAAGTGTTATGTGGGTGAACCTGTGCTAATGTACCGACCTTACTTGTACTAATGCATACTTGTGATTAAACTCCCTGCAAGCATCCACAACTACAGGAAAGTAATTAAGATATAAACCTAACCACATCCTTAAACTCTGAGATCCTACGCTCCCTTGTGCAATGGTGTCCTAACGGGGGTTCAGGTTTCTGTCACTCCGGCAACCCCTCAATTAGTATCCAAATACATAATGCATTCCCTAGGCCCATAAATGGTGAAGTATCATGTAGTCGACATTCACATGAAACCACTAGAATAATAGCACCACAACTTAAATACTAAACCATTGAATAATAACTCAACACAAATCCACTACTAACAACATGACTTCTCCCATGTCCTCAAGAACTAAAGGAACTACTCACGAGACATAATATGGATCAAGATCAAAGATGATATGGTAATTAATAACAATCTGAACATAAACAACAATCCAATGGTTCCACTCACAAGCATCAACTACAATAGTAATTAACACCGGGAAAGTTTCCCCTATGAACTAATGCAAGATCCAACACAATTGTTACAGTGGGATGGAGTGGTGATGATGGTGCTGGTGGAGATGATGTTGGGATGATGATGATGATGATGATCCTGATGAAGCCTAGCTTGATGATGGTGTTGATGGCGACGATCTCCCCTCTCCGAGAAGGAATTTCCCCAGCAGAAATCTGTCTGTCGGAGAGCTCTTTCTCTCTCGGTGTTTTCTGCCCCGCAGAGGCGGTGGAAATCTTTCTGTGGTTGCTCCCCTAGTATTAGAGTTCCAAGAGGAAGATATAGGCGAGAGGGCAAAGTCGGAGGTCGGCCAAGTGGGCCACACCTGCCCTAGGCGCGGCCCTGGGGGGCCCGCGCCTAGGGGGTGTGGGCCCCCTATAGCCCAGCTACGCCTCCCCTTCGGGCTTCCTTCGTCTTCTGGGAAAATATAATTTTCCAATATTTTTCTAGTATTTTTCTGATCTTCACGAAATTGCATCAAAACACCTCTTTTTCCATCAGAATCCTGACTCCGGCAGACCATCCTTCAAGAATCATCCAACATGTAAAAACAGAGGAAAAGTCATAAATAACACCTCATAATAAGACATATATCAATGAATAGAGGCAAATTATGATATATAATGGTGATGCAAATTGGACGTATCACCCAACAAGAGGAGAATGTTGGAGAGGATGCCGAAGATGATTCGGTTTAGCCCTCCACCTTGAGATAGTCTTCATACCAGCAGCCCTCCTATGATTGGGGCGCGTCTTGTTCTTCATCGCAAGCGCCTGACTATGATCATTCCTATGATGACCCACCAGCTTGGGGTTACTACCCGCGCTATTGAGGCCCACTTAGGACAAAAGCATAAGCTTGGGGGGAGGTATACCAACATCACACTC
The DNA here is from genome assembly GCA_023614405.1 of Avena insularis. NCBI lineage: Eukaryota > Viridiplantae > Streptophyta > Magnoliopsida > Poales > Poaceae > Avena > Avena insularis. The sequence continues at coordinate 287,804,953 of CM042695.1, forward strand.
ATCTATATATCATGTTTCGTCGGTTCATTGTATATCCATTGTTTCACTTTCTTTTTGGTTTTTGTTTTTGCTTTCTCAAAACACCAAAATGCCAAAAATATTTTTGTTGTTTCTCTTGGTTTGTTTCTTTGTTTTCTAGCTTTGGTTTTCCTTACAAAAATCCAAAAAGATTTTGCTTTGTTTGCTTTCTTTAAAAATCGAAAACACCAAAAATATTTGTTATTCTTCTTTGGTTTTGTGAGTTCTTTGCAGGGTTCAGCCGTCCTCGGTGGAATTTGGTTTCATGTTATTATTCAAGCCACACAAGTGAAGGGCAATAATGAAGATTAAGACACTTTTTGGAGTGGTAAGAGGCTGGTAAAGAACTCTATTTTTGTACATATACTCATCATGGTGAGCATGCTTAGGCTGTTCATGTAAGGTGTATGTTATTTATGGATGCTTAGTAGTTCTTACTTTCTTGTGATTAGATCCAACTTGCTAATAGTTTGTAGCATGTCAAATGAATGTTTGCTTGCATTGTTTTATTCATAACTTGGTATGATATTGTGGTATCCTCCTCTGAATGTTTCATGTGAATTGACTTGGCACATGCTCACGCGTGCATATGACTAAACAATAGTCAGTGAGCCTCGATGATTTATTTTGCCTCAGAGTTCTGGTATCATTTTCATGCCATAATTAGTCATGTTTGTTGCAAGCATGATTGTGACAGTTATTGCTCTCTCTTTTGTCGCTCCCTCTCTATTGCTAGACTTTGCACTGAGTGAGCTCTACTTGTGCATCCAACTCCCCAAAACCAACATTGCCAACAGTGTCCACCATACCTACCTACTAGCATCATTTGCTATTCAGTGCATATTCATTATGCCTCGTTTTCTTCCAAATAAAATGTTTGACTATTTTGAGAAAGTTAGTTAGTAAAGCTCTCACGAACTTGATGGCACACTTCATTTCTTGCACTTAATAAACCTGAACCATTGTGACTGTCTATGAAAGTTATATGCTTGCAAATTATAGGCTGGGAATTAGCAGAACCGTGCTGTCACGGGGAACGCTTTCAACACTTATGGATACATATCCAGTTGATATCATGCTCTTTTGTTTGCGGATGTCGTCGGTGTGAAATAAAAGGGGAGCTTGTGAGTTCATGGAGTTATATATATATATGTGTGTGTGTGTGTGTGTGTGTTAGAGAAACGCCTGGGCCGCTATCCTAAGCCATGCCTAATAATGGTGGAAACTTGCAGCATTACCATATTGAGCAATCTGTGAAGCATCCTCAATAAAAACCTATGCAAGTAGCAAATAAAAAGATCGCTGAGATGCTCATTGTCTGCTTGCCTTGTCATTTTGATTATGGGACAGCTCATGTATCATGTGCAAGGGGTACCCCGTTGGCGGTTCTCTATGATATGCATGTATTTACAATGGCAAGAACTTACAGGTAACTAAAGTTGAGTAGTATGAGGAGCGGCCCTCGCACTCAAGGGACATGGGATTTCCAGTTTATGCTCTGTCAAGCATATAACTCATATTGGACCTCACTTTCACCATTAACCACATAAGATGCCTATGATAGGGGTAATGAGAGCTCAGAGCTAATGAGTACCTTACTTTCAGCAGTTGGAAGCCTTTCAAACTTTTCAAAACCTTTTCACTTCCTTGTTGAGTCACCACTTATTCTATGAGCACCTTCTTGAGAGCATAGTTGCCATTCTTGTGTTTGTCTCAAAACCTGGTTAATTATGTCATGACTTTGATGCTTGTATCTCTGATATCTTTACTTCTAGTCTTCATGTAAACTTCAGAGGTGCCTTGGCATTTATATTGTGCTCTACAAACAAAGGAAAGCGAGATACCACTCTATCATACCTTATTATGAGCATTGCAATGTTGCTTATGTTTATGTTTCATGCTACTTATTATTATTGAGTTGGTTTCTCTTCATAGCTTGCAATAACTATTGAGTAGACTTAGTTGCATACTTCTTATTATGAATGGTTTAAGTATATACTCCTGTGCTGAGAATATATACATCATATAAAGCAAATGTGTTCGTGAAAGTTCTTTTATCGCACTCAGTTTTCAACTGAATTGCTTGAGGACAAGCAATAAGCTAAGCTTGGGGGGGGGGGGGTTGATATGTCCAAAATGTATCTACTTTCCTGAACACTTTTGATATTGTTTCTCCTCTAAACTTGTGTGATTTGGATACAACTAACACGGACTGACGCTGTTTTCATCAGAATTACCTTGGTGTCTAGTTTTTGTGCAGAAAATCAACTATCAGGAAAAATCCCGGAAAATATGCCAAAAATCCTATTTCACCAGAAGATCCACAGAGCCAGAGTACGAGACGGAGTGGAGACTTGGGGGGCCCACACCCCCTGCCGCGCGGGTGGGTCCAACCCGCGCCTGGGGGCCGCCTCAGGCACCCCCTCGGCCTCCCTCTTCACCTATAAGTTGCCTCTTGACCTAAAAACCGAGGGGGTTCATCATTTTTCCAGAAAGAGTTCTGTTGCGCCGCCACCACCAGAAACCACGATTCGGAACCAGAAACTCCGTTCTGGCACCTAGCCGGGATGGGGAATTTGGGGAGGATCATCGCCATCATCATCACCAACACCTTTCCATCAACCATTAATGTTTCCCTCATCCATGAGTGAGCAATCCCCCGCTGTAGGCTATGGGGATGGTAGGGATTGGATGAGTTCTATCATGTAATCGAATAAGATTGTTAGGGCATGGTGCCTAGTATCTTTATTAGTGCTATTTGACTTTGTTGCAACTTGTTGTGCTTAATGCCTGTCACTAGGGCCCGAGTGTCATGATCTCGGATCTGAACTTATTATTGAATCATTATGATAGTATTATTTGTGATCTTATCTACAAGTTGTGTACACATATCATTATCCGTATCCAAAGGCCTCGAAGTGACAGAAATTGGGACAACCGGAGGGGATGGCTGTGATGTGAGGATCACATGTGGTCATGGAGTGTTAATGCTTTGCTCCGGTGCTCTATTAAAAGGAGCACCTTAATTGCCAGTAGTTCCCTTGAGGCCCCGCTGCAACGGGCTGGTAGGACAAAAGATGTTGTGCAAGTTCTCATTGCGAGCACGCATGACTATATATGGAGCACATGCCTATGATTTTTTAGTACTTGGATGCTTTATCTCATTTATCTGCAATTGCCCTAGATCTTGAAGTTACATGTTTAGACTCGTCCATTGAACGCCCGTCCATCCATCCCTATGCCTACCGCACTCATATCCTACTGTTTGCTACTACTGTTACTATTGCTCTTATTTTACTGCTGTTGTTACTTTGTTGTTGCTACTACCAAACTGTTGATACTACCAAATTGTTGCTACTGATAAACTTCTGTGAGCAAGAACTATTTCCAGGTGCAGCTGAATTGACAACTCAGTTGTTAAGGCTTGCAAGTATTCTTTGGCTCCCCTTGTGTCAAATCAATAAATTGAGTAATACTACCCTCGAAGACTGTTGCGATCCCCTATACTTGTGGGTCATCACCGTGTGGCACTTATGCTAAAGATTACATAAATACTTATCATGAGTTATATTTTGAGTTGGATGTCTCTATGAAATTGTGGTGTTTGTTGGAACCATCTAGCGCTCAAGGTGACAGTGTGGGGTTAACTAGATGGGAAATGCGAACTTTAAGGAGAGCTTTTATAGCCCTACCATGGATTAGAGTTGGCCAACCGAAGAGTAGTTAAGAGTAGCATAATGAAGAGAAGATATTTATATGAGAGTGTCCACTAGTGAAATTATGATCCCTAGGCCTTGTTTCTAAGCATTGAAACACCGTTTCCAACTAGTCTTGTTACATGTTTGCTTGCTGCCATCTTTATTTCAGATTGCAATTACCACTTATAATCATCCATATTACTTGTATTTCACTATCTCTTCACCGAACTAGTGCACTTATACACCTGAAAAGTCTATTAGGTGTGTTGGGGACACAAGAGACTTCTTGTATCTTGATTGCAGGGTTGCTTGAGAGGGATACCTTTGACCACTTCCTTCCTGAGTTCGATAAACCTTGGGTGATCCACTTAAGGGAAACTTGCTGTTGTTCTAGAAACCTCTGCACTTGGAGGCTCAACACTGTCTACAAGAATAGAAGCGTGCATAGACATCAAGGACACACAATATTTTCTAAGGCAATTTATTTAGAGAAAATTTTCTCTCTTCTCTCTTGCAACCATGTTCCCAAGTAAGGACTGCGAGCGTAGGAGACTGTTTTGCTGCCGTACGCTGTTATGCTGTGGTGATTCTGCCAGAAGATCTACTTCTGCATCTCGGCCCGATCAGGGAGAACGAGAGTCGTTGTCGAGCACCGGACGTGTGCGAGACCTCGGGGGTGTTGCTGCTTGTTGCATCCTGATTGTTGTGCAACGACCAAGGGTGACTTGTGATGAGTTTTGCGATCTTGAGGTCGACTATAAGTACGACTACTTCATCCACGTTCATCGTGAATGTTAATTGATTTTGGTCTACAATGGCATGTTACCGAAACATTCAACGTTACTATTAGATAGATCTTGGGCATATTAGTGTTACGCTAGTTAGGATTTTTTTTGCTGTCTGCTACGAACCCCTTCATGGGACCACCCATGAGCTTCATGCATACTAATGAGGCGTACTAATGAGAACAATAGTTAAAAAAGAGTAGGAATTTACTTCGCATAAAAGCACAAGCTAAAAGAACAATAGTTGGCATACTAATAAACAAATTTGCCGTCTGTTTTGCACGGTGTACTATTCACAGGCTCCACCTGCGAGCCAGCCCCAAGAAACACGCTAAAATATGCAAACATGTCAGAGAGTTTTGACCCATCTCCCTCCACGAGTCGGCCTGAAGCGCAGGGGCTACACCTAGTGAGTGCGCTCGCAAGCCCCCACCATGATAAATCTAGCCGATCCAAGGAAAAAAATCAAAAAACTGAAATAAGGATAAAGGAAAGGTCCGAAAAGCATCGACCCAGCTCCCTCCCACGAGTGATGAGTGCATATTTGCATCATGTTTTAGATTGTTATTTTGCATTGTAGTGGTAAGATCTTGGTATTTTATAGCGTTTGCACGCACCTTTTATGTTTATTTTCACCAGGAACAGATCAGATGATGGATACGATGGACACAATTCTTGGACCAGTTATATTGGAGTGAAAAGGAGCCAAAAACAATGTAAATTGCTTATTTGGGAAATATTAAAAACACTAGAAGAAAACCTGAAGCAATTGGAGTATACAGAAGGTTTAACAACCAACTATATGGCTGGAAGAAATATTCCGGCTGTATAGTTCCCACCGTATAGTTGGCACTGACACCTCCTCCTCAAATAGTTTTACCCCGTGCAACTGGATCAGAGAGACAACGTACATAACACCTATAAATCTCCAAAACCTCACCTCCGAAAGGCATCTGGAGGGGGAAGTCATTCACCGGGGATCCATCTTCGCCCTGCGTAGATCCAGGAGGCTAAGTCATCGATCTTCATCATCAATCGCTGCATCACCACCATCTACATCCATCCCATCTACATCTTCTCTAGATCTTGTTGTATTTTCCGTACTCCTTGTGGATTTATACAAGTACTATTCATTAATGATAAATTCCATTGTCTTTGCCATGATGTTGATTGCCTCCATGTTTGAGTATATGTTTAGTTCTTGGGAAGATGGAGAAACCCTAGTATGAGATTGAAATAAGATAAAGTTTATTATGATATTCATCGCTGTGACCATGTGTTAGATTGTCTTCATCTTGATATTGGGAGAAGTCGACCTCTCAATATTTGCCTCTTGTGGGGACTTGATGGAGGGAACTACTTGTTGGTAAACTAAGGTGTGTTAGCACTTACGGTGACTATAAAGCTGTTGGCACTCCTTACGTATCAACTTGGGAATCGAGAAAACTCACGAAACACTATCCATTCCATAGGATACGTCCTGCGGGATTAAGTCTCTTAATAGCACAGTAATTCAATTGATGTTGATTACTGTCTGCTGTTGTTATAAGCATGATGTGAGGAGTAGTTGTTTTCTAATTGTCCAAATATGGAGTTCCTCCCACACATACACAATTGAGAATATTCATGATAATAATCTTTACCTTAGCCCTTTATAATGCTAGTGGTGTATACGCTAATCCCTAAGAACGCTTTTCCCCACTGAAGTTTCAAATCTCTATTACACACGCGATACTTACTTTCTGTATTCAGTTTTGTTTACTTTACTCATTGTCCTCTGATACCAAAACCCCAAAACACCTTTTTACACAACACTCACATTTTATCTTGTCACTTAGAACTTTATTTAGCATTTCTATTTTTAGTATTTATTTTAAGCGTTATTAGACTTCAGACTCCTGCTCCCTGTGGGATCGATAAATTTATTCCAAAACAAGCTACAAACGATCTGTGCACTTGCAGTCATCAAGCTATTTTCTGGCGTCATTGCCGGGAGCTAAGCATTGTAGGTCTTTTATTTTTTGCTTATTTACTTTAGTTTTGTTTTGAGTTACAGGTTTCCACCAACATGATGGAGTTTGAGCATATGACTAGTGCTAACCCACTTAGCCACTTGGGAATCCCTATGATATTTATAAAAGAGACAACTCCAACAAGAAGACAAGGGGGTTTGAAATAAATCCTCTACTACTTGGTATCTTACACAAGAAGCAATTTATTGGAGATGAAGAAGATCCTGATCCATATGAGCATATTGCATGCTTCAAATATATATGTGGCACTTCCCAACTACCCGGGTATACCTCCAATGAGGTAAGGGTTAAACTTTTTAGTCAAACTTTGACAAGTATATCTGTCTCATGGTATAGATCTTTATCCTCAGAAGCCACCACTACATGGGATAATTTAGCTTGTGAATTTCTATCCAAATATTATCCATTATCAAAATCTTTTGGAATCAGGCATCTTATAATGACTCGGAGGAACCGTCCTAATGAAGCACTAGTAAGAGCTTATATAAGATCTAAAGATTTACTTAATAAATGTCCTCATCATGATTTGCCTGAATGGTATTTATTGCATATCTTTTATGGAAGTCTAATTGAACCCAATAAAATTGAACTAGACTCTTGCACGAGAGGAGCTTTTATATATTTACCCATAACTAAAGCTTGGGCTTTACTTAACAGAATTCGCGATCTTAGAGTTTATGGAATTTTGGCCTAGAAAGTGAAGGTGGCACGAAAATAGATTATGATTGTATTCACGACTATAATAAGAAGGGCCATGTTAATGAATTATCTAAAGATCTCTATTTAGATTCAGATTTTATGTTGCAAGTTGTTAAATCTTTTACAGAACACATCAAAGCTCCAAAAGAGGATTCGACCAAGTATGATCCACCACCCGAACCTAAGAAGAAAAGAGAAGTTAAAGCAACATTGGTGTAACTACCTCGGTGAATTACGCTCTTAGTTACAAGCCTGGATGAGCGGAAATGGTTAAAATAGTACGGTGGGGCCCAAATGCCACTCACAGGTAGACCTTTCGGCCGTCCTAACCATTTCCACACATCGGGACAAGAACGAGCGGCATAATCGGCAGGCGAAGGGATCAACTACATACACAAATGAGTATGTATGCAAGCCACCATACAACAGTCCTCAGAGCCATTCCATCTAAAAGAAATAGAAATATTGCAACGCCATACGGCAAGATCCAAATATCCTAGATAGATATAATAGTTTAGGATATCTCCTCATACATCAAACATCAGAGTATCAGGCGGAAGCGGAAAACAAGATCCGAGTACGGATAAGAAGCAAATCGGCATAAGATGCCCCATAAATAAACACATCCCGCCCACAGATCACACGGATCCCCGTTCCCGGAATCTCTACACCAAGTGATCGTTTCCCACATCGTCCGTCTCCTCCACCCAGTATCCATCTTGTGAGTGTACCTGTTCATCTGAATCAAACAATTTATCGTGTGAGACCCTAGGGGTACTCAGCAAGTCTTTATGCCTCTAAAGGGGACACAACCTGGGTGACGCAATTGCAGCAAAAGATAATACCTAACAATTCTAGGGATACTCGCTAACCATCCGCCTAACCAAAGATAGACGGATGTCCGTGAATTAAAGACAACAGTTATAACAGTAATATTAACAGATCCATCCTCCTCCTCGCTTACCAACGAGGAAGCGGACAAACAAGCCCCCCATCCGTTGGCAGTTTTATTATCCATTCCATGAGTGTTGCACTATTTACTAGTCCGGTACTTAGTCAAATTAAAAGCGGTACTTTAGTTATACTTGTCTATGATCGAGAAACTGTGCTCCAAGTCATCCATAACATGGACACGGCTTTAGAAGATTTACCTAGGGTGCACAAATAGCAACACACACTCGATCAACCTCGGAAAAACCAAATCAAAACCCAACAAGGCATTCACGACAAAGCGATCACAGGATTCAGAAATATTTCAGGGGGCCACCCCATTAAGCTACCCGCGAAGTTGGCGGCTCGAGACGGACTCAAGGTTTAGGTGGACGGGTCAGAACGAGGGAACCCGAAAGTGTGACTGGGCTTGTCGATACAGCGAAAACGTGTCACGGCCCTAAACAGTACAGGTGCTCCACGCACAATCTTAAATAAAGCAGTAAAGCATGGCATAAGTACAGGATAGTAATAAAGCCCAAAATTAATTGTGGCCCCAAGAAATAAGAATGAATCAAGCTCTGGCTCAGGGGGGTTCATAAGCCTCCCGGATGTGGATAGCGCGAATATTCAAGGAACAGGAATCAAGTCGGGTCCCAGGACACAAGTGAGCATGAAAAACCAAATAGCAGATATTGCTCACCGGTGCCACTTTCATTAGTTATCCCATTACTACTCAGGTTAAGTTGTTTAGGTTCCTCGTTATCCATCAGACACTCACATACCCTACACATGCTGTTCTACGACTCGCATGGCTCAAACAACTCCTGTAGTAATGGCTCAAGGGATGGAGGAACAAGCTTCGGTGGGGTTTAAAAGTAAAGGCTATGCGGTACTTGGGATTCAGTTTAATGCAATCGCGACTCAATGATGCAAGAATAAGATAGAGGCAATAGGTACTAAATGTATGCAAGCATGTGGTAGTGCTTGCCTGGCAGCTCAGTTGAAGCGAGAGAAGGATCTGGGTAGTGCTCCTGGGTTTCTTGATATATCCCCTGCTCAGCGTCTATTCGAAGAAGAACCAAACAAACAAGGGCCAACATAAATAAAGTGCACACGCATATGAATAAAATGCGACAAGCAAACAATCATGCCATGATGAATGATGCACAATTTGCATGGCAACAAAGTAGCATGGCATGGGTGAGGTGTGGAATACAAGAAATAAGCATTTTATGGAGTTCTAATCATATTTTATACTCAAATAAGTTGCTGTTTACTTTATATTTATATGATGCATGCTGCAAATCAGAACAAGGAATGCATAAACAGAAAGGTCTCGTCGAGCTGATCATTTTAGACATATCATTTGTCAAATTTGGAGTTATAAAACAAAAGTTATTAATTAATTAAGAAAAAGGGCATTTTATTGTAATTTAATCAACTTGAAATTTAAAGTGTTCAAAATAGATTTTGAAGGGCATATTTGAATTCCTCTCATTTTTCTGATTTCAAAACATATATTACATGTTGAATTTGGATTTATATTTTAAAAGTTATTTAAAAACAGATTTGAATTTGAATTTAAAACAATTTGAAAAGTTTAAATTAAAACAGAGAAACAGAGATACTTTTGTCACTCAGCCCAGTCCTAGCCACAGTCACAGACAAGTGGGGCCAGGGCTGACTGGGACACACGCGTCCAGGAATTATCTTTCTCACCGCGGCGCTTCCTAGCCACAGAGAGTGACAGATGGGCCCGGCAGCCTCGCGGGTCCACTTGGCCGCACAGCCGGAACGTGACACGTGGGGGATCCAGGGGAGTGCGGGTTGAGGCGGTGGAACCTGGGGTACCTTTTTGCAAAACGGCTGGGAGGCTGACAGGTAGGACTGGCTGGACCGCGGGTTGAGCAGAAAACAAACGAGGGGGTTAAGCGCAAAAAGGAACCACGTCACTGTGGATCTTCTCTGCGATCGCGCGGACGGGTCGGTGCATGACCGACGCAGGGCGCGGCGCGTGGGGGATTCGATCCGGGGACGTGGGGCTCGTGCGCGGAGGCGGCCACCGCTGGGCTAGGGAGGGGTAGTTGACAGAAGAGGTTAACGCGACTAGGTGAGGCGCTACGCGGCGCGAGAGCGCGCAGCAAATGAAGCGGCGGCCGAGGGCGCCGACAAAACCTCGACGTGGCTGTGACGGTCTGGTGAGGCGGAGTATGTCCAGGAGGTAGAGGAGCTCACCGCGGTTCGGACGACGCAGGAGGATCGGGCTGGGAGACGACGGATCGGCGAGGAAGCAGAGGCCGGGCAGAGCTAGGGTTTCGGCGGGCGTCTCGGCGTGCAGCGGTGTACAGGCCTCCTCCTCCTCGCTGGCGGGTACGGGGCGACGCAGGGACAGGTCCTCGGTCTCCACGATCACCACCACGACATGCTCAACGGCTGGATCGACGGGGGCGACACGGTGCTGGCGGTGGCCGGCGAGAGAGGGTGGCGTCGGTGCAGAAGAAGGGAGGAGGGGCATGGCTCTGGGCGGATCTGTGAGAGACAGAGGAAAAGTGTGGAGGGAGGAAAAGAGGGAGAGAGGAAGGACGAGGCCGGTGGGCACGGGGTAGGTAAAGGTGGCTTCGGTGCCACCTTTTCCTTCCTCCTCGAGCACGTGCTCGGCCGGCTGGGCTGGCTGGGGCTGGTCCAGGGCGAGGTAGAGGCAGGCAGGTGGGCCAGGAAGAGGGGAAGGAGAGCTCGGGTGGGACCTGGTGGCAGCAAGAGAGAGAGAGGGGAACCGAGAGGGGAGGGGTAGATGGCATGGGGCTCGGTCTAGGGTTAGGGTAGGGGGTGGTGGCTCGGCTAGCTAGAGAAAAAGGGTGGGTAGTTGGTTCGGTTGGAGCGGGGAAAGGGGCTGGACCGATCCAAGGGAAAAGAGAGGAGGGGATGGTGAGGGTGGTAGGTGATTAGGTTTAGCTTGGGGTTTTGCATACCCACATGATCAAGCAAGGTGGAGGGGTGTAGGTCATGGGGTAGGTTTTGGAGAGAGGGCTTAGGAGCGAGGAAAAGGAGAGAGGGTGAGGTGTGGTTAGGGTTTGGTTTGATAGGGTTTAGAGGGGTAGATGGGGTAGCCTAGGGATGGTGTTGATGCTTCGGCATGGAGGGGGTAGAGAGAGAGATGGAAGATTTTGGTTAGCTAGGTAGATTAGAGTGAGGATGATGGTTTGGTTTAGCCAAAACAAAGAGGTAGGTTTAAATTAGGGTTTAAGAGATTCAAAAACACGAGGACAACTAGTTTGAATTTAAAAGCAAAGCTCAAACCAAAATAAAACAAAACAAAGAATAGAAGGCCAAGGGTTATGATTGCATGGAGTATGCAATAAGTGACTTGCATGCATGTGAGCATATTTTGTGGAACAAAATATGGGGCACATACATGTGAGGAGAAGATTTGCAAAGATAAAAGATGCAATTAAACCAAGATTTTGAGAATGGACATGTTTACATGGCACGCTAGAGATGATTTGGATCACAACCATATAGCCATGTGTAGAAGAAGAGGGGGACCCATAATATACATGTGGAAAGAATTAAAATGTCATCCAACAATATGACCACATACATATACATGGTTGGAAAAAGGAGATGAAATCAAAGAGGAGGTGATATGGCAAGTTAGTAGATGGAAGGAATTTAAAAGAGATGCCCTCAACTCAAATTGGGCAATTAACAATATATCAAGAGCCAACTACAATGTATCAAGAGGCAAAAAAATTAATAAATGCATATGAGATAAGAACCAAATGAAAAGGGTTTTACATGATGCTCAAATGCAACGTGGCATGATGACATGAGCATGATATAATTATGATGCAACAATTATATGTAGGAAGTAGCATTTATATAGACTAGGCTAGTAGCATTGCAATTGTTAGACAATTGGGATGCTACAACTCTCCCCCACTAAACAAGAATCTCGCCCCGAGATTCCTAGGAAAGGAAAACAACACAAGGAGAGGCGGGTGTTCGAACGAAGGTGACCCTCACGTTCCCAAGTTGATGAACAACGGAATAACTTGCTAGACTTGCTGCGAGTCTTGCGTTTTGCTTGAGAAACAACAGGTTAGAAGAGTTGAAGGATTGCCGTGAGACAAGAAGGATAGGATGGACATAGCTCCGGTTTTCTCAAGAAACATGATAAAAGAATATAACCACTTGGGAAAGAAAAAGACAAGATGATGTAACATGAATACAGAAAGGCACACCATTAAGATTAAAGATTTACCGATACTAGAGAGGATGAATCTTTGTCTCGCCGGAAGAAAAGAGCTAGGTTGGAGAGGTTTTGAACCACTATGACAATAGCATCGTATCTTCTCTCGGATTTGAGAAATGAAGTTCGGAAACAATATTGCCTTCAAACAATAGAGTCCCTTGATATCAACAGAAAGATTTAGTTAGACATCGTCGGATTAGATTCTTGTTGCGCCGGGAAGACCCAAGGATCCCGCAATTGAGGTCTTGTGGATATAACTTCCAGAGACGGATATGAAGCTGGATTATGTGGAATCCCGAGAAGCAAAGAATATGGAGGATCTGGAGTTTATTGTAGAGATACTTATCGCTTTCTTTAACCTTGAGGCTAATGCAATAGATTAGCGACTGATGGCATCAACCATAATTGGCTTTACCACAGAAAAAGAATTGATGAATCAAAGAGAGAGATAGCTTCCTTTCATCTTGTTTGGGGATGTCGAGCATCGATCGAATGACGAGGACAGAAAAGAGTTTGCGTCTGTTTCCACCAGATAATTGTAGATTTTGCTCCATCTAGAATAGACAGACCACCAACAAGAGATTATTGATTACTTTCTTCGAGCGAGCACTCCGGAAAAACAAAGACGGAAGTAAAAGTATCGAGGGATAAAGGCCACTTCTAACTTCCATGGAATGAGTGAAATCACATTAATTCACCAATTCAATGTACAAGAGTGAATGATAAGAGTAGTGGTATGGTAGCTACTCCATCCCGCACTCAAAGCATTACTCCGCACATGAATAAGAAAACCATGCAACCCAACTACCGAAACAGACTGAAGGTATTGACAATAACTCATGGAACTTCGTTAGAAAACAAGGATAGATGCAAACGATTCGCCGGATTCATAGATAGATAAAGATGATGATGTTGTCGTCATGTCGGAAGTACCAAGCCACCGGAAAGATATGAAGGAAGATTACGGAGAAGAACTGCAAGATTCAACAGCTACAGAAAAGATAGCACCAACTTGAACAGAAGGAATACAAGATCTGGAAGGTCTTCATGGCCTCCGGTGGATTAAGCATAGATGATAGAACGAGACGGTTTCAAGAGATTACTTAACGAGATAGAGGTGAAAAGAACTCCATGTTGTTCTTGAAATGATTGAGAGAGATTTAGTAGCCTTGAGGAAAATATTTAACGAAACGACGATGATAACTTGCCAACAAGGAACAACTCCGGATTGGTTGAAGATGGAGGATGGAATTAACAATGGACTTGCTAATTCCAGAATTGAAGCAATGTATTTAGCAGAAGGACATGGTCGAGATAGGTGACTTCAAGAAGCCAGAATTCACGCTTTGAGAACTTTGCACATAGGCAGTGTTCTCGAAGCTTGAGAGAAAGAGACATAGATGATCTTCCATGTTCTTCCATTGATATGGAATATGCAAGCATATTATCAACATATATCACCATGGATTAACAGGATATTCCCAGAATATCAAGTTCAAGAGGCGGGAGAAATGAACAAATGCTCGAAACACTTTCTGAGATCAACGCCCTTTGAAAGATCAACGTTACGAGTAAGGATTCCTGTTGAAGAAGATGCGCTGGCAGAATAGATTATCTGGTCCTTCGGAAGAAAAAGAGATGTCACCTGGTTCACATTGTTGATCGGATCACTGGTTACAAAGATAAAGAGATCTTGGATAAATAAACGATGATAGCTCATACCTTAAGCAAAGCTATCAGAGATGAAAAGATGCGATTCCCTCGTATCAAGGAGAATTTTGCAGATATGGAGTTCAAAAAGATGTGCAGAATGATGGACAGATGATAGACCGCCGTAGTGCTTTGAGAAACTCCGGATTGCCAAAGATGCTTGAATATGCATAGATATGATCCCGGTGTACTCAAAATCACAGGAGATAACCGTCACCATTTGGAGGATAGTGGTGATTGCATTTTTCCATATTCCACTCATGATAAGTGTCATATAGCTATGCCGAGAACCAAATTACAATCACCAGCATCGGATCGACACATGTTATGTAATTATCCCAAGAGAATTTTAGATGAAAAGAAACTCTAGGATTAAGCGCCGGTGACAAAAGAATGAGTTAGCATGGACATGCTGATAAAAGGGAGATAGATAATGTTTCACACTTGACTGAAAAGGAGTGTGGAAGCACAGATGTATCAAAGAAAATTTTTCCGCATTTTCGACATTAAAATACCAATAGATCATAAAATCACTTATCGTAGAGATTAGCAACGATGCTTACGTAACGTGGAGTTGCTAGAAGGAAGGACACCCTTAAGAAGGCGGCACCGGTTAACAAGGAGTCAGATAGATCGCGCCGGTTTTCAAAAGCCTGTCAGTATGGAATGTACCAACAGTTCATAACCAAAGGCAGATTGTGATAACAAATTGGATGCAACAGATAGACAAGGAATTACACACACACACACTTTCTATGGTACTACGGAAACCCAGAACACATGAATCCTAGTTTGAATTTTAAGAAGAGGATTGAAAACGTTACACTTCCTTACCAGAAAAGGGTGGTGGGTGGGTAAGAAGAAAAGTGGAAGCAGTCCTACTCTCGTGTTTTGTTTTTCCCTAGTATACATAGCTACCAAAAATATTTGCTAGGCGACAACGACCATTTGGCTGAGACCACAAGGGCAGGATGGCTCGATACCAATTGTAACTACCTCGGTGAATTACGCTCTTAGTTATAAGCCTGGATGAGCGGAAATGGTTAAAATAGTGCAGTGGGGCCCAAATGCCACTCACAGGTAGACCTTTTGGCCGTCTAACCATTTCCACACATCGGGACAAGAACGAAGCGTAATCGGCGTGAAAGAGATCAACTACATACACAAATGAGTATGTATGCAAGCCACCATACAACAGTCCTCGAGCCATTCCATCTAAAAGAAATAGAAATATTGCAGCATACGGCAAGATCCAAATATCCTAGATAGATATAATAGTTTAGGATATCTCCTCATACATCAAACATCGAGTATCAGTGGAAGCGGAAAACAAGATCCAGTACGGATAAGAAGCAAATCGGCATAAGATGCCCCATAAATAAACACATCCCTACAGATCACACGGATCCCGTTCCGGAATCTCTACACCAAGTGATCGTTGCCCACATTGTCTCCTCCACCCAAAGATCCATCTTGTGAGTGTACTGTTCATGAATCAAACAATTTATCGTGTGAGACCCTAGGGGTACTCAGCAAGTCTTTATGCCTCTAAAGGGGACACAACCTGGGTGACGCAATTGCAGCAAAAGATAATACCTAACAATTCTAGGGATACTTGCTAACCATCCGCCTAACCAAAGATAGACGGATGTCCGTGAATTAAAGACAACAGTTATAACAGTAATATTAACAGATCCATCCTCCTCCTCGCTTACCAACGAGGAAGCGGACGAACAACCCCCCCCATCCGTTGGCAGTTTTATTATCCATTCCATGAGTGTTGCACTATTTACTAGTCCGGTACTTAGTCAAATTAAAAGCGGTACTTTAGTTATACTTGTCTATGATCGAGAAACTGTGCTCCAAGTCATCCATAACCGCGGACACGGCTTTCAGAAAGATTTACCCTGCAGGGGTGCACAAATAGCAACACACACTCGATCAACCTCGGAAAAACCAAATCAAAACCCAACGAGGCATTCACGACAAAGCGATCACAGGATTCAGAAATATTTCAGGGGGCCACCCCATTAAGCTACCCGCAACAAAGTTGGCCGGCTCCAAGACGGACTCAAGGTTTGTGTGGACGGCTGTAAACGACTGGGAACCCGAAAGTGTGACTGGGCTTGTCGATACAGCGAAAACGTGTCACGGCCCTAAACAGTACAGGTGCTCCACGCACAATCTTAAATAAAGCAGTAAAGCATGGCATAAGTACAGGATAGTAATAAAGCCCAAAACTAATTGTGGCCCCAAGAAATAAGAATGAATCAAGCTCTGGCTCAGGGGGGTTCATAAGCCTCCCGGATGTGGATAGCGCGAATATTCAAGGAACAGGAATCAAGTACTCGGGGTCCTACGGGACACAAGTGAGCATGAAAAACCAAATAGCAGATATTGCTCACCGGTGCCACTTTCATTAGTTATCCCATTACTACTCAAGTTAAGTTGTTTAGGTTCCTCGTTATCCATCAGACACTCACATACCCTACACATGCTGTTCTACGACTCGCATGGCTCAAACAACTCCTATAGTAATGGCTCAAGGGATGGAGGAACAAGCTTCGATGGGGTTTAAAAGTAAAGGCTATGCGGTACTTGGGATTCAGTTTAATGCAATCGCGACTCAATGATGCAAGAATAAGATAGAGGCAATAGGTATTAAATGTATGCAAGCATGTGGTAGTGCTTGCATGGCAGCTCAGTTGAAGCGAGAGAAGGATCTGGGTAGTGCTCCTGGGTTTCTTGATATATCCCCTGCTCAGCGTCTATTCGAAGAAGAACCAATACAACAAGGGCCAACATAAATAAAGTGCACAAGCATATGAATAAAATGCGACAAGCAAACAATCATGCCATGATGAATGATGCACAATTTGCATGGCAACAAAGTAGCATGGCATGGGTGAGGTGTGGAATACAAGAAATAAGCATTTTATGGAGTTCTAATCATATTTTATACTCAAATAAGTTGCTGTTTACTTTATATTTATATGATGCATGCTGCAAATCAGAACAAGGAATGCATAAACAGAAAGGTCTCGTCGAGCTGATCATTTTAGACATATCATTTGTCAAATTTGGAGTTATAAAACAAAAGTTATTAATTAATTAAGAAAAAGGGCATTTTATTGTAATTTAATCAACTTGAAATTTAAAGTGTTCAAAATAGATTTTGAAGGGCATATTTGAATTCCTCTCATTTTTCTGATTTCAAAACATATATTACATGTTGAATTTGGATTTATATTTTAAAAGTTATTTAAAAACAGATTTGAATTTGAATTTAAAACAATTTGAAAAGTTTAAATTAAAACAGAGAAACAGAGATACTTTTGTCACTCAGCCCAGTCCTAGCCACAGACAGTGACAAGTGGGGCCAGGGCTGACTGGGACACACGCGTCCAGGAATTATTTTTCTCACCGTGGCGCTTCCTAGCCACAGAGGGTGACAGATGGGACCAGCCTCATGGGTCCACGGCCAAGACCAGTGAACGTGACACGTGGGGGATCCAGGGGAGTGTGGGTTGAGGCGGTGGAACCTGGGGTACCTTTTTGCAAAAGCAGCTGAGGGAGGCAGGTGGGCTGGCTGACCGCGGGTTGAGCAGAAAACAAACGAGGGGGTTAAGCGCAAAAAGGAACCACGTCACTGTGGATCTTCTCTGCGATCACGCGACGGAGTCGGTCGCGATCGACGCAGGCGCGCGTGGGGATTCGATCCGGGACACAGGGCTCATGTGGCCACCGCTGGGCTAGGGAGGGGTAGTTGACAGAAGAGGTTAATGCGACTAGGTGAGGCGCTACGCGGCGCGAGAGCGCGCAGACAGCAGCGAGCGGCGGCGCGCTGAGGGCGCTCGACAAAACTACTGACGTGGCCAGGACGGTCCGGTGAGGCGGAGTATGTCCAGGAGGTAGAGGAGCTCACCGCGGTTCGGACGACGCAGGAGGATCGGGCTGGGAGACGACGGATCGGCGAGGAAGCAGAGGCCGGGCAGAGCTAGGGTTTTGGCGTCTCCTCGGCGCGGTCTGAGCCTCCTCCTCCTCACTTTGGCGGTACGGGGCGACGCAGGGACAGGTCCTCGGTCTCCTCGATCACCACCACGACGTGCTCAACCGCTGGATCGACGGGGGCGACACGGTGCTAGCGGTGGCCGGCGAGAGAGGGTGGCGTTGGTGCAGAAGAAGGAAGGAGGGGCATGGCTCTGGGCGGATCTGGGAGAGACAGAGGAAACGTGTGGAGGGAGGAAAAGAGGGAGAGAGGAAGGACGAGGCCGGTGGGCACGGGGTAGGTAAAGGTGGCTTCGGTGCCACCTTTTCCTTCCTCCTCGAGCACGTCTTTCGGCTGGGCTGGCTGGGGCTGGTCCAGGGCGAGGTAGAGGCAGGCAGGTGGGCCAGGAAGAGGGGAAGGGGAGCTCGGGTGGGACCTGGTGGCAGCAAGAGAGAGAGAGGGGAACCGAGAGGGGATGGGTAGATGGCATGGGGCTCGGTGTAGGGTTAGGGTAGGGGGTGGTGGCTCGGCTAGCTAGAGAAAAAGGGGTGGGGTAGATGGTTCGGTTGGAGAGGGGAAAGGGGCTGGACCGATCCAAGGGAAAAGAGAGGAGGGGATGGTGAGGGTGGTAGCTGATTAGGTTTAGCTTGGGGTTTTGCATACCCACATGATCAAGCAAGGTGGAGGGGTGTAGGTCATGGGGTAGGTTTTGGAGAGAGGGCTTAGGAGAGAGGAAAAAGAGATAGGGTGAGGTGTGGTTAGGGTTTGGTTTGATAGGGTTTAGAGGGGTAGATGGGGTAGCCTAGGGATGGTGTTGATGCTTCGGCATGGAGGGGGTAGAGAGAGAGATGGAAGATTTTGGTTAGCTAGGTAGATTAGAGTGAGGATGATGGTTTGGTTTAACCAAAACAAAGAGGTAGGTTTAAATTAGGGTTTAAGAGATTCAAAAACACGAGGACAACTAGTTTGAATTTAAAAGCAAAGCTCAAACCAAAATAAAACAAAACAAAGAATAGAAGGCCAAGGGTTATGATTGCATGGAGTATGCAATAAGTGACTTGCATGCATGTGAGCATATTTTGTGGAACAAAATATGGGGCACATACATGTGAGGAGAAGATTTGCAAAGATAAAAGATGCAATTAAACCAAGATTTTGAGAATGGACATGTTTACATGGCACGCTAGAGATGATTTGGATCACAACCATATAGCCATGTGTAGAAGAAGAGGGGGACCCATAATATACATGTGGAAAGAATTAAAATGTCATCCAACAATATGACCACATACATATACATGGTTGGAAAAAGGAGATGAAATCAAAGAGGAGGTGATATGGCAAGTTAGTAGATGGAAGGAATTTAAAAGAGATGCCTCAACTCAAATTGGGCATTAAACAATATATCAAGAGCCAACTACAATGTATCAAGAGGCAAAAACAATTAATAAATGCATATGAGATAAGAACCAAATGAAAAGGGTTTTACATGATGCTCAAATGCAAGGTGGCATGATGACATGAGCATGATATAATTATGATGCAACAATTATATGTAGGAAGTAGCATTTATATAGACTAGGCTAGTAGCATTGCAATTGTTAGACAATTGGGATGCTACAACTCTCCCCCACTAAACAAGAATCTCGCCCCGAGATTCCTAGGAAAGGAAAACAACACAAGGAGAGGCGGGTGTTCGAACGAAGGTGACCCTCACGTTCCCAAGTTGATGAACAACGGAATAACTTGCTAGACTTGCTGCGAGTCTTGCGTTTTGCTTGAGAAACAACAGGTTAGAAGAGTTGAAGGATTGCCGTGAGACAAGAAGGATAGGATGGACATAGCTCCGGTTTTCTCAAGAAACATGATAAAAGAATATAACCACTTGGGAAAGAAAAAGACAAGATGATGTAACATGAATACAGAAAGGCACACCATTAAGATTAAAGATTTACCGATACTAGAGAGGATGAATCTTTGT
Source organism: Avena insularis (assembly GCA_023614405.1). Taxonomy (NCBI): domain Eukaryota; kingdom Viridiplantae; phylum Streptophyta; class Magnoliopsida; order Poales; family Poaceae; genus Avena; species Avena insularis. The sequence goes on from CM042695.1 coordinate 287,825,050, forward strand.
CTCGCTGGAAGAAAAGAGCTAGGTTGGAGAGGTTTTGAACCACTATGACAATAGCATCATATCTTCTCTTGGATTTGAGAAATGAAGTTCGGAAACAATATTTCCTTCAAACAATAGAGTCCCTTGATATCAACAGAAAGATTTAGTTAGACATCGTCGGATTAGATTCTTGTTGCGCCGGGAAGACCCAAGGATCCCGCAATTGAGGTGCGCGGATATAACTTCCAGAGACGGATATGAAGCTGGATTATGTGGAATCCCGAGAAGCAAAGAATATGGAGGATCTGAAGTTTATTGTAGAGATACTTATCGCTTTCTTTAACCTTTAGGCTAATGCAATAGATTAGCGACTGATGGCATCAACCATAATTGGCTTTACCACAGAAAAAGAATTGATGAAACAAAGAGAGAGATAGCTTCCTTTCATCTTGTTTGGGGATGTCGAGCATCGATCGAATGACGAGGACAGAAAAGAGTTTGCGTCTGTTTCCACCAGATAATTGTAGATTTTGCTCCATCTAGAATAGACAGACCACCAACAAGAGATTATTGATTACTTTCTTCGAGCGAGCACTCCGGAAAAACAAAGACGGAAGTAAAAGTATCGAGGGATAAAGGCCACTTCTAACTTCCGTGGAATGAGTGAAATCACATTAATTCACCAATTCAATGTACAAGAGCGAATGATAAGAGTAGTGGTATGGTAGCTACTCCATCCCGCACTCAAAGCATTACTCCGCACATGAATAAGAAAACCATGCAACCCAACTACGAACAGATCAAGGTATTGACAATAACTCATGGACAGTCGTTAGAAAACAAGGATAGATGCAAACGATTCGCCGGATTCATAGATAGATAAAGATGATGATGTTGTCGTCATGTCGGAAGTACCAAGCCACCGGAAAGATATGAAGGAAGATTACGGAGAAGAACTGCAAGATTCAACAGCTACAGAAAAGATAGCACCAACTTGAACAGAAGGAATACAAGATCTGGAAGGTCTTCATGGCCTCCGGTGGATTAAGCATAGATGATAGAATGAGAGGGTTTCAAGAGATTACTTAACGAGATAGAGGTGAAAAGAACTCCATGTTGTTCTTGAAATGATTGAGAGAGATTTAGCAGCCTTGAGGAAAATCTTTAACGAAACGACGATGATAACTTGCCAACAAGGAACAACTCCGGATTGGTTGAAGATGGAGGATGGAATTAACAATGGACTTGCTAATTCCAGAATTGAAGCAATGTATTTAGCAGAAGGACGTGGTCGAGATAGGTGACTTCAAGAAGCCAGAATTCACGCTTTGAGAACTTTGCACATAGGCAGTGTTCTCGAAGCTTGAGAGAAAGAGACATAGATGATCTTCCATGTTCTTCCATTGATATGGAATATGCAAGCATATTATCAACATATATCACCATGGATTAACAGGATATTCCCAGAATATCAAGTTCAAGAGGCGGGAGAAACGAACAAATGCTCGAAACACTTTCTGAGATCAACGCCCTTTGAAAGATCAACGTTACGAGTAAGGATTCCTGTTGAAGAAGATGCGCTGGCAGAATATATTATCTGGTCCTTCGGAAGAAAAAGAGATGTCACCTGGTTCACATTGTTGATCGGATCACCGGTTACAAAGATAAAGAGATCTTGGATAAAGAAACGATGATAGCTCATACCTTAAGCAAAGCTATCAGAGATGAAAAGATGCGATTCCCTCGTATCAAGGAGAATTTTGCAGATATGGAGTTCAAAACGATGTGCAGAATGACGGACAGATGATAGACCGCCGTAGTGCTTTGAGAAACTCCGGATTGCCAAAGATGCTTGAATATGCAAAGATATGATCCCGGTGTACTCAAAATCACAGGAGATAACCGTCACCATTTGGAGGATAGTGGTGATTGCATTTTTCCATATTCCACTCATGATAAGTGTCATATAGCTATGCCGAGAACCAAATTACAATCACCAGCATCGGATCGACACATGTTATGTAATTAGCCCAAGAGAATTGTAGATGAAAAGAAACTCTAGGATTAAGCGCCGGTGACAAAAGAATGAGTTAGCATGGACATGCTGATAAAAGGGAGATAGATAATGTTTCACACTTGACTGAAAAGGAGTGTGGAAGCACAGATGTATCAAAGAAAAATTTTCCGCATTTTCGACATTAAAATACCAATAGATGCGCAAAATCACTTATCAGGTAGAGATTAGCAACTGATGCTTACACAGAACATGGAGTTGCTAGAAGGAAGGACACCCTTAAGAAGGTGGCACCGGTTAACAAGGAGTCAGATAGATCGCGCCAGTTTTCAAAAGCCTGTCAGTATGGAATGTACCAACAGTTGATAACCAAAGGCAGATTGTGATAACAAATTGGATGCAACAGATAGACAAGGAATTACACACACACACACTTTCTATGGTACTACGGAAACCCAGAACACGTGAATCCTAGTTTGAATTTTAAGAAGAGGATTGAAAACGTTACACTTCCTTACCAGAAAAGGGTGGTGGGTGGGTAAGAAGAAAAGTGGAAGCAGTCCTACTCTCGTGTTTTGTTTTTCCCTAGTATACATAGCTACCAAAAATATTTGCTAGACTGACAACGACCATTTGGCTGAGACCCTGAAGGGCAGGATGGCTCTGATACCAATTGTAACTACCTCGGTGAATTACGCTCTTAGTTACAAGCCTGGATGAGCGGAAATGGTTAAAATAGTACGGTGGGGCCCAAATGCCACTCACAGGTAGACCTTTCGGCCGTCCTAACCATTTCCACACATCGGGACAAGAACGAGCGGCGTAATCGGCAGGCGAAGGGATCAACTACATACACAAATGAGTATGTATGCAAGCCACCATACAACAGTCCTCAGAGCCATTCCATCTAAAAGAAATAGAAATATTGCAACACCATACGGCAAGATCCAAATATCCTAGATAGATATAATAGTTTAGGATATCTCCTCATACATCAAACATCGAGTATCAAAGTGAAGCGGAAAACAAGATCCGAGTACGGATAAGAAGCAATCGGCATAAGATGCCCCATAAATAAACACACCCCGCCCACAGATCACACGGATCCCCGTTCCCGGAATCTCTACACCAAGTGATCGTTGCCCACATCGTCCGTCTCCTCCACCCAGTATCCATCTTGTGAGTGTACCTGTTCATCTGAATCAAACAATTTATCGTGTGAGACCCTAGGGGTACTCAGCAAGTCTTTATGCCTCTAAAGGGGACACAACCTGGGGTGATGCAATTGCAGCAAAAGATAATACCTAACAATTCTAGGGATACTCGCTAACCATCCGCCTAACCAAAGATAGACGGATGTCCGTGAATTAAAGACAACAGTTATAACAGTAATATTAACAGATCCATCCTCCTCCTCGCTTACCAACGAGGAAGCGGACGAACAACCCCCCCATCCGTTGGCAGTTTTATTATCCATTCCATGAGTGTTGCACTATTTACTAGTCAGGTACTTAGTCAAATTAAAAGCGGTACTTTAGTTATACTTGTCTATGATCGAGAAACTGTGCTCCAAGTCATCCATAACCGCGGACACGGCTTTCAGAAAGTTTTACCCTGCAGGGGTGCACAAATAGCAACACACACTCGATCAACCTCGGAAAAACCAAATCAAAACCCAACGAGGCATTCACGACAAAGCGATCACAGGATTCAGAAATATTTCAGGGGGCCACCCCATTAAGCTACCCGCAACGAAGTTGGCCGGCTCCGAGACAGACTCAAGGTTTGTGTGGATGGCTGTAAACGACTGGGAACCCGAACTTGTGACTGGGCTTGTCGATACAGCGAAAAAGCACGTCACAGACAGTGCTCCACGCACAATCTTAAATAAGCGAGCAAAAGCATGGCATAAGTACAGGATAGTAATAAAGCCCCAAACTAATTGTGGCCCCAAGAAATAAGAATGAATCAAGCTCTGGCTCAGGGGGGTTCATAAGCCTCCCGGATGTGGATAGCGCGAATATTCAAGGAACAGGAATCAAGTACTCGGGGTCCTACGGGACACAAGTGAGCATGAAAAACCAAATAGCAGATATTGCTCACCGGTGCCACTTTCATTAGTTATCCCATTACTACTCAGGTTAAGTTGTTTAGGTTCCTCGTTATCCATCAGACACTCACATACCCTACACATGCTGTTCTACGACTCGCATGGCTCAAACAACTCCTGTAGTAATGGATCAAGGGATGGAGGAACAAGCTTCGGTGGGGTTTAAAAGTAAAGGCTATGCGGTACTTGGGATTCAGTTTAATGCAATCGCGACTCAATGATGCAAGAATAAGATAGAGGCAATAGGTACTAAATGTATGCAAGCATGTGGTAGTGCTTGCCTGGCAGCTCAGTTGAAGAGAGAGAAGGATCAGGTAGTGCTCTGGGTTTCTTGATATATCCACCTTTCGGCGTCTATTCGAAGAAGAACCAAACAAACAAGGGCCAACATAAATAAAGTGCACAAGCATATGAATAAAATGCGACAAGCAAACAATCATGCCATGATGAATGATGCACAATTTGCATGGCAACAAAGTAGCATGGCATGGGTGAGGTGTGGAATACAAGAAATAAGCATTTTATGGAGTTCTAATCATATTTTATACTCAAATAAGTTGCTGTTTGCTTTATATTTATATGATGTATGCTGCAAATCAGAACAAGGAATGCATAAACAGAAAGGTCTCGTCGAGCTGATCATTTTAGACATATCATTTGTCAAATTTGGAGTTATAAAACAAAAGTTATTAATTAATTAAGAAAAAGGGCATTTTATTGTAATTTAATCAACTTGAAATTTAAAGTGTTCAAAATAGATTTTGAAGGGCATATTTGAATTCCTCTCATTTTTCTGATTTCAAAACATATATTACATGTTGAATTTGGATTTATATTTTAAAAGTTATTTAAAAACAGATTTGAATTTGAATTTAAAACAATTTGAAAAGTTTAAATTAAAACAGAGAAACAGAGATACTTTTGTCACTCAGCCCAGTCCTAGCCACAGTCACAGACAAGTGGGGCCAGGGCTGACTGGGACACACGCGTCCAGGAATTATCTTTCTCACCGCGGCGCTTCCTAGCCACAGAGAGTGACAGATGGGCCCGGCAGCCTCGCGGGTCTTCTCTGCGATCTTCTCTGCGATCGCGCGGACGGGTTAAGCGCAAAAAGGAACCACGTCACTGTGGATCTTCTCTGCGATCGCAGAAGGTCGGTCTTGGACAGCCGAGAAGCGCGCCAGCGTGGGGGATTCGATCCGGGGACCTGGGGCTCGCGCGCGGAGGCGGCCACCGCTGGGCTAGGGAGGGGTAGTTGACAGAAGAGGTTAACGCGACTAGGTGAGGCGCTACGCGGCACGAGAGCACGCAGACAGCAGCGAGCGGCGGCGCGCTGAGGGCGCTGGACAAAACTACTGACGTGGCCAGGACGGTCCGGTGAGGCGGAGTATGTCCAGGAGGTAGAGGACCTCACCGCGGTTCGGACGACGCAGGAGGATCGGGCTGGGAGATGACGGATCGGCGAGGAAGCAGAGGCCGGGCGGAGCTAGGGTTTCGGTGGGCGTCTCGGCGTGCAGCGGTGTACAGGCCTCCTCCTCCTCGCTGGCGGGTACGGGGCGACGCAGGGACAGGTCCTCGGTCTCCTCGATCACCACCACGACATGCTCAACGGCTGGATCGACGGGGGCGACACGGTGCTGGCGGTGGCCGGCGAGAGAGGGTGGCGTCGGTGTAGAAGAAGGGAGGAGGGGCATGGCTCTGGGCGGATCTGGGAGAGACAGAGGAAAAGTGTGGAGGGAGGAAAAGAGGGAGAGAGGAAGGACGAGGCCGGTGGGCACGGGGTAGGTAAAGGTGGCTTCAGTGCCACCTTTTCCTTCCTCCTCGAGCACGTGCTCGGCCGGCTGGGCTGGCTGGGGCTGGTCCAGGGCGAGGTAGAGGCAGGCAGGTGGGCCAGGAAGAGGGGAAGGGGGGCTCGGGTGGGACCTGGTGGCAGCAAGAGAGAGAGAGGGGAACCGAGAGGGGAGGGGTAGATGGCATGGGGCTCGGTCTAGGGTTAGGGTAGGGGGTGGTGGCTCGGCTAGCTAGAGAAAAAGGGGTGGGGTAGATGGTTCGGTTGGAGAGGGGAAAGGGGCTGGACCTATCCAAGGGAAAAGAGAGGAGGGGATGGTGAGGGTGGTAGGTGATTAGGTTTAGCTTGGGGTTTTGCATACCCACATGATCAAGCAAGGTGGAGGGGTGTAGGTCATGGGGTAGGTTTTGGAGAGAGGGCTTAGGAGAGAGGAAAAAGAGAGAGGGTGAGGTGTGGTTAGGGTTTGGTTTGATAGGGTTTAGAGGGGTAGATGGGGTAGCCTAGGGATGGTGTTGATGCTTCGGCATGGAGGGGGTAGAGAGAGAGATGGAAGATTTTGGTTAGCTAGGTAGATTAGAGTGAGGATGATGGTTTGGTTTAGCCAAAACAAAGAGGTAGGTTTAAATTAGGGTTTAAGAGATTCAAAAACATGAGGACAACTAGTTTGAATTTAAAAGAAAAGCTCAAACCAAAATAAAACAAAACAAAGAATAGAAGGCCAAGGGTTATGATTGCATGGAGTATGCAATAAGTGACTTGCATGCATGTGAGCATATTTTTTGGAACAAAATATGGGGCACATACATGTGAGGAGAAGATTTGCAAAGATAAAAGATGCAATTAAACCAAGATTTTGAGAATGGACATGTTTACATGGCACGCTAGAGATGATTTGGATCACAACCATATAGCCATGTGTAGAAGAAGAGGGGGACCCATAATATACATGTGGAAAGAATTAAAATGTCATCCAACAATATGACCACATACATATACATGGTTGGAAAAAGGAGATGAAATCAAAGAGGAGGTGATATGGCAAGTTAGTAGATGGAAGGAATTTAAAAGAGATGCCCTCAACTCAAATTGGGCATTAAACAATATATCAAGAGCCAACTACAATGTATCAAGAGGCAAAAACAATTAATAAATGCATATGAGATAAGAACCAAATGAAAAGGGTTTTACATGATGCTCAAATGCAAGGTGGCATGATGACATGAGCATGATATAATTATGATGCAACAATTATATGTAGGAAGTAGCATTTATATAGACTAGGCTAGTAGCATTGCAATTGTTAGACAATTGGGATGCTACAATTGGCCTCCCTAGAACCAATATATGAGATACCTTTCCCTAACACTGCACACAGAAGCATATTTTGGAATATGAACAGGTCAAGGCAGTATAGGAGGAGAAAGAAGAGGAAAGTGTGACAATAGTTGAAGAACATCTGGATGAAACCAAATATGAAGAGGTAACCAAGGAAGCAATTATGGCTATGTATGCACATTGTAACATAGTTGAACTTGATGAAGAGACTTTCATATTGGTTGAGGGTAAAACTAAGGTAAAAGATGTGGGTAAGCCTATTCTTCACTGCATATTTAAAAAAACCTAGCATTACGGTTTATGTGATCTTGGCACCAAAGTTAGTGTTATATCATATGATTTTTATTTAGAAATAAAAGAGGAAATAGCACCGGCTACAATAAAAAATACTGATATGACAATCATGTTAGCCATTAAAAATCTTAGAATTCCATTAGGAGTAGTTGAAGATGCAACGGTCACAATTGGCAATAAAAATGTTCCTATCAATTTTGTAGTTGTTGATATGCTAGAGGACACTCTTTGCCCAATTATATTTGGAAGAAACTTTTTGAGTGATGTAGGTGACACAGTCGACTTCAAAAAGGAGATTGTATCTCTTAAACTTGGGAAAGCGGAAAAATAATTCCACTTTCCAAATTTGAAGACAAACCTCTAGATATACAAGAAGAAGATAAAGAGAAGACTATTGAGGAGATGGCAACTCTTTTCTTAAGTAATCAAGAAAAAGAAATAAATAAAGACTCAAATTGTGAAGAAATAATTATGGAGGACGGGTCTCTAGAAGAATTTGAAAGTGAATTTGCTTCACTTCCCATTTTAGGACCTCCAACTGATGAGGCTTTTGAAGAGCCAGAAAAGAGAGGGGATGAAGAATTACCACCCCAGAATTAAAAACTTTACCAGATAATCTTAAATATAGGTTTTTGGATGATACTAATAAATTCTCTGTTATTATTAGTGCTAAACTTTCAGGGGATGAAGAAGAAGAACTCATGAAGGTGCTAAAGGAGCATCGCAAGGCCTTTGGGTACTCAATGGACGATTTGAAGGACATTAGTCTCATGATAACCGCCCATCGAATATTCATGGAAGAAGGTGCTAAACTAGTTGCAGAATTTAATAGAAGGCTAAAGCTTGAAATGAAGGAAGTGGTAAGAAAAGAAATATTACACCTACCGGATGCAGGTATAATTTATCTTATAAAATAAAGTGAATGGGTAAGTCCTGTCCATTGTGTTCTGAAGAAAGGCGGCTTTACTGTTGTTCCTAATGAAAATAATGAATTGATACCTACTAGAACTATTGTTGGACATAGGATGTGCATAGATTTCAGGAAATTGAATAAGGAAACTAGTAAATATCACTATCCTTTATCGTCTGTAGATCAAACTTTAGAGACATTAGCAAACCACACTCATTTTTGCTACTTGGACGGATACTCTGGTTTTTCCCAAATAGTTGTTCATCCTGATGACCAACTTAAAACAACTTTCATTAGTCCTTATGGTTTATATGCTTACCGACGCATACCTTTTGGTTTATGTAATGCTCCAGCTACTTTTCAAAGATGCATGACTGCTATTTTCACAGATTTTATAGAAATGATAATGGAAGTATTTATGGATGATTTTTCTCTCTATGGAACTTCATTTACTAGTTGCTTGGATAATATCAATAGAATTTTGCAGCATTGGGAAGAAACCAATCTTGTTCTAAGTTGGTCATCATAGCCATAATCTATGATAGATTCCATTGTCTTTGCCATGATGTTGATTGCCTCCATGTCTGAGTAGATCTTTAGTTCTTAGGGAGATGGAGAAACCCTAGTATGAGATTGAAATAAGATAAATTATATTATGATATTCATCGTTGTGACCATGTGTTAGATTGTGTTCATCTTGATGTTGGGAGAAGTCGACCTCTCAATATTGGCCACTTGTGGGGACTTGATGGAGGGAACTACTTATTGGTAGACGGAGGTGTGTTAGCACTTACAGTGACTATAAAGATGTTGGAACTCCTTACTTATCATCTTGGGAATCGTGCAAACTCATGAAAAACTATCCATAACATGGGATACGTCCTGCGAGATTAAGTCCCTTAATAGCACAGTAATTAAATTGATGTTGATTGTTGTCTATTGTGGTTATGAGGATGATGTGAGCATTGGTTGATACCTAATTGTACAAATACGGAGTTCCTCCCAAACATACACGGTTGAAAATGTTCATAATAATAATCTTTACCTTAGCCCTTTATAATGCTAGTGGTGTATCCGCTAATCCCTGAGAACGCTTTTCCCCACTAAAGTTTCAAATATCTTTTACACACGTGATACTTACTTTCTGTATTCAGTTTTGTTTACTTTACTCATTATTCTCTTATACCAAAAACCCCAAAACACCTTTTTAAACAACACTCACATTTTATATTGTCACTTAGAACTTTATTTAGCATTTCTATTTTTATTATTTATTTCAAGAGTTATTAGACTTCAGACTCCTACTCCCTGTGGGATCGATATCTTTATTTAGAAACTAGCTACAAACGATTTGTGCACTTGCAGTCATCAACGAGCCGGAGCAAAGCTTGGGTGCTACACCGAGTGGGTGCACTCATGGGCCCCCATAGGAAAGGACACCCGGTGGGTATGACCAAGCACTCACAAGATAAATGAACAAAGACAAGTCAAATGAAGAACAAAATTAAAAGCATAAAAGAATCAAAGATCCCACAAGCTAAAGTCTTGCAGCGTCGAGAAGCATGCCAAAATATCAAAGTGTACTAAAGTTATACCTGAGATCCCGAGGATATTTTTACTCAACTAGCTCCTTTCCATGGTTGGATGCCTCCGTCGGTCCTTCCTCAGTTGGTTCCTCCCTGGAAGGCTCCTCCGATATGATGTCGTCAAGGTCTAGGTAGCCGTCTATCCGGATGAAGCCAGCTCGGACGCCCTCAGTTTGGTGCAGCTTTGTGAATTCTATGTCAGCTCATTAGCCAGCAGAGACCTTCTGCATGTTGGTGTCCTTGTGCCAAGAGAGCATCAGCGACAGGGCCATCTCGGCTCCTCCACGCGCGGCCAAATCTTCCAGCCCGATGATCATCTTCGGCGCCTCATGGAGCCATCTCGTGAGCGTGGTGATGCTGGCGAGCATGGTGTCATCCGACCAGAATCTCTCGAAGATGGCGTTGCTAGTGGCCCTCAACTCCCTCGACTGTTCCCTGAGTTGGGTGATGCATCACTCTATGGGCGGCTAAGAGCCGATGGTGTGTGAGGAGTGAGTTGCCCGTTAAGTAGTTGTAGTGGCTCTCCTCGCCTACTCACCCACCTCCGGATAGTATCCTACGACCAAAAGGCCTAGGGACGATAGATGTCCAGGTGAGCCTAAAAAGGAAAATAACGATGTCAAATTTACCAAGGACAACCCGATCAATGTGCTCCAACTCTCCCCGCAGCTCCTCCTCACACTCCTTCAACCATCGGATCTCGACCGCCTCCTCCCCTGATCCTTGTAAACCTTCTGCAAGAGGTCGAAGGCCTCTATTCACTTGGTGAGGGATTCTTTGCTTAGCTGTAATGACTCCTCCAGCCGTCCGGTCTTCATCGCAAGGAGATCGTTGATCTGTTGGTTCCTCTTGGTCTTTGACTCCTCGAGGCGCATGACATTGGCCGTCAGCCGATCGGCCTCCATTTTGTAGGAGTCATATCTCCCCACTTGGAGGCGAAGACCGTCCAATGCCTCCTCCCTCTTCTCCACCAAGGCTACATGATGGGATCCGAACATCATCAACAACGAAAAGATAGAAGGCCCATACATGGGCCATCGACACTCACTCTTCACAGCCTGCCGGGAGGCCTCTAGGTGATGCTCGGGAAGCTGGATCCTCACCGCGAGTGCATGAAGCGCGTTCTGAGAAAAAGAAACATAAGTTAGGCTAAACTGCCTTTCGAGTCCAAGCATCTGGATCCGAACACCATAAAATCTGCCCGCACATACCTCAATCCTGGAGTAGCCGGCACTCCTTGAGTATGATGTCTGGGCTCATATCCATCACTTGGACGATCTCAAGGGGTGGGCTATGAAATATACCCATCCATGTCCGCATTTAAACTAGATATTATTCATATATTTGATGAAATAACTCTCTATTTCCTGCCACTAATGCCTAATGATCAAAGGGGTATGCAATCCTTTCTGCTATTTTTGCCTGCACAGATATTGACGTATTATGAAGGTAATCACTATATAAATACCAAAGATACGAGATTTCCAACATGCCAAAGAAACCAGGAGCCGTGAGGAGGCATCTGCAAGTTTAACGACCAACTATACGACCCGCCGCCTTATAGTTGCCGCCATATAGTTTGCACCGACCTCCTTAGGTCAAACAGAACAACTTTCATGAAGGGAACCCTATATAAAGATGCTTCAAGCGACGAGAAACAGGCCCCCAACTCCACAACATCGCTTCTTTTATCCTCAACTCTCCCTACTGCCACACCGGAGGAATAGATCTAGATCTAAACCTCTAAACCCTTCTCCACCACCATAACCATCTTCCACCACTTGTAATAGTAGATCTCGTCTCCAATTGGAGAAATTGTAAGACTATTTGTTATCAACTCTATGATCTCTATTACAATGTTTATGATTGTCGATTTCATCTCTATGTGTGAGTAATTATCCTTGGGCTAAGGGCTTCGGCCTAGCCATGTAGCTTTTGTGCATGTTATTTATCATAGATGGTATCATGTATTAGTTTGTATGACTTGATGATTGTAGTACCCTATCTTGCCTCAATCTAAGTACTTGTCAGGTACCCAAGACCCCGAGGATTGATCTTGGTAAATGGAGTGTGAGTAACGACTAATCTGCAGGATAGGAACGCCAGTGACAGAAAGGGTAGTATGGCTGTATGTGAGGAACTTACTTGGGATTAACAGTTACATCACTATGCATATCATTAGTTCTCTTTCTTCCATGGATGAGACTAGTAGGTTATTGCCATAAGCGGTTGTGGAGGCGATAGAATTTATGGATGCACTGCCCACATATAATTATCTTGCTCTAAATTACATGAGTACTTTATTATTATCTGTTATTCCCATCAGATGTTTTGCATAGCTACTGGTGAAAACCGAAGACCCTAGGACCCATCTCTCCCTATCGTCAACAACAACAACATCAATATTGCAAACTCTTGGTCCGGTGAAAACGCAATAGAAATTATAAAAATCTAGAAGGTCCATTTAAGTAATCTCACTTTGCTTTCTACTTCCCGAAGATTCGATAAACCTAGGTCTACTAGGGAAAAAGAGATATACTACATCCGTAATCCGGATCGAAGGTATCAACCCTTTTTCTGGCGCCATTGCCGGGGAAGCAATAGCTACCCTAGTGAGTTTAGTAGGAACCTTGCAAGTTTTAATTCTCGTTTTTAATTTTGTTAGTTTGCTTTCAATTTTTATTTGAAAAACCAAAAAAATAGTTAGTATTTTTAATTCTTGTTTTATCATCATTAGTACTTGTTTAAGAAAATATAAAACATAGGAAGTATGGCTAAAAAGAAGCTTGGGGAGTTTGCAACTCCTAACAATGATTATTTGCATACTCCTATTACTCAGCCAACAATTGATGCTGAAGATTATGAAATTAAGCCCAACTATTTAAGTTTGGTTCAACAAAATCTATTTGGAGGCTCTGCTGTAGAAGATGCAGGTATGCATTTAAATACTTTCACTAAAATATGTGATATGATACGCATTAAAGATGTTGACCCCAATGCGGTCAAGTTGCTCTTATTTCCTTTCTCTCTTAGAGGAAGAGCAAAAGAATGGTTGCTATATTTGCCTAGAAATACTATTGCATCATGGGTGGAATGTACTTTTTTATTTATGACTAAATTATTTCCACCTGCAAAGACTATGAAACTCAGATCCAATATTACTGGTTTTAGACAGGAAGAGCGTGAGCCACTAGCGCTTGTATTGGAAAGAATGAAGGAATGCATGAGAAATTGTCCTAGCCATGGAATGGAAGATTGGTTAATTCTCCATTTATTTTATAATTCGCTTAACCCTGTTTCTAAGTCTATGCTAGATACTGCAGCCGGAGGAACATTTATGGGTAAGCAAATTACCGAAGCAAAGCAGCTGCTAGACAATATGAAAGACAACCATGCCCAATGGCATGTGGAAAGATCAAATACAAAGAAGGTGAACTCCGTTACACCTCAAGAGAATGAAGAACTTAATGCTAAGTTGGATGAGCTTATATTATCCGTTAAAGGTAAGAAAACCACAGTAAGAATTACTCCCAAACCAACTATTTAAGAAGTAAACTTCATAGCTCGTAATGATTATAGCCCTGCTTGGAAGAAGAATTATAACCCAAATTTTCAAAAACATTATTCTAGTTCATTAGGTAGCTCTAATAATAATATGGCATCAAGCAATACTAGTCTCCAAGAAACTCTTAAAGCTTTTATGGACTCACAGAATGAGCAGAACAATATTCTAGTCAAAATGACGGAGAATCATGATGCTATGCTTGGTAAATTATCTAACCAAGTTGTTAGTTTGAGAAACGATTTTCAGACCCTCCAAGAAAGAACAAGGATCATTGAGGCACAACTAGGTAAGATAACCGACAGTCAAACTCTCATTCTAGCAAAATTTGCAGGTAAAGCTGAGCCCAATCCAGTTGAAGAGCTTGAGATGATAAGAATCCAAAGGGAGGAGCCCGAAGAACTTGAATATAACAATGCTCCTTCACCAAACTACACAATTGAAGATCTCATAAAAAGGATCAATGTTAAGATTCTGGTAAGTGAAGGAAATAAAGAAGCCATGTATCAACACTTCGTTAATCAGGTATCAACAAAGGTAGTGAGCTTGAAGAAGAATACAAGAAAATTGCTGAAAAATTACCTGTTAAGCTAGATGATATATTTGAGCCTACCATTAAAATTAAAATTGGGACTAATGAAATAGCTGCACTATGTGATCTAGGTGCAAGTGTTTCAACAATTCCAAAGAGTATTTTTAACAAGTTAAATTTTGGATCTTTTGAAATTACCGAACTAAAATTACATCTAGAAGATTCTACTTATAAACAAGCAGTAGGCATAAAGGAAAATACTTTAGTTTACATTAAAGGTTGTCCTGCTTTTATTGATTTTTTTATTGTTGATATGCCTGAAGATGCTACTGCCCCTATCATATTAGGCCGTCATTTCTTAAGAACTATTAAGGCTTTAATCAATTTGCATGAAGGGAACATGAAGCTCCAATTGCATTCATGGAATCCTTTTGTTATTTATTTACCCAGGAAAAAGAAAGCCAAGCAAGATGATAAGGAGGTCATCACTTTGAAGGCCAATTACTTCGGAGTGGGTGTTCCACTCATATGGCCTAAGTGAGCAATATCAAGATCAAGCTATTGACCATAAAAGAGCGTTGCATGGGAGGCAACCCATGTAAAATAAAGGTTTGAATTAAGTTTTAAAGTTTTAGTTTAAGTTTTATATAAATAAAGAGTGTTAGAAAACTCTAGTGAGAGGAAGATATTCAGCGGTACTAAAAATTTCTATTTTATATATGCCATAGTTGGTCGAAATTTTAGTCTGTCATTTTTCTGTCAGAACAAGGTGTTTCGCTAAGTTTCAGTCTAAAAAGTAATTATTGAAAAAATAGAAAAAATTTGATGCGTACAGAAAGATTAACGACTAACTATACGGCGGGAATAAAAATTCTCGCTGTATAGTTGCGGTAGTATATCCCGGAGTACAGAAGGTTTGACGACCAACTATACGGCAGGAACAAAAGTTCCGGCCGTATAGTTGTCGCCATATAGTTATAGCCGCTAGACAGAAACCCTAGGAAACCCTAAAATTTTGCCGTCAGACCAACTATATAGTCAGAACACCCTGTTCTCGCTGTATAGTTGCTGCCATATAGTTGCCGCCGTATAGTTGCGTCCGACCACTTAAACTCTCGAGGAGGTACCCAAAACATCAAAAATACAATCTTTTTTCTTTCTTCTACCTCCAAACTCTCTCAAAACATCAAGGGATCTTCACCCTGCATATTGCTGGCGCTAGGCATATCTACCCTGCTCCTTTGCCTAATTATCATTTCTCTATCGAGGAAGGACGTGTGCTTTATGACTTGCAGGTTGAGCAACACCAACCCGAGAAGGAGATTCCGGAGAAGGATGAGGACCAAGAGGAGGAGCAAGAAGTCCCTCATTAGGAGCAGCAGCCACCAAACCGGTTCGCAACATATCAACATTTCCAAGAACTTGGAGAAACTGTGGAGGAAATGCACAATCTCGCCCTGAACCTCCGAGAAACAACAAGTAACCTTTCAACTCAATTTGTGGACTGGAGTTACAACTTTTTTTGCCCACCACAGTGATTTGAAGGGATCGCAAATACCTAAGCTTGGGGAGGTTTTCTATCTAATTTATATTTTGGTTTTCATTTGCTTTATCTTATTTTTCGAGGTTATGCTTTTATTTGTGTTTATCAGCACTCGTGTTGGTTTCCCCAACACTTTATCTTAGTTAATTTATTTTGTTTGAGATTTCAAGACGATCTTTGCCGCCAATTCTCTATTCTTTAATCCCCCTTCTCAAAAACCACAAAAATATTTCTCCATTTATCTTTATTTTCCCTCTCTCTCTTTTTCTTTCCTCCTCGAAGTTCTCGTTGATTTGCCGGAGAGTGATTGAATTCAAGTTTCCAAGAAACAAATAAAAATGGAAGAGAGAAGTGGAACCAAACATGAGATGTATGCCTTATGACTCCCCACTTTTGAAGTTTGAGAAACCCATGCTAGCTAGTAGTAATGTTGAGATGTTATATCGGTGGAGTGAGTCTCTATATTATAGTAAAAATTTGTTTGCATGGGTATATAATTGGGTACATTTTGTTCCAGCTCTTGTAGTTAACCAAGTCTTTCCTAAAAATTTGCTAAACAATTAAAATAAGAAAAGTCTCACAAATTAAAGACTTGGGTGTTGTAGTGTTTAGTCTTGAAAGCTTATTCCTAGAGACACTCAAGACCACAGAAAATAATGATTGACTTGATAGCTCTCTTTGAAAATATTTGTCCAATTAAATTAATATTTAGCGGTTTTTGTGAGCATGCCAAAGTTTAACTTGTAAATCATATGAATGATATAGCTTTATGCATGTCAAACTTCATGGGATGCCAAAAACTCCGCTAGCCTACGAACGTTCTTCATGAAGGAAACTCTTAGATTTCGGCTATGAGTTGATTAAACATATGTAGCAGCATTGCTATAATTGGTAAGATTCTTGGCACTCCCGGATAGCTGTAATATGATGGAATCACTCCTCTGGCTGATATTAGCAAAAGGGTCTGTGCGCTACACCGGGAAGACCGATCTAATTCACATCGAGAAATCTTTGTCTTTTCTCATGACACCGGTCTCAAGCTAGACGTTTTTCTTATCTTAACCAAACATATTCAAACCAATTACGGAACTCGGGCGCAAGGTTAAATATTTAATATAAAAAATATTCATGCTTAGCTCGACATCTATTTGCAAGATTTTTTACTATGATAATTCTAAAAAGCCTTGTGGGACTGTCTAAAAAAGACAATATAACTTAAGAAGGCTCTAGTGATGCACAAATGATTTAATGGAAAAAATTGATTTCAATGATAGTACTACATGCAATCAATAGCTTCACATGACCGACTGGATAGCTATTCCTTAACGCGCACCTATATTCTATTTTTAAAAAGTATGATTGAAAATGGCAGCAGGACTCAAATTTTAACCCAAAGTTGATCCACATGTAACTATGGCCTACCGAATTAGCAACAATAGTAGGAGAGAGGAAGAAATATACCTCATCGTTGGAGCAAAAGCAACGGTGAAGTGCACCAGAGCATATTTGAATTCACCACCAATTTTCTAACCAAAAATATATACGGTAGACGAGACACCAATTCACATAACAAACTCTATTTTTGCAATTCAACGTCCAATGAGATTAACTAAAAAAACATCCAATGAGATTGAAATTATATGCTCTGTTTTGGCAGAAGACAGCAATCGGGAGCGCAATGTACAGCTGCAAGCAATCTGATTGTTCTAGATTAACCCCTAGATGGAGGCTATCAGGCGTAGCTCACAAACTTTACTTTTGGTGGGAAGGAGCACGCCTGGCGTTCCTGGCCACGGGCGTTGTACTACGTTTCTTTGCCGACGCCGTCAGGGCAGGTCGCCCCTGCCGCTCGTAGCACCCCTCCTCTGTTAGCTATAGAGGTAAAACAACCTAGCACGATCTGTATGCAGCTAGCTCTATCTCTATTTGCTCTTCCGGCCGATCGATGTACTAGACGTGAGAAACAACAGCACAGACAAAAGATTTGTGTTTCCTCTTTTTCCCCCTCTGCCCGTGAGCTTTCCTGGTTTTTTCTCATATATTTATAACAGAAATTACAAGACACCAAACCGGACACGAACTAGTACTCCTAGACTAGTAAGACTCACGTACGGCAATACCTGCCATACTTCAAACCTAACTCAACTAGAACTCAAACTAGACTACCTTACGTTGTAAATAATCACCCGGTCTCAATAGGAGCCGGACAAGTTTGGCTAATTCCAACATCCTCCTCCTCCTCATAGGCTGCCGCCTCGTCGCCTTCTGCGACAGACCCGTCCGCTGCAGGCTTCATACAATCTCATGCTGCCGAACCAGCTAGATCAAAGATCGGGGCAGCAAGGCTGGTAGCCTAATCTTAGCCCCCTCTTGTAATTTCTAGCATATGGGAGAAGGCAGCTGTGGTTTTGCGGCACGTAGCCAGGATGGCATGATGTCGATTATGCACTTTGGCGTGGAAGGAGCCATCCAAGGTCGATGCTATCCTGACAGGCTGCAGTGGTATCGCTATGGGAAGAATCGAGGCTACCTCCTAGCTCAGAAACAAAGGGATATGGTATATAGTACTTCCTATGAAACAACCATATTAACTATTGGGAGTAAGTATGGAGAATCTAAGAAACACTCTAACTAAACAAATAGCATGGCTGCACACTCCAGCAATTAATTAGGAAAGATTTCTCTGCCAAATTTATGTGAACCAAAGGAGGTTGCATCTTAAAAATTTCAGGTTCAGGTTACTTCGCTTTTGTCCAAGCTTCAAGTAGAAATCTAAATTCATAGATGTTGTGCATAAAGAAGGAAAAGATATATAGGTGGGCTACGAATGTGCGAACAACTATTCACCATTCACAATCTAGCAAACTAAAACAATAACCATTGATCGAATTAATTTTAGATTGAGGATGGGGTTACGTCTTACAGAAATTAGTTACAGAACCATGAATCTGGCGGAGCAGCACTTGAAAAAATTATAATTGAAACCATGACGAAAATAATTCCATGAGAAATAAGGACAGGAAAATGGAAACGAATGCAGCACATGAATCCAACTACTGCATGTCCATCATTATGCAAAAGGAAGAAAAATCTTAGTAATGCCACGAGTGTCCATCTTAGCCCGATGAACTAATGAATTTTTTTGGCATGCTCTCAATTACTTAAGAACTGAAATTCTTGAAGGACAATGAATAGAAAAATAGCGCTTGAAAAGTCTTAATTTATTAAAGTGGGAGAATTGAGACACTTTAGTATATATGCTTTTCATGACAAACCCTCACGCTCTTAATTCTACATGATTACACTTTATTGTTCAAAGGCAAGCTTATGAGTTAATTACATGACATGGAATAAAGTTTACTCTTTTAAATCATCCATGCTTACAATAATTTTGCTGTGTTATAAGGATTCATGAAACCCATATAATATGCTTGCCATTACTCTATCTATGCTAAAGTTTTTCAGATTAATAAAGTGGAGAAAACATGAGACAACCAATTATGAGTAAGATCATCATATCATTATTTCAGTTTAAATGCTGAGTTCCCTTTTTTATTTTGGTTTTCTTGCTCGAGGACGATCAAGTTTAAGCTTGGGGAGGTTGATGGCTGTGAAATATATCCATCCACGTCCGCATTTAAACTAGATATTATTCATATATTTGATGAAATATCTCGTTATTTCCTGACACTAATGCATAATAATCAGAGGGGTATACAATCCTTTCTTGCTATTTTTACCTGCGCAGATATTGAAGTATTATGACAATCACTACATAAATGCCAAAGATACGAGATTTCCAACACACTAAAGAAACCAGAAGCTGTGAGGAGGCATCTTCAAGTTTAACGACCAACTATACGAACCACCGCCGTATAGTTTTCGCCGTATAGTTTGCACCGACCTCCTTAGGTCAAACAGAACAACTTTCATGAAGGGACCCCTATATAAAGAGGCTCCAGGCGACGATAAATAGGACCCCGACTCCACACCATCGCTTCTTTCATCCTCAACTCTCACTGCCGCCACGCCCGAGGAATAGATCTAGATCTAAACCTCTAAACCCTTCTCCACCACCATAGCCATCTTCCACCACTTGTAGTAGTAGATCTCATCTCCAATTGGCGACATTGTAAGACTATTTGTTATCAACTCTATGATCTCTATTATAATGTTTATGATTGTCGATTTCATCTCTATGTGTGAGTAATTCTCCATGGGCTAAGGGCTTCAGCCTAGCCATGTAGCTTTTGTGCATGCTATTTATCATAGATGGGATCATGTATTAGTTTGTATGACTTGATGATTGTAGTACCCTCTCTGGCCTCAATCTAAGGACTTGTCAGGTATCCAAGACCTCGAGGATTGATCCAGGTAAAAGGAGTGTGAGTAACAACTCATCTGCAGGATAGGAACCCCGGTGACAGAAAGGGTAGTACGGATGTATGTGAGAAACTTACTTGGGATTAATGGTGACATCACTATCCATATCATTAGTTCTCTTTCTTCCATGGATGAGACTAGTACGTTATTGCCATAAGCGGTTGCGGAGGCGATAACATTTATGGATGTACTGCCTACATATAATTATCTTGCTCTAACAGTTATATGAGTACTTTATTATTTTCTGTTATTCCCATCAGATGTTTTTGATAGCTACTGGTGAAAAACGAAGACCCTAGGCCCTATCTCTCTCCATCGTCAACAACAACATCAAGATCACAAACTCTTGGTCCGGTGAAAACGCAATAGGAATTCTAAAACTCTCGAAGGTCCGTTTAAGTAATCTCACTTTGCTTTCTACTTCCTGAGGATTCGATAAACCTAGGTCTACTAGGGAAAAAGAGCTATACTATACCGTAATCCGGATCGAAGGTATCAAGCGACAGGGGTGAATTGCACATCGTCCGCTTAAGGTTGAAGGCGCCCCCTACGGTGCTAAGCACGATGTCCTGCAATAGTTTCAAGGCGGCGGGGGGCGGTGTGCCTCCTGTTATCTTTGCAGAGGCGGTGCTTGGTTTGACCACGGTGACTTCAACCTCATATGTGATTGTCACGGCCCTAGAATCATCACCTTCCTCGATCTTGGCATCCGGATCCTCTAGGCTAGCTGATGCTTTCTCTGCGCTGGTGCTAATGGTCGCAACGTCCGGCTAGACGTCACGCTCTCCTTCGGCTCCCCCTCGATCGCCCCCGCGTCTAGTTGGCCGCCCTGGCCTGATTTTCCTAGCCTCTCAGTGGCTTCGTCAACCGGCTGGCCAGCACTCCCGGATGGGTCCTCAATCCGGACGCCCAGCTCAGGTGGAAGAGTCGACACCCGGCGAGCCTACGAAGGGGCACATACGAGGTAGGCGTCATGCAGGCCGGGATAGCGGCATTCATTGACTGTCACATAGCCCAACAAGAGAATCTAGCCGTAAAAAACAACGGAAGTCAAGAAACGCAAGGTGGTGGCTAAGGGAAACTTACCCCTCGATGATGGGAACCTCGGCCCTCTTCTTTATCCACTTGTCGCTAGTCGACCATGGGGCGTCCAAGCGTCCATTCTTCACGGTCGGCTCACTGCTCCTTTCTTGTCGGATCGTGCCACTAGAGGGGCACGACCTCTTGCCGAGTAGTGGGGCAGAGGCTGCACAGGTTTCTCTACATCATCATCATCATCGTCATCATCATCGTCGTCGACATTGAATCAATATAATGTTATGACCAATCCCTCAAGTTGCGGGTCTTGGTCGGCTTATCCTAGGAAGCCGACAGGGTGTCATCACCATTTACCGGGAGCTCCTCCTCCTCGGCAGGCTACTCCCTGGATGGCTGATGCGATCTCCTGGATCTCTTCGAGGGAGCGGGCAGGTTGGGTGAGAAAACTGAATGAGGCTCCATGATGTCATCGTCTTTCTGGATCTCGAAGAGCCGTGCAAGCCATCACAACCATCGTCAGAGGGAGAAAATAGTTGATTATGTGCCACGCGAAAAGTACTTACCTAGGAGCATGGTTCTCCCAGTGGTAAGGCTCTATGATGTACTGCCACCCTACTTTCATCGACTCCTTGGTGATGAGCCCAAGCCAGGCGTCCAGGGATCCGACTTTGCATTGCATCTCAATGTCTGGGTGGGATTGGGCAAGCCATACAAGAAGCACAACTTGCGGGACCGAGTTTTCAAGCCAGACAGGAAGCCATCCAGCTAGCATTAAGTCCTGAGTGGTGAAGCAGGCGTCAACAAATACTTTCAGCCGGAGAAGCACTTTGCAATTTCCGCCTAGGGTCCAAGTTACTTCAGCTCCTAGTTCTACTTCGACGAGGCCACGCTCGTGAATGCCGGTAAGCCGATCAGGTCCACCTCGGTATGATTCTTGATGTAGAAGTATGTGTGTTGCGATAGCTTGATGGAGTCGGGTAGCAGAAACTTCGGCAAGATGGTCTGCGCCCGATGGTAGATGCAAGCTCTCCAACAGTACACTAGCGGACCATTCCCACACCGAGTCATTGCATTGAGGAAGAAAAGATGGTAAAACAGGCCTAGTTGTGTCCAGATGTGGAAGTAGCCCTTGCACAACGTGATGAAGTATGAGATCAGCATGATGGAGTTCACGCTGAGGTCGTGGAGCCGGAGGTCAGAGAACTCGAGGAATTTGAGGAGGCAGACGCGGACGGGGAGTGCGAGCCCTCACTCGAAGTGGGAGACAAATACCACACGCTCGCCCTGTGGCAGGGGCACGCGCTCATCCTCGTCCATGAGGCGCACCTCCACCTCCGTCTTCGGCGGGAGGAATCCCCCTTCTCGTACTTTGTGATTTGCACTGGCATCACCCTAGAGTCATACCATGCGCCTCGTTCACTCTCCATCACCACTGGAGCTTTCGTTGGGATCCGGCCTCCCGTCACTACGAAGGTTTGGAGCTCGAGAGGCGCTCGCCGGAGAGGGGAAGTCGCAGAAGTGAAGATAAGAACAAGAGGAAGGAGCAGTGGAGAGGAGGAGGAAGTGGCAGAGGGGAGGGTGCCCCTCCCCCGGACACTATTTATGGGTGGTCGGTGCCTCGGCTTCCGCGGGCCACGTGGCATGTAACCTCCCCGCGTGTAGTGGCCACTGCCCCGCGAATCTCGTGTGCCAACCACAACCGCTACAGAAAATCACGAACGTGGTTACGAAGGTAGAAATAATAAGACATGGGGTACAGATGACGGGATGTGGCCGGCATTATCCGTGACATGAGTACCCTCCACCCGGATTGAAGGATCCAAGGCACGTCGGCTGCCACAAGCCGTCTATTTTCACTAAATTTTCAGGAGCCTGCGGAACCTTTTCAAGGATGCAAAGACTCCATGTGCTCGGGGGCTACTACCGAGGGATCACCCACGAGTGGCCAAGCCATCCTAGTCGATCGGCTGGTCCGGGTCCTGTGGGCACCAGGAGCCATCCTCCCTTTGTTGACCAGGAGACGGACGACTTGGCCAGGTGCGTTAGGACCCCGTACACTCCAAACACCCCGGCCATACTGACACGACATAAAGGAGAAGCCCATGCCTTTGACTTTATAGCGCAAACATGCACAGTTCCACCGGCATGTCACTATGCCCACGACCTCTCGTCCGGCTAAACAATGTAGATGACCAATCGATTGGGACCCACCGTCTAGAGCATGCCTCTAGAGAGATGTACCGGTCTCATTTTCTCCCTTCTTCACATAGAGGAACTCACATACAACTCAATGAGCGATTACGTAACTTGATATCGATCTACTACTCACCTCAGTACAAGTGTCCCGAACCTGGGTACATCGTTGTGTCTCAGTGCTAGTTCTCAATCTCGCCTACGGAAGCCGCCGCTAGCCCCTTCTCTTTCACACACCACTCTCTCATGCCATTCCATATGGCACTGTCGTGCTATACACCACAATAGATATATAGTTGTATATTTAACAAAAACATGACTAATTGTACATATACAAAACAAAAAACTGTCTCCACAAATCACAACTTCTCGCACTATAGGAAAAGATCGCTACGCTGAGGGCCGGGCACCTATGCCTACGGTCAAATTTTGGGGCCCTTGACATAGGGTCCTCCTCACCAGTCACAGGCCGGCCCTCAGACAGAATACTGCTGTCAGAGCCTAACTAGGGCTGAGGGAGGCCTCGGCATAGCTATCACAAGACGGACGATGTTAAGTCTATGCCGACCAAGACGCCTCAAAGGTTTCACCACTGGTTTCATTGCATTGCTACTTTTCATTTTACCACATTAGAATTAGAAAAATCATAACTAAATAATTCTAATTCACAAAAATACAAATAATATATCGAAATTTGCAGAAAAATAAAATATATCTATGTACACTCAAATATTAGAGATTATGAATAAAAATTAAGTAAAACCTAAAAATATTACATATAGTTAAAAACAGGCATAAGAAATTCAAAAACGATCCAAAGAATGTAAAACCTTCGCTTGATGTCATATTATGTGATATAGTTACAAGGAAAATATCAAATATGAAATATTGTAAATATCACAAAAAAACTTCTCAAAATGAGCTATCATGTTTGAGGTTTCATGGCTTCTCAAAATGAACCGATATTATGCACACATGTGCATCTTGGGACGAATTATAGTCCTTTTTACCTCACCAAAATTCCATTTTCCATTTTCAGAGTGCTAAAAACGAGGTATTTTGTGAAGCAACCACCAAATTAAAGTTTCACATTGATACTATCCCATTTTTCAAAAATACTAGACCACCTTAGATGAAAAATTTGTCAACCGGGGTATCTTAAACCTTTCCACCCACCCGTCAAGAAAAAAAGAAATTCCTGCCGAATCAGTAGGAGGTCGGTCAGATTTGAACTGTAGGGTACATGATCTAATGCTCATGATTTTTTTGGAAAAATCATTTTTAGGTTCACAATATGCTATTTCATCAGAGCTCTACTATAATTTTAGCGAGGCTCGGCTCCGAGCTAAGAATCTTCACGCCCTCCGTTTTGACCATAGTTTGAAACAGGCATAAGAAATTCTAAAACAATCCAAATAATGTAAAACCGTCACGTGGTGTCATATTATGTGATATAGTTGCAAGGAAAAATACCAAACTTGGAATATTGAAAATATTACAAGAAAACTTCTTAGAAATGATCTATCATGTTCGAGGTTTCATGGCTTTCAGATCAAAAATCTTTTGATGACGAACAATATTACAGGAGGAAGTTCTTTTTTTCATCGCACCAAAAAAAACCATTTTCCGAGTGCCCAAAACGGGATGCTTTTTGAAGAAACCACCAAATCAAAGTTCCAAAATGGTACAATGCCATCTTGCAAAAATACTAGACCACTTTACATGTCCAGTGTCCCAACCGAGGTATCTCAAACCTTTCTATCCACCCCTCGTGAAAAGACTAATTCCTGCCGAATCGATAGGAAGTGGGTCATATTTGAACTACAGATACATGATCTGATGCTCATGATTTTTGGAAAGAAATTATTTTGAGATTTACAATATGCTATTTCATCAGAGATCTACTGCAAGTTTAGCGAGGCTCGGCGTCGAGCGAAGAACCTTCATGCTCACTGTTTTGACCGCAATTTGAAACGGGCATAAGAAATTCGAAAACAATAAAAACATTGTGAAACCTTCGCATGGCGTAATTTTATTGACATAGTTGCAAGGAAAAATATCAAACTTGGTATATTGATTCTATCTCAAAAATCTTCTTAGAAATGAGCTATCATGTTCGAGGTTTCATGGCTTTCACGTCAAAAGAAAAATATTATGGCTAGAATCGCGACATAGTTTATGATAATGTGCGTATGTTATACACACATATACATCTTAGGATGGCAAACAATATTGCAGGAGGAAGTTCTCCTTTTGTCGCCCCAAAAGGGCATTTTTCATTTCCTGAGTGCCCAAAATGGTGTGTTTTGTGAAGCAAACACCAAATCAAAGTTCCAAAATGGTACAACCCCATTTTAAAAAAATATTAGATGACCTTACATGTATAGTGTCCCAACCGGAATATCTTAAACCTTTTCTTTCACCCCTCATGAAAAACACAAATTCCCGCGGAATTGACAGAAAGTGGGTTATATTTGAACTATAGGTACATGATCTGATGCTCATAATTTTTTGAAAAAATTATTCTGAGGTTCACAATACGCTATATCATCAGATATCCACTACAAGTTTAGCGATGCTTGTCCCGAAGCTAAGAATTCTTTAGAATCCTAAAATTCAAAGGGATTATTTTATATGATTTTTTGAATATTTGAACACTATTAAATGAATTTTATTTAGAAAACCTTGCAGTACACAATTAAAAATACATGATAGGATGTCATATTTGGATTCTTCTCATTTTTATGATTTATTTAGACATATTATTTGTCAAATTTCGATTTACGGAT
The DNA here is from genome assembly GCA_023614405.1 of Avena insularis. Lineage (NCBI taxonomy): Eukaryota > Viridiplantae > Streptophyta > Magnoliopsida > Poales > Poaceae > Avena > Avena insularis. The sequence continues at coordinate 287,851,107 of CM042695.1, forward strand.
TTGAATATATGAATTATTACATATTAAATAGAAAAAGGCAAAAAATATTCATTTTATTGTTATCTGAATTCAAGATTATTATTACTAATTCATTTTTTCACTTAAATAATTGTTTGAAATTTAAAAAATAAAGGCGTGCGACACCATTGTCCAAGGGTTAATATGATTGATATTGTAGTATTATCAACAAGGTCTAATTTCTTTATCAGAAGCTCATTTGGAACGAACAGAGAAGTTAAGCGTGCTGGGGTTAGAGTAGTGTGAGAATGAGTGATCCATCGATAAGTTTGACAATGAGTGTAATTTGACTAGAGATTAAGCCTACTTAGAGTTAAAAAAGATGCTTATGAGATTAACGAGACAAACAATTCAGAAAAAGTGAAAAAAAATGAATTTTTTTTTGAAATTTTTTGATAGGCCTGTGTCGACGGTGCCATCGGCGTAGCAGTGTTTCATGCCCAGATGGCCGTTAGCAGACCCCCATGGGTCCACCCGACCAGTGCCAACCACTATAATGGGCCTTCGGGCTAGCTCGCTACGCCAATGGCCGGGGAAGCTACACCGACAACCCCTTATGCCGAGGGGGCTACGCCGACGGCTGCTCTCGCACAGCCTCTGCCAACGGCAATTCTGGACTTTGCCGAGAGCAGCCGGTTCTTGGCACCTCGCAGTTTTCCTATAGTGTTGAAAATTTTCCGGTAAACTCGTCATCCTTGTAAGGTTCTTGGACCATCCTACTGTTGGGGATATGCTATATGGGTATCCTTATAGCATGTCTCCTATCCGGATAACCCGGGTGGCCCACAGTTGGTAGCATGGCCCATGGCCTGCTGGGTGGCCCAGTTAGATGGATCCAGAAGGGAGGCCCATGCCGGATAAAGGAAGGCTATTATTGGAGTCACCGACGTACCCGGAGCCTTTGAGTGCAAGATACACAAGACTAGTAATAGACGGTGTAGGACTCTGTAACCTATCCGACTAGGAATTTTCCATGTAACCCTAGGACGAGGCGACTATATAAGTCGGGACTATGGGAGCCTTTAGGGCACAACTTCACACAACCAAGTAGCGATTAGCATACACCTCGTACAGCGAACCTATCTCTGTAACTCGGCGTATTGCCCTTATAGTGATTTATAGCAGGAGTAGGATTCCGCCACCGTTGTGGGATCTGAACCTGGGTAAGCTGTGTTACCTCGTAACCGTCAACCGTCCGCCTTCCCCCACGTCTCTAAACACGTACTATGAGGACCCCTCCATGGCGTACTCGTCGGCAATACCACGACAGTTGGCGCACACCGTGGGGCAAGAGGCGCTTCAGGCTCTTCAGCGGGCAAGGACCAAAATCTTCGCGGGAATCGGCGAAACCGTAGACATCGGTCACTTTCTCTTCTCCGGCAACGTTTCGATCATCCCTCCCGACGAGTTCTGGATCCCGGCGAAGACGAACCCTACGCGGTGTTCGATCGTTCCTATCAGAGACATCCACCTCTTCATTGGCGAAACCGACTCGGGCACTAGTTCCTTGGGAGTCGGAGGAGCATCAAGGCCCGCACGGACCGCCTACGGGCAGGATACGTTTGCGGAAGGATCGATGTTGTATCTCTCTTCGGAGTTTGCCGGCAAAGATCAGAAAATTCAAGGCCCACCCAAACCGCCCCTGTGCAGGATATAATGGTGGAAGATCACTGCAAGTCCGCAGGCTTCGCCCGTGCATCTGGACAACAGAGATCCAAGTTCGTCGGCGTGGTCACCATCTTCGATCTGGCGCTCTGCGTTCAGAGAGAGGGAAAAAACCCCGCGATTACCTAGCCAGGTGGCTCCGTATACGAGCCGATCTGGCCCACTACCCCAATGATGATGCTATGTATCACTTTGTGGAAGGACTGGACCATGGCACGCTTCTCCGACATTCTCTAAGACGGTAGTAGGCGTCAGGGGGCCTTACCTTCGAAGGCATGGTGAACACCGTCAACAACTACGCGGAGGCTGAAGCGGCATCTCAGACAGCGCTTGCGCTCATTGACAGAGCCCCTCTGATTCAGCCACCGCCACAATCGCCTCCGGCCGCCATCGTCGCAGCTGTGCTGCCACCAGCAGTCATCGTCGCTGCTGTTGCACCTCCACCCCCCGTCATCGAGGAAGTCCTGGCACCCTCCTACTCTGTTATTGACGCGCTCTATGCCGACTTCAGTGTAGATTTAGAGGAGATAGACTTCAGTCCAGAGGAACTAGACTCCACCATGCAAGAGATGGAGGAGGAGTACACGCATGACGAGCAAGCCAACAACACCGTCACATCTCGAGAGGTGTTCGTCACCATTGGGACGGCGATGGATGAAGATCAACCCGGACGAGCTCTGCCTACAGCGCTAGAAAAGGGGAAGGGGCCACTTATTGCTGTTGACGATGATCTCGCAAAGGTCATGCCTCCTCCGCCTAACCCAGTACAGCAGCAGCAGGAACTCGGCACCGGCCCGAGCAACAACAACACCGCAAACTTGCCGCCTCCGGCATCTATGTCTGCTGCTGCCCAAGTTACTCCAGCTGATAGAGTGATGTACGGCAATCTCCTCGTTGAGCCACTGACCGTAGCTCATATCTGGAACGTGACTCAGCTTGACGAGAAGCGCCAGCAACTGCTGGAGGAAGCGCAGGCCATCGCGGAGCAAGGCGCCAAGCTAGATCGAGATCTGGTCAACGCGCAGAAGTCCATAGAGAAAGCTAGAGCAATGGAAGCCGAATACAAGACTCTGCTGCAACAACAGAAGGCCAAGAAAGCTCCGGCTCGCGTCATCAACGATCCTGGTGTACGGCGAAACTTAGGATGGGCTCCCTCGAAGCCGGCAAAGGCCAAGCCATACATTGACAGTGAAGGCAAACAGGCGATGCCCACCCCACTCCTTAACCTCGCCGTCACCAAGACCCTTCTGGAGCAGGATAGATCGCCCGAGGCAATGGAACAGGTCTATGACCTAGTAGCCAGGGCGGTGAAGCAGCAGGAAAAGGCCACCTCTCAGAGGCTTGAGTCCGACCCAGCGCTTTGCCAGTCTAGCCAGTATAAACCGCCAAGGGACAGATCTCCTCTTGATGTCGGGTCCCATACGGGTTCATCAGAACAAAGACGGAGGGATGCGCGCAACAGGAAGGATGCTATCCCCATATCCTCCGACCACGGAGAAAAGGCCCGACCTCGTTGCCCATCGCCACCGCCCGATCCCCCCGACATCACAAAGATCCCAAGGCTCACCATCGTACGGATATGCCCCCGCCAAAGCAGTGCGGCATCGTCATCCGCGACAACGCGGAGAAGACCCGTCATGACGGAGAGTGCAACCAAGGACACAAGAACAGGTCACGCCATGACCCTCCGTGTCTGACAAGCAACCGTGACAGGCGGAGGCGTCGCAGGAGGGTAACAGCAAGAAGGCTAGCCCACCGCCACCTCTGCCTCTGTCACCACCTAGCAGTCACCATGGTGGAGGAGGCCCACGTCGTTCACGCATCTCATCCCTTGTTGACAAGAAGAAGAAGAACCCGGAGCCATACGATGCACGTTCGCGGATCGATAAGATCTACGAGGCCCGGGAAGGACCATACCTGGGACCACGTTGCTTTGGACCTGCAATACGGTCCGCAACTTAACCCAAAGGTTTCCGGATTGACAAGACCATCAAGCCCTATGACGGCACCACCAAGCCAGCCACATGGTTGCAGGACTACGGCAACATGGTGGAGATTGTCGGAGGCAACCACAACGTCGCCGTCAAGTACCTCCCGTTAATATTGGCGGGCACGACCCGTCAGTGGATCGACGACTTGGCGGAGAAATCCATATGCAATTGTTTGGACATGCTAGAAGCGTTCACCAAGAACTTTGAGGGTACATACAAGCGTCCCTGCACTGTTGGCGATCTACAACGGTGCATGCAAGAGAAAGACGAGACATCTCGTGCCTACCTCTCCCGCTGGCTAGACATGAAGAATTCCTGCGCAGGAGTGCACGCTCAGACCACCATGGCCGCCTTCATCGATGGGTTGGAAAGGGGCACGCTGCTCCGACATAATCTGAAGCGCTTGCAGGACAATCACCAGCTTGACTTGAACCAGATGATTCAGTTGGCTAGTGAGTTCACAGCTGCCGACGATGATGCTCGCGGCTCCTTGCCGGCAATGGCCGTTCCAACTCAGGCTCGGAGGAACAACAGTACAAAGCGGAAAACCGCTCCAGAAGAAAAACAATCTACCGACATGGTCGCTATGACTTTTGCAGGACGAGGTGATGGCGGACAGTTGGCCGAGGATGGGGAGCTGGTCGTGGGTAGCAACGAGGAAGTGAAACTACCTCGGCACTGCTCCGCGTTCCCCAAACCTACGAGGAGTACCGCGATTTGTCGTGCCTCGTACACCTCGATGTCAATGGTAAGGCCACCCATACCAATCGACACTGCAAGTTCTTCAACGACCTCAAGGAAGACCCGGAGTCCGGCTACAAGTGAAGTCGGAAGAACAGACCGCGAGGCAAGGGAAAGGGGAAGAAGAAGGAGGAGCAGTCCAAGGATTCAAGTGACATGGACGAGGATGTTGACCCCAAACACGCCGCCAAGAGCGACGACAAGGGCAAGAACCCCTTCATGAATAAGGCGCCAGTCTACCACACTTTCCTTGGCACCCCCACCGTCCGACAACAGAAGACCTCTATGAGGATCCTGATGGCTACTCTACCCCCAGTTCCCCAGTACCTACACTGGTCGGAGGTTCCAATTACTTGGGACAAGACGGACCACCCAGACCTTATTCCTACGGAGAACCAATACGCCATGGTCATCAACCCTTTGATTGACGGCGTGGAGTTCACCAAGTGTATGGTGGACAGTGGAAGCAGCATCAACATCATGTACCTGGATACACTACAGAAGATGAACTTGACAGAGGCAAACCTAAGGCGGACCAACACCATCTTCCACGGCGTAGTTCCTGGTCGGGGGGCTCGGTCCCTTGGGTGCATTACACTTTAGGTTGCCTTTGGTGATGTTAATAATTACCGCCAAGCGCGCATGAACTTTGAGGTGGTCCCCTTTAAGAGCGTGTACCACGTCATATTCGACCGCGACATATTCCACACGTTCATGGCCAAATCATGCTTCGTCTACAACAAATTCAAGATACCTGTACCAAACGGTGTCATCATCGTATCCAGAAGCTTTACCAAGGCAAGGGACTGCGAGATCAATGAAGCAGTCGTTGCAGAAGCTGTCCTCTACAGCGAAGAATTCAAAGAGATCCAGAGCAAGGTCAATGACTCAGAGATGCCCGCATCGAAGAAGCAGATCTCCGACTCCGCTCCTGCGTTCAAGGCCGCCATCGAGACCAAGCCGGTGGAACTTGTGGTAGGCAATGCCTCCAATGTCACCGCCATTGGGACGAACCTGGATCCCAAATAGGAAAGCACGCTCGTCGAGTTCCTCCGTGAGAATAGGGACATCTTTGCCTGGCAACCTGCCGACATGAAAGGTGTACCTAGGGAACTTGCCGAGCACAGCTTAAACATTGATCCAAAATGCAAACCAGTGAAACAGCCTCTATGACGCTTCGGAGACGAGAAGAGACACGCCATTGGCAAAGAGATAGCTAGGTTACTTAAGGCTAGATTTATCCGAGAAGTCCTTCACACCCGATGGGTGGCCAATCCTGTAATTGTCCCCAAAAAGGGAACCAAAGTATTAAGAATGTGCGTTGATTACACCGGCTTGAACAAAGCATGTCCCAAAGATCCGTTTGCTTTGCCTCGCATTGACCAAGTCATTGACTCGACGGCTGGCTCAGAACTTTTGTGTTTTCTTGATGCATACTCAGGATACCACCAGATCAAGATGAGGAAGTCGGACCAATTGGCCACTTCGTTCACTACCCCATATGGCACGTTTTGCTATGTTACGATGCCCTTTGGGATGAAAAACACAGGTGCTACGTACCAGTGGACAATGCAACGTTGCTTTCACGACCAAATTGGTCGGAACGTTCACGCCTATGTGGACGATATCGTGGTGATGTCTAAAAAGTCAAATGACTTAATCTCCGACTTAAAAGAAACCTTTGATAATCTCCGGAAATACAACATGATGCTTAACCCTAAGAAGTGCGTCTTCGGGGTTCTAGCCGGCAAATTGTTGGGTTTCATCGTTTCCTAGTACGGAATCAAAGTCAACCCGGAGAAAATCAAGGCCATCTTAAACATAAACCGTCCGACATGCCTAAAGGACATTCAACGACTAACAGGTTGTGTTGCATCAGTTAGTCGGTTCGTCAGCCGACTTGGAGAGAAGGCTCTGCATTGTACAAGTTGAAAGGCGGACAAATTCACGTGGACGGACGAAGCAGATGCAGCATTGAAGCAGCTCAAGGAGATTCTTTCCTCAGCGCCCATCCTTGTAGCGCCCGAGCCTAGCGAGCCCCTGTTAATCTACATGGCGGCAACCAACCGGGTAATTAGCATCGTCGTTGTGGTAGAGCGGAAGGAACCAGGCCATGAGCACGAAGTTCAACGACCAGTTTACTATGTAAGCGAGGTCTTGACGGAGTCCAAGCAGCGTTACCCGCACTACCAGAAGATAGCTTATGGAGTATTCTTTGCTTCTCGGAAGCTGGGGCATTACTTTCAGGAGCACCCAATCACAGTGGTGAGCAAGACTCCACTGTCCGACATTATCAACAATAGCGAAGCTACGGGAAGGGTCGCGAAGTGGGGCATTGAACTTGCCGCCTTCGAGATCACCTACAAGAGACGCGACGCTATCAAGTCACAAGCCTTGGCGGATTTTGTTGCAGATTGGACGGAGATGCCAGATGCTACTCCGTTGTCGGAACCAGAGTACTGGGTGATGCACTTTGACGGATCAAAGCTGCTCAACGGCTCGGGGGCTGGTGTATTGCTACAATCACCAACTAGATACAAGCTACACTACATTCTGCAGATCCACTTCGAGGCTACAAACAATATGGCGGAGTATGAAGCACTCATTCACAGACTACGTATAGCCAAGGATATTGGCATCAAGCACATAGTTTGCTGTGGAGATTCCGACTTAGTTGCCCAGCAGGTGGCTGGCACCTGGAATGCGCGGAACCCTATGATGGCGGCATATCGAGACGAAGTGGACGAGATAGCCAAGAGCTTCTTGGGCTACGAAGTCAAGTATGTACCTAGGGAGCAAAACGAGGCGGCTGATCTGCTATCTAAGCTTGGATCAGGGCGCAAAAGAATTCCGCCGGGAGTTTTCCTAGAGCATCTGCGCACACCATCCGTGAAGGGAGCCGACATCGACAACCCGGATAGAGCTGACTCTTTCGTCAACATGGTGACAAAGGTTCCTCCGGCTTGGACAAAACCGTTCATGGAATATCTCGAACACGGAACTTTGCCCGATGACAAAGTCGAAAGACGACAAATAGTACGATGAGCAAAGGGTTATACCATAATCAATGGGCAACTCTACAAAAGGAGCACTACTGGTGTATACCTAAAGTGTGTTTCCCAGCTAGAAGGTATTGAAATCCTACGCGAAATCCATCTCAGAGATTGCAGGCATCACGCCGCTCCTCGATCGTTGGTCGCGAAAGCCTTCCGGCAAGGATTCTCTTGGTGACGGCAAGGCGACGCTGACAAGCTGGTTGAGACATGCATGGGATGCCAGTATTATGCCCGACAACCACATGTTCCTGCTGAAGAATTGCGAACAATACCAATAACTTGGTCATTTGCAGTCTGGGGGCTAGACATGGTGGGACCGTTACAGACGGCACCGTGTGGGTTTACGCATCTGCTAGTAGTAGTTGATAAATTCACTAAATGGATAGAAGCTAAACTCATTAGAAAGCTTGATGGGGCAACTGCCCTCAGGTTTGTCCGGGATCTATTGGTAAGATTTGGTCTCCCACATAACATTATCACCGACAACGGCAGCAACTTGTCACTCAGAGAAGTGGAGGCTTATTGTTGGGAGAAGGGCATCCGACTTGACCTTGCATCTGTGGCACACCCACAATCCAATGGTTAGGTTGAGCGAGCCAATGGATTAATTCTGCAGGGAATCAAGCCACATCTTGAGGCACCGCTACATAGAGTAGTTGGAGCCTGGGTGGAAGAATTGCCATCTGTGCTATGGATTTTACGAACTACACCCAACAAATCCACCCGCTACACCCCTTACTTCATGGTATATGGAGCAGAATCCATCCTACCTTCCGACATACTTCACGATGCACCAAGAGTCGCCGCCTACGACGAAGATGATGCTGAGGAATCCAGACGCCTAGATGTGGACCTTCTCGAGGAGGAGCGTGTTTTGGCATGCCAAAGATCCTCCATCTACCAGCAGAAGCTACGCAACTATCATAGTCGCCGCGTTCAGCATCGCTCGTTTAAAGATGGGGATTTGGTGCTCCGACTTAAGCAGACAAAGTCACACAAATTATCCCTGCCATAGGAAGGACCGTTCATCATAAGCAAGGCGCTACTCAATGGGTCTTACTACCTCGTTGACAATCATGAACTAAAGGATACACCCAACGAGGATCATAAGCGTAAGCGACGTGACCCGGATGATGACTACTCGGAGCTTGATCGGCCATGGAACATAGCACAACTACGTCCTTTTTACACTTAACATTTTTTATCTAATTGTGTACCTCTTATATGATCAATGAAATAAAGCTCTATGGTTCACTCATATTTCTGAGTCTTTACCTCCTTTAGTGTTCATTTTTGGATCATGTAAAACCTTTGTGCACAAGTTTTGCGATTGCACTTGTGAAAATTCCGCCTACGAGCGTTAGCTTAAGTTTTCTGGTCTACACGTTATTTGTCGTTTTTATGTGGATTCTGGAGTAGTGACTTTTGACACTTGTTGTCGGTGATTTTGTGCTTAGGTTATTGACGGTGCCCTTGGGCATCATCACCTGAGCGCATGGTTCCAACAACGAGTCTTCCGACTCACGAAAAGTCAAGCATAAGAACCAAAGTAATGGATAAGCCAACACTTGCTTAAAAAATATATACATGTTGGAAACTGGTTCTTAAGTAGCAGGACATAAACATTGTTTTCCGCCTTAAGTTAAATACATAGTTTTTTCCGCATACGTATCAAAGGTGAAACAAATATTACAGGTTGTTTTTCATTCCTTTGGCGCAGGCGACTTGGAGGCAGCGTCATCAGCAGCAGGAGAACCACCCTCGAAGTCAGAAGTGTGAAGGGACTCAAAGGAGCTTTGGTTGCTGCCATCGATGGTGTTCATTGGCACGAAGACGTTGACGTCGACTAACTCGGCTACTCTGGTATCATAGCCCGCGAGTGACGACAAAATGGATTCATGATTAATCTCTTTCCATCGTCATCTACGTCGGGAATACCAGAGGTCACCGTGTCGATGTCGGCATCTTTGTAGTGTGCCTTCACCATGGATAGCGCCATCCTTGCGCCGGCCCGTGCACATGAAGCTTTCCAGCTTGTGATACGCTCAGGGGCTCGGCGCAGGATCTCAGAGTACTTCGCCACAGAGTCCGATGCCTTGATGTTGATTTGGAGAGGCTTAGCAATCTCTTTTGCTTGCGTGATGGCGGTGTTGATGAAGTTGCCGGCAAGACCATGCATTTCTTGGCTAGAGGAGGCGACCGGGTTAAACCCATAGGAGCTGCAAATTACGACAAGGAGCACATGATTTCAAAAATTCAAAGTATCTAGACTACAGAAATCCAAGACGGAGAATCACTTACTGAAGATGTTGGCCTCAGCCTGCCAGAGGGTATCCGCCAAGGAGTCCCGTTCTTGTTGGAGGAGCTTGTACGCCTCATGATGGCATTGATTCTGCTCATCGGCAGCTTTCTTCTGATCTCTTAAGATCGAGATCTCCTCCTTCAAGCGGTTGATCTCCTCGGTGGCGGAGTCCTGCAGGACTTTCATGGATGCTTCGTGCATCTTCAGCATGTCCTTCTTCTCCTGCTTAAGAATCTTGTTCTCGCTATCCAACTCCTGAATGTGCTTGGATTGCTCGACAATGTCCTTAGCCCTGGCAATGGTTTCTGCAAGTCGGAGAAAGCAAAATACACAGTGAGTACTTGGAGAATATGGGCACAAAACCAAGTCGGAATGCGAAAAAGAAAATAGACGATTGCTCTTGGTGATCTGTTCCTTCAAGAAGGCAGTTTTACCCTTTTCAGCTTCCAAGGCTGCACGCATCTTCTGATACTTGTCGTTGGCCATGCCCCTCCGAGCATTTTCGTTCTGTGGAAAAAAGGAAAAAGTTAAACATTGTTTGGTCTTCTTGGAGCATCTATTCGGACATTTTCCACCTAGACGCTCGGGGGCTACAGCGAGAGTTTTTGACTTAGCAATATGCTTAGCTTTTCTTTAAGCATCTAGTCGGAACTAATTCAGTTCTCGATTAGAAGCTTGGGGGCTACAGTATAAAGTTTTTAACTCGGGTATATGCTTATCTTTTCTTTAAGCATCTAGTCGGAACTAATTCAGTTACAACTAGAGGCTTGGGGGCTATAGTATTGAAATTTATAAACACTGCGTATGCTACTCTTAAAGCATTTAGTCGGAATATTTCATTCCACCTATATGATTGGGGGCTACAGTGAGAAGTTTTCTAGCTTAGTCACTCTTAGAGCATCTAGACGCAAAGACCTATGGTTTTCCGTCTACATCCTCGGGGGCTACAGTGGGATACTCATATGAAATGCAAAAGGCAAATAAAAACTTACAAGTGTAATGATCTTGAGGTTGGTAGCGCTCTCGGCCAGCAACTTGCCAAAGGATACGCTGTTTCCTTGCAAGATCTCTGCTTGTCGGAGGAGCTCCTCTAGACCGCACGTCAGAGATGCCGGCGCCGCACCAGGAACCAGAGCAGTGCTACCCGGTGTAAGTACCGGATAGACTATCTTTGGATAAGCTATGGCTTTCTTGGGTGCGGGGGCGCCGCCTACGGCAGAAGTACCTGCTTTCACCATCGCCTTACCGCCACCGATGGCATCCTTAGCCGAGCTTCAGCCATTTGGTGGGCGGCACTCTCCTGCGTTGCCTGCTCGCCGACAATAGCGACCTCGGTAGAGGCAGCTGAGTCAACTTCCATGGCGGAATGGCCAGATGCCTCCTTAGCTTGTGAGCTTGTCGGGGCAGACGAGGGCTTGACGGAGGGAGTGAAAGGGGCGATGGCGGGAGATGCGTCGCGATGCAGCATGTCCTTAATGGTTCTAGAAGCCCCCAATGTTTTAGAGGTCTTCTTCAAGCTGGTCGTAGCTTTTTTCCTGAAACGTGCAAAATGCATAAGTACAGGAGCAAGACATATAAATAGACAATGTCGGAGAGAAAGAAACTTACACAAGAGGGGGTGCTTTGGCAAAGGGGATCCCAGTAACTTTTCTCTTCTCCGCCTCCAGGGCGGCGGTAGTCTTCTTGGAGGCTCCACCCTCCGTCATCTTCCTCTTGCCTCCGTCGGCAGCGTCAGAGGTGGATCTCTTCCGCTTTCGCGCCAATGGAGCATCGTCATCGGACACGACGGTGACTTCCTTCATCTTTGGATCATAGATTTGAGGAGCCATGATGTCCTCATCTATGTCGCTAAGCTGTAAGGTGAAGAACCACCGTGTTAGAGGGGATAACATTTGCTAGACAGAAGAACTGGAGTATATGTCATACATGGAAAATAAACAACTACCTTTGGGCACTTGCCGTCTACGAACATGTCGTAGGTGATGGTGAAGCCACGCTTCTTGTCCTTCACCTTGACGATGTCCTTAAGACGGAGCTTGACGGAGTCGCTCGAGAAATTGTCCACGGAGATGCGGAGGCTATCCCTTCTATCGCTGGTATACTCGTGCATTAGCTTCGCGCGGTGCTGTAGAGGTTGGATTCGCCTGATGAACCAGCACATGGCTAGGTCCAAGCCGGTCAAACCCATCTCTACGAACCACTCTATCTGCCTTATGGCGCGGGAAGCATCGAGGTCGGACGGAAGGGAGGCATGGGATCTCCATGATGAGGCTTCGGCGGCGGCTCCATCGATGAAGTCCGGGTACGTTACTTCTCGACCGGCCAGAGGGATATCTGGGCCGTAGAAGTAAGTACGCTACCAGTTCTTGCAGGACTCGTGGCCGACGATGTCGGGGAACCGCCGGCCAGGACGGATCTTGAAGCTTATGGTGACACAATTTCTAAGTTCCTCCTTACTGGCTCCGGCTTCACGCTTGACGGTGGAGAAATACATGAAGAGATCTAGTATAGGCTTAATCCCTAAGTAACCCTCACAGAGCACCGCGTAATTGCTAAGCGCTAGAATGCTATTGGGAGAGATGTTTTGGGGCTGGACTCGATAGTGGTTCAAGACAGAAAGGAAGAAGTTAGAGATGGGCAGGGAGACGCCACGTACCAATTGGGATTTGAGGTACACCTTTTATCCGGCTTGGGGAGAAGGTGTCACCTCGCCGACCGGCGCCGCCCACCAGGCGAGCCCCTCCGTCGCAGGGAAGTAGCCCTCGGCGATCAGCTCCTTGATGTCCGTGATGTTCGAACCGCGCCAATCGCCCTTGTGGGAGTCGAGTTCCTCCTCCAGCGGCTCCAGTGCCGCTGGATTATGGTCGCCACCGGTGGACTCAACCACCGCCGAGACGGGGATGACCAGACCCTCTGGGAGCACGACGACGGAGCTCGCCGGCTTCGCCGCGGCTTCGCTCGACGCCGCCATCGAGGGAGAAGAGCTGCTACTGGCCATTGTGCGGGTTTGGAGGTGACTGGCGAGAATTGGAGCTAGGTTTTTTTCGCGAAGATTGCGCGTAGAGCTCGAGGGGGCGCTCGCTGGAGGAAGAAACGATGCGAGGAGAGAATAGGGTGAAAAGTAAAAAAGTTCCACCGCAGTTACTATTTATGATCTCCAGCATCAAGATTCGTGCAGCTTGATCGGATAGTTGCCGCGTAGATGACGTGTACGCGAGCGTGTGCGGAAATTTTGCCACGTCCCAACCGTCGCCGCCAACGGTTCGTATCGCTCGCGTGGGAAAATCGGACATGATTGCGTTCTCTGCATGTGTGAGTTACGAGGCGTCGCTGACCTACGCCTACGTCGCCCTAGCTGACAAAGGCAGATGAGCCGTCACATTGGAAGTTCCGGCATGGACGGATCCAGTCCGGCTACGGAAGAGTACGGTGGAAGATTCAGCATTTCTCCGACTTACATATTGAAGACGGTGAAAACCTTGCAGGGTTCTTTAGGAGAACTACAAGATATTGCTTAACGATTTGCCGACATCCATCTAGACGGATCATTCAACGTGAAGAGGCAAGACGACGCAAGATCTCGGAGTTCTCCGGGGGCTACTTTGGGGATATGATATATGGGTATCCTCATAGCATGTCTCCTATCCGGATAACCCGGGTGGCCCACAGTTGGTAGCATGGCCCATGGCTTGCTAGGCGGCCTAGTTAGATGGATCCAAAAGGGAGGCCCATATCGGATAAATAAAGGCTACGGTTGGCGTCACCGACGTACCCGGAGCCTTGGAGTGCAAGATACACAAGAGTAGTAATAGACGGTGTAGGACTCTGTAACCTGTCCGGCTAGGACTTTTCCATGTAATCCTAGGACGAGGCGACTATATAAGTCAGGCCTATGGGAGCCTTTAGGGCACAACTTCAGACAACCAAGTAGCGATTAGCATACACCTCGCACAGCGAACCTATCACCGTAACTCGGCGAATTGCCCTTATAGTGATTTATAGCAGGAGTAGGATTCCGCCACCGTTGTGGGATCTGAACCTGGGTAAGCTTTGTTACCTCGTACCCGTCAACCGTCCGCCTTCCCCCACGTCTCTAAACACGCACTGTGAGGACCCTCCATGGCGTACTCGTCGGCAATACCACGACACCTACCAAGGTCTAACACACGGAGAACAAGCGAGGGATTCAAGTTTTAGACACGCCATTCATTTAGTCAGCTGCACGAGTTCAAAACGGTCATTTTTAGGCACTCAAATACTCAAGAGTCCAAATGCTCGGTTCCGCACGTTCACAAAATTGAGCAAAAATCACGCTCTCGAAAGGGGCATATGAATTCTTTGTACACTGCGCGACCCAACCGAGAGTGGCCATGCCATATGGCAGGTGATGCCAGCGCACTGAAAATCACACCGCCTGCTCCTAGAATTTGCGATCAGAAGGATCGTGTCAAAGACGAGCAACGGGAGAACATTATCCTATTATAATTTCCAAAGTTCACACTCGAGCACCGACATGGCCCATGAAGTGGAACGATGTGGAAAGGGCGAGCAAGGGGGCACCGAAATCCTAGAATTGCAAGAAAATTTCTATATATTGACGATAATTATATTGTTCACCCCGTTTACAAAACCAAAGAGTGCCACAACTCAAAGTGACGATGATTTCTGTATAATTATATTGTCATGCTGTCTTTGTATGTTTACCATGACGTCGTTCTGTGCCGTGAGTTTTGTGCCAGGGAGCCACAGCAAATATCGCTTTGCCGTGTTAAAGCCCACGGCAAAGAATCGATGCACGGCAGCCAGGAATGGGAAGCTACGCCGATGGCCAAACGTCGGGGCCGTCGGCGTAGCCATCGTCCAGGCCAGTCCTGCCAAGCAGTCGTCAGCGTAAAATTGCCCTCGGCATATTATATGCTACGCCGAGGGCTGCTCTTGGCGTAGCTATTTTTTATTTTATCTCATTAAACTTTGAAAAATCATAACTAAATCATTCTAATTCGGAAAAATACAAATAATATATCAAAAATTGCAAAAAAATAAGACATATCTATCTACACTCAAATATTACACATTTATAAATAAAAAATTAAGTAAAACATAAAACATTATATATAGTTTAAAACGGGCATAAAAAATTCAAAAACGATCGAAACAATGCGAAACCTTCGCGTGGTGTTATATTATGTGACATAGTTAGAAGGAAAAATATCAAACTTGGTATATTGATTATGTCTCAAAGAAACCTTCACAAAATAATCTATCTCATTCGAGGTTTCTTGGCTTTCGGATCAAATGACCAATGTTATGGTTAGAATCAAGACATAGTTTGTGATAATGTGACCATATTGTGCATACACATGCATCATGGGATGGCGAACAATGTTACAGGAGGAAGTTTTCCTTTTCGTCACACCAAAAAGCCATTTCCCATTTTTCGAGCATAAAAAATGGACGGTTTTGTGAAGCAACCACCAAATGGCTAATTCAAAATACTACCACCACATTTTACAAAAATACTATACCACCTTATACGGACAATATACCAACAGGGGGATCCGAAACCTTTCCGTCCACCTTTGGTGAAAAAGACAAATTCCTGCCGAATCGGTAGGAAGTGGATCAGGTATGAACTACAAGTACATGATCCGATGCTCATTTTTTTTACAAAAATTATTTTTAGGTTCACAATATGCTATTTTTATCAAAGATCCAATGCAAGTTTAGCGAGACTCGGCCTGAGCTAAGAATCTTTATGTCCGCTGTTCGACAAAGTTTGGCGATAGTTTAAAACGGGCATAAAAAAATTCAAAAACGATCGAAACAATGCGAAACCTTCGCGTGGTGTCATATTATGTGACATATTTATAAGGAAAAATAGCAAACTTGATATATTGATTATGTCTCAAAAAAACGTTCACAAAATGACCTATCTCGTTCGAGGTTTCTTGGCTTTCGGGTCAAATGACCAATGTTATGGCTAGAATTAAGGCATAGTTTGTGATAATGTGCCTATATTATGCATACACATGCATCATGGGATGGCGAACAATGTTGAAGGGGGAAGTTTTCCTTTTCGTCGCACCAAAAAGCCATTTTCTATTTTTCGAGCATAAAAAACGGACGGTTTTGTGAAGAAACCACCAAATGGCTAATTCAAAATAATACCACCACATTTAAAAAAAAATACTATACCACCTTATATGGACAATGTCCCAACAGGGGGATCCGAAACCTTTCCGTCCACCTTTGGTGAAAAAGACAAATTCCTGCCGAATCGGTAGGAAGTGGGTCAGATATAAACTACAGGTACATGATCCGATGCTCATGTTTTTTTACAAAAATCATTTTTAGATTCACAATATGCTATTTTATCAAAGATCCAATGCAAGTTTTCCTTTTCATCGCACCAAAAAGGCATTTTTTCATTATCCGAGCGTAAAAAGGGGATTTTCTAAAGCAACCACCAAATAGCTAATTCAAAAACGGAGGGTTTATGATTAGTTGATATGGATATCATATTTGGATTCCTCTCATTTTTCTGATCAATTTAGACATATTATTTGTTGAATTTCGATTTACAGATTTAAAGATATTAAATATTCTATATTAAATAGAAAAATACAAAAAAATAAAATTATTATATTTTTATTTGAATTCAATAATATTTTTACTTATTCATTAATATTTACGTAAATAATTGTTTGTAATTTCAAAAAATATAAAAATGGGACATGATGATATAAGAGTTAATAGGATTGATATCATAGTATTGACACCAATGTATGAATTACTTTGCGGAAACGAATTTTGAAGGAACGAGGAAGTTAATCGTGCTGAAGCTAGAGTAGTATTAGGATGGGTGACCTGCTGGGAAGTTTGACTAAGACTAAAATTTAATCAAGTATTAAGTATAATTAGTGTTAAAAATGTTCAAAGTAGGAGATTAACAAGTGAAACAATTCAAAGAATAAAAAAATAAGAAAAAATTACTTTTTTTGAAAAAAATATATATTTTTTAAAAAAAGTATGTTTTTGCAACCGGCCGACAGACTATGCCGACGGCCGCTACGCCGACGACAAAGCCCTCGGCGTAGCATACGCCGACGGCATTTCGATACGCCGAAGGCTTGAGTGTGCTCCGCCGAGAAAGATCTTGCCGAGGAGGCTACGCCGAGTATAGCCATCGGCGTACCATACGTCGAGGGTATTTTAGCCTACGCCGACGGTCTTTTTCCCTCGGCGTAGCGCGCGCGTCCCGTAGTGGCAGCTATTTTCCGGTAGTGTACGGCGTCTACAGTGTCGTCGTGTTTTCTTTATAGTATTAGTGAAGTTGCTCGATCTCTTGAATCAAGTGCATGTTTCTATTTTTGGAGCAAATATAATGGCGCTCAACTGAAGCGAAAAGAGCAGATCGATGGCGAACAAAAGCTAGTCAACGTACCAATATCTTTGCCCGAACAGATCGCCGTGGTGCAGGTCCGAGTTGGGCTTTTTTTCTTCTTCCTCCTCCTCTTGGACGTGGCTATGGTAGTGAGGGACGGAGCTCCACGGGCTGTCGTCCAAGACGCTGCGGAACCGGCTCCTGAGGAACGTGGCGGCTTCGTGCGCTGCCGCCTGCCTGGCCGCCCTGGCCGATGGCCGGCGCTGCGTGAAACTCCAGTCCTGGTAATTGCGAAATGCCGCTGTCTTCTTAGGGACGGAGATCCGCACGGTCACGCGTGACCGGCCGCCTGCTTTGCGCTTCTTGTGGGTTGTGTACGAGGGCTGGACCCTTGCTCCCAGGCAGTTGGCCACGTCCTGCAGCTGCCGCTCCTCCCACGACGACGCCTCGTGCGCCGGCGGTTCCATAGCGCTGCTGTGCGGGAAGCGCTGTGCCGTCACGCACAGCCAGGTCCCGCTCCCGCTCCCGCCGTATGATGGTTCGGGTGGCTGGTATGTACGGAGGCAGCCGTTACGCACGTCGTAAGATTGCAGCTGCCGAAAAGGTCGCCGGCGGCACGTCGTAAGCGACGACCAAGTAAAAAAATAGCGTGCTATTTCTTTTGTTATAGCGTGCTAATAACGCGCTATTTTTCAAAATAGCGTGGGTAAAAGAATATAAAAAATAAGGACTAGCATGTATTTCTAGGAATTTCAACAGCTATTTTTTTAAGTAATACATGCATAACCAATTAACTAGCAGTGGCAAATGACAAAGTTTGCTTGACATCCGGTGCAAGACAAATTAGAGGACAAGACCTGCGTTAGGTCAGCTCACTAGTCGAGAATTTAAGATGCGCGTTCTCCTGGTGCTTCACTGTGTCTGGTGGACGTGCCAAGAAGAGAGGTGGTTGACCGGCTGGACCTGGAGGAGACGGGCGTTGCAGTCTATTAGCAGCCGCCACCGTCATGTGAGGAGGGAGAACTAGAAAATAGGGTTGAGTTGACATATATTTAGATGTAGAGTGTTGGGCGTGTTAGAGTCGTGGGCTCAATGGGCTTATGGGGTGACGCTATATTCATAGATTTTCTTAGCGGCGCTATTGCGTTGTGACGTTATAGCGTATTTAGCGCCGCTAAAACGTAATTAGCATTATAGCGAGCAGATTTTGCATAGCGTAGCGTTCGCGTCCCAAATATGCTATAGCGACGCTATAGCGAAGAAATAGCGCGCTATTTTTTTCCATGGCGACGACACGTTCTTCTCGTCGTCGACGAAGCAAATCTGGTTCTCTCTGATCTTGCCGCCCGAGGAGGATGCGTCGACGACGGCGAAAGCGTCACAACAGGCGTCGCCGACGAAAACAGCGTGCCCGCCAAAGTCCTTGGCCTGTTCCAGCCGCTTCCGCTTGTTGGTCGTCGTCGTCTCACCGTCGAGGCCCATTGCAAACACCCCGATATTGGAGGTGAAGTGTGTGCAGCCGGGCACGCGGTTTCTCCCGAAGGCCCTACCGACAATGTGCAGCCTCCCATGGAGGACAACCAGGTTCAGCTTGGCATTGCCTAAATAGTTGCGCCCGACATAGTCAGACCCGGGTGGCCTCCACGGCCTACCACGGTGGAGGTCGCCACTTTGGAAGACGTGGATGCGGGCGTCTGCGTCCAGCGCATGGAGTTTCCCCTTGAAGAATATGATGTCTTGCAGCTCCATCGCCTTGGTCATCGTCCGCCAAGAGCCCCCTTGCCCTGCACGGCACACCAAGATCTTGCTTAGCCTTAGTTTCATTCCATCGGCGGTGTCGTCGTCATTGTAAAGGATGGCGGCAACCGTGCAGCTCTTCGAGTCCGGCGCCGACGACAAGACGAACTTAATCATCGCCTTTTTCTTCCGCCGCGGCAGCTTGATCCGCTCCATGGTAAAAGCGTTCAGTAGGAAGGGTCGGCCTGTTGGCGGCACGAGGGCGAGCCAGTCGCCAAAGGATCCTCGGCAAACGGCAGAGGCTGTATCCTCGGGCAGAGGGACGCGATGGATGGAGGCGTCCTGCAGGCTGACGCAGTGCCCGGGGGCGACCAGCCATGGCATGGGAGGACGCGGATGAGCAAGCTCGGCGGCGCGCCATGACTGGCACACGCCCCGGAAACGGACGCGGTCGCCGAAGGACGGAGTGAGTCCGTCGAGGATGATGCTGAGCAGATCGTGCGGGAGTGCGGACCATGGACGGCGGTGCCGCCTCGCTCGTTTCTTGGCCGGTGGCATGATGGGGATCGCCGCCGAGCGAGGCTGAAGAGGCGAGAGATCGAAACAGATCTTGTAAAGCAACCCAACTCAAACGGAGAAAAATTCTATGGGACCTGGTCCACAATCCGATCAGCGTGGACCAACTCCACAAACTAACACGTGGCCTTCCGGATCTCAAAGCAACACGGCCCAGTTATCTCGTAGACTCAGAATCCTATACGTATACGTCTCCCGGTCCGGCGCCTTGCCTCGTGTACGACTACCATATACACAGCCCCGACGGTTTCTCTCGATCCTAAAACCTCTCGCGGCACGATTAGACCATCTCCGGCAGCGCGATCAGGTCATCTCCGGCGGCGCGGCACGGCGGCATCACGGTAAATCAGCTGCTGCCTGCTTCCCCGATCAGGCCGTACAAGGAGGATCGGCAACGACGTACGACTTCCACGACAAGGCAATGGAGGGATTTTCCTCTCGATCGATGGACCATCCTCTCCCGGTGAATGAGAACATACATCTTCGTAATGACTTTTGACTAATTCATTCATAGTCTGCTCACTAGTTGAGTCCTGGCAGATTGGCGACGACTCCGAATGGATAGAAGGGGTCACCGACGTCGTGGTATTGGACTCGCCATCCAGGCAAAGGTTGGAGGACATGCCCTTGACCAGTGAAACAATAGGAGAGACTAGCGGCTTGCCGACGACGCCGATGAAGGTCACGGACGGAAGCAGCAAACCCATGAATGATGCCAATATGGAGTCGCTTCATGGTGATCTGGTAAATTTTACTCGCTCATATCCTTGTTGTTTGTTAGGCAATATCAGTTCAGCAGGCGTATGTAATGTTCAGCTAGAGAAACAGAATCATGCGCATGGGCATGGACACCGTCCACTTGAATATATGCTGCCACCAGTATTCCAGCTGATACAGTAGTTTGTATATCCTTTTAAATACTCCACATGCTGAAAATACAAATGCTTGACCAACAATTAATCTTACTCTTACAGGCTGATAATGAGAATACATCATCTCAGCAGATTGTTCCAAGAGTCGGGATGACTTTCCAATCTGAAGAAGAGGCATATAAATTTTATAATTCGTATGCTAGAACTAAAGGATTCAGTATAAGAAAAGTGCACAAAAAACATAGAGCCGATGGGACTTTATGTTCTAGATATTTAGTTTGCAGCAATGAGGGAATGAAGGCTACTCATGGAACACATGTAACAAAAAAAGAACGAGCTACTACAAGGACTTGTTGCTCTGCTCGTGTTCAGTTCACCATCAGTCGGGAGGGTATATGGAACATTCAGAAAGTTGTGCTTGATCATAATCATGGTCTTGTAACTCCGGATAAGTCACACATGCTTATATCGCAGCGGAAATTGGATGACGCTGATCGTCACATGATTAACCAAATGCGGACATCTGGAATAAGGCAATCTGAAATATATAATTTCTATGAGAAATGGTATGGTGGAGCTGACAGTGTGCCTTTTATAGAAATGGATTGCAACAATTACATAGGCACTGAGCACAAGAAGTATTTGGAATCCAAAGATGCGCAGACACTATTGGATTATTTGAAGAGCAAACAAGTCGAGGACCCATCCTTTTTTTTATGCTACGCTGCTAGATCAAGAGACTGGTAGGATAATGAATTTCTTCTAGACAGATGGACAAGCTATCATGGATTATTCTGTATTTGGAGATGCTGTTTTGTTCGATACCACTTTTTCAACAAACAAGTTTGAGATGCCATTTGCTCCACTGTTTGGTGTTAACCATCACAAACAAACAATCTTTTTTGGCGCAGCATTGTTGTTTTATGAAAGCGTGGAATCATTCAAATGGCTTTTCAGAACCTTCTTACGAGCTATGTCTGGTAAGCAGCCTGAAACAATATTCACTGATCAGTGTGCTGCTATTATCAATGCAATTGGAGCAGTTTTTCCAAATGCCAAACATCGTCTTTGTTTGTGGCATTTGTACCAAAATGCTGTTAAACATCTTAGTCATGTTATAAGTGATCATCCGGAGTTTCTTTCCGAATTCAAGAAGTGTGTATATGAAGATAGGTCAATAGCACAGTTTGATAATAGATGGAATGAGCTGCTGGTTACATATAAACTTGAAACAAATAAATGGATGAACAATCTATACAAGTTGCGTGAGAAGTGGGCTACTGTTTATCGTCGAGATTCCTTCAGTGGAGATATGACATCTACTCAAAGGAGTGAAGAGATGAACAATGTACTCAAGCAAACATTTCGCAAAAAACTCTGCCTTTCAGAATTATTAGAAGCATGTGAAAAGTGTGTCACTCGTCTCCGACGCAAAGAGAAGTATGAGGACTTCATGTCACGCCATACCAACCCAATACTCTACCTACCCCACCTACCGTTGTTGAAGACCGTAGCTAAATCATACACAAGGACCCTCTTTTCTGAATTTGAAGAAGAATTCAAGAGGCAATTTAATTTGGCGTGCAACATGTTGTCAAGTGATGGCACAACTATCACTTATAAGGTGACATCCTTTTATTACAAGGATGATGAAGCCATCGTGACGCTCGACCCCAACACTTTGGACATATATTGCTCCTGCAGGTTGTATGGTTGTGTAGGTAAGCCAACCTATAAATGTTCCATCGCTTCAATAATATTGCTGCCTTGGAGTTATTTTAAAAAATGTTTCTGTTTGTAGGTATCTTGTGCAAGCATGCTCACAAAGTTTTCACATGCTGCAATATTGTCACTCTACCCAATCAATATATCATGAATAGATGGACAAAATATGCAAAGAAACATGTTTTTACTTCTAAACCTACTGACAATGATAGTTTAGAATCCATCTTCGCTCATACTTCTCGAAAGATGATCTCCCTTGCATTGAAGTGTAAACCTTCAAAGGAAGTTCTTGCGCATGTAAACGATGGTATTGACAAATTAGCTTCTGAAGTGGATGAATTACTTAGCACGCTAAGCTTGGAAGAAGCTAAGGAGCCTGAAAGTTTTCTTGAATTGCCTGAAGATATTGCCAACACAAGGGTATCATTTAAAGCTCCTACACGAATAAAAGGCCCCATGCAGGAAAGATCAAAAGGAGTACTTGAGGGAGCAAAGAAAGGCAAAAAAAATACTGCATCAAGTAAAGGCAATAAAAATACTACATCAAAGACATGTAGTTCTTATTTTTCTAGCATGAATAAAAATAAATAGTTTATCTCGGTTTGCATATCTTATACACACAATATGTTCAGGGAAGGGAAAAAAGGACCCAAAGAAGCCAGAACCAAAGGAATCCACCGTGGATGATTTTGTACCTTTTGAACATCCTGTAAGATTAATGGATTTCACAACCTCTTCCATTAGCTTATTAACCTAGGCAAGCAATCTAATTTCTTTCTGTTTTTTTTACATAGGGACCTCTGCATCTCAATGATTCTACTACTACATTTGGTGGGTACACGTGGGCCTTTGCTCCGCCTGTCTTAGGTGAGTATACAAGATTAATGCTTCAAGCTCAGGGGGATGGCGCCACATCGACCATTGCTCGTCAATTAGATTTTACCGAAGGAGCTAGTACAACCGGTTTCAGTGCTCATGATCATCAGCAGCAGTAGCATGTTATTTGATCATGACCGGTAGCAGCAGCATGTTATTCTTTTACCAACAAGTGTGTTAGTACTTTGTAAGGATCCTACATGATGTCCCTCTGATATGTAAACTATCTAGTACTTTATATGAGAGCATTCTTCTGAATTTCTTACAAGGAAATAGTAGTAACTCAGATGCATCTTCTACAGCTACAGCCTAAGAATGTGAAAAAGAAAAAGGGGTGTCTCGATGCATTGTTGAGCAAACAATGCAACATGCATCTCAATATAATAAACCATTGTTCTGTTTCTAGTAGCTAGCCAAATACTCATGTAGACTGCTGTAATAAATATGTCACGGTCCAAAAAAAATCTGAATATTTCTCCTTTGCCTGCACGAAATTGTATCATGTGATAGAAACAGAACAAGAGAATATAAAATAAACTTGATACTTTCATTTATTGATTCAGAGTTACAGCACAAGAACATGAGCCAGTAAAATGTCTCCTGATGAGCCAGTAAAATGTCTCCTGATGAGCCAGTGCTCAGTATCAGCAAAAGGAACAAAAGTTCAGATATCTTCTGAACTTATGAACTACAATAGACATGACAGAGTCATACAACAGCACGGACCATCTTCAATCAAGTCTAACAAACTAGTGTCCTTGATTTGATTTCTGCTGGCAAATCATCTGGGCTCCTTGTGACACCTCGTCCGTGCTCCTGAATCGAGCGACCGCGGACAGAGCAGGGCGGCAGCATCTCGGACGCCAACCGATCAGGTGCGGCAAGGTTGCCGGCGTTGTTGTTGAGCTTGACGACCTCGCGGCCGCTGAGGATGGCGTCTAGAACTAGGGCCCAAGCACCATGGATGGCAGCATATCTTCAAGTGGACGGTGTCCATGCCCATGCGCATGATTCTGTTTCTCTAGCTGAACATTACATACGCCTGTTGAACTGATATTGCCTAACAAACAACAAGGATATGAACGAGTAAAATTTACCAGATCACCATGAAGCGACTCCATATTGGCATCATTCATGGGTTTGCTGCTTCCGTCCGTGACCTTCATCGGCGTCGTCGGCAAGCCGCTAGTCTCTCCTATTGTTTCACTGGTCAAGGGCATGTCCTCCAACCTTTGCCTAGATGGCGAGTCCAATACCACGACGTCGGTGACCCCTTCTATCCGTTCGGAGTCGTCGCCAATCTGCCAGGACTCAACTAGTGAGCAGACTATGAATGAATCAGTCAAAAGTCATTATGAAGATGTATGTTCTCATTCACCGGGAGAGGATGGTCCATCGACCGAGAGGAAAATCCCTCCATTGCCTCGTCGTGGAAGTCGTACGTCGTTGGCGATCCTCCTTGTACGGCCTGATCGGGGAAGCAGGCAGCAACTGATTTACCGTGATGCCGCCGTGCCGCGCCGCCGGAGATGACCTGATCGCGCTGCCGGAGATGGTCTAATCGTGCCGCGAGAGGTTTTAGGATCGAGAGGAAACCGTCGGGGCTGTGTATATGGTAGTCGTACACAAGTCAAGGCGCCGGACCGGGAGACGTATACGTATAGGATTCTGAGTCTACGAGATAACTGGGCCGTGTTGCTTTGAGATCCGGAAGCCACGTGTTAGTTTGTGGAGTTGGTCCACGCTGATCGGATTGTGGACCAGGTCCCATAGAATTTTTCTCCCAAACCCGTCAAATAAATAGGAGTTATCTTGCCCGCATTGGACAAGATTTGTTTGGTTTTTCTTTTAAAAACAATAAATGGGTCTAGAAGACCCTAGAAGCTGCATTATAGAAAAACGTGGCAGGTACAATATGCAAAGAAGCCCTTAGCAACAAACACACTATAAACCCTAGAAATTACAGATAAGGGCTTCTTCAATACAAAAACCGCCCCAGGACAAAAGAGAAAAATGCAATCAAGTCCTCGGGCATCTCCGCCACCGTTTTCCGGCAACCTCCAGATGACAGAGTTGGCGAGGTCGTGGAGGTTTCTTCCTCGTGACACTCCCCAAGGCGGAGAAGAAGCAAAGCCGTCGGCCATCTCGCTCTCTCCGGGGATGAACCACTTGTCGAGGGCGAGGTGTCGAGCTCCGGCGCAAAGCTTCGGTGTAGGGCCTCCACTCCGGCGATGCATGTGATCCAACTGATCAAACCTTGCCCACTAGTGGCCACCACTCACTCTTAAGGTCTCGTTTGGAAGACAGGTTGCCCTACCTAACCGGCGTTAATTTCGGCGTTAGTAGTGTGAGTTGCTACCTCGTATATATATTGCATCAAATGAAATGAAAAGGGCAGCCACGAGGGTATGAGTAAAGGCAGAAACGAGGCCTTGTTCACGGCAGCAATCACATGTTCATATGCTTTTAGTGGGAATCTTATTAAAGATGCATGGGAGCATATGGATTGATTTGTATTCAACATGGAATTGTTACCTCATGCTTATTACCTATTTTCGCCCAGATTTATCTATCTATCTATTATATACTAAAAGCAATATAAGACTGTTTTTCGAGACACCAGGTTGATCCACATCATCTATATTATCTCCGATCGTTGGATCTAAAATTTGTGGTTCAGCTTTAATAAAAGATAAGTAGTAACGTAACCGTGTAAATCTGTTTGACACGTGGTATTTGACACATTAAACGTTTGAGGGTCTTCCGTACGTAAACAATATTTAATCGACACAGTTGCCAGAAAAACGAATATTTGATCGACTCTCCTTTACGTGAACACTCGATATTGATTTTTATCCCTTTTTTTTAAATCATCCAGACGTATCCCAAGAGGACTCTGGCAGCCTACAGAAAAAAAGAAGTGCGTCGCATTGACATGCTCAGACGTATCCCAATAGGCCTTTGGCAGCATCTAAACGAAAAAATTACTACATACAGTTTCGTATGCTAAATAAAAGTTGATCCATGGAGTTGACCTACGCCTACTAAAAGCATGGTATGGAGATTAAAAAAGAGTCGCCCCATTAGGCCATTATCCGACATAGGCCAAAATTACATGGAGTATTAACAAGATTTGCCTTTTGTTTTACACTATGCTAATGAACTCTGAAAACATAGAAAAAGAAGGAAGGAACCTTCGCCCAACCTATTACAACGATACCAATCTTTCAGCACTTGGAGATTTGTCAACAAAATCGATCTAGCTACTACCGCGAGTTGTCGGCCGGTAATGTGGCTGGAAGACGTGAATACTGCATTCGATTCATCGCGGCCAGACTCCATGAATCGTATGTATTAATATTCTTCTTGCTCCACCAGGCCATGCCCCTGGGTCTAATTCAGATGTGCCTCCACGCTGGCAAGGGCCGTCAGCTTGATGGGTCCATGGTGTCATGACATGCATACGTAAGCTGTTACGCACACACGGGAGCAAATTTGAATAGATGAAACCCATTGGCAACAATTTGATACCCGACCAGGTATGTGCACATAGCTCTGTTCATGCACCAATTTTCTCTGCGTACGACTCTGGCTAACTAATTAAAATCAACATAAGATTTTATTTCAAGAGTATGTTGGCGCATACTTTCATGACGCCCATTCGTCTATATATCCCTAACATTTTATGTCCACACAGTAGTTACTTTCATTTGTCCGATCCTCTATAAAACTTCGAGCTGTTTAGATCGAAGTGAAGTCAAGGTTTTTCTATTTTGATTATAGGTTAAAATTTTAGAAACAGAGAAAGAAACCAAGTGCGTAGATTTTTCTCTTATACTACCTTGGTACTGCCTCTGTCCTCGGATACAAGGCGCACACAAATTTGAGGGTTACCTTTAACCATCATTTTTAGCCAATAATATATGGATTATTTGATATATAAACTTATACAAATGTATTCATATTCAAAGTATGTTTCTGATTGTAAAATTTTAAAATATGTTTTACATATTGTTTGTGAAACTGATGGTAAAATTTAGGATACGATAAACTAAGATGCATTGTAATTTTGGATAGAGCCAGCAATAGCATACCGTAATGTTTTTTAAATAGCCTTTTCCAGGCACACCAATATCTGAAGGAACAATAGTACTAAAACATAAATAGTTTTAAAACGTGGTTCCATAGGCATATACAATATCTAAGGCGATAAGTTTAGAGACCTTGAGATACTACATGTTTTAATAGAAAATTAAAATATTTTATATGAAACATCTGGAGTTGAAATAATAATTGTTCAGATACAAATAGATGGGCCACAATTTTGCTAAAGAACAGAAGTGCATGGTATGCATTTTATGTACCTATCTATGCCACATATAAACAATGGTTTATCATCACTTTTGTACTTCCATGTATTGGTTTAATGTTACACAATATAGACCTTTAGTTGTGTAACAATTTTAGGAGCTCGAAATAAGATGAATTTTCATGTTAAGTATACACATATGGCTTTCGAGTGTCGAATAAAATTTACTACTACAATTATTGTTAGTCCAATTTTTCTCCTATATGCAAATCTCTTCATTTTATCATGAAGCAAAGAGAGTCGTGTAGTAACAAAAGATATATCGGCTCATGAAATTAAGTATAATTGATAAAGCTTCTTTTGCAAGCTATCACATTTTTTGTAAATAAAAACAAAACAATGATAACAATGAATTAAATGTTTAGCGCCCTATCATTTTCTAAAGAAACTATGTCATGCTAAAAGTCTAGCCCGAGCCAATTTCAAATATGAAAAATCAAGTTTAGATTTGTTTGGTGTCATATCATGACATAGAAGAGCTAGAATTCTCCATATCATTCACCCCACTGTACATCTATAGATTAAGTTTTCTACTTGACCGGTATCTACGTGTCATCTTATCATTTTATAATATCTATGTTGCATATAAAAATGGTTTATGATCACTATTATAGTTTCATGTATTGGTATAATATTACACAATAGACCTTTAGTTGTGTAATAATTGTAAGAGCTTCAAATGAAATGAATTTTCATGATAAGTATACACATATGACTTTCGAGTGTCCAATAATATTTACTTCTACAATTATTGTTAGTCTAGTTTTTCTCCTATGTGCAAACCTCTCAAATTAATTATGAAGCAAAGAAATAGTGTAGTAACAAAATATATATGGGCTCATGAAATGAAATATAATTGATAAAGCTTCATTTGCAAGCTATCATTTTTGTAAATAAAAAAACAATGATAAGAAGGAATTAAATGTTTGGTGCCATATCATTTTCTAACGAAACATCTGGCCGCAGTTCGTCGGCTAACCTTGCTTTTACTGCCACTATCCATGCCGAGCGTGGCGGCCGGCCAACCAGCCGCAGGGTGAATGCTTCATGAAACGTATTTGTACATATCCTTCATATAGCACAACGGGCGAAGACTGATACACCGACGGTCAGGCTCCGTCGGCATAGCTCCAGAATCCCGTCACGTAGTGTGCGACGACGGGCTGCCATCGATGTACTAGCATATAGGTGTAACCCCTCTATCCGTCGGTTAGAAAAGCCGTCGATGGATATTGCCGTCGTCGTATACCATATGGGTCCCATCTAGATGACTAACGGTCGTTTGGCTAAATTATTTCAAAAAAAATTCAAATGTTTTTTTTTCAACTTTCTTTTAAAATTATTTAACTCGTTAATCTCATAAAAACACGTTTAATTTTAGGTACACTTACTCTTAAGTTAAATTGTACTCTAATCAAACTTTTCGATCGGTCATCCATCCTAACACTACTTTATCCCCAGCATGTTTAACTTCTCCATTCCTTCCACATAAGCTTCCGACAAAAAATTAAAACTTATTGTCAATACTATGATATCCATCCTATAAACCATTAGACTATAATGTTAGACGTCTTTATTTTTTAGATTCCATACAATTATTTAAGCAAACAAAAATAAATAAGTAATAATAATCTTGGATTCAATTAAAAATAAAATAAATTATATTTATTTTGCCTTTTTCCATTTAATATTGAATAATTCATATCTACAAATCCGTAAATCGCAATTCGAAAAATAATATATTCAAATCGATCATAAAAAGGAGAGGAATCCAAATATGACAAACCTATTATCTAATTAATTATGTATCGTATCTTTTTAACACTAGACCAACCGAAACTATGTCAGGATTTATCAAACATTCTGTTTTTGGCACTCAAAAAAACAGAAAATGGTTTTTTGGTGCGATGAAAAGGAAACGTTGCATTGAATCTCTAATAAAATAGCATATTATGAACCTAAAAATGATTTTTAAAAAAATCATGAGTATCAGATCATGTACCTATAGTTCAAATCTAACTCACTTTATACCGATTCGGCAGAAATTTGTCTTTTTCACGAGGGATGAACAGAAAGGTTTCAAATACCCCGGTAAGGACATTTTCCATGCAAGATGGTCTATTATTTTTGAAAAATAGGGTCATATCATTTTGAAACTTTCATTTGGTGGTTCCTTCACAAAACAGACAATATGTTATATGAAAGTATTTGTATTATATTTTTTTTAAAACAAAAATATGTAATATTTGAGTTTATATAGATAGAGCTTATTTTCTAGACTTGACACTATTGCTTTGCCGTTAGCCTAATCCCTACGCCGACGGCATTTGCTACGTCGACGGCTGTCGTCAGCCTATCCATACTACGTCGGTGGCAAAACTGGGCCGACGACCGCGTGGGCTGGCTGACGAGCCCAGGCAACTGCGCCGACGGGCTCAGCCTTTTGCCGTCGGCGTATAAAAAGATCGTAGGCGTATTAGGTTATTCCTGTAGTGTAGTGTCAAAAGGAGCGAGAAAAATGCAAGATCCGGCAATTTTTGGAGCACCATGCATCCATGAAGATGTATTGATCCATGGAAATTAAAACTTGCCTCATGCACGCAACAAGACACTAAAAGCCAGGTATCACGTTTACTTTGAGATCCATCTATTTTATTTTCAATACAATGTATATCTATCAAGATGCAAAAACAACTAATATAGCGCAATCGCAAATTGCTTTATTGCAAAGTTTCAACGTTATTGTATATAAATGTGAATTTTGTTTAAATATTTTTAGTGAAAGAGAGGCTTGAACCAATGCTTCTCAGACGACATCGGAAAGGATGAAAATGAGTGGTAGACTTGAAATTCGAAGGAATCAAATAATACATTCAAAATTCTTAATTAATAATGGGTAAATTTTTCTAGTCATATATCTATTTTAATTTGTGCACCCTAATTAACATGTCTTCTCGGTAGAATTATTTTTTATCCATGGACAACTAATAATCAGGTAATGGCACATGCCATGCATCTTTCTTATACCGCTCACTTGTTGCTTTAGGCTACATAATTTGGCCAGATTAAGAATTGCAGAACAAGATCGATATATAAAAACTACTATTAGGAATATGCCCTAGAGG
Source organism: Avena insularis (assembly GCA_023614405.1). Lineage (NCBI taxonomy): Eukaryota > Viridiplantae > Streptophyta > Magnoliopsida > Poales > Poaceae > Avena > Avena insularis. The sequence goes on from CM042695.1 coordinate 287,881,544, forward strand.
CAATCATATATGATGTGATTCCCACTGTTTTCATAAAGATATTGAGTTGTTCTTGTATGAACATCGAATATGTATCATTGAATATGTGATTTAGTTATGGAACTATACATTCATGTTGTTTGCACTAAATATCCTTGGTCATCGAGGTTGTGCTGGACACACAACTTAGACCAATGTGAAAGTCGAATGATGACTCGATTCCATTTGTCATGGGCATGGAGATACCATTCCAACTTACATAGACTCAGCTAAAGAGTTTAGCGAGACAGATTGACCAAGATTGAGATACAACGAACGAGTCGTCATTTGTATGTCTCAATCAATATAATCCTTAGACCTAAAGTTTTTGCACAATCCGAGTTGAAAATCATCGATTTAGGTTCTATCAAGCATTGTTCTGTTATTGGGCAGTTATAAAGGAAGATTTTAGGTCGACGGAGAATCAAGATACGTGATGTGAATAACCAAGATGGGATTTTTCCCCTCCACTTGGAGAGATATTCTTTGAACCCTCTCGAATGATATGATTCGAAAAGCATGGCCATGCACGACTCGGTTAAGTGTTAACCGAGGCGACAGACTATGAATTAGTCGGATTAATCACTTATCTCGGATTGAGAAAAGAATCGGACTATTTAAGGGATAAAAATTATTCGCCTATAGTATGACAAGGTATATCGTGAGGCAAAAGAGACTCAGACGCAAGTCGCATTGAAAAGGCATGTCGTTATGACTTTTTGATGCTTGGGAGTCGGCACGTTCTGCTAGGAGCCGCTACTGATTGATAGATTGAAAGTCAGACTCCAATTGTGTCCAAATAGTCATAAGCCTGCGGGGTCACACACTTAAGAGTAGGAACAAGTTCGGATTGAATCTGAACCGGAAATCTGGTTGGGTTAGACCCGAACCGGATTTGTACTGAGTCAGACTCATAGTGACTAATGTTGTATGGGATTTATTAAATGGGCCACAAGTGAGTGGGGCCCACTTTCACTCCCTATATATAGTGGGGCATAGAAACCCAGGAGGGTTAATGGTTAGGTCATTCCATGTGTTAGAAACCCTAGATCCACAACAGTCCTGCCGCCATACTGGACCTAGTAGTCCACCGCCGGCGCTCCTCCTCGTACGTGTGGATACCAGCAACGGCGTTGTACGATCAGCACCACGACGATCAGGATAGGATCATATCATGAGGACTGCATCAACAGACGTGCTGCATCAGTAATCGGCAACTGCGCTGTCTAGTGGTAATCCTCATGGCCTTCTACCTTAGCTAGATCTTGGGATCCCCACGTTAGAGGGAATTTTTTTGTTTTATCTCTATGTGGTCCAACAGTGGTATCAGAGCGATAGCTTCTGGTTTTAGGCTCGAGATCTCGCATATGTGATATGCAGTTGGCTGTAGATTAGATCTATATGCTGTTTTGGTGGTCGATCTATGAGATATATCGGTTTTGTACAAGGTTGATTGGATCAACTGTACTCGAGGAATAGAAGAACTGATTTTCGTGATCATACTGCTAAGATCGTGGAACGACATTACCCCTACCGGTTGGTTTCTGCCATCGGGGTATATTGTGAGACGTAAATCCAGAAGCGGTTATCGAAGATCAAAAGAGTTTGATCGAGTCGGAACAATGATCGGAATCCATATTCAGAATGTAGATGAGATCTACGTTTTCGGAAACCATGGGACCACCGACTTCTCCCTGCCATAGCGCCTTAGATGTCCTTGCGAGTTTTACAATGCCGGTAGATAGTGTATCTATGCATAACTTGTTTTTTCAGGAAGTTGTGAATGGTATGGCTTATTTGCATGTGACGTGTGTAATCCATACGTGATCTGCGAATCACGGTTTTGTCAGCCGGCTGGAGCCTAGGTGCTGTTATTTTATTGTATAACGACCTGCATGTCGGATTCTCCATGTAATTTACTTTAATAAGCTAGTGTAGCTGTGTGGAGAACCCGGATTGCATGCAAGACGATGTACATGTCGGCGACATGGAGTAAGACGACAAGTGACAAGAGTTGGCACGAGTCAGATTACAGGTTTTGTGGAGATGGAGATCACCATGAAGAGAGCCATACCATGTCACATTATAATTGCTTTATTATGTGTTATTATTTTGTCCCTGTTTTACCTCTATTAGATAGTTGGTAAAATGTAATTCCTCAAAGGAGGTCTAGTCGGTTTTCCCGCCAGTGTTTGCACCATCACAAGTCGAACATTTTTGGTAGTGAGCTCATAAAATTGAGGTAGTGCCAATTCTTTTCGACTAGGTGGGTTCGATTCGGACTCTTACTGCGGAAACACTCGGTAAGCTAGATTGGTCTATCACAACGGTTGTGGGACTCGGGGAAAAGTCGGACGGGAGCCGGGGCATGTGATGCCACCGACCAACAAGAGTTGTATGAGATACGATTGACAAGGAGTTGGCTACCTAGATCACTTGGCGGCTAGCGGTGATGCTAAAGCTCACTAGACGACTTGCTTATTTAGGATCTTGAATCACTAAGTAACCATCGAAGGGGTGTTGGTTCTAGTGGGAGCATAAATATTAAAGTGTTTAATATGCTTTCTCTTTTATGAATATATGTCGTAAGTGTTTTGCATATTTTCTATTGTAGATCATGGCACCAAGTAACAGTCACCCTCAGATATCCGGTTTTGCATTGAGAACCATTCTTGAGAAAGATAAACTGAACGACACTAATTTTACCAACGGGTATCGAAATCTGAGAATTGTTCTCAAACAAGAAAAGAAGGACCATGTCCTAGACAAACCACTTCCAGTTAAGACGAATGAGAATGCGACAGTCGCTGCCACCAATGCCTACCATCGGGATAAGGATGAGTCCATGGATATTAGCTGTCTTATGCTTGCTCACATGGAACCGGACTTGCAAAAGCAGTTCGAGAATGTTGAGGCGTACAATATGATCGAAAGCCTCAAAAGTATGTTCCAGGCTCAGGCGAAGACTGGGAGGTATGAAGTCTCTCAGGCTTTGCTGAGTTGCAAGCTTAAGGATGGTGATCCACTAAGTCCGCATGTGATTAAAATGGTTGGTTACGTGCAGTCTCCAGAGAGGCTTGGCTACCCTATTAGCGAAGAGTTCGCTACGGATATAATTCTGAACTCTCTTCCTAGTGCGTATGGTCAGTTCATTTCGAACTACCACATGCATGGTATGGATAAGAATCTCACTGAATTGCATGGGATGCTCAAGCAGGCAGAGGAGGATCTCAAGAAGGGTGCCATTCAAGTGTTGATGGTGCAGAATAAGGCTAAGTTCAAGAAGAGTTCTTGGACTAAGAAGAAGACTAAGTTAGGAGGAAATCAGGCTCAGGACCCGTTCCCAAGCGCTTCCTCAGGGACTAAGCCATCTCCTTCAGCCGGATCCACTTTATTCTATTGCAAGGCGGATGGCCACTGGAAGAGGAACTGCAGCAAGTATTTGGCTGAAAAATCTAAGAGTGGAGGTATGACTTCCGACTCGGGTACACTTGTTTGCAATGTTATATACATATGTCTTGCTGATGGACCTAATAGTTCTTGGGTATATGATACCGGATCAGTTATTCACATCTGCAACTCGTTGCAGGGACTGGTAAGAACTAGGAGCGTAGCAAGAGGCGAGGTTGATATTTGAGTTGGAAACAAAGCGAGAGTCGTTGCATTGGAAGTCGGCACGATGCAACTTCATTTACCTTCCGGATTCATTATGGAAGTGAATAATTGTTATTATGTTTTAGTGCTCAGTCGAAACATTATTTCTGCTTCATGTTTGATGAGGCAAGGCTATGAGTCGAATATCAAGAATAATGGTTGTTCTTTATATTTGAATAATATGTTTCACGGCTTTGCACCCGTCCAGGACGGGTTATTTATTTTGAATCTTGATGGTGAGTTGGTTTATAATATAAATGTTAAAAGGTTGAAAACAAATGATCTGAATATGACTTACTTTTGGCACTGTCGGCTTGGTCATATAAGTTGGAAACGCATGAAGAAGCTCCATGATGATGGACTCCTAACTTCGTTCGACTTGGAGTCATTCGAGACATGTGAATCTTTCCTACTCGGCAAAATGACCAAGACACCTTTTGCAAAGAGTTGCGAAAGGGTGTCCTACTTGTTGAGACTAGTACATAGTGATGTATGTGGACCAATGAGCACGGCAGCCAGGGGTGGTTATGAGTACTTCATTACCTTCACTAATGATTTGAGTCGGTATGGATATATCTACTTGATGAAACATAAGTCAAAAGCCTTTGAAAAGTTCAAATAATTCTAGAATGAAGTATAGAATCAACTCGGCAAGAAAATAAAGTTTCTTCGGTCGGACCAAGGAGGTGAGTACATGAGCCATGAGTTTGATGACAATCTGAAAAGTTGTGCAATAGTTCCTCAGCTTACTCAGTCGAGAACACCACGGAGGAACGGTGTCTTAGAAAGGCGGAATTGGATCTTGTTGGACATGGTACAATCAATGATGAGTCGGACAGATCTGCCTTTGTCATTTTGGGGTTATTTTATAGAAACAACGGCGTTCACACTAAATAGAGTACCATCAAAGTCGGTAGACAAGACACCGCATGAGATGTGGACAAGCAAAAAGCCGAGTTTGAATTTTCTTAAGATTTGGGGTTGTGAAGCATTTGTCAAGAGACTTCAGTCGGACAAGCTTACGGCCAAGTCAGATAAATGTATTTTTGTGAGGTATCCGAGGGAAACCTTGGGTTACTACTTCTACAACAGAGAAGAGGGCAAAGTGTTTGTTGCTCGGAACGGTGTCTTCCTTGAGAAATAGTTTCTCAGTCGGGGAGTCAGTGGGAGCATAATGCAGCTCAAAGAAATTCGAGAGGAACCTGCTAGTAGCGAGTCGACAAAAACTTTGGAGGTTGAGCCGGTCGTGGTAGCTGAGCCGGTAGCAGCACCCGTACTACGAAGATCGGCAAGATGACGAAGTGTTCGTGATGTATTACTGTTAGACAGTGATGAGCCGACAAATTATTCGGAAGCGATGGTGGGATCTGATTCCGAGTCATGGCTTGGATCCATGAGATCCGAGTTAAAGTCCATGGAAGAAAATCAAGTTTGGAACTTGGTTGATCTGCCAGACGGTGCAAGACCCGTCGAATGCAAATGGGTCTTTAAGAAGAAAATTGATATGGATGGAAATGTTTCCGTTTATAAAGCACGTCTTGATGTGAAGGGGTTCCGACAAGTTTATGGAGTTGATTACGACGAGACTTTCTCGCCCATAGCGATGCTTAAATCAGTTCGGATCATGTTAGCTATAGCAGCCTATTTCGACTATGAGATATGGCTAATGGATGTCAAAACGGCTTTCCTTAACGGAAATTTAACAGAGGACGTGTATATGATACAGCCCGAGGGTTTTATCGATACGGCTAATATTGACAAGGTATGAAAACTTCAGAAATCCATTTATGGGTTGAAGCAAGCATCTCAAAGTTGGAATATTCGCTTTGATGAGGTAGTCAAATCATTTGGCTTCATCAAGAGTGGTCATGATTCTCGTTTATACAAGAAGTTTAGTAGGAGCAAAGTAAAATTTCTAATCTTATATGTGGATGACATATTATTGATTGGAAAGGATGTCCAGATGTTGCAAGAAACCAAGAAATCATTGGAAAGGAGTTTCTCAATGAAAGACTTGGGTGAGGCAACATATATTGTCAGAATCCGGATCTATAGAGATAGATCAAGGAGGCTCGTTGGATTGAGTCAGAGTACTTATTTGGACAAAGTGTTGAAGAAGTTCAACATGGAATTGTCTAAGACGGGGTTCTTACCGATGTCCCATGGTGTAAAACTTAGCAAGACTCAGTGTCCTTCGACGACTGATGAGCGAAGTCGGATGAGTGCGATTCCATATGCTTGTGTAGTCGGATGCATCATGTATGCCATGATTTGTAGTAGGCCGGATGTTTCATATGCTCTAAGTGTTGTGAGCAGATACCAGGCTGATCCTGGAGAAAGCCATTGGACAGCGGCTAAAAATATCCTAAAGTACTTGAGAAGGACTAAGGATATGTTTTTGGTTTATGGTGGTGAAGATGAACTCAGGATAAAGGGTTACACGGATGCGAGTTATCTTACCGACTCTGATGATTATCTTTCGCAATCCGGCTATGTGTTTGTAATAAATGGAGGGGCTGTGAGCTGGAAGAGTTCCAAGCAAGACACGGTGTCTGCATCTACAACAGAGGCTGAGTATATTGCCGCCTCGGAGGCAGCAAAGGAAGTTGTTTGGATGAGGAATGTCCTCATGGATCTTGGTGTGGTTCAGGGCTCATCCAATCCGTTAGACGTGTATTGTGACAACAATGGTGCTATTGCAGGTTCTAAGGAACCTAGACAACACTAGAAGAACAAGCATATACTCATGCGATACCACCTGATTCGCCAGTTTGTGAACCAGGGTGATATCAAGTTATGCAAGGTACACACGGATGCAAATGTTGCAGATCCGTTGACAAAGCCTTTACCACAGCCGAAGCATGAGTCACACCTAAGAGCTATGAGCATTAGATGCCTAGACATGTGATGTCGGAAGATTGACTCTAGTGCAAGTGGGAGACTGTTAGGAATATGCCCTAGAGGCAATCATGTGTGATGATATTTCCCATTGTATTCATAAAGATATTAAGTTGTCCTTGTATGAACATCTGATGTATATAATTGAATATGTGATTCGGTTGTGGAACTATACATTCATGTTGTTTGTACTAAATATCCTTGGTCATCGAGGTTGTACTAGACACACAACTTAGACCAATGTGAAAGTCGGCTTGATGACTCGGTTCCACTTGTCATGGGCATGGAGATGCTATTCCGACTTACATAGATTCGGCTAAAGAGTTTAGAGAGTTGGATTGACCCATATGGAGGTACACCAAACAAGTTGTCATTTGTATATCTCACATCAATGTAATCCTTAGACCTGAGGTTGTTGTATAGTTCGAGTTGAGGATCAGCGACTTAGGTTCTATCAAACACTGATCCGTAACTGGGCAGTTATAAAGGTAGAGTTCGGGTCGACTGAGAATCAAGCTGCGTGATGTGAATAACCAATATGGGATTTTTCTCCTCCAGTTGGAGAGATATTCTCTGGGCCCTCTCGGATGATATGATTCGGAAAGCATGGCCATACACGACTCAGTTAAGTGCTAGTCGAGGCGATCGACTAAGAGTTAGTCGGATGAATCACTTTTCTCAGATCGAGAGGAGAGTCAGACTATTTAAGGGATGACAATTATTCGCCTATAGTCTGACAAGGTATATCGTGAGGCAAAATGAACTCGGACGAAAGTCGCATTGGAAAGGCAAGTCTTCATGACTCTTTGGTACTTGGGAGTCGGCACGTTCTGCTAGGAGCCGCTACCGACTGATCGATTGAGAGTCGGACTCCAATCGTGTCCAAGTAGCCATGAGTCTGCGGGGTCACACACTTAAGAGTGGAGCAAGTTCAGATTGGATCTGAACCGGAAATCTGGTTGGGTTGGACCTAATCCGAATTTGGACTAAGTCAGTGAGTCAGACTCACGGTGACTAATATTATATGGGCTTTAGTGAATGAGCCACGAGTGAGTGGAGCCAACTTTCACTCCCTATATATAGTGGGGCGCAGCAACCCAGGAGGTTGATCGATCAGGTCATTCGATGAGTTGGAAACCCTAGCTCCACAACAGTCTAGCCGTCGTATCAAACCTAGCAGTTCGCCGCCGGTGCTCCTCCTTGTACGTGTGGATATCAGCAGAGGTGATGTACAATCAGCACCAGGACGATCGTGATCGGATCGGATCTCGAGGACTACACTGCATCAACTAACACCCTTCATCAGTAATCCGTAACCGCACGTCTAGTGGTAAACCTCGTGGCCTTCTACCTCAACTAGATCTTGGGATCACCATGTTAGAGGAAAAAGTTTTTGTTTTATCTCTGCATAGCCCAACACCTTGCTCTAGTGTTTCTTTGGAAACCCTAGCTCTTGATTTGTTTCTTACAAGCTTGTCTTTGATTATTTGACAGCTTGCTTGTAATCGGGAGCCTCCAATTCAGTAGTGGATGTGCTTCTTGAACTTTTTGTAAAGGTGTCGGCTTCCACCTCGAAGGTTGTCGATATAGTGGAAGAGGTGAATAAAACTCTTTGGGGAGAGGTTCATCGGAGAACAAGAGAGGCCTCTCGTGGTGTTCGTGGTTTGAAACCACCCCATCTCCAAACGCAGACGTACTGTTGGAATTATGCCCTAGAGGCAATAATAAAGATGTTATTATTATAATTCTTGTTCATGATAAAGTTTATATTCCATGCTAGAATTGTATTAAGCGGAAACTTTGATACTTGTGTGGTTTATGAACAACACCGTGTCCCTAGTACGCCTCTATGGACTAGCTCATTGATTAATGATGGTTAAGGTTTCCTAACCATAGACATGAGTTGTCGATTAATAATGAGATCATATCATTGGGAGAATGATATGATGGACGGACCCAAATCAAGCAGAGCAATTAGATCATGTCATCGTGTTCATCTTTGCAAAGCTTTTTCTTATGTCCAATATTGTATTCCTTAGACCATGAGATAATGCAACTCCCTGGTATTGGAAGAAAGCTTTGAGGTCATCAAACGTCATCCTATGAGAGGGTGATCATAAAGGTGTCTCTCAGGTGATCGGAAAGTACTTGTTGGGTTGTATGTATCGAGATGGGATTTGTCCCTCCCAAGTCGGAGAGATATACTTCGGGCCCACTCGGTAATCGATATCAACACCACTCGCAAGCACGTGGTTAAGGAGTTAATCACAAAGTGATATCGGATTATGGAACGAGTAAAGTACTTGCTGTGAACGAGATTGAAATAGGTATGCCGATACCAACGATCAAATCTCGGGCAAGTAAAATATCGCGTGACGAAGGAAATATATATATGGGATTAATTGAATCCTGGCATCGTGGTTCATCCGATATGATCATCGATGAATATGTGGGAGTCAATATGGGTTTCCAGATCCCACTGTTGATTATTGATAGAAGATCATGTCCGCATATTCTCGAACCCGTAGGGTCACACACTTAACGTGCCTCGACGCTAGGATAGAATGGATAATTGGTTTGTGAGTTTTTGTTCGGAGTCTCGGATGAGATCCAGGACATCACGAGAGGTTCCGGAATGGTCCGGAGAATAAGATTCATATAGAGGAAAGCAGTTTTTGGATTTCGAAATTGTTTTAGAATGTTCGGTATTGTACTGAAAGGTTCTAGAAGCTTCCGGAGTGGGACCAACGTGTCCCCACTTGTCGGAGGGGGGTGTGGGCCTACGAGGGAGTACCCTAGCCGCATTGGGCCAGGGGCACAAGGCCCCATAGGCCCAGCTGGCCAAAACCCTAGGGAAACCCTAAGGGGGCCTTCTAGAAGGGGGGGGAGACTTGCCCCCCACTCCACCCTTGGGGCCGCCGCCCTAGGGCTTGGAGGAGGGGGCAAGGGGGCCGGACATCCCTCTATATAAAGAGGGCAGGGACGCACCCTCCTCCCATCCCTCCTTGAACCCTAGCCGCCTACCTGATGCCCTCCAGATCTCTCTCTCTCCCGACTACGCGTAGGCGAAGCTCTGCCGCAGAAACTCTCCACCTTTGCACCACGCCGTCGTGCTATAGATCCAATCTATATATCCACCCCACTTGCTGGATCGAGTAAGGAGGAGACATCGCGGTGCCGTACGTGTGCATGTCTCGGAGGCGTCGCCACTTACGGCGTTGGATCGGATCGGATCACGAGGAGGAGAAGGCTAGTACGACTACATCAACCACGTTCTGTTGAACGTTCCGCTGTGCGATTTCTTCAAGGGTATGAAGATCTCATCTATCCCTCTCGTTGATTGCATCTCCTAGATTAGATCTTGGCTTTCCCGTTCGCATCCGTAGAATTTTTTTGATTTACTATGCTACGAAACCCTTCAGTTGTATCAGATCTAGATCTATGCGTAGATGTGTTTCACGAGTAGAACGCAACATGCTTGTTGCGGGCGTTGATGTTTTCTGTTGCAAGCCTCTTGTTGTGTACTTCTTATGACGTGGGATAGTGAGATCGAACCGGTCCAGGCCAACTTTACGCGACCTCGTTCGCGAGACCGGTTACGCGCTTGGCGTGTGGCTTGTTCCACACATGCGGCTGGTGGATGCCAATTTCTCTCACTATAGTTGTCATGGGATTTACACCGGATGTTGGCAACCATAATATCACCGTTGTGGCTTTCCGTAGGTAAGAATCGTTCTTAGCTTGTTACTCCCATAAGCCACGTAAAACATGCAACAACAAAGTAGAGGCGTCTAACTTGTTTTTGCAGGGGAGTGTTTCTGTGATATGGTATGGCCCAAGATATGATGTGTATGTTGTATGCAATGATCATGTTTTGTAATATTTCACGACTTGCATGTCGATGAGTACACAACCGGCAGGAGCCATATGGTTGTCTTTATAATTGTGTATGACCTGTGTGTCAACTTCTTATACGCCATGTAATAGCTTTACTTTATCGCTAAGTAGTTAGCAATAGTTGTAGTTGCTATTCGTGGTGGAGGCAATCATGGTGGAGTGATGGAGATCATGCTGGCACGCACAAGATGGAGTCATTACGCGGAGATTGGCTATACCATGTCACATAAAATTATATGCATGTGATGTTTATCCTTTTATGTATCTTATTATGCTTAGATCGCGACGGTAGCATTATAAGATGATTCCTCACTTAAAGATCAAGATAAAATTGTGTTCTCCCCATGTATGCACCGTTGCGAAAGTTCGTCGTGTTCAAGCATCTCGTGATGATCGGGTGCTATAAACTCTACGTTCACATACAACGGGTGCAAGCCAGTTTTGCACACGCGTAAATACTTGGGTTTGACTTGACGAGCCTAGCATGTACAGACATGGCATCGGAACACACGAACCAAAAGGTTAAGCATGAGTCATATGAATGATATGATCGACACTTTGTTGTCCACCATTGAAACCACATCTCTTCTCGTGAAGATCGGATTAGGTGTGGTGAATTTGGATCATGTTCACTAAACAACTTGAGGGATGTTGAATTTAGTGGGAGTTCATCTAGTAATTTGATTAAGTTGAACTAGTTATCATGAACATAGTCTAAATTGTACTTGCAAATTTTGTAGATCAAATGGCTAAGTCCAACTTCAACTTCAACGTTTTTGCTGAGAAAGAAAAGCTTAAGAACAATGGGTCTAACTTCACCAACTGGTTCCGCAATCTGAGAATCATTCTCGCCGGCGGACAAAAGGACTATGTCCTTGAGAAAGCGCTAGGTGACGCCCCTGCTGTAGATGCGCCGGCTGATGAAAAAGCTGTTTATCAGTCACACAAAGATGATTATGGTGTGATTAAGAGCACCATATTGTTTGCTATGGAATCGGACCTTCAAAATTGTTTTGAGGAGTTCGCCGGGCCCTATGAGATTCTTGAGGAACTGAAAACCATGTTTCAGACTCAGGCCCGCTCGGAGAGATATGAGATCTCTGAGAAATTCTTTAACTACAAGATGGAGGAAGGGAGTTCCGTTAGTGAGCACGCCATTAAGATGTCGGGCTACACTCAACGTCTTAGCAACTGGACTGCAAGATTCCAGAAGAGCTCAAGATTGACAGAGTTCTGCAATCACTCCCTCCTAGCTACAAAGGTTTTGTAGTTACTCATAATCAGATTGGTTCCACTGATACAATCAGTAAGCTCTTCGCTAAGCTGAAAGCTGCGAAGGTGGACATCAAGAAAGATAATCATGTGTTGATGGTCAACAAGCCCCCTAGCTTTAAGAAAGGTAAGGGAGCAAAGAAGTCCTTCAAGAAAGGCAGCGGCAAGCGCGTTGCCCCTGCTGAGAAGAAGCTCAAGTCTGGACCTAAGCCGGACACTGAGTGCTTCTATTGCAAGGACAAGGGTCATTGGGCATTAACCGTCAAGTACTTAGCGGACAAGAAGGCTGGCACCATTAAAGGTATATTTGATATACATGTTATTGATGTTTACCTTACTAGCGCTCGTTGTAGTGCCTGGGTATTTGATACTGGTTCAATTGCTAATATTTGTAACTCGAAACAGGAGCTACGGAATAGACGGCGGCTAGCGAGGGATGATGTGACGATGCGCGTTGGCAACGGATAAAGAGTTGATGTGATGGCCGTCGGCACGCTCTCCTTAGTTTTACCTTCGGGATTAGTTTTAAACCTTAATAAATGTTATTATGTGCCTGCGTTGAGCATGAACATCATATCTGGATTGCAAGACGGTTATTCATTTAAATCGGAGAATAATGATTGTTCTATTTATATGAGTAACATCTTTTATGGTCATGCACCTGCCATGAATGGTTTATTTCTTCTGAATCTCGAAAGCAATGAAACACACATCCATAACATCGAGGCTAAGAGATGCAAGGTAGATAGTGATAATTCAACTTATTTGTGGCACTGTCGTCTAGGTCATATTGGTGTAAAACGCATGAAGAAACTTCATTCTGATGAACTTTTGGAGTCTCTGGATTTTGAATCATTTGACACATGCGAGCCGTGCCTCATGGGCAAGATGATCAAAACCCCGCTCTCCGGAATAATGGAGCAAGCAACGGACTTGTTGGAAATCATACATACCGATATATGCGGACCAATGAGTGTTTTGACGCGCGGTGGATATCGCTATTTTCTCACTTTTACTGATGACTTAAGTAGATATGGGTATATCTATTTAATGAAACATAAATCTGAAACGTTTGAAAAGTTCAAAGAATTTTAGAACGAAGTGGAAAACCATTGTAACATGAAAATTAAATTTCTACGATCCGATCGTAGAGGTGAATATTTGAGTTATGATGTTCTCACGCATCTTAAAGCAAGCGGAATCGTTTCGCAACTCACGCCACCCGGAACACCACATCGCAATGGTGTGTCTGAACGCCAGAATCAAACTCTATTAGATATGGTGCGATTGATGATGTCCTTACAGATTTGCCGTTATCATTTTGGGGTTATGCATTAGAAACCGCTACATTCACTTTAAATAGGGCACCATCTAAATCCGTTGAGACGACACCGTATGAATTGTGGTTTGGTACTAAACCTAAGTTGTCGTTTCTTAAAGTTTGGGGATGCGAAGCTTACGTCAAGAAGTTGATGCCGGACAAGCTCGAACCTAAAGCGGAGAAATGCGTCTTCATAGGATACCCTAAGGAAACGATTGGGTATACCTTCTACCACAGATCCAAAGGCAAAGTGTTTGTCGCAAAGAACAGATCCTTTCTTGAGAAGGAGTTTCTCTCGAAAGAAGTGAGTGGGAGGAAAGTAAAGCTAGACGAGGTTACTGAACCTTCTCTTGAGTTGGAGAGTAGCGCAACACCTGAAATTGTTCTAGTGCCGTCTACACCAACAATAGAGGAAGCTAATGACGAGGATCATGAAGCTTCGAACGATGCTACTACTGAATGTCGCAGGTTGACAAGGTCACGTGCCCCTCCTGAGTGGTACGGTAACCCTGTCTTAACTGTCTTGTTGGTAGACAACAGTGAACCTGCGAACTATGAGGAATCAATGATGAGTCCAGACTCTGAGAAATGGCTATAGGCCATGAAATCCGAATTGGGATCCATGAGCAAAAACCAAGTATGGACTTTGGTGGACCCTCCTAGCGACCAAAAGGCCGTTGAGTGCAAATGGATTTTTAAAAGGAAAACGGACGCAGATGGTAATGTTACTGTTTATAAAGCACGGCTTGTCGCGAAAGGTTTTTGACAAGTTCAAGGTGTTGACTACGATGAGACTTTCTCTCCCGTAGCGATGTTTAAGTCCATTCGGATTTTATTAGCAATTTTTGCGTTTCATGATTATGAAATATGGCAGATGGATGTCAAGACTGTGTTCCTCAATGGCAACATTGATGAAGAGTTGTATATGATGCAACCCGAAGGTTTTGTCGATCCTAAGGATGCTGATAAGGTGTGCAAACTTCAGCGTTCCATTTATGGACTGAAGCAAGCATCTCGGAGTTGTACCTTCGTTTTGATCAAGTGATCAAGAGCTTTGGATTTGTTCCAAATTGCTACGAAGCTTGTATCTACAAGAAAGTGAGTGGGAGCTCAGTGACATTTCTAGTACTATATGTGGATGACATATTGATTATTGGAAATGACATTGGTATGCTTAACGATGTGAAGAGTTATTTGAATAAATGTTTTTCAATGAAAGACCTAGGAGAAGCTGCTTATATATTAGGCATCAAAATCTATAGAGATAGACAAAGATGCCTAATAGCTTTAATCCAAAGTACATATCTTGACAAAGTTCTGAAAAGGTTCAGAATGGATAAGGCAAACAAAGGTTCAGTGCCCATGTTGTCAGGTAAGATATTGAGCAAGGCTCAGTGTCCAGCTACGGTAAACGATAGAGAAACCATGAGCAAAGTGACATATGCCTCGGCCATAGGTTCTATCATGTATGCCATGCTGTGTACTAGACCGGATGTGTCCAATGCTCTTAGTTTGACAAGCAGATACCAAAGTGATCCAGGAGTGGAACACTGGACAGCCGTAAATAACATCCTAAAGTATTTAAATAGGACTATAGAAATGTTCTTGGTCTATGGAGGTGATGAGCAGCTCATCGTAAAAGGTTACGTCGACGCTAGTTTCGACACCGACCCGGATGATTCTAAATCTCAGACAGGATACGTTTATATTTTGAATGGAGGAGCTATGAGCTGGAGAAGCTGCAAGCAAAGCGTGATCGCGGGATCTACAGTAGAATCGGAATACATGGCTGCTGCAGAAGCGTCAAGTGAAGGAGTTTGGATCAGGAACTTCATCACTGAGCTTGGTGTGGTTCCAAGTGCCTTGGACCCACTAGAGATATTGTGCGACAACACCGACGCCATAGCATTGGCTAAGGAACCAAGATATCATCCAAAGACCAAGCACATCAACCGCCGATTTCATATAATTCGAGATTATATAACAGATGGAGATCTGAAGATTAGCAAAGTACATACGGATCTGAATGTCGCAGATCCGCTGACTAAACCTCTTCCACGAGCAAAACATGATCAGCACCTTAATGTCATGGGTGTTAGATTGTTACCAGATGTAAACTAGATTATTGACTCTAGTGCAAGTGGGAGACTGTTGGAATTATGCCCTAGAGGCAATAATAAATATGTTATTATTATAATTCCTGTTCATGATAAAGTTTATATTCCATGCTAGAATTGTATTAAGCGGAATTTTGATACTTGTGTGGTTTATGAACAACACCGTGTCCCTAGTACGCCTCTATGGACTAGCTCATTGATTAATGATGGTTAAGGTTTCCTAACCATAGACATGAGTTGTCGATTAATAATGAGATCATATCATTGGTAGAATGATATGATGGATAGACCCAAATCAAGCAGAGCAATTAGATCGTGTCATCGTGTTCATCTTTGCGAAGCTTTTTCTTATGTCAAATATTGTATTCCTTAGACCATGAGATAATGCAACTCCCTGGTATCGGAAGAAAGCTTTGAGGTCATCAAATGTCATCCTATGAGAGGGTGATCATAAAGGTGTCTCTCAGGTGATCGGAAAGTACTTGTTGGGTTGTATGTATCGAGATGGGATTTGTCCCTCCCAAGTCAGAGAGATATACTTCGGGCCCACTCGGTAATTGATATCAACACCGCGTGCAAGCACGTGGTTAAGGAGTTAATCACAAAGTGATATCGGATTATGGAACGAGTAAAGTACTTGCTGTGAACGAGATTGAACTAGGTATGCCGATACCAACGATCAAATCTCGGGCAAGTAAAATATCGCGTGGCGAAGGGAATATATATATGGGATTAATTGAATCCTGGCATCGTGGTTCATCCGATATGATCATCGATGAATATGTGGGAGTCATTATGGGTTTCCAGATCCCGCTATTGATTATTGATATTCATGTCCGCATATTCTCGAACCCGTAGGGTCACACACTTAACGTGCCTCGACGCTAGGATAGAATGGATAATTGGTTTGTGAGTTTTTGTTCGGAGTCTCCGATGAGATCCAGGACATCACGAGAGGTTCCGTAATGGTCCAGAGAATAAGATTCATATAAAGGAAAGCAGTTTTTGAATTTCGGAATTGTTTCGGAATGTTCGGTATTGTACCTGAAGGTTCTAGAAGCTTCCGGAGTGGGACCAACGTGGCCCCACTTGTCGGAGGGGGCATGGGCTTACGAGGGAGTGCCCTGGCCGCATTGGGCCAGGGGAACAAAGCCCCATAGGCCCAGCCGGCCAAAACCCTAGGGAAACCCTAAGGGGACCTTCTAGAAGGGGGAGAGACTTGCCCCCCACTCCACCCTTGGGGCCGCCTCCCTAGGGCTTGGAGGAGGGGGCAAGGGGGCCGGCCATACCTCTATATAAAGAGGGCAGGTGCGTACCCTCCTCCCGTCCCTCCTTGAACACTAGCCCTACCCTGCCGCCTCGGATCTCTCTCTCTCTCCCGATCACAGAGGCAAAGCTGCCAGAAACTCTCCACCTTTGCACCACGCCGTCGTGCTATAGATCCAATCTATCTCTCCACCCCACTTGCTGGACCGAAGAAGGAGGAGACGTCGCGGTTCCGTATGTGTGCATCTCTCGGAGGCGTCGCCACTTGCGGCGTTGGATCGGATCGGATCGCGAGGAGGAGAAGGCTAGTACGACTACATCAACCATGTTACATTGAGCGTTCACTGGCGATTTCTTCAAGGGTATGAAGATATCATCTATCCCTCTCGTTGATTGCATCTCCTAGATTAGATCTTGGCTTTTTCGTTCGCATCCGTAGAATTTCTTTAATTTACTATGCTGCGAAACCCTTCACGTACTTCCCCTCAAAAGGAAGGAACTACGGGAAACAAATCCTTGTGTCTCCGCGTCCTCCACTTTGGTTACTTCTATCCTTTACCTCACTTTACTTATCTTGTTCTTCCTTAGTGTTGTGCTAGGTTGACATATAGGTAAATTCACCATAGTTGCATAATCTAGAGAATTTACCTTTTGTGGTGCAGAATAAGGCTAAGTTCAAGAAAAATTCTTGGAGTAAGAAGAAGGGTAAGTCGGGAGGCAAGGCTTAGGACCCGGTCCCAAGCGCTTCCTCAGGGACTAAGACATCTCCTTCAGCCGGATCCACTTGCTTTTACTACAATGTGGATGGCCACTGGAAGAGGAACTTCAGCAAGTATCTAGCCGACAAAGCCAAGTGAGGAGGTATGACTTCCAACTCAGGTACACTTGTTTGTAATATTATAGACATTTATTTTGCTGATGCACCTAATAGTTCTTGAGTATATGGTACCGGATCAGTTATTAACATCTGCAACTCGTTGCAGGGACTGGTAAGAACTAGGAGCGTAGCAAGAGGCGAGGTTGATATCCGAGTCGGCAACAAAGCGAGAGTCGCTGTGTTGGAATTCGGCACGATGCAACTTCATTTACCTTCCGAATTCATTATGGAACTAAATAATTGTTATTATGTTTCAGTGCTTAGTCAAACATTATTTCTGCTTCATGTTTGATAAGGCAAGGCTATGAGTCGAATATTAAGAATAATGGTTGTTCTTTATATTTGAATTATATGTTTCACGACTTTGCACCCGTCTAGGACGGGTTATTTATTTTGAATCTTGATGGTGAGTCAGTTTATAATATAAATGTTAAAAGGTTAAAACCAAATGATCTGAATATGACTTACTTTTGACATTGTCGGCTTGGTTATATAAGTTGGAAAAGCATGAAGAAGCTCCACGATGATGGACTCCTAACTTCATTTGACTTGGAGTCGTCCGAGACATGCGAATCTTGCCTACTCGATAAAATGACTAAGACACCTTTTGCAAAGAGTTGGGAAAAGGCGTCCGACTTGTTGGGACTAGTACATAGTGATGTATGTGGACCAAGGAGCATGACAGCTAGGGGTGGTTATGCGTACACTGATGATTTGAGTCGGTATTGATATATCTACTTAATAAAACATAAGTCGGAAGCCTTCGAAAAGTTCAAAGAATTTCATAATGAAGTACAAAATCAACTCAGCAATAAAATAATTTTTCTTCGGTCGGACCGAGGGGGCCAGTACATGAGCCATGAGTTTGATGACCATCTGAAAGGTTGCAGAATAGTTCCTCAACTTACTCCGCCGGAAACGCCGCAGAAGAATGGTGTGTCGGAAAGGCGGAATCAGACCTTGTTGTACATGGTACGATCAATGATGAGTCAGACAGATCTGCCTTTATCATTTTTGGGTTATTGTCTAGAAACTGCAACGTTCACACAAAATAGAGTACCATCAAAGTCGATAGAGAAGACACCGCATAAGATGTGGATAGGCAAAAAGCCGAGTTTGTCTTTTCTTAAGATTTGGGGTTGTGAAGCATTTATGAAGCGACTTCAGTCGGACAAGCTTACGGCCAAGTCGGATAGGTATATTTTCGTGGGGTATCCAAGGGAAACCTTGGGTTACTACTTCTACAACCGAGAAGAGGGCAAAGTGTCTGTCGCTCGGAACGATGTCTTCCTTGAGAAAGAGTTTCTCAGTTGGGGAGTCAGTGGGAGAACGGTGCAGCTCTAAGAAAACCGAGAGGAAGCGGCTAGTAGAGAGTCAGCAAAAGCCTTGGAGGCTGAGTCGGTCGTGGTAGCTGTAACACCCTCAGATCGGCCCTATGCAAGTTTTAGCGATTCCCGCCAAACCCGCATAGAAACGATTCAAAGGTGCCCACCAGGCACTCGCGTGCGGGTGGAAAACGAAGTAATATAATTACACAATAGTCCACGATGGAACCCACAAAACAGATATATATATATATATATATAACACGACTCCATGAGTCAAAAATACAGATATACAGTACAAAGATCCAAATCACCTTGAAAACGATACAACATCCGAGTACGGACAAGATGCAAATTGGGATAAGAGCCCTGAAGAATAACCAATGGCGTCCATAACCCTGTCCAGGCCAAGCCAGAAGGGTAACCCTGCTAATGACGTCGATCTTAAACCTGCTACACAAAAAAGGGGGCCGACAAAGGGCAAAGGAAAACAAGAGAGCGGTCAGTACTGGGGCCAGTACACGGCGAGACTAGAATTCGGCGGTCCTCGCCTACATAGGTATGGTGGACTGAAGCGGCAGCGCGGCATGCACTAAACAACCTATAGGGACTTGATAAACTGTCGGCTATCAGAGAGAGATAAGAAAGACCTATTCGAAACCAACCTGATACTACCACCAAACATACCCATCCTGGTATTTCCCCCTTGAAACCAAACGAGGAAGTCAAGCTGAGGAAACTCACACGATTGGCAGTTTTATTCATTCTTTTCATGGTGGTTATCCAACTTACTAGTCATATCAGATACAAGTCACATTATAACAGTAAACTTTAGTTATAGTTGTCTATGATCGAGATATTGTGCTCCAAGTCGTCCATAACCGCGGACACGGCTTTTCGAAAAGATTTAACCCTGTAGGGGTGCACCAAAGTTTCCACACGCACTTTGACCCTTGTTGCCAGATCAATTAGCATACTTCCATTGGTATGTTGGCGGGGCCTAGGACACGACGCTTTCCCAAACCCAAAGCAAGTACATGGGGGCCACCCGAAAGAGCTACCCGTACGAGGTATAGCTAATCCTCCTCGTACGGACTCTAGGGTTGCATACATTTGCACGGGAGCAGAGGCCATAGACAATATATTCCCGTGACAGAGTGCCGCACCTACGCAACAGTAATAAACGTTCATCGAGCAACTGGTAATAAACATCTCTTACATGCCATACATGGCATAAGTACAGTAGTGACGCATAAAGCCTGAACTAGTGTTGTGGCCCCCAGAACAGTACTTTGAAATCAGGTACTAAGCCGATAGGGGTGCCCAGATACCCCACATGTGGTTAGCGCGCTCGTCTCGGAACAGGTGTCAAGAACTCGGGCCCTAGATGAACACAGGGGGGGCAGGATAACAACCAGATCTCAACTATTACCCCTCTATGCCTCTGCATTTATTATATCTACTTTCAATATTAGTTGTTAAACTATTATTAAAGTCACGATCTTGGGGTCCAGATCCGAGAAGTACTTGGGGTTCCATGACATAGGTCTTCGAGTTTCGTGTCGGGGGCTTATGAATCCATGTCGGATATCTTGAAGCTCCAAATCTGCTTGCGGACGGTGATCTCAGGTCGACTTTGGTTTCTTTAGTAAACACCACAGAGGTTTTGCCGGAGGCATCTTCTAGCCATGCCAAAGGTTGACAGCGAAGATCTTGTCAACGACTAGAGGCAGATTTTGGGTTACGCAGCGGCACAAGGCCATAACTTGGCATTAGCGCGGGCACAACTCAAATGAGGATTGAAAACTTCACACAGAGAGAAGGACGGCTAGCATAGGGTGCATGTCGACGTTGCGCATGAATCAAAGGTGGCACGCAGCTACACAAAATGTACATGTTTCAACATCACAGAACAAAGCACAGGAAACTGGCCCAGAAGTGCTGGACACGCGCAGCACACGCGGGGCGGAGATGCCATAGGGGCACACGAGGGAGCACAAGGAAGGCGGGCGACAGCAGTGGGCCAAAGCCGGCGAGCGAGGGAGGAGAGGGGACGACGCAGGTGGCGCTAGGTGTCGGTGGCCGGCCAGAGCAGGAAGGGAGGCTGCGGCACCGAGGCCTCAGGGATGGCAGCCGGAGCACCGGGACGACGGTGGCCTGTGCTGGGCGGTGAAAGGAGCCAGGGTGAAGGCGGGCGGTGGTGGAGCTTGGCGACCTCAGGGAGTGGCCTCGGGGACGCGGCGAGGGGTGACGGCGGCCGGGGAAGGAGAGGTCCGGCGGGAGGCGGCGATGCGCAGGCCGGTAGCGGGGAGGAGCAGGGTCAGGCGATGGTTGCTCGCGAGCAGGAGGAGGCCCGCTGGCAGCGGCGGCTCTCGGGAGGAAGGAGAGAAGCAGGGGGCGGGGGTTGCGTGAGTCGCGCGGCCACGCACGCGTGAGTGGTGTGCGTGGTTGACCGCGTCGGGAAAAGGGGTGGGCCAGGGGTGGTTGAGGGGGTGGACGCGAAGCATGCGCGCTGGGATGGGGTTGTGTCCGGCGGCATGGTGTGGGTGCTGGGGTTGGGTAGATAGATGGTCTAGGGTTTCACCGGCTGGGCCTTTTGGGCCTGGCTGGTTTAGGTTTATATTTAGGTTTACAATTTTATATAATAGTTTATTTATTTTGTTTTGTTTTAAAACTTTTTAGCAAAAAGTTTTTAGGCAAATAGTTTAGCAGACAAGTAAAAGATTTGTTTTGAAATAAGATAAGAGATATTGTAGCAAACAGAATAGTTTTTGAAATATTCTGAGAGATAAAGACGCATGATGTCATGATGATGCAACAAAAGTAAAACAAATGGCAATATTATAATTAGGGTTTACCCGGGGTGCTACAGTAGCTAAGCCGACAATCACCCGAACCACGAAGATCGGAAAGATTACGAAGTGTTTGTGATGTATTACTATTAGACAGTGATGAGCCGGCCAATTATTCCGAGTCATGGCTTGGAGCCATGAGATCCGAGTTAAAGTCCATGGATGAAAATCAAGTTTGGGACTTGGTTGATCTGCCAGACAGTGGAAGACCCGTCGAGTGCAAATGAATCTTTAAAAAAAATGATATAAATGGAAATGTTCCCATCTATAAAGCATGGCTTGTTATGAAAAGGTTCCGACAAGTTCAAGGAGTTGACTGCAACGATACTTTCTTGCCCGTAGCGATGCTTAAGTCAGTCTGAATCATGTTAGCTATAGCAGCCTATTTCGACTATGAGATATGGCAGATAGTTGTCAAAACGGCTTTTCTTAACGGAAATTTAACCGAGAACGTGTATATGATACAATCCAAGGGTTTTGTCGATCCGGATAATGCTGACAAGGCACGGAAACTTCAGAAATCTAGTTATGGGTTGAAGCAAGCATCTTGAAGTTGGAACATTCGTTTTGATGAGGTGGTCAAATCGTTTGGCTTCATCAGGAGTGATCATGATTCTTGTTTATACAAGAAGTTTAGTGGGAGAAAAGTAAACTTTCTGATCTTATATGTGGATGATATATTGCTGATTGGAAATAATTTTTAGATGTTGCAAGAAACCAAGGAATCATTGGAAAGGAGTTTCTCAATGAAAAACTTGGGTGAGGCAACATACATTCTCTTCCGCCCCTCGCCGCCACGGCCGACAGGAGGAAGAACCGCCACCCGCTTCGTGTCCATTGCAGGGTGGTCACACTCGCGCTATGGCAAGGAGGGCTCGCCTCAAGAAAAAAGAACGCCGTCTCACACATTGGGAGCACAACATCGTCTTTAATCGACGACTGCCTGCCACCACACCGAAGCGACAGAGCAGAAGACCCTCGACCGCCTTATAGAAAACAAAAGATAAAGAACATTTTTATTTGGACAATACTTGAATATCCGACTTTCATATTAATCCGTTTGATCATTACAAACAACAATGATAACATAGATACATAACGCATAATTAAAAAGAGATACATGATTATCGTTTATTATTCCCAACTCCAACTACCATAATTAAAGGAACCACACGTGCTGATGGAGAAGAAATTATCGAACGTAACTAGATATATATCTGAACTATGACGATCCCTATGTTATATCTATCATCACTGCAAATCGAAGATTTATTATCAACTTTAGGCTCGACTTCCATACAACACACGGCGAATCCCTGGCCACTCATCTCAATGGAGAGCGACAAGGTGGTGCGTTACCATTGCTAGTTTTCGGACACCCTTGGGGCCCCTTTAATTCCTCAACTGGAAATAGCATGTGTCCACGCCAATGCGTGGGTGGCGACGGCATAGTGCCGACCCAACTGCCAGAGGAGGAGGGTTCCCTGGCATAGACTTGATCACCTTGCACCGGCCTCGCAGCCGCCCTGGTCCATGAGCCGGAAATGGGCACCATGAGGACCAAGAGCGTGGCCGCTACAAGCTTCCTCGTCATCATGGACGCCAAAGAACAATAAGCTTCCTTAAACTTTGTGACGAACTTAAGTTGATCTCTATCGATCAATCAAACAGGGCTTTCTGTGATGTGTGTGTATGTGAGTTTTTGTTTGAGAATTTGGCCTGTTATTTATAAGACATCATGCATGCATGGCAGGCCTACCTATAAGTACACTTGCATGGTTTTTACGCGTGTGGCCTGGCCTGCCGGTAAATTTGACAAGCACGTACCGGCCGGCCAGTTCAAACTTGCAAATGCGTCCTTCCACGCGGTTTACTACTCCCTGCAAAGTCGAAGTCTTGCCGACGCATATATATATTCTTACGAACTTGAGCACCAAGTTCAGCTTACGAGTATTAGTGTACGTATAGTACAACACTTCCACAAAAGATGTAGGAGTACTAGCTAAGCTTTCGGTCCCGTCGTCTTTGCGGTGAACATGGTACATACTACCTCCAAAGTAGTAGAAGTTGAAAACATCAGCTAAAAAAAGGTTCAAAACATGCTGCCCATTTTGAAATATCTGATGCAACCATTTTGCCGTGTTTTAATGATGAGCTCAGCGGATCTTACGTCAGCCGTGGAACGTTTTCAACGTAGCTAGTCCAGTCAGAACTTTTCGTTCGAAGTCAAAGTCTAGCTAGTCACAGCACTCACACATCATGGAGAATGCGACGACTCCAGCTGGAAGGAGTGAAGGACCCGTGATACTCGTGCTCTGGACAAGAAACCCCTCGCTTTCACCCCCTCCCCCCTATAGTAACCACAAGGTACAACAACGAGAGCCCTGCTAGGACAAACAACACAATCACATCCAAAAGAAAAAAAAACAAGAGAAAGAAAAGAGATAATAAGGCCAATACCAACAGATCGACGAAAAACAAGGATAACTCGCAACTGATACATCCTCCGGAGTTGTTCCACCACGCTTCTACCGCTCTGAAACGCCGTGTACCAAGTGTTGAAAATATAAGCAATAATCCATATGATTTAATCCGAATAATAAACTGATAAAGCATGATCATACTAACGGTACTAAAACCAATCATGCAGATCAACAAAGTAGATGAACATATTACATCTATACAAGATAAACCTATCATATCTACACCAAACGCTAGAACAAAGAATTCTAGCATAATCTCAAAAGGACAGTTGAGAATCACATATAGTGTAGGATGAATAGCAGCCACAGCGGTCGCAGCAGCGTTGTCGCCCATGTTGAGGTTGTCGAAGAGATTGGTGACGTCCGGGAACAAGTCGTCATTCGGAAACTCATCGTCGGACGACGTCGTGGTTGCCAGTAGTCATGCTTGAGAGCTCCCCAAAAACCTGATCGCCCCTCACCCGTACAGGTTCACGAGAGGCGGGGTTCCGGAGGCCTACTGTCCCGATCTACGGTGCACGCCGCAAGTCGGGATGAGGAAGACAAAGGCGGCGGCGCAAGGTTCTGGAGGTAGGCGCGTGTGTGTATTGATCACCGATTAGGTTTAGCGCATACGCTTATATAGTGCATGTCAGGGAGATCGTGGGACACAACCCACATCCGAGTTGGTAACATCCCAAGTCCATAAAAACTGGAAACGGCTGTAATTAATGCGTCCGTTAATGACTCATAAATAATTTTCCTAACCAGCAAAATAAAGCTCCGCTTGGCGAGATTACCGCAACCTGCGGCGCGCGGGCGTCGTGGCGAGGCGAGGCGAGGCGTGGCGAGGCGAGGCGGGTGGCGTCGGAGGAGGAGTGCGCGAGGGCTTCTCTCCTTGTCACACCTTAGTGAGTGGTGCAACACTCTACTATATAAGATGGTCCAACTCTCCTTCCACTAGAAATGTGGGACTAAACTTTAGCACCACTAGCACATCCATATGCTACCATACACAAGTGGGCCAAAGAGAATTTCCGAATTTGTCTAATGGGCCAATAGCCCAAAACTCACTAAATTCCAACAATCCCCCACAAAGTCTCATTGGCACATCACATCATTTTTCTTCCTGAATATTGTTTTATATACCGGTGTGTAGTGGAGACTGTTAAGTTGAACTTTCACGTTAAACTTCATGATACACTAGCTAGCAACTTGAATAGTGGACTATGCCTTGAACTACAAGTTTTCTACGCCCTAGTTTCACACAAAATCTAGACCAGTACAGGGCTGTCGTCGGCTTCCACGCGGTTTGGAGCTTATGCGTCATACTCCAGTGCCTTTCATGAGTTTATTAGAGAGCACCCAACTCTCACAGACTGCAACGTTTGACAGTCAGACTCATATGAGTGTGTTCCTCAAGTGATGTTCTGCAGGACAACATCTCCGCTTATTGTAACTACCTCGGTGAATTACGCTCCTAGTTACAAGCCTGGATGAGCAGAAATGGTTGAAATAGTACGGTGGGGCCCAAATGCCACTCACAGGTAGACCTTTCGGCCGTCCCAACCATTTCCAAACATCGGGACAAGAACGGGCGGCGTAATCGGCAGGCGAAGGGATCAACTACATACACAAGTGAGTATGTATGCAAGCCACCATATAATAGTACATCAGAGCCATTCCATCTAAAAAGAAAGGAAATATAGCAACGCCATACGGCAAGATTCAAATATCCTAGATAGATATAATAGTTTAGGATATCTCCTCATACATCAAACATCAGAGTATCAAGCGGAAGCGAAAGACAAAATCCGAGTACGGATAAGAAGCAAATCGGCATAAGATGCCCCATAAATAAGCACATCCCGCCCACAGATCTCACGGATCCCCGTTCCCGGAATCTCTACACCGAATGATCGTTGCCCACATCGTCCGTCTCTTCCACCCAGTATCCATCTTGCGAGGGTACCTGTTCATCTGAACCAATAATTTATCGTGTGAGACCCTAGGGGTACTCAGCAAGTCTTTATGCCTCTAAAGGGGACACAACCTAGGGTGACGCAATTGCAGCAAAATATAAACCCTAGCAATTCTATAGATACTCGCTAACCATCCGCCTAACCAGAGATAGACGGATGTCCGTGAATTAATAACAACAGTTATAACAGTTAAAACGGTAATATCCACAGATCCATCCTCCTCCTCGCTTACCGACGAGGAAGCGGACGAACAACCCCCCATCCGTTGGCAGTTTTATTATCCATTCCATGAGTGTTGCACTATTTACTAGTCAGGTACCTAGTCTAGTCAAATTAGAAGCGGTACTTTAGTTATGCTTGTCTATGATCGAGAAACTGTGCTCCAAGTCGTCCATAACCGCGGACACGGCTTTCAGAAAGTTTTACCCTGCAGGGGTGCACAAATAGCAACACACACTCGATATGCCTCGGAAAAACCAAATCAAAACCCAACGAGGCAGTCACGACAAAGCAATTACAGGATTCAGAAATATTTCAGGGGGCCACCCCATTGAGCTACCCGCAACGAAGTTAGCTGACTCCGAGACGGCCTCAAGGTTTGTGGAGCCGGCTGTAAACGACTGGGAACCCGAAAGTGTGACTGGGCTTGTCGATACAGCGAAAACGGGTCACGGACCTAAACAGTACAGTGTGCATTACCTCGCACAATCTTAAATAAAGCAGTAAAGCATGGCATAAGTACATGATAGTAAATAAAACCTCAAACTAGTTTGTGGCCCCAAGAAATAAGAATGAACCAAGCTCTGGCTCAGGGGGGTTCATAAGCCTCCCGGATGTGGATAGATCGAATATTCAAGGAACAGGAATCAAGTACTGGGTCCTACGGGACACAAGTGAGCCTGGAAAACCAAATAGCGAATGTGGCTCACCGATGCCACTTTCATTAGTTATCCCATTACTACTCAGGTTAAGTTGTTTAGGTACCTCGTTATCCATCAGACACTCACAAACCCTACACATGCTGTTCTACGACTCGCATGGCTCAAACAACTCCTGTAGTAATGGCTCATGGGATGGAGGAACAAGCTTCGGTGGGGTTTAAAAGTAAAGGCTATGCAATACTTGGGATTCAATTTAATGCAATCGTGACTCAATTATGCAAGAATAAGATAGAGGCAATAGGTACTATATGTATGCAAGCATGTGGTAGTGCTTGCTGGCAGCTCGATTGAAGCAATGGATGGATCAGGTAGTGCTCCGGTTCTCTTGATATATCCCCCTTTCAAGCGTCTATTCGAAGAAGAACCAAACAAGCAAGGGCCAACATAAATAAAGTGCACAAGCATATGAATAAAATGCGACAAGCAAACAATCATGCCATGATGAATGATGCACAATTTGCATGGCAATAATGTAGCATGGCATGGGTGAGGTGTGGAAAACAATAATAAATCATTTTATTGAGTTTTGGCCCCATTTTATCCTCATATTAGTTGCTGTACACTTTATATTTATATGATGCATGCTTCAAAGCAAAACATGGAATGCATAAACAGAAAGGTCTCGTCGAGCTAATCATTTTAGACATATCATTTGTTAAATTAGGAGTTATACAACAAAAGATATTAATTAATTAGGGAAAAAGGGCATTTTATTGTAATTTAAATAAACTTGGAAATTTAAATGTTCAAAATATATTTTGAATGGCATATTCGAATTCCTCACATTTTTCTGATTTGAAAACACATATTATATGTATTATTTGGGTTTGTATTTTAAAAGTTATTTAAAAACAGAAAATAAATTTGAATTTGAATTAATTTGAAATAAATTTGAATTAAAACAGAATACACAGAACTTTTGTTACTCAGCTCTAGGCTAGCCACAGACAATGACCCGTGGGGCCAGCAGCTGACTCAGCAGCACACGGCGCAGAAAAGCGTCTGCCACCGCGGGTTGAGCTAGACCTAGAGGCCGACAGGTGGGGCCAGGGTGCTCGCGGACCCACGTGTCAGCGAACGGGCGCGCGGGGCTGCCAGGCGGGGCCGAGCTGGAGCGCGGGTTAAGGCCGGAGAAACCAGGGGGCTTTTCTGCAAAACTTCACTGAGACAGACAGATGGGCCAGGCTGGACCGCGGGTTACGCACGCAAAAAGCAGGGGGGTTATCAGCAAAAGTGCGGCCGTACTGTAGATCTTCTTTCTCTACCTGCGGACAGATCGGTGCTCATGGCGCTGCAAGCGGGTGGGGGATCGAGCAGGACCTAGGGCTCGCTGTGGAGAACCACGGCGGGCCGGTGTTGTTGTCAGGGAGGGTAGACGGGCCTAGGTAGGGTTTTGCGAGGCGTGGAGCGAGCAGGCGCGCGCGCTCGTCGGTGCACCGAGGGTGCACGACGAAACGTCCGTCGGATCTAGCGCGGTACGGCGAAGGGGACCATGTCCAGGGGGTCAGGGAGCTCACCGAGGTGATGTTGGCGTGGTCGGATCGAGCAGAGGGGCGGTAGATCGTCGTCGGAGCTGGCGCACCCGGATCTAGGGTTTGGCGTCGGTGTCGAAGGCGTGCAGCAGGTCCGGCCCGTCTCCTCCTCGTCGCCGTGTACGGGGCTGCTGTAGGGGATCTCCTCGGTCTACCCGGCCACTCCACGGTCGGTCTGCACGTCTGGTTCACGAGATGGGGTGGAGGCCGAGGTTTTTGGCGGCGAGGTGTAGACGGTGGCGATGGAGAAAGAGGGAGAGAGGGGAGGCTATGGGGCGGACCTGGGCGAGGCAGAGAGGTGGGAGTGGATAGGATCGGAGGGAGGGGGGTAGATGGCGTGGTGGAGGGGAAAGGTGGCGTCGGCTACCTTTTCTTCTCCTGCACGTGCTCGGTCGGCTCGGCCAGGGCAGGGCAGGCGCATGGGGAGCTGGCAGGTGGGCCAGGGTGAGGCCAGGGAGGCAGGGTCGGGGTAGGACCCGCTTGGCCGAGAGAGAGAGCTAGGGAGAGAGAGGTGAGGCTTGGGTAGGTTAGAGCTAGGCTCGGGTAGATGGGAGGCGCGGTTAGGGTTTTGGGGTAGCTAGGGTTGGGTAGGGTTTGGTTTGGGTGGCAGCTAGGTGGGCCAGGGTGGCCAGGTGGGGCCAGCAAGGAGGGGAGAGGAGAGAGGCCGAGAGAGGGTAGGGTAGCTCAGGGTTTTTGCGTAGAAGGAGGGGTGTGAGGGTTAGGGTTAGATATGATCCACATGACCATACATGGGTGTAGGTGAAAAGGAGATGAAGATGTGGTAAAGAGAGAGAGAGAGAGAGAGAGAGAGAGAGAGAGAGAGAGATGTGATGAGGTAGGGTGGTGATAGCTAGGTGGTTAGGGTGATGGGGTGTGGTGGATTTTGCAAGTCCAACTAGATGAAGCAAAAGAGGGTAAGGATATGGGGAAAGATCCACTCAAGATTCAAATAAAAACCAAAGACAAGCAAAAGGTGGTACTTGCATGGGCCATGAACAAATAATTAATACCATGCTTATTTTTGTGAAAACAAGATTATTTACATGGCATTTTACTTATGCATTCCAAAAATGTGGAGTAAGGCCCAAGCAAAAGAATTTAAAAGGAAGCCCCAAGTGGACTAGATGGAGATGAGCATATTTGATTAAAATTAGGACTTACTAATGTGTATATGCCACTAGATGCTTAATAGTCCCAAAAATATTCCAACATGAGCATAATTCCATGATAATCCATATGGAAGCTAGGAAAAGGGTTCCACTCACAAGGCATGCAAAGGTGGCCATGTGGCTCTCATATATCCATAATGTGAAAACATCATGATGCTAAGGTGAGAGCATGTGGGCAAAGAATTGGATTCACACCAACACATATGAGCTAGAGGTAAAACCAGATAAGTTGCAATGCTCATATATGGTGGAATGGTGGAATGATAAGGTGGTGAAAGAAAGGTGGTGGAGTTAATAAAAGATATGCCCTCAACTCAACTTGGGCATTTAAACAATATATCAAGAACCAAATACAATATCAAGAGGCAAATACAATTAACAATGCATATGAGAGAAGAACCAAAACAAAAAGGGTTTTATATCATGCTCAAATGCAAGGAGGCATGATGACATGAGCATGATATAATGATGATGCAACAATTATATAGTTGAAGTAGCCATTATATTACTAGACCAAGTAGCATTACAATTGTTAGACAATTGGGATGCTACAACTCTCCCCCACTAAACAAGAATCTCGCCCCGAGATTCCTAGGAAAAAGAAAACAACACAAGGAGAGGCGGGTGTTCGGAACGAAGGTGATCCTTGCGTTCCTAAGATGATGAAGAACGGAATGGTACGACCACTACACCTCGCAAACTTGCTAGACTTGTTGCGAGTCTTGCATTTTGCTTGAGAAACGACGGGTTAGAAGAGTTGAAGGATTGTCGTGAGACAAGAAGGATAGGATGGACATAGCTCCGGTTTTCCCAAGAAACATGATAAGAGAATAGAACCACTTGTGAAAGAAAGGACAAGATGATGTATCCTGGATAAAGAAAGACACACCGTTAACATTAAAGATTTACCGATACTAGAGATGATGAAAACTTTGTCTCGCCGGAAGAAAAAGAGCTAGATTGGAGAGGTTTTGAACCACTATGACAATAGCATCGTATCCTCTCTCGGATTTGAGAAATGAAGTATGGAAACAATATTGCCTTCAAACAATAGAGTCCCTTGATATCAACAGAAAGATTTAGCTATGCATCGCCGGATTAGATTCTTGTTGCGCCGGTAAGAACCAAAGATCACGCAATTGAGGTGCGCAGATATAATTTCCAGGGACGGATGTGAAGCTAGATCATGGGGAAAACCCGAGAAGCAAAGAATATGGAGGATCTGGAGTTTATCGTAGAGATACTTATTTCTTTCTTTAGCCTTGAGGCTAACGCAATAGATTTGCGGGTGATGGCATCAACCATAATTGGCTTTACCACAGAAAAAGAATTGATGAAGCAAAGAGAGATAGCTTCCTTTCATCTTGTTTGGGGATGTCGAGCACCGGTAGAAAGACGAGGACAGAAAAGAGTTTGCGTTTGTTTCCACCAGATAATTGAAGATTTGCTCCGTGTAGGAAAAGACGAGATCACCAACAAGAGATTATTGATTACTTTCTTCGAGAGAGCCCTCCGGAAAAACAAGGACGGAAGTAAAAGTATCGAGGGATAAAGGCCACTTCTAACTTCCGTGGAATGAGTGAAATCGCATTAATTCACCAATTCAATATACAAGAGCGAATGATAAGAGTAGTGGTATGGTAGCTACTCCATCCCGCACTCAAAGCATTACTCCGCACATGAATAAGAAAACCATGCAACCCAACTACCGAAACCGACTGAAGGTATTGATAAGAAGAGCTCATGGAACTCCATAAGAAAACAAGGATAGATGCAAACGATTATTCGGATTCATAGATAGATAAAGATGATGAGGTTGTCGTCATGTCGGAAGTACCAAGCCACCGGAAATATATGAAGGAAGAATACGGAGAAGAACTGCAAGATTCAACAGCTACAGAAAAGATAGCACCAACTTGAACAGAAGGATTACACGATCTGGAAGATCTTCATGGCCTCCGGTGGATTGAGCATAGATGATAGAGCGAGAGGGTTTCAAGAGATTACTTGACGAGACTGAGGTGAAAGAACTCCATGTCCTTCTTGAAAAGATTGAGAGAGATTTAGCAGCCTTGAGGAAATCTTCAGCGGAACGACGATGATAACTTGCCAACAAGGAAAAACTCCGGGTTTGATGGAAGATGGAAGATGGAATTAACAATGGACTTGCTGATTCCAGAATTGAAGCAATGTATTTAGCAGAAGGACGTGGCCGAGATAGGTGACCTCCAAAAAGTCAGAATTCTCACTTTGAGACTTTGCACACAGGCAATGCTCACGAAGCTTGAGAGAAAGAGACACAGATGATCTTCCATGTCCTTCCATTGATATCGAATAGGCAAGCATATTAACAACATATACCACCAAGGATTAACAAGATATTCCCAGAATATCAAGTTCAAAAGGCGAGAGAAACGAACAAATGCTCGAACACTTCCTGAGCTCAACGCTCTTAGGAAGATCAATATTAAGAGCACGGGTTCGTGTTGAAGAAGATGCACTGGAAGAATAGATTATCTGGTCCTTCGGAAGAAAAAGAGATGTCACCTGGTTCACATTGTTGATCGGATCACCGGTTACAAAGATAAAGAGATCTTGGATAAGAACCGATGATAGCTCATACCTTAAGCAAAGCTATCAGAGACGAAAAGATGCAATTCCCTCGTATCAACGAGAATTTTGCAGATATGGGGTTCAAAAAGATGTGCAGCTTGATGAACAGATGATAGACCGCCGTAGTGCTTTAGGAAACTCCGGATTGCCAAAGATGCTTGAATATGCATAGATATGATCACGGTGTACTCAAAATCACAGGAGATAACCTTATCCTCCAGATGGTGACGGTTGATAGCATTTTTTTTCCATATTCCAATCGACACTTATCATGAGTGGAATATAGCTATGCCGAGAGCCAAATTACAATCATCAGCATCGGATCGACACACGTTATGTAATTAGCCCAAGAGCAAAGGAGATGAAACAAAACTCCAGGATTAAGCGCCGGTGACAAAGAATGAGTTAGCATGGACATGCTGATTAAAGGGAGATAGATAATGTTTCACACACGACTGAAAAGGAGTGTGGAAACACAGATGTATCAAAGAAAAAATTTCCGCATTTTCGGCATTAAAATACCAATAGATGCGCAAAATCACTTATCAGGTAGGGATTAGCAACTGATGGTTTCACAGAATGTGGATTTGCTAGAAGGAAGGACACCCTTAAGAAGATGGCACCGGTTAACAAGGAGTCAGATAGATCGCGCCGGTTTTCAAAAGCCTGTCAGTATGGAATGTACCAACAGTTGATAACCAAAGGCAGATTGTGATAACAAACTGGATGCAACAGATAGACAAGGAATTACACACACACACACTTTCTATGGTACTACGGAAACCCAGAACACGTGAATCCTAGTTTGAATTTTTAAGAAGAGGATTGAAAACGTTACACTTCCTTACCAGAAAAGGGTGTGGTTGGGTAAGAAGAAAAGTGGAAGCAGTCCTACTCTCACGTTTTGTTCTTCCCTAGTATACATAACTACCAAAAATATTTGCTAGACAGACAACGACCATTTGGCTGAGACCCTGAAGGTCGGGATGGCTCTGATACCAATTGTAACTACCTCGGTGAATTACGCTCCTAGTTACAAGCCTGGATGAGCAGAAATGGTTGAAATAGTACGGTGGGGCCCAAATGCCACTCACAGGTAGACCTTTCGGCCGTCCCAACCATTTCCAAACATCGGGACAAGAACGGGCGGCGTAATCGGCAGGCGAAGGGATCAACTACATACACAAGTGAGTATGTATGCAAGCCACCATACAATAGTACATCAGAGCCATTCCATCTAAAAAGAAAGGAAATATAGCAACGCCATACGGCAAGATCCAAATATCCTAGATAGATATAATAGTTTAGGATATCTCCTCATACATCAAACATCAGAGTATCAAGCGGAAGACAAAATCCGAGTACGGATAAGAAGCAAATCGGCATAAGATGCCCCATAAATAAGCACATCCCGCCCATAGATCTCACGGATCCCCGTTCCCGGAATCTCTACACCGAATGATCGTTGCCCACATCGTCTGTCTCTTCCACCCAGTATCCATCTTGCGAGGGTACCTGTTCATCTGAACCAATAATTTATCGTGTGAGACCCTAGGGGTACTCAGCAAGTCTTTATGCCTCTAAAGGGGACACAACCTAGGGTGACGCAATTGCAGCAAAATATAAACCCTAGCAGTTCTATAGATACTCGCTAACCATCCGCCTAACCAGAGATAGACGGATGTCCGTGAATTAATAACAACAGTTATAACAGTTAAAACGGTAATATCCACAGATCCATCCTCCTCCTCGCTTACCGACGAGGAAGCGGACGAACAACCCCCATCCGTTGGCAGTTTTATTATCCATTCCATGAGTGTTGCACTATTTACTAGTCAGGTACCTAGTCTAGTCAAATTAGAAGCGGTACTTTAGTTATGCTTGTCTATGATCGAGAAACTGTGCTCCAAGTCGTCCATAACCGCGGACACGGCTTTCAGAAAGTTTTACCCTGCAGGGGTGCACAAATAGCAACACACACTCGATATGCCTCGGAAAAACCAAATCAAAACCCAACGAGGCAGTCACGACAAAGCAATTACAGGATTCAGAAATATTTCAGGGGGCCACCCCATTGAGCTACCCGCAACGAAGTTAGCTGACTCCGAGACGGCCTCAAGGTTTGTGGAGCCGGCTGTAAACGACTGGGAACCCAAAAGTGTGACTGGGCTTGTCGATACAGCGAAAACGGGTCACGGACCTAAACAGTACAGTGTGCAGTACCTCGCACAATCTTAAATAAAGCAGTAAAGCATGGCATAAGTACATGATAGTAAATAAAACCTCAAACTAGTTTGTGGCCCCAAGAAATAAGAATGAATCAAGCTCTGGCTCAGGGGGGTTCATAAGCCTCCCGGATGTGGATAGCGCGAATATTCAAGGAACAGGAATCAAGTACTCGGGGTCCTACGGGACACAAGTGAGCCTGGAAAACCAAATAGCGAATGTGGCTCACCGATGCCACTTTCATTAGTTATCCCATTACTACTCAGGTTAAGTTGTTTAGGTACCTCGTTATCCATCAGACACTCACAAACCCTACACATGCTGTTCTACGACTCGCATGGCTCAAACAACTCCTGTAGTAATGGCTCATGGGATGGAGGAACAAGCTTCGGTGGGGTTTAAAAGTAAAGGCTATGCAATACTTGGGATTCAATTTAATGCAATCGCGACTCAATGATGCAAGAATAAGATAGAGGCAATAGGTACTATATGTATGCAAGCATGTGGTAGTGCTTGCCTGGCAGCTCAGTTGAAGCAATGGATGGATCTGGGTAGTGCTCCTGGTTCTCTTGATATATCCCCTGCTCGGCGTCTATTCGAAGAAGAACCAAACAAGCAAGGGCCAACATAAATAAAGTGCACAAGCATATGAATAAAATGCGACAAGCAAACAATCATGCCATGATGAATGATGCACAATTTGCATGGCAATAATGTAGCATGGCATGGGTGAGGTGTGGAAAACAATAATAAATCATTTTATTGAGTTTTGGCCCCATTTTATCCTCATATTAGTTGCTGTACACTTTATATTTATATGATGCATGCTTCAAAGCAAAACATGGAATGCATAAACAGAAAGGTCTCGTCGAGCTAATCATTTTAGACATATCATTTGTTAAATTAGGAGTTATACAACAAAAGATATTAATTAATTAGGGAAAAAGGGCATTTTATTGTAATTTAAATAAACTTGGAAATTTAAATGTTCAAAATATATTTTGAATGGCATATTTGAATTCCTCACATTTTTCTGATTTGAAAACACATATTATATGTATTATTTGGGTTTGTATTTTAAAAGTTATTTAAAAACAGAAAATAAATTTGAATTTGAATTAATTTGAAATAAATTTGAATTAAAACAGAATACACAGAACTTTTGTTACTCAGCTCTAGGCTAGCCACAGACAATGACCCGTGGGGCCAGCAGCTGACTCAGCAGCACACGGCGCAGAAAAGCGTCTGCCACCGCGGGTTGAGCTAGACCTAGAGGCCGACAGGTGGGGCCAGGGTGCTCGCGGACCCACGTGTCGTGAAGCAGACAGCAGGGCTGCAGTGAGGCCGAGCTGGAGCGAGTTAAGGCCGGAGAAACCAGGGGGCTTTTTCTGCAAAACTTCTTGAGAGCAGACGGATGGGCCAGGCTGGACCGCGGGTTCACGCATAAAAGCAGGGGTTATCGCAAAAGTCTTGGCCGTCTGTAGATCTTCTTTCTCTACTGCAGACAGATCGGTGCTCACACGCGTCTGAGGCGGGGTGGGGATCGAGCAGGACCTAGGGCTCGCTCGGGAGCCACCTTGCGGGCGGTGTTGTTGTCAGGGAGGGTGGACGGGCCTAGGTAGGGTTTCTTGGCGCCTGGCCATTGTCGCACCGAGGGTGCCTGACGAAACGTCCGTCGGATCTAGCTTGACAGCGAAGGGACCATGTCAAGGGTCGGAGCTCACCGAGGTGATGTTGGCGTGGTCGGATCGAGCGGAGGGGTAGATCGTCGTCGGGCTGGGCACCCGGATCTAGGGTTTAGGCGTCGTCGGCGGCGTGCAGGTCCGCCCGTCTCCTCCTCGTCGCCGTGTCTGGGGCTGCTGTAGGGATCTCCTCGTCTGCCCGGCCACTCCACGGTCGGTCTGCACGTCTGGTTCACGATATGGGGTGGAAGCCGAGGTTTTTGGCGGCGAGGTGTAGATGGTGGCGGTGGAGAAAGAGGGAGAGAGGGGAGGCTATGGGGCGGATCTTGGCGAGGCAGAGAGGTGGGAGTGGATATGATCGGAGGGAGGGGGGTAGATGGCGTGGTGGAGGGGAAAGGTGGCGTCGGCCACCTTTTCTTCTCCTGCACGTGCTCATCGGCTCGCCGGCAGGGGCAGCAGGTGCATGGGAGGCTGGCGGGTGGGCGAGGTGAGGCAGGAGGGAGGTCGGGGTAGGACCCGCTTGGCCGAGAGAGAGAGCTAGGGAGAGAGAGGTGAGGCTTGGGTAGGTTAGAGCTAGGCTCGGGTAGATGGGAGGCGCGGTTAGGGTTTTGGGGTAGCTAGGGTTGGGTAGGGTTTGGTTTGGGTGGCAGCTAGGTGGGCCAGGGTGGCCAGGTGGGGCCAGCAAGGAGGGGAGAGGAGAGAGGCCGAGAGAGGGTAGGGTAGCTTAGGGTTTTTGCGTAGAAGGGGGGTGTGAGGGTTAGGGTTAGATATGATCCACATGACCATACATGGGTGTAGGTGAAAAGGAGATGGAGATGTGGTAAAGAGAGAGAGAGAGATGTGATGAGGTAGGGTGGTGATAGCTAGGTGGTTAGGGTGATGGGGTGTGGTGGATTTTGCAAGTCCAACTAGATCAAGCAAAAGAGGGTAAGGATATGGGGAAAGATCCACTCAAGATTCAAATAAAAACCAAAAGACAAGCAAAAAGTGGTACTTGCATGGGCCATGCACAAATAATTAATACCATGCTTATTTTTTGAAAACAAGATTATTTACATGGCATTTTACTTATGCATTCCAAAAATGTGGAGTAAGGCCCAAGCAAAAGAATTTAAAAGGAAGCCCCAAGTGGACTAGATGGAGATGAGCATATTTGATTAAAATTAGGACTTACTAATGTGTATATGCCACTAGATGCTTAATAGTCCCAAAAATATTCCAACATGAGCATAATTCCATGATAATCCATATGGAAGCTAGGAAAAGGGTTCCACTCACAAGG
Source organism: Avena insularis (assembly GCA_023614405.1). Lineage (NCBI taxonomy): Eukaryota > Viridiplantae > Streptophyta > Magnoliopsida > Poales > Poaceae > Avena > Avena insularis. Next base: position 287,918,930 of record CM042695.1, read on the forward strand.
CATGCAAAGGTGGCCATGTGGCTCTCGTATATCCATAATGTGAAAACATCATGATGCTAAGGTGAGAGCATGTGGGCAAAGAATTGGATTCACACCAACACATATGAGCTAGAGGTAAAACCAGATAAGTTGCAATGCTCATATATGGTGGAATGGTGGAATGATAAGGTGGTGAAAGAAAGGTGGTGGAGTTAATAAAAGATATGCCCCCAACTCAACTTGGGCATTTAAACAATATATCAAGAACCAAATACAATATCAAGAGGCAAATACAATTAACAATGCATATGAGAGAAGAACCAAAACAAAAAGGGTTTTATATGATGCTCAAATGCAAGGAGGCATGATGACATGAGCATGATATAATGATGATGCAACAATTATATAGTTGAAGTAGCCATTATATTACTAGACCAAGTAGCATTACAATTGTTAGACAATTGGGATGCTACACTTATAAAAGCCACTTGGAACATATTAAGATAAATATCAACCTGCCATGCAAATTAAGAGAGTAGTGCATCTTTATGGAGATGTAAATATAATATGGGGACACTCTCCTCTCAGCTGACCAACAACTTGTCTTCCAACCCTAATTCACGGGATCTCCGATCACATAGAGTGGGTTGCCACTGGTATCAACTCATAGCGTGGGTCTCAAACCCATCTCCCTCGATGCAGTATCTATCACATTGCGTGATAAACCCTTTGTGAAGGAATCTGCCAGGTTTTTAGATGTTTAGATATAATCCAACGCAATAACTCCAGAGTTTCTCAGATTCCTGACAGATTTCAATCTCCTCTTCACATGCCTTGATGACTTCATATTGTCCTTAAAACTGTTTACTTTGATGATCACGGTTTGATTATCACAGTTCATCGGGATGGAGGGTATTGGTTTTTCAACCATAGGTAAGTCCATAAAAAGCTCGCGAAGCCACTCTGCTTCAACAATGGCTGTGTCTAATGCTATGAATTCTGCTTCCATTGTTGACCTCGTTAAGATGGTCTGCTTGCAAGGCTTCCAGGAGACAGCGCCACCACCAAGTGTAAACAAATAACCACTTGTGGCCTTAATCTCATCAGCATCAGATATCCAGTTTGAATCACTATAACCCTCAAGTACCCGTGGATACCTAGTATAGTGAATACCATAACTCGCAGTGGCTTTCAAATAGCGCGAAACTGTTTCAAGAGCATGCCAATGATCATCTCCACGATTTGACACAAATCGACTCATTTTGCTTACAACAAAGGAAATGTCAGGTCTAGTAGTGTTGGCTAAATACATGAGCGAGCCAATGATTTGATAATATCTCAATTGATCTTTAGCAATCTTTCGATTCTTTCGAAGTAGCACACCCGGATCATAAGGCGTTGGAGAAGAGTTGCAGTCGCTATACCCGAAGCGACTCAATATCTTTTCCACATAGTGAGACTGAAGCAATGTAATCCCACCATTGTCATCCTTTAGTAGCTTGATGTTTAAAATTACACCAGCCAGTCCCAAGTCCTTCATCTCAAAGCTGCGAGATAGGAACTCTTTGACCTCCTTGATAACAGCGAGGTTGGTCCCGAATATCAATATGTCATCAACGTAGAGACACATAATAACTCCCTCGCCCCCACCATGGTGATAATACACACATTTGTCAGCTTCATTTATAACAAAGCCTTCAGCAGTTAAAATTCTCTCAAACTTATCATGCCACTGCTTAGGAGCTTGCTTAAGACCATACAAAGACTTCACTAACTTACACACCTTTCCTTCTTGACCATCTACTATAAATCCGCTAGGCTGCTCCATATAAATTTCCTCATCTAGATCTCCATTTAGAAAGGATGTCTTAACATCCATTTGATGAACGAGAAGACGATGTGAGGCAGCCAAGGATAGTAGTACTTGAATAGTGGTCAATCCGGCTATAGGTGAGTAGGTGTCGAAGAAGTCCTCACCTTCTTTTTGGGTATAACCCTTGGCCACAAGACGTGCCTTGTACTTTTCAATAGTACCATCAGGTCTAAGCTTTTTCTTGAACACCCACTTACATCCTATAGGTTTGCACCCATAAGGACGATTAGTGACTTCCCAAGTACCATTAGCTAAGATGGAGTCCATCTCGCTTCGGACAGCTTCCTTCCAGTAGTCAGTATCTTGGGATGCATAACCTTTCAAAATAGAAGTGGGGGTATCATCCACAAGGTACACAATGAAATCATCACCAAATGACTTTGCAGTCCTTTGTCTCTTGCTCCTTTTGGGAGATTCGTTAACATCCTCCACAGGATCATCAGAGTGTTCTATCGGTATAGTGGGTTCAGTAATTATAGAAAATTCCTCACTAGATGAACTAGTTATCTCCTGATTTGATGATCTAGACATACCTTTTATAGGAAAGATGTCCTCAAAGAAAGTCGCATCATTCGACTCCATAATTGTACCAACATTCATGTTGGATACCTTAGATTTTACTATCAAAAATCTATAGCCAATGCTATGAAAAGCATATCCCAGAAAAACACAATCAACGGTTTTTGGTCCAAGCTTTAGCTTCTTGGGTATTGGAATATTGACTTTCGCCAAACAACCCCAAGTTCATAAGTAAGAGAGTTTAAGCCTTTTATTTTCCCATTCCTCAAATGAGTCATGGTTTTATCCTTTATGGGAACACGGTTTAGGACATGACATGCAGTCATTAGCGCCTACCCCCACCATTCCTTGGAAAGACCCGATGTATCTAACATGGCGTTAACTAAATCAGTTAGAGTGCGGTTCTTTCTTTCGGCCACCCCATTTGACTGAGGTGAGTAGGGAGGCGTCCTCTCATGTATAATACCATATTCCATACAAAATAAATCAAATTGTTTTGAAAAGTACTCTCCACCACGATCCGACCTTAGCCGCTTGATTTTAAGATCAAGTTGATTTTCTGCCTCAGCTTTATAGATTTTGAAGTAGTTCAAAGCTTCATCTTTAGATTTCAGAAGATAAACATAGAAGTATCTAGTGGAGTCATCAATCAATATCATAAAGTATCTTTTTACACCTTTTGTCAACACACCATTCATTTCACAAAGATCTGAATGTATAAGTTCTAGTGGTGCTAAGTTTCTCGGTTCCGCAGCCATATGAGACTTGCGGGGTTGCTTTGCTTGCACACAAACTTGGCACTTAGAACCTTTGACAGTGGTAAATTTCGGAATTAAACTCATATTGTCTAACCGTGTCATGCAACCAAAGTTAATATGACAGAGTCGTGAATGCTAAACATTGGACTCATTATCATTGCAAACATGATCAATAACTTTACTACATGAGCTGTCAAAGACAAGAGGAACAGACCTCCACACTCATAACACTTTCCAACAAATTGTACATACTTAGAAATTACAACTTTATTGGACTCAAAAACCAACTTAAAACCATCTCGACATAAAAGCGATCCGCTGACGAGATTCTTATTGATGGAGGGAACGTGTTGCACATTCTTCAGCTGTACGGTCTTCCCCGAAGTAAACTTCAGATTTACCGTACCAACACCATGAACAGAAGCATGTGATTCGTTTCCCATCAGCACGGAAGAAGTCCTTGAGACCTGATAAGAGGAAAACATGGAAATATCAGAACATACATGTGTATTAGCACCTGTGTCTATCCACCAATCAGGAGAATGACACACTGAGAGGATAGTAGGTAGAATACCATACCCAACATCCTTCATCTTAATATCGCTAATAACAACATTAGCGGTCTTGCCGTTGTTCCTATGTTGACACTTGTCAAAGCGATTAGGGCAGCTAGGAGCCAAATGTTTAGGATCACCATAGATGTGGCAAGAGCCTTTCCTCTTATCATTTTTGTTCTTGAAGTTGGTTGAGTGCGTGGCCTTGTTCTTGCCATCAAACTTCCCCTTTCCTAGTTTTGTTCTTATTCTTGAACTTGTGGGATTGGAACTTTTTCCTCTACACCAAATTGGCAGTAGAACCTCCCTCAAATCATCAAGCAGTTTTGTCCTTTGCTCTCGTCTTCTCTTCCACATGAAGAGACCCAATGAGATCCGTAACGGAAAACTCTTGTCTCTTATGTTTCAGAGATGTAGCAAAGTTCCTCCACGAGGGAGGAAGCTTGGCAATAATGCCACCGGCCACAAATTTGTCTGGTAAGGAACACTTGAACTGCTCAAGTTCTTTAGAAAGTGATTGTATCTCATGAGCTTTCTCAACGACAGAGCGCTCATCAACCATCTTGTCGTCATAGAATTGCTCCATGACATACAACTCAGTGCCAGCGCCCGAGACCCCAAACTTGGCCTCGAGTGCTTCCCACGCGTCCTTGCCATTATCAAATGACATATACGGGTCAGCAATATTGTCCCCAAGAACACTAAACAAAGCCGCCATAAACATGGTATCGACTTTCTTAAAGTTTGCTTCCTGCTCAGCAGAAAGTTCTTCTTCAGGCTTGCCAAGAGTGGCGCTATAGCAGTTTAGGTTTTCAAATCAGAGAACTGCTCTCTTGCACCATCTCTTATAGTGCATGCCATCAAAAGGAGGCGGCCTAGTAGCCGTGGTTACACCAGTAGAATTCAGTTGCCTATAATCAGGTTTTTGGATTGTTGAAAATATAAGCAATAATCCATATGATTTAATCCGAATAATAAACTGATAAAGCATGAGCATACTAATGGTACTAAAAACAATAATGCAGATCAACAAAGTATATGAACAGATTACATCTATACAAGATAAACCTATCACATCTACACCAAACGCTAGAACAAAGAATTCTAGCATAATCTGAAAAAGACAGTTGAGAATCACATACAGTGTAGACTGAATAGCAGCCGCAGTGGTCGCATCAGCGTTGTCGCCCATGTTGAGGTTGTCGAAGGGATTGGTGACGTCCGGGAAGAAGTCATTGTTCTGACATGGTTATACCCTGTGGGTACACGACCTCAGCATACCTAGTCTAGCCCAAGGAAGGCCCACGACAAATATACGCCGGCCCGTGAAGATTTTCGGGTGGCCAGGGCCCTTGATGCCTTCGGATCCTTGGAGAGCAGGACTATAGTAGATAGAAAATTCAAAGGGGTAAACCCTAAAACCTGTAACCGACTCGATCTGTGCCTGGGACCTGCCTAACTCTATATAAAGGCTAGGAGGGCACAGCGAAGAGGGCACCTCATACCATAGCATACACACCTCCACGCCAGATTGCATCTACGCACCCCTGTAACCTTCGGTTCCGCCGTAATCAAGAGCAGACAAGCAGGATTAGGGTTTTCCCTCCAGGGGCCTGAAACTGGGTAAACCTCGTGTCCCCGTGTTGCTTGATTGCTAACCGTTCCGTGATCTCCAGCATCCCCATCTTCTCCAAAACCCAAGTCCATAACAATGGGCATTGACGAGATTAAACCTCGTCAATTGGCGCCGTCTGTCGGAACTAGGGACGCTGATTGTGCGATCATGACGGTCCCAACCCGAGCGATCTACAACTCTGCGGCGACGGAGAGTCATCTCCTCTTCGGCGCCTTCGACTTCATCGCCCACTCACCGGCCACCATGAAGGACTTCGAGCCCGTTGGCGACGGACTCGAGATCCTGTTTGGGAGTTTCTGCTTCCAGGTGGGGCAGACCGGCACTCTCCGCCTTCCAGAGCGGGTGCCCCTGCCATCGATCAGGCCCGCTTCATGGGCTCCACACCCTGTGCTACGCACATCACCATCGACAGACGAGTCCTACGACAGCAGTAGCTGCAACTCCGATTTGTGCGATCCACCATCGGACGAAGGGACCTACGGTTCCGGATCCGAAAGCTGCTGCAGCAGCAAGCCGATCTACGAGCGCTACCAGTGCGCCGCGGTCATCCAGGATCAGGAACACAATCCGCCACCCAACCCGCAGGGCAGAAACGGTGGAAATAGAAGAAGCCAATCCCCCCACCCAACGGGGACAACAATGATCGGGTCATCCACCTCAACGAGGAGGGATGGGATCAATCACGTGAGGCCGTAGCACGCAAAAAGATATTGCCCGTTGATGCCTCACAAGACCTGTTGATGGCATACCACATGCTCCTCATCGAGGAGCACAAGAAGGAGATCAAGATGTAGGAAGTGCTTGACAAGCGCAAGCAAGTAGCCTCGAAGTCCAGTGCGTGACGAGCTGCGCTCTTCGCCATGGGCATTGGCTCCAGCTCGCACGGCAAAATGGCAACAAGCACCGTTCTCGGATGGAGAACATGGACCCCAAGGAGCGTCGCGAGGTAACCCGAGCCCTCAATGCGTCCTTCATGGAGATGGACGCCGACAACAACGTCATCCCGAAGACGCCATAAGCTACGATCATGGCAGCCACCGTGTACCTTGCATCCCACCCACTTCCGGAGGGGGACCCGAAGAGGGCCATGCACAAGTCCGCGCTTACTGCACTCGGACTCGTTGGAGCTGCGCTCCACGGAGAAGCTCCTGCGGAGCCAAATAAGAAGGCTGCGATCAGATTCAACCGCAGTCCCACGCCTTCATCCGAAGACGAAGAGCACGACCTTCCTCGAAGGCAGAAGAGCTCGCGCCATCGCAGCCGCGATTACGACTCCCGAAGAGATCTCACCCAGTGAAAATCGACAAGGCGCGTGCCAAGCGCCCATGCTCGTCTGAATCCGAGATGGATGAAGACGAAGGAGAACTCTGCGGAGCCCGATGCTTCAGCAGATCTGTTCGACGGACAAGGATGCCGTGAAACTTCAAGCTTCCTTCGGACACTCCGAAGTTTGATGGCACACAGGATCCCAAGGCGTGGCTCAGCGACCACTTGTCGTCCGTCAAGCTGCACGACGGAAGCAGGGAAACCGCCATGCAATGCCTTCAGCTGCAGCTGACAGGCGCAGCTCGAATCTGGCTGAGCAGCCTATCCTCAGGATCCATCCGAAGCTGGGAGGAGCTGGCGTACAGTTTCGTCCGAAACTTCAAGGGCACCAGCAAGAGGCCTGCCTCGATCGAAGAGTTGCGGGCCTGCACTCAACGAATGGGCGAATCCATTCGCTCATACATACTGCGCTGGTCCAACACCAAGAACTCCACGGCGCACATCTCTGAGAGGAGGGCTATCGACGCCTTCAAGGACGGCGTCAAGCGCCAGGACTTCAAAGAAGAACTTGGGCGCGTCAAGCCCAAGACACTTGACCACCTCATGGACATCACCAACAGGTGGGCCGATGGCGAGGATTTCGTCCACCGAGCGCACTCGGAGGAAGAAGACGGCTATGGCCGGCAACGTGAACACCGTAGCAAGAGAAGATCGCGCGTCTACGACGATCGCGATGGATCCGACATGGTCGCGGCTGGCTATGCCGACCGCCACAGCGACAACAACCGCAACATCGGCGGATACCGCGGAAGCAATTTCCGTGATGGAGGACGCCCAGCACAGTCATGGAAGCGCCGCGGTCGCGATGACGGGCCCTCAGCATACGAAAAACTGTCGGGTCCATGCACCATCCACTTCTACATTGACAAGCAGGATGGTAAGAAGAAGGCAAGCCACATGCTCAAGGACTGCCGTGAGTTCCAGAAACTCAGCAAAAGCATGGCTCAGATGAGGCAGCAAGCCCCGAACCTTGGATTCGGGAACGCACCCGCACCAGGCGAAATCACGCATGGAGCTCCACCACCACCTGCAGGAGGCCCGAACCACCCAATCGCACCCGCACAAAATAACGGTGGGCACGGGTATCCCCCGCCGAAAGGAGCGCTGATGATCCAAAAAGGGCGCCCAACGAATAGGGTGCAGAAGAAAATCACCCGTCAGATCAATCTGGTCGTGACAACACCACCCGCCATCCCTGAGTACCTCAGCGGATCGGAATCTTGCATCACGTTCAGCCGTTCGGATCACCCTTGCTAGGTCCCTCGCCCAGGTCATGCTGCCCTGGTGCTTGAGGCGCAGATCGGAGGGTTCGAGATGAGCCGCGTCTTCATGGACGGCGACAGCGGCATCAACCTGATGTTCGCCAGCACCGTAGCAGCAATGTGGATCCCGCTATGCATCCTGGAACAGTCAGACACAACTTTCCATGGCATCATCCCAGGAAAGGGAATATTCCCCCTGGGAAAGATATGGCTCGACGTCATCTTCGTCAAGCCGGATAACTTCCGATGCGAGCGACTCGAGTTCGAAGTGGTGGACTGGCCATCACAATACCACGCCATCCTCGGGCGTGTGGCATTTGCAAGGTTCCTGGCAGTACCGCACTACGCGTGTTGGAGATATGCCCAAGAGGCAATAATAAAGTGGTTATTATCATACCTTCATACTTATGATAAATGTTTACATACCATGCTATAATTGTATTAACCGGAAACATTAATACTTGTGTGAATTGTAAACATAAAAGAGTCCCTAGTAAAGCCTCTTGTTAAACTAGCTTGTTGGTTAATATATGATCATGGTTTCCTGATCATGAACATAGAGATGTTATTAACAAAAGGGTCATATCATTAGGAGAATGATGTGATGGACATACTCCTATAGTTAAGCGTAGCATAAAGATTAAGTCATTTAATATAGTTCATTTGTTATAAGCTTTCTGATACATAGTAACCTAATTCCTTTGACCATGAGATCATGTTAATCACCATCACCAGAAGGATGCTTTGATGACATCAAGCACCACATCGTAACTGGGTGGCTATAAAGGTGGCATTGAGTGTTCTGAAAGTATGGGTTGAGGCACATGGATCAAGAGTGGGATTTGTCCATCCATATGACGGATAGATATACTCTGGGCCCTCTCGGTGGAATGTCATCCAATTAGCTTGCAAGCATGTGACTGGTTCACAAGGGATCACATATCACGGGAACAAGAAAAGAGTACTTATCGGTAACGAGGTTGAACTAGGTATGCAGAGATACCGACGATCAAAACCTCGGATAAGTAAACTATCGTGAGACAAAGGGAAATTGGTATCGTATGTAAGTGGTTCATACGATCGCAAAGTAATCGTAGAAATATGTGGGAGCCATATGAATTTCCAGATTCCTCTATTGGTTATTGATCGGAGAAGTGTCTCGGTCATGTCCGCATAATTTACGAACCGTAGGGAGACACACTTAAGGATTCGATGTTGTTGAGTAGTTATGGAATGATGAGTAAGAGACCGAATGTTGTTCGGAGTCTCGGATGGGATCCGGGATATCATGAGGAGATCCAGAATGGTCCGGAGAATAAGATTCATATAAGGAAAGTCCTGTTTCAGAGTTCGGGAATGATTCCGGTGTTTTCACCAGGAATGTTCTAGAAGGGTCTGGAAGGTCCGGCACTCCGGAGGGGAAGGGTACATGGATGTGTCATGACAATGTGGAATGGTTGCATCATGTACTAGGTCACTTGGCTGGGCAAAATAAAGAAAATAAATTAAATTGAAGTTTGAAAGTCAAACACCAATTTGAAAAAGTCAAATCTCAAGTTTGCTTGGTGGAGGGAGAGTAGGAAATCTACTTGGGGAGGAAGTCCCACTCCCTCCCACCCGCCGGCCATGAGGAGGAGTTGGAGGAGGACTCCCTCCCCCCAAACCGCCTCTCCCCTCCTATATAAGGAGGGGTAGGGCACCCTCCTCTCTCTCTACAACTAAAACCCTAGCTCCTGGCGCCACCACCTGCTGTTGCCGCCGCCTAGGGCCTCCTCCCAAGTCGCCGAGTTGGGGTTCCCCAAACCCTAGCCGCCGGCTACACCCCTCCCCATGGTGCTTCTAAACCCTAGATCGCCAAGGCACCTCTATTGCTCCACCATACTCGCTCCGGCTTAAGGCGAAGACCTGCGAGATCACCCCTCTACTTCCGACACCACGCCGTCATGCTGCCGGAATCGCGAGGAGAGTGCTACAACCTCCGCTGCCTGCTGGAACAAGGGAGAGGAAGGTCTTCATCAAGTACCGAACGTGTGATCGATCATGGAAGCGCTGCGGAACACAAGCACCGAAGGATCGTTCTGTGATCTTGAGATCAGCAAGAGTACAACTACATCACCCACGAGAATCTGCTCTCGTTAACCACTTTGGAATCTTTGAGGGTGAGTTCCTCTATTGACTCGTTGCTACAATCTAGTAGATAGATCTTGGCTTGTTTGTGTGCATGCGGTAGAAAAATTTTGTTTTCCATGCTACGAACCCCTACAGTGGTATCAAAGCCGTGTCTATATGTAGATCTGTTGCATGAGTAGAACACAATGGTCATTGTGGATGGTGGTTCTTTTATTATCAATTGCTTCTTGTGTACTTTGCATCTTGCGGTATGGTGGGATGAAGCGGCCCGGGCTAACCTTACATGACATCGTTCATGAGACTTGCTCCACGCTCAACATGCAACTTGTATTGCATAAGTGGCTTTGCGGGTGTCTATCTCTCCCATCATAGTAAAGATTCAATTTACAACGGGCACTTGATAGTTCAAGCATCAACGTTGTGGTTCTTGTTCGTAAGTTAGAACAACACTTATTGAAAGCCCCAAACCACGTAAAATATGCAAAGAAAAATTAGAGGCGTCTAACTTTGTTTTGCAGGGGTGTGCTGTGATGTGATATGGCCATGATTTTCATTATATATGATGTATGCAATGTTCCTTATTGTAAGTTGGCAACCGGCAGGAGCCATATGGTTGTCTTTTAAATTCCTTTAAGACCCGCATGTCTATTATTCAAAGTAGTTGTAATAGTTGATGCTGGTGGATGACAACCATGAAGCGGCGCCATTGACCTTGACGCTATACCGGTGATGATGGAGATCATGTTCGTGCTTGAAGATGGAGATCGGAAGCACAAGGAGAAAGGCCATATCATATCACATATTATGAATTGCATGTGATGTTAATCCTTTTATGCATCTTGTATTGCTTAGTTCACGACGGTAGCATTATAAGATGATCCCTCAAGCACACAATTTCAAGTTTTAAAGTGTTCATCCTTAGTAAGCACCGTTGCTAAAGCTCGTTGTTTCGAAGCATCACGTGATGATCGGGTGTGTTAGATTCTGCGAGTGTATACAACGTGAGCAAGCCAGATTTGCTCATGCAGAACCTAAGGTTTGATCTTGACGAGCCTAGCATGTACAGACATGGTCTCGGAACACGGATCACCGAAAGGTAAAGCATGAGTCATATAGTAGAAATGATGAACATGTTGATTGTTCGCCATTGAAGCTACATCAACTCTCGTGATGATCGGTTTTAATGTGGTGGATTTGGTTCGTGTGATCACTAAAACAATGTGAGGGATATTGTTTTGAGTGGGAGTTCAACGGCAATATGATTAAAAGTTGAACACTATTTATCATAAATTAAATCAAAGTGAATTTGCATAGTTGTTGTAGTCATTGGAATCCATTTACCACCTTGCGATTAGTTTTAGTTGAGATGATAGGACTATAGAATTATGGTTAGTTACTCTACGAACTGGTATCGTATTGTTTTGAAGTGTTAATCTAAAGTTTAAAAGTCCCATTGCAAACTTTCAGTAAGTTTCGATTACTCTGTGAAGTTTAATAGTTGGTATTAAATCAAGAGTAACAATTCCAGTGTTAGTATATAAGTATCATGTTTATCTCCATGATTCTTGATATTCGAAAGATAGTTTCAATATCAAGGTAATCTAGGAGTTGAAAGAGTTGTTTCAGAAACCATCATGTATGGAAGACATTGCGATATCTGAAATGATGTTTTGGTTACAACATGATAGAGTATAATATGAAAAAGTTAATGTTCTCATATTTGATGAGAATTTACAAAAGGTTGGAGACACTAGTTGTCCTAATCCTCCAAAAGGTTTTGGAGAGCAACATTATACTCGCGATTCACCGTTATAAGCTAAAAGTAGCTTGATCATGGATAATTCCATGATAAGGGTGAATATCTGATGTAGGTAAAATGTTTACTACACCAAGAGATTACTAAAGAAAGGAATTTGAAAGAACACCAAACATTTGATGATGGTGATCTACTTCAAAGTGCAAGTCCAAAGACATTGGTATTTAACTATACATGCTTTGGACTATGTGTCATGTATATGGCTCCACTTTTGATGTTGATAGATTCTTTCAAACATGAAAAGAAATACTGAAAGATAATCTCATAAATATATGGCAGAAAAGAAAAGACTAGAATTGTTCAGCTTAAGTATATAGAGGATATACGCGTTATGGCTATATTCTTTGCTTGTTAAATAATGTGGTTCTTAAGTATTGGATACTGAATTTGTTGGTATGAATCATCATACGAAACAACAGAATTCATGAACTACAATGGCCTAAGTAACTAGCAAAAGAATATGTGATGATGTTCATCGAGAACAAATAAAGGGTTATTGTGTTGCTCGTTAAACATCAAATCTTGCCTTCAATATTTGTTTTATCAGGTATTATGAGAACAAAAGGGTTGTTCAAATAATTGCCGTAATCCATAAAAGATGGATGATTCACAAATCTCGTTGGAAAAATCACATCCATAAAACTAGTGCTAAAAATGTCGAAAGACAAATTGATTGAAAGATCACTTAGGAAGTGACATCGCCGTTTAAATTATATTGGAAAGAAAACATGAAGAAACTCCATGTGGATGGAATTTTGGAGTGTTTTTGATTTTGATCAAATGACGCTTGTGAAACTTTCCTAGAGATAATTAAAACTTCGTTCATAGGCCAAAAGGGATCGAATGACTAGCTTATTGAAACTTGTACATAATGTTGTATGAAGTCCATTATGTGTATTCAAGAGCGATGGATTCAACTTCATATGCTTTCTCCGAAAATTTGAGTGAATATATGAATATTTACTTAATAAGGATGAAGTATGAAACATTTGAAAAGTTCAAAGACTTTCAAGATGAAGTGCAAAATCATTGTAACAAGAATATAAATAGTTTATGATAAGATCATAAAGGAAGATATTTGAGTTACAAGTTTAGCATAATACCTAAGATTTAAGGAATCGTTCCGTGGATTTGCATTTCCCGAAACACCATAAGAGTATGGAGCGTTCGAGATATGTAATTAAAACCTTGTTTAACATGGTAAGATCAAAGGTGTAATTCATAAAACTGCCATTATATTTTAAAGATTAAAAGCTTTAGAGACTACCGTTTTTCCACTGAAAAGAGATCCATCAAAATCCTTTGAATTGACACCATATAAAGTTATGGTTTGGGATAAAACCCAAGTTGTCCTTTCTTAAACATTGGTATACTATGCATAAGAAAGATGTTTGCAACCAAAATTGGATGAACATATATTTGTATGTTATTTTGAATAATCGTTGAGTATTCCTCCATAACACCAAAGACAAAAATGTTTGTCGCTTAGAACGTCAAGTTTCTTTGAGAAAGAAATTTTCCGTGAAAAGTTAAGTGGGAGGACAATAGAACTTTGATAAGGTTAAAAGAACCTTAGCTATATGTGCAAAGTTACAGCGCAGAAAAAGTGTTCCGAGGCAAGAATAATGCTCATGGCTCACGTGCCTCAAAGGTTGTGGTCACGGAGATCTAAGTTCCTATTGAAACAAGTAGGTCGGGTAAACAATCAACTACCAAGATATGAGAGTTAAATCATTATTTGAAAATAATGATCCGACTATATGCAAAGAAGTGATGATGGGCCCTGACTCCGTCAAATGGCTTGAAGCCATAAAATCCGTGATAGTTCATATACGCGAGATCAAGCTTTGAACTTGAAAGACCCTCTGGAAAGGTACAAGACCTTACAGTCATATTTGGATCTATAAAGAAATAGACATGGATGTTTCACATCTATGAAATTATCGACATGTCGGGAAAGAGTTCACGACAATGTTCAAAGAGTTGACTATGACAAGATCTGATCTTTCATTAAGCGATATTTAGTCTAGACGGATTAATGTAGCAACCACGACATATGATTTTGTTGTGTGATAGTTGAATAAACAAAACAAGTTCTTCTAATAGAATGGTTACCTAAGACGTGTGCATGACACGGTCCAAAGGGTTTTGTTAATTCAAAGGATGCTAAAAGCATATGCAAGCTTCAATGGTTGAAGTAAGCATCGCGGAGTTGGAATCTTCACTATGATGAAACTGATAAAAGAGTTTAATTTCATTGGTGACGATGAAGATGCTTGCATTTGCAAGAAATTAAGTGGGAGCGCTAAGACATGTTTCTAATACATTATGTGGAAGACATATTGTTTATTGGAAATGATGTATCTTTTTATTAACACAAGATAAGAATTTCATCTCGATGAAAGGCTTAGGCAGAACCCAAATATTTGGCATCAATGTCTATAAGGATAAATTGTGACGCCAATATGGTTGTGCCAGAAGTACATAGATGAGATATTGAATGAGTTCAATATAGAAACTACAAGAAAGGTTCTTGTTGCACAGGAAGGATTGAATTAATATTTAAGTATTTTGATACTTGATCACAAAGAGTATTTTATCAATCATGCTGTGATGTGTACAAATCCAGATATGTCCTATGCTCTAAATGTTATAAGCGTATACCAAAATGATTCATAAGATGATTATTGGACGATAGTAAAGTTATTCTTATGATCTTTTAAAAGAACTAAGAATATATTATTTTGTAGAAGTGACAAATAGATGGTTAGTTCATTGTAAAAGTATTACATTGATACTAGTTTTGTCACAAAGTACAAATTAAGTTTATCTCAATCTAAACTAAGGTTGGCACAATATGATGGAAAGTAAGTTCCATAATGAATTTGGATGAGTTCCAAAGTTAAGACATTGTGGCAGATACTACAACAAAAGGCTAAGTATATGACTGCTGTTATAGCAGCAAAAGAGGGCATTTGTGTCAAGTAGTTTGTTATCAAACTAGTTGTAGTTCACAGCAGGATAGTACTATGAAGATATATTGTATGACAATATTATCGACATGTTTTAACCCCAAGGAACTAAGGTCTCACCAAAGGACCAAATTTGTACAAAGCCATCTCATTAGAGAATGAGTGATGCGTAGAGACGCAAAGACATGCAATTACACACGGACCTGGAAGTGTCAGATCTGGAGATCAGTTGACCACTAGCAATCGTGTACATACGACACCAGAAAGCCATAGGTGTTGAATACACAGAGGTTTGAAACTAGATTATTGACTCTAGTGCAAGTGGGAGGCTATTGGAGATATGCCCAAGAGGCAATAATAAAGTGATTATTATCATATCTTCATACTTATGATAAATGTTTACATACCATGCTATAATTGTATTAACCGGAAACATTAATACTTGTGTGAATTGTAAACATAAAAGAGTCCCTAGTAAAGCCTCTTATTAAACTAGCTTGGTGGTTAATATGTGATCATGGTTTCCTGATCATGAATATAGAGATGTTATTAACAACAGGGTCATATCATTAGGAGAATGATGTGATGGACATACTCCTATAGTTAAGCGTAGCATAAAGATCAAGTCATTTAATATAGTTCATTTGCTATAAGCTTTCTGATACATAGTAACCTAATTACTTCGACCATGAGATCATGTTAATCACCATCACCGGAAGGATGCTTTGATGACATCAAACACCACACCATAACTGGGTGGCTATAAAGGTGGCATTGGGTGTTCAGAAAGTATGGGTTGAGGCACATGGATCAAGAGTGGGATTTGTCCATCCATATGACAGATAGATATACTCTGGGCCCTGTCGGTGGAATGTCATCCAATTAGCTTGCAAGCATGTGACTGGTTCACAAGGGATCACATATCACGGGAATGAGAAAAGAGTACTTATCGGTAATGAGGTTGAACTAGGTATGCAGAGATACCGACGATCAAAACCTCGGATAAGTAAACTATCGTGAGACAAAGGGAAATTGGTATCTTATGTAAGTGGTTCATTCGATCGCAAAGTAATCGTAGAAATATGTGGGAGCCATATGAATTTCCAGATTCCTCTATTGGTTATTGATCGGAGAAGTGTCTCGGTCATGTCCGCATAATTCACGAACCGTAGGGAGACACACTTAAGGATTCGATGTTGTTGAGTAGTTATGGAATGATGAGTAAGAGAACAAATGTTGTTCGGAGTCTCGGATGGGATCCGGGATATCACGAGGAGATCCGGAATGGTCTGGAGAATACAATTCATATAAGGAAAGTCCTGTTTCAGAGTTCGGGAATGATTCCGGTGTTTTCACCAGGAATGTTCTAGAAGGGCCTAGAAGGTCCGGCACTCCGGAGGGGAAGGGTACATGGATGTGTCATGACAATGTGGAATGGTTGCATCATGTACTAGGTCACTTGGCTGGGCAAAATAAAGAGAATAAATCAAATCGAAGTTTGAAAGTCAAACGCCAATTTGAAAAAGTCAAATCTCAAGTTTGCTTGGTGGAGGGAGAGTAGGAAACCTACTTGGGGAGGAAGTCCCACTCCCTCCCACCCGCCGGCAACGAGGAGGAGTTGGAGGAGTAGGGCGCCTCCCTCTCTCTACACCTAAAACCCTAGCTCCTGGCGCCACCACCTGCTACCGCCGCCTAGGGCCTCCTCCCAAGTCGTCGAGTTGGGGTTCCCCAAACCCTAGCCGCCGGCTAAACCCCTCCCCTTGGTGCTTCTGAACCCTAGATCGCCAAGGCACCTCTCTTGCTCCACCATACTTGCTCCGGCTTAAGGCGAAGCCCTGCGAGATCACCCCTCTACTTCTGACACCACGCCGTGGTGCTGCCGGAATCGCGAGGAGAGTGCTACAACCTCCGCTGCCTGCTGGAACAAGGGAGAGGAAGGTCTTCATCGAGTACCGAACGTTTGATCGATCATTGAAGCGCTTGCCGGAAGGATCGTCTACGCGATCTTGAGATCGGCAAGAGTACGACTACATCACCCACGAGAATCTGCTCTCATTAATCGCTTTGGAATCTTCGAGGGTGAGTTCCTCTATCGACTCGTTGCTACAATCTAGTAGATAGATATTGGCTTGTTTATGTGCATGCGGTAGAATTTTTTTGTTTTCCATGCTACGAACCCCTACAACGCGTACCTGCTACTCAAGATGCCAGGACCCAGGGGCGTCATCACGGTCCACGGGAGCTTCACCCGATCGGACCACTGCGACAGGGACTTCAACAGAATGTCCCAGTCATTCGGCATGCAAGAGGAACTCGTAAGGCTCCGCGAGGTGACGGACAATGGGGCACCCCCAGTCGCAAGACAGAACGCACCTGACATGTCCTTCGACTCCACCATCAACACAAAGAAGGTGCAAGTCCACCCGACGGAAGCCTCCAAGACGGCGCTGATCGCCAACGATCTCAGCCCCGCATAGGAAAGCGCGCTTGTCGAATTCCTCCGTGAGCGCTGGGAAATCTTCGCCTGGTGTCCTGCGGACATGCCAGGAGTTTCCAGGGAATTCGCCGAGCACGCACTCAACGTCTTTCCAGACGCCAAGCCCGTCAAGCAGTCTATCCGACGACTGTCCGAGCCCCGAGCAGAAGCCATAGGAGTTGAAGTCAACAGACTACTCGCTGCAAACTTCATCAGGGATATTAAGGAGAGCGAATGGCTCGCCAATACAGTGATGGTCCCCAAAAAGGACACGAACATCCTGCGGATGTGCGTGGACTTCACGTCGCTGAACAAGCACTTCCTGAAGGACCACTTCCCTCTCCCTCGGATCGATCAGATCATCGATTTGACTGCAGGATGCGAGAAGCTCTCCTTCCTCGACGCCTACTCAGGCTACAACCAGATTCGACTGAAGGTCGAAGATCAGGAGAAAACAGCGTTCATCACGCCATTCGGAGTGTTCTTCTACAACACAATGCCCTTCGGGCTAAAGAACACGGGCGCCACGTACCAACGGTGCATGCAGGCATGCCTGAAGGACCAGATCATTCGCAATATCCAAGTCTATGTCGACGACATAGTCATCAAAACCAGGGAGGCGAGAACGCTCATCGACGATCTCCGCGAGACATTCGATAATCTCGACCGCTAAAGGATCAAGCTTAACCCTGAAAAGTGCGCCTTCTGCGTCCCATCTGGCCAGCTGCTTGGCTACTTCATCTCCCAGCGAGGGATCAAGGCGAACCCGAAGAAAATTCGGGCCATAATGGCCATGGAAAAACCAAAGAACCTCAAGGGCTTCCAGTAGCTCGCCGGGCGAATCGCGGCATTGAGCAGGTTCATCGGCCGCATGGGCAAAAAGGCTCTGCCGTTCTACCAGCTGCTACGCAAAGCAGACAAATTCGAATGGACGCCTGAGGCGGACGATGCATTCGAAGATCTAAAACGGCTGCTCTCTACCTCGCCGGTCCTGGTCACGCCAAAGGAACGCGAGCCTCTACTGTTGTACATAGCAGCCACACACCAGGTGGTCAGCACCGTATTGGTGGTCGAGCGTCCCGAGGAGGGCAAGACCCATGGGGTCCAACGCCTAATCTACTACCTCAGCGAGGTATTGACGCCGACAAAGCAGAGGTACCCTCACTACCAAAAACTCGCCTATGGCGTGTTCATGACGGCTCGTCGGCTGAGCCACTACTTCCAGGAGCACCAGGTGATGGTCGTCAACGAGGCACCCCTGAATAGCATCCTAAACAATCCGAGGCCACAGGACGCGTGGCCCTGTGGGGCATCGAGTTGTCACCTCTAGACATCGTCTATGAGAAACGCCACGTGATCAAGTCTCAAGTCCTCTCGGACTTCCTTGTACACTGGATGGAGCTGCAGCTGCCAGACACCCTAGACATGACACAATCATGGACGATGCACTTCGACGGCTCCAAGCGCGAAGCCGGAGCAGGAGCCGGGGTCATACTGACCTCCCCGCAGGGCGATAAGATGAAGTACGTACTCTAGATGAAGTTTCGAGCTTCCAACAACGAGGCAGAATACGAGGCGCTCATCCACGGCATGCGGATGGCCAAGATCTGCGGCGCAACACGCCTCGTCATCTACGATGACTCCAACCTTGTCGTCTAGCAGACGTTGAACGAGTGCGATGCGCATGCCGCCAACATGATCGCGTACTGCGCACTCTACAACGCACTCGAAGGAGGCTTTGACGACTGCGAGCTTCGACACGTTGGTAGAGAAAGCAACGAAGAGGCCGACAGACTCGCCGACATCGGCTCCACCTGCGCACGGGTGCCACCAGGTGTGTTCCTCGAATAGATCTGCGTGCCATCCATAAAACAGAAATTCCCAAAGGGATCACCCGAAGAAGTAGAACACTCGGGGGCTGCGCTACCCGAAGGACAGGAAGGACCCGAAAAGCTCGACACAGAAGTCGCTGTGGTAAACCTGATGTAGGTCCTGGAAGTCAAAGAAACCTGGACTACATCCATACCTCCGATACGTGATAGACGGAGAGCTGCCTGATAGCCCGACAAATGCCCGGCGCATATCTCGCCGGTCCAAGGCCTTTACCATCATCAATGGCGAGCTGTACAAGCGCAACATTTTGGGTGTACTCCAAAGGTGCGTCACCATCGGTGACGGCAAAACAATACTCCAAGACATTCACGAGGGCATCTGCGGCTATCATGCAGGCAGCCGCTCCCTTGTCGCCAAAGCTCTACGAGCTGGATTCTACTGGCCAACGGCCATGAACGATGCCAAGGACATCGTCCGAAGATGCAACGGGTGCCAAAGGTTCGCCGATAAACCACACGCACCCGGGTCAGAACTCAGACCCATACCTTTGGCCTGGCCCTTCGCCTAGTGGGGCCTCAACATGATCGGCAAGCTGCCAAGGTCCTTGAAAGGAGGTCACATCTACCTCGTGGTCGCAGTCGACAAATTTGCCAAATGGATTGAGGCCATGCCAGTCACTAACCAAAAGGGAAAAACTGCCATCAAGTTCTTTGAATCCATTGTCTACAGGTTCGGCGTGCCGCACAGCATCTTCACCAACAATGGGTCGAACTTCATCTCCAAAGAATTTCAGGACTTCTGCGAAGACCTCGGAATCAACATCACATACGCCTCCGTGGAGCAACCGCAATCAAACGGGCAGGTCGAGAAGGCCAACGGCCTCGTCGGTGCTGGCATCAAGAAGCGCCTAATGAGCCCACTCGAGCGACTTGCGGGTGCCTGAACACAAGAGCTACCTTCGGTCCTGTGGAGCCTGCGCAACGCCAAACAGCTCAACCGGCTACACGCCTTTCTTCATTGTGCACGGAGCCGAAGCCGTGCTACCAACATAAGTACGCCACAAGGCCCCATGGGTCGTTGCTTACAATGAAGTCGAATCGACGGCTGCACTCGAAGACGCCGTCGATACACTCGACGAAGCGCGCGACATAGCAGCAGCTCGATCAGCGGTGTACCAACAGAGTCTCCGCAACTACCACAGCCGACGGCTGCGTCCAAGGTCCTTCGTCGAAGGAGACCTGGTCCTACGACTCAAGCAAGAGCGACCAAAGAAATTCGAGTCACCATGGGAAGGACCCTACATCGTCACTTAAGTCATCCCAGGTGGCGCCTATCGCCTCAAACACGTGGAATCTGGAGTCGCATACTCCAACCCATGTAACGTCGCACAACTACGACGATTCTACCCCTAGCTACCTCCCTCTTTTACTTTCAATAAGGCTATTCAGCCAAGGCTACTCAGCCGAAGAATGTACCTCCTCCATTATGATATGAATAAAGCTAAGTGTCTCGCCCCAAAATTTTGTTTACTGTTTGCATTTTACTTCATGCTACAAACGCACTCGGGGGCTCCCCCCACCTCACAACTTCGTCGACTGAGGATAACACGTGTACACATGAGAAGCTGACCACGTCAGGATAACGAGAAGGGCACGTATACAAACACGACACTACGTGCTAAACAACAACACAACCTTTACAACAAAGGGCAGAACACGCCCAGTCAAATAAATACAAATTTTACATCTATCTTTTTTACAGGTCCTACCTATTCTGAAGAATAACCCGAGCACGCTGCTCAAATAGATCTATGATTTGTTTGGCATACTGCCTTACAGCCGCGTAATGCGAACGCATATCCCACTCGCCACCATTTGGCCGAAGAGGCGGCCCAGCTGCTACAACAGACAGATCTACATCAGGACGATGTAACCGCACAAGGGAGAGCGGGGCCTTCACTCCTGCGATGAGCTGAGGCCGCACCAGTTCCCTGACACGATGCACACTCCGAAACTTCGACAGCAGGCCAGAGAGAGTTGACGGCGCATCATCCAGCAGAAACATTACATGCAGAACCGACGACAGCGAAGACTTCACTTGACGCAGCACCCGTGATACCTGGTGGACACGATCCTGCACTATCGCAAGGACCATGGCACGGTCACGGTCCATCCAGAAGAAACCGCCGGCCTCCATGTCCTGCTGAGTCAAGCAGTTGATCCGAATAGCAACATGGTCCTTTTCCTCCCTCGGAGCAAGGTTAGCACCTGCAATACTTGCAAAGAGTAAGGTGAAAGGCCAACAGGCGCATCCGAAGCAATGGGCAACAGCTCGAAAAACTCACACTCAAGCTGTTCGGACAAACGAAGCAACTCCTCCATCAAGTATTCCTCTCTCGCAGCGCCCCGATCCGCCTTGGATTTCCAAACATCAGCGTGGCCACGCACCCCAAGAAACTCTTTCTCAAGGTACGGATGTGGTCTCGAAGAAACACAAGCTGCGACGCACCATCCAGGGATGGCCGCAGCTGCGCCGCAGACGAAGTGTCAGCAAAGGAGCACAGAGCTCGAAAATTCATTACGAACAGCAAAAGCCACTACGTGGCACAAGGATTGTTCATCGAACTAATTACAACAAAATAAGCTAAAACTATACTACTACGAAGCCTACGAAGCTGCATCCTGAGTAGCTTCGGATCCGGACTGCCTCGCCTTGGCCTCCCCCTGCTGCCTCAGCGCGTACTCGGCCAACAGGTCAATCAACTTCGGCCCATAACACTTACAGCGAGCATCATAGATGGCGAAGGCTACCTCGGATCCGTCAGCAGCCGTCGGCATCCGGGAGGTGATCTGAGGAAGATCCAGCTCAGCTCCAAACGCCAAGGCCATGGCCAGCCCGACAGATGTGCCGATGCCTTTCTGCTTGCGCTTGTACGCCGCAGGCGCTTCGGCTGACAGCGCATCCGCCAAGGCATCGACATCTTCGAGGGCCACTCCCTTGGGGAGGAGCTCCTTGTAGAAGCGCCCAAGGACCTCCTTGGCCTTGGCAAGCGAGCTGACAACGGTACTGCAGCGGTCTTCGACCGCCGGAGCAGCATCATCCAGAGCACTTTCATGCTCCAAAGCACTTCCGTGGTCCAGAGCACCGTGATCAAACTCGATGCCCGCGGCATCTAAATAAGCAAAGGAAGCAGCATAAATAAAAGCACTACAAGGAAAGATAAGGAAGCCGAAAGGGGAAGACAGAGAAACTCACCCAAAACAGCCTTGGCAGCTGCCATCAGCTTGCTGGCTACCTCTTTCTCACGCGAAGCCATGGCGGTGGCGAGTTGCTCCTCGCGGTCCGTAGCCTCCCGCTGCAGGCGCTCCTTGGCCTCGGCCGCGTTGGCTAGCTCCAGCTCGAGCCGCTCCTTCGCACCAACGGCGACCTCATCCTTCTTCTTCGCTTGC
This sequence comes from Avena insularis, assembly GCA_023614405.1. Classification (NCBI taxonomy): domain Eukaryota; kingdom Viridiplantae; phylum Streptophyta; class Magnoliopsida; order Poales; family Poaceae; genus Avena; species Avena insularis. Next base: position 287,941,513 of record CM042695.1, read on the forward strand.
CCAAGGCTCTTTTTGAGAGTATCAAGCTCACGGAGAGAAGTGTTATGGTCCTCTGCAGTCAGCACCACACCTATCCGATCGAAGGACAAAATACAAGAAGAAGCAAAAATACCAAGTCGTAGACATACCTTGAAGCTGTTTGAAGCTGGCCTCCAATGCTAGGTGCTGCTGCACCAGCTGGTTGGTGCCTTGCACAAAGGGCTGCAAAAAGAACTACTGGTCAAAAGAACGGCTCGGGGGCTATGCCCAAAAGAACGAGCAGAAGTAAGTTACACATACGAAAAATGCTCGGGGCTCCCCCTGAGACTCAAAGAAAAATAATCAGCAAACCCTCCAATAAATGCTCGGGGGCTCCCCCCGATAGAAGAAGCAAAAAACAAGGATTAGCAGAACATCCGAAAAGGCTCAGGGGCTCCCCCTGTGGCAGAAAACAAAAAAATTACTTACATGGTTAGACGGCGACTCCGAAGGTCCGCTCGCAGTCTTCTGAGGGACAACCACCCGAGCCTCCTGCGGAGAGGGGTTCGAAGCAGCGCCTTCAGAGGTGGCCACCGTCTGAGGAGGAGGAGGAGCAACTTTCGACTCCCCCACCATCTCCCGAGCACCATCATTGGAGGAGCCATCGGAAGAGTGGATGCAAAATAAAAAATCAGCAGAGCACAAAACAAACAGAAAAGAGAAAGCAAATAAGGACTGAGGAAACTTACCAGTCAAGTTCGCTTAACTCAAAGACATGAGGGGTATTCCTGCCTTTCTTCTCCTCCTTCTTCTCTTCCTTCTTTTCTTCCTTCTTCCGCTTCGCCGGCGGGTGCGGTGCCACAGCCTGCACGGGAATGGCAGGAATTGGAGAAGAAGACCCTCCATGCCCATCACTGTGACACTCAAGGCACAGCGGGTTCCTAGGCGTCGGCAGAGTCGAGGCATCCGACGATCCGCTGGAGCTCCATGTCCGCTTGCGAGTGTGATCCTCGCTCGACTCGTTGGCATATTTGGCTAGCGACCGCGCTGATGGAAGCTCAGACATGGAGTCCACCACCTCATTGTCTGGTGCATCCGGAAACAATTCAGGAAGCGGCGGCGACATGCCCGGCACCTTGAACTCCTACACAAAAGAAGCAAATTTGTCAGCAGACAAGTAAATACAATGAAAACACAGTCGAAAATAGCGCTACGCGCACGTCTCAGATCTACACCTGAGGAACTGGACGAGAAGTGGAGAACGGAGAAGTCAGCGACTTCCCTGGAAGCTCCTCTCCGGCCTTGTTCTTCAGCAGCGGGCGAAGGATCCCGTCGAGATCCCCCATGGAGAGTGCCTTGGCCGAAACCCTAGTCGGATCACGGCAACCCGAATAAAGGAACATCGGGTGCGCCCTGGCCTAGAGCGGCTACACCCGACGTTTGAGAAAGGTGCGGATGATGCCCACACCATTCACCTCCTTTTCCGGAGTCAATTGAAGATCCTCCACCCAACGATAGAGTCCTTCAATTTTAGCCACCTCGCCATCCAAGATCTGGTTTTACCAGGACCTTTTCGACTCGATTTTCTGGGAGGGGTCAAAAGGAGAAAGCCCAAAATCCTGCCCATTAACCGTGGAGTCGCGGATGTAAAACCATCGCCTTCGCCAGTACTGGACAGACTCAGACATAGAAAAGGAGAATAAAAGAATGTTGGATTTGAGGGAGATGATGCAACCCCCAATGGGATAAACACCATCAGAACCAGATTGCCTCTTCACGGAATAGAGTTTCCGGAAGAGGCCAAAGTGCAGCTCAACACCGAGCCAACACTCGCAGAAAGTGATGAAACAAGCGATATGAAGAAGAGAGTTGGAAGAAAGATGATGCAGCTGGATACCATAAAGAAAAAGCAATCCACGAAGGAAATCGTGGACTGGGAAGGAAAAGCCCCGAAGAACAAAAGCGAGGAACATAACCCGAAACCCAGCGGGAGGACAGGGAATTACCTCGTTGCCAGGGAGTTTGACGGCCTCCCTATCCTACGGGATCAAGCCCCGCTCACGGAGCTTGCGGAGATCACTCTCCCGCGTCTCCGATCGCCGCCAGCCACTGTCGGTGACACGGGCAACAGTAGAACCTTTCTTGCCACCAGCAGCGCTGGTGCCAACTATAGAAGAGGACTTATTCGGCTTCCCCATCGCGGCGCGGCGGCGTCGGCAGAGAGAATGTAGGATCAAAGAAGGAAATGCTCGAGGATATTCCAGCGCAGCAAGAAAGCTCAGAGAAGATTAGAGCAGTGAAACAAGAATGGCTGCGGTGAAAACAAATTCACTTTTCCCCAATGATTATAAGGACGAAGAAGACGCACGATGACCGTCCATCGGGAAGACCTAAAGCCAACTGCAAGATCTGGCCGTCCACGTGTCAGCATAGCAGCGAACCGCCGCTCACACGCCGTCCACTATGCGCGGAAATCGAGGCGACACCGTAATTATCTCCACGCCGCGCGTGACCGGTCAACTCAAGGTCAGAAGGTGGGACCCATGTTCGTCTAGTCACGTCATCTCTGGCGCCGCAGACGATTGAGGTCACCGATCGTCAGCACTGACGTCATCAAAAGCTATGCTAGCAACGGTTACAATTCTTCGGCTATACAATTAAGAGTACTCACTCGAATCTACGATTCGACTAACTACTCGGGGGCTACTCCTATCAGGAGCGCTGGCTGCGCACCCGAAAAGTGACCAAAACACTACATCACTGAATTATTTCTTCAAGTCCTACGTCGAGTCTATGACTCCACTACGGACTCGGGGGCTACTCCCATAGGGAGAATGGATTCAAGCATCCGAAAATTTGTGTCCTACGGACCTGAAGCCAAACAATGGCTGAATTAAAGTCTCTGCTCGAGTCTACGACTCGAACAGACACTCGGGGGCTACTCCCATAGGGAGCGCTGGTCGCGCACCCTATGAATTCTTCGACTGCGATCCCAAGGATCAGCATGCAAAACTTTTTCGGCAACTCTGCCCCAATTAATGCTAAGTGAGCAACATTCTCCTTGGCCACCCGAAACACCTCCGCGGTGATAAACATTCTGATGATGTGTCTGCGATGCAAAGATAAGACCTACAGATATCATCTGATGGCTTGGCAACGCACACGACTGCGCTCTGCTAGTAAGAATCTGTGCCAGCAGGTGCGATGAAAAATCCCGACGGACGCGTTGGGTACATCATTTAAATTCATTGGAATTCCACTCCTGTAAGTCCTCCGCGCCCTGAGTCGAATTACGCCAGCATTTGTTCCAGGTTCGAGTCGAGGGACTCGGATCTGAAGAAGATCGTGTTTGTTTTGTCCTAACACAGTTAACTGACCCTGATCCGTCGGCACAGTCAGGCTCACGCATCAACAATCCCTACACATTTCTCTTGAAAGACAGAGATAGTTACACCCGAAGGATTGAAGAGTCCTCAGCCGAATCTGCAATTCGACTGAACACTCGGGGGCTACTGACATGGTTATACCCTATGGGTACACGACCTCAGCATACCTAGTCTAGCCCAAGGAAGGCCCATGACAAATATACGCCGGCCCGTGAAGATTTTCGGGTGGCCAGGGCCCATTACGCCTTCGGATCCTTGGAGAGCAGGACTATAGTAGATAGAAAATTCAAAGGGGTAAACCCTAAAAACTGTAACCGACTCGCTCTATGCCTGGGACCTGCCTAACTCTATATAAAGTCTAGGAGGGCACATCGAAGAGGGTACCTCATACCATAGCATACACACCTCCACGCCAGATTGCATCTACGCACCCTTGTAACCTTCGGTTCCGCCGTAATCAAGAGCAGACAAGCAGGAGTAGGGTTTTCCCTCCGGGGGCCTGAACCTGGGTAAACCTCGTGTCCCCGTGTTGCTTGTTTGCTAACCATTCCGCGATCTCCAGCATCCCCATCTTCTCCAAAATCCAAGTCCATAACAATGGGCATTGACGATATTAAACCTCGTCACGTTTGGAAACTCGTCGTCAGACGACGTCGTGGTTGCCAGTAGTTGTGCTTGTGCGCTGCCCAAAAACCTGATCGCCCCTCACCCGTACAGGTTCACGAGAGGCGGGGTTCCGGAGGCCTACTGTCCCGATCTTTGGTGCACGCCGCAAGCCGGGATGGGGAAGACGAAGGCAGCGGCACTAGGTCCTGTAGGTAGGCGCGTGTGTGTGTATTGATCACCAATTAGGTTTACGCAGACGCTTATATAGTGCAGGTCAGGGAGATCGTGGGACACAACCCACGTCCGAGTCTGTAACAGCCCACGTCCATAAAAACTAGAAACGGCTATATTTAACGCGTCCGTTAATGACTCATAAATAATTTTCTCAACCAGCAAAATAAAGCTCCGCTCGGTGAGATTCCCGCAACCCGCGGCACGCGCGCGTGTCTTGACGAGGCGAGGCGGGCGGCGTCGGAGGAGGAGTGCGTGAGGGCTTCTCTCCTTGTCACACCTTAGTGAGTGGTGCAACACTCTACTATATAAGGTTGCCCAACTCTCCTTCCACTAGGAATGTGAGACTAAACTTTAGCACCACTAGCACAGCCATATGCTGCCATACATAAGGCCTAATAGAATTCAGAATTTGTCTAATGGGCCAACAACCCAAAACTCACCAAATTCCAACACCAAGCAACACCTTTAAAAAGGAAAACAACGATAATGATATTGTTGCTCACACAAGTCCTATATGATTCCCCTGGCACGCTGAGGTAAGTGGGGAAAGGGTACTCGATGCCATTCATGAAGGGATGGCGGCACCAACAGGTGTCACCGCGTCAATGCCAGACGAGCAAATAGATTTCTCCCGACCTCCAAAAAACCACTAATACCTAGGACGCTTTCTAGCACTCTACCTAACTTGCTATCCACTAACATGTACCACCACAATCTCGACACCATCCTTTCTGTCTCACTGTGGTCACTGTCCCGAGGCCTAGAGGACAAAATTGGAGAGCGCAATAAATTCGGAGGTGGCAACACCATAGCCAAGATGGAGGGAACTATCTCCATCGCTGTCACGGTAGCTGAACGGACACAATAGAAACGGCACACCAGGCCCCCAAGGGGTCCGGCTGGACCCAGATCAGGTCCGTAAAGTCCCCTCCACCATGCTGCAGCAGACCGGCTAGGCGCCACCACGACCATGGACCGTCGGCTCACCAAGTCCACCTCTGGGAGGCATCAGCACAACAAGAGACCCGCCGGCCTGCTCGGCCTAGATGGGACCCAAAGGGCCCAGATCTGGGCCAAGAAGGCTCTGCCATCACCTTCCCGCGAGCTTTTTACCCTTATGCCGACTGGCAGCACCGCCATGACCTGCCACCAACCGCTGACGAGCTGTACCTCCCATATCCGGAAAGCCCTACACGTCCATAGACGAGAGGGGAGAGCTAGGAGGTCTGCCGCTCGGCCTAAGTCCGGCACCACACCGGTGATAGGGGATAAATGGGAGGGAGGTGCTGGGGAGGGGATGGAGGCAGGGGCACGGCCTGGCCGCCACGGGGTGCGTCTCGGGTCACGAGAGGTCGGGGGTCATGAGTCGAAACAGTTTGTTACTTGACAAGAAACACCCTTGGATCTTCATGACCTGGTGTTCTACCGTTGATCGGACGAAAGCATTCAAGTGGCCAAGTTATTTTCGTGCGACCAACCTAGGCATTGCTTACGTGCGGTGAACATTATACCCGTCGATCGTCGGGAATTTGAACCACGTCGTTCGTTTGAAGACAAAGAATCACAATACCGACATTGGGTGGCCTAGTTTGTCAAAAACTTATTACCCTCAGACGTGATTTCAAAAGGTTTTTCTCATGTCAAGTTATAAAGGGTTTTTCTCATGTAAAAAATCCCATCTAGGAAATGAAATGCATCTCCACCACCACGCGGTGGCTGGTGGTCCAGCCACCCTTTTTGTTTGGTAAAGTTCTATGGCTATGCATTTGTCTCTAAAACCTTCTCCTTAATTAATAAAAATGGCAATTTTTTTGCCTTGTTTAAAAAAAAACCATCTAGGAAATGAAATACATCTCCACCACCACGCCGTGGCTGGTGGTCCAACCACCACTACTGGAAAAACCATCTTCGGTTCGATGTGAACAAGGCCAGCAATCCTGGCCTAGCACAGCCCGCGACTAGTGGGAGCACTAGTCCCGGGCCGTGAGGCCTCTAACGGCCGTAGTCACTAGTACCGGGTCGGACCAGGTCATTAGTCCCAGTCCGTAATATGGCTCGAGACTAATAACCTGGAGCAGGCCAGCTGGTCCTTTCGTGGACTATTAGTCCCGGGTCGTATCACGCCCGGGACTATTAGTCCCGGGTCGACCACTATATATTCTGGATCCTGTCCTGCTGCCCTAAAGCATATGGTGTCCATTTTTCTCAAAGAAGCAAGAGAGTTCATGCCATTTTTTTCTCAAGATTTGTCAAGATTTAGTTTGCAACACCTAAATCCAAAGCTTTAAAAGGTTAGAACTTCATTCTTTCATCTCTTATTGCTAGTTTAGCTCTATAATGCTCTATAAGTATAGATATATGGATCAAATGCATGCATGCTCTAGAAGTAGATAGAAGGATGTTGATATATATATGTAACAAATTTTGATTAGGCACATAGTTACTGAAAATTTAAATGTGTAATTTTAGAGTTTCAGAGCTTAGAATGGAATGAGGTTTTCACTGATAGAACAATAATAAAAAACTCCACATTTATCATGTTGATTGTTTTCTCCAATTCACAAATTGGTGCATGTAAAATTTTCAAAATTCAAAATTAATGCTCTAGAAGCTCTCAATATAACTTGTAATAATTTTATCATATTGTGTAATGGTTTTTTATATACTTTTACTATAATCCAGATGGTCCGGGAATGGATGTACGGTACTGACTGACGCTCTGGCGAGTTCATTAATGGCGTGCATGAATTCATCCGTGTTGCTGATGCAAACAATCACGATGGTTTTGTATTTTGTCCATGTAATGGATGTAGGAATCAGAAGGATTACTCTGACTAAAAAACCCTTCACAGCCACCGATTGAAGTACAGCTTCATGCCCTGTTATAATTGTTGGACCAAGCACGGAGAGAGAGGGGTTATAATGGAAGACAATAAAGAAGAAGAGGAGGATGACAACAATCGGGACTAAATGGATATTATATTAAGATTCTTTATATTTTTCTGATAATAATAGACATATTATTTGTTTTATTTGGATTATTACAATAAAAGATATGATTTTCCAAAGTTTTATATTTGATTTGAATTAAAAAAGAAAAATTACCAATGAAATAATTTATAAATTATGCAAACAGATAAATCGATATTATATTAAGATTCTTTATATTTTTCTGATAATAATAGACATATTATTTGTTTTATTTGGATTATTACAATAAAAGATATGATTTTCCAAACTTTTTATATTTGATTTGAATTAAAAAAGAAAATTTACAAATGAAATAATTTATAAATGATGCAAACTGATAAATGGATATTATATTAAGATTCTATATATTTTTCTGATAATAATAGACATATTATTTGTTTTATTTGGATTATTACAATAAAAGATATGATTTTCCAAAGTTTTTATATTTGATTTGAATTAAAAAAGAAAATTTACAAATGAAATAATTTATAAATGATGCAAACAGATAAATGGATATTATATTAAGATTCTATATATTTTTCTAATAATAATAGACATATTATTTGTTTTATTTGGATTATTACAATAAAAGATATGATTATCCAAAGTTTTTATATTTGATTTGAAATAAATAAAGAAAATTTACAAATGAAATAATTTATAAATGATGCAAACAGATAAATGGATGTTATATTAAGATTCTTTATATTTTTTAATAATAATAGACATATTATTTGTTTTATTTGGATTATTACAATAAAAGATATGATTTTCCAAAGTTTTTATATTTGTTTCGAATTAAAAAAAGAAAATTTACAAATGAAATAATTTATAAATGATGCAAACAGATAAATGGATATTATATTAAGATTCTTTATATTTTTCTGATAATAATAGACATATTATTTGTTTTATTTGGATTATTACAATAAAATATATGATTTTCCAAAGTTTTTATATTTATTTTGAATTAAAAAAAGAAAATTTACAAATGAAATAATTTATAAATGATGCTTACAGATAAATGGATATTATATTAAGATTCTTTATATTTTTCTGATAATAATAGACATATTATTTGTTTTATTTGGATTATAACAATAAGAGATATGATTTTCCAAAAATTTTATATTTGTTTTGAAATTAAAAAAGAAAATTTACAAAAAAACAATTAGTCGCGGGTCATGGCTAGACCCGGGACTAAAGGGTGTCGCGCGAAACGGCTAAGCCGAAAAACCCTTTAGTCCTGTGTGGCTTAACCACGATTAACGGGGGGTCTTTAGTCGCGGGTTAAGCCATAGCCCACGACTAAAGACTCTTTAGTCCCGTCCCGTGGCTTAGCCCGGGACTAAAGGGGTGGGGGTATAAGTAACCTGCGCCTGCCCCTGGCCTCCCCTACCCAGCACTTGGCGAAATCGACGAGGAGACGCAGACGACGGCGAGAGCTCGATCGACGCAGGGGAGGTGCTGCCGGATTCCACCGCGCCGCCGCCCTCATCTCCGGCCGCCCATCCGTCTTGCCACCGTCGTCCGCCCACCGTCAGGCCGCCGTCATTGTCAAGCGTCGCCGTGCCAGTAAGTCTTGCCACGCCGCCACACGCCGCCTCCTCGTCGTCCCGCCGCCCACAACGTCGCCGCCTCGACGTGCGTTTTTAGGAATTTTTAGTTTCTTTTTTTAGTATCTCAGCATTTTTAGTATCTTAGCATTTAGTTTCTTTTTTGTAGGAATATATAATTGTTTTTAGTTTCTTTTTTTAGAATATATATTTGTTTATATAATTGTTTTTAGTTGTTTTTAGGAATATATAATTGTTTATATAATTGTTTTTAGTTTCTTTTTTTAGGAATATATAATTGTTTTTAGTTTTTTTTAAGAATATATAATTGTTTATATAATTGTTTTTAGTTGTTTTTAGGAATATATAATTGTTTATATCATTGTTTTTAGTTGTTTTTATGAATATATAATTGTTTATATAATTGTTTTTAGTTGTTTTTTAGGAATATATAATTGTTTATATATTGTTTTTTAGGAATATATAATTGTTTATTAGGTTTATTAGGAATATTAATTGTTTTTAGTTGTTTTTAGGAATATATAATTGTTTATATAATTGTTTTTAGTTTTTTAGGATTATTAATTAGTGTTATTAGGGTTATTAATTATATAATTATTAGGGTTATTAATTTGTGTTATTAGGGTTATTGTTTTTTTAATTATTAGGGTTATTTTTTTTATAACCTGTTTAACTCTCTTTTTGTTATAGTTAATTAAGTCATGGATCCATCCGAATATCCTGGTCACATTGGTGAAGGTTTTCTTCAGGGCATGATAAGAGGTGAAATTCCTCTTAATATTAATACCGGTGAAGATATTTTTCTCGAGGAAGAGATATCCTCATATCTGAATCCATCCAGTGATGGACTAGAGGAAAACCTAATGTACCAAGGGGAAGACCGGATGGACGAAGGGCAAACAAATAACAACAATAATGATGGCCCCTCGACAGGATCCGGCGAGGTACATATATATATAAACTCTATTCGACACCTAGGGTGCAGGATAGTTATTTTGCACCCCACATAACTTTATGTTGTCACATTTATAAATTTATGTTTTGTATACAAATAATTATGTTCATATTCATCCACAACGCAAAAAAATTGACATAAAAAATAGTTTATGAGTAATTATAGTGTAAAAAATACTAAAAATACGCATTTTACGTCGTATTTTTATACGACATGTAAACAAAAAAAATTATGACATGGCTATATTTTCTTACATTCTTCTCAACTCTCGAGGTAAGACAAAATTTACGCGAAGTAAAAATAATATACAGTTCTAAAGATAGAGGGTGGGTGTAGAATAACTATTCTACACCCTGGGGTCAAATAGCGCGACTCTATATATATATAAAGTCTCGTGTTACCTCTATTAATTAACTGATCTAGAGATATATTAATCACTCTCTTCTTCTTTTAGCCCACCGGATCGAAGCAATCGATAGCTCGAACAAAATGAGGGCCGAACAAAAAGTTGGATGGTAATCAGAGGTTCACCATCGAAGAAATAGATGATGATGGTGAACCGATTGCTCCAGAGAAGCACTGGAGGATGTTTATAAATCAATGCGGGGTGCTTGTTAGGGACAACCTGCCGATCACCATCCAAGGATGGAATAAGTCAAAGAAACCCGGTGAAGAATCCATTAGCTATGTCACTGATGATGCCAAAGATGACCTTTGGCAGAAGCTCATAGCGCATTTCATACTACCTGTGGAGTATGAGGAATTTGAGGTAGATGGTATTACCCCAAGGCCGGGTGGGCTTGAAAATAGAGCGAAAGTCAAGGAGTGGGCACTGAGCAAGATGGCTGAACTGTACCGGAACCACAAGAAAAGTTTATACGCGAAATATGTCGCGAAAAAGAAAACTCCAGACTTCAAAGGAGTAAACGAGAAGTTGAGAGAACAGTGGAGCGATTTTGTAAAGTACAAGCAATCTGATAAAGCAAAGGCAAAGTCAGCAAAGAACGCATTAAATGCTGCCAACAAGAAATACCATCATAAAATGGGGACATGTGGCTACAAGAGTGCCGTCCCTAAGTGGGAAACTATGGAGAAGAACATGAGGGCTAGAGGCATCACTCCTGGTACAGATGGATGGCCCGAGAGGTCAAAGCACTAGTGGTACGGGCACGGGGGATCCTTCGACCCAGAAATAGGGAAGACATTATTTCATGATAAAATTATAAAACCCTCACAAGACCTTATTAAAGCAATGAACGATGCTCAATTGGGATTGTTCCGTCCCGAGAGAGAGAGAACGACGAGCTGACACGCGCCCTAGGGAATCCTGAAAAGGGAGGACGAACACGAGGCAAAGGCGCCGGTGTCTTGTGGAAGAAAGGGTTTCTCAAGATGATGCCGCCATGAAGCCATCAGAGAATGAAGGACCGGGAGGCAGACCGGATCTCCAGGGTAGAGCATGACCTAGCTGATCTGAAGAATCTCATGCATGAAATTAGCCAAAGGCCACCGTCGTCAACTCACCCGCGGTCGGATGATCCTGCATTGGATCTTAGTGAGCGGAGAAGCAGCGTGGCTTCCACGGAGGTCCGGGATGATGATCAAGCACTGCTCGATGATGCACCGGCTCCTCACTACCCCGTGGATGATGTCAGAGAGATGGCACAGTGTGAGCTACATCAGCCAATGAACAACCTATCCTTCAAGGTGGCGATCGGCACTGCTTTACCTTGTCTACCTGGACCACTCCACCATTCACTTCCGATTCCAACAGGCTATGCTCGTGTCACGGTGGATGACATAGTGGAGGATTTGGCGGACCTAGAGATTGAAATCGCTACGCCTGAAGGCCTTACGAAACTAGGAGATGTCAAGCGCAACATCATTCTATGCAATAAGAAGTACATCAAGTTTCCAGGCTCGGCGCCAAGGCCACCGACTTCGAGGAATCCAAGTCCACCCCGCATCGAATATCGGCAACCTCCAAGTCCACCCCAACCTGATTATCGCCAACCTCCAAGTCCACCCTGCCCCGCTGACGATCGCCGCAGCAGGAGTACATCAACTCGATCTCCGCCTCTGCGCAATACTCGATCTCCGCCTCCGCCTCCGTGCAATACTACTACCTCGTCGAACAAACGGAAGTTCGACGGTCCCCCGCGCCCCACATCAAAGAAAGGTCAAATGCCGAAGATAGTCGACATCCCGCCGGCTCTTCCAAAGAGACCTTATGACAAGACCGATGAGGAAACTAACACGGATGTGGCTACCCAAGTTAAGGCGCATTTTGCACCCAAAAAGCTTGAGCCAAAGCCGGTATATAATGAAAAAACCAAAAAGTGGGCTAAGTCCTTTCTTGAGCAACCATCCCAGATATCGATGAATCTGGAATCAGACTATGACCGGGAGATTATTAAGCAAGCACAGAAGAAAAAAAATCACAAGTGCAAAAAGCGGGAAGCAAGTTGCCTAGCTTGGAGCACAGAAGAATCAATCGGTCGCCCCGCTCAAAGTCATTTCAGACCTCGACAAGGCCTTCAGAGCTGAAATGGATATGGACATGCAAATAATGGACCCTAGAGCCCGTAATAATGCTGCACTTATGGGAATCACTGTATCGTAGGACAAAGCACTTGCTAACAAAGCAAATATGTCTCTAGGTCAATATTTAGGCTATGAAGATACGCTAGTGGGTCAGATAGTACGGCAGTATGTCCAAGGGGAGCCTCTAGTCAGTAATGAGGAGCTCACGCGTCTATCCACACATATGCGAAATCTGCACGAATGGTACATGTCGCAAGCAGAAAAAAGCATCAGAAAGATTGGTTTTCGGTGGACGTTAGAAAGGAGCATCACTTCAAAGCATACTCGATACAGGTTCAAATGACCGAACTGTTTCAGTTATACAACCAGCGTGCCCTCGACAAATCTATCATTGGTTGCTACTGTCTGTAAGTTATTTATTTCTATAATTAAGTTTGTAGCTCAGCTCGTTCATTGCATTTAATATAGTATCCTAACTATATATCATTTTGTATGATGATATTATATTCTGCAGAATGAAGATGCTTGAATGCAAAAGAGCTAGAAAATATGATATTGGGTTCATTGACCCATATATCATTAATGAATATACGTTAAAGAATCACCCCAAGGACGTGGAGAAAGACCTGTGCAGGTTCTTAACCGAGCATAATTTTGTTAAGGAAATACTATTTCCTTACAACTTTAAGTGAGTGTTTATATTTTTATTACTGGATGAGCTATGCATGTATGCTTATGTAAATGTCCGTAGATTCCACTGGATCTTGCTAAACATTCAAGTTGACAACTCCCTAGTTGAAGTCCACGACTCATTAAGTTGGGACCATGAGCAGTGGAGCGACATGAAAGCAATGCTCCATAAGTAATTTCAATCATTATCGCATTATATCGTCCTCTTTCATTCATTTCCCAATATCAAGTAACTAATAACTCTTTTGTTCATTTTCTTTGCCGAGCAGGTGTTGGACACGATTCAGACAGAAAATACCAGGTCCATTCAAAGAGGAGTTAACTTATAAAATGGTGAAGAGTTTACAGCAGCCACCGGGAACTCATTTATGTGGATACTACGTCTGCGAGTACATCCGCGTGTTGACCAGTGAGCGGGAAGTTGACTCACATTATATTTATGATTTGCGGGAGAAACTAGAGCCAGACCAGCGCATAAGAGCAATTCAAGAGGAGCTGGCGGGATTTATGATGAAGTAAGTCCTTGATGTACATGGAGAGCATTATGCGGATGACGTGGAACTCGATTTGCCTTAGTCATCTTCATGTAGCTGATATGATATATATATATTCATCAATGACCATGTAATTTCAAAACATTTCTTCCTTTTGATATGATTGATTATATGTATGCTTGCAAGGGATCAATTAATTATATAAATGCATCGACGTGTAGTGTGTATGTAGTAGCGTATAATATGTATACTGAAATATATGTTTGAATTATAGTGAAACACAAAATGAAAAAGCAACGAAATTGCAAAAAAAAAAGAAAATACATAATCTCTGCCGCGGCAGAGAAATATGTGTTTCTCTGCTGCGGCGGGAAACCTTTTAGTCCCGGGTGGTGTTACATACCGGGACTAGATGGTTTCCGTCCCCCGCGGCGCTGAAACAGCCACGTGGCTGTTATCAGTTGCGGGCCATAGCGACCGAGACTAGAGGGGGGAGGGGCTCTAGTCCCGTTTTCGCAGTCCCGTGCTCAAAACCGGGACTAGAGCCAGTTGCGGCCCAGGACTGGAGGCCCTTTTTCCACAAGTGCACTCTAATCATGGGATTCAAGTCAATCTCTTTGTAATTATGTGTCTAGCCTACCCAAATTTGTCTCCTATATTCCGCGATGCCTTGATATTACACGTACAAATATTCGGCAATATAATTTTGGTACCTGCGATGCCTTGAAATTACTGTGAATTTTCTTAGGCTGTAACAACGATTGGATCTCTCATTGGTTTCGTGTTGATAATATAACGAGGCAAGCCATCGTGAGTTTTACAAGGAGACGTACCTACAGAGGAAAAGGAGAGAGTTTAGTTAGAGTACTACTCCATAACCAGGCCGAATTACATTTAAAGATATCGTATAAACTATCTCTAATATTTCTAACAATTACAACCAGAGGAGTGTAGAGTCACTGGTGGAAAACAGGCTTTTAGTCCCGGTCCGTAACGGGCTATAGTCCCGGTTTTGTGCCCGGGACTGCCAAAACGAGACTAGAGGCCCCCTCTCTAGTCCCGGCTCGCTACGGCCCACGACTGATAACAAGCACGTGGCTGTTTCAACAAGACGGGGGGCAGAAACCTTCTAGTTCCGGGCCGTAACACCATCCGGGACTTTAAGGTTTCCTGCCGCGGCAGAGAATTCGTGTGTTTCTCTGACGCGACATAGATTGTGTGTTTCCTTTTTTTGCCACTTTTCGTTTTGCGTTTCACTATAATTTTAAACATATATTTTAGTACATGTATTGTACTCTACTACATACACTATACACATTGATGTATCTATATAATTAATCGATCCCTTGCAAGCATACATATAATCAATAATATCAAAAGGAAGAATTGTTTTTCAAATTACATAGTCATTGAGGATATATATATCATATCAACTATATGGAGATTACTAAGGCATATAGAATTCCTCGTCATCCGCATAATATTCTTCATGTATATCAAGGACCTCCTTTATCATAAATCCCGCCAGCTACTCTTGAATTGCTCGTATGCGCTGGTCTTGCTCTAGGTTCTCCCGCAAATCATAAATATAATATGAGTCAACTTTCCGCTCACTGGTCAACTCGCGGATGTACTCGCATACGTAGTATCCACATAAATGAGTTTCTGGTGGCTCCTATAAACTCTCCACCATTATATAAGTTAGCTCCTCTTTGAATGGACCTGATATTTTCTGTCTGAACAGTGTTCAACACCTGCTCGGCAAAGAAAATGAACAAAGGAGTTATTAGTTACTTGATATCAGGAAATGAACGAAAGAGGCCAATATAATGCGATAATGATTGAAATTACTTATGGACAATTGCTTTCATGTCGCTCCACTGCTGTTGGTCCCAACTTAAAAAAAGCTAAAATAAATAATGTACAAGATAGAAACACTCACTTAAAGTTGTAAGGAAATAGTATTTCCTTAACAAAATTATTTTCGGTTAAGAACCTGTACAGGTTTTCCTCCACGTCTTTGGGGTGATTCTTTAACGTATATTCATTAACGATATATGGGTCAATGAAGCCAACGTCATATCTTCTAGCTCTTTTGCATTCAAGCATCTTCATTTTGCAGAATATAATATCATACAAAAGGATTATATAGTTAGGATAATATATTAAATGCATTGAACGAGCTGAGCTACAAACTTAATTATAGAAATAAATCACTTACAGACAGTAGAAACCAATGATAGATTTGTCCAGGACACGCTTGTCGTATAACTAAAACAGTTCGGTCATTTGAACCTGTATCGAGTATGCTTTGAAGTGATGCTCCTTTCTCACGTCCACCTGAAACCAATCTTTCTGATGCTTTTTTTCTGTTTGCAACATGTACCATGTGTGGAGATTTCGCATATGTGTGGATAGACGCGCGAGCTCCTCATTACTGACTAGAGGCTCCCCTTGGACATACTGCCGTACTATCTGACCCACTGGCGTATCTTCATAGCCTAAATATTGACCAAAAGATATATTTTCTTCGGTAGCAAGTGCTTTGGCCTCCGATACAGTGATGTACATTAGTGCATCATTAGTACGGGCTCTGTGGTCTATTATTTGCATGTCCATATCCATCTCAGGTCTGAAGGCCTTGTCGAGGTCTGAAATCACTTTGAGCGGGGCGACTGATTGATTTATCTGTTGTCCGAGCTGGGCAACTTGCTTCCCACTTTTTGCACTTGTGCTTTTTTTCTTCTTTGCTTGCTTACAATCTCCTGGTCATAGTCTGATTCCAGATTCATCGATATCTGGGATGGTTGCTCAAGAAAGGACTTAGCCCACTTTTTGGTTTTTTCATCATATACCGGCTTTGGCTTAGGCTTTTTGGATGCAAAATGCGCCATAACTTGGGTAGCCACATCCACGGCAGTTTCCTCATTGGTCTTTTCATAAGGTCTCTTTGAAGATCCGGCGGGATGTCGACTATCTTCGCCGTTTGACCTTTCTTCGATGTGGGGCGCGGGGGAGCGTCGACCTTCCATTTCTTCGACGAGGTAGTAGTATTGCACGGAGGCGGAGGAGGAGATCGATTATTGCACAGAGGCGGAGATCGACTTGATGTACTCCTGCTGCGGCAATGACATTGGGGCGGGGTGGACTTGGAGGTTGACGATAATCGGGTTGGGATGGACCTGGAGGTTGACGATAATCGAGGTGGGGTGGACTTGGAGGTTGACGATCATCGGGGCGGGGTGGACTTGGATTCCTTGGAGTCGGTGGCCTTGGCGCCGAGCCTGGAAAGTTGATGTACTTCTTCTTCCATAGAATGATGTTGCGCTTGACATCTCCTAGTTTCGTAAGGCCTTCAGGTGTAGCGATTTCAATCTCTAGGTCCACAAAATACTCCATTATGTCATCCACCGTGACACGAGCATAGACAAGTGGAATCAGAAGTGAATGGTGGAGTGTTCCAGGTA
This sequence comes from Avena insularis, assembly GCA_023614405.1. Classification (NCBI taxonomy): domain Eukaryota; kingdom Viridiplantae; phylum Streptophyta; class Magnoliopsida; order Poales; family Poaceae; genus Avena; species Avena insularis. The sequence goes on from CM042695.1 coordinate 287,958,397, forward strand.
GACAAGGTAAAGCAGTGCCGATCGCTACCTTGAAGGACATGTTGTTCATTGGCTGATGTAGCTCACATTGTGCCATCTCTCTGACATCACCCACGGGGTAGCGAGGAGCCGGTGCATCATCCAGCAGTGCTTGATCATCAGCCCGGACCACCGTGGAAGCCACGCTGCTTCTCCGCTGGCTAAGATCCAATGCAGGATCATCAGCCCGCGGGTGAGTTGACAACGGCCTTTGGCTAATTTCTTGCATGAGGTTCTTCAGATCAGCTAGGTCCTGCGCTACCTTGGGGATCCGGTCTGCCTCCCGGTCCTTCTTTCTCTGACGGCTTCTGTAACTGGCATCGTATTGAGGAAACCCTTTCTTCCACGAGAAACCGGTGCCTTTGCCTCGTGTCCGTCCACCCTTTTCAGGATTCCCGAGGGCGCGTGTCAGCTCGTCGTTCTCTCTCTCTCGGGACGGAAAAATCCCAATTGAGCATCGTTCATTGCTTGAATAAGGTCTTCAGAGGGTTTTCGAATTTTTTCATGAAATAATGTCTTCCATGTTTCTGGGTCCATCGATCCCCCGTGCCCGTACCACCAGTGCTTTGACCTCTCGGGCCATCCATCTATACCAGGAGTTACGCCTATAGCCCTCATGTCCTTCTCCATAGTTTCCCACTTAGGGTTGGCACTCTTGTAGCCACCTGTCCCCATTTTATGATGGTATTTCTTTTTGGCAGCATTTAACGCATTTTTTGCCGACTTTGTCTTTGCTTTATCAGATTGGTTGTACGTTACAAAATCGGGCCACTATTCTCTCAACTTCTCGTTTGCTCCTTTGAAGTCTGGAGTTTTATTTTTTGCGACATATTTCGCGTATAAACTTTTCTTGTGGTTCCGGTACAGTTCGGCCATCTTGCTCAGAGCCCACTCCTTGACTTTCGCTCTTTTCTCAAGCCCACTCGGCCTTGGGGTAATACCATCTGCCTCAAATTCTTCATACTCTGAAGGTAGTATGAAATACGTTATGAGCTTCTGCCAAAGGTCATATTTGGCATCACCGGTGACATAACTGTTGGATTCTTCACCGGGTTTCTTTGACTTATTCCATTCTTGGATGGTGATCGGCAGGTTGTCCCTTACAAGCACCCCGCATTGATTTGTAAGCATCCTTCAGTGCTTCTCTAGAGCAATCGGTTCACCATCATCATCTATTTCTTTGATGGTGAACCAATGATTACCATCCAACTTTTTGTTCGGCCCTCATTTCGTTCGAGCTATCGATTGCTTCGATCCGATGGGCTAAAAGAAGAAGAGATAGAGTGATTAATATATATATATATATATATATATATATATATATCTAGATCAATTAATGAATAGAGGTAACATGAGGCTTTATATATATACCTCGCCGGATCCTGTCAAGGGGCCATCATTATTGTTGTTATTTGTTTGCCCTTCGTCTATCCGGTCTTCCCCTTGGTATATCAGGTTTTCCTCTAGACCATCATCGGATGTATTCAGATATGAGGAAATTTCTTCCTCGAGCAAAATATCTTCACCGGTAGTAATAAGAGGAATTTCCTCTCTTATCATGCCCTGAAGAAGACCTTCACCAATGCGACCAGGATCATCGGATGGATCCATGACTTAACTATAACAGAAAGAGAGTTAAACAGGTTACAAAAAATTTAATAATATATAATAATAATATTAATAATATACTACTAACAACATTACCACAAATAATATAATATACAAATAATATTACTACTAACAACATTACCACAAATAATATAATATACAAATAATATTACTACTAACAATATACTACTAACAACATTACCACAAATAATATACTACTAACAATATTACCACAAATAATATAATATACAAATAATATTACTATACTAAAAATAACTAATAATATAATATTACCACAAAATGTGATATTTACTAAAACAATAACTAATAATAGCATTTATATATATTAATACAACTAAAACAATAACCCTAATATTGTTAGGGTTATTGTTATTACCACAAAGGTAATAACCCTAATATTATTTGTGGTAAAACTAACCATAATAACTAAAAAAAATAGTTAACCCCTCCTATACATACTAACCGACGCCGGCGGTAGCACGGACGCAGGCGGCACGATGAGGCGGCGGCGTTGCGGGGCAGTGTAACACCCTAGTTTTGATTAATCTTAGATTAGGTTTTGTTTGTGCATTATGAGCATCATCCTCTAAAAATGCAACCAAGAAAATAAAATGAAAACCCTAGTTTCTCTCTCTCCCTCTATTTGAAATGCATTCAAAAGGTTTTGAATATTTTGAAAAGTACCAAAAGTATTGGAGCCCAACTTGTTATAAGGGCCCGTGTAAGTATTTTATATAATTCACAAAAGTCTCTGGTATTTTTCAAATCCTCAAAACAGAATTTCAAATGAAAATGCAAAACAGAAAAAGAAAAATGTTTGTTTGCTAAAAAAGTAGCAGCCAGCAGCAACCTAGGCCGGCCCAGCTTGCCCCTTCCTTCCTCTTTCCTCTCCCTGCGGCCACGTGCGCAAGTCAGAAGCCCACTTCGGCCCAGCACTGGCCCAATACCGCTTCGCCACTCCTTCGTCGTCTTCCTCCCCGACGCCGAGCTGCTCGGTGTCCCCAGCGTCGCCGTCGATTCCCACCGCCTGCATCCGACCGTCCGCCACCGTGTGGAGGAGGATAAGGTCTTCGCGGTGTCGCCCTGACCACCCTCATCCATTCGCCCCCTCTCCAGAGACCTCCCTCTCTCTTCCCCGCCAGGTGACCGAACCCTAGCTCGCTGGTAACCGCATGCCGCCGCCGCTCTTGACCATCTTGAGCCTTGTCGTCTGTCCCAGGAGATCCGCCTCGCCACCCTCGTTCGTCTCCGACCAACCAATCAAGCTGGCGCGCCCTCAATCGGCCGAATCAAGCCCTCCATCCCGAAGTCCGGCCGCCGTTGTTCCGTCGATTCCGGCCACATCCGGCCTCGCCCTGCCTCAACGACGTCCCCTTGAGCATCCTAGTGAGCTGGTGGTTCTGCGGAGCCTCTCCACCCTCTTCCTCCCTCTTTGTATCACGCTCTCGTCGTAGCTCCGCCGTTGCCGCTGCAGTAGGTAGCTCGTGTCGGCGCTCCGGTGACCAAATCCGGGCGGCGCCGCCTCTGCCATGCTCGCCTGGCTCCGCTCGTTTGAACGCACATAACCGCGTAGTCCCGCAAGCCTTCTAGCGCCGCCAACTGCCGCCGCCTGGCCGTTCTCTGGCGAGCCCATGTGGCGCCACCATGGCGTCGACATGGCGCCCGCGTAGCAGCCACGTGTGCCGACCCGCTCGCCAGAGCGTGATGACCCGCCATAGGGCCCGATCGTCGATCGTGGTTAGCCTCTTCCCAGTGAAAAATGTCCACTTTCCCTTGCTGATGTCAGCCTTGTGTCATGCTGACGCAATAAAATGTTTTAAATAATTTCTAAAATTGGTATAATATTGTAAATTCAATAACTTTTAATCTGTAATTCAGAAAAATACAAATAATTTATCAAAATATTCAGAAAAATGAAACCTAACTATTTAAGCTATAATCATGCATTTTTAATCAACTTTCATGACAAGTTTAATTAGAAGAACAAATGCACCCCTCTAATATGTTCCGGAGTTTCTCCGAATTAGGGTTTTCACCCCTCGGAACCCCGATTAAACTGTCGAGCATGCTTTAGGGTTTCAATTCAATACTAATCAACTTGTTATATCATCGTCCTTGCTTGAGCATTGCATCGATGCCATGTGTTGATTTGTTTCCCTTTCTTTCCGGTGTTTGGTTCTTCGTGGTAGAATACGATATCGAGATCGAGATCGAAGTCCGAGGTCAACACCGTCGAAGATCAAAGAACAATACTTGGCCAACTCTAACCAAGTCAAGTTCAAGGCTTCCGAAGATCTACTTATCTGTTATCAACTGGCAAAGTCAAGCAAAGCCCCACCATGATACAATCCTACGTTTACGAAAGTATTTCAATTCTTGCCATGATGCATACGATTCCACTATGGTCTTTTATCGATAGATAGAGTATCCTATCTGTTGCATACTACCTTTAAGATTATATTACCTGATCCACTGCTCCTAGCATAACTAGGTTTGTCTTGTGTGCACTGCTAGAGCTATTATATGTGTCCTGCTTAGCCATGCATAGCTATCAGTACTGGTCCATTCAGATGATGTATCAGATGCAGAGAATCTAGTATGACAGGAGATCATGATGAGATGAGATCAATGATATGAGATTAAACATGCTAAGGCTTGTATGGGAGGCCAAAGTGGGATGTGGTTTTTCTAGTCCCATGCTCGCTACCACTAGGACCTGAGTTCTTGCCTTTTGAACCGAGACGAGCGTATAGCCACATGGGGCTTGGGAACCCCTTGCCTGATTAACTTCCCTAGTAGATTCCATGAGTCACATAGTTCGGGCGTCCCATTCGACATATGCATAAAAAAACTTTTGAAAGATTTGCCGGGTGCAGGTGCATTCATAACAGGTAGGTAAGCGTGGTCGAGGTTGCTTAGGGTAGATGGCGCCCCTGGTAAACCAACCTCGCCTCACATTTTTAAGTACCGAATTCGGGATTTGACCCGTTATGGCGAAACCATACTTATTGCGTGACTCATGGTCTCGGCGAAAGCAAGGTAAAGGCCGTGTCCAACCACACCCCCTGCCGTCCTTCCAAGAAAGAGGGCTAATGATCTGGCATTAAGAGTCGGTTGGTACGTGTGGGTAAAGTTGTACACCCCTGCAGGGTTAAATCTTTTCGAAAAGCCGTGTTCACTGTTATGAACGCTTGGTGACCAGATTCTAAGATCATAGAGAACATGAACCTTATCGTAAAATTGGCAGATCAACATGTACTTAAGGATGCTTCCTCATGGGTACGAGGGGGTGATCCTAGTTCAGGAGATGATGATGATTCGGTGGATATCAAAAGATGATGATCAATATTTCAGGGATGTCGCTCTCTTATTCTCTTTTAAAATAATTTGACTAGACGAGCTCCTTCTCCCTCCTTATTTATAAACAAAAGTGGCTTTATGCAAAACAACTCCACGAGCCATAAGTCTTAAGGAGTACACCCTGTACTCACCCTTGCTTTGTTGATACTATTGGCAGAGTAAGTGTTCCCTGGAGATCAGTTTGTACTACATTGACACCGACGAGTAGCTTGGGGTTCCCGGCCGGCAGCCTAGAATCTACGGGCTAGGACGTCATCGTTATGCTTCAGGCCTCTTAGGCCAATTGTTAAGTTTGCTATACTTAATAGCATAATTTGTCTTCCATTGTTTGATATTTGTGGTCAGTGACCTCTGCTTGTAACAAATTGGTTCTCTGCTCAGTTATGAGCTTGCTGTAACAAATTTTGTGTCGTAGGGACACTGCCGGGTTATCGATTCTTCACTGGATATTCTCGAGCTCAAGGTTAAGCTTATTTCAGACGGAGGTCTGGAATTTGTTTAGCCCTGATCCCGGGGGGTGTCACACCGCGGCACGGCGGGGCGGCGCATGGCGGCACGGCGAGGCGCGCAGCACGTACGGTGCAGGGCGACGGTACGGCGGGGCGGCCGGAGACGAGGGAGCGGTGCAGTGGAATCGGCGGGCAGCACCTCCCCTGCGTTCTATGCGTCGGTGCCTTTGTCTTCATCTTTATCGAAATGCTAAGTGCTGGGCGTGGGCGGTGGCGCACGGAATATAAAGGGACGACCCTTTAGTCGCGGGTTAAGCCACCGCCTGAGACTAGAGGGTCTCTAGCATAGTTTTAAAAACCGGACCGGTGACCGAACCGATCAGGCTATCCGTTTATCGATTCACTGGTCCAACCGCTGGTTCATCGGTTCAATAGTTGGACCAGTAATTAAGGTTTACAATTATTTTAATTAGTATAATAAAGAAATGAAGTGGTCAAGTACCGCGGCTTACTACATATTACCACATAAGGAGCAGTGGTCTTGTGGTTATACCATGCGTGTTGATGTCCACGGCATGTGCTGTAAGCGCGTGGTTTCGAATCCCCTCCAACATATATTTATTTTAGCATTTAGTTGGCTATTTCTCCTGTGAGTGGTCGGACCCGTCACCGGTTTTCTTTGGTTTAAGTTAAAATCGGCGGTTAGACAGAAATTTTCCGGTTCGCTTCCTTGTTCGGTCTGGTGCGCCTTAATAGACCGGCAGAGGCGCTGGTTCCGGGTTTTTTCGGTCGAACCGCCGGTCCGGTTTTTAAAACTATGGTCTCTAGTCCCGGGCCGTGGCTTAACCCGCGACTAAAGACCCACCTTCTAGTCGCGGGTTAAGCCACGGCCCGAGACTAGAGGGTTCTTTCGGCCGCTTCATTTTCACGCGCACAGCCACCCTCTAGTCCTAGGTCCAGCCACGACCCGCGACTATTGTGTTTTTTATAAATTTTCTTTTATTTAATTCAAATCAAATATTAAACTTTGGAAAATCATATATCCTATTGTAAAAATCCAAATAAAACAAATAATATGTCTATTATTATCAGAAAAATATAAAGAATCTTAATATAATATCCATACATCTGTTTGCATCATTTATAAATGATGTCCACGGCATGTGCTGTAAGCGCGTGGTTTCGAATCCCCTCCAACACATATTTATTTTAGCATTTAGTTGGCTATTTCTCCTGTGAGTGGTCGGACCCGTCACCGGTTTTCTTTGGTTTAAGTTAAAATCGGCGGTTAGACAGAAATTTTCCGGTTCGCTTCCTTGTTCGGTCTGGTGCGCCTTAATAGACCGGCGAGGCTGGTTCCGGTTTTTTTTCGAACCGGTCCATTTAAAACTATGGTCTCTAGTCCCGGGCCGTGGCTTAACCCGCGACTAAAGACCCACCTTCTAGTCGCGGGTTAAGCCACGGCCCGAGACTAGAGGGTTCTTTCGGCCGCTTCATTTTCACGCGCACAGCCACCCTCTAGTCCTAGGTCCAGCCACGACCCGCGACTATTGTGTTTTTTATAAATTTTCTTTTATTTAATTCAAATCAAATATTAAACTTTGGAAAATCATATATCCTATTGTAAAAATCCAAATAAAACAAATAATATGTCTATTATTATCAGAAAAATATAAAGAATCTTAATATAATATCCATACATCTGTTTGCATCATTTATAAATTATGTCATTTGTAATTTTTTTAAATTCAAATCAAATATAAAACTTTGGAAAATCATATCTCCTATTGTAAAAATCCAAATAAAACAAATAATATGTCTATTATTATCATAAAAATATAAATAATCTTAATATAATATCCATTTAGTCTCGGTTATAGTCAATAACCGGGACTAAAGATATTTCCCGTCATTTCCCACCGCTTCCCGCCCTTTCCCTTTTACCAGAGCTTTTAGTCCCAGTTGTAGTCACTAACCGGGACTAAAGATATTTCCCGCCATTTCTCACTGCTTCCCGCCAAGTTTTTCTGCTCTTTCTCTCTATATCTAGGGTGATCGCGCCATGGCTATCGACACATCCACACTGCTAACCAGCGGGAAAGGGAGCTCGCCAGGTACGAGGGTGATGGCCTGCCCCCGGTGAACCACAACGAAGCCGGTCGCCGTCTATGGTGGGCGAACCATACTATCATCGACGTGATGCGCTACATTGTCGGGGAGACCAACCTCGCCTGCGGTGCCCACAAGTCCACCCGCCACAGAGCCACAAGAAGGGCCCTCCCCTGCCCGGCGGTAGCGGCATCGTCTTCCAGGAGACCCCTCCCCCGCCCGTCGTGAATCCGAGGCCGGAGTGGCAGGTGTCCCCGGTATATGCCATGGCTGGGCTGAGGATCCCCGAAGTGGCAGGTGTCGTGGTATTGTCGATGAGTACGCTATGGAGGGGTCCTCACAGTGCGTGTTTAGATACGTGGGGGAAGGCGGACGGTTGACGGGTACAAGGTAACACGGCTTACCCAGGTTCAGATCCCACAACGGTGGCGGAATACTACTCCTGCTATAAATCACTATAAGGGCAATACGCCGAGTTACAGAGATAGGTTCGATGTGCGAGGTTGTCTGAGATTGTAAGTTATCGTCTAATATTGTGCCCTAAAGGCTCCCATAGGCCCGACTTATATAGTCGCCAGGACCTAGGGTTACAGGGAAAAGTCCTAGCCAGACAGGTTATAGAGTCCTACACCGTCTATTACTAGTCTTGTGTATCTTGCACTCCAAGGCTCCGGGTACGTTGGTGACTCCAACCGTAGCCTTCCTTTATCCGACATGGGCCTCCCTTCTGGATCCATCTAATTGGGCCGCCCAGCAGGCCATAGGCCACGCTACCAACTATGGGCCACCCGGGTTATCCGGATAGGAGACATGCTATAAGGATACCCATATAGCATATCCCCAACAGTAGCCCCCGGAGAACTCCGAGATCTTGCGCCGTCTTACCTCTTCGTGTGGAATGCTCCGTCTAGATGGATGTCGGCAATTCGTCAAGCAATATCTTGTAGTCCTCCCAAAGAACCCTGCAAGGTTTTCTCCGTCTTTAATACGTAAGTAGAAGAAATGCTGAATCTTCCATCATACTCTTCCGAAGCCAGACTGGATCCGTCCATGCCGGAATCTTCTGATGTGACAGCTCATCTGCCTATGTTATCTAGGACGACGTAGGCTTAGGTCAGCGACGCCTCGTGACTCACACATGCAGAGAACGCAATCATGTTTGATTTTTCCGCGCGAGCGATACGAACCGTTGGCGGCGACGGTTGGAGACGTGGTGAAATTTCCGCGCACGTTCGCGAACACGTCGTCTACACGGCAACCGTCCGATCAAGATGCACGAATCTTGACGCTGGAGATGATAAATAGTAACCATGGTAGAATTTCTACCTTTTACCTCATTCTCTCCTCGTGTCGTCTTCTTCCTCCAGCGCGTGCCTCCTCGAGCTCTCCGTGCCGAACTCGCGGAAAACCCTAGCATCAATCCACACCAGTCACCTCCAACCTCTCCCCATGGCCAGCAGCAGCACCTCCCCTTCCATGGCGGCGTCGAGCGAAGCCGCGGTGAAGCCAGCGATCTCTATCGTCGTGCCTCCAGAGGGCTTGGTCATCCCTGCTTTGGCGGTGATTGAGTCCACCGGCGACGACCATTATCTGGCAGCGCTGGAGCCGTTGGAGGAGGAACTTGATTCACACAAGGGAGACTGGCGCGGCTCAGATAGCACTAACCATGACATCCAAGAGCTGATCGCTGAGGGCTACCTCCCTGCGATGGAGGGGCTCGCCTGGCGGGCGGCGCCGGCCGGCGAGGTGACACCTTCTCCCCAAGACGGAGAAAAAGTGTACCTCAAAGCCCAACTGGTACGTGGCTTCTCCCTGCCCATCTCCAACTTCTTCCTCTCCGTCTTAAACCACTATAGGGTCCAGCCCCAAAATCTTTCCCCAATAGTATCTTAGCGCTTAGCAACTACGCGGCGCTCTGCGAGGGTTACTTAGGGATAAAGCCTAGGCTAGACCTCTTCGTTAACTTCTTCATCATCAAATATGAAGCTGGAGCTAGTAAGGAAGAACTTAGGAACTGCGGCACCATAAGCTTCAAGATCCGACCTGGTCGGCACTTCCCTGACATCGTCAGCCACGAGTCCTGCAAAAATTGGCAACGGACATACTTCTACGGCCCAGACATCCCTCTGGCTGGCCGACAAGTAACATACCCGGACTTTGTTGACGGAGCCGCCTCTGAAGCCTCGTCATGGAGATCCCAGGCCTCCCTTCCTTCCGACCTCGATGCTTCCCGCGCCATAAGGCGGATAGAATGGTTCATAGAGACGGGTTTGACCGGCTTGGACCTAGCCATGTGCTGGTTCATCAGGAGAATCCAACCTCTGCAGCACCACGCGAAGCACATGCACGAGTATACCAGCGATAGAATGGATAGCCTCCGCATCTCCGTGGACAACTTCTCGAGCGACTCCGTCAAGCTCTGCCTTAAGGACATCGTCAAGGTGAAGGACAAGAAGCGTGGCTTCACCATCACCTACGACATGTTCGTAGACGGCAAGTGCCCAAAGGTAGGTATTTATTTTCTATGTATGACATATACTCCAGTTCTTACGTCTTGCCAATGTCATCTCATCTAACACGGTGACTTCTCACTTAACAACTTAGCGATCTAGAGGAGGACAACCTGGCTGCCCAAATCTACGATCCAAAGATGAAGGAAGTTACGGTCGTGTCCGATGACGATGCTCCCTTGGCGCGAAAGCGGAAGAGCTCCACCTCTGACGCTGACGAAGGAGGCAAGAAGAAGAAGACGGAGGGTGGAGCCTCCAAGAAGACTACCGCCGCCCTGGAGGTGGAAAAGGAAAAGTTACCGGGATCCCCTTTGCCAAAGCACCCCAACTTGTGTAAGCTTCTCTTCCTCCGACAGTGTCTATTTATCTGTCTTGCTCCTGTACTTATGCATTTTGCATGTTTCAGGAAGAAAGCCACGACCAGCCTCAAGAAGACCTCCAAATTGTGGGCTTCTAGAACCATCAAGGACATGCTGCATCGTGACGCATCTCCCACCATCGCCCCTACCACTCCCTCCCTGAAGCCTTCGTCTGCCCTGACAAGCTCACAAGCTAAGGAGGCATCTGGCCCTTCCGCCATGGAAGTGGACTCAGGTGCCTCTACCGAGGTTGTTGTCGTCGGCGAGCAGGCGACGTAGGAGAGTGCCGCCCACCAAATGGCTGAAGCTCCGTCTAAGGATGCCATTGGTGGCGGTAAGGCGGTGGTAGAAGCAGGTACTTCTATCGTTGGCGGCGCCCCCGCACCCAAGAAAACCATAGCCTATCCAAAGATAGTTTATCCAGTAATTACTCCGGGTAGCACTACTTTGGTCCCTGGTGCGGCACCGACATCTCCGATGTGCGGTCTAGAGGAGCTCCGCCGGCAAGCAGAAATCTTGCAAGCAAACAGCGAATCCTTTGGCAAGCTGCTGGCTGAGAGTGCTACAAACCTCAAGATCATCGCACTTGTAAGTTTTATTTGCCTTTTGCATTTCATATGAGTATCCCACTGTAGCCCCCGAGGATGTAGACGGAAAAACCATAGGTTTTTGCAACTATATGCTCTAAGAGTGACTAAGTTAGAAAAACTCTCACTGTAGCCCCCAAGCATGTAGGTGGAATGAATTATTCCGACTAGATGCTTTTAAGAGTAGCATACACAGTGGTTATAATTTTCAATACTGCAGCCCCCAACCCTCTAATCGAAAACTGAATTAGTTCCGACTAGCTTCTTAAAGAAAAGCTAAGCATAATGCTAAGTCAAAAACTCTCGCTGTAGCCCCCGAGCATCTAGGTGGAAAATTTCCGGCTAGATGCTCCAAGAAGACCAAACAACGTTTTAACTTTGAACTTTTTTCCATAGAACGAGAGTGCTCGGAGGGGCATGGCCAACGACAAGTACCAGAATATGCGCGCAGACCTGGAAGCTGAAAAGGGTAAAACTACCTTCTTGAAGGAACATATCACCAAGAGCAAGCGTCTGTTTTCTTTTTCGCATTCCGACTTGGTTTTGTGCCCATATTCTCCGAGTACTCACTGTGTACTTTGCTTTCTCCGACTTGCAGAAACCATCGCCAAGGCCAAGAATATTGTCGAGCAATCCAAGCACATTCAAGAGCTGGATAGCGAGAACAAAATTCTTAAGCAGGAGAGGAAGGACATGCTGAAAATGCATGAGGAGTCGATGAAGGCCCTGCAGGACTCCGCCACCGAGGAAATCAATCGCTTGAAGGAGGAGATTGCGATCTTAAAAGATCAGAAGCAAGCTGCCGATGAGCAGAATCAACGCCATAGCGAGGCGTATAAGCTCCTCCAACAAGAGAAAGAATCCTTGGCGGACACCCTCTGGCAAGCTGAGGCCAGCATTTTTAGTAAGTTTTTCTCCGTCTTGGATTTCTGTAGTCTTGGTACTTTGAATTGTTGAACTCATGCGCTCCTTGTCGGAATTTGCAGCTCCTATGGTTTTAACCCGATCGTCTCCTCCAGCCAAGGAATGCATGGTTCTTGCCGGCAACTTTATCAACACCGCCATCACGCAAGCCAAGGATATCGCCAAGCCCCTCCAGATAAATATCAAGGCATCGGACTCCGTGGCGAAGTAATCGGAGATTCTGCGCCGAGCCCCCGAGCGTATCACAATCTGGAAAGCTTCATGTGCACGGGATGGTGCAAGGATGGCGCTGTCAATGGTGAAGGCACACTACGAAGATGCCGACATCGACAGGATGACCTCTGGCATTCCCGACGTAGACGACAATGGCAAAGAGATTAACCATGAATCCATCTTGTCGTCGCTCGTGGGCTATGACACCAGAGTTTTTGAGTTGGTAGACGTCAACGTCTTTGTGCCAATGAACACCATCGACAGCGGCAACCAAGGTTCCTCTGAGTCCCTCCACAGCACCGACTTCGAGGGTAGTTCTCCGACTGGTGATGACGCTGCTTCCAAGTCACCTGCGCCAAAGGAATAAAGAACAACTTTGTAATATTTGTTTCACCTTTGGTGCATACGCGGAAAAAACTTGTTTATGTAACTTAAGGCAGAAAAAAATGGTTGTTATTTCCTGCTGCTCAAGAACTAGTTTCCAGCATGTATATATTGTTTTAAGCAAGTGCTGGCTTATCCATTACTTTGGTTCTTATGCTTGAATTTTCGTGAGTCGGAAGACTCGTTGTCGGAACCATGCACTCAGGTGATGATACCCAATGGCATCGTCAATAACCTAAGCACAAAATCGCTGACAATAAGTGCCAAAAGTCACTACTCCAGAATCCACATAAAAACAACAAAGGACGTGTAGACCAGAAAACTTAAGCTAACGCCCGTAGGCAGAATTTTCACAAGTGCAATCGCAAAGCTTGTGCATAAAAGGTTTTACATGATCGAAAAATGAACACTAAAGGAGGTAAAAGACTAAGAAATATGAGTGAACCAGAGAGCTTTATTTCATTGATCATATAAGAGGTACACAATTAGATAAAAAATGCTAAGTGTAAAAAGGATGTAGCTGTGCTATGTTCCATGGCCGATCAAGCCCCGGGTAGTCATCATCCGGGTCACGTCGCTTACGCTTATGATCCTCTTTGGGTCTATCCTTCATTTCACGATTGTCAACGAGGTAGTAAGACCCATTGAGTAGCGCCTTGCTTATGATGAATGGTCCTTCCCATGGCGGGGATAATTTTTGTGACTTCTTCTGCTTAAGTCAGAGCACCAAATCCCCCTCTTTAAACGAGCGATGCCGAACGCAGCGACTATGGTAGCTACGTAGCTTCTGCTATAAGATGGCGGATCTTTGGCATGCCAAAACGTGCTCCTCCTCGAGAAGGTCCACATCTAGGCGTCTGGATTCTTCAGCATCATCTTCATTGTAGGCGGCAACTCTTGGTGCATCATGAAGGATGCCGGAAGGTAGGATGGCTTCTGCTCCATATACCATGAAGTAAGGGGTGTAGCCGGTGGATCTGTTGGGTGTAATTCGTAAAATCCACAGCACAGATGGCAATTCTTCCGCCCAGACTCCAGCTGCTCTATGTAGCGGTGCCTCAAGACGTGGCTTGATTCCCTGCAGAATTAATCCATTAGCTCGCTCAACCTGACCATTGGATTGTGGGTGTGCCACAGATTCAAGGTCCAGTCGGATGCCTTTCTCCAAACAATAAGCCTCCACTTCTCCGAGTGACAAATTGTTGCCGTTGTCGGTGATAATGCTATGTGGGAGACCAAATCTCACCACTAGATCCCGGACAAACCTGAGGGAAGTTGCCCCATCAAGCTTTCTAATGGGTTTAGCTTCTATCCATTTAGTGAATTTATCAACTGCTACAAGCAGATGCGTAAAACCACAAGGTGTCGTTTGTAACGGTCCCACCATGTCTAGCCCCCAGACTGCAAACGGCCAAGTTATTGGTATTGTTCGCAATTCTTCAGTAGGAACATGTGGTTGTCGGGCATAATAATGGCATCCCATGCATGTCTCAACCAACTTGTCGGCATCCTCTTTCACGGTCTGCCAGTAGAATCCTTGCCTGAAGGCTTTCGCGACCAACGATCGAGGAGCGGCGTGATGCCCGCAATCTCCGAGATGGATTTCGCGTAGGATTTCCATACCTTCTAGCTGGGAAACACACTTTAGGTATACACCAGTAGGGCTCCTTTTGTAGAGTTGCCCATTGATTATGGTATAACCCTTTGCTCGTCGTACTATTTGCCGTCTTTCGACTTCGTCGTCGGGCAAAGTTCCGTGTTCAAGATATTCCATGAATGGTTTTGTCCAAGGCGGAGGGACCTTGGTCACCATGTTGACAAAAGAGTCGGCTCTATCCGGGTTGTCAATGCCGGCTCCCTTCACAGATGGTGTGCGCAGGTGCTCTAGGAAAACTCCTGGCGGAATTTTCTTGCGCCCTGATCCAAGTTTAGACAGCAGATCAGCCGCCTCATTTTTCTCCCTAGGCACATACTTGACTTCGTAGCCCAAGAAGCTCTTGGCTATCTCTTACACTTCGTCTCGATATGCCGCCATCATAGGGTTCCGCGCATTCTAGGTGCCAGCCACCAGCTGGGCAACAAAGTCAGAATCTCCACAACAAACTATGCGCTTGATGCCAATATCCTTGGCTACACGTAGTTCGTGAATGAGTGCTTCATACTCCGTCATGCTGTTTGTAGCCTCGAAGTGGATCTGCAAAACATAGTGTAGCTTGTCTCCTGTTGGTGACTGTAGCAATACACCAGCCCCCGAGCCGTTGAGCGGCTTTGATCCGTCAAAGTGCATCACCCAGTACTCTGGTTCCGGCAACAGAGTAGCATCTGACATCTCCGTCCAATCTACAACAAAATCCGCCAAGGCTTGTGACTTGATAGCGTCGCGTCTCTTGTAAGTGATGTCGAAGGCGGCAAGTTCAATGCCCCACTTCGCGACCCTTCCTGTAGCGTCGCTGTTGTTGATAATGTCGGACAGTGGAGTCTTGCTCGCCACTGTGATTGGGTGCTCCTGAAAGTAATGCCTTAGCTTCCGAGAAACAAGGAATACTCCATAAGCTATCTTTTGGTAGTGCGGGTAATGCTGCTTGGACTCCGTCAAGACCTCGCTCACATAGTAAACTGGTCGTTGAACTCCGTGATCATAGCCCAGTTCCTTCCGCTCTACCACGACGATGATGCTGATTACCCGGTTGGTTGCCGCCATGTAGATTAACAGGGGCTCTCCAGGATCGGGTGCTGCAAGGATAGGCGCTGAGGAAAGAATCTCCTTGAGCTGCTTCAATGCTGCATCTGCCTCGTCCGTCCATGTGAATTTGCCCGCCTTCTTGAGCAACTTGTACAACGACAGAGCCTTCTCACCAAGTTGGCTGACGAACCGACTAACTGCTTCAACACAACATGTTAGTCGTTGAATGTCCTTTAGGAATGTCGGACGGTTTATGTTTAAGATGGCCTTGATTTTCTCCGGGTTGACCTCGATTCCGCATTGGGAAATGATGAAACCCAACAATTTGCCAGCTGGTACCCCGAAGACGCACTTATTAGGGTTAAGCATCATGTTGTATTTCCGGAGATTATCAAAGGTTTGTTTTAAGTCGGAGATTAAGTAGTTTGACTTTTTGGACATCACCACGATATCGTCCACATAGGCGTGAACGTTTCGACCAATTTGGTCGTGAAGGCAATGTTGCATTGTCCGCTGGTACATAGCACCTGTGTTTTTTATCCCAAAGGGCATCGTGACATAGCAAAACGTGCTGTATGGGGTAGTGAATGAAGTGGCCAATTGGTCTGACTTCCTCATCTTGATCTGGTGGTATCCTGAGGATGCATCGAGAAAACACAAAAGTTCTGAGCCAGCCGTCGAGTCAATGACTTGGTCAATGCGAGGCAAAGTAAACAGATCTTTGGGACATGCTTTGTTCAAGACGGTGTAATCAACGCACATTCTTAATTCATTGGTTCCCTTCTTGGGGACAAGTACAGGATTGGCCACCCATTGGGTGTGAAGGACTTCTCGGATAAATCTAGCCTTAAGTAACCTAGCTATCTCTTTGCCAATGGCGCGTCTCTTCTCATCTCCAAAGCGCCATAGAGGTTGTTTCAATGGTTTGGATTTTGGATCAATGTTTAGGCTGTGCTCGGCAAGTTCCCTAGGTACACCTTTCATGTCGGCAGGTTGCCAGGCAAAGATGTCCCTATTCTCACGGAGGAACTCGACGAGCGCGCTTTCCTATTTGGGATCCAGGTTCGTCCCAATGGCGGTGACCTTGGAGGCATCGCCTACCACAAGTTCCACCGGCTTGGTCTTGATGGCGGCCTTGAACACAGGAGCGGAGTCAAAGATCTGCTTCTTCGACGCGGGCATCTCTGAGTCATCGACCTTGCTCTGGATCTCTTTGAATTCTTCGTTGTAGAGGACAACTTCTGCAATGGCTGCTTCATTGATCTCGCAGTCCCTTGCCTTGGTAAAGCTTCCAGATACGATGATGACACCGTTTGGTCCGGGTATCTTGAGTTTGTTGTAGACGAAGCATGGCTTGGCCATGAACGTGTGGAATATGTCGCGACCAAATATGACGTGGTACACGCTCTTGAAGGGGACCACCTCAAAGGTCATGCGCTCTTGGCGGTAATTGTTAACATCACCAAAGGCAACCTGAAGTGTAATGCACCCAAGGGATCGAGACTCCCGACCAGGAACTACTCCGTGGAAGATGGTGTTGGTCCGCCTTAGGTTTGCCTCCGTCAAGTTCATCTTCTGCAGTGTATCCAGGTACATGATGTTGATGCTGCTTCCACTATCCACCATACACTTGGTGAACTCCACGTCGTCAATCAAGGGGTTGATGACCATGGCGTACTGGTTCTCCGCAGGTATAAGGTCTGGGTGGTCCATCCTGTCCCAAGTGATTGGAACCTCTGACCAGCGCAGGTACTGGGGAAATGGGGGGAGAGTAGCCATCAGGATCCTCAGAGAGGTCTTCTGTTGTCGGACGGTGGGGGTGCCAAGGAAAGTGTCGTAGACTAGAGCCTTCTTCGCGAAGGGGTTCTTTCCCTTGTCATCCCTCTTGGCGGCGTGCTTGGGGTCAATGTCCTCGTCCATGTCACTTGAATCCTTGGACTCCTCCTCCTTCTTCTTCCCCTTGCCTTTGCCTCGTGGTCTGTTCTTCCGACTTTGCTTGTAGCCGGACTCCGGGTCTTCCTTGAGGTCATTGACGAACTTGTAGTGTCGACTGGTATGGTTGGCCTTGCCGTTGACGTCGAGGTGTACGAGGCACAGCATATCACGGTAGTCCTCGTAGGTTTGGGGAACGTGGAGCGGCGCCGAGGTAGTTTCACTTCCTCGTTGCTGCCCACGACCAGCTCCCCTTCCTCGGCCGCTTTGTCCACCATCACCTCGTCCTGCAAAAGTCATAGCGACCATGTCGGTAGATTACTTTTCTTCTGGAGAGGTTTTCCGCTTTGTACTGCTGTTCCTCCGAGCTTGTGTTGGAACAGCCATTGCCCGCAAGGAGCCGCGAGCATCGTCATCGGCAGCTGCGAACTCACTGGCCAACTACATCATCTGATTCAAGTCAAGCTAGTGATTGTCCTGCAAGCGCTTCAGCTTATGTCGGAGCAACGTGCCCCTTTCCAACCCATCGATGAAGGCGGCCATGGCGGTCTGAGCGTGCACTCCCGCGCAGGAATTCATCATGTCCAGCCAGCGGGAGAGGTCTCGTCTTTCTCTTGCACACACCGCTGTAGATCGCCCATAGTGCAGGGACGCTTGTATGTACCCTCAAAGTTCTTGGTGAATGCTTCTTGCATGTCCAACCAGTTGTAGATAGATTTCTCCGGCAAGTAGTCGATCCATTGACGGGCCGTGCCCGCCAACATTAATGGAGGTACATGACGACGATGTTGGGGTTGCCTCCGGCAGTCTCCACCGTGTTGCCGTAGTCCTGCAACCATGTGGCTGGCTTGGCGGAGGTGGCGGTGGGTTAGCCTTCTTGCTGTTACCCTCCTGCGAAGCCTCACGCCTGTCACGGTTGCTTGTCGGACGCGGAGGGTCATGGTGTGACCTGCTCGTGTGTCCTTGGTTGCGCTCTCCATCATGACGGGTCTGCTCCGTGTTGTCGCGGATGACAATGCCGCACTGCTTTGGTGGGGGCATATCCGTACGATGGTGAGCCTTGTAATCTTCGTGATGTCGGGGGGACCGGGGTGGTGGCGATGGGCGACGAGGTCGGGCCTTTTCTCCGTGGTCGGAGGATATGGGGATGTCATCCTTCCTGTTGCGTGCATCCCTCCGTCCTTGTTCTGATGAACCCGTTTGGGACCTGACATCAAGAGGAGATCTGTCCCTTGGCGGCTTATACTGGCTAGACTGGCAAAGTGTTGGGTCGGAATCAAGCCTCTGAGAGGTGGCCTTTTCCTGCTGCTTCACCGCCTTGGCCACTAGGTCATAGACGTGTTCCACTGCCTCGAGCGATCTATCCTTCTCCAGAAGGGTCTTGGCAACAACGAGGTTAAGGAGTGGGGTGGGAATCACCTGCTTGCCTTCACTGTCAATGTATGGCTTGGCTTGTGCCGGCTTCGAGGGAGCCCATCCTAGGTTGCGCCATACACCAGGATCGTTGATGACGCGAGCCGGAGCTTTCTTGGCCTTCTGCTACTGCAGCAAAGTCTTGTACTCGGCCTCCATTGCTCTAGCTTTCTCTATGGACTTCTGCGCGTTGACCAGATCTAGATCTAGCTTAGCGCCTTGCTCAGCGAAGGCCTGCGCTTCCTCCAGCAGTTGCTGGCGCTTCTCGTCAAGTTGGGTCACGTTCCGGATATGAGCGAAGGTCAGTGGCTCGACGAGGAGATTGCCATACATCACTCTATCAGCTGGAGTAACTTGGGCTGCTGCATACATAGATGCTGGAGGCGGCAAGTTTGTGGTGTTGTTGTTGCTCGGGCCGGTGCCCAGTTGCTGCGGCTGCTGCACTAGGTTAGGCGGAGGAGGCATGACCTTTGCGCGATCATCGTCAGCAGCAATAAGTGGCCCCTTCCCCTTCTCCAGCGTTGTAGGCGGAGCTCGTCCGGGTTGATCTTGATCCATCGCCGTCCCAATGGTGACGAACACCCCTCGAGATGTGACGGCATTGTTGGCTTGCTCGTTGCGCGTGTACTCCTCCTCCATCTCCTGTATGGCGGAGTCTAGCTCTTTTGGACTGAAATCTATCTCCTCTGAATATGCACTGAAGTCAGCGTAAAGCGCGTCAATAACAGAGTCGGAGGGTGCCAGGACTTCCTCGATGACGGGCGGTGGAGGTGCAACAGCAGCGACGATGACTGGAGGTGGCGGCGCAGCTGCTATGATGGCGGCCGGATGCAGTGGTGGCGGTGGCTGAATTGGAGGATCTCCGTCAATGAGCGCAAGCGCTTTCTAGGCTCCTGCATCAGCCTCTGCGTAGTTGTTGATGGTGCTCACCATCTCTTCAAGGGTAAGGCGTCCTGACGCTTGCTGCCGTCTTAGAGAATGCCGGAGAAGCGTGCCACGGTCCAGTCCTTCCACGAAGTGATACAAAGCATTATCATTGGGGTAGTGGGCCAGATCGGCTCGTATACGGAGCCACCTGGCAAGGTAATCGCGGGGGTTTTTGCCTTCTCTCTGAACGCAACGCGCCAGATCGAAGATGGTAACCACTCCGACGAACTTGGATCTCTGATGTCCAGACGCATGGGCGAAGCCGGCGGATTTGCAGCGATCTTCCACCTTTATATCCTGCGCAGGGGTGTTTTGGGTGGGCCTTGAATTTTTCCGATCTTTGCCGGCAAACTCCAAAGAGAAATCCGACATCGATCCTTCCGCGAACGTATCCTGCCCGTAGGCGGTCCGTGCGGGCCTTGATGCTCCTCCAACTCCCAGGGAACTATTGCCCGAGTCGGTTTCGCCAATGAAGACGATCGAACACTGCGTAGGGTTCGTCTTCGCCAGGATCCAGAACTCATCGGGAGGGACGATCGGAACGTTGCCAGAGAAGAGATGCGGCCGATGGCTACGGTTTCGCCGATTCCCACGAAGATCTTGGTCCTCGCCCGCTGAAGAGCCTGAAGCGCCTCTGGCCCCACGGTGGGCGCCAATAGTCGTGGTATTACCGACGAGTACGCCATGGAGGGGTCCTCACAGTGCGTGTTTAGAGACGTGGGGGAAGGCAGACGGTTGAGGGGTACGAGGTAACACAGCTTACCCAGGTTCAGATCCCACGACAGTGGCGGAATCCTACTCCTGCTATAAATCACTATAAGGGCGATACACCCAGTTACAAGGATTGGTTCGCTGTCCGAGGTTGTCTGAGATTGTAAGTTATCGTCTAAGATTGTGCCCTAAAGGCTCCCATAAGCACGACTTATATAGTCGCCAGGACCTTGGGTTACAGGGAAAATTCCTAGCCGGATAGGTTACAGAGTCCTACACCGTCTATTACTAGTCTTGTGTATCTTGCACTCCAAGGCTCCGGGTACGTCGGTGACTCCAACCGTAGCCTTCCTTTATCCGGCATGGGCCTCCCTTCTGGATCCATCTAACTGGGCCGCCCAGCAGGCCATAGGCCACGCTACCAACTGTGGGCCACCCGGGTTATCCGGATAGGAGACATGCTATGAGGATACCCATATAGCATATCCCCAATAGCAGGTGACGATGACGATGACGAAGAAGACCCTGAAGCTGCATACTATAGGACTAGGCATGATTATGACTAAAGGGGGCGGCTTTAGTCCTGAGTGTAAGCTAGTCCCGGTTTGTCCCGGTGTTTAATATTAATAAATATCTTTAGTCTTACCTAGTCCCGGGACTAAATATGAAGATGTTGTATTCTTGTGAGTTTGCTCAGTGATCAAATGCTGTTTTTTTTACCTGCCTACAACAATCAAAATGCCGTAGTATTGAAACTAATAAATGTATTGAAACTAATACATCTTGCTCAATCAAACTGGACGACGACTACGAGGATGCCCGGCGGGGCCCAGTACTCCATCATTGCCGTCGAGTCGACTACGAGGATGTGGGATGGGCATCCTAAAGTAGGCGGCGAGGGAAGGGCGGGCAGGCTGGATAGGGCAGCCTATAAATAGAGCGAAAGGTATATAAATAGAAAGAAATGCCTATAAATAGAGGGAAATGCCTATAAATAGAGGCTTCATCTTTAGTACCGGTTGGCGAAACCAACTGCGACTGAAGGGATTGCGGCAGACTAGGCCAGGCAACACTAATGATAGGCGTGAGTGTCGACATTATGTAGTGTGGCTTGTACCTTGTCCCGGATGGTGTCACCAACCGGGACTAAAGCTGAACCTTTAGTCCCGGTTGGAGACACCAACTAGGACAAAACACGAGTGAGTGTCGACATTATGTCGTGAGTGTCGACACTATGCCGACCTGCTCGTACTATAATAGACATCCTTGTGAGTCCAGTCCTCCAGCCAGTTTGAGGCATCTCCAAGATCGATGGTTTGCGAGAGCAGGGGCACCACTACGGCCAGCTTGAGGGAGATGCCGCCGGAGCCCAGTCCTTTGGCATCTCCAACAAGCTGGCCATAGAGGCACTCCCTAATATGTGAAATTAGTTAGCTCTCAGGCTTATTAATCTAGTTAGAGAAGTTACAGTCAAGAAGATGACAAGCAGGACACCACCACGGGCCGGAGAGATGTGCCGCCGCCCTCCTCCTGGCATCTCCAAGAAACTGGTCATAGAGGCACTCCCTAATATGTGACCACGCGTGTTTGGAGATAAGATCTTAATGGTAAGTATGAATCGGGACTAAAGTCCCCCCTTTAGTCCCGGTCCAGCCACAAAACGGGACTAACAAACTCAAGATGGTTTGCAGAGAACACTATATGCAGTCATGGAGCATCTTCATTCATAACCGTGTTTAATACATAAAAATGGGCACATGGAGCATCTTCATTAATGTTACATTATTACACATCATTTCTTCGCGTGTGTCCCTTTCTGATTCCGCCGTATCCATGGAGCATCTTCATTCATTAACATGATGTTTGTGTCATCCTTCACTGCGAAGGGTGGAATTTCATGAAACTTATCAAAATCTTCTGACATGTCTATCTTGTCCTCCACTCCCACGATGTTTCTTTTTCCTTAAAGAACTATGTGGAGCTATGGCTCATCGTCTGGTGTATTCTTTTGCTTATTTTTTCTTTTTCTAGGTTTGCTAGACATGTCCTTACATAGAAAACTTGAGCCACATCATTCGCTAGGACGAATGGTTCATATAAGTACCCAAGATTGTTGAGATCCAACAATGTCATTCCGTACTTCTTGTCTACCTCAACCCCTCCTCCTGTCAGCTTGACCCATTTGCACCGAAACAAGGGGATTTTAAAAGTAGGTCCATAGTCAAGTTCCCATATTGATATGTTGGAAACGTGTCTATAATTTTTGATGATCCATGCTTGTTTAGTATCTACTTTGCTTTCCGTGTCCACACTTTGAGGTTCTTTTTACATGTTTTCATGTACTAACCTACTAACAAGTTGCAACAGTGCTAGATGCCTATTTTCTGCTGTTTTTGGTTTTAGAAAAGTTAGTAAAGAAATATTCTCGGAATTGGACGGGACAAAGGACAAAGTCAATAACTTTCCTTGGGGAACAAGAAGTCCAGAGGAGAGCCGGGGAGGCGAGCCAAAGGGTCCAACCCCCCTCCCAGACGGGGCCATAGGTGGTCCCGTGCCTGTCTAGGGTTTGGTGCCCCTAGCTGGCCCCTCTGTCTCCCCCTTCGCCTATAAAAAGCCCCCGATGCAGAAACCCTGAGCACCCGATCAGAAATCCACGAAACCATCTGTAGCCGCCGCCACCATCGTCCCTAGATCGGGGTGGTCTGAAGTTCTTCCCGGCACCCTGCCGGAGGGGAGATCATCCCAGAGGCCTTCTCTCCGGTATGATGCGTGAGTAGTTCCACCTTGGACTATGGGTCCATGTAGTAGCTAGATGGTTGTATCTCCTCCTTTGTGCTTTTATGTATAGATCTTGTGAGCTCCACTCATGATCAAGATCTAATCTATTTGTAATCATGCATGTTGTGTTTGCGGGGATCCGATGGATATTGAGATTATTATGTTGGTTTATTAATGGTTTTGTCTTTATGATTCTATCATGTCTGTGTTGTTTGTGATCTTGCATGCTCTCCGTTGTTAGTAGCTATCTTGGCCAAGTAGTTGCTAGTGACTCCAAGAGGGGGTATATATGCTCGATAGTGGGTTGATGCCTCTAGTTTCCAAGGGAAGTAACAATAATATCTTCGGTTGTAGATGTGTTGTTGCTACTAGGGAGAAAACAACGGTCTCTTGTTCATGGAACATGTGGACTTTTTACCTTACACACTTTGCTTAAAGTAGTTGTCTGTTGCTTGCAACTTAATACTGGAGGGGGTTCGGATGATAACCTGAAGGTGGACTTCTAGTCATAGATGCAGTTGTATGGTGGTCTATGTATCTTGTTGTATTGCCCAATCAACCTCATAGGATCTTTCTGACTAGTAATTGCATTGTTATGCCTTTCTCAGTTCCTGTCAATTCCTCTGCTGTAATTTGTTTACCCTTCATGCCATGTTGTTTATCTAAGGAGAGCACCTCTAGTGCACTATGGACCCCCGTCCAATCTTTACCATTGATACATCTTCCACTGTTACTTGTTTACTTGTTGCAAACCATTACCTTCCACACAATACGTTTAATCATTTGTTATAGCAAACCTGTGAGCTTGACAACCTCACTGTTCGTTGGGGCA
Organism: Avena insularis; assembly: GCA_023614405.1. Classification (NCBI taxonomy): domain Eukaryota; kingdom Viridiplantae; phylum Streptophyta; class Magnoliopsida; order Poales; family Poaceae; genus Avena; species Avena insularis. The sequence goes on from CM042695.1 coordinate 287,982,215, forward strand.
AAGTCTTGAGTTTGTGTTGTGCAGGTCTCCGTGTTGCTTGCAACACATGTGTGACGTTTCCTTCCTCCTTCTGGTTCGATAACCTCGGTCTAAACTGAGGGAAAACTTGCTGCTTGCTGCTTCACACCTTGCTCTTGGGGTTCCCAACAGGCTATGCGTACAGTCATCACGCTTTTCTGGCATTGTTGCCGGGGAGGCTAAGGACGTCTTCACTAGGGGAGTCCTTCACTTCCTTTCTCTTTACTTTGTTTTTAGTTTGCTTTGTTTCTTTTGCCTGGTTTTGTTTGCCTCTTTCCAAAAAACCCAAAAAAATTAGTCTAGTTTGGTTTGCTTCCTTTATTCAAAAACACAAAAAAATTAGTTCCTACTCTAGTTGTTGTTCTGTTATTGCCTTGCTTGGTCATGCTTTCTATCAATGGATCGTTTCTCTGAAACTAGTTCTTATTAGAAAGGTGGGTTCACGGAAGAACAAAAGTATTATTACAAGGAACACCGTTTGTCACAAAAAGGGAAACACTTATGGGAACAAATTGATAAGTTGAATACTATTGCTAGAGACGTGTGCTCTACTTATAATGTTACTTATTGCTTTGATAAGTCTTGTTGCTGTAGGAGGTATAAACACCTGCCTTTTCAATGTGAGTATAATGATAATGTTACCATATCTTATTATGTTAAAGAAAATTACGACTTTTATGATGTGGAACAAATTGAAGAATTTATTGCCTTCAAGGGTGCTTTTGAACTTGCTAGTTTGTTTGAAAATATTGATGATGCACCTTATGAAAATGAGGTTTATGAGATACTTAAATTTTGCTTTGACAATTACAAGGAAGCAAATGGCTATATTCTTGAATATTTTAATAGATGCTTTCCACAAATGGAAGATACTAATGCCTTGCAGGAGCCTATGGAAGAAGAAATTTCTGAAGCTGAAAGCTCATTAGATGAAAAAGAGGAGGAGAGTGATGGTCAAGAGGAGGAAGAATGGATCTACGCATGTCTACCTTATAATGAGAGTAACTCTTTGCCTCTTACATTATTTGATTGTCCCCCATGCTTACCACAGGAGGATGAAAGTTATGTTCTTGTGGATCCTTTTGAAATATCTACTTTGGGTAAAATATGTGAAGGTTTTAATCCCACTATTCTTGAGCTTGAGAAAAATTATGTGCTTGTAGATCATGAAAAGCATGATTTATGTGATAGTTATATTGTTAATTTTATTCATGATGCTACTGAAAGTTATTATGAGAGAGGGAAACATGGTCTTATGTATCTCAACAATATTAAGTTTCCCCTCTTTATGTTGAAAGTTTTGAAATTGCACTTGTTTTTATTTTCTATGCTTGTGTCTTTGTGCTTCTTTGATTTATTTTCTTACAAGATTCCTATGCATAGGAAGTGGGTTAGACTTAAATGTGTTTTGAATTTGCTTCCTGATGCTCTCTTTTACTTCAATTCATATTTCTTATGTGAGCATCTTCTCAAACTATCGTGCCTAACTTAAAGGCGTTAAAGAAAAGTACTTGTTGGGAGATAACCCAAGAGTTTCCTTGAGTCTTGGAAGTTATTACTTCAGTAATGACCTCTCCTTATCCTTTTTGTTTGCTTTTTGTGCCAAAAATGACCTCTAATGAGAGGGAAGTAAGATTTGGGGAGTTGCTGTCCCGAAACAGATTTCTATCCTCCACCATAAACATTCGTGAGGAGTCTCTATAAGTTGTATTGAGATGAAAATTTACGAATAAATCCCCCAGCATGTTAGCTAACTTTCGTTAGTTCAACACTTCTTGATTTGATCAACAGAAGATGTTCGAAAAAATCGGTTTCTACCTGCTGGTCTGTTTTGACAAATTTCTGCAATTATTTGCATTTGCTTCTTATTGATTCCTTTTTGAGTTCTCTTCAGGTAAATTGAACTTTTTGAAGGAGTTACTACAGTATCTTGTGTTTTTAGTGAAAAGCCTTGCTGTTACAAAGCTTTGCCAGTGGTCTAATATCTTTTGAATAAACTAATGTTGCTAATGAAGATTGTGTGAAGTTTTGTATGAAGGAACAATTTCGGTGTAGAGAGAGAGTGATGCAATGAGATGAAGAATGGAAAAAAGCTCAAGCTTGGGGATGCCACCATGGTGTCACCCCAAGAAATATACAAGATGTACAAGCGTCAAAGCTTGGGGATGCCCAAGGCATCCCCTTCTTTATCAATAAAAAGCTCAGGTATGTCTAGACACTTCGTTTTTATTGTTTCATGCACAGTTGTGTTGTTCTTGGAGCGTCTTAGTTTGTCTAGTTTTCTTAAGTAGTTTGGACCCCCGTTCTCGCTATGTGAGACGTCGGAAACATATCTATAATTTTTGATGCTCCATGCTTGTTTTATATCTACTTTGCTTTGTCTATACTTTGAGCTATTTTTATATCTTTTATGGAACTAACCTATTAACAAGTTGCCACAGTGCCAGTTGCCTGTTTTCTTTTGTTTTTGGTTCTAGAAAGGCAGAAAATCAATATTCTCGGAATTGGACGGGACAAAAGCCAAAGTTATTATTTTTTCCGGAGCAACACGGAACCACGAAGAAGAGCCGGAGGGGGGCCATAGGGTGGCCACACCCCCTAGGCGCGGGCAAGCCCTGGGGGCACCCACAGGGGGTGTGGGCCCCCTGGACCCCCACCGACCTTGATTCTTGCGCCTATAATAAGCATCCGACGCAAAAACCCTAGGGCATCCAAAAGAAATCCACGAAAACCTACACAGCACCGCCGCCACCGAAGGGGAGATTCGGAGGACAGAAAGTCTCTGTTCCGGCACCCTACCGGGACGGGGAAGTGCCCCCGAGCCATCTCCATCGATCTCCATCGCCATCTTCATCACCATTGCTGATTCCCATGATGAGGAGGGAGTAGTTCTTCCTCAGGGCTAAGGGATCTACCGGTAGCTATGTGTTCGTCTCTCTCTCTATGCATGATCTTGTGGTCATGAGCTTTGTAATCAAGTAGATCTACCTTGCTACTCAAGTGCTTCATTAGATCTTTGCTCTCCCCATGTGTGTGAAAGTGACAGCGTGCACTCCATGGTGGCACTTAGGCTTGAGTATACATAAATACTCTTTGTGCTTTAATAGATCTATGCTTTTTCCCACGTGTGTGAAAGTGACAGCGAGCATACCGTGTGTGGCACTTTGGCTAGATTGAATATTTGTTATGATTTATATTTGGAGTTGGATGTCTCTATGAAATTGTGGTGTTTGTTGGAACCTTCTAGCACTCAAGGTGACAGTGTGGGCTCATCCAGATTGGGGAAGGCGGACTTTGAGGTGTGTTGTTATAGCCCTACCAATGATTAGAGTGTTCAACCAGAGAGTAGTTAAGAGTAGTATCATAAAGAGAGGATATGTATATGAGAGAGTGTTCACTAGTGAAAGTATGATCCCTAGGACTTGTTTCTAAGAATTGAAACACCGTTTGCTACTAGATCTGTTGCATGTTTGCTTTCTTCCTTCTTATTGCCTTTAGTCTTTACCTCACCGTCAAGCTATTTTCTAGCACCGTTACCACTTGTATTTCACTATATCTTCACCGAACTAGTGCACCTATATTGGGTGTGTTGGGGACACAAGAGACTTCTTGTATCTTAATTGTAGGGTTTCTTGAGAGGGATACCTTTGACCACTTCCTCCCTGAGTTCGATAAACCTTGGGTGATCCAGTTAAGGGAAACTTGCTGCTGTTCTACAAACCTCTGCACTTGGAGGCCCAACAACTGTCTACAAGAATAGAAGTGCGTAGACATCACTGTGTTGTTTTGCAATAAGTTTGCTTGGTGTTGGAAAGGAGTAGTAAGTTCTTGCTTGAAGTGCAAGACGAGCTTGCATTGACTGTGACTTATTCTTTAGCATGACATGCTAGGTGTTGTTTTGGCATTATGCTTAGTGATTATTGTTGTAGCATGTCTTGTTCCAAACAATTGGGATTGCTTAGTGTGCCTTGAAGAAATTATGCGTTTTTTAGCATGCAAAAGCATAGTATTGTGGTATTCTCCTTTGATGTTTTGCTTGGGTTGACTTGGCGCATGCTTACACCATGGTATGACTCTCACAAGTCACCATTATCCTCTATGATCATTTAGTCCTTGACTTGTAGTACCACTCTTTTCTTTGATTAGTATGCTTTGTTGCACTGCATGATTTTGGCCATTATTGCTCTCTTAGTTGGTTGCTCCCAGTCTTTTGCTAGCCTCCACTTGTATGAGTAAGCTCTACTCATGCCTCCAACTCCCAAGAAACCAAGTTATTCCAAATTGTCCACTATAAACTCCTATGCATGGTGTTTTACACCATTCCAAGTATATTCTTGTTTTCAACTATCTTCCAATTAAAAACTATTTTGTTACATGAAGACTTAGTGATTAAATCCCTCACGAACTTGATGGCACAATTTATTCTTTGCCCCTAATAAACTTGAACCATTGTGACAACTTTGTTGTATATGCTTGCACTTATAAGTTGGAATTAGCAGAACCATGTTGTCACGGGGAACGTTTTCAACATTGCACTTGTACCTTGTTGTACTCAGTTGATATTATTTTCTTTTGTCTATGGATGTCACCGGTGTGAAATAAAGAGGGGACTTGTAAGTCTGTGGAGTTTGTATTCTTGTGTTAGAGAAACGCCTGGGCCGCTAGCCTATGCAATGCCTAATCATGGTGGAAACTTGCAGCATCACCATAATGAGCTATCTATGAAGCATCCTCAATAAAAAGCTATGCATATGGTAAATAAAAATATTGCTGAGATGCTCATTGTCTGCTTGCCTTGTCATTTTTGTTATGGGAAAGCTCATGTACCATGTGCAAGGGGTACCCCATTGGCGGTTCTCATTGATATGAAAATACTTACAGTGACAAGAACTTACCTGGACCCAAAGTTGAGTATGCATGAGGTGTGGCCCTCGTATTCAAGGGACTTGAGATTGCCAACTTATACTTCGTCAAGCATATACTCCAGATTTTCCACTTTAACCTTAACCACTTCAAGATGCTTATGATAGGGGCAATGAGGGCTAAAAGCTAACAAGTACCATAATTTTTGGAAGCTCTTTTTGAAACTTGTAATCCCTTCTTCCTTTACAAAAAGGCCTTTCTTCCACCATTATTGAGTCTCCACCTTCTACCTTTAGGCACCATTAAGAGAGCATAGTTGTTATTCTGTGTGCAGTGTTCCAAAGCTTATTAATTGATGCATATTGTGTTATTACTTAATCTTGTGCTACTTGTTTCTAGTCACCCTTGTGAACTTTGCAGGTGTCCTATGCATTGTATTGCTACTCTATGAGGGACAAGATGATTGCCACTACGCTATGTTTTCTGCATGTGAAACAAACAAACATTTTTCAATGCATGTTATTCATGAACTTTGTTTGTAGCTTGTCATGTTACATGCATAGTTACTATGTCCTACTGTTAGAAATCCATCTTTCATCCACATGTTTAGAGTTCTTTGATCCCAGCTTTTAATGCTTGCAAATGGTTGGATCTTTATTGTGAGGGTGCATGTCACCTCAAAAATTATTCTATTTATCACTTACCTACTCGAGGACGAGCAGGAGTTAAGCTTGGGGATGTTGATACGTTGGAAACGTATCTATAATTTTTTATGCTCCATGCTTTTTTAGTATCTACTTTGCTTTACTTGTCCACACTTTGAGGTGATTTTTACATGTTTTCTGGTACTAACCTACTAACAAGTTGCAACAGTGCCAGATGCCTTTTTTTTGCTGTTTTTGGTTTTAGAAAAGTTAGTAAAGAAATATTCTCGTAATTGGACGGGACAAAGGACAAAGTCAATAACTTTTCGTGGGGAACAAGAAGTCCAGAGGAGAGTCGGGGAGGCGAGCCAGAGGGGCCAAACCCCCCCAGGCGTGGCCACAGGTGGGCCCGCGCCTAGCTAGGGTTTGGTTCCCCTGGCCGGCCCCTCTGCCTCCCCCTTCGCCTATAAAAATCCCACGATGCAGAAACCCTGAGCACCCGATCAGAAATCCACGAAACCGTCTGTAGCCACCGCCACCATCGTCCCTAGATCGGGGGTATCTGAAGTTCTTCCTAGCACCCTGCCGGAGGGGAGATCATCCCGGAGGCCTTCTCTCCGGTATGATGCATGAGTAGTTCCACCTTGGACTATGGGTCCATGTAGTAGCTAGATGGTTGTATCTCCTCCTTTGTGCTTTCATGTATAGATCTTGTGAGCTCCGTTCATGATCAAGATCTAATCTATTTGTAATCATGCATGTTGTGTTTGCGGGGATCCGATGGATATTGAGATTATTATGTTGGTTTGATTAATGGTTTTGTCTTTATGATTCTATCATGTCTGTGTTGTTTGTGATCTTGCATGCTCTCCGTTGTTAGCCGCTATCTTGGACAAGTAGTTGATAGTGACTCTAAGAGGGGGTATTTATGCTCGATAGTGGGTTCATTCCTCTAGTTTCCAAGGGAAGTGAAAATAATCTCTTCGGTTGTAGATGTTTTGTTGCTACAAGGGAGAAAACAACGGTCTCTTGTTCATGGAACATGTGGACTATTCACGTTACACACTTTGCTTAAAGTAGTTGTTTGTTTCGTGCAACTTAATACTAGAGGGGGTTCGGATGATAACCTGAAGGTGGACTTCTAGTCATAGATGCAGTTGGTTGGCGGTCTATGTATCTTGTTGTATTGCCCAATTAACCTCATAGGATCTTTCTGACTAGTAATTGCATTGTTATGTCTTGCTCGCCTTCACAATTGCCCTACTGTAATTTGTTTATCCTTCATGCCATGTTGTTTATCTAAGGAGAGCACCTCTAGTGAACTATGGACCCCGGTCCAATCTTTACCATTCATACATCTTCCACTGTTACTTGTTTACTTGTTTCAAACCATTACCTTCTACACAATACATTTAATCCTTTGTTACAGCAAACCGGTGAGCTTGACAACCTCACTGTTCGTTGGGGCAAAGTCTTGAGTTTGTGTTGTGTAGGTCTCCGCATTGCTTGCAACACCTGTGTGACGTTTCCTTCCTCCTTCTGGTTCGATAACCTCGGTCTCAACTGAGGGAAAACTTGATGCTTGCTGCTTCACACCTTGCTCTTGGGGTTCCCAACAGGCTATGCATAGACAGTCGTCACATATCTCCTCTATGTAACCAGAATATGTGGTCTTTGACCATTGTTGTCTGTTGCATCAAGCGGACACCACTGTTTTGGTTGGTGTTCTTTTTATCATGGGCGATTGTATAAAATGTATACCCATTTATCTCATACCCTTGGAAAGTCGATATAGTCGAAGATGGTGACGTAGACAACAAGTATAGCTGATTTCCAAGAGTGTTGTTTTTTATGAGATGTTGCAACCAACCGCCAAAACTCTTCATGTGTTCATCTATAATCCAAGATTCATGCTTTCCAGGGTTGTTGGAGCGTAAAATTTTATTGTGTTCCTCGATATACGGGGCTGCCAAGATAGAATTGTGTAGAACTGTGTAATGTGCTTCAGTGTAAGAATGTACGTCCCTACATATTATTGATTTCCTTCCTAGAGTACCCTTTCCACTCAGTCTCCCCTTATACCGCGATTGAGGAAGACCAATCGGCCTAAGGTCAGGAACAAAGTCAACACAAAACTCAATGACCTCCTTTGTTCCATAGCCCTTGGAGATGCTTCCTTCTGGCCTAGCACGGTTACGAACATATTTCTTTAAGATTCCCATGAACCTCTCAAAGGGTAACATATTGTGTAGAAATACAGGACCGAGAATGGAAATCTCTTCAACTAGGTGAACCAGTAGGTGCGTCATAATATTGAAGAAGGATGGTGGGAACACCAACTCGAAACTGACAGTAGGTGCGTCATAATAAATTCCTGCGCTTTCCTTTTTCTTTCTCTGGCATACTATTTGCTAAAAATGGTGTTGGTATCCCTTAAGTGTGTCACCCTACGGTTCGCGAATAATGTAGACATGATCGAGACCCTTCTCCGATCAATAATCAGCAGTGGGACCTGGAGATCCGTACTGACTCCCACATATTCAACGATGACTTCTGTGATCGTGTGAACCTTATACGCATGTAACTCAATCCCTTTGTCTCGCGATATATTACATGTCTGATATACGATCATCGGTATCCCCATACCTAGTTTGATCTTGTTACCGACATGTACTCTTTTCTCGTTCCCGTGATACAACATTCTAGTGATCAAATCACTTGCTTGCAAGCTAATCAATGTGATATCACCGAGAGGTCCCAGAGTATATCTATCCGTCATCGGGATGCACAAATTCCACTCTTGATCCATGAGCCTCAACATAACACCTTTGTAGCACTGAACCCATCTTTATGTCACCCTGTTACGGTGTGACGTTTGATGTCATCAAGATACTCTTCCGGTGTTAGTGATTGACATGATCTCATGGTCTAAGGACTAAGATTACTTCGTATGATGTTATAGAAATATAAACACAATGTCCTTGATCGTAATGCTATACTTCGGATGAATGTTCATCACATCATTACACTAATGTTGTGACCTCGTTATTAACAATATCCAATTTCCATGATCAGGAAACCTTTGATCATCTTGTTAATCAACGAGCTAGTTTATAAGAGAGGCATAACTAGGAACTTCCTTTTTGTTTATTAAACACACATGTATTAACGTTTCTGTATTAATACAATTATAGCATGCAAAATAAACATTTATCATAAATAAGGAATATGATAATAACCAATTTATTATTGCCTCTCGGGCATATTCCCTTCAGTCTCCCACTTGCACTAGAGACAATAATCTAGTTAAAAAAACTTTGCGTATTGAACACATATGGCTTTATGGTGTTCCATATACGTAATTGCAAGTGGTTAACATAATCTACGGATCTGACGCTTCAGGTCCTTGTGTATTTGCATGTCTTTGCGTCTCCATGCATCACTCATTCTCTAATGAGATGGCATTGTATAAATTTGGTCTTTTGGTGAGACCTTTATTTCCTTGGGGTTAAATCATGTCGATACTTGACACAAATGCCATCCTTTGCTTCTACTATAGCAGTTATATACTTAGCCTTTTGTTGTAGTATTCGTCACAATGTATTAACTTTGGACTTCATTGTGCCACCCATAGTTTAAATCGAGATAAACTTAATTTTGTATCTTGTGACAAAACTAGTATCAATGTAACGCTTTACAGTGAACTATTTGTAATTGTTTGTCACCTCTACACAAATATATTCTTAGTTCTTTCAAAAAGATCATAAGAATATCCTTACTATCGTCCAATGATCATTTTATGATTCATTCTGGTATATGCTCATAACACTTAGAGCATAGGACATATCTGGATGTGTACATATCATGGTATGATTGATCAAAACATCCTTGTGATTTAACTCATCAAGTGTCAAAGCACTTGAATCTTGTTTCACTTATCAAGTGTCGATACACTTGAATCTTGATTCAATTCCTTTCCATGCGACAAGAACCGTTTCTTGTCGCTTCTATATTGAACTCCTTCAATATCTCATATATGTATGTTTGGCACAACCATATTAGCGTTGTAGTCTATCCACTATAGAAATTTATGCTAAATATTCGGGTTTTGCCCAAGTCTTTCATCGCAATGAAATTCTTAACCTTTGTCAATAAAAGATATATCATTTCTAATCAACAAGATGTCCTCCACATAATGTATTAGAAATATGTCTCAGCGCTCCCACTTAATTTCTTGCAAATGCAAGCATCTTCATCATCTCCTGATGAAAACTCTTTTTCATCACAGTAAAGATTCCAACTCCGCGATGCTTACTTCAACCATTGAAGTTTGCATGCCCTTTTAGCATCCTTTGAATTAACAAAACCCTTTGGATCGTGTCATGTACACGTCCTAGGTAACCATTCTATTAGAAGAACTTTGTTTTGTTTATTCATCTACCATATACCAAATTATATGTAGTGGTTGCTACTTTAATCCGTCCAGACTAAATATCTCTATGAAAGATCAAATCTTGTCATAGTCAACTCTTTGAACATTGTCATAAAATATTTTACGACATGTCGACTATTTCATAGATGTGAAACATCCATGTTTGTTTCTTTATAGATCCAAATACGACCGATAGGTTTTTACACCTTTCCGGAGGGTCTTCCAAGTTCAAAACTTGATTTCTCGTGCATGGAACTATCACGGATTTTATGGCTTCAAGCCATTTGATGGAGTCAGGGCCCATCATCGCTTCTTTGCATGTAGTCGGTTCATCATTGTCAAACAATAATGATTTACTCTCAAATCTCAGCATTTGATTGTTTATCCGACCTACTTGGTTCAATAAGAACTTAGATCTCCGTGACCACAACCTTTGAGGCACATAAGCTTTGAGCATTATGGAAGCCTCCGAAACGATTTCTGGCGCTGCGCAACTCAACACATATAGCTAAGGTTCGTTAACCTTATCAAAGTTCTATTGTCCTCCCACTTAAAATTTATGAAAAATTCCTTCTTCAAGAAACTTCACGTTTCAAGCGACAAACCCTTTTGTCCTTGGTGTTATGGAGGAATAACCAATTGTTATTCGAAATAACCTACAAAGACATGCTCATACGACTTCGGTTGTAAACATCTTATTCATGTTTAGCATACCAAAATTTAAGAAATGACAACTCGGATTTTACCCCAAACCATAACTCATATGGTGTCATTTCAACGGATCAAGATGGAGCTCTTTTCAGTGTAAAAGCGGTAGTCTCTAAAGCATTAATCTTTTAAAACATAATTACAGTTTTATAAATAACACCTTTGATCCAACCATGTCAAACAAGGTTTTATTACAAATCTCAAATACTCCATACTCCTATGGTGTTTCGGGAGATGTAAATCTAGGTGTTTTTGCTAAACTTGCAACTCAAATAAATCCCTTCATGATAAAATCATAATTAATTTATTTTTTACACTTGTAACTCAAATAAATCCCTTATGATAAAATCATAAACCATTTATTTTCTTATTACAATGATTTTCCACTTTATCTTGAAAGTCTTTGAACATTTTCAAATATTTCATACTTCTTTCTCATTAAGTGAACATTCACTCAAATTTCCGGAGAAAGCATACGAAGTTGAAATCCATCGCTTACGACTATACATAATGGACTACATACATCGATATGTATAAATTCCAATATTTTAGTCGTTCGTCCTTCTTTGGCCTTTGAACGAAGTTTTAATTATCCCGAGGAAAGTCTCACAAGCGTCACTTGATCAAATCAAAGACTCCAAAAATCCATGAATATGGAGATTCTTCATGTTTTCTTTCCAATATAATTTAAACGGCGATATCACTTCGTAAGTGATCTTCCAATCATTTGTCTTGCGGCATTTTAGCATTAGTTTTTATGGATGTGATTTCTCCAACTAGATTTGTAAATCATCCATCTTATATGGAATACGGTAATTATTTGAACAACCTTTGTTCTCATAATACCCGATTTAAATAACTATTATTAAAACAAATCTTGAAGGCAAGCTTCGATGTCAACGAGAAATACAAACAACGGTTTGTTTGTTTTTGATGAACATCATCACATATTCTCTTGCTAGTTACTTAGGCCATTGTAGTTCATGAATTGTGTCGTTCTGTATGAAATTTCATACCAACCAATTCGGTATCCAATACCCAAGAACCACATTGTTTAATAAGCAAAGAATACAACCATAACATGTATATCATCTATATACCTAAATTGGATATTTCCAATCTTTTTCTTTTCTGCCAAATATATTTTATAGATTCTCTTTCAGTATTTACTTTTTCCTTTTTAAAAGAATATATCAACATCAAAAGTGGCGCCATACACATGACACATAGTCCAAAGCGTGTAAATTCAAATAATAATACCTTTGGACTTGCACTTTGAAGTAGATCACCATCATCAGATGATCGGTATTCTTTCAAAATCCATTCTTTAGTAATATTTTAGTGTAGTAAACACTTTACATACATCTTCTATTCACCCTTATCATGACGACTTTCATGATCAAGCTACTGTAGCTTATAAAGGTGAATCGTGAGTATAACATTACTTTCCAAAACCCTTTTGGATGATTAGGATGTCTAGCATCTCCAACCTTTGCAAATTCTCATCCAATATGAGAACATATATTATACTCTATCATATTGCAACCAAAACATTGTTTCAGATATCGTTATATCTGCCACACATGATGGTTTCTGAAACAATTCTTTCAGCTCCTAGATAAACTTGATATTAAAACAATCAAGAATCATGGAGGCAAACATGATACTTAAGATACTAACACTGGAATTGTTACTCTCGATTTAATACCAATTATTAAATTTCACGGAGTAAACAGAGTTTCCTGAAAGTTTGCAATAGGAATTTAAACTTTAGATTGACACTCAACACAATACAATACTAGTTCGTAAAGTATATATCCAGAATTCTATAGTTCTATTATCTCAATTACAACTATGCATAAGGTGGTGAAACGAATGCCAATGACTACAACAAAATTATGCAAATTCACTTTGATTTAATTTATGATAAATCGAGTTCTACTAATCCAAATTAGAAATGAACTCCCATTCAAAAACGACATCCCTCGTGCCTTTTTGGTGATTACATGAACCAAATCCACTACACCAAGTCCGATCATCACATGAGTCGGTATAGCTTCAAAGACGAGCATCCATATGGTCGTCATATCAAAACATATGACTCATGCTTAACCTTTCGGTCCGTGTTCCGAGGCCATGTCTGTACATGCTAGGCTCGCTAAGTAAGAACCTTAGTATTCAAGGTGTAATCGCTCTTACACCCGAGATATGCTCGTGGATTCAAGTACACCCGATCATCACGTGATGTCTTGAAGCGACGAAACATTGTCGGTGCATACTTAAGGAAGAACACATTTTTATCTTGATATCTAAATGAGGGATCATTTTATTATGCTAATAAAACGCCAAACAAGCAATATAAGATACAATCAAACATCACATGTTAATAAGTGAAATGATATGGTTCTTGCATATGATCTCCATCATGTGCTCCTTGGTATGATCACTATCATACCTCTATGTGTAAGGCTAAGGTATATGGAACTTACACGCTATGTGTGTTGTAAGAGTATCATCTCATACTTCTACTTACAACATCACCATATCATGACACTAGCCCAGCAACAATCTAAACTAGACGCCTCTAATTTATCCATTGCAAGTTTTACATGACTTAGGTCTTTCGAAGATAGAACCGTTCTTACCTATGAACATGAACCACAACGAGGATAACCAAATTTTTGACAACTCGTTGCAAATTACATATTGACTATAGTAGGAGAGACAGACACCCGCTATCCACTTATGCAAAACTAGTTACATGTCGAGCATGGAACAGGTCTCATGTGCGAGGACATGTAAAGTTTGTCCGGGCCGCTTCATCCCAATATGCCACCAATATCCAAGTACAACTAAGAAGCAATAAAATGATCATCATCGCCCACATACTCATATGTGTACTACCCGTGCAAAGCATCTACGCATAGATCCGGCTCGGATACCACTGTAGGGTTCGCAACATAGAAAACAAAAAAATTCCTACGATGGGAACAACTATGCACCAAGATCTATCTACTAGATACAAGCAACGGGTGGATATACATCCATAGAATACATACCCTCGAAGACCGTATAGCGTTAACAAGGTTGTACTCGTGGATGATGTAGTCGAATGCTTGCCGATCTCAAGATCGTGATGAAGTCCATCTGGTCCAGCCGGTCCAGCACCATCACGTCCAGCACCACAAAGCAGTGGTGCATCCGTGATCGCACACATGTCCGGGTACCCCGAAAACCTCCGCGATCTCGCTCCAGCGAAGCAGTGGAAGCAACAAATCCTTCCAGAAAAAGCCACCGGGAACATGTATCTCGCTGATCCGAGACAATGGGGAAATTCTAAAGGGGGGAGAGAGATCCTTCACGAGGAGGTGTGCTTTGAGAGGAGGAGAGAGGGGCCTTTTATAGGGAGAGGGGGCACCCCAAGGGGCATGGCGCCAGCCATGCTGGGTGCCCCCACCTCTTCCACATCCATGTGAAGGGTTTCGCGGCATAGTAAATCAAAATTTTCTACCGATGCAAACAGAGGGAAGCCAAGATCTAATCTAGGAGATGCAAACAACGAGAGAGATTGGATTAGGTCTTCATACCCTTGAAGATTCGCACAGCGGAACGTTCGTCGGAACGTGGGTGATGTAGTCGTACTCGCTTCTCCTCCTCGCGATCCGATCCGATCTAGCACCACAAGTGGCGATGCCTCCGTGAGATGCACACGTGCGGCACCTCTACGTATCCTCCTTCCTTGGTCCAGCAAGTATGGTGGAGAGATGGGTTAGATCTACAACGCGACGATGCGGTGCAATTGGTGGAGAATTTCTGCAGCAGGGCTTCGCCTACAAGCAGTCGGGAGGGAGAGAGGAGGGCAGCAGAGCGGCTAGGGTTGGAGGGGAAGGTGTAGGGGGTAGGTGCGCCCCCATCCCTCTATATATAGAGGGTTGGGCGCAGCCCTAGCCCCTCCCCCAAGCCAAACCGGCGGCCCCAAGGAGGAGGAGTGGGGGGCAAGGAAACCCCCCCCTTCTAGAAGCTCTATCTCGAGTTTAAAACCTCTTTGGCCGATTGGGCCCATGGGGCCTTGTGCCCCTGTCCCAATGCGGCCAGGGCACTCCATCATAGGCCCATGCCCCCTCCCGGAAGGTGTGGCCACGTTGGTCCCCTTCCGGAAGGTTCTAGAAGCTTCCGGTACAATACCGATTAAACCCGCAATTCAACTCCAAAACTGCACCGCTTTATATGAATCTTATTCTCCTGACCACTCCGAACCTCTCGTGATGTCCCGGATCCCATCCGAGACTCAACAAAACTCATAAATCAATTATCCAATCTATCCTAGCATCGAGACACGTTATGTGTGACCCTGGGTTCGAGAATATGCGCATATGATCTTCTATCAATAATCAACATGGGTCCGACACCCATATTGACTCCCACACATTCATCGATGATCATATCGGATGAACCACGATGCCAGGATTCAACCAATCCCATATACATATTCCCTTCGTCTCGCGATATTTTACTTGCCCGAGATTCGATCGCTTGCATGGCCATACCTAGTTCAATCTTGTTCACGAAGTACTTTACTGCTCAGAATCCGATATCACTTTGTGATTAACTCCTTAACCACATGCTTGCAAGCGGTGTTGATATCGACCGAGTGGGCCCAAGTATATCTCTCCGACTTGGGAGGGACAAATCCCATCTCGATACATACAACCCAATGTATACTTTCCGATCACCGAGAGACACCTTTATGATCACCCTCTCATAGGATGACGTTTGATGACCTCAAAGCTTTCATCCGATACCAGGGAGTTGTATTATCTCATGGTCTAAGGAATACAATATTTGACATAAGAAAAGCTTCGCAAAGACGAACATGATGATACGATCTAATTGCTTCGCTTAGTTTGGGTCTGTCCACCATATCATTCACCCAATGATATGATCTCATTATCAATTGACAACTCATGTCTATGGTTAGGAAACCTTAACCATCATTGATCAATGAGCTAGTCCATAGAGGCGTACTAGGGACACGGTGTTGTTCACAAACCACACAAGTATTAAAGTTTCCGCTTAATACAATTCTAGCATGGAATATAAACATTATCATGAACAAGAATTATAATAATAACATCTTTATTATTGCCTCTAGGGCATAATTCCAAAAGTCTCCCACTTGCACTAGAGTCAATAATCTAGTTTACATCTGGCAACAATCTCACACCCATGGCACTGAGGTGCTGATCATGTTTTACACGTGGAAGAGGTTTAGTCAATGGATCTGCGACATTCAGATCTGTATGTACTTTGCTAATCTTCAGATCTCCATCTGCTATATAATCTCGGATTATATGAAACTTGCGGTTGATATGCTTGGTCTTTGGATGATATCTTGGTTCCTTAGCGAGTGCTATGGCGCCAGTGTTGTCACACAATATCTCCAGTGGGTCCAATGCACTTGGAACAACGCCAAGCTCATTGATGAAGTTCCTAATCCAAACTCCTTCACTTGACGCTTCTACAGCAGCCATGTATTCCGCTTCTACTGTAGATCCCGCGATCACGCTTTGCTTGCAGCTTCTCCAGCTCACAGCTCCTCCATTCAAAATATAAATGTATCATGTCTGAGATTTGGAATCATCCTTGTCGGTGTCGAAACTAGCATCGACGTAACCTTTTACGACGAGCTGTTCATCACCCCCATAGACTAAGAACATTTCTTTAGTCCTATTTAGGTACTTTAGGATGTTCTTCACGGCTGTCCATTGTTCCACTCCTGGATCACTTTGATACCTTCTCGTCAAACTAAGAGCATTGGACACATACGGTCTAGTACATAGCATGGCATACATGATAGAACCTATGGCCGAGGCATAAGGCACTTTGCTCATAGCTTCCCTATCATTTCATCAGAATGGACACCGAGCCTTGCTCAATATCTTACTCGACAACATAGGCACGAACCTTTCTTTGCCTTATCCATTTTGAACCTTTTAACTTTGTCTAGGTATGTACTCGCTTAAAGCTATCAGCGCCTTTTGTCTATCTCTATAGATTTTGATGCCCAATATATAAGAAGCTTCACCTAGGTCTTTCATTGAAAAACACTTGTTCAAATAACTCTTCACATCATACATGTTGATGTCATTTCCAATAATCAATATGTCATCCACATATAGTACCGTAAACGCCACCGAGCTCCCACTCACTTTCTTGTAGATACAAGCTTCGTAGCAATTTGGAACAAATCCAAAGCTCTTGATCACTTGATCAAAACAAAGGTTCCAACTCCGAGATGCTTGCTTCAGTCCATAAATGGAACGCTGAAGTTTGCATACTTTATCAGCATCCTTAGGATCGACAAAACCTTCGGGTTGCATCATATACAACTCTTCATCAATGTTGCCATTGAGGAACGCAGTCTTGACATCCATCTGCCATATTTCATAATCATGAAATGCAGCAATTGCTAATAAAATCCGAATGGACTTAAACATCGCTACGGGAGAGAAAGTCTCATCGTAGTCAACACCTTGAACTTGTCGAAAACCTTTCGCGACAAGCCGTGCTTTATAGACGGTAACATTACCATTCGCGTCCGTTTTCTTCTTGAAGATCCATTTGCAATCAATGGCCTTTCGGTCGCTAGGAGGGTCCACCAAAGTCCATACTTGGTTTTCGCTCATGGATCCCAATTCGGATTTCATGGCTTCTAGCCATTTCTCAGAGTCTGGGCTCTTCCTCATAGTTCGTAGGTTCACTGTCTTCTACTAACAAGACAATAAGACAGGTTGCTGCATTCACTCAGAGGGGCACGCGACCTTGTCGACTGCGACGCCAAGAGCGAGATCGTCCGAAGCTTCATGATCCTTGTCATTAGCTTCCTCTATCGTTGGTGCAGGCGGCACTGGAACAATTTCAGGTGCTGCGCTACTCTCCAATTCAAGAGAAGGTTCAATAACCTCGTCTAGCTCTACTTTCCTCCCACTCACTTCTTTCGAGAGAAACTCCTTCTCAAGAAAGGAACCGTTTCATGATAAAACACTTTGCCTTCGGTTCTGTGATAGAAGGTATACCCAATAGTTTCCTTAGGGTATCCTATGAAGACGCATTTCTCCGCTTTGGGTTCGAGATTGTCCGGCATCAACTTCTTGACGTAAGCTTCGCATCCCCAAACTTTAAGAAACGACAACTTAGGTTTAGCACCAAACCACAGTTCATATGGTGTCATCTCAACGGATTTAGATGGTGCCCTATTTAAAGTGAATGCATCAGTTTCTAATGCATAACCCCAAAATGGTAACGGCAAATCAATAAGAGACATCATTGATCGGACCATATCTAATAAGGTTCGATTCCGGCTCGTACACACCATTGCGTACTGTGGTGTTCCGGGTGGCGTGAGTTACGAAACAATTCCGCTTGCTTTAAGATGCGTGAGAAAATCATAACTCAAATATTCACCTCCACGATCGGATCGTAGAAACATAATCTTTCTGTTATGATGGTTCTCCACTTCATTCTGAAATTCTTTGAACTTTTCAAACGTTTCAGATTTATGTTTCATTAAATAGATATACCCATATCTACTTAAGTCATCGGTAAAAGTGAGAAAATAGCGATATCCACCGCGCGTCGAAACACTCATCGGTCCGCATACATCGGTATGTATGATTTCCAACAAGTCCGTTGCTCGCTCCATCATACCGGAGAACGGGGTTTTGATCATCTTGCCCATGAGGCATGGTTCGCATGTGTCAAATGATTCAAAATCAAGAGACTCCAAAAGTCCATCAGAATGGAGTTTCTTCATGCACTTTACACCAATATGACCTAGACGACAGTGCCACAAATAAGTAGTATTATCACTATCTACTTTGCATCTCTTAGCCTCAATGTTATGGATGTGTGTTTCATCCCTTTCGAGATTTAGAAGAAATAAACCATTCACAATAGGTGCATGACCATAAAAGATGTTACTCATATAAATAGAACAACCATTATTCTCCGATTTAAATGAATAACCGTCTTGCAATAAACAAGATCCGTAAATAATGTTCATGCTCAACGAGGCACATAATAACACTTATTAAGGTTTAAAACTAATCCCCGAAGGTAAAACTAAGGAGAGCGTGACGGCCATCACATCAACTCTTGATCCGTTAACGCCAAGATCGTCACCTCATCCTCGTAAGTCGCCGCTATTCCGTAGCTCTGCTTCGAAGTTACAAATATTAGCAATTGAACCGTATCAAATACCCGTGCACTACAACGAGGGCTAGTAAGGAAAACATCAATAACATGTATATCAAATATACCTTTGATTGTGCCAGCCTTCTTGTCCGCTAAGTACTTTGGACATATGCCCAAAGGACCCTTGTCCTTGCAATAGAAGCACTCAGTGTCCGGCTTAGGACCAGACTTGAGCTTCTTCTCAGCAGGGGCAACGCGCTTGCCGCCGCCTTTCTTGAAGGGCTTCTTTGCACCCTTACCTTTCTTAAAGGAGGGCTTGTTGACCATCAACACATGATTATCCTTCTTGATGTCCACCTCTGCAGCCTTCAGCTTTGCGAAGAGCTCGGTGATCGTATCAGTGGAACCAATCTGATTATGAGTCACTACAAAACTTTTGTAGCTGGGAGGGAGTGATTGCAGAACCCTGTCAATCTTGAGCTCCTCTGGAATCGTGCATTCCATTTGCTCAAGGAGTTGAGTGTAGCCCGTCATCTTAATGGCGTGCTCACTAACGGAACTCCCTTCCTCCATCTTGTAGTTAAAGAACTTCTCAGAGATCTCATATCTCTCAGAACGGGCTTGAGTCTGAAACATGGTTTTCAGCTCTTCGAGAATCTCAAAGGGCCCGGGATAGTCTTCAAAACAATTTTGAAGTTCCGGTTCCATAGCAAACAACATGGTGCTCTTAATCACACCATAATCATCTTTGCGCGACTGATAGACAGCTTTCTCATCAGCCGGCACAGTTGCAGCAGGGGGGTCACCTAACGCTTTCCCAAGGACATAGTCCTTTTGACCGCCAGAGAGAATGATTCTTAGATTGCGGAACCAATTGGTGAAGTTAGACCCATTGTTCTTAAGCTTTTCTTTCTCAGCAAAACCGTTGAAGTTGAAGTTGGACTTAGCCATGTGATCTACAATATTTGCAAGTACAAATTAGACTATGTTCATGATAAATAGTTCAACTTAATCAAATTACTAGATGAACTCCCACTAAATTCAACATCCCTCAAGTTGTTTAGTGAACACGATCCAAATTCACCACACCTAATCCGATCATCACGAGAAGAGATGTGGTTTCAATGGTGGACAACGAAGTGTCGATCATATCATTCATATGACTCATGCTTAACCTTTCGGTTCTTGTGTTCCGAGGCCATGTCTGTACATGCTAGGCTCGTCAAGTTAGACCCAAGTATTCCGCTGCAGTAAAACTGGCTTGCACCCGTTGTATGTGAGCGAGAGTCTATAGCACCCGATCATCACGTGATGCTTGGACACGATTTAACTTTCGCAACGGTGCATACTTGGGGAGAACAGTTTTATCTTGATCTTTATGAGGAATCATCTTATAATGCTACCGTCGCGATCTAATCATAATAAGATACATAAAAGGATAAACATCACATGCATATAACTTTATGTGACATGGTATAGCCAATCTTCGCGCAATGATCTCCATCTTGTGCGTTCCGGCATGATCTCCATCACTCCACCATGATTGCCTCCACCACGAATAGCAACTACAACTATTGCTAACTACTTAGCGATAAAGTAAAGCTATTACATGGCGTATAAGAAGTTGACTCGCAGGTCATACACAATTATAGACAACTATATGGCTCCTGCCGGTTGTGTACTCATCGACATGCAAGTCGTGAAACATTACAAAACATGATCATCGCATACAATATACACATCACATCTTGGGCCATACCATATCACAGAAAACACTCCCTGCAAAAACAAGTTAGACGCCTCTACTTTGTAGTTGCATGTTTTACGTGGCTTATGGGAGTAGATGCTAAGAACGATTCTTACCTACGGAAAGCCACAACGGTGATATTGTGGTTGCCAAACTCCGGTGTTAATCCCATGACAACTATAGTGAGAGAAACTGACATCCACCAGCCGCATGTGTGGAACAAGCCACACGTCAAGTGCAGAGCCGGTCTCGCGAACGACGCCAGAAGGTTGGCCTGGACCGCTTCAATCTCACTATCCCGCGTCATAAGAAGAACACAAACAAGAGGCTTGCAACATAAAACATCAACGCCCGCAACAACCATGTTGCGTTCTACTCGTGAAACACATCTACGCATAGATCGAGCTCTGATACCACTAAACGGTTTCGCGGCATAGTAAATCAAAATTTTCTACGGATGCGAACAGAGGGAAGCCAAGATCTAATCTAGGAGATGCAAACAACGAGAGAGATTGGATTAGGTCTTCATACCCTTGAAGATTCGCACAGCGGAATGTTCGTCGGAACGTGGGTGATGTAGTCGTACTCGCTTCTCCTCCTCGCGATCCGATCCGATCTAGCACCACAAGTGGCGATGCCTCCGTGAGATGCACATGGGAACCTCGACGTCTCCTACTTACTTGGTCCAGAAAGTATGGTGGAGAGATGGGTTGGATCTACAACGCGACGACGCGGTGCAATTGGTGGAGAATTTCTGCAGCAGGGCTTCGCCTACAAGGGAGGGGAGAGGAGGAGGAGGCGGCTAGGGCTAGGGTTGGAGGGGAATGTGTAGGGGGTGGTGCGCCCCCAGCCCTCTATATATAGAGGGTTGGGCGCAGCCCTAGCCCCTCCCCCAAGCCAAACCGGCGGCCCCAAGGAGGAGGAGTGGGGGGCAAGGAAACCCCCCCTTCTACAAGCTCTATCTCGAGTTTAAAACCTCTTGGGCCGATTGGGCCCTATGGGGCCTTGTGCCCCTGTCCCAATGCGGCCAGGGCACTCCATCATAGGCCCATGCCCCCTCCCGGAAGGTGTGGCCACGTTGTTCCCCTTCCGGAAGGTTCTAGAAGCTTCTGGTACAATACCGATTAAACCCGAAACAATTCTGAACTCCAAAAACTGCACTGCCTTATATGAATCTTATTCTCCGGACCACTCCGGAACCTCTCGTGATGTCCCGGATCCCATCCGAGACTCCGAACAAAAACTCATAAACCAATTATCCAATCTATCCTAGCATCGAGACACGTTAAGTGTGACCTGCGGGTTCGAGAATATGCGCATACATGATCTTCTATCAATAATCAACATGGGTCCGGACACCCATATTGACTCCACACATTCATCGATGATCATATCGGATGAACCACGATGCCAGGATTCAATCAATCCCATATATATATTCCCTTCGTCTCGCGATATTTTACTTGCCCGAGATTCGATCGTACGCAGCCATACCTAGTTCAATCTCGCTCACGGAAGTACTTTACTCATTCCGTAATCCGATATCACTTTGTGATTAACTCCTTAACCACATGCTTGCAAGCGTGTTGATATCGACACCGAGTGGGCCCAAGTATATCTCTCCGACTTGGGAGGGACAAATCCCATCTCGATACATACAACCCAACAGATACTTTCCGATCACCTGAGAGACACCTTTATGATCACCCTCTCATAGGATGACGTTTGATGACCTCAAAGATTTCTTCCGATACCAGGGAGTTGTATTATCTCATGGTCTAAGGAATACAATATTTGACATAAGAAAAGCTTCGCAAAGACGAACACGATGACATGATCTAATTGCTTCGCTTAGTTTGGGTCTGTCCACCATATCATTCACCCAATGATATGATCTCATTATCAATTGACAACTCATGTCTATGGTTAGGAAACCTTAACCATCATTGATCAATGAGCTAGTCCATAGAGGCGTACTAGGGACACGGTGTTGTTCACAAACCACACAAGTATTAAAGTTTCCGCTTAATACAATTCTAGCATGGAATTTAAACATTATCATGAACAAGAATTATAATAATAACATCTTTATTATTGCCTCTAGGGCATAATTACAACACCATGTGGGTGGAGCGCCCACTCAAAATGAAAAGCCTCCACTCCCATTAAAAAGCCTCCACTCAAAAATCCACTCACATGCATTAAATTTCCACCAAATTTAATGCAAGCTCTCATTTAAATAAAACTCTTTTATTTATTTATTCAGAATTTTGTTAATTACTTTAATTAACAAACATTAACATAAAACCCCTTACAACATTTCAATTTCACATGCAGAACCAGTTTCAGCAATTTCAACCGAAACAGTATCGGTGTCTAGTGAAATAAATTCCTGTGCTTTCCTTTTTCTTTCTCGGGCATATATTTGCTACAAATGGTGTTGGTATCCCTTAAGTGTGTCATCCTATGGTTTGCGAATAATGTAGACATGATCGAGACCCTTCTCCGATCAATAATCAGCAGCGGGACCTGGAGATCCGTACTGACTCCCACATATTCAACGATGACTTCTGTGATCGTGTGAACCTTATACGCATGTAACTCAATCCGTTTGTCTCGCGATATATTACGTGTCCGAGATTCGATCATCGGTATCCCCATACCTAGTTTGATCTCGTTACCGACATGTACTCTTTTCTTGTTCCCGTGATACAACATTCTAGTGATCAAATCACTTGCTTGCAAGCTAATCAATGTGATATCACCGAGAGGTCCCAGAGTATATCTATCCGTCATCGGGATGCACAAATTCCACTCTTGATCCATGAGCCTCAACATAACACCTTTGTAGCACTGAACCCATCTTTATGTCACCTTGTTATGGTGTGACGTTTGATGTCATCAAGATACTCTTCCGGTGTTAGTGATTGACATGATCTCATGGTCTAAGGACTAAGATTACTTTGTATGATGTTATAGCAATATAAACACAATGACCTTGATCGTAATGCTATACTTCGGATGAATGTTCATCACATCATTACACTAATGTTGTGACCTCGTTATTAACAATATCCAATTTCCATGATCAGGAAACCTTTGATCATCTTGTTAATCAACGAGCTAGTTTATAAGAGAGGCATAACTAGGAACTTCCTTTTTGTTTATTAAACACACATGTATTAACGTTTCCGTATTAATAGAATTATAGCATGCAAAATAAACATTTATCATAAATAAGGAATACGATAATAACCACTTTATTATTGCCTCTCGGGCATATTCCCTTCAATGATGTGTAATAATTGTAACATTTTATGAGTGAAGATGCTCCATGTGTCCATTTTTATAGTATTGTCTGCAAACAATCTTGAGTGTGTTAGTCTCGTTTTGTGGCTGGACCGGGACTAAAGGGGGGCCTTTAGTCCCGATTCATACTTATCATTAAGATCTGATCTCCAAACGCGTGAGGTCACATATTAGGGAGTGACTCTATGACCAGTTTCTTGGAGATGTCGGAGGACTGGGCTCACAAGGATACCTATTTATAGTACAGGCAGCTCGGCATAATGTCGACACTCACGACATAATGTCGATATTCACCCCCTATTCTTAGTGCTGACTCATGTTTTGTCCCGGTTGGTGTCTCCAACCGGGACTAAAGGTTCATCTTTAGTCCCGGTTGGTGACACTATCCGGGACAAGGTACAAGCCGCATGACATAATGTCGACACTCACCCCTATTATTAGTGCTGGCCCGATCGCAGAATCCTTCTTCAGTCGCGGTTGGTTTCTCCAACCGGGACTAAAGATGAACCCTCTCTTTATAGGCATTTCCCTATATTTATAGGCTACTCGATCCAGCATGCCTGCCCTTTCCTCTATTTATAGGCTGCTCTATTTATAGGCCTTTTCCTCTAAATACAACATCTTCATATTTAGGTAACACTCAAGACATTTATTAATATTAAAAATCGGGACAAACCGGGACTAGCTAACACTCAGGACTAAAGCCACCCCCTTTAGTGATGATCATTCCTAGTTGTAACATCCCAAAAATATTAAACTTGGATCATCAAACTCTAATCATCAAATTTAGGGTCAACAAAAACTTTTCCAATTAAAAATATGAAAGCATTCATATGTGTATGTATTACAATTTTGATTCTTTTGAATTGCCATGGTTCTATGATTATTTGCTTGTAAAATGATTCTTAGGTGAAATAAACATCATCTAAACAATCCCCAAACTTTTCCCAAAGACAAACAAGTCAAAACAAACAAATTAAGTGAATGGTCACTTTGGCCAAATTAACTCCCATGCCTACTTTGGCTATCCCTAACTTTCAGAACTTAGCAGAAACATGTATGGATCTTTGCACCCCTTGATAGTACTCATAATAAGGTACCAAGGCCCACTTTGTGATCATCCAAAAACATTTAAATGCTTAGTTTAAATGACAGTTTAAAATTGAATCTATTTCATATGGGAAGATCCCACTATTTCAAAAACCACTCAAACAAGCTCAATTTTCAAAACCCAAGCATCCACAGAACCCTCAACACATTCGTAGCACAACCACCAAAAATATTTTCAAAATTCAAAACTTAAGTTCATGCGGCCATTTCATCAAACAGGTTGCAAATTCAAATCAACAAAATCAAAAACACTATGTTGACCATTGTTTTGGGCCTAACTTGTTCCCTCTCTGGTTACAACTAGCCTTAGTAGATCATCTAGCAACCTTAACTAATCTCTAGTACCACTGTAAGTTGGCTATTGTCATCAATAGTGAGCAGGACGAGAGGACCATTTCCACCCCATGGTTGACAGCAAGCTACGAGCAACACTAGCCTCGCCAACCTTGTCTGGGAGCTAGCCAGCACCCCACCGCCACTCCCTGTCCTAGCCTCGAGCAATGCCAGCTACTGGACCACATGCCCAAGCCATGCCAAGCTTCTCTGCGAGCATGCCGAGAGCGCGCCCGTGCGCCACCCTCGACACACGCCCACGCATCGCCGCCATTGCTGCACGCGTGATCACCACCACCCCAGCAACCCCGCAGACATGCCCGTTCACCGCCGCGCGGACCACGTACGCTGTGCGCCATCAAAACCTTCGTCGGACACGCTCAGAGCACCGAAGCGTTCCAACCGATCAGCACCGCCCCACGCCTCGCCACCATGCCATTGAGCTTCGCCGGGGAGCACAACACCACTCCCTACCGTCGCCCACGCCGATAGCCCTCTGTGCCGTCGACCATGACGAGCTCATCCCGCGCCCGTTGGTCCCCTCTCGCCACAATAAATAGAGGCCTCCCCCGCTCGAATTATTCACACCATTCCACTCCCCTCTCACCCAGAACCACCCCACCTCACTCGCGGAGCAAGGCGAGCAGCACATCGCCAGAATTTCACCGGGGCCCGCCACTGCTGGAGAAGAAGGAAGCCATCGATTGGAGCTGCCCTAGGAGGAGCTCCCGGTGCCAGGAGAATCGTCGTCGTCGACTTTGTCGTTTGCCCCCATCGCCGACCCTCGCCTGAGCCCTGGTGAGCCTCCCATGACCCCCACCTGCCGCGTTAGGGTTCTGTCTCATCGGCGCTGCCCCATGTGGACGATGAGCCATAGCCGCTCGATTAGACTCAGATCGTGCGGCCGAGATCGCCCCGTACCGCTTCGCGTAATATGAGCCACTAACTGGTGGAACCCCCTGTCAGTTGCGCCCTGCACTGCGGAGTTACAATGGGCTGGCCCAATAACCCTTCCCGTGCAGCCCACTCGTTTGAATTTCGCTTTTTCTATTTATATTCAAACTTAGTTCTGTACCCAGTTTCAAAAATCAACCCAGCTTGATTCAGTGAACCAAATTGAATGAAACCAATTTTGTTAGAAAGGTATTGAAATGCTTAATCCAAGCCAGTTGGATTCAAATCAGTTGGATCTATAGATCAACCTTGGTAAAAATAACAAGTCAGAAGCTTTTCTGCATTCAAACATTTTTCAAATTTCAACCATAATAGCTTTTGAGTTGATTCCAACTCTCAAAAATCACATTTGATCATACCATTTAGAATATATAAAACATATGGGTTTAAATATAGAAATAATGTTCAAGTAATAAAAGAATGCCACATAGGCATTTCTAGCCACTTTAATTATTTAAAATAAAAAGGTTAAACCTTATTAAATTGTGACACCACTTTAAATCACATTACCATGTACTGAAATATGTGGTGATTACATGTGTCAACATGATCCCATGTTTGGTTTGGAGAATATTAAATCTTAAGTAGTTTTTCAATGAGTAGAAATTACTTTTCTAAAAATAAATAAATAAGACAAATGCTTTATTCTTGTGATATTAGTGATGATGCTAGATCATCTATAGAACCCCTTTGTGTGATGATTGAAAGTAGTTAAGTATTGTTTAGTGATTGTGTACCTCGTATTTATTCATAGCGCTAGTACCGACCAAGGATATGAGGAGGAAGGAGGATACTACGAAGAAGAAGCCGAGGAGAACTTCAACCACTGCTCTGCACAAGGCAAGCTTATACTGATATTGATGCAAGCCTTACTAATCAAGTTGACCTATGCAAGCTAGTACTTGTTTGTTACCATGCCAACTATATGCCTTAAGCATATGTGATCATCCCCACTTGATAACCCCATTCCTAGTTTTACTTGCAAGCTTTCTACTTTATTTCTTTATCAAAGTATTACTTAGAGTTTACTTGAGTAAATTGTAGATACTAGAAAGATAATTGAAGGTTACATAAAGAGCATTAAATTTGGCCTCAGCTATATAATCTTGATGTCATCCTAAGGCATGAGATTGAACCTAGTTAAATTACACTTGTTTACCACCCCTCATTAGTACTCACCCCCCCCACACACACACACACTTGTAGATGCTAGTGCTAAGCATAAAACTTGATCAACTTTAGATGGGAATACTTGGTGGAAAATGGTTATGAAAACCTTAGAATGATGAGTCATTCTACCGAGATGTTTTGACATGTCTTTCCAAACACTAGATTATTTTGATGATGAAAATGTTAAGGCATGAGCCTTAGCCCTTTATAAAACTGATGGTTGTCTGGATGCGATACCATTCCAATTTTACCGTACATCCACAATACCCGAAATTTGGGTAGGGCTTGACTGGAAACTTATATACCTTAGTATGGGTTCCCTCACGGCCAAGGTCTGAGCTGAGGCTACCTTGTGAAGATTGTCCACCTGTGCAGTACCCAAGATGACAGTTGGTCATGGTTGGGAGGCCAAACTCACAGGAGAGGTGCCTATACTAGGGCGTTTAATTGAAAGTTTAGGATTGATTATCCGCATACTGAGTATGGTGAATTCAGGATTTGTTCCTGCGGATGTATCGAATGTTGTGGTGAAAGTGTACAATCTCTGCAGAGTGTCAAACTATTTGAATAGCCGCGTCCGTGGTTATGGACAGTTGGAGTGGCCATATTGTTCCCCCGCCAGATGTTTTCAAAATGACTTGTGAAATGAATTGAGATTTTGACTTGACCACAACAGAGTTGTGATATGAAATACAAGTTCCCACTTAGGTGTTATAAAAGTTCAACTAGCTTTTCTTGCTTCTGAACTTAGTAGAGGTGAATCTGGATTTTTGCAAAATAACCCTAGAGCTTAGTATCCTGTTACAAAAACCCCCTTCACTTGTTAGTATTAGTTTGCGAGTACTTAAAGAGTACTCATGGCTTTATCCCTTGCTATTCCCGTGGCCAGACTATGAAGAGGAGTACCGGCATGAAGGACCCCAGGAAGGTTACGACAACTAGGATCATCTCCCATCGTCAGCATTGCCTGTGACCCCGAAGATAGAGCTTCGCCTACGCTACCTTTATTATTACGTATTTCCGCTACTTGAGTTGTATTAAGAACTGGATCATGAGATCCGTATTCGTGTAAGACCTTATGTATGGTTTGTAATGGATGATGTACTGTGGTATCCAATTATGTTATGTCTCGCAAAAATGGTAATCCTGGGATTGCGATGCATGGCATAGCAGGCATCTGGACTAGCAAATATTTACCATAGGAGACCCTAGTTAGACTGGACGTTTGAATAAAAAACTTAGTTTCAAAACCAAAGGAAGCAATTTACAAAAACTTATTCCCATTCTTATCACCGTGTTTCTTTCATAAAAATTCATGATCCTCCAAAAACTCTTGCAAAATACCTAAAATTCGACACACTTGATCACTCTACTAACTTAATCATCCTATATTCTTATAGATGGACGTGAAGTACAGCAAGTTTTATCAGTTGGGGAATGGAGGAGACCTTATCTTTGAGCGGGATTTGGACTAGCTTTCGGAACTTCTGGAGCGTCCGCACCCCAAATTCTTCGGAGCTCAGTTCAATGATCAAGGAGGAGAAGATCTGTAGTGGCTAATTGTTGCAAGTCTCCGAGGAAAGATTGAACCTCCCACTGCCGAGGGAATTCAGTTCACCTTGCGAGAAAACAACTGGCTAGATGGACTTGCCAGGGCCATGCAGGAAGCTCTTGCTCGTCTGTGTGGGCAGAGTATCAACCAGATCAAAGGTACCCGCTTTGAGTTTTGTCCAAGGCGTGATGCTATGGGATAGCCACTGGAAGCCCCATACCACCACGAGCTGAAGACTCAGTTGGACCACCTTAGCTTCATGGTGTACGATCATCAGCAGGAATTGGACAATTGCCGTGACTACTCCAACCACAAGTCCGCCATCATCAAGACGAAGGATCATACCATCGCCATGCTAGCATAGGATCGCAAGTCTCACCGCCGTCAGCTCGACAAGAAGGAGCGCATCATTGCCCATCTTCGCCACCGTATCTCGGATTTGGAGGAGACCATCCACGAGAGAGACATGCAGTTGGAGGAAAGGGAGAATGCCAGAGAGGATCTTCGTGGAGACCCCTACTCCTATCTCAGTGATGATGATGATTTTCTGGAGGATCAGGCTATGGACTTCTTCACCGATGAGGATGATTTCGCCTTCATCGATGACGATGAGAATGATGAGGATGACGACTACACCGACTCCAAGGAGTAGTAGCACTTGAGCACTAGCGTATTGAGTTGTATTCGGTCCCACTGTATCGTAGTTTCCAGAATGGTTCTTAAAACCATCTGTTTACCTTTTTTGTGGTGTGTGTTATATCGTGTGCTATGAATGAATGAATGAAAAGCAAGTTGCTAGAAAATCTAAGTCAAACTTTAAAAACTTTTCAAAGTCCCTGAACCTTAGAAATTTCCCTCTTTTCTCATGATCCATCTCAATCTGCAGATGCCACGCGGAGGAAGTGGTTCATCCCCGGACCCGATGTTGCAGCTCCTGCAAATGTTGGTTTCTGACCATGAAGCTGAAAGAGCTGAACGTCAAGCCAACCTAGCCACCCTTCAGCAGATAGCTCAGCTGGCCCACAACAATCAAGGCCAAGGAAATCAGGACAACCATGGATCTAAGCTCAAGAATTTCCAGAACACCAACCCACCTGTTTTCACTAAGTCAGAAGAGCCCTTAGACGCTGATGATTGGCTGCAAACCATGGAGAACAACCTAGAAGTCGCCGGAGTGGAAGCTAACGAGAAGGTTCTATTTGCCACCCACTATCTAGCTGGAGATGCAAGAGCATGCTGGAACAGCGTTCGTGCAATGACTGGAGGACAGATGATGACCTGGGAGGAATTCAATGTCAAGTTTAGCAGAACCCATGTGCCACCGGGTTTGATCAAGAGAATGAGATATGAGTTCATAGAACTAAAGCAAGGACGGATGACCGTAGTGGAATACCGTGACAAATTCTTGTCATTAGCTAGGTATGCCCCGGATGAGATCGACACCGAAGCCAAGAAGAAAGAGAGATTCTTGAATGGTCTGCACGATGAGATGCAGACTGTGTTGGTCAATATCCCCTTTGTTGATATTGAAGCCCTTATCGACTCTGCCATCCAGATGGAAGGAAAGATCAAGCAAGCCAATGAGAACCGCAAGCGTCGCATGGCATCAGCCAGGAACCCATTAGACCCCAAAGTATCGCCCTAACCCATCTCCAGGATTTGCCCCGAGAACCAACAGACCCCCGATGAACCGTCCGACCTATCCCAACCGTGGAAACCCAAGGCCCGGAGGAAATCACAACAACCCTGGCAACTCTAACAATTTCAACCGTGCCCCACCCAAGTTCAACAACAACAATGCTACCGCCAACACCAACACTGCCCCGAGGACTAGAAGCAACGTTGTGCCTGTTGCAGCAAAGGACAAGTCGCAAGTGACTTGTTATGACTGTGGAAATAAGGGTCACTACTCCAATGAGTGCCCCAAGAAGAATGCCGCAGCCCCCAATGCAAATGCCCCAGCTCAGCAGCAGCGTCGTGTTCAGCCATGAAGAAGGTTTGCCCCAGGGAATTCACTCAACCGCAACGGCCGTCTTTTTCGCATGCATGCTGAAGAAGCCCAGCAAGCGCCAGACGTCATGCTGGGTATGTTTTCTGTTAATTCAGTACTCACTAGAGTGTTGTTTGATTCTGGTGCATCGCACTCATTTGTCACAGAAGAATTTGCATGCACTAGTAAGATTCAACCAACAAAACTGAAGCATGTTATGATTGTTCAAATCCCCGGTTCCACCACCAAAGCTAGGCAAATTTGCAAAGCCGTCCCTATCCGAATCCATGGCATAGATTTTTATGCTAATCGGATAGTACTCGGAACTAAAGGTTTGGAAGTAGTACTAGGAATGGATTGGATGTCCAAACATAAAGGATTAATTGACTGTGCTAAGAAAGCCATCACCATGACCAGTACAGCCGGAATATCAGTCGAGCATGTATCTGAAACCTTACCTCGTCAATTCAAGTGCAACAAGAGTATAGCCCAACCTACCATTGACCAAGTCCAGATAGTCTGTGAATACCTCGATGTATTTCCAGATGTTTTGCCCGGTATGCCCCCAGATCGGGATATCGAGTTTATCATTGAACTAATCCCCGGAACAGGACCCATAGCCCAGAGACCATATAGTATGAACCCGTCTGAACTAGCAGAACTGAAGAAGCAACTAGATGTCATGCTGGAAATTGGATTGATTCAACCAAGTGCGTCACCATGTAGATCACCTGTCTTATTTGTGGAGAAGAAGGATGGAGGTAACCGTTTGTGTACGGATTATCGGAAGTTGAATGATGTCACTATCAAGAACAAATACCCATTTCCCAAGATAGAAGATTTGTTTGATCAGTTGACCGGTGCCAAAGTGTTTTCTAAGATTGATCTTAGAACAGGCTATCATCAACTCAAGGTTCGTGCAGAGGATATTCCAAAGACTACCTTTACCACCAGATATGGATTATACGAGTATACTGTCATGTCTTTGTGATTAACCAATGCTCCCGCTTATTTCATGAATCTCATGAATAAGATTTTTATGGACTTCCTGGATAAGTTTGTCGTTGTTTTCATCGATGACATTCTAATTTATTCCAAATCAGAAGAAGAACATGAGCTACACCTAAGGACCATTCTTGGAACCCTTAGAGAGCATCAGTTGTATGCCAAGTTTAGCAAATGTGAATTCTGGTTATAGGAAGTAGGATTCCTCGGTCACATTGTATCATCGGGAGGAATTTCCGTTGACCATGCAAAAGTGAAAGATGTCGAAGATTGGCAAGCCCCAACCACTCAGACCCAAGTTCGTGCATTTCTCGGATTGGCGGGATATTACCGCAAGTTCGTAGAAGGATTCTCGAGTATCGCCAGACCCATGATCCAATTGCTGAAGAAGGACAAGAAGTTTGAATGGACAGATAAATGTGAAGCGAGTTTTCAAGAACTCAAGAGGAGATTGATTTAAGCCCCAATTTTAATCATGCCGGATATCACGAAGCCCTTTGACATGTATTGTGACGCATCCAAGATCGGTCTCGGATGTGTGCTAATGCAAGAAGGCAAAGTTATATCTTATTTATCTCGACAACTGAAACAACATGAGCAAAATTACCCAACCCATGACCTCGAACTCGCAGTCGTAGTTCTAGCCCTGAAGACATGGAGGCATTACCTGATGGGAAACCGTTGTGAGATTTATTCGGATCACAAGAGCCTGAAGTATATATTCACTCAGAAGGAGCTGGATATGAGACAGAGAAGATGGATTGAGCTAATCAAGGATTATGACCTGGACATTCACTCTCACCCCGGTAAACCCAACGTGGTAGCAGATGCCCTTAGCAGATTGCCGTGCCGCTTGAACTCCATGATTTTGAAGGAGCAACCAAGTTTGCACAAAGAGATGGAAGATTTCCGAATGGAATTAGTGAGTGAAGGATTTTTGGCTAGCATAGAACTTCAACCCACTTTGATCATCCAGATCAAAGAGGCGCAGAAAGGAAATGCTAGTATCGACGGAATCAAGCGTCGCATTGGTACAGGCAAAGTACCCGGATTCACCGAAGACGAAGAAGGAGTGCTGTGGTACAAAGGACGCCTTTGTGTACCATTAGATTCTAAGTTGAAAGAAGTTATTCTGAAGGAAGCTCATGATACCCTTTATTCTATCCACCTCGGAGGAACGAAGATGTATCAAGATTTGAAGGAACAATTTTGGTGGAATAAGATGAAGAGAGAAATCGGAAGCTATATCGCCAAGTGTGATATATGTCAGCGAGTCAAGGCGGGACATCAAAGACCCGCTGGATTGTTGCAACCATTGCAGATTACGGAATGGAAATGGGATTCTATTGGAATGGACTTTATCACCGGATTGCCTACTTCTAGTAGGGAAAATGATTCTATCTGGGTCATAGTGGACAGATTGTCCAAAGTCGCCCATTTCTTACCCGTCAAGACCACATATCAGAGTTCGAAGCTAGCGGAGTTATACATCACTAGAATCGTCAGTTTGCATGGAATCCCTAAGAACATCGTATCGGCTCGAGGAACTCAGTTTACCTCGAGGTTCTGGAAGAGAGTCCAAGAAGTTTTAGGAACCTGACTAGATTTCAGCACAGCTTATCACCCTCAGACCGATGGACAAACGGAGCGAGTAAATCAAAGACTCGAAGATATGATTAGAGCCTATGTGTTAGAATATGGATCTAAGTGGGAAGACTGTCTGCCGTTTGCAGAATTTTCATACAACAACAGTTATCAAGCCAGTTTGAAAATGGCCCCATTTTAATTCATGTATGGAAGGAAGTGTCGCACCCCTTTGAACTGGTCGGAAGTAGGAGAGAGTCAGATTTTCAGAGCCGATATCCTACGAGAAGTAGAAGAGAAGGTTCATAAGATCCGTGAGCACCTCAAGAAAGCCTAGTCAAGGAAAAAGAGTTACGCCGACAAGAGACGTCGAGACCTCGCCTTCAACATAGGATATTTTGTGTATCTGAAAGTGTCGCCATTGAAGGGAATGCAGCGTTTCCAGCTAAAAGGAAAGTTAGCCCCCAGATATATCGGCCCTTTCAAGATTCTGAACCGTCGAGGAGAAGTGTCGTATTAATTGGAACTACCCGAAGAG
The DNA here is from genome assembly GCA_023614405.1 of Avena insularis. NCBI lineage: Eukaryota > Viridiplantae > Streptophyta > Magnoliopsida > Poales > Poaceae > Avena > Avena insularis. The sequence goes on from CM042695.1 coordinate 288,016,365, forward strand.
ATGCCAGCCGTGCACAATGTGTTCCATATCTCATTACTTCGCAAGTGCCTCAAAGTTCCAGAGAAGACTGAAGTGTTCAAGAATATCGATCACCGGACCATAGATATCAACAATGACCTGACCTACCCCGAAGTACCCATCCGTATTTTGGAAGAAGCCTTCAGAACTACCAGAACCCGGAGCATCAAGTTTCTCAAGATTTAGTGGAGCAACCACACAGAAGAGGAAGCTACCTGGGAGCGCGAAGATCATATTAGGACGGAGTTTCCCGATCTCTTCAAATCCTAGGTAATCTCTTTCGTCCTTTTTCAAATCTCAGGACAAGATTTTGTTTAAGGGGGGAAGGTTTGTAACATCCCAAAAATATTAAACTTGGATCATCAAACTCTAATCATCAAATTTAGGGTTAACAAAAACTTTTCCAATTAAAAATATGAAAGCATTCATATGTGTATGTATTACAATTTGGATTCTTTTGAATTGCCATGGTTCTGTGTTTATTTGCTTGTAAAATGATTCTTAGGTGAAATAAACATCATCTAAACAATCCCCAAACTTTTCCCAAAGACAAACAAGCCAAAACAAACAAATTAAGTGAATGGTCACTTTGGCCAAATTAACTCCCATGCCTACTTTGGCTATCCCTAACTTTCAGAACATAACAGAAACATGTATGGATCTTTTCACCCCTTGATAGTACTCATAATAAGGTACCAAGGCCCACTTTGTGATCATCCAAAAACATTTAAATGCTTAGTTTAAATGACAGTTTAAAATTGAATCTATTTCATATGGGAAGATCCCACTATTTCAAAAACCACTCAAACAAGCTCAATTTTCAAAACCCAAGCATCCACATAACCCTCAACACATGCTTAGCACACCCACCAAAAATCTTTTCAAAATTCAAAACTTAAGTTCATGCAGCCATTTCATCAAACAGGTTGCAGATTCAAATCAACAAAACCAAAAACACTATGTTGAGCAGTGTTTTGGGCATAACTTGTTCCCTCTCTGGTTACAACTAGACTTAGTAGATCATCTAGCAACCTTAACTAATCTCTAGCACCACTGTAAGTTGGACATTGTCATCAATGGTGAGAAGGCCGAGAGCACCATTGCCACCCCATGGTCGACAGCAAGCTACGAGCAACACTAGCCTCGCCAACCTTGTCTGGGAGCTAGCCAGCACCCCACCGCCACTCCCTGTCCCAGCCTCGAGCAAACTAGACCACACGCCCAAGCCATGCCAAGCTTCTCTGCGAGCATGCCGAGAGCGCGCCCGTGCGCCACCCTCGACACATGCCCACAAACCGCGCGCCACATTCGTCGCGTGCACGCGTGATCACCACCACCCCAGCAACCCCGCAGACACGCCCGTTCGCCGCCGCGCGGACCACGCGCGTTGTGCGCCATCAAAACCTCCGTCGGACTCGCTCAGAACGCCGAAGCGTTCCGACCGATCAGCACCACCCCACGCCTCGCCACCACGCCGTTGAGCTTCGCCAGGGAGCACAGCACCGCGCCCTACCGTCGCCCACGCCGATAGCCCTCTGTGCCATCGACCACGACGAGCTCAGCCCGCGCCCATCGGTCCCCTCTCGCCACTATAAATAGAGGCCTCCCCCGCTCGAATTCTTCACACCATTCCACTCCCCTCTCACCCAGAACCACCCCACCTCACTCCTGGAGCAAGGCGAGCAGCGCATCGCCGGAATTTCACCGGAGCCCGCCGCTGCTGGAGAAGAAGGAAGCCATCAATTGGAGCCGCTGCAGAGGAGAATCGCCGTCGTCGACTTCGTCGTTTGCCCCCATCGCCGACCCTCGCCTGAGCCCCGATGAGCCTCCCACGACCCCCACCTGCCGCTTTAGGGTTCTGTCTCGCCGGCGCTGCCCGACATGGACAATGAGCCGTAGCCATTCGATTAGACTCAGATCATGCGGCCGAGATCGCCCCGTACCGCTTCGCGTGTTATGAGCCACTGACTGGTGGAACCCCCCTATCAGTTGCGCCCCGCGCTGCGTAGTGACACTGGGCCGGCCCAATAACCCTTCTCGCGCAGCCCACTCGTTTGAATTTAGCTTTTTCTATTTATATTCAAACTTAGTTCTGTACCCAGTTTCAAAAATCAACCCATCTCGATTCAGCGAACCAAATTGAATGAAACCAATTTTGTTAGAAAGGTATTGAATTGCTTAATCCAAGCCCGTTGGATTCAAATTAGTTGAATCTATAGATCAACCTTGGTAAAAATAACAAGTCAGAAGCTTTTTTGCATTCAAACATTTTTCAAATTTCAACCATAATAGCTTTTGAGTTGAGTCCAACTCTCAAAAATCACATTTGATCATACCTTTCAGAATATATACAAACATATGGGTTTACTTATAGAAATAATGTTCAAGTAATAAAAGAATGCCACATAGGCATTTCTAGCCACTTTAATTATTTAAAATAAAAAGGTTAAACCTTATTAAATTGTGACACCACTTTAAATCACATTCCCGTGCACTGAAATATATGGTGATGACATGTGTCAACATGATCCCATGTTTGGTTTGGAGAATATTAAATCTTAAGTAGTTTTTCAATGAGTAGAAATTACTTTTCAAAAAATAAATAAAAAAGACAAATGCTTTATTCTTGTGATATTAGTGATGATGCTAGATCATCTATAGAACCCCTTTGTGTGATGATTGAAAGTAGTTAAGTATTGTTTGGTGATTGTGTACCTCGTATTTATTCATAGACGCTAGTACCGACCAAGGATACGAGGAGGAAGGAGGATACTATGAAGAAGAAGCCGAGGAGAACTTCAACCATTGCTCTGCACAAGGCAAGCTTATACTGATACTGATGCAAGCCTTACTAATCAAGTTGACCTATGCAAGCTAGTACTTGCTTGTTACCATGCCAACTATATGCCTTAATCATATGTGGTCATCCCCACTTGATAACCCCATTCCTAGTTTTACTTGCAAGCTTTATACTTTATTTCTTTATCAAAGCTATTACTTAGAGTTTACTTGTGTAAATTGTAGATACTAGAAAGATAATTGAAGGTTGCATAAAGAGCATTAAATTTGGCCTAAGTTAGATAATCTTGATGTCATCCTAAGGCATGAGATTGAACCTAGTTAAATTACACTTGTTTACCACCCCTCATTAGTACTCAACCCCCCCCCACTTGTAGATGCTAGTGCTAAGCATAAAACTTGATCAACTTTAGATGGGAATAGTTGGTGGAAAATGGTTATGAAAACCTTAGAATGATGAGTCATTCTACCGAGATGTTTTGACATGTGTTTCCGAACACCAGATGATTTTGATGATGAAAATGTTAAGGCATGAGCCTTAGCCCTTTATAAAACTGATGGTTGTCTGGATGCGATACCATTCCAATTTTACCGTACATCCACAATACCCGAAATTTGGGTAGGGCTTGACTAGAAACTTATATACCTTAGTATGGGTTCCCTCACGGCCAAGGTCTGAGCTGAGGCTACCTTGTGAAGATTGTCAACCTGTGCAGTACCCAAGATGACAGTTGGTCATGGTTGGGAGGCCAATCTCATAGGAGAGGTGCCTATACTAGGGCGTGTAATTGAAAGGTTAGGATTGATTATCCGCATACTGAGTATGGTGAATTCAGGATTTGTTCCTGACGGATGTATCGAATGTTGTGGTGAAAGTGTACAATCTCTGCAGAGTGTCAAACTATTCGAATAGCCGCATCCGCGATTATGGACAGTTGGAGTGGCCATATTGTTCCCCCGTCAGATGTTTTCAAAATGACTTGTGAAATGAATTGAGATTTTGACTTGACCACAACAGAGTTGTGATATGAAATTCAAGTTCCCACTTAGGTGTTATAAAAGTTCAACTAGCTTTTCTTGCTTCTGAACTTAGTAGAGGTGAATCTGGCTTTTTGCAAAACAACCCTAGAGCTTAGTATCCTATTACAAAAACCCCCTTCACTTGTTAGTATTAGTTTGCGAGTACTTAAAGAGTACTCATGGCTTTGTCCCTGGCTATTTCCGTGGCCAGACTATGAAGAGGAGTACCAGGACGAAGGACCCTAGGAAGGTTACGACAACTAGGATCATCTCCCATCGTCAGCATTGCATGTGACCCCGAAGATGGAGCTTCGCCTACGCTACCTTTATTATTACGTATTTCCGCTGCTTGAGTTGTATTAAGAACTCGATCATGAGATCCTTATTTGTGTAAGACCTTATGTATGGTTTGTAATGGATGATGTACTGCGGTATCCAATTTTGTTATGTCTCGCAAAAATGGTAATCCTGGGATTGCGATGTATGGCATAACAAGCATCTGGGATTAAAAATCCAGGTGTTGACACTAGTCCTATAGTACGCATCTTTTGGGTCTTCTTCGTCATCGTCATCATCATCGTCATCGTCACCTGCCACTCCGGGGATCCTCAGCCCAGCCATGGCATATACCGGGGGCCACTCCGGCCTCAGATTCACAGCGGGCGGGGGAGGGGCCTTCTTGTGGCTCTGCCGCGGGTGGACTTATGGGCAACGCAGGCGAGGATGGTCTCCCCCGGTGATGTAGCGCATCACTCTGATGATAGTACGGTTCGCCCACCACAGACGGCGGCCGGCTTCATTGTGGTTCACCGAGGACGGGTCATCACCCTCATACCTGGCGAGCTCCCCTTCCTGTCTATTAGAGAAGAAGGCATTCCAGGTGTCGTAGTTGTCGGGATCCCACTGGGGATCCATCCGCTGCTCCGGCGTGAGCTCGTGGTAGAAGTGGTTCATGATGGCCGCCTAGCGTGCAGAACCTTGAGGGACAGGAACCCCTCTAGCGCTCAGCATCCAGCCGACGGGCGGCCGGTAGCCCGGCGGACAAGGGTAACTGGAGGTGCACAACTCCTCGATCTCCTCAAGGGTTAGAATGGCCCAGTAGGCATTGTCCATTGTTCTAAGAGGGGAAGGTGTGGATGTGTGGATAGCCATGCCGCGATCGCCCTATATATATAGGGAAAGGGCGGGAAAACTTAGCGGGAAGCTTTGGGAAATGGCAGGAAATATCTTTAGTCTCGGTTAGTGACTACAATCGGGACTAAAAGCTCTCGTAAAAAGGAAAGGGCGGGAAAACTTGGATGGAAGCGGTGGGAAATGGCGGGAAATATCTTTAGTCCCGGTTTGTGACTACAATCGGAATAAATGGATACAATATTAAGATTCTTTATATTTTTTGATAATAATAGACATATTATTTGTTTTATTTGGATTTTTACAATAAAAGATATGATTTTCCAAAGTTTTATATTTGATTTGAATTAAAAAAATAAAATTTACAAATGAAATTATTTATAAATGATGCAAACAGATATATGGATATTATATTAAGATTCTTTATATTTTTCTGATAATAATAGACATATTATTTGTTTTATTTGGATTTTTACAATAATAGATATGATTTTCGAAAGTTGTATATTTGATTTGAATTAAAAAAGAAAATTTACAAATGAAATAATTTATAAATGATGCAAACAGATATATGGATATTATATTAAGATTCGTTATATTTTTCTGATAATAATAGACATATTAATTGTTTTATTTGGATTTTTACAATAAAAGATATGATTTTCCAAAGTTTTATATTTGATTTGAATTAAAAAAGAAAATTTACAAATAAAATAATTTATAAATGATGCAAACATATATATGGATATTATATTAAGATTCTTTATATTTTTCTGATAATAATAGACATATTATTTGTTTTATTTGGATTTTTACAATAAATGATATGATTTTCCAAAGTTTTATATTTGATTTGAATTAAAAAAGGAAATTTACAAATGAAATAATTTATAAATGATGATAACAGATATATGGATATTATATTAAGATTCTTTATTTTTTATCATAATAATAGACATATTATTTGTTTTATTTGGATTTTTACAATAAAAAATATGATTTTCAAAAGTTTTATATTTGATTTGAATTAAAAAAGAAAATTTACAAATGAAATAATTTATAAATGATGCAAACAGATATATGGATATTATATTAAGATTCTTTATATTTTTATGATAATAATAGACATATTAATTGTTTTATTTGGATATTTACAATAAAAGATATGATTTTCCAAAGTTTTATATTTGATTTGAATTAAAAAAGGAAATTTACAAATGAAATAATGTATAGATGATGCAAACAGATATATGGATATTATATTAAGATCCTTTATTTTTTCTATTAATAATAGACATATTATTTGTTTTATTTGGATTTTTACAATAAAAGATATGATTTTCGAAAGTTTTATATTTGATTTGAATTTAAAAAAGAAAATTTACAAATGAAATAATTTATAGATGATGCAAAGAGATATATGGATATTATATTATTATTCTTTATATTTTTCTGATAATAATAGACATATTATTTGTTTTATTTGGATTTTGACAATAAAAGATATGATTTCCCAAAGTTTTATATTTGATTTGAATTAAAAAAAGAAAATTTACAAATGAAATAATTTATAAATGATGCAAACAGATATATGGATATTATATTAAGATTCTTTATATTTTCTGATAATAATAGACATATTATTTGTTTTATTTGGATTTTTACAATAAAAGATATGATTTTCGAAAGTTTTATATTTGATTTGAATTAAAAAAGAAAATTTACAAATGAAATAATTTATAAATGATGCAAACAGATATATAGATATTATATTAAGATTCTTTATATTTTTTTGATAATAATAGACATATTAATTGTTTTATTTGGATTTTTACAATAAAAGATATGATTTTCCAAAGTTTTATATTTGATTTGAATTAAAAAAGAAAATTTACAAAAAATACACTAGTCGCGGGTCGTGGCTGGACCCGGGAGTAGAGGGTGGTGCGCGCGCGAAAACAAAGTGGCCGAAAAAACACATTATTCCTGGTCCATGGCTTAATCCGCGACTAAAGGGGGGTCTTTAGTCGCGGGTTAAGCCATGGCCCGAGACTAGAGACACTCTAGTCCCGGGCGGTGGCTTAGCCCGGGACTAAAGGGTGCGTCTCTATATATTCTGCGCGCTAGGGCAGGTGCTGCCCACCACTTGGCATTCCTTGACGCGGCGAAGACGAAGCACACAGACGCATCGAAGATGACACAGGGGAGGTGCTGTCCGCCGCCGCCGTGCCGCTCCGCTCCGCCGATACCGTGACGTGACGTGCCGCCGCTCCGCCGATGCATTTTTCCGCCTCACCGCCTCGTCGGTAAGCTCGATCGAGAGGCCGCGCGGGTGGTTTTTTTATAGTTTTTTTCTATAGTTTTTTATAGTTAGGATTATTATAATTAGCATTATAATTAGGATTATTAGGATTATCATAATTAGGATTATTAGGGTTTTTTGTTATAGTTTTTTCTGTAGTTTTTTATAGTTTTTTATAGTTAGGATTATTATAATTAGAATTATTATGATTATTATAATTAGGATTATTAGGCTTTTTTGTTATAGTTTTTTTTATATTAGGGTTTTTTTGTTTTAGTTATTAGGATTATTGTTTTACCATAAGTAATATTAGGGTTATTAATTAGGGTTATTGTTTTTTTTTGTTTTAGTTATTAAGATTATTGTTTTACCGCAAATAATATTAGGGTTATTATTTTTTGTTTTAGTTATTAGGGTTATTGTTTTTTATAACCTATTTAACTCTCTTTTTGTTATAGATAATTAAGTCTTGGATCCATCCGAAGATTCTGGTCGCATCGGTGAAGGTTATCTTCAGGGCATGATAAGAGGTGAAATTCCTCTTAATATTACTACCGGCAAAGATATTTTGCTCGAGGAAGAGATATCCTCATATCTGAATCCATCCGGTGATGGACTAGAGGAAAACCTAATGTATCAAGGAAGACCGGATGGACGAAGGGCAAACAAATAGCAACAATAATGATGGCCCCTCGACAGGATCCGGCGAGGTACATATATATATAAAGCCTCGTGATACCTCTATTCATTAACCGATCTTGATATATATTAATCACGCTCTCTTCTTCTTTTAGCCCACTGGATCGAAGCAATCGACAGCTCGAATGAAACGAGGGCCGAACAAAAAGTTGGATGGTAATCAGAGGTTCACCATCGAAGAAATAGATGATGATGGTGAACCGATTGCTCCAGAGAAGCACCGGAGGATGTTTATAAATCAATGCGGGGTGCTTGTTAGGGACAACCTGCCGATCACCATCCAAGAATGGAATCAGTCAAAGAAACCCGGTGAAGAATCCAACATCTATGTCATCGATGATGCCGAAGATGACCTTTGGCAGAAACTCATAGTGTATTTCATACTACCTCCAGAGTATGAAGAATTTGAGGTAGATGGTATTACCCCAAGGCCTAGTGGGCTTGAAAATAGAGCGAAAGTCAAGGAGTGGGCTCTGAGCAAGATGGTTGAATTGTACCGGAACCATAAGAAAAGTTTATACGCGAAATATGTCGCGAAAAAGAAAACTCTAGACTTCAAAGGAGTAAACGAGAAGTTGAGAGAACAATGGACCGATTTTGTACAGTACAAGCAATCTGATAAAGCAAAGGCAAAGTCAGCAAAGAACGCGTTAAATGCTGCCCAAAAGAAATACCATCATAAAATGGGGACAGGTGGCTACAAGAGTGCCGTCCCTAAGTGGGAAACTATGGAGAAGAAAATGAGGGCTAGAGGCATCACTCCTGGTACAGATGGATGGCCCGAGAGGTCAAAGCACTGGTGGTACGGGCATTATTTCATGAAAAAATTCTAAAACCCTCCCAAGACCTTATTCAAGCAATGAACAATGCTCAATTGGGATTGTTCCATCCCGAGAGAGACAACGACGAGATGACATGCGCCCTAGGGAATCCTGAAAAGGGAGGACGAACACGAGGCAAAGGCGTCAGTGTCTCGTGGAAGAAAGGGTTTCCTCAGTAACATGCCAGTTACAGAAGCCATCAGAGAAAGAAGGACCGGGAGGCAGACTGGATCTCCAGGGTAGAGCAGGACCTAGCTGATCAGAAGAACCTCATGCATGAAATTAGCCAAAGGCTGCCGTCGTCAACTCACCCGCGGGCTGATGATCCTGCATTGGATCTTAGCCAGCGGAGAAGTAGCGTGGCTTCCACGGAGGTCCGGGCTGATGATCAAGCACTGCTAGATGATGCACCGGCTCCTCACTACCCCGTGGATGATGTCAGAGAGATGGCACAATGTGAGCTACATCATCCAATGAACAACCTGTCCTTCAAGGTGTCGATCGGCACTACTTTTCCTTGTCTACCTGGAGCACTCCACCATTCACTTCCGATTCCACCAGGCTATGCTCGTGTCACGGTGGATGACATAGTGGAGGATTTTGCGGACCTAGAGATTGAAATCGCTACACCTGAAGGCCTTACAAAACTAGGAGATGTCAAGCGCAACATCATTCTATGGAAGAAGAAGTACATCAAGTTTCCAGGCTCGGCGCCAAGGCCACCGACTCCGAGGAATCCAAGTCCACCCCGCATCAAATATCGTCAACCTCCAAGTCCACCCCAAACCGATTATCGCCAACCTCCAAGTCCACCCCGCCCCGCTGACGATTGCCGTAGCAGGAGTACATCAACTCGATCTCCGCCTCTACGCAATACTCGATCTCCGCCTCCATGCAATACTACTACCTCGTCGAAGAAACGGAAGTTCGACGCTCCCTCGTGCCCCACATCGAAGAAAGGTCAAACGGCGAAGATAGTCGACATCCCGCCAGCTCTTCCAAAAAGACCTTATGACAAGACCGATGAGGAAACTAACGCGCATGTGGCTGCCCAAGTTAAGGCGCATTTTGCACCCAAAAAGCCTGAGCCAAAGCCGGTATATGATGAAAAAACCAAAAAGTGGGCTAAGTCCTTTCTTGAGCAACCATCCCAGATATCGATGAATCTGGAGTCAGACTATGACCGGGAGATTATTAAGCAAGCACAGAAGAAAAAAATCACAAGTGCAAAAAGCGGGAAGCAAGTTGCCCATCTCGGAGCATAGAAGAATCAATCGGTCGCCCCGCTCAAAGTCATTTCAGACCTCGACAAAGCCTTTAGAGCTGAAATGGATATGGACATGAAAATAATGGACCCCAGAGCCCGTAATAATGCTGCACTAATGGGAATCACTGTATCGCGGTCCAAATCACTTGCTACTGAAGCAAAAATGTCTCTTGGTCAATATTTAGGCTTTGAAGATACGCTAATGGGTCAGATAGTTCAGAAGTATGTCCAAGGGGAGCCTCTAGTAAGTAATGAGGAGCTCGCGCGTCTATCCACACATATGCGAAATCTGCACGAATGGTACATGTCGCAAGCAAAAAAAAGCATCAAAAAGATTGGTTTCCGGTGGACGTTAGAAATGAGCATCACTTCAAACCATACTCGATACAGGTTCATATGACCGAGCTGTTTCAGTTATACAACCAGCGCGCCCTCGACAAATCTATCATTGGTTGCTACTGTCTATAAGTGATTTATTTCTATAATTAAGTTTGTAGCTCACCTCGTTCATTGCATTTAATATATTATCCTAACTATATATCCTTTTGTATGATATTATATTCTGTAGAATGAAGATACTTGAATGCAAAAGAGCTAGAAGATACGATGTTGGATTCATTGACCCATATATCGTTAATGAATATACGTTAAAGAATCACCCCAAGGACGTGAAGGAAGACCTGTGCAGGTTCTTAACCGAGAATAATTTTGTTAAGGAAATACTATTTCCTTACAACTTCAAGTGAGTGTTTATATCTTGTACACATTTTATTTTTTCTTACTCGATGAGCTATGCATGTATGCTTATGTAAACGTCCGCAGATTCCACTAGATCTTGCTAAACATTCAAGTTGACAACTCCCTAGTTGAATTCTACGACTCATTAAGTTGGGACCAAGAGCAGTGGAGCGACATGAAAGCAATGCTCCATAAGTAATTTCAATCATTATCGCATTATATCGGCCTCTTTCATTCATTTCCTGATATCAAGTAACTAATAACTTCTTTGTTCATTTTCTTTGCCGAGCAGGTGTTGGACACGGTTCAGAAAGAAAATACCAGGTCCATTCAAAGAGGAGCTAACTTATAAAATGGTAAAGAGTTTACAGCAGCCACCGGGAACTCATTTATGTGGATACTACGTCTGCGAGTACATCCGCGAGTTGACCACTGAGCGGAAAGTTGACTCACATTACATTTATGATTTGCGGGAGAAACTAGAGTCAGACCAGCACATAAGAGCAATTCAAGAGAAGCTGGCGGGATTTATGATAAAGGAAGTCCTTGATGTACATGGAGAGCATTATGCGGATGACGTGGAACTCGATTTGCCTTAGTGATGTCCATGTAGCTGATATGATATATATATATATTCATCAATGACCATGTAATTTCAAAATATTTCTTCCTTTTGATATATATATATCATCAATGTATGCTTGCAAGGGATCGATTAATTATATAGATGCATCAACGTGTACTGTGTATGTACTAGCGTAGAATATGTGTATTTAAATGTATGTTTGAAATTATAGTGAAACACAAAACGAGAAAGGAACGAAATGGTAAAAAAAAGAAAATACACAATCTCTGCTGTGGCAGAGAAACACACAATTCTCTGCCGCAGCAGGAAACCTTATAATCCCGGGTGGTGTTACGGTCCGAGACTAGAAGGTTTTCGCCCCCGCGGCGCTGAAACAGCCACCTGGCTGTTATCAGTCGCGGGCCGTAGCGATCCGGGACTAGAGGGGGGGCTCTAGTCCCGTTTTCGCAGAGACTACAGCCCTGTTTTCCACCAGTGATATATTTCACCGCCAACCACAAGAAGCTGCGTGGGTTAGATCCTTGGAAATCCATGTTAATCAATTCCTACAAGATATAAGAAAAGAAATTAGAGAATAATCAACAATGTCACAAAAAAATTTGAGCATGACTTTTACTATGGAATATCTTAAGTGCCAAAATTTGACGAAACCGAAATGTGTCAACATTTCATCAAAACATTGACACTCATGTATATTTCCTGAAAAAGGAAACACAAAGCGCGAAATAATTTACAAGAATAAATACACGATGTGGCATCGGCTATGATGGCCCGAACCACGTACAAGGCACATGCATATATATAATCATCAATTGCTAACGAAATGCATGTCGAAATTAATTCTCACCTTAGAGACAAAGAAGATCCGCTGAGACATTGATCGAGCAAGTTGTGAGAAGAAAAGTGAGGAAAGAAAGTTGATATGCTTAAACTTAATTAATGGAAGAAGAGATGGATAATTAATGCATGTGTGAGAGTGAGTTAGCTAGTGATGTGGAGATGAGAAAGTATGTGGGCTCTATTAGGCTAATTAATTAAATATAGCTAGCTTGAATATAGTGGAAGAGATGAGTGAGTGAGACAATGAGGGAACAAGAAGGAAATAAAGGAGCTACGTAGCGCGCTCAAGTTTTTGCCGAGTGCGTATCGAGCAATTGTTTGGAAAAAAAATGCCGCGGGAAAATGTGGAGGATAATTCAAGGGGAATCTCAAATCAGGATTGCAACATGTAGGATGGAAATAGAAGACGGATGTATCTCGACGGGACGTACATGCATGTAAGCAAAGTTTCTTACTTTAAGTAGCTCCACTGCAAGTGCAAAGAATGTTCGTGTATCGTTAGTTAAACATTCACTTTTTCCTTTTGGAATTTACAAGTAGGAGTATAACTTATTATTTGAACACGTATATTCTTACAATGGATATTTTGAAGCATCAAAGCAAGAAATGTGTACATCTATGTATGGATCATTAATTGTTCATCGACCTTTTTTGCAACCCACATAAATACTTCCCTTAATTAAAAAAATAAGCACATCACAATAATATCTTTAAGCATGATATATCTAGCAAAAATGAAGCATGTTGCTGACTAAAATTGGAGATTAATTAAACTCAATAAGTATCATTTGTAAGCAAATAAGTATAAGATTTATTTAGAAGATAGTATAGTTTACTCAACTGAACTAAAGATTTTGAATTCGTCAATGTACGAATATCACATCATAACTCATGTGCTTTAATACTAATATGGAAATTCGCAATGAATGATACTCCCTTCGGTCCAGTTTATTAGGAATGCACATAGTTTAAGAAAATCTTTGATCAATAAAATATATAACATATGTCCCAAAAAATATACCATTGAAAACTACTTTTAAAGATGAATCTGATAATATAATTTTTGTTACATAATATGTAAAATTTGTTGACCAAAAATAATGGTCAAAATTGTTTTTAAACTACATGTGCGTCTAATAAACCAGACCAGAGGGAGTAGTTAACCATAGTTTTTACTCCCTCTGGTCAACCACCTATAATTTATTAGGCATGCACATAGTTTAAGAAAATCTTTAACCATTAATTTTGACCAATAAAATATATAATATATGTCCTAAAAAATATATCATTGAAAACTATTTTTAAAGATAAACCTAATAATATAATTTTTGTTACATAATATGTAAAATTTATTTACCAAATTAATGGTCAAAGTTATTTTTAAACTACGTGTGCGTCTAATAAATCAGACCGGAGGGAGTAGTTAACCTTAGTTTTTACTCCCTCTGTCCTAAAATACCTTGCATTCTGGGTTTTGTCAAAGTCAAACTTTATAAAGTTTGGTAGAATATATAGAAAAACTATAAACATCTATAGCACCGAATGTATATATTATGAAAATATATTTTATGACGATTCTAATGATACTTATGTTGTATTATAGGTGTACATAAATTTTTCAATATGTTTGGTCAAACTTTACGAAATTTAACCTTAACTAAATCCAGAATGCAGGGTATTTGAAGACAGAAGGAGTAATAGCAATTATGGGATATTCTACGACAGCGGTCAATTGCTACAAGATTTCCCATCGCGAAAGACATCATGTAGCTACAAGACTTTGCATCAAGCTGCACACGGTCCAACAAAGTACAACGAAAAACTTACTCGGAACGAACAAACCGGTAAATAAACTCGCAGGCATAAGAAGAAAACAAAAGCAACAATGCATGAGACATCTGTTCCCCACAAAAGGGCGCCTTTATTAGATTCAAATGTTAGATACATGCAATAACATTAATCACTGCAAATTCAAGATAACTCCAGGTTCCATCATATCGGCTCCATGCAAGACACGACGAATCCCTCTCCGTCGTGTCTCCCACGACTCGCTACGGCGAGGAACAAGGTGTGCTAGGATCGTGAGTTTTGGGACACCCTTTGGGCTGCTTCGCCTCCAACTGAGATAGCTGATTAATGTTGACGGAGCCTCCAGGTCCGGGGGAGGATTCCCCGGCGGGCAACTCATCAACCTGCGCTGGCCACGCAGTCTCACTACAGGAAATAATCGCTATGCCGACGGCCGGCTGCCGTCGGCACAGCGCCAAATTGCCGTCGGCACAGGCTGTGCCGACGGTGGCCGTCGGCGTAGCTCCCTCGGCGTACGTACTCGTCGGCACAGCTCTGTGGCCGTCGGCACAGCCCCTCCCTCTCGGCACAACGTCTTCCAGCGGGCCCCGCGTGTTAGTCAACGGCCGTTTTGGTTAACGGTTCAGCCTGGAGCCGGCACAGGAATGGAGCTACGCCGACGGCCAGGCCGTCGACATAGCCTAAAATATTTTTTTAATTTTTTTTAATTATTTTTTATATTTTTTTATTTTTTTTAAATCTTTGAATTATTTGACTCCTTAATCTCCCGCTTTAATCATTTTAACACTATTTATAGTTAATAATTGATTAAATTGCAGTCTTAGTCAAAGTTCCCGTTCGGTCACCCATCCTAGCACTACTCCAGCTCTAGCACGTTTAACTTCCTCGTTCCTTCAGAATCTCTTTCCGCAAAGCAATTTACTCATTGTTGTCAATACTAGGATATCATTCATATTAACTCTTATATCATCATGTCATATGGTTGTACTTTTTGAAATTACAAGCAATTATGTAAGTAAACAACAATGAATAAGTAAAAATATTATTGAATTCAAATAAAAATATAATGATTTTATTTTTTTTGTATTTTTTATTTAATATGGAATAATTAATATCTTTAAATCTGTAAATCGGAATTCGGCAAATAATATGTCTAAATTGATTAGAAAAATGAGAGGAATCCAAATATGATATCAATATCAACTTATCACAAACTATGTCGTGATTCTTATCATACGGAAATGTTTGAGATCCCCCTGTTATAACATTATCCATGTAAGATGGTCTAGTATTTTTGAAAAATGTGACGGTAGCATTTTGAATTAGCCATTTGGTGGTTGCTTCACAAAACCGTCAGTTTTTTGCACTCGGAAAATGGAAAACGGCTTTTTGGTGCGACGAAAAGGAAAACTTCCTCCTAAAACATTGTTCGCCATCCCATGATGCATACTTATGCATAATATGGACACATTATCACAAACTATGCCTTCATTCTAGCCATAACATTGGTCATTTGACCCGAAAGCCAAGAAACCTCGAACGAGATAGGTCATTTTGTGAAGGTTTTTTGGAGACATAATCAATATACCAAGTTTGATATTTTTCCTTCTAACTATGTCACATAATATGACACCACGCGAAGGTTTCAAGTTGTTTGGATCGTTTTTGAATTTATGATGCCCGTTTTAAACCATCGTTATACTTTGTCGAAGGGCGGGCATGAAGATTCTTAGCTCGGGGCCGAGGCTCGCTAAACTTGAAGTGGATCTATGATGAAACAACATATTTTGAACCTAAAAATGATTTTTGTAAAAAATCATGATCATCCGATCATGTACCTGTAGTTCATATCTGACCCACATCCTACCGATTCGGCAGGAATTTGTCTTTTTCACCAGGGATAGACGGAAATGTTTGAGATCCCCCTGTTATGACATTATCCATGTAAGGTGGTCTAGTATTTTTGAAAAATGTGACGGTAGCATTTTGAATTAGCCATTTGGTGGTTGCTTCACAAAACCGCTTTTTTGCACTCGGAAAATGGAAAACGGCTTTTGGTGCGTATTTAAAAGGAAAACTTCCCCCTGAAACATTGTTCGTCATCCCATGATGCATACTTATGCATAATATAGACACATTATCACAAACTATGCCTTCATTCTAGCCATAACATTGGTCATTTGACCCAAAAGTCAAAAAACCTCGAACGAGATAGGTCATTTTGTGAAGGTTTTTTTGAGACATAATCAATATACCAAGTTTGATATTTTTCCTTCTAACTATGTCACATAATATGACACCACGCGAAGGTTTCATGTTGTTTGGATCGTTTTTGAATTTATAATGCCCGTTTTAAACTATATATAATGTTTTATGTTTCACTTATTTTTTTATAAATATGTAATATTTGAGTGTAGATACATAGGTCTTATTTTTCTGCAAATTTTGATATATTATTTGTATTTTTCTGAACTAGAATAATTTAGTTATGATTTTTCAAAAAATAGTGAGATAAAAGGAAAAAATCTGGAGGCCTACGCCGGCGGCTAAGCCGTCGGCACAGACAAAACAAAAAATTTCAAAGAGCTGTGCCGACAGCATGCGCTCTAACCTAAAAGCGAAGGTTCTGGACCCGTATAAAGGGGAATCTCCCCGTTCCGATGAAACCGGGTAGGATTGTGTCCCAACTTGTGAACCAACATGGTTTTACATCATCCTATGACCTAAACAAACACAAAACAAGAGAGAGCTACGCCGGGCTACCCCTGTCAGAGGAACGTTTAGGAGGGTAGACGATCCGAGTGTGCATAGATCAGGGTTTCGCCGGAGGAAGACCACGAGAACGACGGAATCAGATGAAAACTTGCATGTGTCCCTAGCATATGTGTGTGACTGTGGTGAAAGATTGGTATAGGTGCTTGCATATGTCCCCCCTCGCATGCATGCGCTCTAACCTAGAAGCGAAGGTTCTGGACCCGTATAAGGGGGAATCTCCCTGTTCCGGTGAAACCGGATAGGATTGTGCCCCAACTTGTGAACCAACATGGTTTTACATCATCCTATGACCTAAACAAACACAAAACAAGAGAGATCTATGTCGGGCTACCCCTGTCAGAGGAACGTCTAGGGGGTAGACGATCCGAGTGCATGATCGTGGTTTCACGAGGAAGACCACGAGAACGAAAGAATCAGATGAAAACTTGCATGTGTCCCTAGCATATGTGTGTGACTGTGGTGAAAGGTTGGTATAGGTGCTTGCATGTGTCCACCCTCGCATGCATGCGCTCTAACCTAGAAGCGCATGTTCTGGACCCGTATAAGGGGGAATCTCCCCGTTCCGGTAAAACCGGGTAGGATTGTGCCCCAACTTATGAATCAACATGGTTTTACATCATCCTATGACATAAAAAAACACAAAACAAGAGAGAGCTACGCCGGGCTACCCCTGTCAGAGGAACGTCTAGGGGGGTAGACGATCCGAGTGTGCACAGATCAGGGTTTCGCCGGAGGAAGACCACAAGAACGACAGGATCAGATGAAAACTTGCATGTGTTCCTAGCATATGTGTGTGACTGTGATGAAATGTTGGTATAGGTGCTTGCATGTGTTCCCCCTCGCATGCATGCGATCTATCCTAAAAGTGAAGGTTCTGGACCCGTATAAGGGGGAATCTCCCCGTTCCGGTGAAACCGGGTAGGATTGTGCCCCAACTTGTGAACCAACATGGTTTTACATCATCCGGTGAAAAGTTTCTTTATGCACTCTCCTTATTAAATGTAGTTGCTTGTTGGTATAATGTTTTTGGATCCCCTTTTGATATCCTTCAAAAAAAAACCTGGCTACGCCGACGGCTGCCCTTAGCGTATGCCTGGCCGTCGGCGTAGAGGAACCCTGGAAAAAAACCTTAGCTACGTCGACAGCTGCCCTTGGCGTACGCCTGGCCGTCAGCGTAGCCTTATCACATTAGTCGGCGTAGCCTTATCACGCCTGGTCATAGAAAAAAACTAATGGTTTAGCAATTCTTTCTTTGGCCACAACCAAAAACAAAACCATTGATTTTACATATGCTACATTCTAATCCTCTGACAACTCCAACTTTACAACCTCATTCTTGGAATCAATGGCGTTGAATTAACTCCGGGTGCATAGAAATTAGAAAACCTCAATGGCGACTCATAAAAAAAATTCTATTGCATACTAGTGACTTGGTTTAGTTACTTCGTTACACTATCATCAACATAACTGATTATATATTTGCATAAGTTTTCATATTTTTGTTAGCTTTTAACTGTGGTCTTACAAATAATTATCTTGGACTCTTTTTGATCGAGGTCATCTGGATCGATGCAATGATGGGACTTTTATTCAGTTCGCAACCTATCAGCCTTGGTTAGACGTCCATGGACAGAAACCTCGAATAGAAAAAATATATCCTGAGATGCTTGTCCTTCGACAAGCAAAAAACCACGGGTCTTCCATTGTTAGCGTCCACTTGGTCACTCTAGTATTCGGCATACGTTCTAGACATTTATGCGCTCACAGTCTAACAATAAGAAGAGAGTTTACTCTATCCCAAAAGTCCGGTCTGAAAGGAGGAAGAAATCTCTCTCATATAAGCTGGGTGTGGCCTCTCCCGTAGGCAAGATGGGACTAAACTTCGTGTAGCCTCACCGGTCAACAGCAGCCTAACATCCCATCTCGCTGAGAAGCCTCTCAGAAAGGCATGGCGATCGCTAGCTCTGATACCAGATGTTAGCGTCCACTTTGGCCAGCCCAGTACTCGGCCTACGTTCAGGACTTTTATGCGCTCACAGCCCAACAATAAAAAAAGACTCCACTTCATCCAAAAGCTCGGACTGAAAGGAGGAAGAAATCTCTCTCTTATAAGTTAGGTGTAGCCTCATTCCGTAAGCAAGGCGGGACTAAACTTCGTATAGCCTCACCGGTCAACAACAGCCTAACATCCATACGGTCGACTCTAGTAGATTTCATGTGCCCAAGTTATTTTCCATAACCGATCGAGTCTAGTTAAACGATTTGACCGCAACAGGTGGCCCGATGCTTCTAGCTCCACGGTTGAACCCGAGGCGCTCATGAGGTTTTGATTTTGTTGATGGGTTCTCTTCACTCTTCCATAACAGTTCACCGATGAAGTATCGGTTGGACAGTCTTTCATAACAATACATCTTGCGGTGGGTGGCTCATATGACTGTCCAAAGCGAGTTTTTTGTTCTATTTTTTAGTGAGTTGGCATTAGAGATCATCACGCGCACACAAGTACGTACTACACCCGGCCGTAGTAGACCTCTCACACACCAATGTATATCAGCTTACAAGACACGGTAACTACAAAAATATGGAGAACCAGTGCATGAAAGTAAATCAGGATACCCATATATATATATATATATATATATATATATATATATATATATATATATATATATATACTAGCCGAATGTCCGTGCGTTGCTACGGGTTATTGTTCCTGTCCTTTCCTACCTTATTGTCTCGAAGTTCCTCCTCGTGTGCAGTCAATTCTTTGTTTGGCTTGGCAGATCTTCTACTCTAGCATGACCCACTATGTATCACCCAAAACCAGTGTCTTAATTAGTCGAGTAATTCATTAAAGTTGTTTGCAATTTTTGCTTGCTACTACGGGCTACCTACATTGTGTTGAAGTCATGAGTTGGTTTGTTCTCTTCAAATCTATCAACTTTATGCGATGCATGCAAGATATACAATTGTTTCAATTGTATTATAAAACATGGTCAATAAAGATTATCAATTGATGGTTCCTATAAGACAAAACCAGATACAAAAGTATTATCACAAAATCACCAACAATTCCAGAAATCTGGAGCAACCGGACAGTCAACAAAACATCCATTCCTTGTTTCATTGAAGTAAATGAGTAAGAATCGGACAAACATAATAAATTAATGGATGTTAGTCCAACTTTGACACAAAACATGTATCCTTTCTCCACTGCAGTTCTAACACTCATAAGCCTACTTTTCTAGGTCTAACTTCCCCCGGCTCAACAATTCCCTAGATTCCGTCTTCCAACTGCATGCCTGGCGGCATCTCTTCATAGGAATGTGTCGCACAAACTACAATTGAGTGCCGTCAGGCGTATTAAACATAAGCTCTCACGTGCATTGAAAATGTGATTTTCCCCATCTTTTTCCTTTTAATTAAAGCCATCGGGAGGACAATACCGTTATACAGAGGACTGGAGAAGCAACAGACTAAAATTAAACTGGCCATTCATGTTCAACCCGGATCATATTGCTCCAGTCCACTTCCATTGCATAATAATACGAGAAGTATGAATGTTCAAGAATATTCCAAGTGCTGCAAGACTTGCAAATTGCTAAGAGTATTGAATGGTGAGGCTAGCACAGTTCAGAATGGCGAGGCTAGCCATTTAATTATAAGAGGTTAACATATGATTAGACCTCATAATCCTGGTGTGGTTATAGTGGTGTGTTCATCTCCCCACCAACGATTGGAGCAAGAATGTAAGTTGTATATACTACCTTTGTTCCACAATATAAGACGTTTTAAAAGGCTATTTTAGCCTAACAAACAATTTTATATTTACGAACAGAGGTAGAAATATTAATAAGTACTCCGTCCGTCCCAAAATATAAGACGCCTAAGGTTTAGTCAAAAGTCAATATTTTCTAAATTTGACCAAGATTATACACAAAAATATAAATATTTACAATAATCAATGTCAATAGATTTATCATAAAGTATATTTTTTGATTGTGTCCATTCCATAATATAAATGTACATACTTTTTCCTAAATATTTGGTCAAAAATAGTAAGATTTGACTTTTGACAAGTCTTTAAGCGCCTTATATTTTGTGACGGAGGGAGTACTTTGCACTCTTAATATAGCTATATCTAAGGTTGCAAGTCTGCAATCACAAGAGGTAAATTGCAATTCAAAATTCTGAATATAAATGTTTAATTTTTTTTATCGTAATATAAATGTTTAATTTGAGACAGTGAAAAAAAATACCAATAATGCAGTCTGAAATCCATGTTCACCAAGACTATAAAACAAAGAAATAGTTGCTGCTTCCGACAATGTCAAACTGTATAGAACAGTAATAGCACAACATGGTTGTATACACTACTCGTAGTGCATTTGTGAGTCCGTAGTGTGCTATCGTGTAGGATTGCTCCGAGTGTGAATTTGAAGTACAGAGCAAGTGTAAACTCTCCGAACAACATAGGCACAACTAATCATAGATCCTCCGATGAAATTACTCTCGAAATAGGCATTCTGTATCACCTAATAACGAAAAACTGGCTCGTTATCCGTAACTACTCACCACAATCATTGGGCAGTACCGCAGCAGAGCCTGAAAATTTGCTTTCTTCTCTCTAAAATCGACTTAGACAGAATCTCCTTGTCTCTTCCCGCGAGCTTGCTATACCAAATCTAGGCAGTAGCAGTCGACCTTGGGTAGGAGGAGGGGCGCGGTCTTCTGGCTCCAGCGGCTGAGGAAGTCCATGGCCACGCGCCGTTCCAGGCCTCTGCGACCCCGCTGCCTATCTTCTTCCTCAACGTCATGGTGCCTGCCTCCATCCTGCCCGCCGCCGCGTGATCTCCTTCGTCTCGCCCAGCCGCCAGTCGTCCTGGACTCAAGAGCTAGCCACATTCTCCGTGTTCACCCTCGACACTTCATGTAAGCTTCGCCATGCTCGCCGCAAGGTCGCCATGCTGCAGGTCGCGTCGTCAGCCGACGCCTCTATTCCGATTGTCTATGTGGCCTAGACCACGCATCCTTTTTGCCTCGCATTGCTATCCACCGGCCTCCCTCTACTTCGTCTCCCTGCAGCGCAAGATCGTCCATGCTTTGTGGTTACCTCTGCCCGCGGCGGATGGAACAGGAGGGGCGGGATAGATGGATTTTCAGGGGTCACGCGGGTGGAAGCCGCGGCGACCACGACCATGGGTGATGGGTGATAGGCACCTAGCGGAGGAACGTGAACGACAGCGCAGGCGGAGCGGCGAACGTGTGGGGCACAGTGGGCGGCGCTGGAAGACGAGGGAGGGGAGGGGAGGGGTCGAGGGGATAAGGCCTGGGGTGGTCCTTCGTCTCACTTGGCGGTGGCAGGCATTGTAAATAGACCGAACGCGCAGGGGCAAAATCGTCTATAGAAAAATCGGAATGAAAAACCTGTTGGACGTTATATATATATGTATATATGTATGTATCCTGAACAAATCATTGAACATGTCATATTGGGTGTACATACGTTTACCATACTACTACGGATGGTGGCACGACGGGTTGTTTGGGTCATATGTGTCACACGAGTGCCCCGCCTCTGTCAATTCCTGCAGGTAGAGGTGCTGGAGAAACGGTACGATGGGATCCTCCGGGGAGCCGGATGTGGCCTCGCCGGCCCAGTCGCCGCCTAGTCCCAGCCGGCGGGCCGAACCCGACGCGGCCAACAGCACCAGAACCGCTACCATCAGTGGCAAAGCAAACTTGCACGGCGCCGCCATATGCACGAAAAAGCTCTCTCCGTCGACGACACTACTAGCTAGCTAGTTCGTGTTTCCTACTTTGGTGAGACGTTGGTGTACGAACTCCTGTTCTGCCTGGATGTATTAAATATAGGAGGATTTGGGGAAAATTCCATCCTCATTCCCTGCGAGACTTGGCGAGTCGCGCACGGCACTGAACTGACAAGACGAGATGATTCGTACGCTTCGCGCGCACGCGGTAGCTCCCGAAGACTAGCTACGACGAGTGCTCCAAGAGATAAATAATTCTACGGTATTTTTTCTGCTCGTAAATTCCACGGTCTTTTCGTGTGAAAACTCCCGTCATCAGGGTCACAAATCGATCGACCCATTTGTCACTACACGAAACAAGCATTGGGCCAACCGCTAGGGCCCGTCGGCGTAGGCTACCCGATGGTGGCCGTCGGCGTACCAGGCCGTAGACGTATGCCACAACCCTGTCAGCATATAAATCCCTGTCGCCGTAGACCCTGGTCCGACGGCTATATGGAGCCGTCGGCGTACGTACCGTTGGCGTAGGCACCGCGGGGCTCACCTGGCGCAGCTAACAGCTGTTAGCTCTAGAAGCTATACGCCGACGGCTAGCTCGACGGCATAGCCGTCGGCCTAAACTACCACGTGCCATCCTGTGCAGCGTCGGTGAGGCACGATATGCCGACGGCTCTGACGGCTTCCTCGTCGGCCTAGTTAAAACCCGTGTCATATGGTCATGTCTATGCCGACGACAATGCCGTTGACGCCGGCCCTGCCAGTTTTTTATTTTTTTGGGTTTTTGTTTGTTTGTTCCCTGAACATTTTAAATTCCTGCAATCAATTCCCAGATTCTAGGCACAATATACAACAAATGCACATTTATGCTTTAGCATCGGGTTCCGAAAGATTTGCGTCGTTATTCTATACGGGTGGCGGGATACGCGAAGATTCGCGTGGTTATTTTACAATCATCAAGTTATTTATAAATTACATCTCCATTAAAATTATAGTGGAAAATAATTAATCAACTATCTGAATTTTTATACTTTGGAGGAAAAAAGGAAAAGTAAACTACCTAGGCCTGGCCGTCAGCGTATCTACGCGCCTAACGCCGTCGACCGCGCCCATCAGGTGGGCCGTTTGGCAGGGCCACGTGGCCTCCTACGCCGATGACACCGTTTACACCGACGGTCACCGTCAGCAGGGCTTACTTGTAGGGTTTCGTAGCATGGAAAAAAAAATTCTACCGCATACAAACAAACAAGCCAAGATCTATCTACTAGATTGTAGCAACGAGTCGATGGAATAACTCACCCTCGAAGATTCCAAAGTGTTTAACGAGAGCAGATTCTCGTGGATGATGTAGTCGTACTCTTGCCGATCTCAAGATCGCGTAGACGATCCTTCCGGCCTATGCTCCGCAGCGCTTCCCAATGGTCACACGCCTCGCACTCGACGAAGACCTTCCTCTCCCTTGTTCCAGCAGGCAACGGAGGTTGTAGCACTCTCCTCGCGATTCCGGCAGCACAACAGCGTGGTACAGGAAGTAGAGGGGAGATCTCGCAGGGCTTCGCCTTAAGCCGGAGCGAGTATGGTGGACTATGAGAGAGATCCTCGGCGATCTAGGGTATAGATGCACCAAGGAGGAGGGTCTAGGGCCCGCGGCTAGGGCTTGGAGCAGCCCAAGTCGGCGGCTAGGGGAGAAACCCTAGGTGGCGGCTATGGTGGGCGGCGGCTAGGGTTTAGGTTTAGAGGGGCGTGGTGTTGTGTCCTTGGAGGGGCAGCCCTGCCCCTCCTTATATAGGTGGAGGGGCGCGCCAAGGGGAGGGGAGACCCTCCCCAACTCGGTCTCCAAGTGGGCAAGGTGGAGGAGGAACTCCTCCCCAAGTAGGTTTCCTACTTCCCCTCCACCTCCCAAAATAGCCGTTTTGACTTTTCAAATTGGCGTTTGACTTTTCAAACTAGGATTTGATTAAACCCTTTATTTTGTTCAGCGATGAA
The DNA here is from genome assembly GCA_023614405.1 of Avena insularis. NCBI lineage: Eukaryota > Viridiplantae > Streptophyta > Magnoliopsida > Poales > Poaceae > Avena > Avena insularis. Next base: position 288,040,924 of record CM042695.1, read on the forward strand.
ACTTAGTACATGATGCAATCATTCCAACTTGATATGACACATTCATGTACCCTTCCCCTCCGGAGTGCCGTACATACCGGAACCTTTCTAGAACATTCCCGATGAAAACACTGGAACAATTCTCCAACCCCGAAACAGGACTTTCCTTATATGAATCTTATTCTCCGGACCATTTCGGATCTCCTCATGATATCCCGGATCCCATCCGAGACTCCGAACAATATTCGGTCTCTCACTCATCATTCCATAACTACTCAAACAATGTCGAATCCTTAAGTGTGTCTCCCTACGGTTCATGAATTATGCGGACATGATCGAGACACTTCTCCGAACAATAACCAATAGAGGAATCTGGAAATTCATATGGCTCCCACATATTTCTACGATTACTTTGCGATCGAATGAACCACTAACATACGATACCAATTTCCCTTTGTCTCACGATATTTTACTCATCCGAGGTTATGATCGTCGGTATCTCTGCATACCTAGTTCAACCTCGTTACGGATAAGTACTCTTTTCTTGTTCCCGTGATATGTGATCCCTTGTGAGCCAGTCACATGCTTGCAAGCTAATTTGATGACATTCCACCGAGAGGGCCCAGAGTATATCTATCCGTCATATGGATGGACAAATCCCACTCTTGATCCATGTGCCTCAACCCATACTTTCCGAACACTCAATGCCACCTTTATAGCCACCCGCCACGGTGGTGTTTGATGTCATCAAAGCATCCTTCCGGTGATGGTGATTAACATGATCTCATGGTCGAAGGAATTAGGTTACTATGTATCAGAAAGCTTATAGCAAATGAACTATATTAAATGACTTGATCTTTATGCTACGCTTAACTATAGGAGTATGTCCATCACATGATTCTCCTAATGATATGACCCTGTTGTTAATAACATCTCTATCTTCATGATCAGGAAACCATGATCATATATTAACCAACAAGCTAGTTTAACAAGAGGCTTTACTAGGGACTCTTTTATGTTTACAAATCACACAAGTATTAATGTTTACTGTTAATACAATTATAGCATGGTATGTAAACATTTATCATAAGTATGAAGATATGATAATAACCACTTTATTATTGCCTCTTGGGCATATATCCAACAGTCTCCCACTTGCACTAGAGTCAATAATCTAGTTTCAAACCTTTGTGTATTCAACACCTATGGCTTTCTGGTGTCGTATTATAAGGTTCCCCACCTTTAATAAGGTAGAGTCCCCTGTGTTTACAATGCTAGTCCCTGGATCAATAGCTAGCATCCACAGTTAAGATGTAATATCAAGAAACAAAGGTCATAATACAACTTTATAACCAGGAATAAAATAATTTATTACATCTTTCATAGCTCATTTGGCTATTACATTACATTGCAGCAGAATATCTATAAGCATGGGGTCCTTCATCTTCAAAGTGCCACAGTGCATATGTTGGTTGTAGACTTTGTAATCCTAATCAACACACTTCACTAAATCAATCAAACCTGCAACATAACAGGTTACAGCCACAAGGGTCAATACATTTGAATTGTATTGGCAAGTGATACTATGGTAGTATAGTGGATTCTATCATCTATATGCTTTTGGCTAAGTGGAGTTGAGGCTTGCATTGCTCAAAAATAGATTTTTCCTTATCATTTGAAAACACTAAGTTTTTGCTTGACAAAAATCACCCAAGGCATCTACCAATCAAAGATTGAAGATCCTTTAACCCTTGTTCAACCACAAGTTTTTAACTTAGAAATTTGGATGATGATATTCTTGATAGCTTCCATGTCTTGATGCTCAAATTGTCCTTTGCCAGGGACATGGCTAAGTACTTAGATTTTACACTCTGCAGAGGTGGTGCACTTTCCCCACAAGACTTGGTTTCACCAAGATAAGATCTTTCAGAAGACTTCCCTTAGACCAGAATGGACGCGTTCCAACCTATCATTCCCCTACCACCAACTGTCCATTTGTCTAAGTTCTTGCAACCTATATGATCCAGGCAGAGCCCATAATGCCAAGTGGTTGCACTTGAAGCTTCTCAACATTTGACATCTCAAATCTCTTTGTTCCTGGGTGGCCATCCACAAGTGAGATACACAAGGTTCACCAGTCCCCTGGCCTTGTGTAACCACTCAACACAAACCATTCCTTCCATTCCACCCAGGTGATTCATTCACTTAGTTGTTTTATTACACAAAACACAAGTCCTCAGACTTAGAAATTTTTCCATAGTATGAATATATATTCCACCCTTGTTTTCTATTAGTTAAGCTAAGCATGATAGTAATAGGAATCTTAACTTAGGAAATTCTACTAAGGTTTCATCTACTAGGATTTGCCATGGCATAGTTTACACTTAGCAAAATTCCATGCAAGTCCTACTTAGAAATATCACTAATGCATAGTGAAAAATAATAGGACAAAGTATGAAGCATCACTTGCCTTTTTGGTAGAGGGTATAAGTTCACTCCTTTATCTTTGTAATGTTCACACACTTCAAGTCACTACAATTCAATCAAGCAAACAATATTTCAATCTACCATTCAAGCAAACCATCACATAAAATAATAAACAAAACAATACATGCAAGCATGCAAAAGGGTTGTTTTATTTGTAAAAGTGGTTTCTAATGGGTCATAAACATTTGGATACACCTAATGGTCATTCTATAAAGTGGCAAAGTCATTTGCAAAAGATTTCACTTTATAAATCATTTTCTAAACCAAGTCATTATTTTATGTGGTTTGAAAATGTCTTTAGTAAAGTAGTAGTTCTATAGGGTTCACCAAATACATTTTCAAATCATAAAACTTGGTGTTTAGGGTCAGAGAGTTTATTTCCAAAACATTTCTCAAAGGTTTTCCTCCAAAACCATTTTTAATAAATAAACCATATTTTTATTTGACTAGAAATGGTTTTAAATCCAAGGTTCATTCTTTTCCTTCACCAAATATATTTTTGAAACCACAAAGTGTTTCCTAAGGTCAGTAGGTTCAAAACACACCATTTGCCAAAGATTTTATCCTCAAAATCATTTTAGAATAATTTTTATATCCTAAACAAGCATACATAAGTTTCTGCAAAAACAAACATTTTACCAGAAGCTTTTTACTAAACAAAGTGCATGGTTGGCTAGGGCTTGTTTTTCTGAATCCATTGCTATAAAATTTGCAAATTTGGACGTGTGGTTTGAAAGTTATAGATTTTACAAAATGGAACATCTAATAGAAAGTTTTCTGGCTTTTAAATCAAACAGAGGCCACGTGGCTAAATATTATTCGCTCGTACCGGTTCGCACGGATCAATCTTCCTGGACCGTCAGATCTAAGTGGCTACGCACGGTGCAGATCAAAAGATACCCTTTCGTTCACGTTCTATCGCATCGCTATGATTAAGATCCTACGGTTGCTATGCGTTCGACCACTAAGCAGCGGCGCTGGCGCGGCGGCGAGCGGCGGAGGCGCTCTGACTACGGCATCGTGGCGGTTACAGGAAGCGAGGGAGAGGAGGGTGTGGCTCACCAGGTTCGCAGTAGCGTGGGGAAGCTCAACGTGGTCTTCGGGTAGCAGGGGCGCACGGGGTCGATGAGAATCGCTCGTCGGAGTTGAGCCGTGCCTCGGGTGCGGTCAGGCGTCGATGGAGGCGAGTCTCTGGGACGCAAACGAGAAGAATAATGCATTAGGAAGGTGCGCACGAGTTCAAGGATCGCGAAAATACTCACCAGTGAGCAAGGGGTGCACGGGTTGGGCGTCAGTAGCTCGCCGGAGAGGTAGCTGGCGGCGGTGGCAGGCAGTGATTGTCCTTGCCGTCGCTCTGGGGTGAGCGCGGCCGAGCTGGCGCTACGGGGATGATCGCCAGGAGGTGGGGATCACGTGAGCATGGTCTAGGAGGCAAGGGGCAGCGAGGGGCTGCCGGAATCAGCCGGGAGAGTCGTCGGAGACAGAGGTGTTCGGAGAGGAATTAGGGCGGCCTGGGGGCGTGCTAAGGTGGGGCGACAAAGGGGAAAGATAGAGGAGGGGCAGATTCTTTAACGTGCGTGGTCAAGGGGTGGTTAATTGGCGTCGTTATCGCGTATTTAATTGAGCAAACGGCGACAGAAACGGCTCGCGGTGTAGGGCGTGGTCAGGGGCGGGTGAAGAAGATGATCTGACCGGTGGGGCTCGATCGCCGAGAGAGAGAGAGGAGAGGGTCGATTGTCATTCATCAAGGGTCGTTTAGGTGTGAGAGAAAACGCTTCGGGGGAGAGAGGGAAATGGGCTGCTGGGCTAGGTTAGCTGGGCTGGGTCTTTTCCTTTTTTTTTGATCTGTTTCATTTTTCTTTTTCTGTTTCCTTTATTCTGTTTTGATTTTTGTTTAAACAATTCAAACAACTTTTGAATTTCAAAACTCTGCCAAAATTTGTCAGGATTTAAATATTGATTAGTATTGTATTCTGATGTCAATTTTTGAATAAAACCTTATTTATTTTGGGGTCTTTTATTTATTCAAAATAGGCTTAGTTTTAAATCATATAAGATTTATTAATATTTCTAAACACCATTTGATTTTTCCAAAACCTTTCAAATCTTTCCAGTATGTTTTGTTTACTTAAAAAGGGTGTCAAATAATTCATCTTGAATTATTTGGAAAAGCTTTTAATAAGATTTATTAATCATTAAGATTGGGTATTTGTTTTAATTCCAATAGGATTTGGTTTAAGCCCATTTATTTTATTTTGGCAATTCTTTATCCAATATTTTTATTTGGATTGGGATTAATAATTCATTCCACTTGTTTAAATATCTGGCCAAGATTTGGTTTGATCTTTAATATTCTTTATTTAATATTTCTTTCTTCAACTTATAAAATCCATATCTTTTTATTTAGAGATCCAAACTTGGTGATTCCAATTTGTGAAAACTTATTTTTTATTTGCTTATCCTTTTAAATCTCTTTAGGATCATTTGGTATGGGTTTCTATATAGGTGCTTTATTAGCTTTGGAATTTTTTAAATTTCCTTATCTTACTTTATTCATAGGATTTTATCCATGGTTCCAAATTAAGTGAAACCAATTTCTATGGTCTTATAATATTTCTATTTGTCTTTCTTGATCATTTGTGAATGTTTGTTGACCAACTTTTATATGTATCAAATCCATGGATTTGGAGATAACTTGGAAATGATTTTATTCCATTAGGGTTTAGGGTTTGGATTTATTTTCCAAGTGTTTAAATTTCCAGATACATTCATTGAGGAATGCATTTCTCTTGATTTGGTTTTTGTTGAATTCAAACTTTTAATTAAAGTTTGTTCAAGATGGGGTTTCAAGTTTCCATTTAGAAACAAAAGTTTCTTTTCACCCTGATTTTCAACAAAAAATTATTTTGTTTATTTTATTTTTCACATTACAAGATTTGGAAAATCTTGGGATGTGACACATATGTACACGATTGCTAGTGGTGAACTGATCTCTGGATCTGACACTTCCAGGTCCGTGTGTAATTGCATGTCTTTGCGTCTCTACACATCACTCATTCTCTAATGAGATAGCTTCGTACAAATTTGGTCCTTAGGTGTGATCTTTAGTTCTTTGGGGTTAAAACATGTTGATAATATTGTCGTACAATATATCTTCATAGTACTATCCCACTGTGAACTACACCTAGTTTGATAACAAACTACTTGACACAATTGCCCTCTTTTGCTGCTATGTTAGCAGTCATATACTTAGCCTTTTGTTGTAGTATCTGTCACAATGTCTTAACTTTGGAATTCATCCAAATTCATTATGGAACTTACTTTCCATCATATTGTGCCATCGTTAGTTTAAATTGAGATAAACTTAATTTGTACTTTGTGACAAAACTAGTATCAATGTAATTCATTTACAATGAACTAACCATCTATTTGTCATTTCTACAAAATAATATATTCTTAGTTCTTTTACAAGATCATAAGAATATCTTTACTATCGTCCAATGACTATCTTATGAATCATTCTGATATATGCTCATAACATTTAGAGCATAGGACATATCTGGATTTGTACATATCACAGTATGATTGATATAAATACTCTTTGTGATTTCATACATAAAGTATCAATCTATACTTTAATATTTGTTTCACTTACCAAGTGTCAATACACTTGAATATATCATCAATATTGAACTCATTCAATCCTTTCTGTGTGACAAGAACCTTTCTTGTAGTTTCTATATTGAACTCATTCAATACATTATCTATGTACTTTCGGCACAACCATTTTAGCGTCTATTGATGCCAAATATTTGGGTTTTGCCTAAGTCTTTCATCGGGATGAAATTCTTAATATGTGTTAATAAAAGATACATCATTTCCAATCAACAATATGTCTTCCACATAATGTATTAGAAACATGTCTTAGCGCTCCCACTTAATTTCTTGCAAATGCAAGCATCTTCATCGTCTCTGATGAAATTAAACTCTTTTAACAGTTTCATCATAGTGAAGATTCCAACTCCGCGATGCTCACTTCAACCATTGAAGTTTGCATATGCTTTTAGCATCCTTTGAATTAACAAAACCCTATGGACCGTGTTATGCACATGTCCTAGGTAACAATTCTATTAGAAGAACTTGTTTTGTTTATTCAATTACCACATAACAAAATTAGTGGTTGCTACATTAATCCGTCTAGACAAAATATCGCTATGAAAGATCAAATCTTGTCATAGTTAACCTTTGAACATTGTTGTGAACTCTTTCCCAACATGTCGACTATTTCATAGATGTGCAACATCCATGTCTATTTCTTTATAGATCCAAACACAACTGTAAGGTCTTACACCTTTCTCAAGGGTCCTTCAAGTTCAAAAACTTGATTTCTCGTGTATGGAGCTATCACGGATTTTATGGCTTCAAGCCATTTTACGGAGTCAGGGCCCATCATTGCTTCTTTGCATGTAGTATGTTATTATTCTCAAATAATGATTCAACCCTCAAATCTTGGTATTTGATTGCTTACTCGACCTACTTGGTTCAATAGAAACTTTGACCTACGTAACCACAACCTTTGAGGCACGTGAGCCATGAGCATTGTTGCTGCCTCTGGAACACTTTTCGGCACTGCGCAACTTTGCACATATAGCTAAGGTTCTTTTAACCTTATCAAAGTTCTATTGTCCTCCCACTTATCTTTTCACGAAAAATTCCTTCTTAAAGAAACTTGTCGTTCTAAGTGACAAACACTTTTGTCTCTGATGTTATGGAGGATTATTTAACAGTTATTCGAAATAACATACAAATACAGGTTCATCTGACTTTGGTTGCAAACATCTTTCTTATGCATAGCATACCAATGTTTAAGAAAGGACAACTTGGGTTTTATCCCAAACCATAACTTTATATGGTGTCATTTCAACGGATTATGATGGAGCTCTTTTCAGTGGAAAAACGGTAGTCTCTAAAGCTTTTAATATTTAAAATATAATGGCAGTTTTATGAATTACACCTTCGATCTTACCATGTCAAACAAGGTTTAATTACATATCTCGAACGCTCCATACTCTTATGGTGTTTCGGGACATGCAAATCCACGGAACGATTCCTTAAATCTTAGGTATTATGCTAAACTTGTAACTCAAATATCTTTCTTTATGATCTTATCATAAACTATTTATATTCTTGTTACAATGATCTTGCACTTCATCTTGAAAGTCTTTGAACTTTTCAAATGTTTCAGACTTTATCCTTATTAAGTAAATATTCATATATTCACTCAAATTTTCGGAGAAAACATATGAAGTTGAAATCCATCGCTCTTGACTACACATAATGGACTTCGTACAACAATATGTACAAGTTCCAATAAGCTAGTCATTCATTCCCTTTTGGCCTATTAACGAAGTTTTAATTATCTTTAGGAAAGTTTCACAAGCGTCATTTGATCAAAAATCAAAAGACTCCAAAATTCCATCCACATGGAGTTTCTTCATGTTTTCTTTCCAATATAATTTAAACAGCGATGTCACTTCCGAAGTGATCTTTCAATCAATTTGTCTTTCAACATTTTTAGCACTAGTTTTATGGATGTGATTTCTCCAACGAGATTTGTGAATCATCCATCTTTTATGGATTACGGCAATTATTTGAACAACCCTTTTGTTCTCATAATACTTGATAAAACAAATCTTGAAGGCAAGCTTTGATGTTTAACAAGCAACACAATAACCCTTTATTTGTTCTCAATGAACATCATCACATATTCTTTTGCTAGTTACTTAGGCCATTGTAGTTCATGAATTCTATTTTTTCGTATGACGATTCATACCAACAAATTCAATATCAAATACTTAAGAACCACTTTGTTTAATAAGCAAACAATATAGCCATAACACGTATATCCTTTATAAACCTAAACTGAACAATTCTAGTCTTTTCTTTTCTGCCATATATTTATGAGATTCTCTTTCAGTATTTCTTTTTCTGTTTAAAAGAATCTATCAACATCAACAATGGAGCCATACACATGACACATAGTCCAAAGCGTGTATAGTTAAATACCAATGTCTTTGGACTTGCACTTTGAAGTAGATCACCATTATCAAATGTTTGGTGTTCTTTCAAATTCCTTTCTTTAGTAATCTCTTGGTGTAGTAAACATTTTACCTACATCAAATATTCACCCTTATCATGGAATTATCCATGATCAAGCTAATTTTAGCTTATAATGGTGAATTGCGAGTATAATGTTGCTCTCCAAAACCTTTTGGAGGATTAGGACAACTAGTGTCTCCAACCTTTTGCAAATTCTCATCAAATATGAGAACATGACTTTTGCCATATTATACTCTATCATGTTGTAACCAAAACTTCGTTTCAGATATCACAATATCTTCCACACATCATGGTTTCTGAAACAACTCTTTCAGATCCTAGATAACCTTGATATTAAGACAATCCTTTGAATATCAAGAATCATGGAGACAAACATGATACTCATACACTAACACTTGGAATTGTCACTCTTGATTTAATACCAATTATTAAACTTCATGGAGTAACCGGAACTTACTGAAAGTTTGCAATGGGACTTTTAAACTTTAGATTAACACTTCAAAACAATACGATACCAGTTCGTAAAGTAACTAACCAGAATTCTATAGTTCTATCATCTCAATTATAACTAAGCGCAAGGTGGTAAACGGATGCCAATGACTACAACAACTATGCAAATTCACTTTGATTTAATTTATGATAAATAGTGTTCAAATTTTAATCATATTGCTGTTGAACTCCCACTCAAAATAATATCCCTCACATTGTTTTAGTGATGGCGAACAATCAACATGTTCATCATATCTACTATATGACTCATGCTTTACCTTTCGGTGATCCGTGTTCCGAGACCATGTCTGTACATGCTAGGCTCGTCAAGATCAAACCTTAGCTTCCGCATGAGCAAATCTGGCTTGCTCACGTTGTATACACTCGCAGAATCTAACACACCCGATCATCACGTGGTGCTTCGAAACAACGAGCTTTAGCAATGGTGCTTACTAAGGATGAACACTTTAAAACTTGAAATTGTGTGCTTGATGGATCATCTTATAATGCTACCGTCGTAAACTAAGCAATATAAGATGCATAAAAGGATTAACATCACATGCAATTCATAATATGTGATATGATATGGCCTTTCTTCTTTGTGCTTCCGATCTCCATCTTCAAGCACGAACATGATATCCATCATTACCGGCATTGCATCAAGGTCAATGACGCTGCTTCATGGTTGTCGTCCACCGGCTTCAACTATTACAACTACTTTGAATAGACACGCGGGTCTTAACAGAATTTAAAGACAACCATATGGCTCTTGCCGGTTGCCAACTTACAATAAGGAACATTGCATACATCAAATATAATCACAATCATGGCCATATCACATCACAGCACACCCCTACAAAACAAAGTTAGACGCCTCTATTTTCTTTGCATGTTTTACGTGGTTTGGGGCTTTCAACAAGTGTCGTTCTAACTTACGAACAAGAACCACAACATTGATACTAGTATTATCAATCACCCGTTGTAAATTGAATCTTAACTATGTTGGGAGAAACAGGCACCCGCAAAGCCACTTATGCAATACAAGTTGCATGTCAAGCGTGGAGCAAGTCTCATGAACGATGTCATGTAAGGTTAGCCCGGGCCGATTCATCCCACCATCCCACAAGATGCAAAGTACACAAGAAGCAATCAACAACAAAAGCATCAACGCCCACAATGACCATTGTGTTCTACTCGTGCAGCAGATCTACATATAGACCTGGCTCTGATACCACTGTAGGGTTTCGTAGCATGGAAAACAAAAAATTTCTACCGCATACAAACAAACAAGCCAAGATCTATTTACTAGATTATAGCAAAGAGTCGATGGAATAACTCACCCTCGAAGATTCCAAAGTGTTTAACGAGAGCAGATTCTCGTGGGTGATGTAGTCGTACTCTTGCCGATCTCAAGATCACGTAGACGATCCTTCCGACGCTGCGTTCCGGCAGCGCTTCCGCAGTCGATCACACGTTCGGTACTCGATGAAGACCTTCCTCTCCCTTGTTCCAGCAGGCAGCGGAGGTTGTAGCACTCTCCTCGCGATTCCGGCAGCACAACGGCGTGGTACCGGAAGTAGAGGGGAGATCTCGCAGGGCTTTGCCTTAAGCCGGGGCGAGTATGGTGGACTATAAGAGAGATCCTCGGCAATCTAGGGTTTAGATGCACCAAGGAGGAGGGTCTAGGGCCGGCGGCTAGGGCTTGGAGCAGCCCAAGTCGGTGGCTAGGGGAGAAACCCTAGGCGGCGGCTATGGTGGGCGGCGGCTAGGGTTTAGGTTTAGAGGGCGTGGTGTTGTGTCCTTGGAGGGGCGCGCCAAGGGGAGGGGAGTCCCTCCCCAACTCGGTCTCCAAGTGGGCCGGCGGTGGAGGGAGGGAACTCCTCCCCAAGTAGGTTTCCTACTTCCCCTCCACCTCCCAAAATAGCCGTTTTGACTTTTCAAATTGGCGTTTGACTTTTCAAACTAGGATTTGATTAAACCCTTTATTTTGTTCAGCGATGACACTTAGTACATGATGCAATCATTCCAACTTGATATGACACATTCATGTACCCTTTCCCTCCGGAGTGCCGGACATTCCGGAACCTTTCTAGAACATTCCCGATGAAAACACCGGAACCATTCTCCAACCCCGAAACAGGACTTTCCTTATATGAATCTTATTCTCCGGACCATTCCGGATCTCCTCGTGATATCCCAGATCCCATCCGAGACTCCGAACAATATTCGGTCTGTCACTCATCATTCCATAACTACTCAAACAACGTCGAATCCTTAAGTGTGTCTCCCTACGGTTCGTGAATTATGCGGACATGATCGAGACACTTGTCCGAACAATAACCAATAGAGGAATCTGGAAATTCATATGGCTCCCACATATTTATACGATTACTTTGTGATCGAATGAACCACTAACATACGATACCAATTTCCCTTTGTCTCACGATAGTTTACTCATCCGAGGTTATGATCGTCGGTATCTCTGCATACCTAGTTCAACCTCGTTACCGATAAGTACTCTTTTCTCGTTCCCGTGATATGTGATCCCTTGTGAGCCAGTCACATGCTTGCAAGCTAATTGGATGACATTCCACCGAGAGGGCCCAGAGTATATCTATTCGTCATATGGATGGACAAATCCCACTCTTGATCCATGTGCCTCAACCCATACTTTCCGAACACTCAATGCCACCTTTATAGCCACCTAGTTACCGTGTGGTGTTTGATGTCATCAAAGCATCCTTCCGGTGATGGTGATTAACATGATCTCATGGTCGAAGGAATTAGGTTACTATGTATCAGAAAGCTTATAGCAAATGAACTATATTAAATGACTTGATCTTTATGCTACGCTTAACTATAGGAGTATGTCCATCACATTATTCTCCTAATGATATGACCCTGTTGTTAATAACATCTCTATCTTCATGATCAGGAAACCATGATCATATATTAACCAACAAGCTAGTTTAACAAGAGGCTTTACTAGGGACTCTTTTATGTTTACAAATCACACAAGTATTAATGTTTACTGTTAATACAATTATAGCATGGTATGTAAACATTTATCATAAGTATGAAGATATGATAATAACCACTTTATTATTGTCTCTTGGGCATATCTCCAACAGTACTCTATGCCGACGGTTGTTCTACGCCAACGGTGGCCGTCGGGGGTTTTGGCCCTATGCCGACGGAATTTATACACCGACGGCCAACTGGCCGAGCTGATGAGCCCGCGCAGATGCGCCGACGGGCCAGACCTTTCACCGTCGGTGTACAGGAAGGCCGTCGACGTTTCTTGTTATTCCTGAAGTGTGTCGGCAATGAGACGTTGAACGTTGGGTGCCCTCGATCGGCTGTGGGCTGCGAGCAAGGTTTACCTCCATGTCACGCAGTGACGCAGGTCACACTCAACACTTTGTGCTCTCTACACTGCCATCCAATTTATGGAATATCTACTTGTAACGGTTAATTAATCTTAGTGCAATATATACATCACTCAAACCAGCTTAATTTTTGCAAACCATATATCTCTAAAATGTTGTTGTGCCATTCGTTCTAGATGTGGTTATATCATGTAGAGTGCATGAGAGTAGTACTAGCATGTGGATCCCCGTAGTTACCGGAGTCAGCAGTCCAATGGAATGGACGGACGTCATTAAATATCGGTTTACGTCTCTATTTGGCATAGCTACCACGTCAGAGTATTCAGTTCAAGTCAAAGTCTATAGTTCAGTGAGACTTCCAGTTGTTGTGCTCTACAGTTCAGTCAGACATTCGGAGTGACAAATACTCGTTAGAGAGAGGGAGAGAGAAGGGAGGAGAGAGTTTTCGAGAGACTTTTATTCTGTCCGTCGCCACAGGACAAGTAGTATTCAAAAGGGCTGGTTATTTTCCATGAGAGGCTCCGTACAGTGCTGTGTGGACTGTGCCAGACGATTTTTTTCACACAAAGGCGGCACAGAGGCTCCCGAACCCCTCCTGGCCCCCGTGCGGCAGCGCCCGTGCCGCATCGGGGTGAAGCCACCGATCGCCAAGAGCTACTCTGCCCCACTCCTCCCCCACCCGCCGCCGTCGACTCCGTCGCCAGGCAAAGCCTAGGCAGCGCGGCAGCGGCAGACGTTCCTCGCGTCCGAGACTTGGGACGGCGGCGGCGGCGCCCTCACGCCCTCATCAAGGACGGTGGCGGACAACAGCAGCCAGTGGCCTAGATGGTCGGCGGCTGGAGTTTGTCGGCAGGGGCGGCGCTGATGCGTCCTCTCAGCCTCATCCTCGATTAGATGGTGAAGGCAGGAGCGGGAGATGGCCACAAGCCCTATCTCGACCGTCTACTGCTGGATCTTTCGTCACCGGCGATTCGTGGTGGCTTCCGGGTTCGTCTGGTAAAAGGATACAAATGTCGCCTAGAGGGGGGAGGGTGAATAGGCGATTAAAACTTTTCCTAGAGTGGCACAACAAAGGCGGAATAAAACTAGTGTTTACTTTGTTAAGCACAACCTAGAACAACTAAGGTTCACCTATGTGCACCAACAACTTATGCTAAGCAATACAAGCAACAAAGTGATAGCAAGCTATATATTACTTCAAGCACGAAGGCTATCACAATATAAAGTGCATAAGTAAAGAGCTCGGGTATAGAGATAATCGAGGCACGCGGGGACAACGATATTTACCGAGTTCCTCCCAACATGGAGTACATCTCGTTTGGAGAGGGGGTGGTATCAAACCACCAATGCCACAAAAGGCATCCCTTATTCTCCGGTGAATCTCACCCCAACGGGATCGATCCACACTTCCACTATCGGTGCACTTGTCGGTGGCAACCGGAACCTCTCACAAGGTTGGCGCACTTCTCCACAACTTAATTGGAGGCTCCCAACAAATGCCACAAAAGGCCACAATGCCACCAAGGCCACAAAACCGTCTAGGGTTCCAAGAACCCAAGAGAGACAAGCTCCAATGAGTAATTCAAACCAAATCCTCCGAGGAGAACACAAACCGATGCACCGAATGCAAATGGCAAGAACACCACAAAGATGTTAAAATCATTCTCTACCAAATTCCACCAAAGCTACAAAATCTTATGGGGGAATAAGAGAGGAATAAAAATGGAGGAAATCCACAAAAGACTCCAAGATCTAGATCCCAATATGTTCCCCTCACTTAGAGGAGAGATTGATTGGTGGGATTATAGATCTAGATCTCCTCTTTCAAATCCCTCAAGAATATGCAAGAATCATCGGAGGGATTGAGAGAAAGCAAGCTCAAGAAGGTTAACAATGGAGGGGAAAACTTGCAAGAATGGTTGGGAAACCATTGGGGAAGAAGGCCCCTTAAATAGGTCCCCCGAAAATCCAACCGTTGAAGCCCAAAAATGTGAATCCCGGTACTACCGGACATTCCGGGTACTACCGGACATTCCCTGGGGATCCCAGGTCGCCAAATGCACCTTATTCAGTACCAACCGGTACTAAGGGGCGGTACTACCGGACCCTGGTCCGGTACTACCGGTCATCCCTGAACGAAAACGGCCATAACTTTTGCACCCGGACTCCGATTTTGATGATCTTGGGCTCATTTCGAAGAGGACAACAAGATCTAAAAGATGATGCAAATAAACATCATAGTCCAGCAAGGGAGGATAGAAACAAATGACGAAAGGTTTAACCTCTCGCAAAAAGACGAACCGATAAAACCTCCCACATCGAAAACATAATAGAAAATGCATATGAAATCCGTTTTCGATGAACTAGAGCTTGTCATGGAGATTAACAAAAGCTCTAAATCCTCACGAGTAAGAACTAAATAATGGAAGGTTTTACCTATCTCTAAAATACAAACCGGTAAAACCTCCAAGATCAAAACGCAATAAGATATAAAAGGGAAATCCGTTTTTGATGACCTAGAGCTTGTTATGGAGATTACCACAAGCTCTATATCCTCACATGGATAAGACCAAATAACAACCAAATTTGATGATGCAAGTATGCAAAGGTTTGAGCTCTCTCCGAACGATGTGATCGAGTTACTCATTCGAGAGCCCCTCTTGATAGTACGACTATCTATCCTAAACCCGGTCTCCCACTAACAACATGAGACCGGCAAAAGGGAAAACCTATCAAGATTATACCTTTGCCTTGAGCATTCTACTTGAGTTAGATGTAGACGATGTTTCCCTTCTCAAGATTGAACTACTTTCTTGATTCTTCATCATCGATCCATGATCACCGAGGATGGCAAGCATCAAACATGAGATCTTCTATAGATGCCGCATTTTGAGCTTGCACAAGACATCTTCTCATTTCATCGACCTTGAAGCCAACACATGCTCCAAGCGATGCCAATGGACCAACCTACAAATCCTACAAGTATAACTTAATACACACATTAGTCCATAAAGATTGTCATTAATTACCAAAACCACACATGGGGGCCCAACATGTTCTTTCAATCTCCCCCATTTTGGTAATTGATGACAATCCCTTTAAGAGGTTTATATAAGGAATATTAATGAATAAAATGGTAATACCAATATCAAATACTACAAAAGTATGTGATATTGGTACCACCACCATATATAGAGCAAACTCCCCCACAATCTATGCATGTGTGATGAACTTGAATTTCATTGCATATATTGCCAATCATTATCATTGGTGGAGTTTCCTCTATATATACCACATGGTAAGCAACAACAAAGATGCAAGAGCATGAGAGGCAAATGCACAAGAACAAACTCAATGCATAAACCAACTTCCCTTAAACCCTCTAAAACTTCTCCCCCATTGGCATCGATTGCCGAAATGGGTGACAAGTTCTAGAAGGCAAACATAGTAATAATTCCTTCAAAGGTGTGCTTTCGCACATATCCAATGATGAATACTTGGGAGGGAGTAGAACTATATCGAGGACCCGAAGGTTGCAAAAATAAAGTCAAATGATGCAAGCAACTACAAGGTCCGACAAACCAATTTGAAAACAACAAATGAGTCCAAATGGAAACTACAAGATATTATGATATGAGCAAAAGAGTGTTTTAAATAACAAGTAGAGAAGCTCCCCAAGATTTGTGCACAATTCAAAATAAATGCATTAGAATGCATATTGCACAAATATGGAATCCTCGCTACCCCATAATCATTTAAGACACATCAAATAAAAAACAAATGAGCATTATTAAATGAATTGGATGAGCTCCCCAAAGATAATGCACCAATTATGATAATTGCATTTGGGAACAAGGTGCATAATCATGGAATCCTCACTCATCCAAGTTCATTTACAATACAAGGCATGAGAGAACAGATATGAGTTCCAAAATGTGCAAACAAGAGGAACAAGCACTCATAGGCAATTAAATTTGGAAGCCACCGAAGAATCAAAAGGAATAGAAAGGTGGTCTCCAAGGATTAAAAATCAACTAAAATTATCTTCTCATATGTGTATATGTCTCTAAGTGGAAAATATCACAAAGACATATTCCCATAAAGAAACAAGCACACACAAAGAAGATATACAATAAATCACATAAAAAGATAAAATGAAGTCATAACATATACCAATAAGATTTTTGCTTCAAAGCATGACCAAAGGCTCAAATATAACTTATTGTATATTAATGAGCTTCAAATACCAACTATCACCAAGGGAAAAGGGGAAAGTTGAAATATATGGAGAAAGGCAACAAGTATCACAAGGAATAAACAACTAGCAAAATCTCACTATTGCACATGAGAGAAGTTGAGGACAATATAGGTAATAAAATTGCTAGATTGACATATTTGGGATTGATGGATCATATGCATGATTTTGTATAGTCCCAATTATATGCACTCATCTCAACTTCTACACATTTACAATAGAGAGTTCTCTTAATACCATGGCTAGAGATACAACAATAAATATAATAACAAAAATTCATACCAAGATGCAACCTACCAAAGGTTGGAAGCAAGATAAATATGCATGAGCAAGATATACTTGTTACCGAGATATAATTGGTAGGATGTAGAGGATATGAATTCGTTGATCATCCTATAGCTTGCCTCCAATTTTCATGTATGCATCATTTCTTCAAAATTGAGAGACAAGCATCCAATCTATCTCCAATGTACCTAAAACACATTTAAGTACAAAATGGTCCCCAAACATATTGGGTCCATAGTAGTTAGTGCAACTACAATACATAGGAGAGACTCCACATAATTATGTGCATATTGATATGAAATTGAATTTCAAGCACAACTTAGCCTATGGGAATTGGTGGAGTTTCCCCTATATATTGGATCAAAGAAAGCAAGCATGCCATAATATAAACATATAGTAAATATGCATGCGTAAAGCTTTCAAGAACCAAAAAGGAGATAAAATTTGAACAAAAACACCAAGTAAATCGAGATTGCACACACATGAGTGTGACATGACAAATGATGTCCAAATTGTATCAAAGAACCAATTCAACACATGAAAGATCACAAGTTCAACCAATGAACTAGGCTAAAGCAAAAGAGCAAAAGATAGATAGAAATAAAAAAGCTCAATGATTTATCTCATTCTAAAATGTTCAAAATGTGAAATAAGGAATGAGACAAAACAAACTCCCAAGAAGAGCAAGGTTCCAACAAGAAACCAAACTCCCCAAACTTTTCATGATGGCACAAAATACCAAAATGAAAAGATTGAGCATCTAAGAACTTAAAACTCGATATGGATCAAACAAAGAAGCATAAAAGGATTGTTCTAGATAATATAGGAGAGCTCACCCATAAGTAGTACATTATATAGAATTTTTGCTTTTGAATGCAAAATGCACACAAATGAGATCATCACTACTACCTACATTAAATAAAACACAAGAAGATACCAATACAAATAAAAGGATCCAAAAGTAGCAAGGAATACATGGGAGCACACAAAACATTTACTTGGCCAAAGATAGGACAATATTAATCAAAGGCCAAAGTGAATATGATCAATAAATTCTACCATAAGTTGGGTACTCATTGTCCAAGGACAAGAAATAGAATAATTTTCCATAAGGTAGCTTGCATGGATATCCAAGATCATAGACACAACAAGAAGCATATAACTAAATATAAGAAATTAAGCATGATACTTCGAACAAGATTCTTGGTAGCTTCCAATAGTCACACAATCACTAGTGATTAGAGTAACTTGAAGCAAATGGTTTCCATGAGGATATATATATCTAAATATGAGGAAACACATACCAAGAATCACTCTCATATACAAGATCCAAAATAAGATCAATAAAGCCATTAAGGAAATTGGAAATTGTATGAGCAAATGTGTCACATAGGCGCTAGATAATTACCAGTATCAATTCTAAGTGACACAACCTCAAATATTCACATTTTCTAGGATTGTAATATGCACTAAGCGTATGACTCCCCCATAATGTGATATTACCATAAAGCCAACCCGAGGCAAAAGGATACAAATAGAGATGATTAATGGACATTATAAATCTTAAAATTCTCATGAGAATTATACCACATAGAGACTAGACAATAATCCAATATAAATACTAGGTGGTATTCCTCATGTACACACAATTTTAGGATTGTGGAATGCCCAAGCATAACACTCCCCCAAAATGGGATAATCCATTAATCTCTCACAAGAGCCAAATAAGATATCAAATATAATCAATTAAGGCTCAACCACAAGAAACACACATACATGGAGTGCCGCCTAATGATACACAAATATGCTTGATACCTCAAGATAATTAAGTGGAAAGCACAACATGTACAAAAGAATGGAAGATACGAAACCAACACATGCACAAAGGGGCGAGTAACTTTCAATGTAAAGAGTTTAGCATATGTTACCGCAAGGAGGAACATTGGAAATATAATATAATCAATATAATCCAAATGGCTTGGATTGACAATAATAATTGATGAAGATCCCTCAATTCTTCATAATGTAGCCAAAACTCCAATGCCCTCCAACAACACCTATTGATCAAGTTTTGGCTTGTTGGTCCCCAACCAAGTTGGGTCCTAAGAGGTTAGTCACAATAGGCTTGTCAACCCAAATGGTTCTTTTCTTGAACCCACATTGACCACCAACAAACTTGGCAAACACATTGCCAACCTCATTCTTATAAAGTGAATAAGCATCATCAATTAAGATAGGATTGGATGAGGAGATACCAATAGTGCATGCGGAAGAAATGTGCCCCTTCTCACGGCATATGTAGCAAGATCTACTCTTGCCATCTTTCTTATTAGGTGAAGCCACAACTAGAGGAAGAGCTCGAGTAGTCCTCTTAGGAAGAGGCCCATTAATGACTTGATGTGGAGCTTGAGGCCGATTCCCTTGTTGCTTCACGCTAGGAGACTTATTCTTCAATGGGCAAGATCTAACATGATGCCCTTCTTCCTTGCACTTGAAGCAAACAATGTTGGCCGGATTCTTGACTTGATCTTGGCCATTATTCTTGTTGTCATTGTGCTCCAACTTGATAGTGGACTTGTTCTTGACATTGGAGTTGAATCCAAGCCCACTCTTGTCATTGGGGGATTTTTGCACACTCAAGATTTTGTTGAGTGTGACCTTCCCTTGATGACCCTTTTTCAAGTAATTCTTCAAAGAAGTGACTTGAGCCTTGAGCCTTTTGATTTCCTCTACATGGTTAGTTTCAACAAAAACACTAGAGGAAGTAGATGCTACATTGTTAGAGCAGCAAGTCACGAAATGTAATTCATCACGAGATATATCATTGTTGTGAGAGGATGAACTACAAGGACTAGCACATGGCAATATAACATTTGGAGTAGATGTAGTGCTAGTGTCCACATGAGGCCCACTAGATGTTACCTTTGACACGATGGCCTCATGAGCTAACTTTAGCCTACCATGAGAGACTAGAAGATCCTCATGCGAGCTCGAGAGCTTAACATGACTTTCTTCTAATTTCCCATAGTTGCTAGTTAGCAAAGCAAGTTGAGCCTTTAGCTCAACATTCTCCTTCAAAATAGATGCTTCACAAGAAATAGAGTTAGTAGCACAAGCATCATCACTATTTGCAAGAGGTGAGGGCAACTTGGCAAGCTCTTTTGAATATGAGGCTTTAAGTTGCTCATGTGACTCGGTGAGTTTGATGAGCTCACCCTTTATGACCCTAGAGCCATTTTTGAGGTGCTCAAAATCCTCAAGGAGTTTAGCATAAGCAACTTGAGCCTCATCATTTTTACTTTTGAGATCACTTGCCACCTCAAGATCTCTATCATGAGATTCCTTTACTCTGGATAGCTCTAAAGCAAAGGTCTCCACAAGAGATTCCTTGGTGGTTTGTTCCTCTTCAAGAGCTTTATTTATGTTTGCAATTATATTAGCATACTCACGCTCAAGACTACACATTTTATCAACGTTGTTATCATGCACCTCAATTTGTGTTTCTAACTTATCAATATGTTCTTTGCTCTTAATAGCAAAGTCCAAGACTTCAACAAAGTTAGATAAAGCAATATCCTTTTTAACAAGGGCACGATAAACAATCTCACCCTTCTCATATAAATCATCAATATCAAGCTCTTCTTCCACATTATCCACATCCTCCTCATCACAAGAGGTAATGGGTTCCATAGTAGGAGTTACCTTAGAATCCCTAGACATAAGGCATAGGTGGGTACCGGAAGAAGGTGAAGATGAGATTGCATATGTGGCTTCATTCAAAACCATGTCTTGGCCCATAGAATCTTCGGTTTCCTCTACATGGTTAGCAACACAAGCACTAGAGGAAATGGAAGCATTTTTATCATGGTAACAAGACAACACAAGCATATCATCATGAGATTTATTCAAGTCATTTCTACATGATATGCAAGGACTATTAACACAAGCATGTGAGGAATTTTGAGTGATAGAAGTGTTAAGGTCCAAAAATAGATCATTGCAACTAGATAGATATGAGGGATTACAAATAGTGAACACACTATCCATATTGCAATCTATCACCACTCACCATATCATTACCTTGTGAAAAGTCACATGTTGGTGAAGTGGTAGAGGATGAGAACTCATCTCGACCGGAAGTGGAAGCAACACAATCATCCTCAATAATGTTGGACACAACATATTTATCTTGAAGTTTTGTCCATAACTCATGAGCGCTCCAGAAAGGAATGATTGAAGATGTAACTACATAGCTCAAAGCATTAACAAGCACATTAGAAGCTTGAGCATCGAGATATAAGTTTTTCTCATCCTCAGTAGATAGATTTTGAAATCCATTGGAGGAGAAAAACCAATATCTACAATACGCTCCAAATTTGGGTCCATGTCCCAAAAATGAATGAGCATGCGATTTTTCCATATATCATAATTTGTGCCATCGAATGTGAACATGTCATTGTGCACTAATCCTCTAGCCGACATCTTTACTCTCAAGGCGGTGAAGACTAAAATGAGAGACCGGGCTCTGATACCAATTGAAAGGATACAGATGTCTCCTAGAGAGGGGGTGAATAGGCGATTAAATTTTTTTCTAGAGTGGCTCAACAAAGGCGGAATAAAACTAGTGTTTACTTTGTTAAGCACAACCTAGAACAACTAAGGTTCACCTACGTGCACCAACAACTTATGCTAAGCAATACAAGCAACAAAGTGATAGCAAGATATATATTACTTCAAGCATGAAGGCTATCACAATGTAAAGTGCATAAGTAAAGAGCTCGGGTATAGAGATAACCGAGGCACGCGGGGACAACGATATTTTACCGAGTTCCTCCCAACATGGAGTGCATCTCGTTTGGAGAGGGGGTGGTATCAAACCACCAACGCCATAAAAGGCCTCCCTTATTCTCCGGTGAATCTCACCCCAACGGGATCGATCCACACTTCCACTACCGGTGCACTTATCGGTGGCAACCGGAACCTATCACAAGGTTGGGGCACTTCTCCACAACTTAATTGGAGGCTCCCAACAAATGCCACAAAAGGCCACAATGCCACCAAGGCCACAAAACCGTCTAGGGTTCCAAGAACCCAAGAGGGACAAGCTCCAATGAGTAACTCAAACCAAATCCTCGGAGGAGAACACAAACTGATGCACCGAATGCAAATGGAAAGAACACCACAAAGATGTTCAAATCCTTCTCTACAAAATTCCACCAAAGCTACAAAAGCTTATGCAAATAAACATCATAGTCCAGCAAGGGAGGATAGATCCAAATGACGAAAGGTTTAACCTCTCTCAAAAAGACGAACCGATAAAACCTCCCACATCGAAAACATAATAGAAAATGCATATGAAATCCGTTTTTGATGAACTAGAGATTGTCATGGAGATTAACAAAAGCTCTAAATCCTCACATGAGTAAGAACTTAATAATGTAAGGTTTTACCTATCTCTAAAATATAAACCGGTAAAACCTCCAAGATCAAAACGCAATAAGATATAAAAGGGAAATCCGGTTTTGATGACCTAGAGCTTGTTATGGAGATTACCACAAGCTCTATATCCTCACATGGATAAGACCAAATAACAACCAAATATGATGATGCAAGTATGCAAAGGTTTGAGCTCTCTCCGAACGATGTGATCGAGTTACTCATTCAAGAGCCCCTCTTGATAGTACGGCTATCTATCCTAAACCCGGTCTCCCACTAGCAACATGAGACCGGCAAAAGGGAAAACCTATCAAGATTATACCTTTTCCTTGAGAATTCTACTTGAGTTCGATGTAGACGATCTTGCCCTTCTCAAGATTGAATGCCTTTCTTGATTCTTCATCATCGATCCATGATCACCGAGGATGGCAAGCATCAAACATGAGATCTTCTATAGATGTCGCATTTTGAGCTTGCACAAGACATCTTCTTCTCATTTCATCGACCTTGAAGCCAACACATGCTCCAAGCGATGCCAATGGACCAACCTGCAAATCCTACAAGTATAACTTAATACACACATTAGTCCATAAAGATTGTCATTAATTACCAAAACCACACATGGGGGCCCAACATGTTCTTTCATCCGGCTTCACGAGGTCACCTGGGGCTACGAGCCCGGGCATGGTGGTGGTGGCATTTATCCCGTCCGAGCTGGTCGGTCGGTCGAATAAAGGTTGTTGACCTAGGGTTCCTCTTGTGAGAAGGTGAACACCTTCCTGAGGCTGGTCCTTAATCTGGCCGGAGTGGGGAGTTCCGAAAGGCTCCACCGGCGAATGTAACAGCTCCCTTATGCCTGCAGTTTGCAGGATCAGGTGGTATACGGTCATGCGCATCCATGTTTTATTCCGGCCATTTGGTTCAGGAGGGAGCGGCGCGAAGCTCTGTCCTTTGTTGCCACCAAGCAACTTTTGATCCATGGTGAAGTCATAGGCGGAGAATATTATGAAGGCCGGGTTAGAGATCTATGAAAGAGCATGTGGGCCCCCATGTGTGGTTTTGATAATTAATGACAATCTTTATGGACTAATATGTGTATTAAGTTCACTTGTAGGATTTGTCCATTGGCATCACTTGGATCATATGTTGGCTTCAAGGTAGATGAAATGAAGAAGTGGTGTGCAAGCTCAAAATGCGCCATTGATACGTTCATTTTGCATCACTATTCTATATCATAATTTATTGTTATTCATTAATATATTTCATATTAAGAGGTGATACTTATGTTATTTCATCTATTTTTGCATGTTGGGTGACTTTTGGAGGATGAACTGCCGGAGTCAGGATTCTAATGGAAAAAAGCAATGTCCAGATGCAATATTCGCGAAGATCAGAAAGTTCCAGAAAATACACTGAAAATCCTATTTTTTCAGAAGACGAATGAAGCCAGAAGGGGAGGCAAAGATGGGCCACAGGGGGCCCACACCACCCCCTGTGATACGTCGGAAACGTATCTATAATTTTTGATGTTCCATGCTTGTTTAGTATCTACTTTGCTTTGCTTATTCTACACTTTGAGGTGTTTTTATATGTTTTTCTGGACTAACCTATTAACAAGATGACACAGTGCCAGTTTCTTGTTTTCTTCTGTTTTTGGTTCCAGAAAAGGCAGAAAATCAATATTCTCATAATTGG
Source organism: Avena insularis (assembly GCA_023614405.1). Classification (NCBI taxonomy): domain Eukaryota; kingdom Viridiplantae; phylum Streptophyta; class Magnoliopsida; order Poales; family Poaceae; genus Avena; species Avena insularis. The sequence goes on from CM042695.1 coordinate 288,065,059, forward strand.
ACGGGACAAAAGCCAAAGTCAATATTTTATCGTGGGGAACATGGAGCCAGAGTACGGAGACAGAGGGGAGCCACCAGGGGGCCACACCCCACAGCCTGTGCTAACCCTAGCCTGCGCTTTGCCTGCCTATAAAGACCCCGTCTGAACCCCTAAGTACTTGATCAATATTCCACGAATCAGTCTGTAGCTTCCGCCACCATCATCCCTAGATCGGGGGGATCTGAAGCTCTTCCTGGCACCCTCCGGAGGGGAGATCATCCCGGAGGCCTTCTTCTTCATCATGCCAGCCTCCAGTATAAAGCGTGAGTAGTTCCACCTTGGACTACAGGTCCATGTAGTAGCTAGATGGTTGTATATCCTCCTTTGTGCTACCATGTTTAGATCTTGTGAGCTCTGTTCATGATCAAGATCATCTATTTTGTAATCATGCATGTTGTGTTTGCGGGGATCCGATGGATATTGAGATTACTATGTCAGATTGATTAATGGTTTTGTCTTACTGATTCTATCATGTATGTTGTTTGTGATCTTGCATGCTCTCCGTTTCTAGTAGCTATCTTGGACAAATAGATGCTAGTGAATCCAAGAGGTGTATTTATGCTCGATAGTGGGTTCATGCCTCTATTTAATCTGGGGAAGTGACAGAAATCTCTAAGGTTGTAGATGTGTTGTTGCTACTAGGGAGAAAACAACTGTCTCTTGTTCATGGAACAAGTGGATTGTTTACCTTACACACTTTGCTTAAAGCAGTTATCCGTTGCTTGCAACTTAATACTGAAGGGGTTCGGATGATAACCTGAAGGTGGATTACTAGTCATAGATTCAGTTGGATGGCGGTCTATGTATCTTGTTGTATTGCCCAATAGAATCTCATGGGATCATGAATGTCTAGTATTGCATTGTTATGCCTTGCTCAGTCCTGTCAATTGCCCTGTTGTAATTTGTTTACCCAGCATGCCATGTTTGTTTATCTTAAGGAGAACACCTCTAGTGAACTATGGACCCGGTCCAATCTTTACCATTGATACATCTTCCACTGTTACTGTTTACCTTTCTACAAACCACTATTACCTTCCACACCATACAGTTAATCATTTGTTTTCAGCAAACTGGTGAGATTGACAACCTCACTGTTCGTTGGGGCAAAGTCTTGAGTTTGTGTTGTGCAGGTTTCCAAGTTGCTAGCAACACCTTTGAGTCGTTTTCTTCCTCCTACTGGTTCGATAAACTTGGTTTCTTACTGAGGTAAAACTTGCTGCTGTGCTCATCACACCTTCCTCTTAGTGTCTCCCAACGAAGCTCTAAAGTGATCTGAGCGCATCAAAGACTTTTCTGGCATCGTTGCCGAGGAGGCTAAGGACATCTTAACAAGGGGAGTCCTTCACAACATTTATCTTTACTTTTTTTTTGTTTTTCTTAGTTTCTTTTGTTTGGTTTTGTTTGTCTCTTTTTACAAAAACTCAAAAAAATAGTTAAGTTTGGTTTGCTTTATCTGATCAAAAACACACAAAAAATATATTTCTTGCTCTAGTTGCTACCATGTCTGGTTTTGATCCAATCCCTGTGTCACCTATGGAAAGGATCTTTACTTTCAAGCAAGAAAGTGAAGATAGTTTCAAAGAAGCTTGGTCTAGAATCTCTGATTTACAAAGGAAAATTGTGCCTGAGATGAGTCTTAGCTTGGTTATTAATAGTTTCTACCATGGTCTTACGCTTTGTTATAGATATGCTTTGGATGCTATAGCTGAGAAAGATATTTTTCGATGTACGGAGGATGAAGCTTTGGATGCCATAAAGAAGTTGATTATAATTTATAATATGCCTAGAAAGTCTGATTCTTCCTTTATAAACATCTATGCTAGGTTTAACACTCTTGAGACCCATAAAGTTGCTTTGAAAGATTGCTATAACATGCTTAGAGAGCACCATGATTATGTTCCAATAAATTCCGAGCCTTCAAAATGGTTTCCTACAATAAAAGTTGCTATAAATAGTGAAACTTTTGATGCTCGTTGTGATATCATGTCTGAGTTTTGCCTAATGCCTAAAGATATCTATGAGTCTTTGAATATTTTGGGACTTTCTGAAGGAGGAGAACAAATATCTCTTACCAATAATACAACTTTATTACCCATTGGAATAGCTGAAGGTGTGTTTATAAAAATCTCAGGGAAAGTGGTGTCTACTGATTATCTTGTTATTGAATGTGCAGGAAAAGGACAGATTACACTTGGAAGATTCCTGCTGAAACACCTTGGAGCAATAATAGATGTGGGAAAAGGCATCATGCATTTTGCTTCTCCAATAAGCAATCATATATTCCCTAAAGAGAAGAAGAGAGGAAATAAAGGTAGGAGCAAGAAAGTTGGTGTTAATGCTTCTTCATTTGAAAATACTTGATTCTTGCTCTTGTGCCTAACTTAAAGGCGTTAAAGAAAAGTACTTATTAGGAGATAACCCAAAAGTTTCCTTGAGTCTTGGAAGTTATTACTTCAGTAATGACCTCTCCTTATCCTCTTTATTTTCTTTTTGTGCCAAGAATAACCTCTAATGAGAGGGAAGTAAGATTTGGGGAGTTGTTGTCCCAAACAGATTTTTGTGCTCCACCGTAAACATTCGTGTAAAATCTCTGTAAGTTGTATTGAGTTGATATTTTCTGACTAAATCCCCAAGTATGTTAGCTAACTTTCATTAGTTAAACACTTTTTGATTTGAGCAACAGAAGGTCTTCGACAAAATCGGTTTCTACCTACTGGTCTGTTTTGACAGATTTCTACCATTATTTGCATTTGCTTATTATTGATTCCTTTTTGGGTTCTTTTTGGGAAATTGAGCTTTTTGAGGGAATTGGTACAGTAGCTTCTGTTTTTAGTGAAAGTTTTCCTGTTCTAAAGCTAAACCCAAAGGTCTATTATCTTTTTAATACACTAATGTTGCTAATGAAGATTGTGTGACGTTTTGTATGAAGGAAAATTTTGAGGTGTAGAGAAAGAATGATGTAATGAGATGAAGAATGGACAAAAGCTCAATCTTGGGGATGCCACCCCGTGTCACCCGAATAAATATTCAATAGGTACAAGCATCAAACCTCCTTCTTGATCAATAAAAATCTCAAGTCTTTCTAGACATTTCGTTTTTATTGTTTCATGCATTATTGTGTTGTTCTTGGAGCGTCTTTGTTTTCGTTTTAGTTTTCTTAGTTTGCTTGAATAAATTAGTTTGAACCCCCGTTCTCGCTGTGTTATTTCAAATAAGTTGATTGGTGTTAGAGAGGAGTAGAAAGTTCTTGCTTGAGTTGTGCAAGAGGAGCTTGCTTTGACTGGGACTTAGACTTTATCATGTCATGCTAGATTTTGTTTTGACCTTATGCTTAGTGATTATTGTTGTAGCATGACTTGTTCCAAACAATTAGGATTGCTTAATGTGCCTTGAAGGAATCATGCATTGTTTTAGCATACAAAAGCATAGTATTGTGGTATTCTCCTTTGATGCTTTGTTTGCGTTGACTTGGCACATGCTCACACCATGTTATGACTATGAACAAGTCACCATAGAATCTATGATCATTTAGTCCTTGACTTGTAGTACCACTTTATGCTTTGATTAGTATTGTTTTGTCGCTATGCATGATTATGGCCATTATTGCTCTCTTAGTTGGTCGCTCCCAGTCTTTTGATAGCCTCCACTTGTATGAGTAAGCTCTACTCATGCATCCAACTCCCAATAAACCAAGTTATTCCAAAGTGTCCACTATAAATTCCTATGCATGGTGTGTTACATCATTCCAAGTATATTCTTGTTTTCATATGTCTTCCAATTAAAAAGTCTTTTTGTTATGTGAAAACTTAGTGATTAAAGCTCTCACAAACTTGATGGCACACTTTATTTTTCTTTCCCCTAATAAACTTGAACCATTGTGTCATCTATGTTATATATGCTTGCACTTATACATTGGAATTAGCAGAACGGTGCTGTCACAAGGAATGCTTTCAACATTGCACTTGTACTTTGTACATAGTTGATATTATGCTCTTTTGAATATGGATGTCATCGGTGTGAAATAAAAGGGGAGCTTGTAAGTCCATGGAGTTATGTATGTGTGTTAGAGAAACGCCTGGGCCGCTAGCCTAATCCATGCCTAATCATGGTGGAAACATGCAGCATCACCATAATGACATCTATGAAGCTTTGTTCTTATAAAAAAGAGACATATTGAAAAGAGGAAATAGAGAAAAAAGCACCATTTTCCTATGGTAAATAAGAAGATTTCTGAGATGCTCATTGTCTGCTTGCCTTGTCATTTTGATTATGGGATAGCTCCTGTATCATGTGCAAGGGGTACCCTATTGGCGGTTCTCTATGATACACATGTACTTACTATGACAAGAACTTACAGGTGACTAAAGTTGAGTAGCATGAGGAGCGGCCCTCGTATTCAAGGGACATGAGATTTCCAACTTATACTTTGTCAAGCATATACTCCATAGTTTGTTCACTTTAACTTAAATCACTTCAAGATGCTTATGATAGGGGCAATGAGAGCTGAAAGCTAACAAGTACCATAATTTTTGGAAGCTCTTTTTGAAACTTGAAATCCCTTCTTCCCTTTATGAAGGGCCTTTCTTCCACCATTATATTGAGTCTCCACCTTCTATCTTTAGGCACCATTTAAGAGAGCATAGTTGCCATTCTTAGTTCTATGTGCATTGTCCCAAAACTTATGATTGATGCATATTATTGATATTGCTTGTTCTTGTGCTATTTGTATCTAGTCACTCTTATGAACTTTGAAGGTGTCTTATGCATCTATTTGCTACTCCATGAGGGACAAGCTGAATGCCACTATGATATGTTTTCTATATGTGAAACAAACAAAAGTTTTTCAATGCATGTTATTCATGATCTTTGTTTACAACCTTTCATGTTGCATGCATAGTTACTTTGTGTTACAGTTAGAACTCCATCTTTCATGCTCATGTTTAGAGTTCTTTTATCCTAGCTTTCAATGATTGCTAATGGTTTGATCTTGATTTTGATGGTGCAAACCACCTCAAGAATTATTCTTTTTATCACTTAGCTACTCGAGGACGAGCAGGAGTTAAGCTTGGGGATGCTTGATACGTCAGAAACGTATCTATAATTTTTGATGTTCCATGCTTGTTTAGTATCTACTTTGTGTTGCTTAGTCTACACTTTGAGGTGTTTTTATATGTTTTTCTAGACTAACCGATTAACAAGATGCCACAGTGCCAGTTCCCTGTTTTCTTCTGTTTTTGCTTCCAGAAAAGGCAGAAAATCAATATTCTCGGAATTGGACGGGACAAAAGCCAAAGTCAATATTTTATCGTGGGGAACACGGAGCCAGAGTACGATCTGAGGGATCCACCAGGCCATACAGCATCTTGCTAACCCTAGTACGCCTGGGGATGCCGGCCCTCCTGCCTCGCCTCTTCGCCTATGAAGACACCTGATACAGAAACCCTAAGTACCCGATCAATATTCCACGAAACATTCTGTAGCCGCCACCACCATCGTCCCTAGATCGAGGGGATCTGAAGCTTTTCCCGGCAGCCTGCTGGAGGAGAGATCATCCCGGAGGCCTTCTTCTTCATCATGCCAGCCTCTGGTATGAAGTGTAAGTAGTTCCACCTTGGACTACGTTTCCATGTAGTCGCTAGATGGTTGTATTTCCTCCTTTGTGCTACCATGTTTAGATCTTGTGAGCTTTGTTCATAATCAAGATCATCTATTTGTAATCATGCATGTTGTGTTTGCGGGGATCTGATGGATATTGAGATTACTATGTCAGATTGATTAATGGTTTTGTCTTATTGATTCTATCATGTTTGTGTTGTTTGTGATCTTGCATGCTCTCCGTTTCTAGTAGCTATTTTGGCCAAGTAGATGCTAGTGACTCCAAGACGGGGTATTTATGCTCGATAGTGGGTTCATGCCTCTATTTAATCTGGGGAAGTGATAGAAATCTCTAAGGTTGTAGATGCGATGTTGCTACTAGGGAGAAAACAATGGTCTCTTGTTCATGGAACAAGTGGATTGTTTAACTTACACACTTTGCATAAAGCAGTTATCCGTTGCTTGCAACTTAATACTGGAGGGGGTTCGGATGATAACCTGAAGGTGGATTACTAGTCATAGATGCAGTTGTATGGCGGTCTATGTATCTTGTTGTATTGCCCAATCGAATCTCATAGGATCATGAATGTCTAGTATTGCATTGTTATGCCTTGCTCAGTCCTGTCAATTGCCCTGCTATAATTTGTTTACCAGCATGCCATGTTTGTTTATCTTAAGGAGAACACCTCTAGTGAACTATGGAACCCGGTCCAGTCTTTACCATTGATACATCTTCCATTCTTACTGTTTACCTTTCTGCAAACCACTATTACCTTTCACACCATAAAGTTAATCCTTTGTTTTAGCAAACCGGTGAAATTGACAACCTTACTGTTTGTTGGGGCAAAGTCTTGAGTTTGTGTTGTGCAGGTTTCCAAGTTGCTAGCAACACCTTTGAGTCGTTTTATTACTCCTACTGGTTCGATAACCTTTGTTTATTACTGAGGAAAAACTTGCTGCTGTGCTCATCACACCTTCCTCTTGGGGTCTCCCAACGAAGCTCTACAGTGATTTCAACGCATCACCCTGGCGCGGGCCCACCCTGGGCCGTGCCAGCTGGGGGTGTGGCACCCTGGCCCATATCCTGCTTCGTCCCTTCGCCTATAACTTCCTCCCGAAACCCTAATATTCGGGGAGCAACCACAAAAAGATTCCGCCACCTCTGCGAGGCGGAAACTACAGAGGGAGAAAGAGCTCTCTGGCAGGCAGATTTCTGCCGGGGGAATTCCTCTCGGAGAGGGGAGATCGTCGCCATCAACACCTTCATCAAGCTAGACTTCATTGGGATCATCATCCTCATCCTCACCACCATCTCTGCCAGCATCATCATCACCACTTCATCCCGCTGTAACAATTGGGTTGAATCTTGCATAGTTCTTAGGGGAAACTTTCCCGGTGTTGATTACTTTTGTAATTGATGCTATTGAGTGGAACCATTGAATTATTGTTTATGTTCAGATTTTTATTCATCATTATATCATCTCTGATCTTGATCTATATGATGTCTCATGAGTAGTTCGTTTAGTTCTCGAGGACATGGGGGAAGTCATGTTGTTAGTAGTGGAATTGTGTTGAAGTAATATTCAATGGTTTGATATTTAAGTTGTGGTGATATTCTTCTAGTGGTGTCATGTGAACATCGAATATATGATACTTCACCATTTATGGGCCTAGGGGAATTTATTGTGTATTTGGCTACTAATTGTGGGGTTGCCGGAGTGATAGAAACCTGAACCCCCGTTAGGAGAGTGTAGGATCTCAAAGTTTAATGCTTTGGTTTGGTTTTTATCTTAATTACTTTCTTGTAGTTGCGGATGCTTGCAAGGGGTTTAATCACAAGTATGTATTAGTCCATGTAAGGTCGGTACATTAGCATAGGTTCACCCACACAACACTTATCCAACCAAAGAAGATTAATCAACTATATGAAGCGAAAGCACTTGACAGTATTCCCATGTGTCCTCGAGAACATTTGGTCATCATAAGTAATACAACCGTCTTGTCCTTTTCTAAAGAAAGGATTGGGCCACTCGCTGCATTTATCATTGTTGTCTTTATTTACTTGCACTTTATTTCTTTGCATTATCAAAAAACCCTAAAAATCCATTTGCTAAGTATTTACTGAGAATTCCTAATCCAAACCACTAGTCAACACCTTCTGCTCCTCGTTGGGATCGACACTCCTATTTATCGAAAGTACTACGATGCACCCCCTATACTTGTGGGTCATCCAGACTATTTTCTAGCACCGTTGCTAGGGAGTGAAGCTCTATTAAAGAGTGGAACTGGTAAAGGAAACTTCTACTATGAGTATTGCTTTAATTTCTGTTTGTTACTTTGTTTCCAATATGGATAACCCACTTGGTTTGGTATTTGGGAAAGCTACTACCACTACTAGGGTAGTAGATGAACCACCACTTGCTGAGATAGATCCTTTTAAGATAATTATTATTTTGGGGATGGAACTGTCCATCCTGGTGATCACTTGCTTTTTATCCATGAATTATGTGGGTTGTTTAAGTGTGCAGGTATCACAACGGAACAAGTTCAGAAAAAGTTACTCTCTATATCATTGAAAGGAAGAGCTGAAGAATGGACAATCTATGGAATGGGAGGAAATAGTACCTCTCTTTTATTCTAAATTTATCCTCCTAGTGAGATTCATAAAGACCGGAATCAAATATATAACTTTTGGCCTCTTGATGCAGAGAGTACAGCCCAAGCTTGGGGCAGATTGAAGTTACTAATGCTTAAATGTCCTATTCATGAGCTCCCTAATAATATTATTATCAATAACTTTTATGCAAGGCTTTCTCTTCATGATAAAGATTTATTAGATGCTTCTTGTGCTAGATCATTTACACGTATAAAAGAAGCTAAATGGGATCTTCTAGACCGTATTCAAGAAAATACTGAAGCATGGGAGAATGACAAAGGAAGATAGTCAGGTATAAATTATGATTATGAATGCATTAAATCATTTATGGGAACTAATGACTTTCATAATATTAGTACCGTGTATGGTCTTGATTCTCAAAGTATTGCCAATTGTTTTAAGGCTTTTGCCTCTTATATTCAAATTCGCAAAAAGAAGTGGAACAAGTACCATGCACCTTATAAAGATATTGTTAATCATGTTCCTGTTAGAAACACTGAAGTTTGTACTATTGATCATATTTTTCCTGAACCCTATATTGAGAAAATACCTTTTCCTGCTAAGGTAAAGGAACATTCTATTATAGCTAATGTGGTTAGCAAAAGTACAAAGAAAGCTGTTGAACCTGATGAACAAATAATTATTGAACCTGTAGTAGCCATTGTGAAAGACCTTGTCACTAAAAATGTAGAAGATGGGCACATTATCTTTTGTGAAGATGCTTCTAATATTGTCTCTCATCCTAGTAAATCTAGGAAAGCTAGGAAAGCTAGTGTCCATGTGCTTTCTGTTAGAATTGGTGATCATTGCTATTATGGTTTATGTGATATTGGTGCTAGCTCTAGTGCTATTCCTTATGAGATTTACAGAGAAATTATGCATGAAATTGGTCCTTGTGAACTTGAGGACATTGATGTGGTTATTCACCTTGCTAATAAAGAAACCATTTGTCCAATTGGTATTGTAAGAGATGTGGAAGTTCTTTGTGGTAAGACTAAATATCCTGCACATTTTCTAGTGCTTGGTTCATCAGCTAGTAAAACTTGCCCTATCATTTTTGGTAGACCTTTTTTGAACACTTGTGGAGCTATTATAGATTATAAGAAGGAGAAAGTTTTAACTAAGTTTGATGGAGAATCTTATGAGTTTAACTTTTCCAAATTTCCTAAATCTCCTTATAAAAATGATTTTCCTAATGAGGATTTTAGAGTTGAACAACTTGCTTCTGTTGATCTAGTTTTTGACCTTAAACCTGTCTTTGATGATTTTAAGTATACTCATTCTGATGATAAGAGTGTTTCTTGTGACAACTATATTGTTAACTTTATTCGAAGTGCTACTGAAAGTTATTATGAGAGAGGGAAACATGGTTTTATGCATCTCAATAATATTAAGTTTCTCCATTTTATGTTGAAAGCTTGGAAGTTGCACTTGTTTTGTCTTCCTATGCTAGTAGCCTTTTGTTTCAATAATTTGTTTTCTCACAAAACTCCATTGCATAGGAAGTGGGTTAGACTTAAATGTGTTGAATATTTGCTTCTTGATGCTCTCTTTCACTTCAAATCCATATCTCCTATGATAACATCATTGAAATTATTATGCCCATCGTAATGGCTTTAAAGAATGAGCTTTTGGGAGACAACGCATTTTAGTTTGCTTTCGGTTTTTGTTTCTTTGAGTCTTGGAAGTTATTACCTCTATAATAAACTCTCCTTATCCTTTTTGTTTGGTTTTTTTGTCAAGATTTGCCTCTTTTGAGAAGTAGGTGAGTTGTGGGAGGTGATCACCCACAAGTATAGGGGATCGCAACAGTCTTCGAGGGTAGTATAACCCAATTTATTGATTCGACACAAGGGGAGCCAAAGAATACTTCTAAGCCTTAACAACTGAGTTGTCAATTTAGCTGCACCTGGAAATAGTCTTCCTCACAGTAGTTTACCAGTAGCAACAGTTTTGTAGTAGCAATAGCAAAGTAACAGTAGCAGTAAAACAAAGGCAGTAGTAACAATAGTAGCAAAAGTAGGATATGAGTGCGGTAGGCATAGGGATGGATGGACGGGCGTTGCATGGACAAGACTATTCATGTAACTTCAAGATCTAGGGCATTTGTAGATAAATAAGATAAAGCATCCAAGTACTAAATAATCATAGACATGTGTTCCATATATAGTCATACGTGCTCGCAATGAGAACTTGCACAACATCTTTTGTCCTGCCAGCCCGTTGCAGCGGGGCCTCAAGGGAATCTACTGGCAATTAAGGTACTCCTTTTAATAGAGCACCGAAGCAAAGCATTAACACTCTGTGAACAAATGTGATCCTCATATCACAGCCATCCCCTTCGGCTGTCCCAATTTCTGTCACTTCAGGGCCTTTGGTTCCAAACAATCATATGTGTACACAAATTGCAGATAAGATCACAAACAATACTATCATCATGAATCAATAACATGTTTAGATCTGAGATCATGGCACTCAGGCCCTAGTGACAAGCATTAAGCACAACAAGTTGCAACAAAGTCAAATAGCACTAATAGAGATACTAGGCACCATGCCCTAACAATCTTATTCGATTACATGATAGATCTCATCCAATCCTGTAACACCCTCAGAATCGGCCCTATGCAAGTTTTAGCGCTTCCCGCCAAACCCGCATAGAAACGATTCAAAGGTGCCCACCAGACACTTGCGTGCGGGTGGAAAACGAAGTAATATCATTACACAATAGTCCTCGATGGAACCCACAAAACATATATACAACAGTGACTCAATGAGTCATGAATACAGATATACAGTACAAATATTCAAATCACCTTGAAAACGATACAGCGTTCGAGTACGGACAAGATTCAAATTGAGCTAAGAGCCCTGAAGAATAACCAATGGCATACATAACCCTGCCCAGGCCTAGCCGGAAGGGTAACCCTGCTAACGACGTCGATCTGAAAACCTGCTAAAAACAAAAGGGGTGCCGACAAAGGGCAAAGGAAAAGGAGAGCGGTCAGTACTGAGGCCAGTACACGTCGAGACTAGAATTCGGCGGTCCTCGCCTACATAGGTATGGTGGACTGAAGCAGCAGCGCAGCATGCACTAAACAACCTATAGAGACTCAATACAACTGGCAGCTATTAGATAGGGATAAGAAAGACCTATTCGGATCCAACCTGATTCTAACACCAAACATACCCATCCTGGTATTCCCCCTCGATACCAACCGAGGAAGTCAACCGAGGAACTCACACAGTTGGCAGTTTTATTCACTTCGTTATAATTGCGGCAATTACTAGTCAGATATAGATAGCATGAGTCATCCTGATATAATAAGCAGTGTGCAGTTTTAATTAATCACTCCATTGTAGTTGTAGTACTTACTAGTCAGATACATATAGCATGAGGCATCCCAAAACCCAGCAGTTGTTGGCACTTTTATTTATCCATTCCGTTGTAGTTTCATTACTTACTAGTCAGATACAATGGTAACAGGTGACAATCCAAACCAGCAATTGTTGGCAATTTTATTTAGCCATTCCGTTATAGTGAAGCTGATTACTAGTCATTATAAAGTCAAATTTATAGCTCTACTTTAGTTATAGTTGTCTATGATTGAGATACTGTGCTCCAAGTCATCCATAACCGTGGGCACGGCTTTCAGAAAGTTTTACCCTGTAGGGGGGCACAAATAGCAACACACGCACGATCAACCTCGCGAAAAACCAAATGAAACCCAACGAGGCATCACGACAGAGCAATTGCAAGATTCATATTTGATTTCAGGGGGCCACCCCACCAAGCTACCCGTGACGAAGTTGGCCGGCTCCGAGACAGACCCAGAGGTTTGTGCCAATGGCTGTAAACGACCGGGAACCCGAAAGTGTGACTGGGCTTGTCGATACCGCGAAAACATTCCACATTTGTTCCTAAACAGTAAAGGCGCTCCACGCGTAATCGTAAATAAAGTAGTAAAGCATGGCATAAGTACAGGATAGTAATAAATCCCCAAACTAGTTTGTGGCCCCAGGAAATAATATGTGACTCAAGCTCTGGCTAGGGGGATTCATGGTCCCACATGCGGATAGTGCGAATATTCAAAGAACGGGGTATCAAGTACTCGGGGTCCTACGGGACACAAGTGGACGGTTAAAAAACAAAATAACATCTATTTCCCACCTGTGCCTCTGCATTATTTACCTACTTCAATTTTAGTTATTAAACGGTAATTAAAACCATGATCATCTCCAACATTAAACATGCGGCATTTCTCCAACAATGGTGGTACTTGAGAACATCGAAACAACACCTGAGCAAGCAACTATGACTCGCACGGCCGACTATCTACCAAACAACAGGTAATAGGAGGTGTCCAAGGCAATATAATGGCTGCAAGGGATATCATGGGTACGGAAACTAAAGCATCGCAACACAGTCCGCAATAGATCAACAGGAGGAAATAAATACTATAGAAGTAAGATAGGTAGAAAGGGGGAGAATGCTCGCCTGAAAACATTGCCGAAGGTTCATCCGAAGATCGGGTCGACACTCGCATCAACTCATCGGCCTAATCCATGAGGAAGCAAAGCACTAGAAGAACACCGGATGCACTATTTAATACTACTGCAAAAGATCGAGCATGATGCATGTATGATATATGGCATGGCAAAGATGTGATGCGATTAGGCAATATTAAGCAGAACCGGGTCCCCGACAATTTATTCATAGGTTCTTGTTGTTTAGCTACTCTGCAATTTAAATGTTGTCTTAACAAGGCAAGATATAGCACCGGTTCGCTACACAAATTTAAATGGAGCCAATATTAGACTAGATTCGTCCGTATATGGCCTCCATATTTAATTATGAGATGAATCGGCAAAAGGCCTCCAAACCACACAATATGTATGCAAGCATGAAAATTTAATTACGCAACAAGATAGTTGTTATATTACAAAATAGGGGCGGATAAGATAGGGGTCACACATTGGATCGATGATCTTGGTGTTCGGAGGGGTTCGGGTTCGGTCTTCGGACTCGAGGAGGAAGAGCTTGGTGTTCCGCGGCCTTCGGTTCGGCGTTGATGGTCGGCGACGGACTTGATGTCGAGGAATTGCATCAGCAATCTTCCTATGGTCATCAACTCAGCATTGCCACTCCAACACCACCATGTCTTCACCACACTGAAAACACCAAGTAGCCAAATTGTAGCGCTTGAGGTTGCAAAGGTCCGTGTCTATTCTGAAACACTGACAGCTCTAACAGCATGGTCCTTCATACTTGGTGTCGACAGAAACCGAGTGTTGCTAGAACAGAAGTAGAGGGCTGTGGTGTCCATGCTGAGGTGGACAAAGGAAAGATCAAGAAGTCCAATGCTCTGTCGGGAAGCGGGGAAGAGGCGACGGGCATCGGCGTCAGCGCTGCGGCTAGACACGACGAGGGGGCCTGGGGGCAAGCACGGAGGCCGATCGTCGGGGCAGAGGCGGACACGGGAGGGCCTGGCTATGCTGCGCGGACAGGGGCGGCGACGTGCAGGGCTCCGACGGGGCGGTGGCGCCACGGGCGGAGGAAGGCGCGGCCAGAGGAGGGCAGCTTGCGTGGCCCAGGTCGAAGCAGATGAAGGCCAAGACGGCGATGGCCGGAGGGAGGTGGTCGGGGAAGGGCGACGGCCGGCGTGAGGCTTGTGGCTAGGGAGCAGGGCGAGCGGGTGGGGCGCCGACGAGGCTCGAAGGCGAGAGGTGGTGCCCGCAGAGGAGGAAGGAGAACGATGGCTGCGTCGGGGAGGCGGAGATCGAGCCGGTCTGCGAGGCGAGGGAGGCCAGCGACGGAGGTTGTCGATCTACATGGAGGCGATCTAAGCGGGATGAGCAAGGAGCAGGGTGAGGAGAGACGTACGGTAGGCGGGGCATCGATCGCAAGAGGTGGGTCGGGTTGGGATTGAGGGAGGCAGGATCAGGTGGGCATTGTTTGCGTAGAGTGTACGCAGGACGGGTCGTGCGTGTGACTGGGTGTGTGCGTGAGAGGGTTTGACCCAGGGGTGTGGGTCGGGTGTAGGATTAGGCGTGGGTTCGGCCGGTCGGGGTTCCTGTGTGCGTGTGTTGTGTGTGTGCAGCACGGGTGGAGCGTGGGTGTGGGACAGGGGAAGTTTGCGGGCGACGCCGCACTGTGCGGTCGGATGCTGGCGCGATGCCAGCTGCGGCGGCGGGGATAGGATTAGGTCGGGCTGGGTAGGTTAGGGTTTGGTTTGGGTAGTAGGTGGTCTGGCCGGTTGGGCCTTTGGGCTGGCCAGCTGGACTGCCTCCCCAAAAAAATAGTTTTTGTTATTTATTTTGTTTTAAAATAAACTTTTGTAAATAGTTTTAGATAAATAAAATATCCGACTGGACCGACGGTTTTGGTTTGAACAAAGAGGGGAGGATATTAATATAGAAAACAAAGTAGGTCTTTTAGCAAAATAGTTTTAGCAGATAGATGCATGATGATGTCATGATGATGCACATAATGCAAAACAACAATGATTTTCTAGTAACGGATTTACCCGGGGTGCTACAATTCGACACCACTAACAATGGATCTCGCCCTCGAGATCCGCCTCATGGTATGGGAAAGAAGGTCGACAATATGAATCTTCTTGCTTCGCGTAGGTCATCGCGACACCACTAACAAGGGTTCCTTCTTCATCTTGAAATCGGCGACACCACCAACAAGGGCTCGTTGTTCTCGTTCGTCGAGAGAACACTCCAGAGAAACAAAGACGAAGGTAGAGGTATCAAAAGATAAGGCCACCTCTCACTTCCATGGAAAGAGTAAAATTGCTTGATCCACTGATTCAATGCACAAGAGCGAATGATAAGAGTAGTCGGATGGTGATCAGTCCATCGCACCCAAAGCATTACTCTGCACATGTCATAATATCATAATATCTCGTAGTTTCCATTTGGACTCATTTGTTGTTTTCAAATTGGTTTGTCGGATCTTGTGATTTCTTGCGTCATTTGTGATGCGTCATTTTATTTTATTCCTTTGGAAATCTTCGAGTCCTCGATACAGTTCTACTCCCTCCCAAGTATTCATCATTGGATATGTGCGAATGCACATCTTTGGAGGAAATATTACTATATTTGCCTTCTAGAACTTGTCACCCATTTCGGCAATCGATGCCAATGGGGGAGAAGTTTTAGAGGGTTTAAGGGAAATGGTTTATGCTTTGAGTTTGTTCTGAAGCATTTGCCTTTCATGCTCTTGCATCTTTGTTGTTGCTTAGCATGTTGTATATAAAGGAAACTCCACCAATGATAATGATTGGCAATATATGCAATGAAATTCAAGTTCATCACACATGCATAGATTGTGGGGGAGTTTGCTCTATATATGGTGGTGGTACCAATATCACATACTTTTGTAGTATTTGATATTGGTATTACCATTTTATTCATTAATATTCCTTATATAAACCCTCTTAAAGGGATTGTCATCAATTACCAAAATGGGGGAGATTGAAAGAACATGTTGGGCCCCCATGTGTGGTTTTGGCAATTAATGACAATCTTTATGGACTAATGTGTGTATTAAGTTATACTTGTAGTATTTGTCCATTGGCATCGCTTGGAGCATGTGTTGGCTTCAAGGTCGATGAAATGCAAAGAAGATATGTTGTGCAAGCTCAATATGCGAGGTCAATGATGAGGAATTAAGAAAGGCGTTCCATCTTGAGAAGGGCAAGATCGTCTACATCGAGCTCAAGTGGAATGCTCAAGGCAAAGGTATAATCTTGATAGGTTTTCCCTTTTGCCAGTCTCTTGTTGTGTGTAGGAGACCGGGTTTAGGATAGATAACCGTACTATCAAGAGGGGCTCTCGAATGAGTAATTCGGTCACATCGTTCAGAGAGAGCTCAAACCTTTGCATTCTTGCATCATCATATTTGGTTGTTATTTGGTATTATCTATGCGAGGATATAGAGCTTGTGGTAATCTCCATAACAAGCTCTTGTTCATCAAAATCGGATCTCCCATATGTATCTTGTTGCGATTTTGATTTATGCGGCTTTTCGGTTTCTCACCAAGTGAGGTATCTCACATTATTCTACTTGATACTTTCTCACTTGGTGATAATCAATATTTATTGGAAATCCTTTGTCGTCCTCTATCCAACGCAATTGGAATCGGGTCAATCGGAGCTTCCAGTCAAAAGTTATGACCGTTTGAATATTCGCCGATTTTATTCTAAAAAGAAAAAAAGGGAAATCTGCTCTCTGGGCTGAACGGTAGTACCGCCCAGTGGCGTACTACCGCCACCGCGCCCATAATATCTCTCTCTGGCCCGATTTATTCGGTAGTACCGGCCAGCCCGGTAGTACCGCTCGGGTGGGCCGGTACTACCGGCCGACCCAGTTTATTTTTCCCCAGATCCAGATCCAGACCCAGCTAGCCTCCCTGCTTGATTTGATCTCCCCGCCGCCGCCCGCATGGGCCCTGCTCGCGCGTCGCCTACTCGCCTCGATCCCGCCACAGCCTCGCAACTCCCTCGCGCGCCACTGGCCCCGCTCGCCCCGCTCGCGCGTTGACCGAGCGCGGTGCTTGCCCGCATGCATCGCCAGATCCCCGCTCGCTGTGTTGCTGCCCAGCTGGCCCCGCGCGCCGCCGCCTCGCTGCGCGCTCCTGCATGCGGCCCCGCTTCTGCTCGCTGTGCAGCCCACGCGCTGGGCCCGCTCCTGACGCTCGCTCGCCCGCGCACGCCTGCCGCCCTCCTTTACCGCAGCAGCCTTATGTCTGGCCGCTGCTTGGTGGCCCACGTTGACCACACCCGCCACCCGCTTCTGCTCCCTTTCTCTCGCTTAACGCCAGTCTCAGATGATGGGACCGGTAGTACCGGCCCAATCCGGTACTACCGGACCATTCAGAAAAACACCGCAACGGCCATATTTTGTCTAGCCCTATATAAGTCTTTTGTCCATTTTCATTTAGGGTTCCTTCTTCCTCCTCCTTTTGTCTAAGCTTTGCCTCCATTTGCCTTAGTCTTTGAGCTTGATTTATACTCACCCCTCCATTGATTCTTGCATATATTTGAGGGGTAGTTGGAGGAGATCTAGATCTACGTTTTGACCAAACCAAAACATTTCTTTGTGAGTGTATCTTTGGGGATATAGATTTTGGGGGATTTTGTGTCTCTCTTTGATTCCTCCTCTCTTGTTCCCCCAATAGCTTTAGTAGCTTTGTTGGAACTTGAGAGTGAGGGATTTGAGCATCTTTGTGGTGTTCTTGCCATTTGCATTTGGTGCATCGGTTTGAGTTCTCCTCGGAGGATTTGGTTTGAGTTGCTCATTGGAGCTTGTCCCTCTTGGGTTCTTGGAACCCTAGACGGTTTTGTGGCCTTGGTGGCATTGTGGCCTTAGTGGCATTTGTTGAGGCCTTTTGTGTCGTTTGTTGGGAGCCTCCAATTAAGTTGTGGAGAAGTGCCCCAACCTTGTGAGAGGTTCCGGTTGCCACCGACAAGTGCACCGATAGTGGAAGCGTGGATCGATCCCGTTGGGGTGAGATTCACCGGAGAATAAGGGAGGCCTTTTGTGGCGTTGGTGGTTTGATACCACCTCTCCAAGCAGACGTACTCCATGTTGGGAGGAACTCGGTAAAATATCGGTGTCCCCGCGTGCCTCGGTTATCTCTATACCCGAGCTCTTTACTTATGCACTTTACATTGTGATAGCCTTCATGCTTGAAGTAATATATATCTTGCTATCACTTTGTTGCTTGTATTGCTTAGCATAAGTTGTTGGTGCACATAGGTGAACCTTAGTTGTTCTAGGTTGCGCTTAACAAAGTAAACACTAGTTTTATTCCGCCTTTGTTGAGCCTCTCTAGGAAAAGTTTTAATCGCCTATTCACCCCCCCTCTAGGCGACATCTGTATCCTTTCAGACTCTAATTTAGTTTACAAATCACACAAGTATTAATGTTTCCTGTTAATACTATTATAGCATGAACGTTAACATTTATCATAAACACAAAGTTATAATGATAACCGCTTTTATTATTGCCTCTAGGGCATATCTCCAACATTCTCCCACTTGCACTAGAGTCAACTAATCTAGATTACATGATAATATACCAAACACCCATGGCAGTTTGGTGTTGGTCATGTTTTTTCCCTCGGGAGAGGTTTAGTCAACGGATCCGCCACATTCAGATCTGTGTGTACTTTGCAAATCTTTATGTCACCATCTTGGACATGCTCTCGAATAGCGTGAAAACGTAGCTTGATGTGCTTCAGCTTCTTGTGTGACCTTGGTTCTTGCGCATTCGCTATGGCACCCATGTTATCACAATAGATAGACATTGGGTCCAGCGCACTTGGAACCACACCGAGCTCTGTAATGAACTCCTTCATCCACATCGCCTCTTGTGAAGCCTCCGAAGCATCTATGTATTCCGATTCAGTTGAAGATCTCGCCACAACGCTTTGCTTTGCACTCCTCCAGCTAACTGCTGCACCATTCAAAGTAAATACGTATCCAGATTGAGATTTAGAATCATCCGGATCGGTGTTCCAACTAGCATCGGTGTAACCATTAACAACGATCTGTTCATCGCCTCCATAAGAAAGAACCATATCCTTAGTTCTTCTTAAGTACTTAAGGATGTTTTTAACCGCTGTCCAATGATCCACTCCTGGAGCACATTGATATCTGCTAGTCAAACTAACAACACATGCAATGTCGGGTCTAGTACATAGCATGGCATACATAAGAGATCCTATGGCTGAGGCATAGGGAGTCTTACTCATTCTTTCTCTATCTTCTGCCATTGCAGGACTTTGAGTTTTACTCAAGGTCGTATTGGGCAACATGGGCAAGAACCCTTTCTTGTTATCTTCCATTCCAAACCTCTTTAGAACTTTGTCCAAATATGTACTCTGTGACAATGATATTAGGCGTCTTGATCTATCTCTATAAATCTTTATGCCTAATATGTAAGCTGCTTCGCCAAGATCTTTCATTGAAAAACTATTATTCAAATAATCCTTGACACTATTAAGAAGGTCTACATCATTCCCAATCAACAATATGTCATCTACATATAGTATTAAAAATGCTACAGAGCTCCCACTCACTTTCTTGTAAATACAAGCTTCTCCATAAGTTTGTATAAATCCAAAGCTTTTGATTACCTTATCCCAACGTTGATTCCAACTTTGGGATGCTTGATTCAATTCATAAATGGACCGTTGAAGTTTGCATACCTTGTTAGCATCTTTAGGATCGATAAAACCTTTGGGTTGCATCATATACAACTCTTCATCAATGTCTCCATTGAGGAACGCCGTTTTGACATCCATCTGCCATATCTCATAATCATAATATGCAGCGATTGCTAACAAAATCCTCACAGACTTTAGCTTCGCTACCGGTGAGAAAGTCTCATCGTAGTCAACTCCTTGAATTTGTCAAAACCCTTTTGCGACAAGTCGAGCTGTATAGACAGTAACATTACCATCAGCATCTGTTTTCTTCTTGAAGATCCATTTTTTCTCGACAGCCTTCCGGCCATCCGGTAAGTCCACCAAAGTCCATACTTGGTTTTCGTACATGGATCCAATCTCGGATTTCATGGCTTCTTGCCATTTATTGGAATTTGGGCTCATCATCGCTTCCTCATATGTCGCAGGTCATCGGTGTTGTCCACCAACATGACACTCATAACGGGATCATACCAATCAGGAGTGGTACGAGTTCTCGTTGACCTGCGATGTTCCGTAGTAACTTCAATCGAAGTTTCATGATCAACATCATTAGCTTCCTCTCTTATTGGTGTAGGCGCCACAGGAACTACTTCCAGTGTTGCGCTACTCGCAAATTCGAGAGAAGGTTCAACAACCTCGTCGAGTTCTACTTTCCTTCCAGTCACTTCTTTCAAGAGAAACTCCTTCTCTAGAAAGGATCCATTCTTGGCAACGAAGATTTTTCCCTCGGATCTATGATAGAAGGAATACCCAATAGTTTCCTTCGGGTATCCTATGAAGACGGATTTTTCCGCTTTGGGTTCAAGCTTGTCGGGCTATAAATTTTTTACATAAGCTTTGCAACCCCAAACTTTAAGGAACGACAATTTAGGTTTCTTCCCAAACCATAATTCATATGGTGTCGTTTCAACGGATTTAGATGGTGCCCTATTTAAAGTGAATGCGGCTGTTTCTAATGCGTAACCCCAAAACGATAAATCTGTAAGTGACATCATAGAACAAACCATATCTAAGAGAGTTCGATTACGACGTTCGGACACACCATTACGCTGTGGTGTTCCCAGCGGTGTCAATTGTGAAAGTATTCCGCATTTCTTCAAATGCTCGCCAAACTCGTAACTTAGATATTCACCTCCGCGATCAGATCGTAGAAATTTAATCTTCTTGTTACGTTGATTCTCTACCTCACTTTGAAATTCCTTAAACTTCTCAAAAGTTTTGGACTTATGTTTCATGAAATAGATATACCCATATCTACTCAAGTCATCCGTGAAGGTAAGAACATAACGATAACCACCGCGCGATGCTACACTCATTGGGCCACATACATCGGTATGTATGATTTCCAATAAGTCCGTAGCTCGCTCCATCATACTAGAAAATGGAGTCTTAGTCATTTTACCCATCAGACATGCTTCGCATCTTTCAAGTGATTCGGAATCAAGTGATTCAAGAAGTCCATCGGAATGGATTTTCTTCATGCGCTTCACTCCAACATGACCAAGACGACAGTGCCACATATAGGTCGAGTTATCGCTCAATTTCAAACGTTTAGCTTCAATGTTATTAATATGTGTATTACTACAATCGAGATTCAACAAGAATGGACCATCTATCAAAGGTGAATGTGCATAAAACATATTACTTATATAAATCGAACAACCATTATTCTCAGATTTAAACAAGTAACCGTCTCGCAATAAACATGATCCTAATATAATGTTCATGCTCAACGCAGGCACCAAATAACAATTATTTAAGTATAAAACTAATCTTGATGGTAGATGAAGAGGTAGCGTGCCGACCGCGATCACATCAACCTTTGATCCATTTCCAACGTGCATCGTCACCTCGTTCTTCGCTAGCTTTCGTTTATTCTACAGCTCCTGTTTCGAGTTACAAATATGAGCAACCGAACCAGTATCAAATACCCAGGCACTACTACGAGTACTAGTGAGATACACATCAATAACATGTATATCGGATATACCTTTCTTCTTGATGTTGTCGTTCTTCAAATCCGCCAAGTACTTAGGGCAATTCCGCTTCCAGTGTCCTTCTCCGTTGCAGTAAAAGCACTCAGTATCAGGCTTAGGCCCAGCCTTGGTCTTCTTCGCCGGTGCGGTAACTTTCTTACCGCCCTTCTTGAAGTTTCCCTTTTTCTTAGACTTGCCTTGCTTCTTGAATTTTGTGGTCTTATTGACCATCAACACTTGGTGCTCTTTCTTGATCTCCACTTCCGTAGACTTTAACATGGAGAAGAGTTTAGGCAACGACTTGTCCATGTTTTTCATATTATAGTTCATCACAAAGTTCTTGTAACTTGGTGGTAGTGATTGGAGGACACGGTGAATCCCCAAAGCATTAGGAATCACTATACCCAAGCTTTGAAGCTTACTTGCGTGCCCAGACATCTTAAGCATGTGCTCACTGACGGAGCTGCCCTCTTCCATCTTGCAGTTAAAGAACTTTTCAGAAGCCTCATAACTCTCAACTGCCATGTGAGCCTCAAATATCATTTTGAGTTCACAGACAATATCATGTGGGTCATGGTTCTCAAACCTTTTCTGAAGCTCCGATTCCAAACCATACAAGATAGCACACTGAACTGTGTAGTACTGATTCTTCCAAGCGAGGAAAACATTCTTCACCTCATCGGTAGCATCAGCTGCAGGTGGGTCACCCAGCGGTGCATCTAGAACATAGGTCAAATTACCAGCATGAGGACAATCCTCAAATTGCGGAACCAATCCGTGAAGTTGCTTCCATTGTTTTTCAACTTTTATTTCTCTAGGAACGCATTAAAATTGATGGTAGGGGCCTCCATTGATCTACAACATATTTGCAATAGTTTAGACTAAGTTTATGACAAATGGAGTTCTAATTAATAGTTAAATTAATCTAGGTGAACTCCCACTCAAAACAATATCCCTCATATTGCTTTAGTGATCACACGAACCAAATCCACCACATCAAAACCGATCATCACGATAGTTGATGTAGCTTCAATGGCGAACAATCGACATGTTCATCATATCTACTATATGACTCATGCTTTACCTTTCGGTGATCCGTGTTCCGAGACCATGTCTGTACATGCTAGGCTCGTCAAGATCAAACCTTAGCTTCCGCATGAGCAAATCTGGCTTGCCCACGTTGTATACACTCACAGAATCTAACACACCCAATCATCACGTGGTGCTTCGAAACAACGAGCTGTAGCAACAGTGCTTATTAAGTATGAACACTTTATAACTTGAAATTTTTGTGCTTGAGGGATCATCTTATAATGCTATCGTCCCAAAATAAGCAATACAAGATGCATAAAAGGATTAACATCACATGCAATTCATAATATGTGATAATATATGGCCTTTCTTCTTGTGCTTCCGATCTCCATCTACAAGCACGAACATGATCTCCATCATCACCGGTATCGCGTCAAGGTCAATGGCGCTGCTTCATGGTTGTCGTCCACCAGCATTAACTATTACAACTACTTTGAATAATAGACACGCAGGTCTTAACAGAATTAAAAGACAACCATATGGCTCCTGCTGGTTGCCAAGTTACAATAAGGAACATTGCATACATCATATATAATCACAATCATGGCCATATCACATCACAGCACACCCCTGCAAAACAAAGTTAGATGCCTCTAATTTTCTTTGCATGTTTTACGTGGTTTGGGGCTTTCAATAAGTGTCGTTCTAACTTACGAACAAGAACCACAATGTTGATACTTGAATTATCAAGTGCCCGTTGTAAATTGAATCTATACTATGATGGGAGAGACAGACACCCGCAAAACCACTTATGCAATACAAGTTGCATGTTAAGCGTGGAGCAAGTCTCATGAAAGATGTCATGTAAGGTTAGCCCGGGCCGCTTCATCCCATCATACCGCAAGATGCAAAGTACATAAAAAGCAATTGATAATAAAAGCACCACCGCCCACAATGACCATTGTGTTCTACTCGTGCAACAGATCTACATATAGACACGGCTCTGATACCACTGTAGGGGTTCGTAGCATGGAAAACAAAAAAATTCTACCGCATGCACACAAACAAGCCAAGATCTATCTACTAGATTGTAACAACGAGTCGATAGGAGCACTCACCCTCGAAGATTCCAAAGCGGTTAACGGGAGCAGATTCTCGTGGGTGATGTAGTCATACACTTGCCAATCTCAAGATCGCGTAGACAATCTTTCCGGTGCTGTGTTCCGGCAGCGCTTCCATAGTCGATCACACGTTCGGTACTCGATGAAGACCTTCCTCTCCCTTGTTCCAGCAGGCAGCGGAGGTTGTAGTTCTCCCTCGCGATTTTGGCAGCACGACGGTGTGGTGTTGGAAGTAGAGGGAAGATCCCACAGGGCTTCGCCTAAGCCGATGCGAGTTATGGTGGATTTAAGGTTTCCCGGCGATCTATGGTTTAGAAGGCCAGGAGGAGGAGGAGGTGTCGGCGGCGACGGGCATGGCGACGAAAAAGTGGAGGGCTAGGGCTTGTTTGTTTTGGGCAGCCCTCCCTCTCTATTTATGAGAGGGGGGAAGCCTAGGGAGGGGTGGGTTTGAATCCAAACCCAAACCCAAGTTGGATTGAGAGAAGGACTCTTTCCTTCTTCCACTAGGAAACCATTGTTCCAGTTTGACTTTTCAAACTTCCCGTTTGACTTTCAATTTAGAGCTTTAATCCTCTCTTGCAAATGCCCAAAACAAGTGACCTAGGATATGATCCAATCATTCCACTTACCCATGACACATTCATGGACCATTCCCCTTCCGGTCCGGTGAACCTTCTAGAACCTCTTCGATGAAAACATCAAAATCTTTCCCGAACTCCGGAATCGGACTTGACTTATATGAATCTTATTCTCCAGACCATTCCGGATCTCCTCGTGATATCCCGGATCCCATCCAAGACTCCGAACAACATTCGGTATCCCTACTAACATTCCATATCTACTAAACAACATCGAATCCTTAAGTGTGTCTCCCTACGGTTCGTCAATTATGCGGACATGACCGCGACACTTCTCCGATCAATAACCAATAGAGGAATCTGGAAATTCATATGGCTCCCACATAATTCTACGATTACTTTGCGATCGAATGAAACACTTCCATACGTTACCAATTTCCCTTTGTCTCATGATAGTTTACTTATCCGAGGTTTTGATCGTCGGTATCTCTACATACCTAGTTCAACCTCGTTACCGATAAGTACTCTTTTCTCGTTCCCGTGATAAGTGATCCCTTGTGATCCAGTCACATGCTTGCAAGCCAATTGGATGACATTCTACCGAGAGGGCCCAGAGTATATCTATCCTTCATATGGATGGACAAATCCCACTCTTGATCCATGTGCCTCAACACATACTTTCCGAACACTCAATGCCACCTTTATAGCCACCCAGTTATGGTGTGGTGTTTGATGTCATCAAAGCATCCTACCGGTGATGGTGATTAGCATGATCTCATGGTCGAAGGAATTAGGTTACTATGTATTAGAAAGCTTATAGCAAACGAACTATTGAAATAACTTGATCTTAATGTTACGCTTCTCTATAGTAGTATGTCCATCATACCATTCTCCTAATGATATGATCCTGTTGTTAACAACATATCAATGTTCATGATCGGGAAACCACGATCATCTATTAACCACCAAGCTAGTATTACAAAGAGGTTTTACTAGGGACTCTAATTTAGTTTACAAATCACATAAGTATTAATTTTTCCTGTTAATACTGTTATAGCATGAATGTAAACATTTATCATAAACACAAAGATATAATAATAACCACTTTTATTATTGCCTCTAGGGCATATCTCCAACAAAATCCCAGTACGTCGGATGGAGCTGTAATTTTCTGTACGTGTTCCCCATGTTGTTATCCAACTTTCATTAGTTTTGCAGTTTTTTATTTGAGCAATAGAAGATTTTCGAAAAAATCAATCTTTACCTGCTGGTCTATTTTGATAGATTTCTGCCGTTATTTGCATTTGCCTCTTAAATCGATTTTATTTTAAATTCTTTTTGGGTTTTTGAAAGGAGTTGCTACAGTAGCTTATGTTTTGATGGATTTCAGTTGAAATTTGGACCCAAAGGTTTATTTATATTTTGCATACACTAATGTTGCTAATGAAGATTGTGTGAAGCTTAGTATGAAAGAGATTTTCAAATTTTCGGAGAGAATGATGTAAGGAGATGAAGATTGGTCAAAGGCTCAAACATTATATTTCTGGAGATTCTTATAATGAAGATGTTGATCATTCAAATGGTGACTCCGGAAGAATTTATTAGAGACCAAACTCAGGAACCTGTAGAGTCCATTTTGGAATAGATAAAAGTGCTGAAAATAGAAGGTTCGCGAAAAACTTTGCTCTTTATATTTTTGTAGTTTTTATTCCATAGGAAGATAATGAGTCGAAATAGGGAAGGAAACGGAGCTCGGGTGGGCCACACCACCCAGTGGTATGGGCCCCGCCTGGCCACGCCACCAGGGGGTGTGACCACCCCGGAGCCCGTCGCCGTCCCGTTTTCGCCTAGTACCTTCCTTATATTGTAAAACTTCGTAATATATAATCACCCGGACCCCCCAAGGTCCGTATATCGTGTTCTCATCGTGTTTTTGTTTCGATATGTTTCTGTCAGGAAATATTCTCAAGTTTAGAGGCATCATGGTCTCCGCCAACGACAAGGGCAAGAAGCCCGTGGAAGATGATCTTCAAGACCCCAAGAAGGAGGAGGAGATCTTGGTTGAGGATGAAGAAGAAGCAGAGGAAGACAAGCGTCCGCACACCCGTGCCACCGTTGCGAGCATTGGAGTGGTGGAAAATCCTATCCAACTCAATAGGACGGCACGGATTTCTACAGGAGGGAAAACCCTGCGTCATTGCCTAGCTCCATGGTCACTTCCTCCACGCACCAAGAACCCCTTCCATACTCTTATACACGAGCAACAATTCCAAAAATTGCCCCAAGGGAAGTTGCCCTCTAGTTGGGATATGCCTCATCCTAACCATGCAGGGAAAGAATACTCTAAGAAGGAAGAGTGGGGAAAGAACCGAGATTCTCGGTCCGACATGATCATGAACCGCATTGAGCATAATTCAGAGTTGATTCGTACTCTAACCTTCAAGATTGAGGATTTGAGGAAGCTGATTGAAAAGCTTATCGAGATAACACCACCACCACCGAAGGAGTAATTCGTCATCAGGTTTTGGCATCCCCTTGGTTTGTTCCAAGCTTGGGGAGTGTCGCGGTACCACATCATTATCTTTCATATTTTTACCTTTTTAGTAGAGTCGTATATTGAATAGAGAAGTTATCATATAGGATGGTTTGCATTGTGGAAGTATCTCTCCTCTATTTAGTTATCTATGTATCCCTTGGTGTGAGTGCCTTTATGGAATATTAATGAGAAGTTTCATCTTTTACTTTTTGCACATCTTATCTTAGTTTGTAGCTTCTATTATATGATTGATCTTGTTGATTAGTATTGGTATCACTTTGGGAGAATCAAGTAAATCTAAAATGGTTTTGGCAAACCTAGCTCTGGTCAGTAGCAACACTTTTGAGGATTGAAAGGAAAAATATCACTTACAGGTATTTTATATTAATTTTATTTCTTTCTTGATTGGATCATAAGCTTAGTATTCTTTATTTAAGATCTTTTGTGTTTTCAAGGAAGATTGCATGTTTGTTTCTATCACTTGTATGTTTTCTTGTTTCCATCAACGCATTTGCTTGCTACCCAGCCTTGCTAGCCAAAAACCTGTACTGAGAGGAAATGCTTCTCGTGCATCCAATCCTTGAACTTTAAACCTATTCCATTTGTGTCTACCATATCTACCTACTAGATCATAAAAGCGCGCTTTGTCGCGCCCACCCATATTTTAATAAATTGTTCATAAGACATGCACACATAGTACTTTTTGGAAGAATGATAGGACGACTCAGAATAACATCGCCTATTCATGAGTCATATTTGTTTACAAAATTATTCATTTTCATTGTGGAAATGAAAACTAAGATAGCAAAAAGGGAAGAATAAAACATCTAATTGTTTCCAAAAGGGTGAGTTAATACTGCAAACATTCCACTTAATTTCCAAATCACACCCCTAAGAAAAGGTCGGCATTTTTCCAAATAGCTATGCCGAACTATAATGAAAATATTTCCATAGGAGCCAATTTTGTTTCCGTTATCTAGGGAAATTATTCCAAATCTCAAATATGAAGTCAGAAGAGCAACATACTCTAATGATTATTCATCATAACTAAAAAAACTCAGTTATACTACATGATCCTGTTAACTCTGATTTAAATATTCACACTGAGATGATCGATGAAGGAACTTCGAGCTAATTAAAGTTGTGTATCTAAACAATCAATAACTGGAAAATGTGTTCCATGGTGCAATGTTGAACATCGTCCATAATATATATTTGTCTTGATTAATGGTGGACATCATCTATGAACACTACCTAAATTCAGTTTCTTAAAACCTCAAGTAAACTATATTTTTTGATACTGGTGTGGAATATTTCTTACTATGGTATATAAAATTCCAATCTACTACAAATTGTCCAAGTTTCTCAAAAAATCTTAATCAAGCATACTATTGATGTAACACTGTAAACACATCCAATAAACCTTTCTATGTCGGACCTTTATAGTAGATATGACATCTGAACAGACAGGAAATGGACTAAGAGTGTGCGCAAACAAATTCATAAACATGTGTTGCCATGTACCTGACTGAAGGCCACTTCTCCATGCAAAACCCATTTTCTTACAGCGCGAACCTAATCACGGATTAGTAAAGCTGCATGGGCTAAGGAAATCAATACATGTGAAGGGTAGTATTGTGGAAAGATGAGCTCGAAACTGAATAAATACAGTCTGAAAATACGTCTAGAAAGTATAAATCTCTACAAGTTACTTTTCTTTAGAACAGCAAGGTAGCTATGATAGTTCTGCAAGTGTCAATCTTAACAAATTATAGGCACATAATGTTGATATTGCAGATGTATCATTGCTACATATTCAACACGACAAGAACTAACTGGGATTTACTTGACTATGAACTGGCCATGAAACAACTTTAGAAAATGACGCAAATAAAAATAGCTTGAAATAGCTTAGAATTCAGAGAATTCACATGGGTGTGCAGGTACTATAATTAATACAGTCATTACTGAATTTTTCCTTAGCAGTAGTAAGCTGTATACGTTTGAGGATTCAATCCCTGCTAAAGTCTCTAAGATCCTGCAAATAGGGCTGGTGCATGCCAAGAATTCGAAAATACCGTGAAGCCTGATCCACAAACATAATTGGAAATATGTATATGATTCAAAGTAGTGCTATCATATACATCAACCAGGAAAGGAAAAATAGGAAGGCGTTGCACATGAGCTCACCAACTCGATCAATGTTCCTGGCTTTGACCAAGTTGTTCACCACCTCAAACAAATGGTGGCCGGCGGCTCTAGCGCCCATTGATGGCGTAGGACTTGCAGCTCTCTTCTGGTGGCAGGTTTGGATCGAGTAGCGTGCCACTTAATTTCCGGATGCCATCGCCTTGCTTCCGCTCGCGACTGGGGACAACGGCAGTGGGGCGACCGCAGTGGACCTGTCCTTTGCCTAAAGAGGAATGGAGGCGCTAGCTCGGCTGGCGAGGAGGCAAACGAATCACCAACGCCGTAGGAATGCGTGCGTACAGAGGGCAGAAGCTGAAGTCAACCACCGCCGCCATTACTTCGTTGTGGCACAGCCCATAGCACATGCTAGCCCGGTTCATGAGAAGGAGTCCAGATCAGTCGTCGTTGGAGCAGCAACCCTGCAACGTGAGAAGGTCAGTTAGCACGCAGTAACTTCGCGGTGAAACAGAGGGAAATCAATACCCGAATGCGTCAGTAGCCTCTGTAGTCGTCATCACGTGTCTTTCCCTTCAGTGGCGCCGGCGTAATTAGCAATGGCGGCCGCAGCGAAGACCGGGAGGAAAGGAAAGGGAGTTTTTTTTTCATTTCTTTCACGGTGCCTACAGGTACCAGAGAAGGGTTTACAGGCCGCATCGGAAGTCCTGTTAAAGGATAGAAAGCCCGAGAAACTAGGTGAGGTCGGACTCCATCTGCGGAAAAGCAGACCAGCAATGAGGCTGGACTCCTCGAGGCACAACAAAGTGAACCGTTGCTTCAACCATCGTTCGGTAGTATATAAGTGCGTCGTTGTGGACCTTTGGATAGCCAGATCGGATGGTCCAGTGCCCCAAATCGCTGTGGAGGCTTCTAGGTAGGCAAGTTATAATGTTACTTAATTAGCATTATTGCTATTCCAAGTAAATTCTCGAGTTTTATCTACCTTTCAAATTAAAAAGTCTTTTGTTATGTGAAAACTAGTTAGTAAAGCTCTAACTAACTTGATGGCACACCTTATTTTCCTGCTCTTAATAAACTTGAACCATTGTGCCATCTAAGTTGTATATGCTTGCATTTATAAGTTGGGAATTAGCATAACCGTGTTGTCACGCGTAACGCTTTCAACACCTGTAAATATCTACCCCGTTGATATCATGATCTTTTGTTTGCGGATGTCGGCCGTGTGAAATAAAAGGAAAGCTTGTAAGTCCATGGAGTTAGGTATATGTGTTAAAGAAACGCCTGGGCGGCTAGCCTAAGCCATGCCTAATCATGGTAGAAACTTACAGCATCACCATAGTGAGCAATCCATGAAGCATCCTCAAAAAAAAATACAGAAAAAGAGAGAAGAAAATAATATATATGCACCATTCTCATGGTAAATAAAGGATTGCTGAGATGTTAACTGTCTGTTGCCTTGTCATTTTGATATGGGATATCTCCTGTGTCATTGCGCAAGGGGTACCCTGTTAGCGGTTCTTGATGCAGCGCTGAGTTGATGTAGGAGCACTTCGTTGGGAACCCCAAGAGCAAGGTGTGAAGCAGCATAGCAGCAAGTTTTACCTCAGTAAGAAACCGAGGTTATCAAACCAGTAGGAGAAAGGAAACATCATACAGGTGTTGTAAGCAACGTGGAGACCTGCACAACATAAACTCAAGACTTTGCCCCAACGAATCAGTGAGGTTGTCAAGCTCACCGGTTTGTTGTAACAAAGTATTAAACGTATGGTGTGGAAGGTAATGGTTTCCAGCAAATAAACAGGTAACAGTAGAAGATGTATCAATGGTAAAGATTGGACCGGGGTCCATAGTTCACTAGAGGTGCTCTCCTTAGATAAACAACATGTCATGATGGGTAAACAAATTACAGCAGAGCGATTGATAGGAACTGAGCAAGGCATAACAATGCAATACCAGACAAAAAGATCCTATGAGATTCGATTGGGCAATACAAAAATATACATAGACCGCCATCCAACTGCATCTATGACTAGAAGTCCACCTTCAGGTTATCATCCAAACCCCTCCAATATTAAGTTGTAAGCAACAGACAACTGCTTTAAGCAAAGTGTGTAAGGTAAACAATACACTTGTTCCATGAACAAGAGACCGTTGTTTTCTCCCTAGTGGCAACAACACATCTACAACCGAAGAGATTTCTGTCACTTCCCTTGGAAACTAGAGGCATGAACCCACTATCAACCATAAATACCCTCTCTTGGAGTCACTAGCAACTACTCGGCCAAGATAGCTACTAACAACGGAGAGCATGCAAGATCACAAACAACACAGACATGATAGTATCAAATAGACAAAACCATTAATCAATCTGACATAGTAATCTCAATATCCATCGGATCCCTGCAAACACAACATGCATGATTACAAATAGATTAGACCTTGATCATGAACGAAGCTCACAAGATCTATACATGAAAGAACAAGGAGGAGATACAACCATCTAACTACTACGTGGACCCATAGTCCAAGGTGGAACTACTCACGCATCATACCGGAGAAGAAGACCTCCAGAATTATCTCCCCTTTGGCAGGGTGCCGGGAAAAACTTCAGATCCCGCCGATCTAGGGACGATGGTGGCGGCGGCTACAGAAGGTTTCGTGGAGTTTTTTATCAGGTGCCTAGGGTTTCTGCATTGGGGGCTTCCTATAGGCGAAGAGGCGAGGCTGGGAGGTGGCCAGGGGGGCCACACCCTACCCAGGCTCGGGGTGGGCCTACCCGCGCCTAGGGTGTGTGGCGGCCCTGGTTCGCCTCTCCGTCTCCCCTCTGGACTTCGTGTTGCCCACGGTAAAATATTTACTTTGGCTTTTGTCCCGTCCAATTCCGAGAATATTGATTTTCTGCTTTCTGGAACCAAAAACAGAAGAAAATAGGCAACTGGCACTATGACATCTTGTTAATAGGTTAGTTCCAGAAAAGATATAAAAACACCTCAAAGTGTAGACAAAGCAAAGCAAAGTAGATACTAAACAAGCATGGAGCATCAAAAATTATAGATACATTTCCGACGTATCAAGCATCCCCAAGCTTAAATCCTGCTCGTCCTCGAGTAGGTAAGTGATAAAAAGAATAATTTTTTAGGTGACATGCACCATAAAAACCAAGATCAAAACCATTTGCAAGCATTGAACACTGGGATCTAAGAACTCTAAACATGTGCATGAGAGATGGAGTTCTAACAATAGGACAAAGTAACTATGCATGCAACATGAAAGGCTACAAACAAAGATCATGAATAACATGCATTGAAAAACGTTTGTTTGTTTCACATATAGAAAACATGGCATAGTGAAATTCAGCTTGTCCCTCATAGAGTAGCAAATAGATGCATAGGACACCTTCAAATTTCATAAGAGTGACTAGATACAAGTAGCATAAGAACAAGTAATATCACAATATGTATCAATCAATAAGTTTTGGGACACTGCACACATAATGGAAACTATGCTCTCTTAATGGTGCCTAAAGGTAGAAGGTGGAGACTCAATATAATAGTGAAAGAAAGGCCCTTCATAAGGGAAGCAGGGATTTCAAGTTTCAAAAAGAGCTTCCAAAAATTATGGTACCTGTTAGCTTTCAGCACTCATTGCCCCTATCATAAGCATATTGAAGTGATTAAGGTTAAAGTGAACAAACTATGGAGTATATGATTGACAAAGTATAAGTTGGCAATCTCAAGTCCCTTGAATACGAGGGCCACACCTCATGCTACTCAACTTCAGTCACCTGCAAGTTCTTGTCATTGTAAGTACATGCGTATCATAGATAATCGCCAACGGGGTACCCCTTGCACATGGTACAAGAGCTATCCCATAACCAAAATGACAAGGCAAGCAGACAATGAGCATCTCAACGTCCATGATTAGGCATATTTTATTGAGGATGCTTCATAGATAGCTCACTGTGGTGATGCTGCAAGTTTCCACCATGATTAGGCATGGCTTATGCTAGCGGCCCAGGCGTTTATCTGACACAAAATACATACTCCATGGACTTACAAGTTCCCTCTTTATTTCACACCGGTGACATCCATAAACAAAAGAGCATGATATCAACTGAGTACAAAGTACAAGTGCAATGTTGAAAACGTTCCCCGTGATAGCACGGTTCTGCTAATTCCAACGTATAAGTGCAAGCATATACAACATATATGACACAATAGTTCAAGTTTATTAGGGACAAAGAATATAAAGTGTGCCATCAAGTTTGTGAGGGCTTTAATCACTAAGTTTTCACATAACAAAATACTTTTTAATTGGAAGATAGCTGAAAAGAAGAATATTCTTGGAATGATGTAAAACACCATGCATAGGAATTTATAGTGGACACTTTGGAATAACTTGGCTTCTTGGGAGTTGGAAGCATGAGTAGAGCTTACTCATACAAGTGTAGGCTAGCAAAAGACTGGGAGCAACAAACTAAGAGAGCAATAATGGCCATAATCATGCAGAGCAACAAAACATTACTAATCAAAGCATAGAGTGGTACTACAAGTCAAGGACTAAATGATCATAGAGGCTATGGTGACTTGTTCATAGTCATAACATGGTGTGTGCATGTGCCAAGTCAACCCAAACAAAGCATCAAAGGAGAATACCACAATACTATGCTTTTGCATGCTAAAACAACGCATAATTCTTTCAAGGCACACTAATCAATCCCATTTTTTTTGGAACAAGACATGCTACAGCAATACACTAAGCATAAGGTCAAAACAACACCTAGCATGTCATGCTAAAGTCTAAGTCACAGTCAATGCAAGCTCCTCTTGCACTTTCAAGCAGGAACATCCTACTCTTTTCCAACACCAAGCAACTTATTTGAAACAACACAGCGAGAACGGGGTCCAAACTACTTTATTCAAGCAAACTAAACAACTAATCAAACCAAACGAAAACTAAGATGCTCCAAGAACAACATAACTTGTGCATGAAACAATAAAGACGAAGTGTCTAGAAAGACCTGAGCTTTTTATTGATGAAAAAGGGGATGCCTTGGGCATCCCCAAGCTTTGACGCTTGTACCTCTTGGATATTTCTTGGGTTGACACTGGGTTGGTATCCCCAA
This sequence comes from Avena insularis, assembly GCA_023614405.1. Classification (NCBI taxonomy): domain Eukaryota; kingdom Viridiplantae; phylum Streptophyta; class Magnoliopsida; order Poales; family Poaceae; genus Avena; species Avena insularis. The sequence goes on from CM042695.1 coordinate 288,099,087, forward strand.
GCTTGAGCTTTTGTCCATCCTTCATCTCATTACATCATTCTTTCTCTACACCTGAAATTTTTCCTTCATACAAAACTTCACACAATCTTCATTAGCAACATTAGTGTATTCAAAAGATAATAGACCTTTAGGAAAATCTTTGGAACAGCAATACTTTTCACTAAAAAAACACATGCTACTGTAGCAACTCATTCAAAAAGCTCAATTCCCCAAAAGATAACTCAAAAAGGAATCAATAAGAAGCAAATACAAATAATGGCAGAAATCTGTCAAAATATACCAGCAGGTAGAAACCGATTTTTTTAGAAAATCTTCTGTTGCTCAAATAAAAAAGTGTTGAACTAACAAAAGTTAGCTCACATACTGGGAGATTTATTTGTAAATGCTCAGCTCAATCTGAGTTATAGAGACTCCTCATGAATGTTTATGGTGGAGGATAGAAATCTGTTTCAGGACAGCAACTCCCCAAATCTTACTTCACTCTCATTAGAGGTCATTCTTGGCACAAAAAGCAAACAAAAAGGATAACGAGAGGTCATTACTGAAATAATAACTTCCAGGACTCAAGGAAACTCTTGGTTTATCTCCCAACAAGTACTTTTCTTTAACGCCTTTAAGTTAGGCTTGATAGCTTGAGAAGATGCTCACATAAGAATTATGAATTGAAGTCAAAGAGAGCATCAAGAAGCAAATTCAAAAAACATTTAAGTCTAACCCTCTTCCTATGCATAGGAATCTTGTATGCAAATAAATTCACAAAGAACAAAGTGACATGCATAGGAAGATGAAACAAGAGTAACTTCAAAACTTTCAACACATAGAGAGGTATTTCAGTACCATGAAAACTTCTACAACCATATTTTCCTCTCTCATAATAATTTTCAGTAGTCTTATGAATAAACTCAACAATATAGCTATTACATAAAGCATGCTTTTCATGATCTACAAACTCGTAATTTCTATCAAGCTCAAAAAACAGTGGGATTAAAACCTCCATAGGTTTTATCCAAAGTAGATATTTTAAAAGGATCCACAGGAACATAACATTCATCCTCCTTTAGTAAGCATGGGGACAATCAAATAATGTAAGGGGTAAAGATTTAATCTCATTAGAAGGTAGGCATGGGTAGATAATCCATTCTTCCTCCTTTTGTTCATCACTCTCCCCCTCTTTTTCATCCAGTGAGCTTCCAGTTTCAACAATTTTTTCTTCCATAGGCTCCTACAAGGTATTATTCTCTTCCATTTGTGGAAAATGCCTATTAAAATATTCAATAATATAGCCATTTTCTTCCCTGTAATTATCAAAGCAAAATTTAAGTAACTCATAAACCTCAGATTCATAAGGTGCATCATCAGTATTTTCAAGCAAACTGGCAAGTTCCAATGCACCCTTGAAGGCAATAAATTTTTCAATTTGTTCCACATCATAAAATTCATAATTTCTTTAACATAATAAGATATGGTAACATTATCATTATACTCACATTGAAAAGGCAGGTGTTTATACCTCCTACAGCAACAAGACTTATCAAAGCAATAAGTAACATTATAAGTAGAGCACACGTCTCTAGCAATAGTATTCAACTTATCAATTTGTTCCCATAAGTGTTTCCCTTTTTGTGACAAACGGTGTTCCTTATAATAATACTTTTGTTCTTCCTTGAACCCACCTTGACAATAAGAACTAGTTTCAAAGAAACCATCCATTGAACAAAAGCATGACCAAGCAAGGCAATAACAGACCAACAACCAGAGTAGGAACTAATTTTTTTTATAGGAGAAAGCAAACCAAACTAAACTAATTTTTTGGAGTTTTTGAAAAGAAACAAACAAAACCAAGAAAAAGAAACTAAGAAAACTAAAAAAAAGTAAAGATAAAGGAAGTGGAGGACTCCCCATGTGAAGACGTCCAGAGCCTCCCCGGCAACGGTGCCAAAAAGACTTGATGCAGCGCTGAGTTGATGTTGGAGCGCTTCGTTGGGAACCCCAAGAGCAAGGTGTGAAGCAGCACAGCAGCAAGTTTTCCCTCAGTAAGAAACCGAGGTTATCAAACCAGTAGGAGGAAGGAAATGTCACACAGATGTTGTAAGCAACACGGAGACCTGTATAACACAAACTCAAGACTTTGCCCCAACGAATCAGTGAGGTTGTCAAGCTCACCGGTTTGCTGTAACAAAGGATTAAACGTATGGTGTGGAAGGTAATGGTTTGCGGCAAGTAAGCAACAAATGATGGAAGATGTATCAATGGTAAAGATTGGACCGGGGTCCATAGTTCACTAGAGGTTCTCTCCTTAGATAAACAACATGGCATGAAGGGTAAACAAATTACAAAGGGCAATTGGCGAAGGCCAGGCGGGCATAACAATGCAATTACTAGTCAGAAAGATCCTATGAGATTCGATTGGGCAATACAACAAGATAAATAGACCGCCATACAATTGCATCTATGAGTAGAAGTCCACCTTCAGGTTAGCATCCAAACCCCCTCTAGTATTAAGTTGCAAGCAACAGACAACTGCTTTAAGCAAAGTGTGTAAGGTAAACAGTCCACATGTTCCATGAACAAGAGACCGATGTTTTCTTCCTAGTGGCAACATCACATCTACAGCCGAAGTGATTTCTGTCACTTCCCTTGGAAACTAGAGGCATGAACCCACTATCAACCATAAATACCCTCTCTTGTAGTCACTAGCAACTACTCGTCCAAGATAGTTACTAACAAAGGAGAGCATGCAAGATCACAAACAACACAGACATGATAGTATAGACAAAACCATTAATCAATCTGACATAGTAATCTCAATATCCATCGGATCCCCGCAAACACAACATGCATGATTACAAATAGATTAGATCTTGATCATGAACGGAGCTCACAAGATCTATACATGAAAGCAAAAGGAGGAGATACAACCATCTAGCAACTACATGGACCCATAGTCCATGGTGGAACTACTCATGCATCATACCGGAGAAGAAGACCTCCAGAATTATCTCCCCTCCGGCAGGGAGCCGGGAAGAACTTCAGATCCCCCTGATCTAGGGACCATGGTGGCGGCGGCTACAGAAGGTTTCATGGAGTTTTTATCGGGTGCCTAGGGTTCTGCATTGGGGGCTTCTTATAGGCAAAGAGGCGAGGCTGGGAGGTGGCCAGGGGGCCACACCCTACCTAGGCTCGGGATGGGCCCACCCGCGCCTAGGGGGTGTGGCGGCCCTAGTTCGCCTCTCCGTCTCCCCTCTAGACTTCGTGTTGCCCACGGTAAAATATATACTTTGGCTTTTGTCCCGTCCAATTCCGAGAATATTGATTTTCTGCCTTTTGGAACAAAAAACAGAAGAAAATAGGCAAATGGCACTGTGGCAACTTGTTAATAGGTTAGTTCCAGAAATATATAAAAACACCTCAATGTGTAGAAAAAGCAAAGTAGATACTAAACAAGCATGGCGCATCAAAAATTATAGATACGTTTCTGATGTATCAGTTCTCTATGATACACATATACTTACAATGATAAGAACTTGCCGGTAACTGAAGTTGAGTAGCATGAGGAACGTCCCTCGTACTCAAGGGACATGAGATCGCCAACTTATGATTTTTCAAGCATATACTCCATATTTGTTTACTTTAACCTTAATCAAATCAAGATGCTTATGATAGGAGCAATGAGAGCTCAAATATAGTAAGTACCATAATATTTTGGAAGCTCTTTATGAAACTTGAAATCCCTGCTTCCCTCTGCGAAGGTCCTTTCTTTTACTTCTAAGTTGAGTCAGTAAACCTATTATTTTCTATCTCCAGCAAGCATTTGAGTTGTTGTGTTTCAATCATTCATATGATGATTTATTCAATCATTTTTCATATCTTCCTTGTTTTGCATAAAACTCTTATTTGAATGATTATTACTTTGAAAGCTATCATTGTGAAAAGCCTTTTATGTTTGATCAAAGAGGACTCCTTTTATAAACTTCGTTACAAAAGCTTTGCTTGAAAACTAAGTATGATTTGTCAACTGTTCTCTGACCAAGAACAAAGTTTGCCATTACCAATTATGATTTATCTTTATGCATCTTTATTGTGACTCCCATACTCCTTGCAAGTTAAGTTATATAATGGTGAGTTGCTTTCTATTATGAGTTGTGTGTTGGTGAATGTGATGCTTCTTGTCTGTATTCTTTTTATCGACACTTCACTCCATAAACCTATGGTCATGTTTACTGAGCTTAGTTTTTGCTTGGGGACAAGCGAGGTCTAAGCTTGGGGGAGTTGATACGTCCATTTTGCATCACTATTATATACCATAATTTATTGTTATTCATTGATATATTTCATATTAAGAGGTGATACTTATGTTATTTCATCTATTTTTGAATGTTGGATGACTTTTGGAGGATGAACTGCCGGAGTCAGGATTCTGATGGAAAAAGCAGTATCCAGATGCAATATTCGCGAAGATCAGAAAATACATGGAAAATCCTATTTTTCCAGAAGACGAAGGAAGCCATAAGGGGAGGCGAAGATGGGCCACATGGGGCCCACACCACCCCCTGGCGCAGGCCCAGCCTAGGCCGCGCCAGCAGGGGGTGTGGCCACCCTGGCCCATCTCCTTCTTCGCCCCTTCGCCTATAACTTCCTCCCGAAACGCTAATATTCGGGGAGCAACCACAGAAAGATTCCGCCGCCTATGCAGGGCGGGAACTACAAAGAGAGAAAGAGCTCCCCGATAGGCAGATTTCTGCCAGGGGAATTCCTTCTCAGAGAGGGGAGATCATCGCCATCAACACCATCATCAAGCTATACTTCATCGGGATCATCATCATCATCCTCACTACCATCTCCACCAGCACCATCATCACCACTTCATCCCGCTGTAATAATTGGGTTGAATCTTGCATAGTTCTTACGTGAAACTTTCCCAGTGTTGATTACTTTTGTAGTTGATGCTATTGAGTGGAACCATTGAATTATTGTTTATGTTCAGATTGTTATTCATCATTGTATCATCCCTGATCTTGATCCATATGATGTCTCGTGAGTAGTTCGTTTAGTTCTTGAGGACATGGGAGAAGTCATGTTGTTAGTAGTGGAATTGTGTTGAAGTAATATTAAATGGTTTGATATTTAAGTTGTGGTGCTATTCTTCTAGTGGTGTCATGTGAACGCCGACCACATGATACTTCACCATTTATGGCCTAGGGGAATGCATTGTGTATTTGGCTACTAATTGTGGGGTTGCTAGAGTGACAGAAACCTGAACCCCCGTTAGGAAACCTTTGCACAAGGGAGGGTAGGATCTCAGAGTTTAATACTTTGGTTTGGTTTTTATCTTAATTACTTTCTTATAGTTGTGGATGCTTGCAAGGGGTTTAATCACAAGTACGTATTAGTCCAAGTAAGGTCAGTACATTAGCATAGGTTCACCACATAACACTTATCCAACCAAATAAGATTAATCAACTATATGAAGCGAAAGTACTTGACAGTATTCCCATGTGTCCTCGAGAACGTTTGGTCCTCATAAGTAATACAACCGGCTTGTCCTGTGCTGAAGAAAGGATTGGGCCAGTCACTGCATTTATCATTGTTGTCTTTATTTACTTGCACTTTATTTCTTTGCATTATCAAAAAAAACCTAAAAATCCGTTTGCTAAGTATTTACAGAGAATTCTTGATCCAAACCACTAGTCAACACCTTCTGATCCTCGTTGCGATCGACACTCCTATTTATCGAAAGTACTACGATACACCCCTATACTTGGGAGTCATCAGCTATCTCTAGAAGATCTCATGTTTGATGCTTGGCATCCTCGGTGGTCATGGATTGATGAAAAGCAATCAAGAAAGGCATTCCATCTTGAGAAGGACAAGATCGTCTATATCAAGCTCAAGTGGAAATGCTCAAGGCAAAGGTATTATCTTGATAGGTTTTTACTTTTGATGGTCTCATGTTGTTAGTTGGGAGATCGGGTTTAGGATAAATAGCCATACTATCAAGAGGGGCTCTCGAGTGAGTAACTCGATCATATCATTCAGAGAGATCTCAAACCTTTACATTCTTAGTGTCATCGTTTTTGGTTGTTATTTGGATCATATCCATTTGAGGTTCTAGATCTTGTGGTAACATTCATGACAAGCTCTAGTTTATCAAAAACGGATTTCACTATTATATCTTATTGTGTTTTTGATCTTGGTGGTTTTCTGGTTTCTCACCAAGGGAGGTATTTCACATTATAATACATCTATTCTCACTTGGTGGTAACCAATGTTTTCCTAGATCTTGCTGTCCTCTTTCCAACAAAATTGGTTTGGGGTCGATCGGAGTTTCCTAGGTCAAGATATTGCCATTTGCATTTGCCTCTTTGTTTGATTTAAAAAGAAAAAGGAAAAAGATTTTTTTGGGCCTAGCGGTACTACCACCTACGACTACCGTCGGCTCCTAAGCGTTGCTCACCCCTCTGCCCCGCGTGGTAGAAAACTCGGCCTAGGTCCGATAGTACCAGCCCAAGAGGTACTACCGCCCGGGTGGGCTGGTACTAGCCCGTCCTAGTTGCCTGCTCTGGTTTCACCGCTCACACGCGCTTGTTAGCTATCGCCGCTTTCTCCCTCCGCTCACTTGGGCCTCTCCTTGCGTGATCGCATGCTGCTAGCTCCTGGCCGCCGCGCGCGCACCTCGCTTGCTTCACTCGCGTGTTAGCTTCCTTCCGCGTGCAGCTGCCCCGATCCCCTTCTCTCTCTCTCTTGCCTTCTCGCTCGCTGGCTCGATTTCGCCAGGGCCTGGCGCTGCTGGGTGGTTGGTTCCGGTAGTACCGGCCTAGTCAGGAAAAATGGCCCCAACGGGCAGAATTCTAGCCCCCTCTATTTAAGCTCTCTCTCTCTCTCCCTCTCCTTTTTTATTGCTCCTTCTCCCTATTTCTTCAAGATTTTTCCCCATTGCTTTGACCCATATTTAGCTTGATTTGATTCTTACCCTCCAATGATTCTTGCCCATATTTGAGAGGAAGATTGAGGGGATCTAGATCTACAATTTCACCTAACCATGTCATCTCTTTGTGATCAAGATCTTGGAGGATTTTGTTTTCTCCTTGTGTTCTTCCTCTCTTGTTCCCCCAATAGCTATAGTAGCTTTCTTGGAACTTGAGATTGAAAGATTGGAGCATCTTTGTGGTGTCCTTTCCTTTTGCATTAGGTGCATCGGTTTGGGTTCTCCTCGAAGGATTTGGTTAGTGAAATCAAAAGAAGCTTGTCCCTCTTGGGTTCTTGGAACCCTAGACGGTTGTGTGGAAGTGGCCGGTATCGGAGCTCAGACATTGGTTGTAAATCTTTGGGATCATGTTCGGAGACTCCAAATGTTGTGGAGGTCTACTCAACAAGTTTGTAAAGGTTCTGGTTGCCACCTTGAAGGCCATCATATAGTGGATCGGGTGCTTGCTGTGCGGCGCGGGTGCTCGGGAGAATAGGGTGAGGCCTTTTGTGGTGTTGGTGGTCTTAGTACTGCCCACCCCGCCAACGAGACGTACTTACGTGTTGGAAGGAACTTGGTAAAATATCGTCGCCCTTGCGTGCCTCGGTTATCTCTTTACCCGAGCTCTTTACTTATGCACTTTACATTGTGATAGCCTTCGTTCTTGAAGTAATCTATCTTGATATCACATTGTTGCTTGTCTTGCTTAGCATAAGTTGTTGGTCCACATAAGTGAATCTTAGTTTATATAGGCTTTATGCTTGACAAAAGAAAATGCTAGTTTTATTCTGCCTTTGTTAAGCCCATCTTATAAAAGTTTTAAACCGCCTATGAACCCCCCCTCTAGGTGGAATCCATGATCTTTCAATCTATCAATGGAGGTTCGAGTCATCACTCTATTGAGGGACTTGCTTGGTGTCCTGGGCTTCATGGCAGCAGTATGTATGTGGGGCGGTAACATAGGTGAAGTTCAGAATCTTACCTTTCAGGGTCAAAATCCAAGGTCTGGCTTTAGCTAGTTGTGTCTAGCAATGGACATATTGACTTCGTTGTTTTTAGAGTGGGAATTATCTTCAAGGTGAAAACCTAAGATCTTTGATCGGGCGACGACGACTCTTGTGCACTGTTCCCTTCTTGAAGGTGTCTCTTTTGAATAGCCTAGAGTTCAGGTGTTGTATTGGTGGTGGTTGTATTGTTGCTGCTAGGAGCGGAACACTGTAGTGGGTCTTTTATTTTCTTAGTTTTTTATTTTTTGTTGGCTATGTGCATCCGAAATGCCAATAGGATATTGCGTTGTTGCAGAGTCCGGGTGTAATTAGTATCTATTGATATTAATATATGCTCATTTCCAAAAAAAACTAGGCTCAATGTCATGTGCTCCCATCAGGGCATCTCCACCGGGCCAACCCAAACAGACGATCCAAATCGTTCATTTCTATCCGTTTGTGTCGAGTCGCTTTCACTTTTGGGTCATGGTCCGGCCTTCCATGGTAGTACTTAATTTTTGATGGGTAGCTCTTGTCGTCCTCTTTCCAACAAAATTGATAAGGGGTCGATCGGAGTTTCCTAGCTCAAGATATTTCCATTTGCATTTGCCTCTTTGTTTTATTTAAAAAAAGAGAGAAAAAAGCTTTTTGTTTGGGACTAGCGGTACTACCGCCTGAGGCTACCGCCCGCTCCTGAGCTTCGCGAACCCCTCTACACCGTGGTAGCAAAGCCGGCCTAGGTCCGGTAGTACCATCCCAAGCGGTACTATCGCCCAGGCAGGCCGGTACTATCGGGTCGGCCTAGTTGCCTACTCTACTTCCACCGCTCGCTAGAAGGTTGCCGCTCACACGCGCGCTTGCCAGCTACCACCTCTTGCTCGCTCCAGTCAGGCAAAATGGTCCCAACGGGCAGAATTCTAGCCCCCTCTATTTAAGCTCCCTCTCTCCTTTTTTATTGTTTCTTCTTCTCCCTCTTTCTTCAAGCTTTCTCACCATTGCTTTGACCCATCTTTAGCTTGATTTGATTCGTCCCCTCTAATGATTCTTGCCCATATTTGAGAGGAAGATTGAGGGGATCTAGACCTACAATTTTACCTAACCATATCATCTCTTTGTGAGTGAATCTTTGGGATTTGCGTTCTCCTTGTGTTCTTCCTCTGTTGTTCCCCCAATAGCTTTAGTAGTTTTGTTGGAACTTGAGAGTGAAGGATTGGAGAATCTTTGTGGTGTTTTTTCCTTTTGCATTAGATGCATTGCTTTGAGTTCTTCTCGGAGGATTTGGTTAGTGAAATCAAAATAAGCTTCTCCTTCTTGGGTTCTTGGAACCCTAGACAGTTGTGTGGACATGGTCGGTCTTAGAGCTCGGACATTGGTTCTAAAGCTTTGGGATCGTTTGGGGAGACTCCAAGTGTTGTTGAGGTCTACTCAAAAAGTTTGTAAAGGTTCCGGTCGCCACCTTGAAGGCCACCATCTAGTGGATCGGGTGCTTGTCGTGCGGTGGGTGCTCGAGAGAATAGGGTGAGGCCTTATGTGGCGTTGGTGGTCTTAGTACGCCCACCCTTCCAACAAGACATACTTTCGTGTTGGAAGGAACTCGGTAAAATATCATCGTCCCCGTGTGCCTCGGTTCTCATTAGCTTGGTTGATCTTTCCTTCCATCTGAATGGCAGAGTCAACTAGGGCTTCAATATCAGCAAAGGGGATATTGATTAATACTGTCTGCATCTCATCATGCAGACCATTCAGGAATCTCTCTTTCTTCTTGGCTTTAGTGTCTATCTCATCCGGTGCATACCTAGCCAATGACAAGAATTTGTCACGGTATTCCACTATTGTCATCCTTCCTAGCTTCAGTTCCCTAAATTCATCTCTCATCCTCTTGATCAATTCCGGTGGCACATGGGTTCTGCTGAACTTGACTTTGAACTCTTCCCAAGTCATCAGCTGACCTCCTATCATTGTGCGAACACTGTTCCACCATGCTCTTGCATCTCCGGCAAGATAGTGGGTAGAAAACAACACTTTCTCGTTGGCTTCCACTCCTGCAACTTCCAGATTGTTCTCCATGGTTTGCAACCAATCATCTGCATCTAGGGGCTCCTCTGACTTAGTGAAAACAGGTGGATTGGTATTCTGGAAATTCTTGAGCTTAAATCCATGGTTGTCCTGATTTCCATGGCCTTGATTGTTGTTGGCCATATGAGCTATCTATTGAAGGGTGGCTAATTTGGCTTGACGTTTGTCTCTTTCAGCTTCGCGGTCAGAAACCAACATTTGCAAGAGTTGAAACATCGGGTCCGAGGCTGAGTTGCTTCCTCCGCGAGGCATCTGAAGATTGAGATAGATCTTGAGAAAACAGGGAAATTTCTAAGGTTCAGGGTTTTTGAAAAGTTTTTAAAGTTTGACTCAGGTTTTTCTAGCAACTTTCTTTTCTTTCATTCATAGCACATGATACAAACACACAGCACAACAAGGAAAACAGATGGTTTTAAGAACCATTCTAGGAAAGCTACGATACAGTGGGACCGAATACAACTCACTAATGCTAGTGCTCAAGTGCTACTACTCCTTGGAGTCAGTGTCCTCATCATACTCATCATCATTCATGAAAGCAAAGTCATCCTCATCGGTGAACAAGTCCATGGCCTGATCCTCCAAAAAGTCATCATCATCGCTGAGATAGGAGTAGTGGTCTCCACGAAGGTCTTCCCCTGCATTCTCCCTCTCCTCCAACTACATGTCTCTCTCGTGGGTGGTCTCCACCAAATCCGTGATCCGGTGGCGAAGACGGGCAATGATGCGCTCCTTCTTGTCGAGCTGACGGTAATGAGACTTGTGATCCTTCACTAGCATGAAGATGGTCTGATCCTTCTTGGCGGCGATGGAGTACTTGTGGTTGGCATAGGAATGGGCATTGTTCAACTCCTTCTGACGGTCATACATCATGAAGCTGAGATGGTCCAATTGAATCTTCAGCTCATGGTGGTATGGGGCCTCCAGTGGCTGTCCCATAACATCACGCCTTGGGTAGAACTCAAAGTGGGTACCCTTGATTTGATCGATACTCTGCCCACACAAACGGGCAAGAGCTTCCTGCATGGCCCTGGCAAGTCCATCGAGCCAGTTGTTCTCTCTTAGGGTGAACTGAATTCCCTTTGCAGTGGGAGGTTCAATCTTTCCTCGGAGACTTGCAACAACTAGCCACTTCAAATATTCTCCTTCCTGATCATTGAGCTGAGCTCCGAAGAACTCGGGGTGCAGACGCTCCAGCATCTCCGACAGTTGGTCCAAGTCACGCTCAAAGATGAGGTCTCCTCCATTCCCCAACTGATAAAACTTGTTGTACTTCACGTCCATCTATAAGAATATAGGATGAGTAAGTTAGTAGAGGGATCAAGTGTGTCAAATTTTATGTAAGTTTGCAAGAATTTTTGAGGAACATGAATTTTCATGAAAGAATCCAAGTGATAAGAATGAGAATAAGTTTTTGTAAATACTCACTTCCTTTGGTTTTGAAACTAAGTTTTTGATTCAAACGTCCATTCTAACTAGGGTCTCCTATGGTCAGGATGGCTCTGATACCAACTTGTCAACACCCAGATTTTTAATCATAGATGATTGTTATGACATACATCGCAATCCCAGGATTACCATTTTTGCAAGACATAACAGATTGGATATCACAGTACATCATCCATTACAAACCATACATAAGGTCTTACACAATTAAGGATCTCATGATCCAGTTCTTAATACAATTCAACCAGCGGAATAACGTAGTAACAATAGCGTGGGCGAAGCTCCATTTTCATGGTCACGGGCAATGCTGACGATGGGAGATGATCCTAGTTGTCGTAACCTTCCTGCTGTCCATCTTCCTGATACTCCTCTTCATAGTCTAGCCACGGGAATAGCTAGGTAAAAATCCATGAGTACTCTTTAAGTACTCGCAAACTAATACTAACAAGTGAAGTGGTTTTGAATAGGATATACTAAGATCTAGAGTTATTTTGCAAAAAGCCTCATTTACTGCTACTAAGTTCAAAAGCAAAGAAAGCTAGTTGAAAATTTTATAACACCTAAGTGGGAACTTGATTTTCATATCACAACTCTGTTGTGGTCAAGTCAAAGTCACAAATCATTCCACAAGTCATTTTGAAAACATCTGACGATAGAACAGTATGGCCACTCCAACTGTCCATAACCGCGGACGCGGCTATTCGAATAGTTTGACACTCTGTAGAGATTGTACACTTTCACCACAACATTCGATACATCCGTCAGGAACAAATCCAGAATTCACCATACTCAGTATGCGGATAATCAATCCTACCCTTTAAATTGCACGCCCTAGTATAGGCACATCTCCTGTGAGTTTGGCCTCCCAACCATGACCAACTGTCATCTTGGGTACTGCATAGGTGGACAATCTTCACAAGATAGCCTCAGCTCATACCTTGGCCACAAGGGAACCCATACTAAGGTATATAAATTTCCAGTCAAGCCCTACCATTTTCGGGTATTGTGGTTGTACGGTAAAATTGGAATGGTATCACATCCAAACAACCATCAGTTTTATAAAGGGATAAGGCTCATTCCTTAACATTTTCATCATCCAAATCATTTGGTGTTCGGAAACACATGTCAAAACATTTCAGTAGAATGACTCATCATTCTAAGGTTTTCATAACCATTTTCACCAAGTATTCCCATCTAAAGTTGACCAAGTTTTATGCTTAGCACTAGCATCTATAAGTGGAGTTAAATACTAATGATGAGTAATAAACAAGTGGGGTTAGCTAGGTTCAATATCATGCCTTAGGATGACATCAAGATTATGTAACATAGGCTAAATTTTATGCTCTTTATGCTACCTTCAGTTATCTTTCTAGAATCTACAAGTCACTAAGTAAACTTTTGATAGAAAGCTTTTAATAAAGAAAATAAAATACTAAGCTTGCAAGTAAAACTAGGATGGTGTGTCAAGTGGGTATAATCACATATGCTTAAGGCATATGGTTGGTAGAGTAACAAGCAAGTAGTAGCTTGCTAAGATGCAAGTGTTAACTTGCTTAAGGAGTATCTTGTAAGTATTGGCTTGCTAAGATATCAGTATAAGCTTAACTTGTGCAGAGTAGTGGTTGAATTTCTCCTTGGCTTCTTCCTCGTAGTATCCTCCTTCCTCCTCGTATCCTTGGTCGGTACTAGCGTCTATAAATAAATACGAGGTACACAATCACCAAACAATACTTAACTATTTCTAAACATCACACAAAGGTTCATACTAGATGATCTATCATCATCACTAACATTACAAGTATTAAAACACTTGTCCCATTTATTTTATTTGAGAAAAGTAATTTCTACTCATTGAAAAACTACTTAAGATTTAATATTCTCCAACTCAAACATGGGATCATGTTGACACATGTCATCACCACATATTTCAGTACAGGGGAATGTGATTTAAAGTGGTGTCACAATTTAATAAGGTTTAACCTTTTTATTTTATTTAATTAAAGTGACTAGAAATGCCTATGTGGCATTCTTTTATTACTTGATCATTATTTCTGTAAGTAAACCTATATATTTTTATATATTCTGAACGGTATGGTTAAATGTGATTTTTGAGAGTTGGAATCAACTCAAAAGCTCTTTTGGTTGAATTTTAAAAAATGTTTGAATGGAGAAAAGCTTCTGCCTTGTTATTTTTACCATGGGTGATCTACAACTTTAAATGGTTTGAATCCAACGGGCTTGGATTAAGCATTTCAGTATCTTTCTAACAAATATGTTTTCATGCATTTTGGTTCAGTGAATCGAGCTGGGTTGATTTTTGAATCTAGGTACAGAACTGGGTTTGAAATTAAATGAATAAATCTAAATTTGAATTAGTGGGTCGCACGGGAGGTTTAACTTGGCTGGCCCACTACACACAGCGCACGCGCAGGCTAGTTAAGTGAGCGACCCCACTCGTCAGTGAGACAATGAGTGCTGAAGCGGTACAGGGTGATCTAGGCCGCACGATCTAACTCTAATCGAACGGCTCTGGTTCATCGTCCACGTCGGGCAACGCCGGCGATATAGAACCCTAGCACGGCCAGAGGGGGTCATGGGAGGCTCACCGGGGCTCAAGCGATGGTCGGCGACGGGGGCGAATGACGAAGTCGACGACGACGATTCTCCTGGTACCAGCAGGTCCTCCTGGGGCGGCTCCAATCAACGACGCCTCTCCTCCTCTGCAGCGGTGAACTCTGGTGAAATTCTGGCCACCTGGTGCTCGCCTTGCCCTGGGAGTGAGTGGGGGGTATCAGTGAGAGGTGGGGAGTGAACTGGTGTGAAGAAAACGAGCGGGGGAGGTCTCCTTTTATAGTGGCTGAAGGGGACCGAATGGCGTGGGTGGAGCTCATCGTGGTCGACTGAACAGTGAACTAACGGCATGGGCGACGATAGGGGGCGGTGTTGTGCTCCCTGGCGAAGCTCAACGGCGTGGTGGCGAGGCGTGGGGCGGTGCGAATCGGTCGGAACATCGCGGTGCTCTAGGCGGGTCCGACGGTGATTTTAATGGCGCACAGCGTCTATGTCGCGGCGGGCGCGAACGGCATGTCCGGGGTTCTTTGTCTTGGCGATCACGCCGCATAGCGGTGAGGGCGGGCGCTGTGGCGGCGTGTCGCGGTTGGCTGCTTGGCGTGCTCTCGGCTCGCTCAGAGAGCTTGGCATGCTCGGCAGTGGTCTGTGGCTGGCAGTGCTCGAGGATTGGACAGGGGGTGGCGATGGACGATGGTCAGTGCTCCAGACATGCTTGCTAGGCTTGGTGCTTCTCCTAGCTTGCTGTCGACATGTGGGTGGCAAGTTAGGCTCGGCATGGTCACCATTGATGGCTATGTAGAGCTCACAGTGGTGCTAAGGCTTGTTAATTGGGCTAGATCATCTACTGAGAGTATAGAGTGAGCTAGAGAGGGAACAAGGTTGGCCAAAATCACTGCTCCTAATAGTGTTTTGTGTTTGTGTGTTTGCTGCTGACAAGGTGTTTGATGAAATGGCCGAAAGAAATTTGAATTTGAATTTTGGATTCAAACTTGGTGGGTTTGCTAGGCACATACTAGGGAGTATCTGGTTAGTTGGATTGGTCAAGGGGCACTGGTTTGGTTGGGTTTTGAAAATGTGTGATCTTCACATGTGTTAAAGATTCAATTTTGAATTGTCATTTGAATGGGGTTGCTAAATGTTTCTGCAAGTTTGAAAGGTGGGATTTGATTCACTTTTACTTGGTCTTGCAAGGGGTGAAAATAATTGGAAAAGTTTATGTTTGAAATCTTGGACTAGAAACACTCAAAGTGACCTAGTGAGCAAGATTGGCAAAAATGACCATTTGCTTTATTTGATTTGTTTTTGATTTTCTCTTTATTTGTTTCTTCTTGGAAAGGTTTTATATGATGTTATATTCATCTTTGAACCATTCCTTACTATTTACTTGAATCACACAAGTCCATTCATGCATTCATCAAATCATCACATACACACATGCATTCATTTTGTTTTTATTTAATCAAAGTTTTTGTTAACCCTAAATTTAGTGATTAGAGTTCGATTATTATTGTTTCATATTTTTGGGATGTTACAAACCTTCCCTCCTTAAACGAAATCTCGTCCCGAGATTTGAAAAAGAAGAAAAAGATTACCTAGGATTTAAAGAGATCGGGAAACTCCGTCCTAATGTGATCTTCTCGCTCCCAGGTAGCTTCTTCTTCAGTGTGGTTGCTCCATTGGATCTTGAGAAATTTGATGCTTCGGGTTCTGGTGGTTCTAAAAGCTTCTTCCAAAATACGGATGGGTACTTTGGGATACGTCAGGTCATCGTTGATCTCTATGGTCCGGTGGTCAATGTTCTTGAACACTTCGGTCTTCTCCGGAACTTCAAGGCATTTGCGAAGTAACGATATATGGAACACATTGTGTATTGCTGACATCTCCTCTGGAAGTTCCAATTGATATGATACTTCTACTCGACGATTCAGAATCTTGAAGGGTCCGATATATCTAGGGGCTAACTTTTCTTTGAGTTGGAAACACTGCATTCCCTTCAAAGGCGACACTTTGAGATACAAAAAATCTCCGATATTGAAAGCGAGGTCTCGACGTCTCTTGTCGGCGTAACTCTTCCGTCTGGATTGGGCGGTCTTGAGGTGCTCACGAATCTTGTGAACTTTCTCTTCTACTTCTCGTAGGATGTCAGGTCCGAAAATATGACGCTCTCCCACTTCCGACCAATTCAAAGGGGTGCGACACTTTCTTCCATATATGAATTCAAATGGGGCCATTTGCAAACTAGCTTGATAACTGTTGTTGTATGAAAATTCTGTGAAAGGCAGACAGTCTTCCCATTTAGATCCATACTCTAGCACACATGCTCTCAACATATCTTCGAGTATTTGATTTACTCGCTCCGTTTGTCCATCGGTCTGAGGGTCATACGCTGTGCTGAAATCTAGTCGGGTTCCTAAACCTTCTTGGACTTTTTTCCAGAATCTCGAGCTAAACTGATTTCCTCGATCCAATACGATGTTCTTGGGGACTCCGTGCAAACTGACGATTCTAGCGATGTACAATTCTGCTAGCTTCGAACTCTAGTATGTGATCTTGACTGGTAAGAAATGGGCTACTTTGGACAATCTGTCAAATATGACCTAGATAGAGTCATTTCCCCTACTAGAAGTAGGCAATCCGGTTATAAATTCCATTCCAACGGAATCCCATTTACATTCCGGAATATGTAAGGGTTGCAACAGTCCTGCGGGTCTTTGATGTCCCGCCTTGACTCTCTGACAAATATCACACTTGGCGATATAGGTTCCGATTTCTCTCTTCATCTTATGCCACCAAAATTGCTCCTTCAAATCCTGATACATCTTCGTTCCTCCGGGGTGGATAGAATAAAGAGTATCATGGGCTTCCTTCAAAATAACTTCTTTCAACTCTGAATCTGCTGGTACATAGAGACGTCCTTTGTACCACAGAACTCCTTCATCTTCGGTGAATCCTGGTACTTTTCCTGTACCGATACGGTGTTTGATTTCATCGATACTAGCATTTCCTTTCTGCGCCTCCTTGATCTGACTGATCAAAGTGGGTTGAATTTCTATGCTAGCCAAAAATCCTTCACTCACTCATTCCATTCGAAAATCTTCCATCTCTTTTGCAGACTTGGTTGCTCCTTCAAAATCATGGAGTTCAAGCGGCATGACAATCTGCTAAGGGCATCTACTACCACATTGGCTTTACCAGGGTGATAGTGAATGTCCATATCATAATCCTTGATTATCTCAATCCATCTTCTCTGCCTCATATTCAGCTCCTTCTGAGTGAATATATACTTCAGGATCTTGTGATCCAAATAAATCTCACAACGATTACCCATAAGGTAATGCCTCCATGTCTTCAGAGCTAGAACTACGGCTGCTAGTTCAAGGTCATGGGTAGGATAATCCTGTTCATGCTGCTTCAGTTGTCGGGATAGATAAGATATAACTTTGCCTTCTTGCATTCGCACACATTCGAGACCGATCTTGGATGCGTCACAATACACATCAAAGGGCTTCGTGATATCCGACAGGATCAAGATTGGGGCTGAAATCAATCTCCTCTTGAGTTCCTGAAAACTCGCTTCACATTTGTCCGTCCATTCAAACTTCTTGTCCTCCTTCAGTAATTGGGTCATGGGTCTTGCAATACTTGAGAATCCTTCTACAAATTTGTGGTAGTATCCTGCTAATCCGAGAAATGCACGAACTTGGGTTTGAGTGGTTGGGGCTTGCCAATCTTCAACATCCTTCACCTTCGCAGGGTCAACGGCAATTCCTCCGGCTGATACAATATTTCCGAGAAATCCTACCTCCTGTAACCAGAATTCACATTTGCTAAACTTGGCATACAACTGATGCTCTCTAAGGGTTCCAAGAATGGTCCTTAGGTGTATCTCATGTTCTTCTTCTGATTTGGAATAAATCAAAATGTCATCGATGAAAACCATGACAAACTTATCCAGGAAGTCCATAAAAATCTTATTCATGAGGTTCATGAAATAAGCGGGGGCATTGGTTAATCCAAAAGACATGACAGTATACTCATATAATCCATATCTGGTGGTAAAGGCAGTCTTTGGAATATCCTCTGCACGAATCTTGAGTTGATGATAAATCTAAGATCAATCTTAGAAAACACTTTGGCACCAGTCAACTGGTCAAACAGATCTTCTATCTTTGGCAACGGGTACTTGTTCTTGATGGTGACATCATTCAACTTCCGATAATCCGTACACAAACGGTTACCTCCATCTTTCCTGTCCACAAACAAAACAGGTGATCTCCATGGTGACGCACTTTGTTGAATCAATCCAATTTCCAGCATGGCATCCAGTTGCTTCTTCAGCTCTACTAGCTCAGACGGGTTCATACTATATGGTCTCTGGGCTATGGGTCCGGTTCTAGGTATTAGTCCAATGATAAACTCGACATCCCGATCTGGGGGCATACCGGGCAAAACATCTGGAAATACATCGGGGTATTCACAAACTATCCGGACTTGGTCAATGGTTGGCTGGGTTATACTCTTGTTGCACTTGAATTGACAGGGCAAGATTTCAGATACATGCTCTACTGATATTCCGGCTGTACTGGTCATGGTTATGGCCTTCTTGGCACAGTCAATTAATCCTTTGTGTTGGGACATCCAATCCATTCCTATTACTACTTCCAAACCTTTAGTTCCGAGTACTATTAGATTAGCATAAAAATCTAGGCCATGGATTCGGATAGGGACGGCTTTGCAAATTTGCCTAGCTTTGGTGGTTGAACCAGGTATTTGAACAATCATAACATGCTTCAATTTGGTTGGTTGAATCTTAATAGTGCATGCAAATTCTTCAGTAACAAATGAGTGTGATGCTCTAGAATCAAACAACACTCTTGCAAGTACTGAGTTAACAGAAAACATACCCAGCACGACATCTGGCGCTTCTTGGGCTTCTTCAGCATGCATGAGAAAGAGACAGCCATTGCGGTTGAGCGAATTCCCAGGGGCAAACATTCTTCCGGGCTGAACACGATGCTGCTGCTGAGCTAGGGCTTGCATTGGGGGCTGTGGCAATCTTCTTAGGGCACTCATTGGAATAGTGACCCTTGGTTCCACATTCATATCAAGTCACCTGAGACTTGTCCTTTGTGGCAACAGGCACAACATTGCTTCCAGTCCTTGGGGCACTGTTGGTGTTGGTGGCGGCATTGTTGTTGTTGAACTTGGGTGGTGCACGGTTGAAATTGCTGGGGTTGCCGGGGTTGTTGTGGTTTCCTACGGGCCTGGGGTTTCCACGATTGGGATAGGTCGGACGATTCATCGGGGGTCTGTTGGTTCTTGCGGCAAATCCTGGAGATGCGTTGGGGAGATACTTTGGTGTATGGTGGGTTGCTGGTTGATGCATCATGCGACGCTTGCGGTTCTCATTAGCTTGGTTGATCTTTCCTTCCATCTAAATGGCAGAGTCAACCAGGGCTTCAATATCAGCAAATGGGATATTGACTAACACTGTCTACATCTCATCGTGCAGGCCATTCATGAATCTCTCTTTCTTCTTGGCTTCAGTGTCTATCTCATCCGGTGCATACCTAGCCAATGACAAGAATTTTTCACGGTATTCCACTACTGTCATCCTTCCTTGCTTCAGTTCCCTGAATTCATCTCTCATCCTCTTGATCAGTCCCGGTGGCACATGGGTTCTGCTGAATTTGACTTTGAACTCTTCCCAAGTCATCAGCTGACCTGCTGTCATTGTACGAACGCTGTTCCACCATGCTCTTGCATCTCCGACCAGATAGTGGGTAGCAAACAACACTTTCTCGTTGGCTTCCACTCCTGCAACTTCCAAATTGTTCTATATTGTTTGCAACCAATCATCTGCATCTAGGGGCTTCTCTGACTTAGTGAAAATAGGTGGATTGTTATTCTGGAAATTCTTGAGCTTAGATCCATGGTTGTCCTGATTTCCATGGACTTGATTGTTGTTGGCCATCTGAGGTATTTGTTGAAGCGTGGCTAAGTTGGCTTGACGTTCCGCTCTCTCAGCTTCGCGGTCAAAAACCAACATTTGCAAGAGTTGCAACATCGGGTCCAGGGCTGAGTTGCTTCCTCCGCGAGGCGTCTGAAGATTGAGATAGATCATGAGAAAAGAGGGAAATTTCTAAGGTTCAGGGTTTTGAAAAGTTTTTAAAGTTTGACTCAGGTTTTTCTAGCAACTTACTTTTCATTCATTCATTCATAGCACATGATACAAACACACACCACAACAAGGAAAACAGATGGTTTTAAGAACCATTCTAGGAAAGCTACGATACAGTGGGACCAAATACAACTCACTAACGCTAGTGATCAAGTGCTACTACTCCTTGGAGTCAGTGTCCTCATCATCCTCGTCATCATTGATCAAAGCAAAGTCATCCTCATCGGTGAAGAAGTCCATGGCCTAATCCTCCAGAAAGTCATCATCATCGCTAAGATAGGAGTAGGGGTCTCCACGAAGGGCTTCCCCTGCATTCTCCCTCTCCTCCAACTGCATGTCTCTCTCGTGGATGGTCTCCTCCAAATCCATGTTACGGTGGTGAAGACGGGCAATGATGCGCTCCTTCTTGTCGAGCTAACGGTGACGAGACTTGCGATCCTTCACTAGCATGGCGATGGTGTGTTCCTTCTTGGCGGTGATGGCGTACTTGTGGTTGGCGTAGGAACAGGCATTGTTCAACTCCTTCTAACGTTCATACATCATGAAGCTGAGATGGTCCAATTGACTCTTCAGCTCCTGGTGGTATGGGGCCTCCAGTGGTTGTCCCATAACATCACGCCTTAGGTAGAACTCAAAGCGGGTACCCTTTATTTGATTGATACTCTACCCACACAGACGGGCAAGAGATTCCTGCATGGCCCTGGCAAGTCCATCGAGCCAATTGTTCTCTCTTAGGGTGAACTGAATTCCCTCTACAGTGGGGGGTTCAATCTTTCCTCGGAGACTTGCAACAACTAGCCACTGCAAATCTTCTCCTTCCTGATCATTGAGCTGAGCTCCGAAGAACTCGGGGTGCAGACGCTCCAGAATCTCCGACAGTTGGTCCAAGTCACGCTCAAAGATGAGGTCTCCTCCATTTCCCAACTGATAAAACTTGTTGTACTTCACATCCATCTATAAGAATATAGGATGAGTAAGTTAGTAGAGGGATCAAGTGTGTCAAATTTTATGTAAGTTTGCAAGAATTTTTGAGGAACATGAATTTTCATCAAAGAATCCAAGTGATAAGAATCAGAATAAGTTTTTGTAAATACTCACTTCCTTTGGGTAAACTAAGCTTTTGATTCAAACGTCCATTCTAACTAGGGTCTCCTATGGTCAGGATGGCTCTGATACCAACTTGTCAACACCCGGATTTTTAATCACAGATGACGGTTATGCTATACATAGCAATCCGAGGATTACCATTTTTGCGAGACATAACAGATTGGATATCGCAGTACATCATCCATTACAAACCATACATAAGGTCTTACACAATTAAGGATCTCATGATCCAGTTCTTACTACAATTCAACCAGCGGAATAACGTAATAGATACGATAGTGTGGGCGAAGCTCCATCTTCATGGTCACGCGCAATGCTGACGATGGGAGATGATCCTAGTTGTCGTAACCTTACTGTTGTCCATCTTCCCGATACTCCTCTTCATAGTGTGGCCACGGGAACAGCCAGGGACAAAGCCATGAGTACTCTTTAAGTACTCGCAAACTAATACTAACAAGTGAAGTGGTTTTGAATAGGATATACTAAGCTCTAGAGTTATTTTGAAAAACCAGATTTACCTCTACTAAGTTCAAAAGCAAAGAAAGCTAGTTGAAAATTTTATAACACCTAAGTGGGAACTTGAGTTTCATATCACAACTCTGTTGTGGTCAAGTCAAAGTCACAAATCATTTCACAAGTCATTTTGAAAACATCTGATGATAGAACAGTATGGCACTCCAACTGTCCATAACCGCGGACGCGGCTATTCGAATAGTTTGACACTCTGTAGACATTGTACACTTTCACCACAACATTCGATACATCTGTCAGGAACAAATCCTAAATTCACCATACTCAGTATGCGGATAATCAATCCTAACCTTTCAATTACACGCCCTAGTATAGGCACCTATCCTATGAGTTTGGCCTCCCAACCATGACCAACTGTCATCTTGGGTACTGCATAGGTGGACAATCTTCACAAGGTAGCCTCAGCTCAGACCTTGGCCGCAAGGAAATCCATACTAAGGTATATAAATTTCCAGTCAAGCCTTACCCAATTTTCGGTATTATGGTTGTACGGTAAAATTGGAATGGTATCGCATCCAGACAACCATCAGTTTTATAAAGGGCTAAAGATCATGCCTTAATATTTTCATCATCCAAGTCATTTGGTGTTCGGAAACACATGTCAAAACATTTCAGTAGAATGACTCATCATTCTAAGGTTTTCATAACCACTTTCACCAAGTATTCCCATCTAAAGTTGATCAAGTTTTATGCTTAGAACTAGCATCTATAAGTGGAGGTAAATACTAATGATGAGTAATAAACAAGTGGGGATTAGCTAGGTTTAATCTCATGCCTGAGGATGACATCAAGATTATCTAACTTAGGCCAAATTTTATGCTCTTTATGCTACCTTCAGTTATCTTTCTAGAATTTACAAGTAACTAAGTAAACTTTTAATAGAAAGCTTTTAATAAAGAAAAGAAAATACTAATCTTGCAAGTAAAACTAGGATGGTGTGTCAAGTGGGTATAATCACATATGCTTAAGGCATATGGTTGGCATAGTAACAAGCAAGTAGTAGCTTGCTAAGATGCAAGTGGTAACTTGCTTAAGGAGTAGCTTGCAAGTATGGGCTTGCTAAGATATCAATATAAGCTTGCCTTGTGCAGAGCAGTGGTTGAAGTTCTCCTTGTCTTCTTCCTCGTAGTATCGTCCTTCCTCCTCGTATCCTTGGTCGGTACTAGCATCCATAAATAAATTCGAGGTACACAATCACCAAACAATACTTAACTATTTCTAAACAATACACAAAGGTTCATACTAGATGATCTATCATCATCACTAACATTACAAGGATTAAAACACTTGTCCCATTTATTTTATTTGAGAAAAGTAATTTCTACTCATTGAAAACTCTACTTAAGATTTAATATTCTCCAACTCAAACATGGGATCATGTTGACACATGTCATCACCATATATTTCAGTACAGGGGAATGTGATTTAAAGTGGTGTCACAATTTAATAAGGTTTAACCTTTTTATTTTATTTAATTAAAGTGACTAGAAATGCCTATGTGGCATTCTTTTATTACTTGATCATTATTTCTATAAGTAACCCTATATATTTTTATATATTCTGAAAGGTTTGGTTAAATATGATTTTTGAGAGTTGGAATCAACTCAAAATCTCTTATGGTTGAATTTTGAAAAATGTTTGAATGCAGAAAAGCTTCTTCCTTGTTATTTTTACCATGGTTGATCTACAACTTTAAATGGTTTGAATCCAACGGGCTTGGATTAAGCATTTCAGTATCTTTCTAAAAAAACTGGTTTCATGCATTTTGGTTCAGTGAATCGAGCTGGGTTGATTTTTGAATCTAGGTACAGAACTGGGTTTGAAATTAAATGAATAAATCTAAAGTTGAATTAGTGGGTCACGCGGGAGGTTTAACTGGGCCGGCCCATACGCACAGCACACACGTGGGCTGGTTAAGTGAGCGACCCCACTCTCAGTGAGACAACGAGTGGCGAAGCGGTACGGGGTGATCTAGGCCGCACGATCTAACTCTAGACAAACGGATCTGGTTCATCGTCCACGTCGGGCAGCGTCGGCGAGACAAAACCCTAGCGCGGCCAGCGGGGGTCGTGGGAAGCTAACCGAGGCTTAGGCTATGGTCGGCGACGGGGGCGAACGATGAATTCGATGACGGCGATTCTCCTAGTACCGACAGCTCCTCCTGGGGCGGCTCCAATCGACGGCTCCTCTCCTCCTCTACAGCGGTGAACTCCGGTGAAATTCTGGCCACCTGGTGCTCGCCTTGCCATGGGAGTGAGTGGGGGGTATCAGTGAGAGGTGGGGAGTGAACATGCGTGAAGAAAATGAGCGGGGAGGTCTCCTTTTATAGTGGCTGAAGGGGACCGAATGGCACGGGTGGAGCTTGTCGGGGTCGGCTACACAACAAGCTAACGGCATGGGCAACGATAGGGGGCGGTGTTGTGATCCCTGGCGAAGCTCAACGGCGTGGGGCGGTGCGAATCGGTTGGAACATCGCGGCGCTCTGGGCGGGTCCGACGGTGATTTTAATGGCGCACAGCGTCTACGGTCCGCGCGGCGGCGAACGGGCATGTCCGCGGGGTTGCTGGGGTGCTGGCGATCACGCACGCAAGCGGCGAGGGCAGCGATGCGTAGGTGTGTGTCGCGGGCGACCGGCGCTCTCGGCTCGCTCGCAGAGAGGCTTGGCATGCTCGGGCAGTGTGGTCTAGGGGCTGGCAGTGCTCGAGGCTTGGACAGGGGGTGGCGGTGGACGGTGGTCAGTGCTCCGGACATGCTTGCTAGGCTTGGTGCTTCTCCTAGCTTGCTGTCGACATGTGGGTGGCGAGTTAGGCTTGGCATAGTCACCATTGATGGCTATGCCGAGCTCACAGTGGTGCTAAGGCTTGTTAATTGGGCTAGATCATCTACTGAGAGTATAGAGTGAGCTAGAGAGGGAACAAGGTTGGCCAAAATCACTGCTCCAAATAATGTTTTGTGTTTGTGTGTTTGCTGCTGACAAGGTGTTTGATGAAATGGCCGAAAGAAATTCAAATTTGAATTTTGGATTCAAACTTGGTGGGTTTGCTAGGAACATACTAGGAGTATCTGGTTAGTTGGATTGGTCAAGGGGCACTGGTTTGGTTGGGTTTTGAAAATGTGTGATCTTCACATATGTTAAAGATTCAATTTTGAATTGTCATTTAAATGGGGTTGCTAAATGTTTCTACAAGTTTGAAAGGTGGGCTTTGATTCAATTTTACTTGGTCTTGCAAGGGGTGAAACGAATTGGAAAATTTTATGTTTGAAATCTTCGACTAGAAACACTCAAAGTGACCTAGTGAGCAAGATTGGCAAAAATGACCATTTGCTTTATTTGATTTGTTTTTATTTTCTCTTTATTTGTTTCTGCTTGGAAAGGTTTTGTATGATGTTATATTAATCTTTGAACCATTCCTTACTATTTAGTTGAATCACACAAGTCCATTCATGCATTCATCTAATCATCACATACACACATACATTCATTTTGTTTTTATTTAATCAAAGTTTTTGTTAACCCTAAATTTAGTGATTAGAGTTTGATGATTATTATTTCATATTTTTGGGATGTTATAACTGCTGCCTCCCTCCTTTCTTTCCCGCCTCCTCCCACTTGTTCTACGTGTTTCCCGCCGCGCCTAGGTGCAGCCATAAAAAGGGGGGGGGGGGGCAGCCAAGATAGCTACAAGCAGAAATCGCCTCTCTTCTCCCACCACCACCACCACGAACCACCATGCCTGGCCGTCCGCGTCACTGCACTGGCCTCCGTGACAACTCTGACATCCGCAGAGAAGAGCCTGAGCACCGGTTGTCATCGTGGCGGCCAAACCCGCTGGAGTTACCGAATGTGCTACCGCCTTCGATTCCGGGGCGGCCGCCAAGATGTGGTGCATACCAATTCCGACTATGCTTACATGTGATACCGCCTCGTCCAAGCTATAGAGGAGTTACAGGCACATGAAGCGATCTACCGCTCTCTCAAAGAAGAATGTGGTATTGTCGACCCTCCAGTGCCATAGGCAACGCATAGTTAGATTGTTTTTGTAGTGTCATAGTCGTGGTTTGCTTGTAAAATATTTGAAGACTTGAATAAAACTTGTCATTGCAAATGGCCTATGCCCACATTCTGGTACTACCGGCCCAGTCAGGCAAAATGTCCCCAATGGGCAGAATTCTAGCCCCCTCTATTTAAGCTCTCTATCTCCTTTTTTATTGTTTCTTCTTCTCCCTCTTTCTTCAAGCTTTTTCCCCATTGCTTTGACCCATCTTTAGCTTGATTTTATTGTTACCCTCTAATAATTCTTGCCCAAATTTGAGAGGAAGATTGAGGGGATCTAGATCTACAATTTGACCTAACCATATCATCTCTTTGTGAGTGACTCTTTGTGATCTAGATCTTGAAGGATTTTGTGTTCACCTTGTGTTCTTCCTCTCTTGTTCCCCCAATAACTTTATTAGTTTTTTTGGAACTTGAGAGTGAAGGATTGGATCATCTTTGTGGTGTTCTTGCCTTTTGCATTAGGTGCATCGGTTTGAGTTCTTCTCGAAGGATTTGATTAGTGAAATCAAAAGAAGCTTGTCCTTCTTGGGTTGTTGGAACCCTAGACAGTTGTGTGAAAGTGGTCGGTATTGAAGCTCGGACATTGGTTGTAAAGCTTCGGGATCATGTTGGGAGACTCCAAGTGTTGTGGAGGTCTACTCAAAAAGTTTGTAAAGGTTCCGGTCGCCACCTTGAAGGCCACCGTCTAGTGGATCGGGTGCTTGTCATGCGGCGGGTGCTCGAGAGAATAGGGTGAGGCCTTATGTGGCGTTGGTTGTCTTAGTACCGCCCACCCCTCCAACAAGACATACTTTCATGTTGGAAGGAACTCGGTAAAATATCGTCATCCCCACGTGCCTCGGTTATCTCTATACCGAGCTCTTTACTTATGCACTTTACATTGTGATAGCCTTCATGCTTGAAGTAAGCTATCTTGCTATCACATTGTTGCTTGTCTTTCTTAGCATAAGTTGTTGGTGCACATAGGTGAACCTTAGTTTATATAGGCTTTGTGCTTGACAAAAGAAAATGCTAGTTTTATTTCGCCTTTGTTAAGCCCATAACCGCCTATTCACCCCCTGTCTAGGCGGCATCCGTGATCTTTCAATCTATCAATGGAGGTTCAACTCATCACTTTATTGAGGGACTTGCTTGCTGTCCTGGGGTTCATGGCAGCAGTATGTATGTGGGGCGGCAACATAGGCGAAGTTCAGAATCTTATCTTTCAGGGTGAAAATCAAAGGTCTGGCCTTAGCTGGTTGTGCCTGGCAATGGACTTGTTGAAGTTATTGTTTTGAGAGTGGGGATTATCTTCAGGGTGAAAAGCTAAGATCTTTGATCAGACGACGACGGCGTTTGTGCAGTGTTTCCTTATTGGATCTATCTCTTTTGAAGAGCCTGGAGTTCAGGTGTTGTCTTGGTGGTGGTTGTATTGTTACTACTAGGACCAGAACACTATAGCGGGTCTTTTGTTTTCCTAGTTTTTTTTATTTTTTGTTGGTTGTGTGCATCCGAAGTGCCAATAGGATGTTGCGTTGTTGCAAGTCCGGGTGTAATTAGTATCTATTGATATTAATATATGCTCCTTTCCAAAAAAAACTAGGCCCAACGCCATGTGCTCCCATCAGGGCATATCCACCGGGCTGACCCAAACGGGCGACCCAACACATCTGTTTCTATCCGTTTGGGTCGAGTCGTGGTCACTTTTGGGTTGTGGTCCGGCCTGTCCAGCCAGCCACGCCCAGCGGCGCGACCCTATGTCCGTGATTTGGCAAGTAGGCCCTCATCGACATGGGCCCCCGCCTTTGTTTTCGGTGTGTTCCTCCCACACCGCCGCCTCCCTGTAGGGTTTTGTAGCATGGAAAACAAAAAATTTCTACCGCATACAAACAAACAAGCCAAGATCTATCTACTAGATTGTAGCAACGAGTCGATGGAATAACTCACCCTCGAAGATTCCAAAGTGTTTAGCGAGAGCAGATTCTCGTGGGTGATGTAGTCGTACTCTTGCCGATCTCAAGATCGCGTAGACGATCCTTCCGGCGCTGCGTTCCGGCAGCGCTTCTGCAGTCGGTCACACGTTCGGTACTCGACGAAGACCTTCCTCTCCCTTGTTCCAGCAGGCAGCGGAGGTTGTAGCACTCTCTCTGATCCGGCTGACAACGCGTGGTACCTAAGTAGAGGAGATCTCAGAGCTTCGCCTTAAGCCGGAGCGAGTATGGTGGACTATGAGAGAGATCCTCGGCGATCTATGGTTTAGATGCACCAAGGAGGAGGGTCTAGGGCCGACGGCTAGGGCTTGGAGCAGCCCAAGTCGGCGGCTAGGGGAGAAACCCTAGGCGGCGGCTATGGTGGGTGGCGGCGGCTAGGGTTTAGGTTTAGAGGGGCGTGGTGTTGTGTCCTTGGAGGGGCAGCCCTGCCCCTCCTTATATAGGTGGAGGGGCGCGCCAAGGGGAGGGGAGTCCCTCCCCAACTCGGTCTCCAAGTGGGCCGGCGGTGGAGGGAGGGAACTCCTCCCCAAGTAGGTTTCCTACTTCCCCTCCACCTCCCAAAATAGCCGTTTTGACTTTTCAAATTGGCGTTTGACTTTTCAAACTAGGATTTGATTAAACCCTTTATTTTGTTCAGCGATGACACTTAGTACATGATGCAATCATTTCAACTTGATATGACACATTCATGTACCCTTCCCCTCCGGAGTGCCAGACATTCCGGAACCTTTCTAGAACATTCCCGATGAAAACACTGGAACCATTCTCCAACCCCGAAACAGGACTTTCCTTATATGAATCTTATTCTTCGGACCATTCCGGATCTTCTCGTGATATCCCGGATCCCATCCGAGACTCCGAACAATATTCGTTCTCTCACTCATCATTCCATAACTACTCAAACAACGTCGAATCCTTAAGTGTGTCTCCCTACGATTCGTGAATTATGCGGACATGATCGAGACACTTCTTCGAACAATAACCAATAGAGGAATCTGGAAATTCATATGGCTCCCACATATTTCTACGATTACTTTGCGATCGAATGAACCACTAACATACGATACCAATTTCCCTTTGTGTCACGATAGTTTACTCATCCGAGGTTATGATCGTCGGTATCTCTGCATACCTAGTTCAACCACGTTACCGATAAGTACTCTTTTCTCGTTCCCGTGAAATGTGATCCCTTGTGAGCCAGTCACATGCTTGCAAGCTAATTGGATGACATTCCACCGAGAGGGCCCAGAGTATATCTATCCGTCATATGGATGGACAAATCCCACTCTTGATCCATGTGCCTCAACCCATACTTTCTGAACACTCAATGCCACCTTTATAGCCACTCAGTTACGGTGTGGTGTTTGATGTCATCAAAGCATCCTTCCGGTGGTGGTGATTAACATGATCTCATGGTCGAAGGAATTAGGTTACTATGTATCAGAAAGCTTATAGCAAATGAACTATATTAAATAACTTGATCTTTATGCTACGCTTAACTATAGGAGTATGTCCATCACATCATTCTCCTAATGATATGACCCTGTTGTTAATAACATCTCTATGTTCATGATCAGGAAACCATGATCATATATTAACCAACAAGCTAGTTTAACAAGAGGCTTTACTAGGGACTCTTTTATGTTTACAAATCACACAAGTATTAATGTTTCCTGTTAATACAATTATAGCATGGTATGCAAACATTTATCATAAGTATGAAGATATGATAATAACCACTTTATTATTGCCTCTTGGGCATTTCTCCAACAGTCTCCCACTTGCACTAGAGTCAATAATCTAGTTTCAAACCTTTGTGTATTCAACACCTATGGCTTTCTGGTGTCATATGTACACGATTGCTAGTGGTTAAATTATCTCCGGATCTGACACTTCCAGGTCCGTGTGTAATTGCATGTCTTTGCGTCTCTACGCATCACTCATTCTCTAATGAGATAGCTTCGTACAAATTTGGTCCTTAGGTGTGACCTTTAGTTCTTTGGGGTTAAAACATGTTGATAATATTGTCCTACAATATATCTTCATAGTACTATCCCACTGTGAACTACACCTAGTTTGATAACAAACTACTTGACACAAATGCCCTCTTTTGCTGCTATGTTAGCAGTCATATACTTAGCCTTTTGTTATAGTATCTGTCACAATGTCTTAACTTTGGAATTCATCCAAATTCATTATGGAACTTACTTTCCATCATATTGTGCCACCGTTAGTTTAAATTGAGATAAACTTAATTTGTACTTTGTGACAAAACTAGTATCAATGTAATTCATTTACAATGAACTAACCATCTATTTGTCATTTCTACAAAATAATATATTCTTAGTTCTTTTACAAGATCATAAGTATATCTTTACTATCGTCCAATGACTATCTTATGAATCATTCTGATATATGCTCATAACATTTAGAGCATAGGACATATCTGGATTTGTACATATCATGATTGATATAAATACTCTTTGTGATTTCATACATCAAGTATCAATCTATACTTGAATATTTGTTTCACTTACCAAGTGTCAATGCACTTGAATATATCATCAATATTGAACTCATTCAATCCTTTCTGTGTGACAAGAACCTTTCTTGTAGTTTCTATATTGAACTCATTCAATACATTATCTATGTTCAGCACAACCATTTTAGCGTCTATTGATGCCAAATATTTGGGTTTTGCCTAAGTCTTTCATCGGGATGAAATTCTTAATATGTGTTAATAAAAGATACATCATTTCCAATCAACAATATGTCTTCCACATAATGTATTAGAAACATGTCTTAGCGCTCCCACTTAATTTCTTGCAAATGCAAGCATCTTCATCATCTCTGGTGAAATTAAACTCTTTTAACAGTTTCATCATAGTGAAGATTCCAACTCCGCGATGCTCACTTCAACCATTGAAGTTCGCATATGCTTTTAGCATCCTTTGAATTAACAAAACCCTATGGACCGTGTTATGCACATGTCCTAGGTAACAATTCTATTAGAAGAACTTGTTTTGTTTATTCAATTACCACATAACAAAATTAGTGGTTGCTACATTAATCCGTCTAGACTAAATATCGCTATGAAAGATCAAATCTTGTCATAGTTAACCTTTGAACATTGTTGTGAACTCTTTCCCAACATGCCGACTATTTCATAGATGTGCAACATCCATGTCTATTTCTTTATAGATCCAAACACAACTGTAAGGTCTTACACCTTTCTCGAGGGTCCTTCAAGTTCAAAAACTTGATTTCTCGTGTATGGAGCTATCACGGATTTTATGGCTTCAAGCCATTTTACGGAGTCAGGGCCCATCATTGCTTCTTTGCATGTAGTACGTTCATTATTCTCAAATAATGATTCAACCCTCAAATCTTGGTATTTGATTGCTTACTCGACCTACTTGGTTCAATAGAAACTTTGACCTTCGTAACCACAACCTTTGAGGCACGTGAGCCATGAGCATTGTTGCTGCCTCCGGAACACTTTTCGGCGCTGTGCAACTTTGCACATATAGCTAAGGTTCTTTTAACCATATCAAAGTTCTATTGTCCTCCCACTTATCTTTTCACGAAAAATTCCTTCTTAAAGAAACTTGTCGTTCTAAGTGACAAACACTTTTGTCTCTGATGTATGGAGGATTACTTAACAGTTATTCGAAATAACATACAAAGACAGGTTCATCCGACTTTGGTTGCAAACATCTTTCTTATGCATAGCATACCAATGTTTAAGAAAGGACAACTTGGGTTTTATCCCAAACCATAACTTTATATGGTGTCATTTCAACGGATTATGATGGAGCTCTTTTCAGTGGAAAAACGGTAGTCTCTAAAGCTTTTAATCTTTAAAATATAATGGCAGTTTTATGAATTACACCTTCGATCTTACCATGTCAAACAAGGTTTAATTACATATCTCAAACGCTCCATACTCTTATGGTGTTTCGGGACATGCAAATCCACGGAACGATTCCTTAAATCTTAGGTATTATGCTAAACTTGTAACTCAAATATCTTTCT
Organism: Avena insularis; assembly: GCA_023614405.1. Lineage (NCBI taxonomy): Eukaryota > Viridiplantae > Streptophyta > Magnoliopsida > Poales > Poaceae > Avena > Avena insularis. Next base: position 288,131,008 of record CM042695.1, read on the forward strand.
TTATGATCTTATCATAAACTATTTATATTCTTGTTACAATGATCTTGCACTTCATCTTGAAAGTGTTTGAACTTTTCAAATGTTTCATACTTTATCCTTATTAAGTAAATATTCATATATTCACTCAAATTTTCGGAGAAAGCATATGAAGTTGAAATCCATCGCTCTTGACTACACATAATGGACTTCGTACAACAATATGTACAAGTTCCAATAAGCTAGTCATTCATTCCCTTTTGGCCTATGAACGAAGTTTTAATTATCTTTAGGAAAGTCTCACAAGCGTCATTTGATCAAAAATCAAAAGACTCCAAAATTCCATCCACATGGAGTTTCTTCATGTTTTCTTTCCAATATAATTTAAACGGCGATGTCACTTCCGAAGTGATCTTTCAAAAAATTTGTCTTTCGACATTTTTAGCACTAGTTTTATGGATGTGATTTCTCCAACGAGATTTGTGAATCATCCATCTTTTATGGATTACGACAATTATTTGAACAACCCTTTTGTTCTCATAATACTTGATAAAACAAATCTTGAAGTCAAGCTTTGATGTTTAACGAGCAACACAATAACCCTTTATTTGTTATCGATGAACATCATCACATATTCTTTTGCTAGTTACTTAGGCCATTGTAGTTCATGAATTCTGTTGTTTCGTATGATGATTCATACCAACAAATTCAATATCAAATACTTAAGAACCACTTTGTTTAATAAGCAAACAATATAGCCATAACACGTATATCCTTTATAAACCTAAACTGAACAATTCTAGTCTTTTCTTTTCTGCCATATATTTATGAGATTCTCTTTCAGTATTTCTTTTTCTGTTTGAAAGTATCTATCAACATCAATAGTGGAGCCATACACATGACACATAGTCCAAAGCGTGTATAGTTAAATACCAATGTCTTTGAACTTGCACTTTGAAGTAGATCACCATTATCAAATGTTTGGTGTTCTTTCAAATTCCTTTCTTTAGTAAGCTCTTGGGGTAGTAAACTTTTACCTACATCAAATATTCACCCTTATCATGGAATTATCCATGATCAAGCTAATTTTAGCTTATAATGGTGAATTGCGAGTATAATGTTGCTCTCTAAAACCTTTTGGAGGATTAGGACAACTAGTGTCTCCAACCTTTTGCAAATTCTCATCAAATATGAGAACATGACTTTTTCCATATTATACTCTATCATGTTGTAACCAAAACTTCGTTTCAGATATCACAATATCTTCCACACATCATGGTTTCTGAAACAACTCTTTCAGATCCTAGATATTAAGACAATCCTTTGAATATCAAGAATCATGGAGACAAACATGATACTCAAACACTAACACTTGGAATTGTCACTCTTGATTTAATACCAATTATTAAACTTCATGGAGTAACCGGAACTTACTGAAAGTTTGCAATGGGACTTTTAAACTTTAGATTAATACTTCAAAACAATACGATACCAGTTCGTAAAGTAACTAACCAGAATTCTATAGTTCTATCATCTCAATTATAACTAAGCGCAAGGTGGTAAACGGATGCCAATGACTACAACAACTATGCAAATTCACTTTGATTTAATTTATGATAAATAGTGTTCAACTTTTAATCATATTGATGTTGAACTCCCACTCAAAACAATATCCCTCACATTGTTTTAGTGGTCACACGAACCAAATCCACCACATCAAAACCGATCATCACGAGAGTTGATGTAGCTTCAATGGCGAACAATCAACATGTTCATCATATCTACTATATGACTCATGCTTTACCTTTCGGTGATCCGTGTTCTGAGACCATGTCTGTACATGCTAGGCTCGTCAAGATCAAACCTTAGCTTCCGCATGAGCAAATCTAGCTTGCTCACGTTGTATACACTCGCAGAATCTAACACACCCGATCATCACGTGGTGCTTCGAAACAACGAGCTTTAGCAACGGTGATTACTAAGGATGAACACTTTAAAACTTGAAATTGTGTGCTTGAGGGATCATCTTATAACGCTACCATCGTAAACTAAGCAATATAAGATGCATAAAATGATTAACATCACATGCAATTCATAATATGTGATATGATATGGCCTTTCTTCTTTGTGCTTCCGATCTCCATCTTCAAGCACGAACATGATCTCCATCATTACCGGCATTGCATCAAGGTCAATGACGCTACTTCATGGTTGTCGTCCACCGGCTTCAACTATTACAACTACTTTGAATAGACACGCGGGTCTTAACAGAATTTAAAGACAACCATATGGCTCCTGCCGGTTGCCAACTTACAATAAGGAACATTGCATACATCAAATATAATCACAATCATGGCCATATCACATCACAGCACACCCCTGCAAAACAAAGTTAGACGCCTCTATTTTCTTTGCATGTTTTACGTGGTTTGGGGCTTTCAATAAGTGTCGTTCTAACTTACGAACAAGAACCACAACATTGATACTAGTATTGTCAATCACTCGTTGTAAATTGAATCTTAACTATGTTGGGAGAAACAGGCACCCGCAAAGCCACTTATGCAATACAAGTTGCATGTCAAGCGTGGAGCAAGTCTCATGAACGATGTCATGTAAGGTTAGCCCGGACCGCTTCATCCCACCATCCCGCAAGACGCAAAGTACACAAGAAGCAATCGACAACAAAAGCATCAACGCCCACAATGACCATTGTGTTCTACTCGTGCAACAGATCTACATATAGACCTGGCTCTGATACCACTGTAGGGTTTCGTAGGATGGAAAACAAAAAAATTCTACCGCATACAAACAAACAAGCCAAGATCTATCTACTAGATTGTAGCAACGAGTCGATGGAATAACTCACCCTCGAAGATTCCAAAGTGTTTAACGAGAGCAGATTCTCGTGGGTGATGTAGTCGTACTCTTGCCGATCTCAAGATCGCGTAGACGATCCTTCCGGCGCTGCGTTCCGGCAGCGCTTCCGCAGTCGGTCACACGTTCGATTTTCGGCAAGACCTTCCTCTCCCTTGTTCCAGCAGGCAGCGGAGGTTGTAGCACTCTCCTCGCAATTCCGGCAGCACAGCGGCGTGGTACCGAAAGTAGAGGGGAGATCTCGCAGGGCTTCGCCTTAAGCCGGAGCGAGTATGGTGGACTATGAGAAAAATCCTCGGCGATCTAGGGTTTAGATGCACCAAGGAGGAGGGTCTAGGGCCGGCGTCTAGGGCTTGGAGCAGCCCAAGTCGGCGGCTAGGGGAGAAACCCTAGGCGACGGCTATGGTGGGCGGCGGCGGCTAGGGTTTAGGTTTAGAGGGGCGTGGTGTTGTGTCCTTGGAGGGGCAGCCCTGCCCCTCCTTATATAGGTGGAGGGGCGCGCCAAGGGGAGGGAGTCCCTCCCCAACTCGGTCTCCAAGTGGGCCGGCGGTGGAGGGAGGGAACTCCTCCCCAAGTAGGTTTCCTACTTCCCCTCCACCTCCCAAAATAGCCGTTTTGACTTTTCAAATTGGCGTTTGACTTTTCAAACTAGGATTTGATTAAACCCTTTATTTTGTTCAGTGATGACACTTAGTACATGACGCAATCATTCCAACTTGATATGACACATTCATGTACCCTTCCCCTCCGGAGTGCCGGACATTCCGGAACCTTTCTAGAACATTCCCGATGAAAACACTGGAACCATTCTCCAACCCCGAAACAGGACTTTCCTTATATGAATCTTATTCTCCGGACCATTCTGGATCTTCTCGTGATATCCCAGATCCCATCCGAGACTCCGAATAATATTCGGTCTCTCACTCATCATTCCATAACTACTCAAACAACGTCGAATCCTTAAGTGTGTCTCCCTACGGTTCGTGAATTATGCGGACATGATCGAGACACTTCTCCGAACAATAACCAATAGAGGAATCTGGAAATTCATATGGCTCCCACATATTTCTGCGATTACTTTGCGATCGAATGAACCACTAACATACAATACCAATTTCCCTTTGTCTCACGATAGTTTACTCATGTGAGGTTATGATCGTCGGTATCTCTGCATACCTAGTTCAACCTCGTTACCGATAAGTACTCTTTTCTCGTTCCCGTGATATGTGATCCATTGTGAGCCAGTCACATGCTTGCAAGCTAATTGGATGACATTCCACCGAGAGGGCCCATAGTATATCTATCCGTCATATGGATGGACAAATCCCACTCTTGATCCATGTGCCTCAACCCATACTTTCCGAACACTCAATGCCACCTTTATAGTCACTCAGTTACGGTGTGGTGTTTGATGTCATCAAAGCATCCTTCCGGTGATGGTGATTAACATGATCTCATGGTCGAAGGAATTAGGTTACTATGTATCAGAAAGCTTATAGCAAATGAACTATATTAAATGACTTGATCTTTATGCTACGCTTAACTATAGGAGTATGTCCATCACATCATTCTCCTAATGATATGACCCTGTTGTTAATAACATATCTATGTTCATGATCTGGAAACCATGATCATATATTAACCAACAAGCTAGTTTAACAAGAGGCTTTACTAGGGACTCTTTTATGTTTACAAATCATACAAGTATTAGTGTTTCCTATTAATACAATTATAGCATGGTATGTAAACATTTATCATATTTTTGAAGATATGATAATAACCACTTTATTATTGCCTCTTGGGCATATCTCCAACACTCCCTCCTTTCTTTCCCGCCTCCTCCCACCTGTTCTGCGTGTTTCCCGCTGCATCCAGGTGCATCCATAAAAGGGGGGCCAACCAAGATAGATACAACCAGAAATCGCCTCTCCTATCTCACCACCACCACGAACCACCATGTCTGGCCGTCCGCGTCACCGCACTTGCCTCCGTGACAACTCCGACATCCGTAGAGAAGAGCCCGAGCACCCGTTTTCATCGTGGTGGACGAACCCGACGGAGTTACCGGATGTGCTACCGCCTCCAATTCCGGGGCGGCTGCCAGGATGCGGTGCATACCAATTCCGACAATGCTTACATGTGATCCCGCCTCGTCCAAGCTATAGAGGAGTTACAGTCACAGGAAGCGATATATCGCTCTCTCGAAGAAGAATGTGGTATTGCCGACCCTCTAGTGCCAGAGGCAACGCATAGTTAGATTGTTGTTGTGTCATAGTCGTTGTTTGCTTGTAAAATATTTAAAGACTTGAATAAAAACTTGTCATTGAAAATGGCCTATCCCACATTACTAATTTAATTCTAGACACGATACATGGCTAGTACGCAGCCTAGTCTAAGACTACTCGTCGGAGTTGGAGTGGCAGCGGCGACGACACATGGTGTCGTCGAATACGCTGGCGGTGAGCATGGCTTCACCGTCATACTTTAATACGATGAAGTTCTACACTTCGATTTGGTGCCGTCGGGCGAACTCCTCTCATCCGTTGGCGAGGCACATCTGGCAGAGGTGGTCGAACAACATCATGCTCGAGTGGATGGTCACGGCGAACTCGAAGCCATCGAGACTGATGCCGATTGTCTCTGTTGAAGTGTATAAGTGGATTGCACTAGCCATTTCTATCAGTTCGGACTTTTGGTTGCGTTGGCTAGTGCATGAAGCTTGACATGGTATCAGAGCCTAAGGTCTCGAGTTCGAGTCCTGGCTTTCGCAATTTATCCTAAAATTGCTGTTGACCCCTCTATGTTCACGTATAGGCCTCTTGAGTCATATGTGAGTTTCGCGCGCCGTCGCTCTCTTCCGGTTGCACGTGCTGACTTCTCCCCGTCACACGTGAGAGGGGGTGTTGAAGTGTATAAGTGGATTGCACTAGCCATTTCCATCAGTTCGGACTTTTGGTTGCGTTGGCTAGTGCATGAAGCTTGACAGTCTCGAGCTCGGGCGACGACGGCGGTGAGGGAGAGTGTGGCGGCGTGTTGATTTGGCCGCGACACATGCATCCTCAGCGCCTGCCTCAACGGCCACGACTAGGACCCGGTGGTCGTCCTAGGCGCCCTCTCCTTAATCCAATGTCGCCGGCCATGGCTTGCTATCGGTAGTGGTGGATGGGAGAGAGGAGAGTGTGGTGTGGCGTGGAAGAAGATGGCCGCGGGTGGCCTGTTAAAAAGACCCGGCACTGGATGCCAGCGCGAAGGCCGAAATAATGACATTGAAGTGTCGCGACAGGAGGACGGGCGTCGGGCGGCTCCAGCAGCAGTGCGGCCAGCCTCTGGAGCAGCCTTCCTCTCTCTATTGATGGCTAGTGAAAGAAAGCCGTTGGGTCGCTGCAAGCGGGCCCTCGACCCTCACGGGAGGACATGCAGGCTGTCCGGGCCGACGCACTCGTTGTCCAAATTCGGTGCACGGATGAATTAAGCCGGACGCGTCGATCCAGATGAGACACGGACGCGTTTCGACGGGTTAGGTCAGCCCGATGAAAAATGTCCTTATTCTCTAGGATTGTGTTCCGGACATGATAATTTTTGCTACAGAAAAGCACGCATACCTGTACGCAATCAGTCGCACAATCTGAGATGTTATTATTATTTTTTTTGCGGGTGAATCTGAGATGTTATTAAACGTAGCATCTTTTTTTTTGTAATATATGAAGTTTTTCTAAAAAAAAGAGTACACAAAATCTAAATCTACAGGTACGAATGTCGTTAGAAAATACACTTACAATCTCTTCTTTACTATGTAATTTTGTAAGGTGGTTTTCTTACACATCTTTTCCGTCCATCGCTTCTCTATGTCGCCTCCTTGGATATTTACGTTCGGGTCGTGCTGAGCGTCCTCCGAAAGATACCAAACTTTTCAACCTTCGGCTTAGGATACTGACACGTGTCTACATTGGTCCCCAATCCCGTTTTTGTTGCATAGTAGCATAAAAACATCTCGTACTTGCTGCATGTGACAAAAAAAAAGTTTACCAAAAAACAAAACAAAAAGACACACCTTGCCGGAAAAATCGCCGGAGACCTCGTCGGAAAACTCGCCGGAGACCTCGCCGGAAAACTCGTAGCAAAAAAAATACCGTTAAAGCAAAAAAGCAAATTCAACGGAGACCTCGTAGCAAAACTTTTCTCCTAATAATGCAAATTCACATAAAGTATGTAGCAAAAAAAATAGGCTAATGTAGCAAAATATAGGCTAATGTAGCAAAATCACTGGACGATGGTAGCAAAAAAAAAAGATTCCAAAGATCTCGTCGGAGATTACGTAGCAAAAAATCCTTCTAATGATGCAAATTCACATAACATTTTGAGCAAAAAAATTGTGTTATTGTAGCAAAACGACTTTGCTCGCCGGAGACTTTGTAGCAAAAAATATATTTTATTTAGCAAAATGACATCACCAGAGACTCTCGTCGGAGACTTCATACAAAAACATTGTACTAATATAGCAACTTTACGTAGCAGTTATAGCAAAAAAAATCTTAGTATAATGCAAATCCATAGATTATATGTTGCAAAAACAACAGTTGATTGTAGCAAAAACATTCTTCATATCATGCAAAACCAAAGAACTAATGTAGCACAAAAATCCCCACTATGATGCAAATTTAAAAATTTGCAAAATCTGTGGTGGCAACGCTGGGATTGCTCGCAGCAACTCCAGTGGGATAACGGGCCCGTCGGCCGTCGTCCTTGCAGCCTCCTCACGCACCTCTGGCGGCGGTCGATGCAGGTGGAGCCCATGGATGGCAGCAGTTTCCTCGCGGTAGCGCGCATCAGTCCCCACACGACGGCTAAATTCCACCACATGTAGCACCGCCTCCATTCCTTTGAACCATCGAGGCCCTGACGTTGCAGCTCCGACGACGACCGCATGGAGCACCGGCGCCTAGGCTTCGCAGCTCCGCCGCCCTTGCTTTGCAGCAGCAACCATAGCATGTAGCTCTACCTCCATTCCTTTGCATCACCACCGACCCCATCTAGATGAAGAAACTTTTGTGATTGATGAAGAGAAGGGTTGGGCGCAGCGGCAGAGGGGTAAGGGGAAGGCAACGGTGACAGCGACAGCATGGCTGGGACGGTGGTCAAGCGGCAGCCTGAGCTCTCTGTGGCCATGGCCGTGTGTAGAAGCTGCGCGAGGGTGAGATGGATAGCATGAAAAAGAAGGAAAAATGAGTGGAGGATAACTATTCAGAGGAGATAAGACTGAACCTGGTCGGCCCTACCCCTGTTGTTTCCTGCAGAAAAAAGACGCGTGGCGGCCGCACAAGGGGGAGGACGCGAAGGTCGTATCCTCCCGCTGATAGGAAGCGTTTTCCTTTACGTTTTCTACCTCTACTAGCTCAATGTCCGTGCAACGGTTTATTTTTTTTTACGTTAAACATGTGTTGGCGTAAATATAAAATGAACAACAATGTTCACTTCCCATAATCCGAAAATATAGAAAATAATTTTTGCTTTGCCACATAATGTTCCAAAAGCTTACGAATTTACATTTCGCATAATTGGACATCATATACATATAAAGTAATTTTTTTATGGACTCCAATGGTCTCTCCAAAATTTAAAAAATATTCACTCTGTTGATTTTCTATAACTGCCGAATCGGTACATCACCAATAAAATAATTACTTCCTTCGACCCATATTAATTGATTCACGTTTGTCTAGATTTGATGAATCTAGACACTATTTAGTATAAGTTCATCCAAATTTTGACAAATTCAAGTCAATTAATATGGGTCGGAGGGAGTAGATAATTGATACATCAACAATAAAATATCACAAGTTTGTGCTTTTCTTAAATCTCTATATTCTTTCTTCATTTTGTTCATCCTTTTCCACCCCAGTCCGTAATCCTCCCCAGGTTATGAGTTACCTTGACATACTCCTCCTCCTTTGCTCGTGCATCTCCCATGTTGCGGTCTTCAAAAGTTCAGACAAGGCAGCAACTGGGTTAAATTTTGAAAGCAGATGCCCGAGCAAGAGTGCAAGAAGTAAGAAAAATAAATTCCACAAACGGAGGCATTCATGTGAACCTGGTACTGTTTTCTTTACTCCCTTACCTCTAAAAGGTAACATCATTCACTGTTAGAATTCACTTCTAGGAGCCCAATCCCGTCATCACCTACTAAAACCATGAACAAACAAGCAATCCATCCCCATCAAGACGCATCACGTCCTACTCATACTAACCATCATTCAGATTCTACTCGTACTGCAACACCTACGTACCTATTACCTAGACGTTGAACAACTGCTTACTAACCCTCGGACAAGAAAATAAACAGAGAACAGGGTGTACCTTGCATCGAGCATATGTGGTTAGAGTTCCGGAGAAGTAGGCTGAACAGCGAGTACTCACCAAAGGAGCAGCGTGGTCGGATTTCTAGCAAAGTCAGCTGAACGGCGAGACAGCAATGTCCCGAAACAACGATCCAATTCCTATCATGATTAATCGGTCTGTGCATCACACGGGATCCATCATAAAAAGTAGAAGAGAGGTACGGAAGGTTACATGAAGATCGGCGTCGAGAAAGACGAGCTGAAGCGCGTTGACGAGGTCGAAGTCCATGCTTAACTCGAGGTCCGCCACTTCGCCTAACGGCCAGCAACAACGCCCTCACTTCGTGCTCAGCTGTAGGACCATCCCAAAGGGGAACTGTCCTTCATCGTCGAGCCTTTGGGAGAAATTGGAAGAGCTCGCCGGGGAAGGAACTCGCAAGTGAGGGAGGCAGGGAGCGTCACGGATCCACCGCCTGCTGCTGCTGAGGCAAGCGTAACTTATCGTGGAGGTGGGAAGCAGAGGTTGGGGATCATGGGCGGCGCAAGGTGGATGGCCGGAACCGACCGTCCCCAGTGAGGCAGTGATGCGGCGGGCGTGGGGCCCTCCTCCGCCTTTCCCCTCCTGCTTGCCGCCGTGGGCCCGACCGCCGCATGGTGAGGAGGAGGACACGGAGGAGTCCAGGACAGCGCTGGCCGATCATTGGGGCGGGTCTAGCTCCGCGCGAGGTCCTCTCGAAAAGCACCTCCGCGCGAGGTCCACTTGTATATATATTTGGTCAACGGATTCTGCTCCGGTACTTCTTCCCTGGCTCTCGTTTGTAAAACAAAAACACAAGGACGGTCTGGATCTTTTTTTTTCCTTTTTATCCATATCGTATACTATACGGACTTGTTGACGTATGTTGCTGACGTCAGGGTCGGGAAGTATATATAGCATCTCGGCAGCTTCGCCACTTCTATCCCCACTCATTTTCCCCCTTTCTGTCTCACCGGATTTGGTAGCGAGAAAACCCTACTCCGCAGGGCTCGTGGGCTACACCTATGCTAGATCAATCGGCGTCCACCTCTGGCGATGGACGGACTAGCATACCTTGCTGCAGCGGCCGCTGCTGCTCGGGAGGATGTGTCTGCCGTCACCGCGGCAAATTCGGCTGAGCAGGTGAGAGGCCTCCATGGCAGTGGTGGTGGGTCTACAGACCCGTTTGGCGGAATGATCATGCCGGCGCCAGAGCAGGAGGAGGCGGATGCGGCTGCTGCTGGACGGTTGGAGGTTGGCGGCGTCGGCGGCGCGGTAGCGGTTGAGGAGGTTGTCATCCTCCATGGCGGCGGTGTAGGGGTCCCGGCCACACTGGGCGGCGCCGTCGGGACGGAGCCCGATCTGGAGGAGATGCTGGATGTGGCGGTCGCCGAGTCTCACGGGCTGGATATGGGCGTGCTGAACAACTTCATCGAGCATCCAGCGGTCCAGCTGGAGCAGGTTGCGGTGGTCGAGGTTAGTTTCCTCTTCCCTTAACTTACCAGGTTGCAGTAGTGGGCGATATCAGTAATGCTGGACTTATGAGGAGATTCTACGGACTGAGTCTACAAGCTAACATGTAGATCGGTGGTTGGAGCAGATTCTGTTCTTTGATGAAATTTCGGAGCACGTACTGATTGTGCTGCTATTCCCCTATGCCATGTAGGATGCCCGTAAGAAGTTTTTGTAGATTTTATCGGTAGATATAGCATTATAGGGAGGATATTGCATGTTGCTTTGTGCCTTTTGGCTTGTAGAATTACTTACCAGATTCCCTGAATGTAATATGTGTATCCTGATTTGTTGCCCTGCTGATAAGTTGATAAATTACACAGTTCCCTGAATGCAATATGTGTTACATATTTGACTCATCATTCCTTTACATTCCTGCCCCTTTTTTGCAAACAATGGTCACGGATTAGTTTAATTATGATGTTAGAGTTAGCAGGTTGCGGATTAGTTTAATTATAATGTTCAATTATTCTTAGCACTAATTAAGGTATAGGATATGTACTAATAGTGTATTGTTAGATTTCAAGCTTTATGGGCTATATATATACCCGATTCATTTGTATAGCATGCAACCATTTTTGTAGTTCTGCCAAACGTTCTGCATGTGCTAGTACATGTGCACTAAATCTGTCATAGCGATTTTTGGTATGTATACCCGAATCAGTTTTGGATATTAATTTTAGAGAGCAGTTGTCATGTGTATTTAATCTGTAAGCTATGATAAATTTAAGATTAGATTTCAATTATGGACACTCCATTGATTAAGGAGAAATCATGAGATATATGAAAGTGTTAATATTTCGGATTAGTTGAGATAATGAGTCAGATAAATTAATACTACTAATGATTTAGATAAGATGATGGTTATCATTGTGAAATTAATGGTTCTCTTTGTGAAATGAATGTATATTTGTAGTCTGAACAATTTAGAGGATGTATTATATGTAAAGTTTAGTTAGTGTGTAGCATAACATGGTTTCTTTGTGTTCCAAAACTATATAATAGGTTTAATTTTATAGGATAGACAATGTTCCTTTCAATTCTTTAGACATTTGTTAAAATGAACTATGTAATAGGTTTAAATGCTTTAGACTATTGATTTTAGTTATGTAGATTATAAACCGTGCAAATGTACCTGGTTTATGAGTATAGTTTTTTTTAACAAGCATAGTTATATCTCATTTTTATTTTTTATTACAGTGTAGTTGTTATTTAATCTTTATAATTGCTAAAATTAATTGATACATGCAATGTATCCTTAAAAAATAAAGTATTTTTGTAATTCCCATGTCTTTGAACTACTTATGATAGAGCTAATAATTTCTTTCTTAATTTGAGTTCAACATTTGTTTATGGGGTGAGTAACACCTCCAGATTAGCCCCATCTGCCTAAATATAGGTTGCAATTAACAATTTGATAGTTTTTATGCTCTAGATTAATTAATGTTTCTCACAGTTAAATGGATGAACATTTTTTGGACTGAATTTGTAGTGTTATCCTAGTTGTTGTTGTAACAACAGTATCTACAGTTGTTTTTGTGATGAAAATTGTTCTTTGTCTTGATGTGGTATATTTATCACAGAGTATTGTTGTAGCATCCCAATTTTAATTGTAATGCTACTTGGTCTAGTAATATAACGGCTACTTCAAATATATAATTGTTGCATCATCATTATATCATGCTCATGTCATCATGCCTCCTTGCATTTGAGCATCATATAAAACCCTTTTTGTTTTGGTTCTTATCTCATATGCATTGTAAATTGTATTTGCCTCTTGATATTGTATTTGGTTCTTGATATATTGTTTAATGCCCAAGTTGAGTTGGGGGCATATCTTTTATTAACTCCACCACCTTTTCTTTCACCACTTTGTAATTCCACCATCCAACTAAATATGAGCTTTGCACTTTATTTGAGTTTACCTCTAGCTCATGTGGGTGGGGATGGATCCAATTCTTTTCCACATGCTCTCATCTTAGCATCATGTTGTTTTCACATTATTGATATATGAGAGCCACTTGGCCACCTTTGCATGCCTTGTGAGTGGAACCCTTTTTCCTAGCTTCCATATGGATTAATATGGATTTATGCTCACGTGGGAATATTTTTGGGACTAGTAATCATCTAGTGGGACATACACACTAGCATGTCCCATTTTATTCCAAACATGGCCATCTCCAACTACTCCACATGGGGTATCCTTTCATTTCTTTTGCTTGGCTTTATTCCACGTTTGGAAATGCAAATGAACAATGCCATGTTTAATATTATGGTTTCCACAAGAATCAACATGGTATTAAATATTTTGCATGGGCCATGCAAGTGCCACCTTTTCTAGTATTTGGTTTTTATTTGAATCTTGAGTGGATCATCATCTCTCTCTCTATCTCTATCCTTTCTTTTGGCTTGATCTATTTTGATCTTGCTTAAACCCTAGCTTCACATCCCTCTCTTTTTCTTGACTTGTTCTTGTTGGAGCTTGTCTAGGGCATGCTTGATCTTGTCATAAAGTACCACTCCATCTAATCTCTCCTCTCTCTCTAAACCTCTCTCCTTATCCCTTCTAAGCTAAACCCTAGTTCCTCCCTAATCCCCCCTCTCCCGGCCTCTCTCCCCACATGGTCACCCTGTCCCCACCTAGCTGGCCCCACCATGCCACCTAGCTACCCCACCCAAACAAGCCCTAGCCCGAGCCATACCCCCTCTCCCCTCCTACCCTAGCTCTAACCCGAGGCTACTCCTCCCTCCTCTCTCTTCTCTCTGCCAGGCCCCTAGCCCGAGCACCGCCTCCTTGGCCTCGCCCTCTGGTCCCACCTGGAAGCCCCCATGCACCTGTCCTGGCCGACCCAAGCACGTGAGGAGGGGAGGAGAGAAAGGTGGCACCGAGGCCACCTTTTCCCATCTACCCCATCTCCCCACGGCACCCCCTCTCCCCCTCTGCTTTACCACCACCTCACGGTCCTCCTGCATCTCCAGATCTGGCTGAGGCTCCCTGCCCCCTCTCTTCTCCATCGCCGCCATAACCATCGCCACCACCGTCGGCTTCCACCCCACTGCAGAGGAGGCGGGCGTGGTGTTGTGGTCTTCGAGGAAGGACAGAGATCCCGGCATCGCCTCATACACTGAGCGGAGGAGGAGCCCAGTGCCGACAACACCGACGCTCCGACGTGAAACCCTAGCTCCGGCCTGCGTCGCCGCCATCTTCCTGTGCCCCAGCCGATCCGACCACGCCAACCAACTCTCGGTGAGCTACCCAACCCCAGACATCCTCGTCGTGCCGCAGCCTTGCCCTGGTCGCCGGACAATCCGGCGAACGGCCTCCGTATGCGCTGGGCGTCAGTGTTTCTCCTCTCCATAGCGTCAGAAGCCCCATCTAGTCCTCGCCCACCTCCCGGACATCAACCCCACCTAGCCCGTGGCTGCCGCCTCACAAGACGCCAGATCCCGGATCGAATCCCTGTCACGCCCGTGCGAAGCACCGATCATCTGTCTTCCGCGGAGAGAAGAGGAACAATCACGCACTTTTGCCGATAACCCCTCACGCTTATGCGTGTAACCCGCGGTCCAGCCTGGCCCATCTGTCTGTCTCGGTGAGGTTTTGCGAAAAGCTCTGCTTTTCTCGGTCAGAACCAGCCAAGCTCGGGTCACTGCAGCAGCCTCAACACGCTGGTCAGCCGTGGGCCCCACATGTCTTCGCTTGAGCTAGATTAGGCCATGTAAAATATTTTCTGTGTTGTGGAGTCCCCGAAGACTTGGCCCCACCTGGCTGGCTGGGGTTAGCTGTTCTGAGTACAAAAAGACTTTCTCAGATATCTCATTTTAATTCAAATCTTTTTCAAATCATTTCAAATTCAAATTTATTTCTGTTTTTAAATAACTTTTAAAATATAAATCCAAATAATACAAATAATATATGTTATCAAATCAGAAAAATGTGAGGATTTCAAATATGCCATTCAAAATATATTTTGAACACTTTATTTTCCAAGTTGATTAAAATTGCAATAAAATGCCCTTTACCTTAATTAATTAATAACTTTTGTTTTATAACTCCAAATTTAACAAATGATATGTCTAAAATGATTAGCTCGACGAGACCTTTCTGTTTATGCAATCCTTTGTCTGTTTTACAGCATGCATCATATAAATATAATGTGTACAGCAACTAATATGAGTATAAAATGGGATTAAAACTCAATAAAATGCTTTATTATTGTTTTCCACACCTCACCCATGCCATGCTACTTTATTGCCATGCAAATTGTGCATCATTCATCATGGCATGATTGTTTGCTTGATGCATTTTATTCATATGCTTGTGCCCTTTATTTATGTTGGCCCTTGTTTGTTTGGTTCTTTTCGAATAGACGCTGAGCAGGGGATATATCAAGAGAACCAGGAGCACTACCCAGATCCATCCCTTGCTTCAACTGAGCTGCCAGGCAAGCACTACCACATGCTTGCATACATATAGTACCCATTGCCTCTTTCTTATTCTTGCATCACTGAGTCACGATTGCATTAAATTGAATCCCAAAGTATTGCATAGCCTTTACTTTTAAACCCCACCGAAGCTTATTCCTCCATCCCATGAGCCATTACTACAGGAGTTGTTTGAGCCATGCGAGTCGTAGAACAGCATGTGTAGGGTATGTGAGTGTCTGATGAAAACGAGGTACCTAAACAACTTAACCTGAGTAGTAATGGGATAACTAATAAAAGTGGCATCGGTGAGCCATATTCGCTTTTTGGTTTTTCAGGCTCACTTGTGTCCCGTAGGACCCCGAGTACTTGATTCCTGTTCCTTGAATATTCGCGCTATCCACATCCGGGAGGCTTATGAACCCCCCTGAGCCAGAGCTTGATTCATTCTTATTTCTTGGGGCCACAAACTAGTTTGAGGGTTTATTTACTATCCTGTACTTATGCCATGCTTTACTGTTTTATTTAAGTTTGTGCGAGGAGCACCTGTACTGTTTAGGAAAGCGGAGTGTTTTCGCGGTATCGACAAGCCTAGTCACATTTTCGGGTTCCAGTCGTTTACAGCCACTGGCGCAAACCTTGAGGCCGTCTCTGAGTCAGCTAACTTCGTTGCGGGTAGCTCAATGGGGTGGCCCCCTGAAATATTTCTGAATCCTGTGATCGCTTTGTCGTGACTGCCTCGTTGGGTTTTGATTTGGTTTTTCCGAGGCATATCGAGTGTGTGTTGCTATTTGTGCACCCTAGGTAAAACTTTCTGAAAGCCGTGTCCGCGGTTATGGACGACTTGGAGCACAGTTTCTCGATCATAGACAAGCATAACTAAAGTACCGCTTTTAATCTGACTAAGTACTTGACTAGTAAATAGTGCAACACTCATGGAATGGATAATAAAACTGCCAACGGATGGGGGGTTGTTCGTCCGCTTCCTCGTCGGTGAGCGAGGAGGAGGATGGATCTGTTAAGATTACCATTATAATCATGTTATTAATTCACGGACATCCGCTCTATCTCTGGTTAGGCGGATGGTTAGCGATATCTATAGAATTGTTAGAGTTTATCTTTTGTTGCAATTCGTCACCCTGGTTGTGTCCCCTTTAGAGGCATAAAGACTTCTGAAAGTACCCTAGGGTCTCACACGATAAATTATTGGTTCGGATGAACAGGTACACTCGCAAGATGGATACTTGGGTGGAAGAGACAGACGATGCGGCAACGATCATTCGTGTAGAGATTCCGGAACGGGATCCGTGAGATCTGGCGGGATGTGTTTATTTATGGGGCATCTTATGCCGATTTGCTTCTTATCCGACTCGATTTTGTCTTCCGCCCGCTTGATACTCGATGTTTGATGTATGAGGAGATATCCTAAACTATTATATCTATCTAGGATATTTGGATCTTGCCGTATGGCGTTGCTATATTTCCTTTCTTTTTAGATGGAATGGCTCTGATGTACTGTTGTATGGTGGCTTGCATACATACTCATTTGTGTATGTAGTTGATCCCTTCACTTTGCCGATTCGCCGCCTGTTCTTGTCCCGATGTTTAGAAATGGTTGGACGGCCGAAAAGGTCTACACTGTGAGTGGCATTTGGGCCCCACCGCATTATTTCAACCATTTCTGCTCATCCGTGCTTGTAACTAGGAGCGTAATTCACCGAGGTAGTTACAATTGGTATCAGAGCCATCCCGACCTTCAGGGTCTCAGCCAAATGGTCGTTGTCTGTCTAGCAAATATTTTGATAGTTATGTATACTAGGGAAAAACAAAACGCGAGAGTAGGAATGCTTCCATTTTTCTTCTTACCCACCCACCCACCCTTATGGTGGCGATGAGATCTCTGATGACAAGAAGAAGCAAAAGAGGTTCAGGCAAGGGCTCAATGCATCGATTAAATATGCAATCACACATGCAAGGCCGGCGTCTTTTCTGGAACTTCAGCATACAGCTCTGCAGGAAGAGGCAAGTAGGCAAGTGTTTGAGGAATCAAAGAAACACAGCCGTGATGCAGCAAGCTCTTCAGCTATGTCACTCCTTCTAAGCGTCGTGTGCAGGTTCCTAACACCCCACCGTCGCTCCCGGCTCCACTAAGACCTTCAAGCTTCAGCAAGGCCACCAAACTTCCTCACCGCTGCTCCTGTGGGCTACAGCCACCACTACCCTGGGCGCTGGCGGAGTCCCTCAGCTCGTTGCTCCACGTCCACACGGTGCTTGTTACACGTGTGGAAACTCGGCATCAAAGCTGGAACCGTCCGATGAAGAACAAGGCTCTTCCTCCACCACCTCCAAGATCTGCGGCAAGCTCTCCTTTGGTTCGTGCACCACCACCTCGGCTCTCAACATCAACACCAAGCCGGGTCTCGTTGCTCGTGCCAACTGTGTCAACGCCGCTCAAGCTGAGCATGCACCTGGAGTTGTCATGGGTATGCTATCCATTAACTCAGTTCCTGCAAGAGTTTTGTTTGATTCTGGTGCATCGCATTCTTTTGTGTCAACCAAGTTTGCAGATGAGAATGGGTTAGCTATGGATCCTCTCCTTAAGCGGTTAATGGTCCTTTCTCCTGGAGCAACAATGGCAGCTTCTAAAATCAGCCATGGCAATCAAATTGAGATTGGTGGCTCTTCGTTCTCGGCTTCCTTAATCATTCTGGGCAATTCTGACATTGATGTCATCTTGGGCATGGATTGGTTGACAGCAAATGCAGCTGTGATTGATTGTGCTGTGCTGAGCGCTCGGTTTCTCAAGATTCCTCAAGGCCATATAGTCTATTCTCCAAGTCGACTCTGCTATCCAGCTTTTCTCTTTGGCGGCTCTGAATGTTGATGCTATGGAAGCTATTCAGAGTGTTCCGGTGGTCTGTGAGTTCCCAGATGTCTTTCCTGAAGAGTTGCCAGGTATGCCTCCGGATCGTGAGGTTGAGTTTGTAATTGAGCTTGAACCTGGTATCGCTCCTATCTCCAAGCGGCCTTATAAAATGGGTCCTGCTGAGTTGGCTGAACTCAAACGACAGCTTGATGAACAAGAGAAGTTGGGTTTCATTCAGCATAGTACTTCTTCTTGGGGTAGCCCAACTCTCTTTGTGAAGAAGCGAGACCAGACTGATAGACTTTGTGTTGACTATCGGGCTCTCAATGCTAAAACCATCAAGAATAAATATCCCCTTCCGCGGATTAATGATCTCTTCGATCAGCTAGCTGGAGCTGTGGTATTCTCTAAGCTTGACTTGAGAAGTGGTTATCACCAAATCAAGATTTGCAAGGAAGATGTTCCTAAGACAGCTTTCACCACCCGCTATGGCCTGTATGAGTACACGGTCATGTCTTTCGGTCTCACCAACGCACCTGCCACCTTCTCGAGGCTCATGAACTCGGTTTTCATGGAGTATCTTGACAAGTTTGTTGTGGTCTATCTGTATGACATCTTAGTCTATTCTAAGTCACAAGAAGAGCATGAAGAACACCTTCGGTGTGTCCTAAACAAGCTTCGTGAGAACCGCTTGTATGCAAAGTTCTCCAAGTGTGAGTTTTGGCTGCCTCAAGTAACCTATCTGGGTCACGTCATCTCTGCCAAGGGCATTGCAGTCAACCCGGAAACTGTGAAGACAATTGTTGAATGGCTTCCTCCTGTCAATGTCAAAGAAGTGCGGAGTTTCCTTGGTTTGGCTAGTTATTGCCGTCGCTTCGTTCAGAACTTTTCGAAAATAGCGAAGCCTCTTACCGATCTCCTTAAAAAAGGCAAGAAATACCTTTGGACTCCTGCATGTCAAGCAAGCTTTGAGACACTCAAAGAGAAGCTCACTTCCACACCAGTCTTGGTTCCTCCGGATACATCCAGGTCGTTCCAGATTTTCTGTGACGCCTCTTTGCATGGATTGGGTGCGGTCCTTATGCAAGAAAAACAAGTTGTTGCTTATGCCTCTCGACAGTTGAAGACGCATGAGATTAACTATCCTACACATGACCTCGAGCTCGCAGCAGTTGTCTTTGCTTTGAAAGTATGGAGGCACTACTTGCTTGGCAACCGTTGTGAAATCTTTTCTGATCACAAGAGTTTGAAGTATATCTTCACACAGCCTGATCTCAACCTTCGGCAGAGGAGATGGATTGAGGCAATCAATGACTTCGATCTGACCATCAACTACACTCCGGGCAAAGCTAATGTCATGGCCGATGCTCTCAGCCGTAAAGCTTATGTCAACAACCTCATGATGGAAGAACAACAGCCTCTCTTGTGCGAGGAATTCCGTCAGCTCAACCTTGAAATTGTGGAACAAGGGTATCTTCTGAACCTTCTAGCAACTCCTCTCTTGGAAGAAAAGGTTCGCTCCTTTCAGCTTGGTGATCCGTACACAAGAAAGATCATCTCCAGGATTCAGCTTCCGAAGTATGAGTCCTTCCACGTCGATGATCAAGGCACGCTTTTCTTTGAACACCGGATGTTTGTTCCGAACTACCCGGGTTTGAGAGAGCAAGTTCTCAAGGAGGCGCATGATTCTGTTCTTTCTATCCACCCTGGCAGCACAAAGATGTACATGGACTTGAAAACACAATATTGGTGGCCGGGTTTGAAACGGTATTGTGCCAAGTACGTCTCGGAGTGTGATGTCTGCCGCAGAGTGAAAGCTGTCCATCAGAAACCTTCTGGTCTTCTACAGCCATTGAAACCCCCGGAATGGAAATGGGAGAAAGTGGAGATGGACTTTATCACGGGTTTCCCGAGGTCGCAGAAGGGCAACAATGCAAACTTTGTTGTCATTGACAGGCTTTCTAAAGTAGCTCACTTCTTCCCCGTCAAGGAAACCATTTCTGCAATTCAGTTGGCTGAGCTCTATATCAACAGAATTGTCTCTCTGTATGGGGTTCCTCTTGAGATCAGTTCAGACCGTGGAAGCATCTTCACTTCCAAGTTCTGGGAAAGTTTCCAAAATGCTTTGGGAACAAAGTTGAACTTCAGCACAGCTTACCACCCTCAACGTAGGACAAGTTGAAAGGATCAATCAGATTCTGGAGGATATGCTTCGTGCTTGCGTCATCTCTTTTGGCATGAAGTGGGAAGAATGTCTTCCTTATGCTGAATTATCTTACAACAACAGCTTCCAGAAAAGTCTAAAGATGGCACCATTTGAGGCTCTCTATGGCCGCAAATGCAGAACTCCGATTGGTTGGTCGGGTGCAGGTGAAAGGATCTTGTTTGGCCCTGACATTATGACTCAAGCGGAGGAGAAGGTTCACATCATTCTTGAAAATCTGAAGATTGCTCAAAGTCGCCAGAAGAGCAATTATGACAGGAAGCACACGGACATGGAGTATGTCCCTGGTGATCTCGTTTACCTCTGTGTCACTCCCATGAGAGGCACGCACCGTTTTGGTATCAAAGGGAAGCTGGCTCCTAGATACATCGGTCCATTCAAGATTCGTGGAAGAAGAGGAGAAGTTGCTTATGCTCTTGAGCTCCCGGAAAAACTCAAAGTCCATGATGTTTTCCACATCTCTCAGCTCAAGAAGTGCTTCAAGGATCCCGGCAGGACCGTGGATCATGAGCTTATCAATCTACAAGAAGACCTGTCTTATCAAGAACACCCTACAAAAATCCTTGAAGTCGCATAAAGAAGGACTCGCAACAAGTCCATCAAGTTCTGCAAGGTGCAGTGGTCGCACCATTCCGTTGATGAAGCCACTTGGGAACATGAAGATGAGCTCCGTGCCAAGTATCCTACCCTCTTTGTGTCTTCTTCTTCCTAGAATCTCGGGGCGAGATTCCTGTTTAGTGGGGGAGAGTTGTAGCATACCAATTGTCTAACAATTGTAATGCTACTTGGTCTAGTAATATAACGGCTACTTCAAATATATAATTGTTGCATCATCATTATATCATGCTCATGTCATCATGCCTCCTTGCATTTGAGCATCATATAAAACCCTTTTTGTTTTGGTTCTTATCTCATATGCATTGTAAATTGTATTTGCCTCTTGATATTGTATTTGGTTCTTGATATATTGTTTAATGCCCAAGTTGAGTTGGGGGCATATCTTTTATTAACTCCACCACCTTTTCTTTCACCACCTTGTAATTCCACCATCCAACTAAATATGAGCTTTGCACTTTATTTGAGTTTACCTCTAGCTCATGTGGGTGGGGATGGATCCAATTCTTTTCCACATGCTCTCATCTTAGCATCATGTTGTTTTCACATTATTGATATATGAGAGCCACTTGGCCACCTTTGCATGCCTTGTGAGTGGAACCCTTTTTCCTAGCTTCCATATGGATTAATATGGATTTATGCTCATGTGGGAATATTTTTGGGACTAGTAATCATCTAGTGGGACATACACACTAGCATGTCCCATTTTATTCCAAACATGGCCATCTCCAACTACTCCACATGGGGTATCCTTTCATTTCTTTTGCTTGGCTTTATTCCACCTTTGGAAATGCAAATGAACAATGCCATGTTTAATATTATGGTTTCCACAAGAATCAACATGGTATTAAATATTTTGCATGGGCCATGCAAGTGTCACCTTTTCTAGTATTTGGTTTTTATTTGAATCTTGAGTGGATCATCATCTCTCTCTCTCTATCTCTATCCTTTCTTTTGGCTTGATCTATTTTGATCTTGCTTAAACCCTAGCTTCACATCCCTCTCTTTTTCTTGACTTGTTCTTGTTGGAGCTTGTCTAGGGCATGCTTGATCTTGTCATAAAGTACCACTCCATCTAATCTCTCCTCTCTCTCTAAACCTCTCTCCTTATCCCTTCTAAGCTAAACCCTAGTTCCTCCCTAATCCCCCCTCTCCCGGCCTCTCTCCCCACATGGTCACCCTGTCCCCACCTAGCTGGCCCCACCATGCCACCTAGCTACCCCACCCAAACAAGCCCTAGCCCGAGCCATACCCCCTCTCCCCTCCTACCCTAGCTCTAACCCGAGGCTACTCCTCCCTCTCCCTCTCTTCTCTCCCTGCCCTGTGGCCCCTAGCCCGAGCCTGCCCCTGCCTCCTTGGCCTCGCCCTCTGGTCCCACCGAAGCCCCATGCACTGTCCTGGCCGACCCAAGCACGTGAGGAGGGGAGGAGAGAAACGTGGCACCGAGGCCACATTTTCCCATCTACCCCATCTCCCCACGGCAACCCCTCTCCCCTCGCTTACCACCACCTCACGGTCCTCCCTGCATCTCCAGATCTGCCGAGGCGCCTGCCCGCTCCCTCTCTTCTCCATCGCCCATTAACCGCCATCGACCACCGTCTGGCCAAGGCCCACTGCAGACGAGGAGGCGGGCGTGGTGTTGTGGTCCGAGGAAGGACAGAGATCCCTGTCGCCTCAGACACAGCGAGGAGGAGGAGCCCCAGTCCGCTGAACACCGACGCGCTCCGACGTGAAACCCTAGCTCGTCTCTGCGTCATCCATCGCGTCTTCCTGCGCCCAGGCCGATCCGACCACGCCAACCAACTCGGTGAGCTACCCAACCCCAGACATCCTCGTCGCCAGCCTTGCCTGTCGCACGGACAATCCGGAACGGCCTCAGGCGCCGGCGTCGCAGACGCTTTCTCGCCATAGCGTCGCGTAAGCCCCATCTAGTCCTCGCCCACCTCCCAGACATCAACCCCCACCTAGCCCAGTGGCTGCCTCACAAGCGCCGCGCCAGATCCCGGATCGAATCCTCGCGTACAGGCGTCAGCACCGATCTGTCCTCTGCTCGCGGAGAAGAGGAACAGTACGGCCGCACTTTTTGCCGATAACCCCCTGCTGCTTTGCGTGTGCAACCCGCGGTCCAGCCTGGCCCATCTGTCTGTCTCGGTGAGGTTTTGCAGAAAAGCCCTCTGTTTTCTCTGGCCGTAACCCGCGCTCCAGCTCGGCCCAGCTCCTCAAGGATCGTCACGACACGCTGGTCCGTGTGTCTGTGGCCCCACATGTCTTCGCTTGAGCTAGATTAGGCCATGTGTAAAATGTTTTCTCAGGTTGTGGAGTCCCAATAAGACTGGCCCCACCACGATGGCTGGGGTTAGCTGTTCCTGAGTACAAAAAGACTTTCTGTATATCTGTTTTAATTCAAATCTTTTTCAAATCATTTCAAATTCAAATTTATTTCTGTTTTTAAATAACTTTTAAAATATAAATCCAAATAATACAAATAATATATGTTATCAAATCAGAAAAATGTGAGGATTTCAAATATGCCATTCAAAATATATTTTGAACACTTTATTTTCCAAGTTGATTAAAATTGCAATAAAATGCCCTTTACCTTAATTAATTAATAACTTTTGTTTTATAACTCCAAATTTAACAAATGATATGTCTAAAATGATTAGATCGACGAGACCTTTCTGTTTATGCAATCCTTTGTCTGTTTTACAGCATGCATCATATAAATATAATGTGTACAGCAACTAATATGAGTATAAAATGGGATTAAAACTCAATAAAATGCTTTATTATTGTTTTCCACACCTCACCCATGCCATGCTACTTTATTGCCATGCAAATTGTGCATCATTCATCATGGCATGATTGTTTGCTTGATGCATTTTATTCATATGCTTGTGCCCTTTATTTATGTTGGCCCTTGTTTGTTTGGTTCTTCTCGAATAGACCGAAAGGTGGATATATCAAGAGAACCAGGAGCACTACCCAGATCCATCCCTTGCTTCAACTGAGCTGCCAGGCAAGCACTACCACATACTTGCATACATATAGTACCTATTGCCTCTTTCTTATTCTTGCATCACTGAGTCGCGATTGCATTAAATTGAATCCCAAAGTATTGCATAGCCTTTACTTTTAAACCCCACCGAAGCTTATTCCTCCATCCCATGAGCCATTACTACAGGAGTTGTTTGAGCCATGCGAGTCGTAGAACAGCATGTGTAGGGTATGTGAGTGTCTGATGGAAAACGAGGTACCTAAACAACTTAACCTGAGTAGTAATGGGATAACTAATGAAAGTGGCATCGGTGAGCCATATTCGCTTTTTGGTTTTTCAGGCTCACTTGTGTCCCGTAGGACCCCGAGTACTTGATTCCTGTTCCTTGATATTCATGTTATCCACATCCGGGAGGCTTATGAACCCCCCTGAGCCAGAGCTTGATTCATTCTTATTTCTTGGGGCCACAAACTAGTTTGAGGTTTTATTTACTATCCTGTACTTATGCCATGCTTTACCGCTTTATTTAAGTTTGTGCGAGGAGCACACTGTACTGTTTAGGAAAGCGGAGTGTTTTCGCGGTATCGACAAGCCTAGTCACATTTTCGGGTTCCAGTCGTTTACAGCCACTGGGGCAAACCTTGAGGCCGTCTCGGAGTCAGCTAACTTCGTTGCGGGTAGCTCAATGGGGTGGCCCCCTGAAATATTTCTGAATCCTGTGATCGCTTTGTCGTGACTGCCTCGTTGGGTTTTGATTTGGTTTTTCCGAGGCATATCGAGTGTGTGTTGCTATTTGTGCACCCCTGCAGGGTAAAACTTTCTGAAAGCCGTGTCCGCGGTTATGGACGACTTGGAGCACAGTTTCTCGATCATAGACAAGCATAACTAAAGTACCGCTTTTAATCTGACTAAGTACTTGACTAGTAAATAGTGCAACACTCATGGAATGGATAATAAAACTGCCAACGGATGGGGGGTTGTTCGTCCGCTTCCTCGTCGGTAAGCGAGGAGGAGGATGGATCTGTTAAGATTACCATTATAACTGTTGTTATTAATTCACGGACATCCGTCTATCTCTGGTTAGGCGGATGGTTAGCGAGTATCTATAGAATTGTTAGGGTTTATCTTTTGCTGCAATTGCGTCACCCTGTGTTGTGTCCCTTTAGAGGCATAAAGACTTGCCGAAGTACCCTAGGGTCTCACACGATAAATTATTGGTTCGGATGAACAGTACACTCGCAAGATGGATACTGGGTGGAAGAGACGACGATGCGGCAACGATCATTCGTGTAGAGATTCCGGAACGGGATCCGTGAGATCTGTGGGCGGGATGTGTTTATTTATGGGGCATCTTATGCCGATTTGCTTCTTATCCGTACTCGGATTTTGTCTTCCGCTTCCGCTTGATACTCTGATGTTTGATGTATAAGGAGATATCCTAAACTATTATATCTATCTAGGATATTTGAATCTTGCCGTATGGCGTTGCTATATTTCCTTTCTTTTTAGATGGAATGGCTCTGATGTACTGTTGTATGGTGGCTTGCATACATACTCATTTGTGTATGTAGTTGATCCCTTCGCCTGCCGATTACGCCGCCCGTTCTTGTCCCGATGTTTAGAAATGGTTGGGACGGTCGAAAGGTCTACCTGTGAGTGGCATTTGGGCCCCACCGTAATATTTCAACCATTTCTGCTCATCCAGGCTTGTAACTAGGAGCGTAATTCACCGAGGTAGTTACAATTGTCACTATAATCTTCTTTGATTTGTTGAACTACCTAATAGCTTTTTAAGTTGACACATGGGCATTCTGATGGATTGTAACCTATGTTTAAATATTGGTTAATCAGGATGTTGCTGGTCCATCCCGTGTGGCTGGCCGAAAGAGGAAGCACACATTTGTCTTTGATGGCATCTATGTGTTTGATGTCTCCTCCTCGGTTTCTTCCGATGATCGATAATTGGTAAGCTAGAATTGGATTTTATTTTTTTGCATATCACTTTTGCTTGAGATGTGTGTAAGATAATTCTTGCTTGTTGAGCTGATCTATGATTTTATGCTTGCGGTACAAGTCAGTTTTATATGATGCTTCATGTGGTGAAGCTGAAGTAGACAAGTTTAATTACCAGTGCTACGAGAAGAATGCGGAGGAGACGCTCTGGAAGGACGGTATAGGAGAATATATGAGACCCGATGGATCATATTATTGCAAATTCCATGGCGGCAAGAAGATTCCAAGGGATGTACTTTGGGAGGGGCTTGTGGAGCATGCCAAGAAGGTGAAGCCCAGGAATCTGCACGACAAGGCCAACCATGCTTCCCTAGTGAAGGATCTTTAACTGTAAGTACGTTTCCTTCATCATCATTCATATATTCAACAGCAAACTTACTAAAATCAGTTATATCTATACGCACGTTTTTGTGTACCAAATCGTACTCATGGCTCTTAGCGATCACGACCTTCAAACTGTTCTGTAACTGATCCCATAAATCTAGGTGTTTTCATGCTGCATGCATAGCTTCTGACGATAACACACTCACCTGGCTAAATTTCAATCTTTCCGCAGCCCCAGTCCAACCAAATCCAAAAAGATCGCTTAACCGCCTCACGGTCAGTCCCAACCTTGCATCTTTTGAAAATCGACGAAGAACACAACACTTTGGTATTTCAGATATTTTAAGGTGCTTCATTACAAAGAATATGTGCTTGTAAGGAAGTCCCTTTCTAATCATTCTCATGCAGCTACACCTTATAGATTCTGCGGAATTCTGTGGTGGTGTATATTCCACCCAAAATTAGCTCTTCTGGTTATTCTTCGAGGCCACGACGAACTGATGTGAGTCTAATACAGTAATTATGTCTATAATCCTCAAGGAGCCAAGTTTCTTAAGATCATCTTGCAACATATAGAACTTTTTGGGAGTAAAGGCGTGATAAGCAGATACCTCAAGTTCCCTGGAGCTAGTAACTAGCACCGGTAAAGTCTGTGAGGTCCTGCAGTCATCTCGCGCTTTATTCTCACGGATACGCACAACGGCGTTTTCATAGTGCAAAATCGTATCCACCAAGGTCATTTCACCATCTAGGTGGAGGTGAAGGCAAGAGTTCAAACTCTCACTCCGCTGGTTGCTTTTCATGCCTAACCAAAACCCCTCGGTCAAAAATGTTGCATCCCATAGTCTCCTTTTTTTGTGCATCCCCCTCAACCAATTTCTAGTTTTTTTGAACTGCCATTTTCGAGCAAAAGGCGTGCCATCTCTCCTCAAATATGGCCAGGGAAGTGGAGTAGTACAGAAGAGTTCGGAACTGGTTCAAGGACTTAGGACTGAGGTGAATCTTCATGTTTTTTCTATATGCCATGTACATATATGGTGCCACACACCTGGCATGAAATCACGAATTGCTCTGATCATCGTAGCGTCAGCATCCGTGATTACACTCTTCGACATCTTCTGGCATATTTCCCTCAAAAAAGTTTGTAGCAGCCACACATATGTCTCTTCTGTCTCATCTGAAACTATGGCACAACCAAAATCAGTAGTCTTCCGGTGATTGTTGATACCAACAAAAGGTATAAATTGCGTACCATAGCGATTCATCTTGTACGTGCTGTCAAATACAATCACATCCCCGAAGTCCTCGTAGTGCTGACAAGACTGAGAGTCACACCAAAACATTCTGTTCAGGTCCATCTTTATCTAACTTGTACTCGAAAAATAAGCTAGGGTCCCTCTCCCTCCTACTAGCCATGATGCATATGGTTGTGGCAGCATCGCCTTTTGAAAGCAGATTCTTCTTCGCCTTCGAGCAAAGGTTGTACACATCCCGCCTCGTAAACCCAACCCCTGTGTTCCATGATTTGCTAATGAAGCTATCAATTATCGTGTGATTTCTAATCCCTGTGGCTCCTATTAACAATATCTTAGCTTTCTGGTACTCTTTGATTTTCATGTGGGACCAAAGAAAAGGTACTTCATCCGGTCTTGCTAACATATGATTGTGATTGTCCATAAAATTTGATACATACCAAATCTTAAGTTTTTTTGTCATACTTCACGGATATGTGTGCTTTACAATTGCAGCAAGACTCGGGTCTGAGCTTCCTAGTGCGTCCTTCACCGGTGAGAAACTTGCTGTCACGTTTCCCTTTCCTCGAACACACATACCGCCTCATACGCAAATGACTTTCCACACCTTTGCTATACCTGACAATGTCCTTTATAATGTTGAAACCATTATCTCTCGCGTAGCTATTGTAGAAATCATATGCAGCTGGCTCAGTCATAAACTTAATTTCTCTTATCTTGACAAACATGTCCCACTTATCATCTGCATGTGCAGTATCTTGGACGTTCTCTTTCCCCACATCTTCGGTCACCTACACCATCATAACAAAAACATGAATACTATTGCTATGATTTAACATTAGTTCCATAAAATAACAATTGCATTAATACCACACTCATGTCGACCGACGACGACTTCATAGATTTAGACGTATCTACTGAATTTCCATCATGGCCTGTCTCGGCATCGGATTCACCGTAATAGTCATACGCATTATGAGAAGCTGAAATAAGCTACAAAATTTAACACAGAGATATACTTAGTCATCATGTGATGGAATCATCTCATACATTCCATGACAACATAAAATTCCATTATCTGTACCTAACTAATGTAATCCTCCTGTGAGACCTCGGAATTGTTTTCATCAATATCATCATCATAGTCCATCTACAAAATTTAAATTCAATAATTTAATGATGTTGGATATTGAAAGCCAACAAACAATAAAACGTGAAAATGCCACTCACATTAACATCTTCCTCTTCGTCTCCTTTCTCCGATGAATCTCTGTGATCTGAATTTTCTTCATCTGACCAATCATCAATCCAGTCTTTTATCATCATATCATCTGCAAACTCCATATCTGCCTAAATTTCACTTAAATCACTTTCCGCCATTACCTACAACAATTTATAAATATTGTTAACGGTGCAACCAATTAATAAATACATAAACATTTGACAAAGTGAGCACCGGTTTAGTACAACAATCATTAGAGCATCTCCAGCAGGCGCGCTATAACATGCGTTGTATATTCGGGTTTACAGCATGCTATGCGGATGCAGCGCGCGGCGCCGGCGAGAGCTTCACCGGGTGCTGTAAACCGCCGTGCCAAAATACAGCTGATCCTTTTGCAGATACGTAAAATGCTGTCTAAAAAATATATTTCACACAATTACATATGTAAATAGATCAAACAAAATGTAAAAATAGACTACAAATATTAATATATTACATAATTTAACCCGCAATTCGTAGAACCAAATTTAAAACTAGACTATAATTAATTGGACTCCCAGTCGGAGGAGTCAAATGTTCTAGACGACACCGGAGTCGACGACCACTCGTACTCCGAGGAGGAAGAGTCGACGGTGATGGTCGATGGACCGGTGCCATTCTTCTTCTCCTTTTTCTCGCGGACTTCTCCTCCCTCTCCTTATTCTTGGCCTCCTTCTTGGCCCTCCTCGCCTCCCGATCTGGCTTCTTTGCTGCCTCCCGCGCCTCTTTCTTTTCTTTCTTATCGGCGTAGAAGGCGACCTCTACGGCCACGTCCTCTGGGAAGCGCCACACCCACTCGAGGCGCATGCGTTCTCCCTTCTCGGTGACGATGAGGCACCGCTCCAGCTTGCGCTGCTGCTGCCTCGCCTCCCGCGTGACGGCCTACGGCAGCGGCGCAAGGTCTTCCGCCTGCTGGCGTGTCCAGATGACCGTGAAGTTTATCGACCGCCGAGGACGGCCAAGGCGCTAGGCGACCACGTCATACGCGCGCGCCGCCTTGTGCGTCGTCTCGAACATGTCGATCCCGATGTGCTCGTCGCCGCTCCGGATCTCAGAGTAGAACGTCCTATTCAGACGCGCGCGCACACCGCGGTAGCCGGAGCTCGAGCGGCGGCGGGAAGGCATGGCGCTAGCATAGCGACGCACAGAGAGGTCAAGGCGGAGGGCCGAGGAGGCGGTGGTGCGACGCACGGCGAGGCCGAGGCGGAGGGCGGAGAGCGGAGGCGAGGCGACGTGCGACGGTTTTTTTCGCGAGGGGACGCGTGGGGGGCTGAATTTTCCGGGAGGTTGGGTGCGCGCGGGCGGCTTGCTTTATTGCTCGCGCTGGAAGCGGCGCGGCAGTTTTCCCGCGTAGGATGCCATAGAAACCCACGCGCGGCAAAAAAATTAGGCGTTCCGTGTTTTCACGTACCTGCTCGAGCTGCGCGCGCCTGCTCCCGTGCTGTATTTCGGCGGTTTTTTAGCGCGCATGCATTTTGGCGCGCCTGCTGAAGATGCTCTTAATTAGTATCAACAATTGAGCCCTAGATAGTCAAACTACCGCCACCGAGGACATTCAAATCCTACACACAATCGACTCCAACGAACTATGAGCACCGATGGATTCTCCCTTCCTTCGGAGCGGCCCTCGGCGATGAGGTAAGTCAACACAACCGAAAGCCCCATGATTAATCACTATGGAACGGGAAGAGGAGCGCCACTGGATTTAGATCTGTGCTAACCTTCGTCATCGGGTAGATAGGTCACCCACCACCACTACCACCAAACCGGCGGCTGTTCCTTCTTAGCTGCAGCGAGCGCGAATAATGGGAGAGGCGGGATGTTGTACCTGGAAAGCTATTGACATTCACGCCGGTGCAGATGTCAGACGAGATCGTCGTGAAAGAGATCTCCGCGAACGAGAATGCCGACAACTAGGGTTCGAGGGAACTGCGTGAATGATGGAGCTCACGTCGATCAATAGGTGGGACCTGGTCGTGGGATCGTTTTTTATGCGACAGTCATGTACCCTTGTCGTACATCATACGGTATGGTACATCATACGGTATGGTTATATAGGATACAAATGGGTTATACAGGGCTTGGATATAGGCTAGGGTGGGCCCGAGAAAAAATACGGAATAACCTCCAAACTCTCCCGAACTCGAGTTAGGAAAGGGCACTGAAGTATGCCCCTTGGCCGACAAGTTTAATTGGCCATCAAAGTCGGAACACTATCAGATTGTGTTCTTGCCGGAGAGGAATTTTCTTGAGCACCAGATTGAGTTGATGGACTCCACACACGTACATGAGAGAAGCTAGCCTCCCTCCGTCCTAAAAGGTGTTGGAATTTGGTGAGTTTTGGGTTGGTAGCCCATTAGAAAAATTCTGAAATTCACTTTGGCCCACTTGTATATGGCAGCATATGGCTGTGCTAGTGGTGCTAAAGTTTAGCTCCACATTGCTAGTTGAAGGGGAGTTGGACTATCTTATATAGTAGAGTGTTGCCCCACTCACTAAGGTGTGACAAGGAGAGAAGCCCTCGCGCACTCCTCATCCGACGCCACCCGCCTCACCTCGCCTTGCCTTGTCACGACGCGCGCGCCGCGGGTTGCGGGAATCTCGCCGAACCGTTTCCAGTTTTTATGGACGTGCGCTTGATACGTCGGAAACGTATCTATAATTTTTGATGCTCCATGCTTGTTTAGTATCTACTTTGATTTACTTGTCTACACGTTGAGGTGCTTTTTACATGTTATCTGGTACTAACCAATTAACAATTTTCCACAGTGCTAGTTGCCTATTTTCTGCTATTTTTGGTTTCAGAAAAGTTAGTAAAGAAATATTCTCGAAATTGGACGGGAAAAACGTCAAAGTCAATTACTTTCCGTGGGGAACAAGTAGTCCAGAGGGGAGACGGAGAAGCGGGCCAGGGCAGCCAGACACCCCCTAGGCGTGGGTGGGCCCCGCCTCGGGATTGGGAGGGGTGTGGCCCCTCTGGTCGCCTCCTCGGCCTCCCCCTTCGCCTATAAGAAGCCTCCGATGCAAAAACCCTAAGCACCCGATAAATTCTCCACGAAACCGTCTGTAGCCGCCACCATCGTCCCTAGAACGGGGGGGAGGGTCTGAAGTTCTTCCCGGCACCCTGCCGTAGGGGAGATCATCCCGGAGGCCTTCTCTCCGGTATGATGCGTGAGTAGTTCCACCTTGGACTATGGGTCCATGTAGTAGCTAGATGGTTATAACTCCTCCTTTGTGCTTTCATGTATAGATCTTGTGAGCTCCGTTCATAATCAAGATCTAATCTATTTGTAATCATGCATGTTGTGTTTACGGGGATCCGATGGATATTGAGATTATTATGTTGGTTTGATTAATGGTTTTGTCTTTATGATTCTATCATGTCTGTCTTGTTTGTGATCTTACATGCTCTTCGTTGTTAGTAGCTATCTTGGCCAAGTAGTTGCTAGTGACTCCAAGAGGGAGTATTTATGCTCGATAGTGGGTTCATGCCTTTAGTTTCCAAGGGAAGTGACAATAATCTCTTTGGTTGTAGATGTGCTATTGCTACTAGGGAGAAAACAACGGTCTCTTGTTCATGGAACATGTGGACTGTTTACCTTACACACTTTGCTTAAAGCAGTTGTCTGTTGCTTGCAACTTAATACTGGAGGGGGTTCTGATGTTAACCTGAAGGTGGACTTCTAGTCATAGATGCAGTTGGATGGCGGTCTATGTATATTATTGTATTGCCCAATCGAATCTCATAGGATCTTTCTGACTAGTAATTGCATTGTTATGCCTTGCTCATTTCCTGTCAATTGCCCTGCTGTAATTTGTTTACCCTTCATGCCATGTTGTTTATCTAAGGAGAGCACCTCTAGAGAACTATGGACCCCGGTCCAATATTTACCATTGATACATCTTCCACTGTTACTTGTTTACTTGTTGCAAACCATTACCTTCCACACCATACGTTTAATCCTTTGTTATAGCAAACCAGTGAGCTTGACAACCTCACTGATTCATTGAGGGCGAAGTCTTGAGTTTGTGTTGTGCAAATCTCCGTGTTGCTTGCAACACCTGTGTGACGTTTCCTTCCTCCTACTGGTTCGATAGCCTCGGTTTCTTACTGAGGGAAACTTGTTGTTGTGCTGCTTCATACCTTGCTCTTGGGGTTTCCAACGAAGCGTCCCACGACAAGTGATGGGCGCCATCAAGCTATTTTCTGGCGCCGTTGCCAGGGAGGCTAAGGACGTCTTGACTAGGGGAGTCCTTCACTTCCTTTCTCTTTACTTTTTTTTAGTTTTCTTTTTTTCTTTTACTTGGTTTTGTTTGCCTCTTTCCAAAAAAACCCCAAAAAAATAGTCTAGTTTGGTTTGCTTTCTTTATTAAAAACAACCAAAAAAATTAGTTCCTGCTCTAGCTGTTGCTGCTGTTTTTGGCTTGCCCACCTTTGCCAAAATGAACTCTGCTGAGAACACCAAGTTGTGTGACTTCACTAGCACCAACAACAATGATTTCCTTAGCACACCTATTTCTCCACCTGCTCCTGATGCTACCTTTTATGAAATTAAGCCTGCTTTGTTGAATCTTGTGATGAGAGAGCAATTTTCTGGTGCTGGTTCTGATGATCCTGCTGCCCATCTCAATAGCTTTGTTGAATTTTGTGAGATGCAAAAGTATAGGATGTAGATGGAGATATTATTAAGCTCAAGCTTTTTCCTTTCTCCTTGAGAGGAAAAGCTAAAGAATGGTTGCTTTTCTTGCCTAAAAATAGTATTGATTCTTGGACTAAGTGCAAAGATGCTTTTATTGGAAAGTACTATCCTCCTGCTAAGATTATATCTATGAGAAGTGATATTATCAAATTTAAACAACTTGATAGTGAACATGTTTCTCCAGCTTGGGAAAGAATGAAATCTTTGGTTAAGAATTGCCCTACTCCTGGACTCACTACTTGGATGATTATCCAGACTTTTTATGCAGGTTTGAACTTCTCCTCAAGAAATCTGCTGGATTCAGCTGCTGGAGGTACCTTCATGGGCCTCACTTTGGGTGCTGCAACAAGGCTCCTTGATAATATGATGGTTAACTACTCTGAATGGCATGTTGAGAGAGCTCCAAATGGTAAGAAGGAAAATTCTGTTGAGGAAACTTCCTCTTTGAGTGAAAAGATTGATATTATTATGGCTATGCTTGTTAATGGGAAAGCTCCTCTAGATCCTAATAGTGTTCCCTTAGCCTCTTTGGTTGCTCAAGAAGAGCAAGTTGATGCGAACTTCATTAGAAACAACAATTTCAACAACAATGCCTATAGGAATAATTTTGGTAGTAACAACAATTATAGGCCTTATCCTCCTAATAATGGCAATTCCTATGGAAACTCCTACAACAATGCTAGAAGTGCCCCCTCTGAACTTGAAGTCATGCTCAAGGACTTTATTAGTAAACAAACCACTTTCAATAAGACTATAGAGGAAAAGCTTCTAACTGTTGAGAAAAATATATCCTCTTTGTCTGAAGCTCAAACTTCCTTGGTTAATAAAATGGCTGCTAAACCTGAAACTATGGAAAATACCTTTGCTACTGCTCATGCCATACAAGTTACTATTGATGAAAATGTTAGGCTGTTAGCTCAACTTCATGCTAGGTGGGAAAGGGAAGCTGAAATTGATAGAAACAATAGTGTGTGCACCATCACCACTAAACCACAAGAAGTCCCTATTCCTCATCCTACAATGCCTAAGCCTAATGAGTCTACTACTAGTGATGCTAAGTTTGATTTTGATATTGATGGTTGCAATATTTCTGAAGTGATTATGTTCCTACAAAATCTTGCTAGAAGTCCTGATGCTAGTGATATGCATGTTGCTTTCACCAAACACATTACAGATGCTCTTGTTAAGATTAAGGAAGAGAAGCTAAAACACAAAGCTTCTATTCCTAGGAAAGTAGAAGATAGTTGGGAACCCAATATTAATATGCAAGTGAATGACTTTGATCTCAAAGCTTCATGTGATCTTGGTTCTAGTGTCTCTATTATGCCTAGGAAGATTTATGAAATGCTTGATTTGCCACCATTGAAAGATTGTTATTTGGATGTCCCACTCAATGATAATGCTAAGAAGAAACTCATGGGGAGTATTAATGATGTTCTCATTATGGTTAAAAATGCTTATGTACCTATTGATTTCTATGTTTTGGATGTTGAATACAATGCCTCTTGTCCTATTACTTTGGGAAGATCTTTTCTTAGAATAGTTGGTGCCATTATTGATATGAAAGAAGGCACCATTAAATATTATTTTCCATTCAATAAAGGTATTGAACACTTCCCTATGAGGAGATAGAAGTTGCTTTTTGCTCCTCCTTCGAAAGCAAGGATTGATGTTAATGCTTCCTCATTTGAAAATACTTGATTCTTCTTGGTTCTTGTGCCTAACTTAAAGGCGTTAAAGAAAAGTACTTGTTGGGAGATAACCCAATAGTTTTATTGAGTCTTGAAAGTTATTACTTCAGTAATAACCTCTCCTTATCCTTTTTGTTTGATTTTTGTGCCAAGAATAACCTCTAATGAGAGGGAAGTAAGATTTGGGGCGTTGCTGTACCGAAACAGATTTCTGTCCTCCACCAAAGAAATTCGTGAGGAGTCTCTATAACTCGTATTGAGCTCAAAATTTACAAATAAATCTCGCAGTATGTTAGCTAACTTTCGTTAGTTCAACACTTTTTGATTTGAGCAACAGGAGATGTTCGAAAAAATCGATTTCTACCTGCTGGTCTGTTTTGACAGATTTTTGCAATTATTTGCATTTGCTTCTTCTTGATTCCTTTTTGAGTTCTCTTTATGTGAATTGAGCTTTTTCGAAGGAGTTTCTACAGTAGCTTGTGTTTTTAGTGAAAAGCCTTGCTGTTTCAAAGCTTTGCTAGAGGTCTAATATCTTTTGAATAAACTAATGTTGCTAATGAAGATTGTGTGAAGTTTTGTGTGAAGGAAAAATTTTTGGTGTAGAGAGAGAATGATGCAATGAGATGAAGAATGGACAAAAGCTCAAGCTTGGTGATACCACCATGGTGTCACCCCAAGAAATATCCAAGAGGTACAAGCGTCAAAGCTTGTGGATGCCCAAGGCATCCCCTTCTTCATCAATAAAAAGCTCAGGTCTATCTAGACACTTCGTTTTTATTGTTTCATGCACAGTTGTGTTGTTCTTGGAGCGTCTTAGTTTTCATTTGCTTTGCTTAGTTTGTTTAGTTTGCTAGAGTAGTTTGGACCCCCGTTCTTGCTGTGTTGTTTTGCAAATAAGTTGCTTGGTGTTGGAAAGGAGTAGTAACTTCTTGCTTGAAGTGCAAGAGGAGCTTGCATTGACTGTGACTTAGACTTTAGCATCACATGCTAGGTGTTGTTGTGACCTTATGCTTAGTGATTATTGTTGTAGCATATCTTGTTCCAAACAATTGGGATTGCTTAGTGTGCCTTGAAGAAATTATGCGTTGTTTTAACATGCAAAAAGCATAGTATTGTGGTATTCTCCTTTGATGCTTTGTTTGGGTTCACTTGGCACATGCTCACACCATGCTATGACTATGAACAAGTCACCATAGCCTCTATGATCATTTAGTCCTTGACTTGTAGTACCACTCTATGCTTTGATTAGTAATGCTTTGTTGCACTGCATGATTATGGCCGTTATTGCTCTCTTACTTGGTTGCTCCCAATCTTTTGCTAGCCTCCACTTGTATGAGTAAGTTCTACTCATGCTTCCAACTCCCAAGAAACCAAGTTATTACAAAGTGTCCACTATAAACTCTTATGCATGGTGTGTTACACCATTCCAAGTATATTCCTGTTTTCAGCTATCTTCCAATTAAAAACTATTTTGTTATGGGAAAACTTAGTGATTAAATCCCTCACAAACTTGATGGCACACTTGATATTCTTTACCCCTAATAAAATTGAACCATTGTGTCATCTATGTTGTATATGCTTGCACTTATACGTTGGAATTAGCAGAACCGTGTTGTCACAGGCAACGTTTTCAATATTGCACTTGTACTTTGTACTCAGTTGATATCATGCTCTTTTGTCTATGGATGTCACCAGTGTGAAATAAAGAGGGAACTTGTAAGTCCATGGAGTTTGTATCCTGTGTTAGAGAAACGCCTGGGCTGCTAGCCTAAGGCATGCCTAATCATGGTGGAAACTTGCAGCATCACTATAGTGACATCTATGAAGTATCTTCTTATAAAAAAAATAGACACATTGAGAAAAGAGGAATGAGAGAAAAAAGCACCATATTCCCATGGTAAATAAGAAGAATTGTTCAGATGCTCATTGTCTGCTTGTCTTGTCATTTTGGTTATGGGATAGCTCATGTACCATGTGCAAGGGGTACCCCGTTGGCGTTTCTCAATGATATGCAAATACTTACAATGAAAAGAACTTACAGGTGACTAAAGTTGAGTAGCATGAGGTGTGGCCCTCGTATTAAAGGGACTTGAGATTGCCAACTTATACTTCGTGAAGCATATACTCTATCTTTGTTCACTTTAACCTTAATCACTTCAAGATGCTTATGATAGGGGCAATGAGGGCTGAAAGCTAACAAGTACCATAATTTTTGGAAGCTCTTTTTGAAACTTGAAATCCCTGCTTCCTTTGTAAAAGGCCTTTCTTCCACCATTATTTCAGTCTCCACCTTCTACCTTTAGGCACCATTAAGAGAGCATAGTTGTCATTCTGTGTGCAGTGTTCCAAAGCTTATTGATTGATGCATATTGTGATATTACTTGTTCTTGTGCTATTTGTTTCTAGTCACCCTTGTGAACTTTGAAGGTGTCATATGCATCTATTTGCTACTCTATGAGGGACAAGCTGATTTCCACTATGCTATGTTTTATGTATGTGAAACAAATAAACGTTTTTAAATGCATGTTATTCATGATATTTGTTTGTAGCTTGTCATGTTGCATGCATAGTTACTATGTCTTATTGTTAGAACTCCATCTTTCATGCACATGTTTAGAGTTCTTTGATCCCAGCTTTCAATGCTTGCAAATGGTTGGATCTTTATTGTGAGGGTGCATGTCACCTCAAAAATTATTATTTTTATCACTTACCTACTCGAGGACGAGCAGGAGTTAAGCTTGGGGATGCTTGATACGTCGGAAACGTATCTATAATTTTTATGCTCCATGCTTGTTTAGTATCTTCTTTGCTTTACTTGTCTACACTTTGAAAAACTTTTTACATGTTTTCTGGGACTAACCTATTAACAAATTGCCACAGTTCCAGTTGCCTGTTTTCTGCTATTTTTGGTTTCAGAAAAGTTAGTAAAGAAATATTCTCGAAATTTGACGGGACAAACGTCAAAGTCAATTACTTTCCGTGGGGAATAAGAAGTCCAGAGGGGAGACGAAGAAGCGGGCCAGGGCAGCAAGACCCCCCTAGGCGCGGGTGGGCCCTGCCCCGCGCCTAGGAGGGGTGTGGCCCCTCTGGCCGCCTCCTCGGCCTCTCCCTTCGCCTATAAGAATCCCCCGATGCAGAAACCCTAAGCACCAGATCAAATCTCCACGAAACCGTCTGTAGCCGCCGCCACCATCGTCCCTAGATCGGGGGGATCTGAAGTTCTTCCCGGCACCCTGCCAGAGAGGAGATCATCCCGGAGGCCTTTTCTCCAGTATGATGCGTGAGTAGTTCCACCTTGGACTATGGGTCCATGTAGTATCTAGATGGTTGTATCTCCTCCTTTGTGATTTCATGTATAGATCTTGTGAGCTCCGTTCATGATCAAGATCTAATCTATTTGTAAGCATGCATGTTGTGTTTGCGGGGATCCAATGGATATTGAGATTATTATGTTGGTTTGATTAATGGTTTTGTCTTTATGATTCTATCATGTCTGTCTTGTTTGTGATCTTGCATGTTCTCCATTGTTAGTAGCTATCTTGGCCAAGTAGTTTCTAGTGACTCCAAGAGGGAGTATTTATGCTCGATAGTGGGTTCATGCCACTAGTTTCCAAGGGAAGTGACACTAATCTCTTTGGTTGTAGATATGTTGTTACTATGGAGAAAACAACGGTCTCTTGTTCATGGAACATGTGGACTGTTTACCTTACACACTTTGCTTAAAGCAGTTGTCTGTTGCTTGCAACTTAATACTGGAGGGGGTTCTGAAAGGATAGAGATGTCGCCTAGAGGGGGGATGAATAGGAAATTTCAAAAACTATTACGGTTTTGGCTTGATAGAATGCGGAATTAAACTAACGTTTATTTTACAAGCACAAAACCTAAATACACTAGGCTCAACTAAGTGCACCAACAACAAATTAATCTAAGCAAGATAGCACAAGATAAATATACCAAAAGTAATAAGCAAGATATAAGTGCTTCAAGCTCGATGGCTATCACAAGGAAACTAAGATCGGATATAGAGATAACCGAGGCACACGGAGAGGAAGATGTATTCCCGTGTTCACCACCTTTGGGAAGGGGTCTACGTCACGTTGGAGAGGTGTGAGGTTCCATGAAGGATTCCTCACGCGCCACAAAGGCTCACCTTCTTCTCCGAGTCTATCCCACGAAGGAATAAGCCCTTTCCTTATGGCTAGCTTTTCCTCCACTCCGGAGATGGCAAGATCCACAACCACTTCACAAGCTCCACAAAGGAGAAGACCGGGTCTCTTCACAATCTTCCACGAAGAGGACACCGCAGTACCAACCGCCAAGCCAACTAGGAGGTCACCCTCCAAGAGTAACAAGCTCACGGTCTCTCACTCGAACAAATCGTAATGGAGAGCTCAACACTTATGCAACAATGTAAAGCAAGAACACCAAGGGTGCTCAAATCCTCCACTCTCAAATCCCACCAAAGCAACAAGTGCTAGGGAGGAATTAGAGAGGAAGAACAATGGTGGAAACCAACAAATGACTCCAAGATCTAGATCCAATGGGTTCCCCTCACTTAGCGGAGGAATTGATTGGTGGGGATTGTAGATCTAGATCTCCTCTTTCAAAGCCCTCAAAAATATGCAAGCATCATAGGAGGGAAGGGAGAGGAAGAAAGCTCAAAGGGGTCAACAATGGAGGTCAAAAACGTGCTCAAGAGCCTTAGAACTTTGGGGAAGAAGCCCCCCTTTTATACCCCTTCAAGGGGATGGCTGTTGGAAGCAAGATGCGCTAGGCGAACATGTTCCGGCAATGAAACCAGCGCCGCTGGATCAGCCGCCGGAATTTCCGGTCAAAACATGAAGTTCCGGTACAAACCGAAACAGCATACAGAATATTTTTTGGCGGTTTGCCAAAAATTTCTGGCGGTCACCGGAAATTCCGGCCACAGACCGGTCTGCCGGAATTCCGCTAGAATTAAACAGGGCACACGAAAACGGCGATAACGTTTGCGTCCAGACTCCGATTTCGATGATCTTGGGCTTGTTTTGACGAGGACAACAGGCCCTACAATATGGTGCATAGAAACATCATAGTCCAATAGAGGAGGATAGAACCAAATGAACAAAAGGTAAGAAGCCTCTCTATAAGAAGAACCGATAAAACCTTCAAACTCGAAAACGCCATAGAAGATGCGTACGAATTCCATTTTCGATGAACTTGGGCTTGTTTAAGAGCTAGCAACAAGCTCCAGAACCTCACATGGAGAAACATCAAGAAGCAACAAAATAGGAAGATGCAAAGAATGCAAAGGATTGAGCTTCCTATGACGATGTGATCTAGTTACCCAACTGAAAGCCCCTCTTAATAGTGCGGCTATGTATCCTATAACCCAGTCTCCCAACAACCACCTTGAGACCGGTAAAAGGAAAATCTAGTAAGGCCATACCTTTTGCGCATCCCGCTTGATCTTGATGACAACACTTCAATCTCCATCCAAGCCAGAATGCATCACTTGATCATTGTTGCTTCCTGAAGACTCCTAATTTTCTCCGCCATACACCACTATTGGATAGCTTCATTAATACATGTCTTCACATGTCCATTATCACCAATATAGACGGCAAGCTTCAAGCAAATGATCTTCTCGAGATGCTTATCTTGAACTTGCCCTTCTCAACCTTGCTGACGATCACCACTTGATGTTATCCTCTCATGGGCTATATAAGATCTTCACTTTTGAAGCATGCCCATTGAAAGATACCTATCCCATATAGAAAATGCAAAGGCACATATATAATGGGTTAGTTCATGATGCATAATTGACAAGGCTTACCATACCACAATATCATGTGGTACATTCTTTATGCTTCATGTGTTGACCAACTTGAAATCACTCTTCACTCTTTGTATAGGTCAACCATGTAGCTTAACATGCTCCATCTCAATATCTTGAGGTACATAAAGAACTCTTAATTTGATTACATGATCTAAATCTTAGTCAATCATAGATCAACTAATGAGGCTATCATGACACCGTCTTAGAGCCATATCTTGAATTCTTCTATTGAGATCACACTCTCAAGATCTTGATCATATCATATTCTTCTCTTGAACTCGATGATCTTGATGCCAATACTCAAGGTATATCTTTATCTTCATGGCATCCATACTTGAATCTAACACATAGACTACAAGCATGACCTATGGAATATTCCTTCATATAAAACTCAGTAAAACATTAGTCCATAGGGATTGTCATTAACCAAAACCACACATAGGGGCAATTACTCTTTTAGGTTCGGATGATAAAATGAAGGTGGACTTCTAGTCATAGATGCAGTTGGATGGCGGTCTATGTATATTGTTGTATTGCCCAATCGAATCTCATAGGATCTTTCTGACTAGTAATTGCATTATTATGCCTTGCTCATTTCCTATCAATTGCCCTGCTATAATTTGTTTACCCTTCATGCCATGTTGTTTATCTAAGGAGAGCACCTCTAGTGAACTATGGACCCTGGTCCAATCTTTACCACTGATACATCTTCCACTGTTACTTGTTTACTTGCTACAAACCATTACCTTCCACACCATACGTTTAATCCTTTGTTACAACAAACCGGTGAGCTTGACAACCTCACTGATTCGTTGGGGCAAAGTCTTGAGTTTGTGTTGTGCAGATCTCCGCGTTGCTTGCAACACCTGTGTGACGTTTCCTTCCTCCTACTGGTTCAATAACCTCGGTTTCTTATTGAGGGAAACTTGATGTTGTGCTGCTTTATACATTGCTCTTGGGGTTTCCAACGAAGCGTCCCACGACAAGTGATGGGCGCCATCAAGCTATTTTCTGGCACCGTTGCCAGGGAGGCTAAGGACGTCTTCACTAGGGGAGTCCTTCACTTCCTTTCTCTTTACTTTTTTTAGTTTGCTTTGTTTCTTTTGCTTGGTTTTGTTTACCTCTTTCCAAAAAACAAAAAAAAAATTAGTCTAGTTTGGTTTGCTTTCTTTATTCAAAAACACAAAAGAAAATTAGTTCCTGCTCTAGTTGTTGCTGCTGTTTTTGGCTTGCCCACCTTTGCCAAAATGAACTCTGCTAAGAACACCAAGTTGTGTGACTTCACTAGCACCAACAACAATGATTTCCTTAGCACACCTATTGCTCCACCTGCTCCTGATGCTACCTTTTATGAAATTAAGCTTGCTTTGTTGAATCTTGTGATGAGAGAGCAATTTTCTGGTGCTGGTTCTGATGATCCTGCTACCCATCTCAATAGCTTTGTTGAACTTTGTGAGATGCAGAAGTATAAGGATGTAGATGGAGATATTATTAAGCTCAAGATTTTTCCAAGTAAAAGAATGGTTGCTTTACTTGCCTAAAAATAGTATTGATTCTTGGAGTAAGTGCAAAGATGCTTTTATTGGAAAGTACTATCCTCCTGCTAAGATTATATCTATGAGAAGTGATATTATGAAATTTAAACAACTTGATAGTGAACATGTTTCTCCAGCTTGGGAAAGAATGAAATCTTTGGTTAAGAATTGCCCTACTCATGGACTCACTACTTGGATGATTATCCAGAATTTTTATGCAGGTTTGAACTTCTCCTCAAGAAATCTGTTGGATTCAGCTGCTGGAGGTACCTTCATGGGCCTCACTTTGGGTGCTGCAACAAGGCTCCTTGATAATATGATGGTTAACTACTCTGAATGGCATGTTGAGAGAGCTCCACATGGTAAGAAGGTAAATTCTGTTGAGGAAACTTCCTCTTTGAGTGAAAAGATTGATGTTATTATGGCTATGCTTGTTAATGGGAGAACTCCTCTAGATCCTAATAGTGTTCCCTTAGCCTCTTTGGTTGCTCAAGAAGAGCAAGTTGATGTGAACTTCATTAAAAACAACAATTTCAACAACAATGCCTATAGGAATAATTTTAGTAGTAACAACAATTATAGGCCTTATCCTCCTAACAATGGCAACTCCTATGGAAACTCCTACAACAATGCTAGAAGTGCCCCCTCTGAACTTGAAGTCATGCTCAAGGACTTTATTAGTAAACAAACCACTTTCAAAAAGACTATAGAGGAAAAGCTTTTAATTGTTGAGAAAAATATATCCTCTTTGTTCGAAGCTCAAACTTCCTTGGTTAATAAAATGTCTACTAAACCTGAAACTATGGAAAATACCTTTGCTACTGCTCATGCCATACAAGTTACTATTGATGAAAATGTTAGGCTGTTAGCTCAACTTCATGCTAGGTGGGAAAGGGAAGCTGAAATTGATAGAAACAATAGTGTGTGCACCATCACCACTAAATCACAAGAAGTCCCTATTCCTCCTCCTACAATGCCTAAGCCTAATGAGTCTACTACTAGTGATGCTAAGTTTGATTTTCATATTGATGGTTGCAATATTTCTGAAGTGATTATGTTCCTACAAAAGCTTGCTAGAAGTCCTAATGCTAGTGATATGCATGTTGCTTTCACCAAACACATTACAGATGCTCTTGTTAATATTAAGGAAGAGAAGCTAAAACACAAAGCTTCTATTCCTAGGAAAGTAGAAGATAGTTGGGAACCCATTATTAATATGCAAGTGAATGACTTTGATCGCAAAGCTTCATGTGATCTTGGTTCTAGTGTCTCTATTATGCCTAGGAAGATTTATGAAATGCTTGATTTGCCACCATTGAAAGATTGTTATTTGGATGTCCCACTCAATGATAATGCTAAGAAGAAACTCATGGGGAGTATTAATGATGTTCTCATTATGGTTAACAATGCTTATGTCCCTGTTGATTTCTCTGTTTTGGATGTTGAATACAATGCTTCTTGTCCTATTACTTTGGGAAGACCTTTTCTTAGAACACTTGATGCCATTATTGATATGAAAGAAGGCACCATTAAATATTATTTTCCATTCAAGAAAGGTATTGAACACTTCCCTATGAGGAGAGAGAAGTTGCTTTTTTCTCCTCCTTCGAAAGCAAGGATTGAT
Organism: Avena insularis; assembly: GCA_023614405.1. Lineage (NCBI taxonomy): Eukaryota > Viridiplantae > Streptophyta > Magnoliopsida > Poales > Poaceae > Avena > Avena insularis. The sequence continues at coordinate 288,175,068 of CM042695.1, forward strand.
GTTAATGCTTCCTCATTTGAAAATACATGATTCTTCTTGCTTCTTGTGCCTAACTTAAAGGCGTTAAAGAAAAGTACTTGTTGCGAGATAACCCAAGAGTTTTCTTGAGTCTTGGAAGTTATTACTTCAGTAATGACCTCTCCTTATCCTTTTTGTTTGCTTTTTGTGCCAAGAATGACCTCTAATGAGAGGGAAGTAAGATTTGGGGAGTTGCTGTCCCGAAACATATTTCTGTCCTCCACCAAAAAAATTCGTGAGGAGTCTCTGTAACTCGGATTGAGCTCAAAATTTACTAATAAATCCCCCAGTATGTTATCTTCTTAGTTCAACACTTTTTGATTTTAGCAACAGAAGATGTTCGAAAAAATCGGTTTCTACCTGCTGGTCTGTTTTAACAAATTTCTGCCATTATTTGCATTTGCTTCTTATTGATTCCTTTTTGAGTTCTCTTTTGGTGAATTGAGCTTTTTTGAAGGAGTTGCTATAGTAGCTTGTGTTTTTAGTGAAAAGCCTTTCTATTTCAAAGCTTTGCCAGAGGTCTAATATCTTTTGAATAAACAAATGTTGCTAATGAAGATTGTGTGTAGGAAAAATTTCAGGTGTAGAGAGACAATGATGCAATGTGATGAAGAATGGACAAAAGCTCAAGCTTGGGGATGCCACCATGGTTTCACCCCAAGAATATCCAAGAGGTACAAGCGTCAAAGCTTGGGGATGCCCAAGGCATCCCCTTCTTCATCAATAAAAAGCTCAGGTCTGTCTAGACACTTCGTTTTTATTGTTTCTTGCACAGTTGTTGTGTTCTTGGAGCTTCTTAGTTTTCGGTTGCTTTGCTTAGTTTTTTTAGTTTGCTTGAGTAGTTTGGACCCCCGTTATCGCTGTGTTGTTTTGCAAATAAGTTGCTTGGTGTTGGAAAGGGGTAGTAAGTTCTTGCTTGAAGTGCAAGAGGAGCTTGCATTGACTGTGACTTAGACTTTAGCATGACATTCTAGGTGTTTTTTTTGACCTTATTCTTAGTGATTATTGTTGTAGCATGTATTATTCCAAACAACTAGGATTGCTTAGTGTGCCTTGAAGAAATTATGCGTTGTTTTAGCATGCAAAAATCATAGTATTGTGGTATTCTATTTTGATGCTTTGTTTGGATTGACTTGGCACATGCTCACACCATGTTATGACTATGAACAAGTCACCATAGCCTCTATGATCATTTAGTCCTTGACTTGTAGTACCACTCTATGCTTTGATTAGTAATGCTTTGTTGCACTGCATGATTATGTCCATTATTGCTCTCTTAGTTGGTTGCTCCCAGACTTTTGCTAGCCTCCACTTGTATGAGTAAGTTCTACTCATGCTTCCAACTCCAAGAAACCAAGTTATTTGATACGTTGGAAACATATCTATAATTTTTGATGCTCCATGCTTGTTTTGTATCTACTTTGCTTTACTTGTCTACACTTTGAGGTGCTTTTTACATGTTTTTTGTTACTAACCTATTAACAAGTTGCAACGGTGCCAGATGCCTGTTTTCTGCTGTTTTTGGTTTCAGAAAAGTTAGTAAAAAATATTCTTGGAATTAGACGGGATGAAGGACAAAGTAAATAACTTTTCGTGGGGAACAAGATGTCCAGAGGAGAGACGAGGAGGCCAGCCAGGGGGGGTAGACCCACCCTAGGCGTGGGTGGGCCCTACCCCGCGCCTGGGTAGGGTTTGCCTGCCCTGGCGGCCGCCTCGATCTCCCCCTTCGCCTATAAGAATCCCCCGATGCAGAAACTATTACTACCCGATCAGAAATCCACGAAACCGTCTGCAGTCGCTGCCACCATCGTCCCTAGATCAAGGGGAATCTGAACCTCTTCCCGGCACCCTGCCGGAGGGGAGATCATCCCGGAGGCCTTCTCTCCGGTATGATTTGTGAGTATTTCCACCTTAGACTATGGGTCCATGTAGTAGCTAGATGGTTGTATCTCCTTCTTTGTGCTTTCATGTATTGGTCTTGTGAGATCCATTCATGATCAAGATCTAATCTATTTGTAATCATGCATGTTTTGTTTGCGGGGATCCGATGGATATTGAGATTATTATGTTGGTTTGATTAATGGTTCTATCTTTAGGATTCTATCATGTCTGTGTTGTTTGTGATCTTGCATGCTCTCTGTTGCTAGTGGTTATCTTGGCCAAGTAGTTGCTAGTGACTCCAAGAGGGAGTATGTATGCTCGATAGTGGGTTCATGCCTCTAGTTTCCAAGGGAAGTCACAATAATCTCTTCGGTTGTAGATGTGCTATTGCTACTAGGGAGAAAACAACGGTCTCTTGTTCATGGAACATGTGGACTGTTTACCTTACACACTTTGCTTAAAGCAATTGTCTGTTGCTTGCAACTTAATACTGGAGGGGGTTCGAATGATAACCTGAAGGTGGACTTCGAGTCATAGATGCATTTGGATTATGGTCTATGTATATTGTTGTATTTCCCAATCAACCTCATAGGATCTTTCTGGCTAGTAATTGCATTTTTATGCCTTGCTCAGTTCCTGTCAATTGCCTCGCTGTAATTTGTTTACCCTTCATGCCATGTTGTTTATCTAAGGAGAGCACCTCTAGTGAACTATGGACCCCGGTCCAGTCTTTACCATTGATACATCTTCCACTGTTACTTGTTTACTTGCTCCAAACCATTACTTTCCACACCATACGTTTAATCCTTTGTTACAACAAACCGGTGAGCTTGACAACCTCATTGATTTGTTGGGACACAGTCTTTGTGTTGTGCAGGTCTTCACATTGCTTCCAACACCTGTGTGACGTTTCCTTCCTCCTTTTGGTTCGATAACCTCGGTTTCTACTGAGGGAAATCTTGCTGCTTTACTCTTCATACCTTGCTCTTGGGATTTCCAACGAAGCACTCTTCCTCCCTATTGAGTGTAGCATCAAGTAATTTCTGGCGCCGTTGCCAGGGAGGCTAAGGATGTATTCACTAGGGGAGTCCTTCACTTCCTTTCTCTTTACTTTGTTTTTAGTTTGCTTTGTTTCTTTTGCTTGGTATTGTTTGCCTCTTTCAAAAAAAAACCCAAAAAAATAGTCTAGTTTGGTTTTCTTTCCTGATTCAAAAACACAAAAAAATTTAGTTCCTACCTTAGTTACTACCATGTCTGGTTTTGATCCAATCTCTGTGACACCTATGGAAAAGATCTTTACTTTTAATAAAAAGAGTGAAGAGAGTTTCAAAGAAACTTGGTCGAGAATCTCTGCTTTACAAAGAGAAACTGAGCCTAAGATGAGTCTTAGCTTGGTTATTGATAGTTTCTACCGTGGTATTGCTCTTTGTTATAAATATGCTTTGGATGTTGTGGCTAAAAAAGATTTTTTGCTTTGTACTGAGGATGAAGCTTATGATACTATGAGAAAATTAATCATGATCTATGATACACCTGGCAAGTCTGATTCCTCTTTCACAAGTATTTTTGCTAGGTTAAACCATCTCGAGACCAGTATTGCTACCATGAATAGTTGCTATCACACTCTTAGGGCTTACCATGATTATGTTCCCATAAATTCCGAGCCTTCAAATTGGTTTCCCACAATAAAAGTCTCAATAAACACTACACTCTTTGATGCTCGCTGTGATATCATGTCTGAATTTTGTCTCGTGCCCAAAGATATTTTTGATTCCTTGAGTCTTTGGGGGATTATTGTAGGAGGACAATAAATCTCTCTTACCAACAATGCCACTATATTACCCATTGGAATAGCTGAAGGTGTGTTTACAAAAATCTCAGGGAAAATGGTGTCTACTGATTATCTTGTTATTGGATGTGTAGGCAAAGGACAGATCACACTTGGAAGATCTTCCCTTGGGGCAATAATAGATGTGGGAGAAGGCATCATGCACTTTACTCCCCCGGTAAGCAATCATATCTTCCCTAAAAATAAAAATAAAGGTAAGAAAAGAAGGAACAAGAGGTGCAATTCCTCATTTGAAAATACTTGATTCTTCTTGCTTCTTGTGCCTAACTTAAAGGCGTTAAAGAAAAGTACTTGTTGGGAGATAACCCAAGAGTTTCCTTGAGTCTTGGAAGTTATTACTTCAGTAATGACCTCTCCTTACCCTTTTTGTTTGCTTTTTGTGCCAAGAATGACCTCTAATGAGAGGGAAGTAAGATTTGGGGAGTTGCTGTCCTGAAACAGATTTCTGTCCTCCACCAAACAAATTCGTGAGGAGGCTCTGTAACTCGGATTGAGCTCAAAATTTACGAATAAATACTCCAGTATGATATATTACTTTTGTTAGATCGACACATTTTGATTTGAGCAACAGAAGATGTTCAAAAAAAATCGTTTCTACCTGCTGGTCTGTTTTGACAGATTTCTGCCATTATTTGCATTTGCTTCTTATTGATTCCTTTTTGAGCTCTCTTCAGGTAAATTGAGTTTCTTTGAAGGATTTACTATAGTAGTTTGTGTTTTTAGTGAAAATCCTTGCTGTTACAAAGCTTTGCTAGTGGTCTAATATCTTTTGAATAAGCTAATGTTGCTAATGAAGATTGTGTGAAGTTTTGTATGAAGGAAAAATTCCAGGTGTAGAGAGAGAATGATGCAATGAAATGAAGAATGGACAAAAACTCAAGCTTGGGGATGCCACCATGGTGTAACCCCAAGAAATATCCAAGAGGTACAAGCGTCAAAGCTTGGGGATGTCCAAGGCATCCCCTTCTTCATCAATAAAAAGCTCAGGTCAGTCTAGACACTTCACTTTTATTGTTTCATGCACAGTTGTGTTGTTCTTGGGGCGTCTTAGTTTTTGTTTGCTTTGCTTAGTTTGTTTAGTTTGCTTTAGTAGTTTGGACCACCGTTCTCGTTGTGTTGTTTTGCAAATAAGTTTGCTTGGTGTTTGGAAAGGAGTAGTAAGTTCTTGCTTGAAGTGCAAGAGGAGCTTGCATTGACTGTGACTTAGACTTTAGCATGACATCACTAGGTGTTGTTTTAGCATTATGCTTAGTGATTATTGCTGTATCATGTCTTGTTCCAAACAATTGGGATTGCTTAGTGTGCCTTGAAGAAATTATGCGTTGTTTTATCATGCAAAAGCATAGTATTGTGGTATTCTCCTTTGATTTTTTGCTTGGGTTGACTTGGCACATTCTTACACCATGTTATGACTATGACAAGTCACCATTAGCCTCTATGATCATTTAGTCCTTGACTTGTAGTACCACTTTTTGCTTTGATTAGTTTGCTTTGTTGCATTGCATAATTATGGCCATTATTGCTCTCTTATTTCGTTGCTTCCATTCTTTTGCTAGCCTCCACTTGTATGAGTAAGTTCTACTCATGCTTCCAATTCCCAAAGAAACCAAGTTATTCCAAAGTGTCCAGTATAAACTCATATGCATGGTGTGTTACACCATTCCAAGTATATTCTTGTTTTCAACTATCTTCCAATTAAAAAAGTGATTTTGTTATGTGAAAACTTAGTGATTAAAGCCCTCGCGAACTTGATGGCACATTTTATTATTTACCCCTAATAAACTTGAACCATTGAGACAGCTTTTTTGTATATGCTTGCACATATAAGTTGGGATTAGCAGAACCGTGCTGTCACGGGGAACGTTTTCAACATTGCACTTGTACTTTTTGTACTCCGTCGATATCATGCTCTTTTGTCTATGGATGTTACCGGTGTGAAATGAAGTGGGAACTTGTAAGTCCATGGAGTTTGTATTCTGTGTTAGAGAAACGCCTGTGCCGCTAGCCTAAGCCATGCCTAATCATGGTGGAAACCTGCAGCATCAGCATAGTGACATCTATGAAGCATTCTTCTTATAAAAAAAGAGAGACACATTGAGAAAAGAGGAAAGAGAGAAAAAAGCACCATATTCCCATGGTACATAAGAAGAATTGCTGAGATGCTCATTGTCTGCTTGGCCTTGTCATTTTGGTTATGGGAAAGCTCCTGTACCGTGTGCAAGGGGTACCCCGTTGGCGGTTCTCAATGATATGCAAATACTTACAGTGACAAGAACTTGCCTGGGACCTAAGTTGAGTATCCATGAGGTGTAGCCCTCATAGTCAAGGGACTTGAGATTGCCAACTTATACTTTATCAAGCATATACTCCAGCTTTGCCACTTTAACCTTAACCACTTCAAGATGCTTATGATAGGCGCAATGAGGGCTAAAAGCTAACTAGTACCATAATTTTTGGAAGCTCTTTTTGAAACTTGTAGTCCCTGCTTCCTTTACAAAAAGGCCTTTCTTCCACCATTATTCCAGTCTCCACCTTCTACCTTTAGGCACCATTAAGAGAGCATAGTTGTCATTCTGTGTGCAGTGTTCCAAAGCTTATTAATTGATGCATATTGTGTTATTACTTTCTCTTGTGCTATTTGTTTCTAGTCACCCTTGTGAACTTTGCAGGTGTCCTATGCATTATATTTCTACTCTATGAGGGACAAGCTGATTTCCACTATGCTATGTTTTCTGCATGTGAAACAACAAACGTTTTTCAATACATATTATTCATGATCTTTGTTTGTAGCTTGCATGTTGCATGCATAATTACTATGTCCTATTGTTAGAACTCCATCTTTCATGCACATGTTTAGAGTTCTTTGATCCCAGCTTTCAATGTTTGCAAATGGTTGGCTCTTTATTGTGAGGGTGCATGTCACCTCAAAAATTATTCTTTTTATCACTTACCTACTCGAGGACGAGCAGGAGTTAAGCTTGGGGATGCTGATACGTTGGAAACGTACCTATAATTTTTTATGCTCCATGCTTGTTTTGTATCTACTTTGCTTTACTTGTCTACACTTTGAGGTGCTTTTTACATGTTTGCTAGTACTAACCTATTAACAAGTTGCAACGGTGCCAGATGCCTGTTTTCTACTGTTTTTGGTCTTAGAAAAGTTAGTAAAGAAATATTCTCAGAATTGGACGGGACGAAGTATAAAGTCAATAACTTTCCGTGGGGAACAAGAAGTCCAGAGGAGAGACGAGGAGGCCGGCCAGGGGGCCAGACCCACCCTAGGCACGGGTGGGCCCTACCCCGCGCCTGGGTAGGGTTTGCCTGCCCTGGCGGCCGCTTCGGTCTCCCCCTTTGCCTATAAGAAGCCCACAATGCAGAAACTCTCAGTACCCGATCAGAAATCCACGAAACCGTCTGTAGCCGCCGCCACCATCGTCCCTAGATCGGGGGGATCTGAAGCTCTTCCCGGCACCCTGCCGGAGGGGAGATTATCCCGGAGGCCTTCTCTCCGGTATGATTTGTGAGTAGTTCCACCTTGGACTATGGGTCCATGTAGTAGCTAGATGGTTGTATCTCCTCCTTTGTGCTTTCATGTATAGATCTTGTGAGCTCCGTTCATGATCAAGATCTAATCTATTTGTAATCATGCATGTTGTGTTTGCGGGGATCCGATGGATATTGAGATTATTATGTTGGTTTGATTAATGGTTCTATCTTTATGATTCTATCATGTCTGTGTTGTTTGTGATCTTGCATGCTCTCTGTTGCTAGTGGTTATCTTGGCCAAGTAGTTGCTAGTGACTCCAAGAGGGAGTATTTATGCTCGATAGTGGGTTCATGCCTCTAGTTTCCAAGGGAAGTGACAATAATCTCTTTGGTTGTAGATGTGCTATTGCTACTAGGGAGAAAACAACGGTCTCTTGTTCATGGAACATGTGGACTGTTTATCTTACACACTTTTCTTAAAGCAGTTGGCTGTTGCTTGCAACTTAATACTGGAGGGGGCTCGGATGATAACCTGAAGGTGGACTTCTAGTCATAGATGCAGTTGGATTACGGTCTATGTATATTGTTGTATTACCCAGTCAACCTCATTGGATCTTTCTGGCTAGTAATTGCATTGTTATGCCTTGCTCAGCTCCTGTCAATTGCCTCGCTATAATTTGTTTACCCTTCATGCCATGTTGTTTCTCTAAGGAGAGCACCTCTAGTGAACTATGGACCCCGGTCCAGTCTTTACCATTGATAGATCTTCCAATGTTACTTGTTTACTTGCTATAAACCATTACCTTTCACACCATACGTTTAATCCTTTGTTACATCAAACCGATGAGCTTGAAAACCTCACTGATTCGTTGGGACAGTGTCTTGAGTTTGTGTTGTGCAGGTCTCCACGTTGCTTCCAACACCTGTGTGATGTTTCCTTCCTCCTTCTGGTTCGATAACCTCGGTTTCTACTGATGAAAATCTTGCTATTGTACTCTTCATACCTTGCTCTTGGGGTTTCCAACGAATCACTCTTCCTCCCTGTTGAGTGTAGCATCATTATTCCAAAGTGTCCACTATAAACTCCTATGCATGGTGTGTTACACCATTCCAAGTATATTCTTGTTTTCAGCTATCTTCCAATTAAAAACTATTTATTATGTGAAAACTTAGTGATTAAAGCCCTAGCGAACTTGATGGCACATTTTATTATTTACCCCTAATAAACTTGAACCATTGAGACAGCTTTTTTGTATATGCTTGCACATATAAGTTGGGATTAGCAGAACCGTGCTGTCACGGGGAATGTTTTCAACATTGCACTTGTACTTTTTGTACTCTGTCGATATCATGCTCTTTTGTCTATGGATGTTACCGGTGTGAAATGAAGTGGGAACTTGTAAGTCCATGGAGTTTGTATTCTGTGTTAGAGAAACACCTGTGCCGCTAGCCTAAGCCATGCCTAATCATGGTGGAAACTTGCAGCATCACCATAGTGACATCTATGAAGCATTCTTCTTATAAAAAAAGAGACACATTGAGAAAAGAGGAAAGAGAGAAAAAATCACCATATTCCCATGGTAAATAAGAAGAATTGTTGAGATGCTCATTGTCTGCTTGCCTTGTCATTTTGGTTATGGGATAGCTCCTGTACCATGTGCAAGGGGTACCCAGTTGGCGGTTCTCAATGATATGCAAATACCTACAATGACAAGAACTTATAGGTGACTAAAGTTGAGTAGCATGAGGTGTGGCCCTCGTATTCAGGGGACTTGAGATTGCCAACCTATACTTCGTCAAGCATATACTCCCTCTTTGTTCACTTTAACCTTAATCACTTCAAGATGCTTATGATAGGGGCAATGAGGGCTAAAATCTAACAAGTACCGTAATTTTTGGAAGATCTTTTTGAAACTTGAAATCCCTGCTTCCTTTGTAAAAGGCCTTTATTCCACCATTATTTGAGTCTCCACCTTCTACCTTTAGGCACCATTAAGAGAGCATAGTTGTCATTCTGTGTGCAGTGTTCCAAAGCTTATTGATTGATGCATATTGTGATATTACTTGTTCTTGTGCTATTTGTTTCTAGTCACCCTTGTGAACTTTGAAGGTGTCCTATGCATCTATTTGCTACTCTATGAGGGACAAGATGATTGCCACTATGCTACGTTTTCTATATATGAAACAAACAAACATTTTTTAATGCATCTTATTCATGATCTTTGTTTGTAGCTTGTCATGTTGCATGCATAGTTACTATGTCCTATTGTTAGAACTCCATCTTTCATGCACATGTTTAGAGTTCTTTGATCCCAGCTTTCAATGCTTGCAAATGGTTGGATCTTTATTGTGAGGGTGCATGTCACCTCAAAAATTATTCTTTTTATCACTGACCTACTCGAGGACGAGCAGGAGTTAAGCTTGGGGATGCTTGATACGTCGGAAACGTATCTATAATTTTTGATGCTCCATGCTTGTTTAGTATCTACTTTGCTTTACTTGTCTACACTTTGAGGTGCTTTTTACATGTTTTCTGGTACTAACCTATTAACAAGTTGCCACAGTGCCAGTTTCCTGTTTTCTGCTATTTTTGGTTTCAGAAAAGTTTAATATTCTCGGAATTGGACGGGACAAACGTCAAAGTCAATTACTTTCCGTGGGAAACAAGAAGTCCATGGGGATACGGGGAAGTGGGCCAGGGAAGCCAGACCCCCCTAGGCACGGGTGGGCACTGCCTCGCGCCTGGGAGGGGTGTGGCCCCTCTGGCCACCTCCTCGGCCTCCCCCTTCGCCTATAAGAAGCCCCCGATGCAGAAACCCTAAGCACTCTATCAAATCTCCACAAAACCGTCTGTAGCCGCCGCCACCATCGTCCCTAGATCGAGGGGATCTGAAGTTCTTCCCAGCACCCTACCGGAGGGGAGATCATCCCGGAGGCCTTCTCTCCGGTGTGATGCGTGAGTAGTTCCACCTTGGACTATGGGTCCATTTAGTAGCTAGATGGTTGTATCTCCTCCTTTGTGCTTTCATCTATAGATCTTGTGAGCTCCGTTCATGATCAAGATCTAATCTATTTGTAATCATGCATGTTGTGTTTGTAGGGATCCGATGGATATTGAGATTATTATGTTGGTTTGATTAATGGTTTTGTCTTTATGATTCTATCATGTCTATGTTGTTTGTGATCTTGCATGCTATCCGTTGTTAGTAGCTATCTTGGCCAAGTAGTTTCTAGTGACTCCAAGAGGAAGTATTTATGCTCGATAGTGGGTTCATGCCTCTAGTTTCCAAGGGAAGTGACAATAGTCTCTTTGGTTGTAGATGTGTTGTTTCTACTAGGGAGAAAACAATGGTCTCTTGTTCATGGAACATGTGGATTGTTTACCTTACACACTTTCCTTAAAGCAGTTGTCTGTTGCTTGCAACTTAATACTGGAGGGGGTTTGGATGATAACCTGAAGGTGGACTTCTAGTCATAGATGCAGTTGGATAGCGGTCTATGTATATTGTTGTATTGCTAAATGGAATCTCATAGGATCTTTCTGACTAGTAATTGCATTGTTATGCCTTGCTCAGTTCCTGTCAATTGCTCTGTTGTAATTGGTTTACCCTTCATGCCATGTTGTTTATCTAAGGAGAGCACATCTAGTGAACTATGGACCCCAATCGAATCTCATAGGATCTTTCTGACTAGTAATTGTATTGTTATGCCTTGCTCAGTTCCTGTCAATTGCTCTGCTATAATTTGTTTACCCTTCATGCCATGTTGTTTATCTAAGGAGAGCACCTCTAGTGAACTATGGACCCCGGTCCAATCTTTACCATTGATACATCTTCCATTGTTACTTGTTTACTTGTTGCAAACCATTACCTTCCACACCATACGTTTAATCCTTTGTTATAGGAAACCGGTGATCTTCATAACCATACGTTACTGGCAACCACGATGTCGTCCAACGACGAGTTTACGAACGACTACTTCTTCCTGGACGTCACCAATCTCTTCGACAACCTCAACATGGGCGACCACACCATTGCGGCTGCTATTCAGCCTACACTATATGTGATCCTCAATTGTCTTTTTCAGATTATGCTAGAGTTCTTTGTTCTAGCGTTTGGTGTAGATGTGATAGCTTTATCTTGTATAGATGTAATATATTCATCTACTTTTATGATCTGCATGATTGGTTTTAGTACCGTTTGCATGGTCATGATTTATCAGTTCATTATTCGGATTAAATCATATGGATTATTACTTATATTTTCAACAATCCAAAAACCTGATTATAGGCAACTGAATTCCACTGGTTTAGCCGCGGCTACTAGGCCGCCTGCTTTTGATGGCATGCACTATAAGAGATGGCGCAAGAGAGCAGTTCTCTGGTTTGAAAACCCAAACTGCTATAGCGCCACTCTTGGCAAGCCTGAAGGAGATCTTTCTGCTAAGCAGGAAGCGACCTTTAAGAAAGCTGATACCATGTTTATGGCGGCTTTTTTCAGTGTTCTTGGGGACAACATTGTTCACCCGTATATGTCATTTGATAATGGCAAGGACGCATGGGAAGCGCTCAAGACCAAGTTTGGGGTCTCGGACGCTGGCACTGAGTTGTATGTCATGGAGCAATTCTATGAATACAAGATGGTTGACGAGTGCTCTGTCGTTGAACAAGCTCATGAGATACAATCACTTGCCAAAGAACTTGAGCAGTTCAAGTGTTCCTTACCAGACAAATTTGTGGTCGGTGGCATTATTGCCAAGCTTCCTCCCTCATGGAGGAACTTTGCTACTTCTCTGAAACATAAGAGACAAGAGTTTTTCTATTATGGATCCCATTGGGTCTCTTCATGTGGAAGAGAAGGCGAGAGCAAAGGACAAAACTGCTCGAGGGTTTGAGGGAGTTTCTATGCCAATTTGGTACAGAAGAAAAACTTCCAATCCCACAAGTTCAAAAACAAGAACAAATCTGAAGGCAAAGGGAAGTTTGATGGCAAGAACAAGGCCACACAGTCAACCAACTTCAAGAAGAAAAATGATAAGAGGAAAGGCTCTTGCCACGTCTGTGGTGATCCTGATCATTGGGATCCTAGTTGTCCTAATTGCTTTGACAAGAGTCAACATGGGAACAGCGGCAAGACCGCTAATGTTGTTATTAGCGATACTGAGATGCAGGATGCTGGGTACAGTATTTTACCTACTATCCTTTCAGTATGTCATTCTCCTGATAGGTGGATAGACACGAGTGCTAATACACATGTGTGTTCTGATATTTCTATGTTTTCCTCTTATCAGGTCTCAAGGACTTCTTCCGTGATGATGGGAAACGGCTCACGTGCTTCTGTTCATGGTGTTGGTACGGTAAATCTTAAGTTTACTTCAGGGAAGACCGTACAGCTGAAGAATGTGCAGCACGTTCCCTCCATCAATAAGAATCTCGTCAGCGGATCGCTTTTATGTCGAGATGGCTTTAAGTTGGTTTTTGAGTCCAATAAAGTTGTAATTTATAAGTATGTACAATTTGTTGAAAAATGTTATGAGTGTGGAGGTCTGTTCCGCTTGTCTTTGTCAGACTCATGTACTAAAGTTATTAATCATGTTTGCACTGATAATGTGTCCAATGTTTGGCATTCACGACTCTGTCATATTAACTTTGGTTGCATGACGCGGCTAGCCGATATGAATTTAATTCCGAAATTTACCACTGTCAAAGGTTCTAAGTGCCAAGTTTGTGTGCAAGCAAAGCAACCCCACAAGTCTCATACGACTGCGGAACCGAGAAACTTAGCACCGCTAGAACTTATACATTCAGATCTTTGTGAGATGAATGGTGTGTTGACAAAAGATGGAAAAAGATACTTTATGACGTTGATTGATGACTCCACTACATACTGCTATTTTTATCTTCTGAAATCTAAAGATGAATCTTTGAATTACTTCAAAATCTGTAAAGGTGAGGCAAAAAACCAACTTGATCTTAAAATCAAGCGGCTAAGGTCGGCTCGTGGTGGAGAGTACTGTTCAAACGAATTTGATTTATTCTTTATGGAACATGGTATTATACATGAGAGGACGCCTCCATACTCACTTCAGTCAAATGGGGTGGCCGAAAGAAAGAACCGCACTCTAACTGATTTGGTTAACGCCATGTTAGATACATCGGGTCTTTCCAAGGAATGGTGAGGGAGCGGTCATGTCCTAAACTGTGTTCCTGTAAAGGATAAAACCATGAATCCATTTGAGGAATGGGAAAATAACAGACTTAAGCTCTCTTACTTACGAACTTGGGGTTGTTTGGTGAAAGTCAATATTCCAATACCCAAGAAGCGAAAGCTTGGACCAAAAACCGTTGGTTGTGTTTTTCTGGGATATGCTTTTCATAGCATTGGCTATAGATTTTTGATAGTAAAATCTGAGGTATCCGACATGCATGTTGGTCAATTATGGAGTCGAATGATGCGTCTTTCTTTGAGGACATCTTTCCTATGAAAGGTATGTCTAGCTCATCAAATCAGGAGATGACTAGTTCGTCCAGTCAGGAATTTTCTATAATTCCTGAACCCACTATGCTGATAGAACACTCTGATAATCCCGTGGAGGACGACAATGAAGCTCCCAAAAGGAGCAAGAGACAAAGGACTGCGAAGTCATTTGGTGATGATTTCATTGTGTACCTTGTGGATGATACTCCCACTTCTATTTCAGAAGCTTATGCATCTCAAGATGCTAACTACTGGAAGGAAGTTGTCCGAAGCGAGATGGACTCCATCTTAGCTAATGGTACTTGGGAAGTCACTGATCGTCCTTATGGGTGCAAACCTGTAGGATGTAAGTAGGTGTTCAAGAAAAAGCTTAAACCTGATGGTACTATTGAAAAGTAAAAGGCACGTCTTGTGGCCAAGGGTTATATCCAAAAATAAGGTGAGGACTTCTTCGATACCTACTCACCTGTAGCCAGATTGACCACTATTCGAGTACTACTATCCTTGGCTGCCTCACATGGTCTTCTCGTTCATCAAATGGACGTTAAGATAGCTTTTCTAAATGGAGAGCTAGATGAGGAAATTTAAATGGAGCAGCCTGACGGATTTGTAGTAGATGGTCAAGAAGGAAAGGTGTGTAAGTTAGTTAAGTCTTTGTATGGTCTTAAGCAAACTCCTAAGCAGTGGCACGAGAAGTTTGAAAGAACTTTAACTTCTGAAGGCTTTGTTATAAACGAAGCTGACAAATGTGTGTACTATCGCCATGGTGGGGGCGAGGGAGTTAGTATGTATCTCTATGTCAATGACATATTGATATTTGGTACCAACCTCGTTGTTATCGAGGAGGTCAAAGAGTTCCTATCTTGCTGCTTTGAGATGAAGGACTTGGGAGTGGCTGATGTAATTTTAAACATCAAGCTACTAAAAGATGACAATGGTGGGATTACACTGCTTTAGTCTCACTATGTGGAAAAGATATTGAGTCGCTTTGGGTATAGCGGCTGCAAGTCTTCTCCAACGCCTTATGATCTGAGTGTGCTACTTCGAAAGAGTCGAAGGATTGCTAAAGATCAATTAAGATATTCTCAAATTATTGGCTCGCTCATGTATTTAGCCAGCGCTACTATACCTGACATCTCCTTTGTTGTAAGAAAACTGAGTCGATTTGTGTCAAATCCTGGAGATGATCATTGGCATGCTCTTGAAAGAGTTTTGCGCTATTTGAAAGGCACTGCGAGTTATGGTATTCACTATACTAGGTATCCATTGGTACTTGAGGGTTATAGTGATTCAAACTGGATATCTGATACTGATGAGATTAAGGCCACAAGTGGTTATATGTTTACACTTGGTGGTGGCGTTGTTTCCTGGAAGACTTGCAAGCATACCATCTTAACAAGGTCAATAATGGAAGCAGAACTCACAGCATTAGACACAGCCACTGTTGAAGCAGAGTGGCTTCATGAGCTCTTGATGGACTTACCTGTGGTTGAAAAACCAATACCCCCATCCTGATGAACTGTGATAATCAAACTGTGATCATCAAAGTAAACAGTTCTAAGGATAATATGAAGTCATCAAGGCATGTGAAGAGGAGATTGAAATCTGTCAGGAAACTAAAAAACTCTGGAGTTATTGCGTTGGATTATATCCAAACATCTAAGAATCTGGCAGATCCCTTCACAAAGGGTTTATCATGCAATGTGATAGATAATGCATCGAGGGAGATGGGTTTGAGACCCACGCAATGAGTTGATCCCAGTGGCAACCCACTCTATGTGACCAGAGATCCCGTGAATTAGAGCTGGGAGACAAGTTGTTGGTCAGCTGAGAGGAGAGTATCCCCATATTATATTTACATCTCTATAAAGATGCAATACTCTCTTAATCTGCATGGAAGGTTGATATTTATCTTAATGTGTTCCAAGTGGCTTTTTAAAGCGGAGATGGTGTCCTGCAGAACATCTCTTGAGGAACACATATATATGAGTCTGACTGTCAAACGTCGCAGTCCGTGAGAGTTGGGTGCTCTCTAATAAACTCATGAAAGGTCCTGGAGTATGACGCATAAGCTCCAAACCGCAGGGAAGCCGACGGTAGCCCTGTACCGGTCTAGATTTTGTGTGAAACTAGAGCGCAGATAGTTCAAGGCATAGTCCACTATTAAAGTTGCTAGCTAGCGTAGCATGAAGTTTAACGTGGAAGTTAAACTTAACTGTCTTCACTACACACCGGTATATAAAACAATGTTCTGAAAGAAAAGTGATGTGATGTGTCAATGAGACTTTGTGGGGGATTGTTGGAATTTGGTGAGTTTTGGGATGTTGGCCCATTAGACAAATTATGAAATTCTCTTTAGCCCACTTGTATATGGCAGCATATGGTTGTGCTAGTGGTGCTAAAGTTTAGTCCCACATTGCTAGTTGAAGGGCAGTTGGACCACCTTATATAGTAGAGTGTTGCACCACTCACTAAGGTGTGACAAGGAGAGAAGCCCTCGCGCACTCCTCCTCCGATGCCGCCCGCCTCGCCTCGTCACGACGCGCGCGCATGCCGCGGGTTGTGAGAATCTCTTCGAGCCAAGCTTTATTTTGCTGGTTGGAAAAATTATTTATGAGTCATTAACGGACGCGTTAATTACAGCCGTTTCCAGTTTTTATGGACGTGGGCTGTTACCGATCGGACGTGGGCCGAGTCCCACAATCTCCCTAACCTGCACTATATAAGCGTCTGTGCTAAACCTAATCGGTACTCAATCCACACACGTGCCTACCTCCAGAACCTTGCGCCGCCGTCTTCGTCTTCCCCATCCCGGCTTGCGGCATGCATCGTGGATTGGGACAGTAGGCCTCCGGAACCCCGCCTCTCATGAACCTGTACGGATGAGGGGCGATCAGGTTTTTAGGGAGCGCTCAAGCGCGACTACTGGCAACCACGACGTCGTCCGATGACGAGTTTTCGAACGACGGCTTCTTTCCGGACGTCACCAATCTCTTCGACAACCTCAACATGGGCGACCACGCTGCTGCGATCACTGCGGCTGCTATTCAGCCTACACTGTATGTGATCCTCAACTGTCTTTTTCAGATTATGCTAGAGTTCTTTGTTCTAGCGTTTGGTGTAGATGTGATAGCTTTATCTTGTATAGATGTAATATGTTCATCTACTTTATTGATCTGCGTGATTGGTTTTAGTACCGTTTGTATGATCATGATTTATCACTTCATTATTCGGATTAAATCATATGAATTATTGCTTATATTTTCAACAAAAAGGATATCTCAAGTTTATCTAAATTTGAATGTATCTATAACTTGAGACATCTTTTTTAGGACGGAGTAGTAAAGATTTCCTTTACAACCGATATGGACAAAAACTCATGAAGTTTCTCCAACCTGGCCTCCATTAGCTCCATATATGGCCTACACGTATCGTACCCCGTTTGACTTGTATGTGTTAAGCATGCTGCCGGCGTTCATCCTGAGCCAGGATGAAATTTTTTATGATATTCATAGTTGCATTACTTATAGCTTTATTATTTATAGACAAAGCGGGTTTGGAATTGTCTTTTCTTCTAAGGATAACTTGTATCCATGTGCTTCAGATTATTAGCCTGGAATTCGCCACCAGCAGTATAGCCAACCCTACCCTATCACGTCAATCCCACAAGTCTCTTTTTATATTCACTCCTGTGGGGTTCTAAATTGAAAACATGAACACAAACGAAATCGTATTGAAATGAAATCAAAAAAGAAAAAGGAGGAGTAGCTCTTGGTTTAAAGAAAAGGGAGGAGATGGATCGAATTCAATCTTTTTCTTTTCTTTGATGATCTTCAACAGAATTCCCTGTGAGTGAAGGATTTCATGTATGGAGACTCTCCTCTTGAGCGCTATCTGATCTGATTTTCTTATTTCAAATATGGGACCTGCCTTTTTAGGTCGACCTGCTCATGTACCACGTCGAGTCGCCGACGCTCGTGGACCTTGCTCACACACCTAGATTGACTCCTCGCGCCGATGTCCATACAGGTTGCTAGAGTAGAAACGGCAGCGGGAGACCTGAAGCCTGCCGAGGCGCAATATTCCACTCAACATGCAAAAAAATACGTTGTCATGGCTGCCTCGCCGGAGCCGGCCGACGCTGCCGTGCAGGAGTTTGCCGTGTTGGCGCCTTCTCAACATTCTAGGGACTGTTGCTGCTGTTTGTAGTATCGCCTAGCATCGGGTAGGTACATGAGAGATTAAATTGGGGTTTCCTCCAAGACAGAGGGTTCAGTCCGCTCATACTTGAAGACATGAGGCCGATTTGTGTTGTGTCAAAAAAGAGTTTTATTTTCACAGCTGCTTGCCTTGACTTACTAGCCGGTGGTTCGGCGAACAGCTGGTGGAGCTCCCGAAGAATCATGCATGTCGGTGTTTCAAATATTACAAGGCTTTTGAGACCAGATATGTTCTTCCCCCGTCCCCCGTCCTCTTCTTCAAACTTAAGTTTGAACGGTGACCCGCCGAAACTCGTATTCAGGTTATGTATACCTCCATAGAGGTGTACTCCGTCGAGGTGGGTATACTCCATGTTCTTACCGGCTGATCTCACATCTCGTTATCGTGATCTACGTCTTTGCATGTCATGTTTTAAAATTTTGTTGCTTCTGCTATATAACTCCCGATTTTCTCCTCCCGCGGACGCATGAGCATATGTGTACGGTGAGTATACGTCTAAGAGGATCATACCGGCTTCAGATGAGTTCGTACGGTCTTCGAAACGAATCGGTATCGAATTTTTATTGTCATAGTTTGAGAAGAAGGGGCAAAGCAAAAGTGTTGAGGACCAAGAGATTTTGTGATGGCTCCACGCAGTGTTTGGGGGCAAAAATAAAATCTACTTGTACTTTGTTTTTGCGAAAAGGACCAAACAATGAACAGTATAAAACACCTCAACAAAAATAAAAATTATAATAGAATCATTGAGATGTCATTCATCTTTAACCTCCAGACCGTGTCGATGGCGCGCCTCCATTGCCGCTCCTTCCTAAGCCGGCTTGCGTTGCTGAAAGAACATGTATGCCCCATGTGTGGTTTTGGTAATTAATGACAATGTTTTATGTACTTATGTTTCCATTGATTTTACTTGTAGGATTTGTCCATATAAAATGCTTGAAGCATATGGTGGCTTCAAGGTTGGAATAAGAAGAAAGTGAAGAAGATCAAGTGTTGATCAAGGTATCAAGGAATGATCTAGAGATTGGTCAAGTAGAAGTTGATTCTATGACAAGTGTGTCTTGAATAATAAGATGATATCAAGTGTATCTTGCCATCCTTATGGTGATCATGGATATGTGAATATATTCCTATAAGAGAGTCTCTTCCATAGTGGAGTATGGGGAGCAAATTCCACGTCTTCACCAAGCTAGCTAGTGCAATCAAGAAAGGGTTTGATCTTGAGGTGTAGAAGATCGTCATCATCAAGATCAAGTGGAATATACACAAGGAAACGGTTTGATCTTGATAGAGTTTCTTTCTTACCGGTCTCGTGGTGTTAGTTATAGAGACCGGTTTATAGGATAGATAACCGTACCATCAAGAGGGGCTCTCGAGTGAGTAACTTGATCATATCTCTCGATGAGAGCTCAAATCTTTGCATACTTGGCATCATATTTTTGGTTATTATTTGGTTCTTATCCATGAGAGGATTTAGATCTTGTGTCAATCTCAATAGCAAGCTCAAGTTCATCGAAAACGGATTTCATATGCATTCTCTATTGTGTTTTCGATATTGGAGGTTTTACCGGTTTGTTTTGTATAGATAGGATAAACATTTCATCATTTGGTTCTATCCTCCCTTGCTGGACTATGATGGTTCCCTACATTATCTTGTAGAGCTCGTTACTATCTTCGAAACGAGCCCAAGATCATCAAAATTGGAGTCCGATTGCAAAAGTTATGATGGTTTCAGTTTTGCTGTTCCTGCCAGTTTTCAGGGGGGCGGATTATCCGGCCCAATTTTCGGAAAATGGCTAAGGACTTTGAGGCGTGGCTTCTAGTAATGGGGGCGGATTATCCGAGCTTCGGGGGCGGATTATCTGCCCCCTATACCGAGGGACACGCCGCGAAGTCCTTAGCCATTTTTTGGCCCGGGGAACCCGGAATATCTGGGGGAGGTGCGGATTATCCGGACTGGAAGGTCCTAAACGGTCATATTTCGTTGGGGAGGGGTATAAATAGACCCCTTCTTTCTCCTTAGGCTGGTTGATTGCATTCTCTCTCTCCTCCATTGTTTTGACCTTCAAGAGCTTGCAAATACTCTTAATCCCTCCCATATTTCTTGAATCTTTTGGGGGGATTTGAAAGGGGAGATCTAGATCTACAACTCCAACAATCCATCTCTCCTCTATGTGAGGGGAACATATTGGGATATATATCTTGGGGTTTCTTTTGTGGATTTCCTCTTGTGTTCTTCCTCTCTTATTCTCCCACTAGCTTTTGTAGCTTTGGTGGAATTTGGGAGAGAAGGACTTGAGCACTTCTTGTGTTCTTGCCATTGCATTTGGTGCATCGATTTGAGTTCTCGTTGAGGATTCGATTGGGTGAAAGGTGAGAAGCTTTTTACTCTTGGGTTCTTGGAACCCTAGACGGTTTAGTTGTTTTGCAGGTTTGTGGATTACTTGGGGTGTCCAATTAAGTTGTAGAGCTTTCCCCGAGCTTGTTTGTTGGGAGCCTCCAATTCAGTTGTGGAGAAGTGCCCCAATCTTTGTGAGAGGTTACGGATTGCCACCGACAAGTGCACCGATAGTGAAGAAGTGAACCATGCCTCTTGTGGCGAGGTTCACAGGAGAATAGGGTGAGGCCTTTTGTGGCGTGGTGGTCCTAGTATCGCCCACCCCTCCATTGAGACGTACTCTCTTTATGGGAGGAACTCGGTAATAAATCATCGTCCCCGCGTGCCTCGGCTATCTCTATACCTGAGCTATTTACTTATGCACTTTACTTTGTGATAGCCTTTGTGCTTGAATTCTTATATCTAGCTATCACATAGTTACTTGTTTTTCTTAGCATAAGTTGTTGGTCCACATAGGTGAATCGTAGTTTATATAGGTTTTGTGCTTGACAAAGTAAACGCTAGTTTTATTCCGCCTTTGTTAAGCCCATCTCGTAAAAGTTTTAAACCGCCTATTCACCCCCCCCTCTAGGCGGCATCTGTATCCTTTTCAGTTGTTGATTGCAGACGAAAAATCGCTGAACGGGTCAAGAAGATCACATCCGTCATGGAGATGAAGAAGACGGAATAACCCCCGATGAAGCTTCTTGACGACCCGGAGATTCCCATAACCAGAAGAAGTACTTGAGAACCACACCACTCCTACGAGTGTCTCGACGTTACCGCCAAGATGAGGCGGAGGCCAGCAATACAATATTGGACAAGGCGACGCCACCACCACCTAAACGCCCCCCTCCCCCCGCCCCACCACCATCACCAAAATTAACCCTAAAACCAGGAAAACAGAGCCCTACCGCCAACAGCGGCCGAGATCCACCCGTCTCCTAGCCCGAAGGCCAAAGAAGTGATACAGATCGATGCATGTGAGGGAGAGGTCATGCGGGCCGTGAGGCTTTGCTTGAAGTAAATAAATGTACTTGTACTTACATAAGATGATTAACATAGTGGGCTCTAGGATGGCCCGTGGAGTCCAAATTTCTTTACTTTCTAAGTGCCCGCAGGAGTCATTGAGACTTCTCTATTTCTCCCCTCCCGCCTATATGTCTCTCTCTTTGTCATACATAAAAAATATTGAATAATGAATATATTTTGATAAAACGTTTGTCGTTAGGGTTATATGCGGAACCGGAGAGAAATAAACATGTGTGAGACATAGAAATAAAATTCTTGTTGGTGCATCTACAACGTGTATCAAAATTCAGCCAGCTTTTCATCGTGCGAATATTGCGTGTGTCATCAATGCATTATTTACTAGGCAGGCCAGCTGATACACTAGGCCCAATTTGAAAAATAAATTGTGCACATTCTGATAGTTAGGACATAAAATGTATCTAAGGTATAGACTGCCGTGAGCCTGCAATAATGAGATATGCTTTTTTTTCACATGAAAAGTTCTTGTTGAACATTGTAGAAGATAACATTTGTTAATGTTGGAATATCATAAGAAAATCATTTAGCCATTAAAATAATTGTTTGATCTATGTATTTATTTTTCGATAGCCCGTAGCAATGCACGGACATTAAACTTTATTTTCGATAGCCCGTAGGAATGCACGGGCATTAAACTAATAACTTTTAGTATGAGTTACTCGGCATCGAATGTACGTAGACTGATTATTATCAACACACCAGGACACAAATATGAAACACCATCTTGTTGGATTGTAAACGATTGCAAACTTGGTACTAACGTTAAAAAAAATGCAATTAATGTGAAAATATCAGTGTTTCGTTGACTCCACAATCCATCAAATGGTTTCTTATCGAGCTTCACGGCACCTCATACTTGCATACTGCCGTTAGCATGTTGTATTTATCTAGGCATATAAAATGAAATTTGCGGATGTGTTGCCAGCTTTACTTGAGTCAAAGTCTAAATACCTGAAAGATGGAAAATTAGTTGACCTAAAACGGAATGACAACTCGCTGAAGAACATAGGCGGACGGAGCAAAAAATAAATAAATCAAAAGCAGCTGTGAAAAGGGAAGAACCAGAAGCAGAGAACCGAACTAAATAAATTCCTTTGTAATATGTTTTTACAGTTACAATCCACTACACAAATTTCTTTACGGGTGTACACTTTGAACCCTTAATTAAAACCTTAACAAAAGAAATAATAAAAATTGTCTGTATATGCATTTCACTATGAAATTGCACTAATTTTTGATCTTGAAAGAACAATTAAAATATTAAAACTCAATTTATAAACCTATAAATAAACTACGATACACAACGTTCTTGACTGGGCCATGCCATTGATCATTAGCTTCATCGCTAGTTCCTGCAAATTTCAACATCCGCCGTTTGGGTTATTGGTAGTGCACGAGTGCCCTTGCAGCTGCTGCAGATACACCTGTCGGATAAACCTGACGACGGAGTCACCGGCGGTGGCTTCTCCGGCCCACTCCTCTCCAGCCAACGGCCGCGCGGCGCCAATCACCGCCGAGCACACCAGCACCATCACCACCACCGGCAGAACGAGCTTCGCGATCATGGGGCCCATGATCTTGATCCGGCGATCTCTGTGTGCTTCTCGCTGCCACTTAGATAGAAAAAGAAGTAGCTACTGAACTTTAGTTTCTGTTCTTGCGGGAAGCTATGTCTATGTGGAACTTTACACTATGTGAAAATCTATTTGCTTCTGGCACGTTATATAGCGCCCTGCGTCGAGGGAGTGCCGCGCTTGTTTGAACTTCCAAAATAGCAAACTCATCAGCGCGCCTGTTTTAGTAAATCAATGCGTGACTTGACGAAGCGCCGGACTGAACTAACAAGACTATCCGATACATTATGTGTACATGTACGTACG
This sequence comes from Avena insularis, assembly GCA_023614405.1. Lineage (NCBI taxonomy): Eukaryota > Viridiplantae > Streptophyta > Magnoliopsida > Poales > Poaceae > Avena > Avena insularis. The sequence goes on from CM042695.1 coordinate 288,198,303, forward strand.
CGGTCTCCCTGACTACCTCCCGCAAAGACTTCTACGAGTACTCCATGAAACAGGGGTTCTCCTAATTCTCTGTCAACCGAGAATTAAATTAGAGCCCGTCAAGTCCTAATCTATTGGATTTTTATCGTTTCGTGTGTTCCGTGAGTTGCATGTAGTGTTGGATGTGGTATTTTCAGTCATAAGTAGAGTTGCAAATTAAATATTTAGTTATAAGTGGGGTTATAACTGAGATAATTTTATTTCAAATAGGCCTGCAACCGAGATTGAATGACATCACTGCTAATTCTTAGTCGACTAAATATTAGACATGCATACTAAATAATTCTATTAAGCGAGCAAAAATACAATTATGCAGTCTTTTGATGTGAAAACTCGCGGCTTCGGAGTCACAAATTGATCGACCGGTTCGTCGGCAGACGGTCAACGCTCAGTGGCCTCTACCATGGCTTGCGAGCAAAGACTTGCCGCAATGTCACGGACCGGATCATGCGTACGTCATTGGAAGTCGTGGGCGTCAGAAACTATTGTGTTCACCTAAAAAAATCAACCGTTATGCATTCGAGTACGTACCATAGAATAGAGGATTGCTTGGTTCATCTTAGAGAAAAGGATTGTAGCTTTGTTTTATATCTAAGAAGTAGATGATAGCTTGGATGTTGTTTGTGGAACTTGAATTTCAGAGAAATTGTGGGTCGTCTAGTGGATGCCCAGGCGTAGGTCCCCTTATATAGGTGGAAGGGGTAGGGCTACACAGGGCGTAGCCAGGTCCAGGGCCTTGGCCTTGGGCGTGCTGTAATTTTTTCTTAACTGTAGCTATATTTACACTATTTGATATTGTTTAGAACTGTAGGAGTGTAGTTGGCCCGGGGTTCTATCATCTCTACTATGTCCAAAAGAAACATCTTTTTTTGGCTTTTGGCAAGGGAGAATAGCTTGTTATTTGGAGCTGGTCATGTACTTTCGTTCAAATTTAATCCATGGCTAGTTGTTGTAGTAGCTATCCCACCATAGTTATTCGAGTCAGCAGTCTAATGAACGTCAATGAATATTGGTTTACGTACGTCTATTTGGCGTAGCTACCCCATTTTGAGTATTCAGTTCAAGTCAAAGTCTATGGTTCCGTCAGACTTCTGTTTTCTGAGCTCCACAGTCCAGTCAAACATTCACGGTGATAGAGATTCCATTAGACTTTAGAAACGATCGAGACCCGCGTAATGATTGCTTTGCTCTTTTCTTCATTTTTTTCTTTCTTTTGAGCAATTTTTTTTGGCAGGTCTTCTGAGCAAATTTGGTTCAGGCTCCAAATGAGAAAAACTTTGGGCGCGCTGCAATTCAGGCCGTAAGGGCTCAAGCATTCAAATAGTCTGGTTAGTTTCCATAGCCGGTTCGGCCTGGTACTCAAGTCGGAAGTATTGTCAGCACGAAAAGCGGGACAACGCCCGGAAATGCTTATGGCCGCTCAGAGCGGCGCGGGTAAGCTCGCGCCGCCAAGGGTTTCTTCTGTTCGGCCGGCTACTTTCCTTTCGTTGTTTCATTTTCTTTTTCTGGGTTTTTTTTATTTTCGGTTCTTCTTCTTTTCTAAAAATTCAAGTTTTAAAACAGTGATTTATATTTTCTAAATTGGTTCATCGGTTTTAAAATGGGTTTATGATTTTTGAAATTGGTTCATGGTTTTTTCAATTTGGTTCATAATTTTTAAAATTGCTTCATGATTTTTTTGAAATTTTAGTCCAAGTTTCTTTTTTGAGAATTAAATTTCAGTCCAAGTGGGAGTAAAGTTTAGGGTTTAGGGTTTGGACATTGAAGCCCAGTGGCTCAATGAAGGTGCATGCGGTCAAAAAAAATTGTCCATCACTCCTGTGTCCAACCCCCCCCCCCCCTCCCGCACCACCCACATTTAAGGCCAACTAGGGTTGTCGGACACGTTTCGGCAAGACCACCACGTAGGACTTGGACATGTAAGCCTTGTTTGCCATCGACACGGGCCGATCAACAGTGTGTAATGGAGCCCAACCACCTCGTTGGTTCTCTAGGCGGGCGTTACCACTTCCCCACGTGCCGGCAAGCATGCCACTACCACCGCCGATGTCATACCGCCGTCTTGCTCACCTGGATGACACTTCGGACCTCATGATGATGAGATGGTGGTCGGTGCAGGAGGTCGCCTTCATCTACGTGCCCTCCGACAACGAGGATGACACATGTTTAATTTAGTTCAAATTCCCTTGTAAGAATTCCTACACTCGTTTATTCAAATTTGCGAGTTAAATTGTTTTCAAGAGAAATATAGGGATGGTGGTGCGCTGGAGAGTGGCCTCAATCGGTCTGGACTGAATGCCGCCAAAGTGGCCATTATATGAGGTTGCTGAACACATTTTCACGAAGACCGGTGGAGAGGACGCTCTTAGTTCCACGAGAACTCTAGGCCCACGTTACTATTTTTTTTTTGAAAATTTCACTGATATATTAGTAATCATCAATAACCGTATAAAGAGGTTTAAACGTAATAAAAATTATAAATAGGTCCATGGACCACCTAGCGACGACTACAAGCACTAGCGTGAGCCGAAAACGTGCCGCCGTGCTCGCTCCTTCTTCCCAAAGCCGGACAAATATTATCATAATAGAGTTTGTTATAATAGAGAGAGGTACGGATGCGATAACAATGCTGGCCTTTCGGGTTTCCGTTGACTTCCCATTCCATCAAGTGAGTTTTTTTATCAGGCTTTACGGCCCTCCATGATTGCATACTATTATTAGCACTTTGTATTCGTGTAGGCATAAAAGTGGACCTATACAGATCATGGAAAAAAATAGCGCGCTATTTCTTCGCTATAGCGTCGCTATAGCATATTTGGGTCGCCAACGCTACGCTATGCAAAATCTGCTCGCTATAACGCTAATTACGTTTTAGCGGCGCTAAATACGCTATAACGTCACAACGCAATAGCGCCGCTAAGAAAATCTATGAATATAGCGTCACCCCATAAGCCCATTGAGCCCACGACTCTAACACGCCCAACACTCTACATCTAAATATATGTCAACTCAACCCTATTTTCTAGTTCTCCTTCCTTACATGACGGTGGCGGCTGCTAATAGACTGCAACGCCCGTCTCCTCCAGGTCCAGCCGGTCAACCACCTCTCTTCTTGGCACGTCCACCAGACACAGTGAAGCACCAGGAGAACGCGCATCTCAAATTCTCGACTAGTGAGCTGACCTAACGCAGGTCTTGTCCTCTAACTTGTCTTGCACCGGATGTCAAGCAAATTTTGTCATTTGCCACTACTAGTTAATTGGTTATGCATGTATTACTCAAAAAAATAGCTGTTGAAATTCCTAGAAATACATGCTAGTCCTTATTTTTTATATTTTTTTACCCACGCTATTTTGAAAAATAGCGCGTTATTAGCACGCTATAACTTGCATAGCGTTTGGAGAAGGGTCACGCTAAAAGAAATAGCATGCTATTTTTTTCATTGATACAGATAGAGATTGACCAACTTGTACTGAAGTCAAAACCTGAATATTGGAGAGATGGGAATAGAAATAAAGCGAAGTACAGAACTGAACCGAATAAATTTCAACTGTTATATTTCCCAACAACTTGAACAAATATCTATACGAGGGCACAGCTTCAACAAAAGAAACAACTTTATTTCTCTAAGTACGTATACTTCTCTATGAATTTACACCAAATATATACATCTTTAAAGAACACCCTGAAATAGTTCGAATACATATGTTTACAGTTAAAATCTCTTTAATAAATCCTATAGTAGAAATGAACCATTCTTGGCTGGGCCACGTCATTGATCACTAGCTTCGTCGCCAGTTTCTGCAAACTTATCAGCATCCGCCGTTTGGGTTCCAGGTCGAGCAGGAGTGGCCTGGCCCTTGCAGCTGCTGCAGATACACCTGCCGGATGAACCTGACGACGGAGTCGCCGGCGGCCGTGGCTTCCCCAACCCACTCCTCGCCCGCCAACGGTCGCGCAGCACCGAGCACCGCCGAGAACACCAGAACCATCACGATCACCGGCAGAACGAGCTTTGCAATGACGGCGGCCATGATATTAATCCGGTGATTTCTGTGTGCCTCTCTTCTCAATGTCACGTAGCTAAAGGAACAAATAAGTGTATCTAGGGAAGAAAGAAGTAGCTAGGAAACTTTACGGTGTGTGAAAAATATGTAGGCTTACGGCACTTATATATAGGGCCTTGCATCGAGGGAGGGCCGGAAGCTGCTCGCTCGTTTACATGGAAGACTTGGCGCGTTTATTTGAACTTTGAAAACAGTTTGATGAATAGGAACTTCACACCGAAATGTATCATACGTAGCTCTGGTTCTGGGCCAGCAAATAGACCTAGAATTCCAAGTCGTCTTAGTCAAAAGAAAACCTTTTAAATTGGACAAAACATGTAAGCATCGTCAACTGAACATGTAGAAGCGAAATGTGGGTTACTAGGTGCTTCGATTTGCTGCAAGCAAAGACCTGTCGCTGCGTCTTGTCTGACTTTAAGTTACATGGGACGCACAAATCTGGTCGATGATCACACGCATTGCATGGAGTACTTTATTCGACAACATGCTTTGGCTGGTCAAAAACATGGAATTCTTAGAGTTCGACAAGCTAGTGCAAGTACAGTGTAGTACTCCCCTTAATTCCACTGCTGTTCGCTGGTCAGACCATCGTGCGTGTTCAGCTTCGTGTACTTGCTTATATTCAAGTCAGAGTCTTGGTAATTTTCCGAGAAAATGCCGCATGATGTTCTGTTCTGTGCGTTACAACTTACAGGTGGAGGACAATCGCTTGTTATGCCCAATGCTTAGCACAGGTTGTATGCATGGATCGATCGTTATCGTACATGAATGTATTATTCCCCGGTCCACGCTTATTCTGTATTTCTATTGCACGCGGTTAGACTTCTCTTTCAAGTGGCCAACAAGGTGTCAGTATCAAGCGATTGGAAGTTGGACTTTAGGATCTACAAAAAAAATTCCAGCATGAGATTTGACCTAGTAGGGTACTCGTAGTTACTTGGCTAATCCAAGCCAAAGCAGCTGATTCATTTTTCACATATACTCCACGTTGAAGGCCAAAATTTCAAACTTTCTGAAATTTAGAATTTCGAAGTTCCTACTTAAAATGAAGAACTTCCAAATTACTTTTGATCTTTGAAGAAGCCAAAGCTTGCAATACATTTTTTTTTTTGGAATTTTCTAACTTCCAAAATTTTTAGTTCAGAACTTTTCAGAAAATTCAAACTCTTTAGAATTTAAGTTTTTTGGAAATTTCAAATTTAACCGTCAAAATTATGATGTCTCAATTTTTCAAACTTCTAGAAAAGCAACTTAGAGAAAACGGAGAGACAGGAGAGAGGAAATGTTGAACATATGTGGGGCCCGTCCATTCATGCTATCTAGATATGTGGCCACAGACTATAAGTCTTTTGGCAAAGAAGGTTACGACAGAATAATGTGGTAGGGAAAAGAGCATAGGAGCTCCTCGCACAATCATATGCAACGTCCCTGTGATATTTCCCGACTGCTACCTTCTCGACAAGTTGTGTTCAGCTGACGTAGGTACTCTTACTGATGATGGCTAATTACTTTTACTCTTATTGATGATGGTTAATTACTTTAACATAGTCTTAATATTGTAGCTTAAATTAAAATTATGTGAGAATCTTCGCTGGTATTCACAGGTTCATGGTTTGATATCTAGGTCATTTTTGTTCTTATGCCTTCTAAAAAAATACAGATTGTGTAATGAAAGAAGAAAATTTTTAAAGACTACTCGTGTCTTTTAGATTTTATTTTGTAATCGTTGGAGACATCTTATGTATCTCTACCATATAATATTCACTACTATAAATATATGAGTATTGATTGTCAAAGTTGTAGTGTCCCGCAATGACTCACTGTATGAGTACTTATGTATTCTGGATTATGCCTTGTTGTAAAAGTCAATGAGGTTAGTATGAAAATTTTGCAGCTGACCTAGCTATTATGAATTTGTGTCATATTCTCAAATAAAGTAGGACCATTTCAATATTCTTGAAAACAGTTGTTGGTAACCCTCCTGAGGGAAGAAGTAGAACACCTCAAAGAAAACTTGAATCAAATTGATGGAATTGTATGTCTAGTCTCTCAACCAAGTGATATAGGCCCAATTAAGAATATGGATAGCAACATGTATTCTCTCCATTGACCACGGAGCGTATCTAGGGGGTTGCCATGGGTGCCATGGCCCCCTCCAAAAATTCAAAATATGTTGTACTATATACATTATACTAATTTTCTAATAGTTTAAAACATGCATTTGGACTATTTGTTAGATTTACAGTGATGTATTAGACAAAAAATGTTATTAAATTCTAGTGTAATCATCACCAAATTTGAACCCATATATTTAAGTCATGTCATTCCAAAACTCTGGAACCCCTAGTTCTCTGATCCTAGATCTGCCACTACCACTAAGGAGTGACTTCCCATACACATTAATATGAGGAGGTCTTTTGCCGCACCCCAAAGTCTCATTAGGTTCATGGCGGGGTTCGTATTCCACATTAAGTAGCGAGAACACTAAGGATGGCAAGGGGGTTGGTTTGGGCGGGTAGACCAGATCCATGTCCATCAACCTTACTGTGGCATTCCCCCGAAGGTATCCATGAACATGGATGTTGCCACAGATCCAAACCCGGTGGATATCTAGGCATCCATGGACATCCGAGGGTTTATATGCTATATGCATTAGCATAACAAAAACATTTGCACATTATAGGAGGAGGAGGGCTGCATGGTGAGAGCAAGGTCGGTTGTCTACCGGTGCGTATTCTAGTCGATCGACATGAGGGATGGCAGGGAAGATCATTGTTGCGTTCAACGTGCAAGGAGATCAGTAGGGAACGTGTCAGTCACAATGAGGTCTGGTCGAGGAGACGAGGACTCAATGCGTATTATTACACCTAGGCCAATTTGTGCATGAATAAGGGGTGTAAGTCGCTAGGTGGGCGTTTTTATGAGTAGGGCCTTCGTTGATCCGCCTTGAGGGAGAGTTGAGTCTAGGCAAAAATATCATGTCTCATTGACATATGGGCCCCATATGTTAATTGTGCATATCCACGGGGGCGAAACCTCTCCCCATGCCCACGCCATGAGTTAACGGGTATCCATCCCATAAAATATGTAGACATAAACCCTCCATACCCTTAGGGCATATCCATCGGTCCGACCCATCCGGTCATCCCAAATGGTCTATTTCTGTCCGTTTGGGTCGGGCCGCGGTCGATTTGGGGTCGTGGTCTAGTTTGTCCGGCTGACTGCGCCCAGTGGCGCGACCCATTTGTCTGCGCTAGCAGTCGTTGGCGCCATCGCTGGACAAGGGATGTCAATCAGTTGAAAATTTCAAATTGACAAGACAAAAACACAAATATTGACTATCAAATAACATGGCAGACGTGCGCCATCACCCTTTGGGCATTGATAGCTGTGAGATTCGACACATTTTTATGGTTTTTATTGATGGTTTTTGTCTGGATTTGATGGTTTTCTAGATTTACCTAACGCTAATACTTCGGTAGCAAAGAAAACTTGGTTTTTAATGTGTGTTTCAGGTTCTAAACATCAACAGAAGGTTTTAACAATAGAAACACAATATTCAGGCGAAAACAAGCAAGTCTCTTTATGGAAGCAAATGTGGAAGGCATCCAGTAGCTTTTACGAGAAACTATACGGCGGGAACATTTTCTCCGGCCGTATAGTTTCTGCTGTATAGTTGTCACTGCCTTCATCTTGTCAAAATGGACAACTTTCGTGAAGAGGCTGAGGACGAAAACATAACACAGCATCCGCCATTCCATCCAGAAGGGAGAAACAAGAGATCCAGAGAAGAAGGGGAAGACGTTCTTTATCTCGCTCCACGATCTTTGACGTCCTAGCCACCACACCCCCATAGCCATTACTTTTACATGTGAGAGAGATCATCACCTTACAAGATTAGGGTTTGAGATTGTTTCTTCCTATTTTGAATTGTGTTGGATTGTTTTTCTATTTCTATTGTGGATCTCCACAGTAATATCAAGAAGAACTCCTTTTACTTAATTATATCGATGATGCTTTCTTCTCTCATGTGTGAGTAAGTTCCCTTGGACGTGGGAGATATAAGGGATTGGTAAGATATGATGTGCCTATATAATTTCCATTAGTTTGTGATTGATTTTAATTACTATAGTATGTGTGCTTGACTATCCGTGGGATGCTTAATGCTTTGTATCCAATTAAGGGTCCAGACAACATGATACTTTGTTCTATATAGTTAAGATCTTGTTTTCTAGCAGACTGGCGCCCCCCAGTGACACGGGGATATCAATGGAAAACTAGTTGAACTTGAGGAGCACGAGGAGCCACTGTGCCTATTACATTAGTCCGATCCAAGGAGCTTAATTGCTAAGCAACATGAAAGATCTTGATCGTCTAGTGACTGACCATGGTTTTGGTAACAGACTAGTAGGATTACTGAAGTTGGGATGAAATCTACCAAGATGAGTTCCGGCTAATTATGGGTTGCTCGCCTACACATATACTTATAAGATTATAATTGTTACACTTATCACTCATCCACTTGACACATTCACTATCACCATGAACTGTATCTCCCCGCGTCTACTTTGTCATCTGCAGAAAACAACAAATAATCAATCGTTTTTTACTTTTATGCTTTTTATTTTTGAAGTTTATATTTTAGTTTTATTTAAATACATTCATTCAATCCAAATTTTATTCTTATTTTAACACTTGCAGTCAATTTACTCGAAGATCTGTGACAACTTTGAGTGTGAAAGAGACTTCACCCATAAACACTTACCTTTGGGCTCCCTGTGGGATCAACATCTTAACTTTGAAATTAGATACAAACGATCTGTGCACTTGCAGCCATCAAGCTATTTTCTGGTGCCGTTGTTAGGAGCTAAGCGCTAAGTGTTTGTCTTTTTGACATTTCAGGTGTTACTACTACAAAATGGTCTCCCTAGGAGACAAAGGGTCTACACACTATGGTAGGACCTATCTACTAGATTATTTTGATCGCGTACCTGTTCAAAGACGCGAAGAAATTATTGAAAAACTTTTGATATCCAATAGAGTTGAAGTTGAAAACCTAAGTGATTTCATGGAAATCATGTCCATTCACAGGACAACTCCGAAGAAACCTGAGAAGACTCTCAGAGAATACAGTGCTCCATGTTCTGCTTTTCTTAAATAACCAATAGAATTTCCTAAATCCTGGAGTTATAGAATATCGATTTGATGGTGAGATTATTAAACTTTTGCAGGAAAAATCTTTCTGCGAAAGGGAAGATGGAGACCCAGGAAGACATCTTAGAGAGTTCTACGATGTGATAACATCACTTGGACCAAAAGGTTTGCTGAGAGATTTCTCTCGACTAAAATTGTTTCGTTGTTCTCTTAAAGGTAAGGCTCTAGACTGGTTATATTTTCTCCCTCGTTATTACATTAAATGTTGGAAAAAATATATTGTTAAATTTATAAACAGGTTTAATCAATTTAAAAAGGTAACTGAAATCAGAAAGAATATAGGCAACTTTAGTCAAAACGTGGGAGAAAACTACCCACAAGCTTGGGATAGATTTTTTGAAATGATAAATAGTATTCCTAATCGTCTATTCTGAATCAACTGTTTGCCACTTATTTTACCATGGTCTTAATACACAATGCAGAGAATTACTTGATTTATCAGCAGGTGGATCAATAAATACTTTAACTACTAAAGCTTGTTTGGAATTGATGTCCACTAGGGCCAAGAATGATTCTCTTTATAATCCTAATTTTGGTACTAAGCTGGAAAAAGGGATACTTTGAATAACTCCTGACATTATGCCGGAAGTATGCAAAACAATAAAAAAAATGTGTACCTTCTGAACTTGTTAAGGAAAACAAAGTAGATCTGTTACAAGTTTTTACTAAATAAGATGAAATTAGAAAAGTTTTTCAAGAATTAAAACATCGACAGGCCAAGTCCCATAATAACCTGCATAAGAAATTTCAAAGACATAAGGAGATTTTGGCAGAACTCACAGAAAATTATGATGAGATTGGCCAAGAAATAAAATTATTTCATAAGTACCTTAGTATGATTGAAACCCAATGTGAATTGCATGATGAAAAATTTCCTAAATAAAAATAAAGGCATTAAACCCTAAATTCCACGTGGCACCTTGTTCCTAAAGGGAATTAAATAGGCTTTATAAAAATCCACTATATCTAAGGCAATAATCATTGCTAGATATTAGCCTACAATGATCCACTCAAATTTAGAAAATTTTAGAAACTAGTTTGAGTTCATTTGGAGTTTATATGTGAAAGTTATGGGGAAAACAAATAAATAGAAAATGAGAAAAGAAAAAGAACAAAAAAAACTAACCTACCCCGGCCACTCCAGCCGCGCGGGCCACCTAGCCCAACCCGCCTAGCTACCACCCACCACTCACCCCACCTCACATACACAGCACAGAATCATAAATACAACGACCCATTGCTTCCACCACGGCAGCCCGCTCTCGCCCTCTCTCCCACTGACGCGTGGGACCGACACTGTCGTCCTCCCCCCAACCGGAGTCCGCGACGAACACGACGAGCACCGCCACGGGATCGCCTCGATTAGGTTCCAATTCGGCTGAACCCTTGCCCCTCGCACATGCCTACCCCCATAAATACTCCGCCCTCGCCGCCACTTTTCCCCTCGAAAATCACTCAGAAACCCTAGCCGAGCTAGGTTTCAATACCGTCGCCGCCACGCCTTTCCCGACCCTCGGGAAGCCGCCACCGCCGATGGTTCCGAGCGCCCCTTGCTCCTTCTTTCCCTATCGTGCTCGCCTCGATCCACCAGTTCACCCCGTACATTGTTCCCCCTCCCGCTCGCTGCAGATCACCGTCGATTCCTCGCTGGAGCTCACAGAAGCCGCCGCTTTGCGTCGGTCGGGAAGGATATGGACGCCGACTAGGTGACGACGAGGATCTCCACGAGGATCTGAACACCGTTGACCACACCGACATCGCCATTGACCACCAGAGTGCCGCCGCCGACCGCCGCCTGCATCGCCACCGCTCACTGACGTTGCCGCTGCCAGGTGAGTACTTGGCTCCGTTCTTGATCGCCTGATCTGGATCCAATGGTCTAGATGTTGGAGATATGCCCAAGAGGCAATAATAAAAGTTTTTATTATTATATCTTCATGTTTATGATAAATATTTACATTCATGCTATAATTGTATTAACCAAAAACATTAATACCTGTGTGATTTGTAAACATCTAAGAGTCCCTAGTAAAGCCTCTTTGTAATACTAGCTTGTTGATTAATAGATGATTATGGTTTCCTAATCATGAAGTTTTGATGTTGTTAATAACAATATCATATCATTAGGAGAATGGTGTGATGGACATACTCCTATAGTTAAGAGTAGCATAAAGATCAAGTCATTTCAATAGTTCGTTTGTTATAAGCTTTCAGATACATGGTAACCTAAATCATTCGACCATGAGATCATGTTAATCACCATCACCGGATGGATCCTATGATGACATCAAACACCACTTCATAACTGGGTGGTTATAAAGGTGGCATTGAGTGTTCGGCAAGTATGTGTTGAGGCACATGGATCAAGAGTGGGATTTTTCCATCCATATGACGGATAGATATACTCTAGGCCCTCTCAATGGAATGCCATCCAATTAGCTTGCAAGAATGTGACTGACTCACAAGGGATCACATATCACACGAACGAGTAAAGAGTACTTATCGATAATGAGGCTGAACTAGGTATGCAGAGATACCGACGATCAGACCTCGCATCAGTAAAGTATCGCGAGACAAAGGGAAATTAATATTGTTCGTAAATGGTTCATTTGATCACGAAGTAATCATAAAAATATGTGGGAGCCATATGAATTTCTAGATTCCTCTATTGGTTATTGATTGGAGAAGAGTCTCTATCATGTCTGCATAATTCACGAACCGTAGGGAGACACACTTAAGGATTCGATGTTGTTTAGTAGATATGGAAAGTGAATAAAGAGACCGAATGTTGTTCGGAGTCTCAGATTGGATCCGGGATATCATGAGGAGATCCGGAACGGTCTAGATAATAAGATTCATATAAGGAAAGTCCAATTCCAGAGTTCGGGAATGGTTTCGGTGTTTTCACCGGAATGTTCTAGAAGGGTCTAGAAGGTCCATCACTCCAGAGTGGGAAGGGTACATGGATGTGTCATACCAAAGTGGAATGGTTGCATCATGTCCTAGGTCACTTGGCTATGCAATGGGAAGAGATAAATCAAACTCTAGTTTGAAAAGTCAAACGCCAATTTGAAAAGTCAAATCCCAACATTGGTTGCCTAGTGGAGGGAGGAAAGGAATCCTACCTAAGGGAGGATTACTCCCCCCTTGCCTCCAGCCCTAGTAGAGGAGTTGGGGGAGGACTCACCTTCCCCCAACCGCCTCTCCCACCTATATAAGGAGGGGGTAAGGCATCCCTACCCCTCATCACAAACCCTATCTTGGCGCCACCACCTCTCAAGTCACCGCCGCCTAGGGGATATCCTACAAGTCACCGACTAAGGCAAAAGCCCTGGCCCTAGCCGCCGGCCACCACCACCCTTGGCCCTGTAAACCCTAGATCACCAAGGACCCTCTTCTACTCCACCATACCTGCACCGGCTTAGGCGAAGCCCTACGGGATTTCCCCTTTACCTCCGACACCACGTTTTCGTGCTACCGGAATAGCAAGGAGAGACCTACAACCTCCGCTGCCTGCTGGTGATACGTCATAAACGTATCTATAATTTTTGATGCTCCATGCTTGTTTTGTATCAACTTTCTTATGTTTTTCTACACTTTGAGGCATTTTTATACATTTTCTAGAACTAACCTATTGACAAGATGCCATGTGTCAGTTGCCTGTTTTCTGCTGTTTTTGGTTTCATAAAAGCTAGTAAAGAAATATTCTCGGAATTGGACGGAACAAAAGCCAAAGTCAATATTTTACCTAACACGACACGGAGACCGAAGGGGAGACGAAGTGGGGCCACGAGGCGGCCACACCATACGGTGGCGCTGCTAGGGGGCGCGCCACCAGGTGGTGTGGGCCCCTCGAGGCTCCACCGACCTTGCCCTTCCGCCTATATATTGCCTTCGACGCAAAAACCCTAAATCAATCGGTAGAAATCCACGAAAAGTTCCGCAGCGCCGCCGCCACCAAAGAGGATATTCTGGGGACAGAAGTCTTTGTTTCGTCACCCTGTCGGGATGGGGAATTGCCCCTGGATCCATCTCCATCGACTCCACCACCATCTCCATTTCCATTGCTGACTCCCATGATGAGGAGGGAATAGTTCTCCCTCGAGGCTAAGGGATCTATCGGTAGCTATGTGTTCATCTCTCCCTCTATGCGTGATCTTATTGTGATCATGAGCTTTGTAATCAAGTAGATCTACTCTGCTATGCAAGTGCTTTATTGTAATACCTGGTTATCCCCACGTGTGTGAAGTAGACAGTGTGCACACCATGTGGCACTTAGGCTAAAGATTACAGAAATACTTATCATGAGTATAATTTGAGTTGGATGTCTCTATGAAATTGTGTTGTTTGTAGGAGCCATCTAGCGCTCAAGGTGACAGTGTGCGGTTACCTAGATGGGGAATGTGAACTTTAAGGAGAGCTTTTGTAGCCCTACCATGGATTAGAATTATACAACCGGAGAGTAGTTCAAAGTAGCATAATGAAGAGAATATATTTATATGAGAGTGTCCACTAGTGAAAGTATGATCCCTAGGCCTTGTTTCTAATCATTGAAACACTGTTTACAATCAGTCCTGCTACATGTTTGCTTGCTGCCATCTTTATTTCAGATTGCAATTACCACTTATAATCATCCATATTACTTGTATTTCACTATCTCTTCGCCGAACTAGTGCACCTATACACCTCACAAGTGTATTGGGTGTGTTGGGGACACAAGCGACTTCTTGTATCTTGATTGTAGGTTTGCTTGAGAGGGATAGCTTTGACCACTTCCTTCCTGAGTTCGATAAACCTTGGGTGATCCACTTAAGCTAAACTTCCTGCTGTTCTACAAACCTCTACACTTGGAGGCCTAACACTGTCTACAAGAATAGAAGCGTGCATAGACATTAGCTAGAACAAGGGAGAGGAAGGTCTTCATCGAGTACCGAACGTGTGACCGACTGCGGGAGCGCTGCCGAAAGGATCGTCTAGGCGATCTCGAGATCGGCAAGTAAACGACTACATCACCCACGAGAATCCAATCTTGTTAACTGCTTTGGAATCTTCGAGGGTGAGTACTCCATCAACTCGTTGCTACAATCTAGTAGATAGATCTTGGATTGTATGTATTCATGCGGTACAATTTTTTGTTTTCCATGCTACGAAATCCTACAGTGGTATCAGAGCCGTGTCTAGGAGTAGATCTGTTGCACGAGTAGAACACAATGGTCATTGTGGGCGTTGATGCTTTTGTTGTCGATTGCTTCTTGTGTACTTTGCATCTTATAGGATGGTGGGATGAAGTGGCCCGGGCTAACCTTACATGACATCATTCATGAGACTTCCTCCATGATGTCTACGCACTTCTATTCTTGTAGATAGTTGTTGGTCCTCCAAGTGTAGAGGTTTGTCGAACAGCAGCAAGTTTCCCTTAAGTGGATTACCCAAGGTTTATCGAACTCAGGGAGGAAGTGGTCAAAGGTATCCCTCTCAAGTGGTCAAAGGTATCCCTATCAAGCAACCCTGCAATCAAGATACAAGAAGTCTCTTGTGTCCCCAACACACCCAATACACTTGTCAGGTGTATAGGTGCACTAGTTCGGCGAAGAGATAGTGAAATACAAGAGGTATGGATGATTATAAGTGGCAACGGCACCACAAAAGAGCTTCTGACGGGGAGGAAAAGACTAAAGGCAAATAGATGGAAGCAAGTAAACATGCAATAGCTCTAGTTGTAAACGGTGTTTTAATGCTTAGAAACAAGCCTAGGGATCATACTTTCACTAGTGAACACTCTCAATAAATATATTCTCTTCATGATACTACCCTGAACTACTCTCTGTTTGGACACTCTAATCCATGGTAGGGCTATAACAGCACACCTCAAAGTCCGCCTTCCCCATCTAGATAACCCCACACTGTCACCCTGAGCGCTAGATGGTTCCAACAAACACCACAATTTCATAAAGACATCCAACTCCAAATATACTCATGACAGCGATGATCTTATTTATAAACTCTAGCCTAAGTGCCACCACGGCATGCACGCTGTCACTTTCACACACGTGGGGAGAGCAGAAATCTATTGAAGTACTTGAGTATTTATGTAAACTCTAGCCTAAGTGCCACCATAGTATGCACGCTGTCACTTTCACACACGTGGGGAGAGCCGAAGATCTATTAAAGCACTTTAGTAATAGAGTAGATCTACTTGATTACAAAGCTCATGATCACAATAAGATCATGCATAGAGAGAGAGAGAGATGAACACATAGCTACCGGTAGAGCCCTTAGCCTCGAGGAATAACTACTCCCTCCTCATCATGGGAATCAGCAATGACGATGGAGATGGTGGTGGAGATTGATGGAGATGGCTCCAGGGGCACTTCCCTATCCCGACAGGGTGCCGGAACAGAGCCTTCTGTCCCCCGAATCTCCCCTTCGGTGGCGGCGACGCTATGATACGTCCAAAACGTATCTACTTTCTCGAACACTTTGCTATTGTTTCTTTTCTAAACTTGTGTGATTTGGATACAACTAACACGGACTGATGCTGTTTTCAGCAGAATTACCTTGGTGTCTTGTTTTTGTGCAGAAAATGAACTATCAGGAAAAATCCCGGAAAATATGCCAAAAATTATATTTCACCAGAAGATCCACGGAGCTAGAAGAAGAGATGGAGGGGAGTCCTCGGGGGCCCAGACCCACCCTAGGCACGGGCCCACCTGACCCCGCGCCTGGAGGGGGTCTGGCCACCCCAGGCAGCTCCTCGACCTCCCTCTGCGCCTATAAGTTGCCTTTTGACCTAAAAACCGAGGGGGGTTCGATAGTTTTCCAGAAAGAGTTCCGCTCTGCCACCACCACCACCAGAAACCAAGATTCGGATCTAGAAACTCTGTTCTGGCACCCTGCCGGGACGGGGAATTTGGAGAGGATCATCGGCATCGTCATCACCAACGCATATCCATCAACCACTGATGTTTCCCTCATCCATGAGTGAGTAATCCCCTGCTATAGGCTTGGGGGTGGTAGGGATTGGATGAGTTCTATCATGTAATCGAATAAGATCTGTTAGGGCATAGTGTTGGAGATATGCCCAAGAGGCAATGATAAAGTAGGTTATTATCATATCTTCATACTTATGATAAATGTTTACATTCATGCTATAATAGTATTAACAAGGAAACCATTAATACTTGTGTGATTTGTAAACTTAATTTGAAGTCCCTAGTATAGCCTCTATACTTCACTAGCTTGTTGGTTGATTGATGATTGTGGTTTCCATATCATGAACATTGAGATGTTATCAACAAACAAGATCATATCGTTAGGAGAATGATATGGTGGACATACTCCTATAGATAAGCGTAGCATAAAGATCAAGTCATTTCAATAGTTCAATTGCTATATGCTTTCTGATACATAGTAACCTAATTCCTTCGACCATGAGATCATGCATATCACCTTTACTGGATGGATGCTTTGATGTCATCAAACACCACACCGTAACAGGGTGGCTATAAAGGTGGCATTGAGTGTTCGGAAAGTATTGGTTGAAACACATGGATCAAGAGTGGGATTTGTCCATCCACATGACGGATAGATATACTCTGGGCCCTCTCGGTGAAATGTCATCCAATTAGCTTGCAAGCATGTGACTTGGTCACAAGGGATCACATATCACGGAACGAGAAAAGAGTACTTATCAAGAACGAGGTTGAACTAGGTATGCGGAGATACCGACGATCATAACCTCGGATAAGTAACATATCGTGAGACAAAGGAAATTGGTATCGTACGTAAGTGGTTCATTCGATCGCAAAGTAATCGTAGAAATATGTGGGAGCCATATGAATTTCCAGATCCTCTATTGGTTATTGATCGGAGAAGTGTCTCGATCATGTCCGCATAATTCACGAACCGTAGGGAGACACACTTAAGGATTCGACGTTGTTTGAGTAGTTATGGTATTATGAGAAAGAGACCGAATGTTGTTCGGAGTCTCGGATGGGATCCGGGATATCACGAGGTGATCCGGAATGGTCCGGAGAATAAGATTCATATAAGGAAAGTCCCATTTCGAGTTGGGGAATGGTTCCGTGTTTTCATCGGAACATTCTAGAAGGTCCTGAATGTCCAAGACTCCGGGAGGGGGAAGGGTACATGAATGTGTCATTACATATTGGAATGATTGCATCATGTACTAAGTGTTCTCGCTGTCCAAAATAAAGGGTTTATTTAAATCCTAAATTGAAAAGTCAAACGGCTAGTTTGAAAGTCAAACGGCAAGTTTTGGAAAGTGGAAAGAGGAGGAGAAGAGGAAACCGAGTTGGGGAGGGAGACCTCCTCCAACCGGCGGCCAACTCCAATGCCGAGTTGGGAGGGACTCCACTCCTCCTCGGCGCCGCCGGCCCTCCCACCTATATAAGGAGGGGCAGGGCTCCCCTCCTAGGACACACAAGTTCCTATCCTCTAAACTAAACCCTAGACCTAAACCCCGGTTTAGAGCTATTTCGGTTTAGAGCCTTCTAATTGGTTTAGAGCCTTCTAATTGGTGTGTCTAATTACTAGACCACTAATAGCCTCTCTCATAAGCTCCACCATACTCGCACCGGCTTAAGGCGAAGCCTCAGGATCTCCCTCTACTCCGGTACCACGCCAGTCACGGAATCGCGAGGAGAGTGCTACAACCTCCGCTCACTGGAACAAGGAGAGGAAGGTCTTCGTCGAAATAACGTGTGACCGATCAAGGAGCTCTGCCGGAACGTGATACCTGGAAGGATCGCTCACGCGATCTTGAGATCGGAAAGAGTACGACTACATCACCCACGAGAATCTGCTCTCGTTAACCACTTTGGAATCTTCGAGGGTGAGTTCCTCCATCGACTCGTTGCTACAATCTAGTAGATAGATCTTGGCTTGTTTGTTTGTATGCGATAGAAAATTTTTGTTTTCCATGCTACGAACCCCTACAAAGGGTATCGAGCCGTGTCTATATGTAGATCACAGACGAGTAGAACACAATGGTCATTGTGGGCGTTGATGCTTTTATTGTAGATTGCTTTTTGTGTACTTTGCATCTTGCGGTATGTTGGGATGAAGCGGCCCGGGCTAACCTTACATGACATCGTTCATGAGACTTGCTCCACGCTTAACATGCAACTCGTATTGCATAAGTGGCCTTGCGGGTGCCTGTTTCTCCTAGCATAGTAAAGATCCAATTTACAACGAATAATCAACAATGCTAGTATCAATGTTGTGGTTCTTGTTCGTAAGTTAGAACGACACTTATTGAAAGCCCCAAACCACGTAAAATATGCAAAGAAAGTAGAAGCGTCTAACTTTGTTTTGCAGGGGTGTGCAAAGGATGTGATATGGCCATGATTGTGATTATATTTGATGTATGCAATGTTCCTTATTGTAAGTTGGCAACCGGCAGGAGCCATATGGTTGTCTTTAATTTTGTTAAGACCTGCGTGTCTATTCAAAGTAGTTGTAATAGTTGAAGCTGGTGGACGACAACCATGAAGAAGCGTCATTGACCTTGATGCTATGCCGGTGATGATGGAGATCATGTTCGTGCTTGAAGATGGAGATCGGAAGCACAAAGAAGAAAGGCCATATCATATCACATATTATGAATTGCATGTGATGTTAATCCATTATGCATCTTGTATTGCTTAGTAGACGACGGTAGCATTATAAGATGATCCCTCATACACATAAATTTCAAGTTCTAAAGTGTTCACCCTTAGTATGCACCGTTGCCAAAGCTTGCTGCTTCGAAGCACCACGTGATGATCGGGTGTCTTTGATTCCGCGGGTGAATACAACGTAAGCAAGCCAGATTTGCTTATGCGGTAGCTAAGGTTTGATCTTGACGAGCCTAGCATGTATGACATGGCCTCAGGAACACGGATCACCGAAAGGTAAAGCATGAGTCATATAGTAGATATGATGAACATGTTGATTGTTCGCCATTGAAGCTACATCAACTCTCGTGATGATCGGTTTTGATGTGGTGGATTTGGTTCGTGTGATCACTAAAACAATGTGAGGGATATTGTTTTGAGTGGGAGTTCACCTAGATTAATTTAATTAGAACTCAATTTATCATAAAATCAAAGTGAATTTGCATAGTTGTTGTAGTCATTGGCATCCGTTTACCACCTTGCGCTTAGTTATAATTGAGATAATAGAACTATAGAATTCTGGTTGGTTACTTTACGAACTGGTATCGTATTGTTTTGAAGTGTTAATCTAAAGTTTAAAAGTCCTATTGCAAACTTTCAGTAAGTTCCGGTTACTCCATGAAGTTTAATAATTAGTATTAAATCAAGAGTAACAATTCCAAATGTTAGTATATAAGTATCATGTTTGTCTCCATGATTCTTGATATTCAAAGATTGTCTTAATATCAAGGTTATCTAGGATCTGAAAGAGTTGTTTCAGAAACCATGATGTGTGGAAGATATTGTGATATCTGAAACAAAGTTTTGGTTACAACATGATAGAGTATAATATGGCAAAGTTCATGTTCTCATATTTTATGAGAATTTGCAAAAGGTTGGAGACACTAGTTGTCCTAATCTTCCAAAAGGTTTTGGAGAGCAACATTATACTCGCGATTCACCGTTACAAGCTAAAAGTAGCTAGATCATGGATAAGTCCATGATGAGGGTGAATATGTGATGTAGGTAAAATGTTTACTACACCAAGAGATTACTAAAGAAAGGAATTTGAAAGAACACCAAATATTTGATAATGGTGATCTACTTCAAAGTGCAAGTTCAAAGACATTGGTATTTAACTATACACGCTTTGGACTATGTGTCATAAGTATGACTCCACTATTGATGTTGATAGATTCTTTCAAACTGAAAAGGAAATACTGAAAGAGAATCTCATAAGTATATGGCAGAAAAGAAAAGACTAGAATTGTTCAGTTTAAGTATATAGATGATATATGTGTTATGGCTATATTCTTTGCTTATTAAACAATGTGGTTCTTAAGTATTTGATACTGAATTTGTTGGTGTGAATCGTCATACGAAACAACACAATTCATGAACTACAATGGCCTAAGTAATTAGCAAAAGAATAGGTGATGATGTTCATCGAAAACAAATAAAGGGTTATTGTGTTGCTCGTTAAACATCAAAGCTTGCCTTCAGGATTTGTTTTATCAAGTATTATGAGAACAAAAGGGTTGTTCAAATAATTGCCGTAATCCATAAAAGATGGATGATTCACAAATCTCGTTGGATAAATCACATCCATAAAACTAGTGCTAAAATTGTCGAAAGACAAATTGATTGAAAGATCACTTAGGAAGTGACATCGCCGTTTAAATTATATTGGAAAGAAAACATGAAGAAACTCCATGTGGATGGAATTTTGGAGTCTTTTGATTTTTGATCAAATGACGTTTGTGAAACTTTCCTAGAGATAATTAAAACTTCGTTCATAGGCCAAAAGGGAACGAAAGACTAGCTCATTGGAACTTGTGCATATTGTTGTATAAAGTCCATTATGTGTAGTCAAGAGCGATGAATTTCAACTTCATATGCTTTCTCCGAAAATTTGAGTGAATATATGAATATTTACTTAATAAGGATAAAGTATGAAACACTTGAAAAGTTCAAAGACTTTCAAGATGAAGTGCAAAATCATTGTAACAAGAATATGAATAGTTTATGATAAGATCATAAAGGAAGATATTTGAAATACAAGTTTAGCATAATACCTAAGATTTAAGGAATCGTTCTGTGGATTTGCATTTCCCGAAACACCATAAAGAGTATGGAGCGTTCGAGATATGTAATTGAACCTTGTTTGACATGGTAAGATCGAAGGTATAATTCATAAAACTGCTATTATATTTTAAAGATTAAAAGCTTTAGAGACTACCGTTTTCCACTAAAAGAGCTCCATCATAATCTGCTGAAATGACACCATATAAGGTTATGGTTTGGGATAAAACCCAAGTAGTCCTTTCTTAAACATTGGTATGCTATGCATAAGAAAGATGTGTGCAACCAAAGTCGGATAAACCTGTCTTTGTATGAATGTTAAGTATTCCTCCATAAACACCGGAGACAAAAGTGTTTGTCGCTTAGAACGTCAAGTTTCTTTGAGAAGGAATTTTTCGTGAAAAGTTAAGTGGGAGGACAATAGAACTTTGATAAGGTTAAAGGAACCTTAGCTATATGTGCAAAGTGGCGCAGCACCGAAAAGTGTTCCGGAGGCAGCTACAATGCTCATGGCTCACGTGCCTCAAGGGTTGTGGTCACGGAGGTCTAAGTTTCTATTGAAACAAGTAGGTCAGATGAACAATCAAATACCAAGATTTGAGGGTTGAATCATTATTTGAGAATAATGAACCTACTACATGCAAAGAAGCGATGATGGGCCCTAACTCCGTCAAATGGCTTGAAGCCATATGATCCGTGATAGTTCCATACACGAGAAATCAAGTTTTGAACTTGAAGGACCCTCAAGAAAGGTGTAAGACCTTACAGTTGTGTTTGGATCTATAAAGAAGTAGACATGGATGTTTCACATCTATGAAATAGTCGACATGTTGGGAAAGAGTTCACAACAATGTTCAAAGGTTGTATATGACAAGATTTGATCTTTCATAGCGATTTTTAGTCTAGACGGATTAATATAGCAACCACTACATATAATTTGTTATGTGGTAGTAGAATAAACAAAACAAGTTCTTCTAATAGAATGGTTACCTAGGACGTGTGCATGACACGGTCCATAAGGTTTTGTTAATTCAAAGGATGCTAAATGTATATGAAAAACTTCAATGGTTGAAGTTAAGCATAGCGGAGTTGGAGTCTTCACTATGATGAAACTGTTAAAAGAGTTTAATTTCATCGGAGACAATGAAGATGCTTGCATTTGCAAGAAATTAAGTGGGAGCGCTAAGACATATTTCTAATACATTATGTGGAGGACATATTGTTGATTAGAAATAATGTATCTTTTATTAACACATATTAAGAATTTCATCCCGATGAAAGACTTAGGCAAAACCAAAATATTTGGCATCAATAGACGCTAATATGGTTGTGCCAGAAGTACATAGACGAGATATTGAATGAATTCAATATAGAAACTACAAGAAAGGTTCTTGTTGCACAGAAAGGATTGAAAGAGTTCAATGTTGATGATATATTCAAGTGTATTGGCACTTGGTAAGTGAAACAAAGATTCAAGTATAGATTGATACTTGATGTATGAAATCACAAAGAGTATTTATATCAATCATACTGTGATATGTACAAATCCAGATATGTCCTATGCTATAAATATTATGAGCATATACCAGAATGATTCATAAGATGATCATTGGACGATAGTAAGGATATTCTTATGATCTTTTGGAAGAACTAAGAGTATATTATTTGTAGAAGTGACAAATAGATGATTAGTTCATTGTAAAAGTACTACATTGATACTAGTTTTGTCACAAAGTACAAATTAAGTTTATCTCAATCTAAACTAAGGGTGGCACAATATAATGGAAAGTGAGTTCCATAATGGATTTGGATGAGTTCCAAAGTTAAGACATTGTGACAGATACTACAACAAAAGGCTAAGTATATGACTGCTATTATAGCAGCAAAAGAGGGCATTTGTGTCAAGTAGTTTGTTATCAAACTAGGTGTAGTTCATAGCGGGATAATACTATGAAGATATATTGTACGACAATATTGTCAACATGTTTTAACCCCAAAGAACTAAAGGTCACACCGAAAGACCAAATTTATACAAAGCCATCTCATTAGAGAATGAGTGATGCGTAGAGACGCAAAGACATGCAATTACACACGGACCTGGAAGTGTCAGATCCGGAGATCAGTTGACCACTAGCAATCGTGTACATACAACACCGGAAAGCCATAGGTGTTGAATACACAAAGGTTTGAAACTAGATTATTGACTCTAGTGCAAGTGGGAGACTGTTGGAGATATGCCCAAGAGGCAATGATAAAGTAGGTTATTATCATATCTTCATACTTATGATAAATGTTTACATTCATGCTATAATAGTATTAACAAGGAAACCATTAATACTTGTGTGATTTGTAAACTTAATTTGAAGTCCCTAGTATAGCCTCTATACTTCACTAGCTTGTTGGTTGATTGATGATTGTGCTTTCCATATCATGAACATTGAGATGTTATCAACAAACAAGATCATATCGTTAGGAGAATGATATGGTGGACATACTCCTATAGATAAGCGTAGCATAAAGATCAAGTCATTTCAATAGTTCAATTGCTATATGCTTTCTGATACATAGTAACCTAATTCCTTCGACCATGAGATCATGCATATCACCTTTACTGGATGGATGCTTTGATGTCATCAAACACCACACCGTAACAGGGTGGCTATAAAGGTGGCATTGAGTGTTCGGAAAGTATTGGTTGAAACACATGGATCAAGAGTGGGATTTGTCCATCCACATGACGGATAGATATACTCACAGGCCCTCTCGGTGAAATGTCATCCAATTAGCTTGCAAGCATGTGACTTGGTCACAAGGGATCACATATCACGGAACGAGAAAAGAGTACTTATCAAGAACGAGGTTGAACTAGGTATGCGAGATACCGACGATCATAACCTCGGATAAGTAACATATCGTGAGACAAAGGGAAATTGGTATCGTATGTAAGTGGTTCATTCGATCGCAAAGTAATCGTAGAAATATGTGGGAGCCATATGAATTTCCAGATTCCTCTATTGGTTATTGATCGGAGAAGTGTCTCGATCATGTCCGCATAATTCACGAACCGTAGGGAGACACACTTAAGGATTCGACGTTGTTTGAGTAGTTATGGTATTATGAGAAAGAGACCGAATGTTGTTCGGAGTCTCGGATGGGATCCGGATATCACGAGGTGATCCGAATGGTCCGAGAATAAGATTCATATAAGGAAAGTCCCATTTCGGAGTTGGGGAATGGTTCCGTGTTTTCATCGAGAACATTCTAGAAGGTCCCGAATGTCCCACTCGGAGGGGAAGGTACATGAATGTGTCATTACATATTGGAATGATTGCATCATGTACTAAGTGTTCTCGCTGTCCAAAATAAAGGGTTTATTTAAATCCTAAATTGAAAAGTCAAACGGCTAGTTTGAAAGTCAAACGGCAAGTTTTGGAAAGTGGAAAGAGGAGGAGAAACCGAGTTGGGGAGGGAGACCTCCTCCAACCGGCGGCCAACTCCAATGCCGAGTTGGGGAGGGACTCCACTCCCTCCCCTGGCGCGCCAGCCCCCTCCCACCTATATAAGGAGGGGCAGGGCTCCCCTCCTAGGACACACAAGTTCCTATCCTCTAAACTAAACCCTAGACCTAAACCCCGGTTTAGAGCTATTTCGGTTTAGAGCCTTCTAATTGGTTTAGAGCCTTCTAATTGGTGTGTCTAATTACTAGACCACTAATAGCCTCTCTCATAAGCTCCACCATACTCGCACTTTTGGCTTAAGCCCTCAGGATCTCCCTCTACTCCGGTACCACGCCAGTCTTGAATCGCGAGGAGAGTGCTACAACCTCCGCCCCTGCTGGAACAAGGGAGAGGAAGGTCTTCGTCGAAAATTTAACGCAGTGACCGATCGGAGCGCTGCCGAACGTGGCTGGAAGGATCGTCTACGCGATCTTGAGATCGGAAAGAGTACGACTACATCACCCACGAGAATCTGCTCTCGTTAACCACTTTGGAATCTTCGAGGGTGAGTTCCTCCATCGACTCGTTGCTACAATCTAGTAGATAGATCTTGGCTTGTTTGTTTGTATGCGATAGAAAATTTTTGTTTTCCATGCTACGAACCCCTACACATAGTGCCTAGTATCTCTATTAGTGCTATTTGACTTTGTTGCAACTTGTTGTGCTTAATGCTTGTCACTAGGGCCCGAGTGCCATGATCTCAGATCTGAACTTATTATTGAATCATTATGATAGTATTGTTTGTGATCTTATCTGCAAGTTGTGTACACATATCATTGTCCGGATCCAAAGGCCCCAAAGTGACAATAATTGGGACAACCGGAGGGCATGGCTGTGGTGTGAGGATCACATGTGTTCATGGAGTGTTAATGCTTTGCTCCGGTGCTCTATTAAAAGGAGCACCTTAATTGACAGTAGTTCCCTAGAGGCCCCGCTGCCACGGGCTGACTGGACAGAAGATGTTGTGCAAGTTCTCATTGCGAGCACGTATGACTATATTTGGAGCACATGCCTAGGATTGTTTAGTACTTGGATGCTTGTTATTATTTATCTGCAATGCCCTAGATCTTGAAGTTACATGTTTAGACTCATCCATGCAACGCCCATCTATCCATCCCTATGCCTACCGCACTTGAATCCTACTGTTACCGTTACTGTTACTATTGCTCCTGTTTCACTGTTGCTGTTGGCTACAAACTGTTGTTACTAATAAACTTCTGTGAGCAAGAACTATTTCCAGGTGCAGCTGAACTGACAACTTAGTTGTTAAGGCTTGCAAGTATTCTTTGGCTCCCCTTGTGTCGAATCAATAAATTGGGTAATACTCCGCGAAGACTGTTGCGATCCCCTATACTTGTGGGTCATCAAGACTATTTTCTGGCACTGTTGCCGGGGAGCATAGCTTTATTTGTGAGTTCACTTGGATCTACTATTTTTCACTGCTACTCTTCATCATGGGGAAGTCTCGTGATGGAAAGTTCCCTATTTTACCATCCACTACAAGAAGAGGTACATTCCTAAACACCTCTGTTGCTCTTGATTCACCGTCTGTTATAAGTAAGTTTGTCACACCACCACCACATACTCATGCTACTACTGCTGAGTCTGAAA
The DNA here is from genome assembly GCA_023614405.1 of Avena insularis. Lineage (NCBI taxonomy): Eukaryota > Viridiplantae > Streptophyta > Magnoliopsida > Poales > Poaceae > Avena > Avena insularis. Next base: position 288,224,469 of record CM042695.1, read on the forward strand.
CTGCTTTTGATGCTCATGATGTTACTTCTACTATGCTTGATGCGAGTGGTTCATTAGGTCCTTTTCTAGATGCTACTATGGCTAGTCTAGGAAATACCAAAACTCCTAGTGAAGCCACTGTTACACCTGTTAGCTCACCTGAGGCTAGTGAGAGTTATGATATTAATGATGGTTACATTGAGTTCACTAATGATTTTGTTGAAGAGTGCTGAAACACACATGGTACTAGTGCTATGAAGAGTCTCCTTGCTAGACGTACTATTATGCCTAAGTTGTCCTCTGATCCTAAGTTTGCCACTTCTCCCATAGATATTAAAGATGAAGATTATGATTTCTCTCTTGATTTATCTTATTTAGATATTGTTGGGAAAGAACCTTTTTGTGGGACTGAAAATGAGAGTGTTGTGGCTCATATGAATGAGCTTTCTACTATGAGTGCTTTATTCTCTGATGAATTTAAGATGCGCAAGTACTTTGTTGCTAAGATCTTCCCTTTTTTCACTAAAATGAGAAGCTAGGGCTTGGTTTAATAGATTATCTCCTGGTTCCATTGATAGCCCTGATTGCTTGATTGCTTATTTCTTCCAGAAATATTTTCCTCCCGGTGCTAGACATGCTGCTTTGCAGAGAATTTTTGATTTTAAACAGGGAGAAGAAGAGAAATTGCCTGAGTCATGGAAAAGATTATGTGCCTTGATTCATGCACATCCTGAATGTCCATTACCTAAGAATGAGCTTCTTGATATTTATTATAATGGACTAACTAATGATTCTAGGAACTACCTAGATAGCTTTGTTGATTGTGTTTTCATAAAAAAGGACTCCTACAGATGCTGAAGAATTAATGACCAAGATAAGCAAGAATTATGATGATTGGACTTCAACTGAGCTGAATACACCTGAGCCTATTACTCCTGAACCAGTTGTTCCTGAACCAGTTCCAACACCAATACCAAAGAAGAGGGGAATTATTGCATTAAATGATGAAGTGATGAAAAAATCTAAGAAGTGTCTAAAGGAGAAAGGTATTAGAGCCGAAGATGTGAAGAATCTACTTCCTATAGAAGAATTATGTAATCCAATTCCCCACTCATCTACTATTGAGGTACACTCTCTCCAACACTTTGATGAAGGTGATATCCCTTATGGTAAGCCTCTTGATCAATGTTTAGAGTAACTTGACATTTTTATGGTTAAACAAGGTCATTTTAATAAACAAGTTCAGAATCATTTATTGGAAAACTCTAGAGCTATCCACGAGTTGAAAGATATTGTGGAAAGAACTTCTAATGATATTAAAATGCTTTGTAAACACTTTCAAATGGTTCAAACCCAACTTGATCAACTTTCTAAGGTACAAAAGGATATGCTAGTTAATGCTTCAGGAGATAAACATGCTTATGGAATTAGAACTAGGAGTGGTATAGCTACTCAAGATCTTTTATATCCTGAAGGACACCCTAAAAGAATTGAGCAGGATTCCCAACAAGGTGAAGATAGTGGTAGTCCTCGTAAGAGGAAGAAAAAGAAACATAAGAGAGTTGAGGAACTACTTGAACCTGCTATCGATCCTAATAGTATATCTGTCTCAGATGCTGAAACTGCGAGTGGTAATGATAAAAATGAGTCTCCTGATAAGGAGGAAGGTGAACAAGAACCTGAGAAGCACACTAAGAACACTAGGTACACAAAGGAAGATTTTATTGCTAATAAACATGGTAAAGAGAGAGAAACTTGGTGTAGAAACCTATGCCTTTTCCAGGTAAGAAACACAAGTCAAAGGAGGAGGAACACTACAACAAGTTTTGTGAGTGGATGAAACCTTTATTCTTGCAAATTCCTTTGACTGATGCTATTAAGTTGCCTCCTTATTCAAAGTATATGAAGGATATTGTCTCTAATAAAAGGAAGCTTCCTAATGAGGAGATTTCTACTTTGCTTGCTAATTACTCCTTCAATGGTAAGGTTCCAAAGAAACTTGGTGATCCAGGTATACCAACTATTCCTTGCTCTATTAAGAACAATTATGTTCGAAATGCTTTATGTGATTTGGGAGCTGGAGTTAGTGTTATGCCTTTTTCTCTCTACAAGACACTCCAGCTAGAAAAGTTGATACCAACTGATATTTCTTTGCAAATGCCTGATAAGTCAACTACTATTCCTGTTGGTATATGTGAGGATGTTCCTGTTCAAGTTTCTCATAATTGCATGGTCTTAACTGATTTTGTTGTGCTTGAAATGCCTGAAGATGATAATATGTATATTATTCTTGGGAGACCTTTTCTTAATACTGCAGGGGCTGTCATCAATTGTAATCAAGGAAAAGTAACATTCAATATTAATGACAAAGAGCACACTGTCTATTTCCCTAAGAAGGTTGTTAAGAGCTATTGCTTGAATTCCATTGAAAATATTGAGGGCATCAAGGTTGGAGAAATATATTGTCCCATTTCAAAAGAAAATTTTGAAACTATTATAATTGGGACAATTGCTATCAAGTATGAGGTAACATAATCATCTTGTGGAATGCAAAGTTTTGTTTCATATAAGATTGTTTTGGTAACAAGACTTAATCAACCTTGTTAACAAAAGGATTTTAATGAACAAAATAATGTTTCCACTGTGGTTATACTTGCTTTCTTTTATTTTTCTCATTTCCAGTCTTTGCTTTTCGTCGTTCCTAACTTAAAGGCGTTAAAGAAAAGTACTTTTTGGGAGATAACCCAAGAGTTTCCCTGAGTCTTGGAAGTTATTACTTCAGTAATGAACTCTCCTTATCCTTTTTGTTTGCTTTTTGTGCCAAGAATGACCTCTAATGAGAGGGAAGAAAGATTTGGGGAGTTGCTGTCCCAAAACAGATTTCTGTCCTCCATCATCAAAATTCGTGTGGAGTCTCTGTAAGTCGGATTGAGCTGAAAATTTATGATTGAATCCCCTTGTATGTTATCTAACTTTAGTTAGTTCAACACTTGTTGATTGGAGCAACATAAGGTCTTCGAAAAAATCAGTTTCTACCTGCTAGTCTGTTTTGACAGATTTCTGCCATTATTTGCATTTGCTTCTTATTGATTCCTTTTTGGGTTATTTTTGGGAAATTGAGCTTTTTGAAGGAATTGCTACAGTAGCCTGTGTTTTTAGTGAAAAGTTTTGCTGTTATAAAGCTAATCCTAAGGGTCTATTATCTTTTGATTACACTAATGTTACTAATGAAGATTGTGTGAGTTTTGTATGAAGGAAAAAATTTCAGGTGTAGAGAGAGAATGATGTAATGAGATGAAGAATGGAAAAAAGCTCAAGCTTGGGGGAAAGCAACCCCATGTAACCCCAAGAAATATTCAAGAGGTACAAGCGTCAAAGCTTGGGGGTGCCCAATGCATCCCCTTCTTCATCAATAAAAATCTCAGGTCTTTCTAGACACTTTGTTTTTATTGTTTCATGCACAACTGTGTTGTTCTTGGAGCGTCTTAGTTTTTGTTTTTGGTTTTATTTTTCTTTGCTTGGTTTGTTTTTGCTTTCCTTGTTTTTGCTTTGTTGGCTTGTTTGAAAATCGAAAAGACCCAAAATATTTGTCGTTCTTCTTTGGTTTTGTGAGTTCTTTGCAAGGTTCAGCCGTCCTCAGTGGATTTTGGTTTCATCTTATTATTCAAGTCACACAAGTGAAGGGCAATAATGAAGATTAAGACGACTCGAGGTGCGGTAAGAGGCTGGTAACAAACTCTATTTGTTTCATTTTTGTACATATACTCATCATTGTGAGCATTCTTAGCCTATTTGTGTAAGGTGTATGTCATTATGGATGCTTAGTAGTTCTTGCTTGTCTATGATTAGCTCCAGCTTGCTAATAGTTTGTAGCATGTCATATGAATGTTTGCTTGCATCGTTTTATTCATACTTCGGTATGACATTGTGGTATCCTTCTCTGACTGTTCATGTGAATCGACTTGGCACATGCTCACGCATGCATATGACTAAACAATAGTCAGTAAGCCTCGATGATTTATTTTGCCTCAGAGTTCTTGTATCACTTTCATGCCATAATTAGTCATGTTTTGTTGCAATCATGATTAAGATAGTTATTGCTCTCTCGTTTGTCGCTCCCTCTCTATTGCTAGCCTTCACTTGCACTGAGTATGTGCTCTACCTGTGCTTCCAACTCCCCAAAACCATTATTGCCAGCTATGTCCACCATACCTACCTATTAGCATCATTTGCTATTTCAGTGCATATTCCATTTGCCGTGTTTTCTTCCAAAATAAAATGTTTGTCTGTTTTGAGAAAGTTAGTTAGTAAAGCTCTCACGAACTTGATGGCACACTTTATTCCTTGCGCTTAATAATTCTGAACCATTATGACTAGTCCATGAAAGTTATATGCTTGCTAATTATATACTGGGAGTCAGAATAACCGTGCTGTCACGAGGAACGCTTTCAACACTTTTTGGATATCTCATCCAGTTGATTCCTTGCTCTCTTGTTTATGGATGTCGATGATGTGAAATAAAAGGGGAAGTTGTTAGTTCATGGAGTTTATACATTGTGTTAGAGAAACGCCTGGGCTGCTAGCCTAAGCCATGCCTAATCATGGTGGAAACTTGCAGCAACACCATAATGAGCATTTATGAAGCATCCTCAATAAAAATCTATGCATATGGTAAATAGAAAGATTGCTGAGATGCTCATTGTCTGCTTGCCTTGTCATTTTGGTTATGGGAAAGCTCATGTACCATGTGCAAGGGGTACCCCGTTGGCGGTTCTCGATGATATGCATGTATTTACAATGACAAGAACTTTTAGGTGACCATAGTTGAGTAGCATGCGGAGCGACCCTCGTACTCAAGGGACTTGGGATTTCTAGTCTATGGTCTGTCAAGCATATGATTCAGAGTGGACCTCACTTTCACCTTAACCACATGAAGATGCCTATGATAGGGGAAATGAGAGCTAGCTCAAAGCTAATGAGTACCTTCCTTTCAGCATTGGGAAGCCTTTCAAACCTTCACAAAACCGTTTTTCACAACCTTGTTGAGTCACCACTTATTCTATGAGCACCTTATTGAGAGCATAGTTGTCATTCTTGTGTTTGTTACAAAACTTGGTTAATTATGTCATGACTTTCATGCTTGTATCTCTGATATCTTTACTTCTAGTCTTCATGTGAACTTTAGAGGTGCCTTGACATTATATTGTGCTCTTCAAACAAAGGCAAGCGAGATACCACTCTATCATACCTTATTATGAGCATTGCAATGTTGCTTATGTTTATGTTTCATGCTACTTATTATTATTGAGTTGGTCTATCTTCATAGCTTGCAATGACTATTGGTAGACTTAGTTGCATACTCTTTATTATGAATTGTCTAAGCATCCACTCCTGTGCTGAGAATATTTACATCATATGAAGCAAAGTGTTCGTGAAAGTTCTTTTATCGCACTCAGTTTTCAACTGAATTGCTTGAGGACAAGCAATAAGCTAAGCTTGGGGGGAGTTGATACGTCCAAAACGTATCTACTTTTCCGAACACTTTTGCTATTGTTTCTCCTCTAAACTTGTGTGATTTGGATACAACTAGCACGGACTTACGCTATTTTCAGCAGAATTACCTTGGTGTCTTGTTTTTGTGCAGAAAATAAACTATCAGGAAAAATCCCGGAAAAAATGCCAAAAATTATATTTCACCAGAAGATCCACGGAGCTAGAAGAAGAGCCGGAGGGGAGGCCTAGGGGGCGCATACCCACCCCAGGCGCAGGCCCACCTGACCCCGCGCCTGGAGGGGGTCTGGCCACCCCAGGCAGCTCCTCGGGCTCCCTCTGTGCCTATAAGTTGCCTTTCGACCTAAAAACCGAGGGGGGTTCGATAGTTTTCCAGAAAGAGTTCCGCTCTGCCCCCGCCACCAGAAACCAAGATTCAGATCCAGAAACTCCGTTCTGGCACCCTGCTAGGACGGGGAATTTGGAGAGGATCATCGCCATCGTCATCACCAACGCGTATCCACCAACCACCGATGTTTCCCTCATCCATGAGTGAGTAATCCCCCGCTGTAGGCTTGGGGATGATAGGGATTGGATGAGTTCTATCATGTAATCGAATAAGATTTATTAGGGCATAGCGCCTAGTATCTCTATTAGTGCTATTTGACTTTGTTGCAACTTGTTGTGCTTAATGCTTGTCACTAGGGCCCGAGTGCCATGATCTCAGATCTGAACTTATTATTGAATCATTATGATAGTATTGTTTGTGATCTTATCTGCAAGTTGTGTACACATATCATTGTCCGGATCCAAAGGCCCCAAAGTGACAATAATTGGGACAACCGGAGGGGATGGCTGTGGTGTGAGGATCACATGTGTTCACGGAGTGTTAATGCTTTGCTCCGGTGCTCTATTAAAAGGAGCACCTTAATTGACAGTAGTTCCCTAGAGGCCCCGCTGCCACGGGCTAACTGGACAGAAGATGTTGTGCAAGTTCTCATTGCGAGCACGTATGACTATATTTGGAGCACATGCCTAGGATTGTTTAGTACTTGGATGCTTGTTATTATTTATCTGCAATGCCCTAGATCTTGAAGTTACATGTTTAGACTCATCCATGCAACGCCCATCCATCCATCCCTATGCCTACCGCACTTGAATCCTACTGTTACCGTTACTGTTACTATTGCTCCTGTTTCACTGTTGCTGTTGCTACTACAAACTGTTGCTACTAATAAACTTCTGTGAGCAAGAACTATTTCCAGGTGCAGCTGAACTGACAACTTAGTTGTTAAGGCTTGCAAGTATTATTTGGCTCCCCTTGTGTTGAATCAATAAATTGGGTAATACTACCCGCGAAGACTGTTGCGATCCCCTATACTTGTGGGTCATCACGCTGCTGAACTTTTCGTGGGTGTATGATTGACGATCTAGGGTTTTCTCCCCGAGGGCTTCTTATAGGCGAAGGGGCAAGGCGAGGAGGCAGCCAGGGGGGCCACACCCCTGGTGGCGCGGCCTAGGTGGGCTCACGCCACCCTAGGGTGTGCCCACCCTGGTGCCCTACTCCATCTCTGCTTCGATTTTCCATATCATTCTGGGAAAAATATGAAGATTGGCTTTTGTCCCGTCCAATTCCGAGAATATTCATTTTTAGCTTTTCTGAAACCAAAAATAGCATAAAACAGGCAACTAGCACTGTGGCATCTTGTTAATAGGTTAGTTCCAGAAAGTGTATAAAAATACCTCAAAGTGTAGACAAAACATAAGACAAATGATATAAAACAAGCATGGAGAATCAAAAATTATAGATACGTTTACGACGTATCAAGCATCCCCAAGCTTAACTCCTGCTCGTCCTCGAGTAGGTAAGTGATAAAAAGAATAACATTTGAGGTGACATGCACCATCACAATCTTGATCAAGGAATTTGTCAAGCATTGATAGCTGTGATCAAAGTACTCCAAACATGAGCATGAAAGATGTAGTTCTAACAATAAGACATAGCAACTATGTTGCAACATGAAAGGTTGCGAACAAAGATCATGAATAACAATGCATTGAAAGAAGTTTGTTTGTTTCACATATATAAAACATAGCATAGTGGCATTTAGCTTGTCCCTCATGGAGTAGCAAAATATAAATGCATAGGACACCTTCAAAGTTCATAAGGGTGACTAGATACAAATAGTTCAAGAACAAGCAATATCAACAATATGAAACAATCAATAAGTTTTGGGACAATGCACATAGAACTAAGAATGGAACTATGCTCTCTTAATTGGTGCCTAAGATAGAAGGTGGAGACTCAATATAAAAGTGGAAGAAGGGCCCTTCAAAGGGAAGCAGGGATTTCAAGTTTCATAAAGAGCTTCCAAAAATTATGGTGCTTGTTAGCTTTCAGCTCTCATTGCCCCTATCATAAGCATCTTGAAGTGATTAATGTTAAAGTGAACAAACTATGGAGTATATGCTTGACAAAGTATAAGTTGGCAATCTCATGTCCCTTGAGTACGAGGGCCACTCCTGATGCTACTCAACTTTAGTCACTGGTAAGTTCTTGTCATAGTAAGTACATGTGTATCATAGAGAACCGCCAATGGGGTACCCCTTTCCCTATGATACATGAGCTATCCCATATCAAAATGAGAAGGCAAGCAGACAATGAGCATCTCAGCAATCTTCTTATTTACCATGGGAAATTGTGCTTTTTTCTCTCTTTCCTCTTTTCTCATCTTTTTTTCTTTTTCTCAATCTCTTTTTTCTATCTCTCCTTTTTTATAACAAGAATGCTTCATAGATTGCTCACTATGGTGATTTTGCAAGTTTCCACCATGATTAGTGATACGTCGGAAACGTATCTATAATTTTTGATGTTCCATGCTTGTTTAGTATCTACTTTGCTTTGCTTTGTCTACACTTTGAGGTGTTTTTATATGTTTTATGGAAGTAACCTATTAACAAGTTGCCATGGTGCCAGTTGCCTGTTTTCTTCTGTTTTTGGTTTCCAGAAAGGCATAAAATCAATATTCTCAGAATTGGACGGAAAAAAGGCAAAGTCAATATTTACCATGGGCGACACGAAGTCCAGAGGAGAGACGGAGGGGCGAGCCAGGGCTGCCACACCCCCTAGGCGCAGCCAGGGTGGGCTCGCGCCTGGGCAGGGTGTAGGCCCTCTGGCCGCCTGCCAGCCTCGCATCTTCGCTTATAAGAAGCCCCTGATGCAGAAACCCTAGGGACCTGATCAAAACTCCACGAAACCGTCTATAGCCGCCGCCACCATCTCTAAATCGGGGGGATCTGAAGTTCTTCCCGGCACCCTATCGGAGGGGAAATCATCCTGGAGGCCTTCTTCTCTGGTATGAAGCGTGAGTAGTTCCACCTTGGACTACGGGTCCATGTAGTAGCTAGATGGTTGTATCTCCTCCTTGTGCTTTCATGTATAGATCTTGTGAGCTCCGTTCATGATCAAGATCTAATCTATTTGTAATCATGCATGTTGTGTTTGCGGGGATCCGATGGATATTGAGATTACTATGTCTGATTGATTAATGGTTTTGTCTTATTGATTCTATCATGTCTGTGTTGTTTGTGATCTTGCATTATCTTCGTTGTTAGTAGATATCTTGGCCAAGTAGTTGCTAGTGACTCCAAGAGGGGTATTTATGCTCGATAGTGGGTTCATGCCTCTAGTTTCCAAGGGAAGTGACAGAAATCTCTTCGGTTGTAGACGTGTTGTTGCCATTAGGGAGAAAACAACGGTCTCTTGTTCATGGAACAAGTGGATTGTTTACCTTACACACTTTGCTTAAAGCAGTTGCCTGTTGCTTGCAACTTAATACTGGAGGGATTTCGGATAATAACTTGAAGGTGGACTACTAGTCATAGATGTAATTGGATGGCGGTCTATGTATATTGTTGTATTGCCCAATCGAATCTCATAGGATCTTTTTATCTGGTATTGCATTGTTATGCCTTGCTTATTTCCTGTCAATTGCCCTTCTGTAATTTGTTTACCCATCATGCCATGTTGTTTATCTAAGGAGCGCACCTCTAGTGAACTATGGACCCCAGGCCAATCTTTACCATTGATACATCTTCACTGTTACTTGTTTACTTGCTGCAAACCATTACCTTCCACACCATACGTATAATCTTTTGTTACAGCAAACCGGTGAGCTTGACAACCTCACTGATTCGTTGGGGCAAAGTCTTGAGTTTGTGTTGTGCAGGTTTCCACGTTGCTTGCAACACCTTTGAGACGTTTCCTTCCTCATTCCGGTTCGATAACCTCGGTCTCTATTGAGGGAAACTTGCTGCTATGCTGCATCATACCTTGCTCTTGGGGTTTCCAACGAAGCGTCCCACGACAACACCGGGTGCGCGCATCAATTAGGCGTGGCTTAGGCTAGCGGCCCAGGCATTTCTCTAACACACATACATAAATCCATGGACATACAAGCTCCCCTTTCATTTCACACAGACGACATCCATAAACAAAAGAGCATGATATCAACTAGGTACAATGTACAGGTGCAATGTTGAAAGCGTTTCCCATGACAACATGGTTCTGCTAATTCCAATGTATAAGTGCAAGCATATACAAAATAGATGACACAATGGTTCAAGTTTATTAGGGGCAAGAAAAATAAAGTGTGCCATCAAGTTTGTGAGAGCTTTAATCACTAACTTTCACATAACAAGTTTAATTTGGAAGATAGATAAAACAAGAATATACTTCTAATGGTGTAACACACGATGCATAGGAATTTATAGTGGACACTTTGGAAAACTTGGTTTCTTTGGAGTTAGATGCATGAGTAGAGCTTACTCAATACAAGTGGAGCTAGCAAAACACTGGGAGCGACAAACTAAGAGAGCAATTATGGCCATAATCATGCAGAGCGAAAAAACATTATCAATCAAAGCATAAAGTGGTATCACAAGTCAAAAACTAAATGATCATAGAGGCTAAGGTGACTGGTTCATAGTCATAACATGGTGTGAGCATGTGCTAAGTCAACCCAAATAAAGCATCAAAGGAGAAATACCACAATATTATGCTTTTGTATGCTAAAATAACGCATGATTCTTTCAAGGCACATTAAGCAATCCCAGTTGTTTGGAACAAGTCATGCTACAACAATAATCATTAAGCATAAGGTCAAAACAACATCTATCATGACATGATAAAGTCTAAGTCATAGTCAAAACAAGCTTCCTTTGTGTACCACTTAAGCATGAAGCTTTCTACTCTTTTCCAACACCAATCAACTTATTTGAAACAACTCACAAAGACAATAATCAATAAAGGTCAGTGAGCTTGTCTCACCAATCCACAAAGAAGAACTAAAAATTTCTAATATGAAAGCATAAGAAAACTAAGGCTAAACACAGTGCTAGCAAAAGAGAACACTCATAAGACAAAAGGAGTGAAAACTAGAGTGTTCTAGGCAATGAAAACAGAGTGTGTCTCTCTCCAAAATAAGTGTGCTGGGATCCAAACAACTTATTGCAGCAAACCAAGCAAACAAAAACTAAAAACAAAAACAAAGACGCCCCAAGAACAACACAATACTGCATGAAACAATAAAAATGAAGTGTCTAGAAAACCTGAGATTTTTATTGATGAAGAAGGGGATGCCTTGGGAATCCCCAAGCTTTGACGCTTGTACCTCTTGAATAAATCTTGGGGTGACATAGGGTGGCATCCCCAAGCTTGATATTTTGTCCATTCTTCATCTCATTACATCATTCTTGAAGGGAATATGCCCGAGAGTCAATAATAAAGTGGTTATTACATATTCCTTATTTATGATAAATGTTTATTTTACATGATATAATTGTATTAATACGGAAACATTAATACATGTGTGTTTAATCAACAAACAGAAAGTTCCTAGTTATGCCTCTCTCATAAACTAGCTCGTTGATTAACAAGATGATCAAGGTTTCCTGATCATGGACATTGGATGTTGTTAATAACGAGGTCACAACATTAGTGTAATGGTGTGATGAACATTCATCCGAACTATACCATTACGATCAAAGTCATTGAGTTTATATTGCTATAACAACTTACGAAGTGATCCTAATCCTTAGACCATGAGATCATGTCAATCACTAACACCGGTAGAGTTTCTTGATAACATCAAACTTTACACCGTAAGATGGTGATTATAAAGATGGGTTCAGAACTACTAAAGTGTTATGTTGAGGCCCATGGATCGAGAGTGGAATTTTTTCATCCCGATGACGGATAGATATGCTCTGGGCCCTCTCGGTGATATCACATTGATTATCTTGCAAGCAAGTGATTTTATCACTAGAATGTTGTATCACGGGAACGAGAAAAGAGTGCATGTTAGTAACGAGATCAAACTAGGTATGGAGATACCGATGATCGAATCTTAGACATGCAATATATCGCGAAACAAACGGATTAAAATACTAGCATAAAAGGTTCCGACAATCACAAGAAAGCCATCGTTGAATGTGTGGGAGTCAGTATGGGTCTCCAGATCCTGCTTCTAATTATTGATCGCAGAGGGGTCTCGATCATGTCCACATTATTCGCGAAGCGTTGGGTGACACACTTCAGAGACACCGACATCCATTTGGAGCAAAAGTTTCATGCTGGAAAGAATAACAAGCACATGAATTTATTTCACTAGATACCGAAACGGGTTTTCGGGTGAAATTGCAGAAAGTGTTTTTGCATGTGAAATGAAATACTAGCAAGGGGTTATATGAGAATGTTTGTCATTAAAGTAATTGAAAAAATTCTGAATAAATAAAAGGAGTTTTATTTAATGAGAGTTTGCATTAAATTTGGTGGAAATTTAATGGGAATTTGAGTGGGTTTTTGAGTGGAGGGAATTGAAAGGCATTTGTGTGAGTGGAGTGTCCACCTACATGAATGAAAGGAGGGGAGGGGCAGCCCCATGGCTGGGCGCATAGCCCCTTGGGTGCCTGTAACATCCCAAAAATACTAAACTTAGATCATCAAACACTAATCATCAAGATTAGGGTTAACAAAAACTTTTCTAAATAAAATCATGAATGCATGCATATGTGTATGCATGGATTTTGAATTTCTTTAAAACCACCTTGTTTGTGTGATCCATTGCTTGTAAAATGTTTCTTAGGTGAAATAAACATCATCTAAAACATTTCCCACACTTTTCCTAAAGACAAGTAAATCAAAACAAATATATTAAGTGAATGGTCACTTTGACCAATTTAACTCCCATGCCTACTTTGGCTGTCTCAAACTTTCAGAACCTAACAGAAACTTTTCTAGATCTTTGCACCCCTTGATTGTACTCATAACAAAGTATCAAGGCCCACTTTGTGATCATCCAGAAACTTTCAAATGCATAGTTTAAATGACAATTCAAAATTGAATCTTCTTCATATGTGAAGATCCCACTTTTTCAAAACCCACTCAAACAAGCTCAACTTTCAAAACCCAAGCATCTGCAGACTCACCAGCACCAATCTAGCAAACCCACCAAAAATCATTTCAAAATTCAAAACTTGATTTCATGCGGCCATTTCATCAAACAGGTTGCAGACACAAATCCAACACAACCTCAAACACTATAGTGTGCAGTGATTCTTGCCTAACTTGTTCCCTAGTTAGCTCACACACAACTCAGTAGATCATCTAGAAAGATTAGCCCAACACTAGCACCCCTGTGAGCTTGCCATTGCCATTAATGGTGAACAGCCGAGCACCCCAATGTCACCCCATTGTGGACAGAAAGCTAGAGGAAGAACTAGCCGTGCCAAACTTGTCTAGGAGGCAGCCCACCGTCCACCGCCACTCACTGTCCCAGCCGCAAGCGTTGCCAAGCCCTGGACCACACGCACAAGCCGCGCCCAGACCATGCCGAGCATGCGCCAGAGGCCACGACCATCACCCATGCATCACAAGGCCGCCCTCACCGCGCGTGCATACACGATCGCCATCAACCCAGAGACTACCAGACATCCCGTTTGCCGCCTGCGTCAAGACCACCGCCCGCCGTCGAAGACGCCGCCTCTGCCGCGCAGAGCACCGCCCGTTCCAGACCAAACCACACCGCCCCATGCCTCGCGACCATGTCGTTGAGCATCGCCATGAGACACAGCACCGTCCCCTACCCTTGCCCATGCCATTAGCCGCCTGTAACATCGCCCCCGACGAGCTCACCGTGCGCCCCGATGGTCCCCTCGCTCGACTATAAATAGAGGCCACCCGCGCATGATTTCTTCACACCATCTCACTCCCCTCTCCTCACTGATCGTGCCCCACCATTCTCAGAGCAAGGCGAGCACCACCTCGCCAGAATTTCACTGGAGCCTGCCGCTGCCGGAGAAGAAAGGAGCCAGCGATTGGAGCCACCCCAGGAGTTGTCGCGACCACCCCTGAGTTCGCCATCGTCGACTACGTCGTTCGCCCGCCTCGTCGACCCTCGCCAGTACCCCGACGCTAGTACCGACCAAGGATACGAGGAGGAAGTAGGATACTACGAAGAAGAAGCCGAGGAGAAATTCAACCACTGCTCTGCACAAGGCAAGCCCAATACTACTAGTGAATGTGCAAGCTTATACTGATATTGATGCAAGCTAACACTTGCAAGATACCTTACTGATGCCACAAACCCATACTTGTGCTATGACTACTATATGCCTTAAGCATATGTGATCATACCCACTTGATAAACCAATCCTAGTTTTATGTGCAAGCTTCTTACTTTATTTCTTTATCAAAGCTTACTTAGAGTTTACTTAAGTGACTGGTAGATTTTGGAAAGTGTTGAAGGTTGCATAAAGAGCATAAAATTTGGCCTAAGTTAGAAACCTTGATGTCATCCTAAGGCATAAGGTTGTACTTAGTTGAAACTCCACTAGTTTACCACCCCTCATCAGTGCTTACCCCCACTTATAGATGCTAGTGCTAAGCATAAAACTTGATTAACTTTAGATGGGAATACTTGGTGGAAAATTGGTTATGAAAACCTTGGAATGATGGATCATTCTATTGAAATGTGTTGGACATGTGTTTCCAAACACTTGATGATTTTGGTGATGAAAATGTTGAGGCATGAGCCTTAGCCCTTTATAAAACGGATGGTTGTTTGGATGCGATACCATTCCAATTTTATCGTACAACCACAATACCTGAAGATTGGGTAGGGCTTGACTGGAAACTTACATTCCGTAGTATTAGTTCCCTCACGGCCAAGGTCTGAGCTGAGGCTACCTTGTGAAGATTGTCCACCTGTGCAGTACCCAAGATGACAGTTGGTCATTGTTGGGAGGCCAAACTCACAGGAGAGGTGCTTATACTAGGGCGTGTAATTGAAAGGTTAGGATTGATTATCCGCTGAGTATGATGAATTTAGGATTTGTTCCTGACGGATGTATTGAAATGTTGTGGTGAAAGTGTACAATCTCTGCAGAGTGTCAAACTATTCGAATAGCCGCGTCCGCGGTTATGGACAGTTGGAGTGGCCATACTGTTCCCCCGTCAGACTTTTAAAAATGACTTGTGAAATGAATTAAGACTTTGACTTGACCACAACAGAGTTGTGACCTGAATTACAAGATCCCATTTAGGAGTTATAAAATTGTGACTAGCTTTGGAACTGAGTAGAGATAAACCTGGCTTTTTGCAAAACAACCTTAGAGCCTAGTGTCCTATTATCCAAAAAACCCTTACCTGTTAGTATTAGTTTGCGAGTACTTAAAGAGTACTCATGGCTTTGTCCCTGGCTATTACCATGGCCAGAATATGAAGAGGAGTACCTGGAAGATGGACCCCAGGAAGGTTACGACAACTAGGATCATCTCCCATCGTCAGCATTGCCTGTGACCCTAAAGATGGAGCTTCGCCTCTACCGTTATTATTACGTATTCCGCTGCTTGATGTTGTACTATGAACTGGATCATGAGATCCCTATTTGTGTAAGAACTTATGTATCATTGTAATGGATGATGTACTATGGTATCCAATTCTGTTATGTCTCGCAAAAATGGTAATCCTGGGATTGCGATGTATGGCATAACAGGCATCTAGGATTGAAAAATCCGGGTGTTGACAAGTTGGTATCAGAGCCATCCTGACCATAGGAGACCCTAGTTAGACTGGACGTTGAACCAAAAAAAAACTTAGTTTCAAAACCAAAGAAAAACAAATATTTACAAAAACTTATTCTCATTCTTATCTCTTTGATTCTTTCATAAAAATTCATGTTCCTCAAAAATTCTTGCAAAATCCATAAAATTTTGACACACTTGATCACTCTGCTAATCTACTCATCCTCTATTTTTATAGATGGACGTGAAGTACATCAAGTTTTATCAGTTGGGGAATGGAGGAGACCTTATCTTTGAGAGGGATCTGGATCAGCTTTCAGAACTTCTGGAGCGTCCGCACTCGAAGTTCTTGAGCTCAACTCAATGATCAAGGAGGAGAAGATCTGCAGTGGCTAATTGTTGCAAGTCTCAGAGGAAAGATTGAACCTCCCACTGCGGAAGGAATTCAGTTTACCTTAACAGAGAACAACTGGCTCGATGGACTTGCCAGAGCAATGCAGGAATCTCTCTCCCGTCTATGTGGGCAGAGCATCAATCAGATCAAGGGAACCCGCTTTGAGTTTTTCCCAATACGTGATGCAAATGGACAACCACTGGAAGCCCCATACCACCCCGAGCTGAAGACTCAATTGGACCACCTTAGCTTCATGATGTATGATCGTCAGCAGGAGTTGGACAACTGCCGTGACTATTGCAACCACAAGTCTGCCATCATCCAAACGAAGGATCAGACCATAGCCATGCTCGCAAAGGATCGCAAGTCTCGTCGCCGTCAGCTTGACAAAAAGGAGCGCATTATTCGTTTTCGCCATCAAGATCTCATCTCTGGAGGAGACCATCCACGAGAGAGACATGCAGTTGGAGGAAAGGGAGAATGCAGGAGAGGATCTTCGTGGAGACCCTTACTCTTATCTCAATGATGACGATGATTTTCTGGAGGATCAGGCAATGGACTTCTTCACCGATGAGGATGATTTCGCCTTCACCGATGATGATGAAGCTGATGAAGCCACAGACTCCGAGGAGTAGTAGCACTGAGCACTAGTGTAGTGAGTAGTAGTCAGTCCCACTGTATCGTAGTCTCCAGAATGGTTCTTAAAACCATCTGTTTTTCTTTGTTGTGGTGTGTGTTGTACTATGTGCTATGAGTGAATGAATGAAAAATCAAGTTGCTAGAAAAATCTGAGTCAAACCTTTACAAACTTTTCAAAGACCCCAAAACCTTAGAAATTTCCCTCTTTTCTCATGATCTACCTCAATCTTCAGATGCCACGTGGAGGAAGTGGTTCAGCCCCGGATCCGATGTTGCAGATTCTGCAAATGTTGACTTCTGACCGCGAAGCTGAAAGAGCAGAACGTCAAGCCAACCTAGCCACTCTGCAACAGATAGCCCAGCTAGCCCACAACAACCAAGGCCACGGAAATCAGGACAACCATGGATCTAAGCTCAAGAATTTCCAGAATACCAACCCACCTGTTTTCACCAAGTCAGAAGAACCCCTAGACGCTGATGATTGGCTGCAAACCATGGAAAATAACTTAGAAGTAGCAGGAGTGGAAGCCAACGAGAAAGTTTTGTTTGCCACCCATTATCTAGCCGGAGATGCTAGGGCATGGTGGAACAGTGTTCGTGCAATGACCGGAGGCCAGATGATGACCTGGGAGGAATTCAAGGTCAAGTTTAGCAGAACCCATGTGCCACCAGGTTTGATCAACAGAATGAGAGACGAGTTCAGAGAGCTAAAGCAAGGAAGGGTGACTGTAGTGGAATACCGTGACAAATTTTTGTCATTAGCTAGGTATGCCCCAGACGAGATAGACACCGAAGCCAAGAAGAAGGAAAGGTTCCTGAATGGTCTGCATGACGAGATGCAGACGGTGTTGGTCAATATCCCCTTTGCTGATATTGAAGCCCTTGTCGACTCTGCTATCCAGATGGAAGGAAAGATCAACCAAGCCAATGAGAACCGCAAGCGTCGCATGATGCATCAACCCGGAAACCATCAGACCCCAAAGTATCGCCCCAACCCATCTCCAGGATTTGCCCCAAGAACCAATAGACCCCCTATGACCCGTCCAACCTACCCCAACCGTGGAAACCCTAGACCCGGAGGAAATCACAACAAGCCCGGCAACTCTAGCAATTTCACCCGTGCCCCACCCAAGTTCAACACCAACAATGCTACCGCCAACCCCAACACTGCCCCGAGGACTGGAAGCAATGCTGTGCCTATCGCAGCCAAGGACAAGTCACAAGTGACCTGTTATGACTGTGGAAATAAAGGCCACTATTCCAACGAGTGCCCCAACAAGAAGAATGCTACAGCCCCTAATGCCAATGCCCCAGCTCAGCAACAGCGTCCTGTTCAGCCAGGAAGGAGATTTGCCCCAGGGAATTCACTCAACCGCAATGGTCGTCTTTTTCTCATGCATGCTGAAGAAGCTCAGGAAGCGCCAGACGTCGTGCTGGGTATGTTTTCTGTTAATTCAGTACTTGCAAGAGTGTTGTTTGATTCTGGTGCATCACATTCATTTGTCACCGAAGAATTTGCCTGCACTAGTAAAATTCAACCAACCAAACTAAAGCATGTTATGATTGTGCAAATCCCCGGATCAACCACCAAGGCTAGGCAAATTTGCAAAGCCATCCATATCCGAATCCATGGCATAGATTTTTATGCTAATCTAATAGTACTCGGAACTAAAGGTTTGGAAGTAGTACTAGGAATGGATTGGATGTCCAAACATAAAGGATTGATTGACTGTTCCAAAAAAGCCATCACCATGACCAGTACCACCGGAATATCAGTCGAGCATATATCTGAAACCTTACCTCACCAATTCAAGTGTAACAAGAGTATAGCCCAACCTACCATTGACCAAGTCCGGATAGTCTGTGAATACCCCGATGTATTCCTAGATGTTTTGCCCGGTATGCCCCAAGATCGGGATATCGAGATTATCATTGAACTAATCCCCGGAACAGGACCCATAGCCTAGAGACCCTATAGTATGAACCCATCGGAGTTAGAAGAACTGAAGAAGCAACTAGATTCCATGTTGGAAATCGGATTGATTCAACCAAGTGCGTCACCATGGAGATCACCCGTCTTGTTTGTGGACAAGAAAGATGGAGGTAACCATTTATGTATGGATTATCGGAAGTTGAATGATGTCACCATCAAGAACAAGTACCCCTTGCCCAAGATAGAGGATTTGTTTGATCAGTTGGCCGGTGCCAAAGTGTTTTCTAAGATTGATCTTAGAACTGGTTATCATCAACTCAAGATTCACGCAGAGGATATTCCAAAGACTGCCTTTACCACCAGATATGGATTGTATGAGTATACAGTCATGTCTTTTGGATTAACCAATGCCCCCGCTTATTTCATGAACCTCATGAATAAGATTTTTATGGACTTCCTGGATAAGTTTGTCGTTGTTTTCATCGATGACATTCTGATTTATTCCAAATCAGAAGAAGAACATGAGCTACACCTAAGGACCATTCTTGGAACCCTTAGAGAGCATCAGTTGTATGCAAAGTTTAGCAAATGTGAATTCTGGTTACAGGAGGTAGGATTCCTCGGTCACATTGTATCAGCCGGAGGAATTGCTGTTGACCCTGCCAAAGTGAAAGATGTAGAAGATTGGCAAGCCCCAACCACTCAAACCCAAGTTCGTGCATTTCTCGGATTGGCGGGATATTACCGCAAATTCGTAGAAGGATTCTTGAGTATCGCCCGACCCATGACCCAATTGCTGAAGAAGGACAAGAAGTTTGAATGGACAGACAAATGTGAAGCGAGTTTTCAAGAACTCAAGAGGAGATTGATTTCAGCCCCAATCTTGATCATGCCGGATATCACGAAGCCCTTCGATGTGTATTGTGACGCATCCAAGATTGGTCTCGGATGTGTGCTAATGCAAGAAGGCAAAGTTATATCTTATCTATCTCGGCAATTGAAGCAACATGAGCAAAACTACCCAACCCATGACCTCGAACTCGCAGTCGTAGTTCTAGCCCTGAAGACATGGAGACATTACCTGATGGGAAATCGTTGTGAGATTTATTCGGATCACAAGAGCCTAAAGTATATATTTACTCAGAAAGATTTGAATATGAGGCAGAGAAGATGGATTGAGCTAATCAAGGATTACGATCTGGACATTCACTATCACCCTGGTAAAGCCAATGTGGTAGCAGATGCCCTCAGCAGATTGCCGTGCCGCTTGAACTCCATGATTTTGAAGGAGCAACCAAGTCTGCACAAGGAGATGGAAGATTTTCGAATGGAATTAGTAAGTGAAGGATTTTTGGCTAGCATAGAACTTCAGCCCACTTTGATCAGTCAGATTAAAGAAGCGCAGAAAAGGAAATGCTAGTATCGACGGAATCAAGCGTCGTATCGGTACAGGCAAAGTACCCGGATTCACCGAGGACGAAGAAGGAGTTCTGTGGTACAAAGGATGCCTTTGTGTACCAGCAGATTCGGAGTTGAAAGAAGTTATCTTGAAGGAGGCTCATGATACTCTTTATTCTATCCATCCCGGAGGAACTAAGATGTATCAAGATTTGAAAGAGCAATTTTGGTGGCATAAGATGAAGAGAGAAATCGGAAGCTATATCGCCAAGTGTGATATATGTCAGCGAGTCAAGGCAGGACATCAAAGACCCACTGGATTGTTGCAACCTTTGCAAATTCCGGAATGGAAATGGGATTCTGTAGGAATGGACTTTATCACTGGACTACCTACTTCTAGTAGGGGAAATGACTCTATCTGGGTCATAGTGGATAGATTGTCCAAAGTCGCCCATTTCTTGCCCGTCAAAACCACCTATCAGAGTTCGAAGCTAGCGGAGTTATACATCGCTAGAATAGTTAGTTTGCACGGAGTCCCCCAAGAACATAGTATCAGATCGAGGAACTTAGTTTACCTCGAGATTCTGGAAGAAAGTCCAAGAAGGTTTAGGAACCCGCCTAGATTTCAGTAATCACAGATCACCCTCGCATCGATGGACAAACGGAGCAAGTAAACCAAATACTCAAGATATGCTTAGAGTGTGTACTAGAATATGGATCCAAGTGGAAGACTGCATTGCTTGCAGAATTTTCCTACAACAATAGTTACCAAGCCAGTTTGCAAATGGCCCCATTTGAATTCATGTACGGAAGGAAGTGTCGCACCCCTTTGAACTGGTCAGAAGTAGGAGAGAGTCAGATTTTCGGACCCGACATCCTACGAGAAGCAGAAGAAAAAGTTCACAAGATTCGTGAGCACCTCAAGACCGCCCAATCCCGACAGAAGAGTTATGCCGACAAGAGACGTCGAGACCTAGCCTTCAATATAGGAGATTTTATTTATCTGAAAGTGTCGCCATTGAAGGGAATGCAACGTTTCCAACTCAAAGGAAAGTTAGCCCCCAGATATATCGGACCTTTCAAAATTTTGAACCGTCGAGGAGAAGTATTGTATCAACTGGAATTACCTGAAGAGATGTCAGATGTGCACAATGTGTTCCATATCTCGTTACTTCGCAAGTGTCTCGAAGTCCCCGAGAAGACCGAAGTGTTCAAAAATATCGATCACCGGACCATAGAGATCAACGATGACCTGACCTATCCCGAAGTACCCATCCGCATTTTGGAAGAAGCTTTTCGAACTACCCGAACCCGAAGAATCAAGTTTCTCAAGATTCAGTGGAGCAACCACACGGAAGAGGAAGCTACCTGGGAACGCGAAGATCACATCAGGACGGAGTTTCCCGATCTCTTCAAATCCTAGGTAAATCTTTTCGTCCTTTTTCAAATCTCGGGACGAGATTTTGTTTAAGGGGGGAAGTTTTGTAACATCCCAAAAATACTAAACTTAGATCATCAAACACTAATCATCAAGATTAGGGTTAACAAAAACTTTTCTAAATAAAATCATGAATGCATGCATATGTGTATGC
The DNA here is from genome assembly GCA_023614405.1 of Avena insularis. Taxonomy (NCBI): domain Eukaryota; kingdom Viridiplantae; phylum Streptophyta; class Magnoliopsida; order Poales; family Poaceae; genus Avena; species Avena insularis. The sequence continues at coordinate 288,245,977 of CM042695.1, forward strand.
ATGGATTTTGAATTTCTTTAAAACCACCTTGTTTGTGTGATCCATTGCTTGTAAAATGTTTCTTAGGTGAAATAAACATCATCTAAAACATTTCCCACACTTTTCCTAAAGACAAGTAAATCAAAACAAATATATTAAGTGAATGGTCACTTTGACCAATTTAACTCCCATGCCTACTTTGGCTATGTCAAACTTTCAGAACCTAACAGAAACTTTTCTGGATCTTTGCACCCCTTGATTGTACTCATAAAAAAGTATCAAGGCCCACTTTGTGATCATCCAGAAACTTTCAAATGCATAGTTTAAATGACAATTCAAAATTGAATCTTCTTCATATGTGAAGATCCCACTTTTTCAAAACCCACTCAAACAAGCTCAACTTTCAAAACCCAAGCATCTGCAGACTCACCAGCACCAATCTAGCAAACCCACCAAAAATCATTTCAAAATTCAAAACTTAATTTCATGCGGCCATTTCATCAAACAGGTTGCAGACACAAATCCAACACAACCTCAAACACTATAGTGTGCAGTGATTCTTGCCTAACTTGTTCCCTAGTTAGCTCACACATAGCTCAGTAGATCATCTAGAAAGATTATCCCAATACTAGCACCCCTGTGAGCTTGCCATTGCCATTAATGGTGAACAACCGAGCACCCCAATGTCACCCTATTGTGGACAGAAAGCTAGAGGAAGAACTAGTCGTGCCAACCTTGTGTAGGAGGCAGCCCACCGTCCACCGCCACTCACTATCCCAGCCGCAAGCGTTTCCAAGCCCTGGACCACACGCACAAGCCGCGCCCAGACCATGCCGAGCGTGCGCCAGAGCGTCACCCTCGACCATCACCCACAGACCGCGCGCCGCCCTCGCCGCGTGCATACACGATCGCCATCAACCTAGGAGACCGCCAGACATCCCCGTTTGCCGCCCCGTGCCGCACAGCCACCGCCCGCCGTCGAAGACGCCGCCTCTACCGCGCAGAGCACCGCCCGTTCCAGACCAAACCACACCGCCCCATGCCTCGCGACCATGTCGTTGAGCATCGCCAGGAGACACAGCACCGTCCCCTACCCTTGCCCATGCCATTAGCCGCCTGTAACATCGCCCCTGACGAGCTCACCGTGCACCCCGACGGTCCCCTCGCTCGACTATAAATAGAGGCCACCCACGCACGATTTATTCACACCATCTCACTCCCCTCTCCTCACTGATCGTGCCACACCATTCTCAGAGCAAGGCGAGCACCACCTCGCCGGAATTTCACTGGAGCCTGCCGCTGCCGGAGAAGAAAGGAGCCAGCGATTGGAGCCACCCCAGGAGCTGCCGCGACCACCCCTGAGTTCGCCATCGTCGACTACGTCGTTCGCCCGCCTCGCCGACCCTCGCCAGTACCCCGACGCTAGTACCGACCAAGGATACGAGGAGGAAGGAGGATACTATGAAGAAGAAGCCGAGGAGAACTTCAACCACTGCTCTGCACAAGGCAAGCCCAATACTACTAGTGAATGTGCAAGCTTATACTGATATTGATGCAAGCTAACACTTGCAAGATACCTTACTGATGCCACAAACCCATACTTGTGCTATGACTACTATATGCCTTAAGCATATGTGATCATACCCACTTGATAAACCAATCCTAGTTTTATGTGCAAGCTTCTTACTTTATTTCTTTATCAAAGCTTACTTAGAGTTTACTTAAGTGTCTGGTAGATTTTGGAAAGTGTTGAAGGTTGCATAAAGAGCATAAAATTTGGCCTAAGTTAGAAACCTTGATGTCATCCTAAGGCATAAGGTTGTACTTAGTTGAAACTCCACTAGTTTACCACCCCTCATCAGTGCTTACCCCCACTTATAGATGCTAGTGCTAAGCATAAAACTTGATTAACTTTAGATGGGAATACTTGGTGGAAAATTGGTTATGAAAACCTTGGAATGATGGATCATTCTATTGAAATGTGTTGGACATGTGTTTCCAAACACTTGATGATTTTGGTGATGAAAATGTTGAGGCATGAGCCTTAGCCCTTTATAAAACTGATGGTTGTCTGGATGCGATACCATTCCAATTTATCGTACAACCACAATACCCGAAGATTGGGTAGGGATTGACTGGAAACTTACATTCCGTAGTATTAGTTCCCTCACGGCCAAGGTCTGAGCTGAGGCTACCTTGTGAAGATTATCCACCTGTGCAGTACCCAAGATGACAGTTGGTCATGGTTGCGAGGCCAAACTCACAGGAGAGGTGCTTATACTAGGGCGTGTAATTGAAAGGTTAGGATTGATTATCCGCATACTGAGTATGATGAATTCAGGATTTGTTCCTAACGGATGTATCGAATGTTGTGGTGAAAGTGTACAATCTCTGCAGAGTGTCAAACTATTCGAATAGCCGCGTCCGCGGTTATGGACAGTTGGAGTGGCCATACTGTTCCCCGTCAGACTTTTAAAAATGATTTGTAAAATGAATTAAGACTTTGAATTGACCACAACAGAGTTGTGACCTGAATTACAAGATCCCATTTAGGAGTTATAAAATTGTGACTAGCTTTGGAACTGAGTAGAGATAAACCTGGCTTTTTGCAAAACAACCTTAGAGCCTAGTGTCCTATTATCCAAAAACCCCTTACCTATTAGTATTAGTTTGCGAGTACTTAAAGAGTACTCATGGATTTTTTCCTGGCTATTCCCATGGCCAGAATATGAAGAGGAGTACCTGGAAGATGGACCCCAGGAAGGTTACGACAACTAGGATCATCTCCCATCGTCAGCATTGCCTGTGACCCTGAAGATGGAGCTTCGCCTACGCTACCGTTATTATTACGTATTCCGCTGCTTGATGTTGTACTAAGAACTGGATCATGAGATCCCTATTTGTGTAAGAACTTATGTATCGTTGTAATGGATGATGTACTATGGTATCCAATTCTGTTATGTCTCGCAAAAATGGTAATCCTGGGATTGCGATGTATGGCATAATAGGCATCTAGGATTGAAAAATCCGGGTGTTGAGAGTACCCCTCTCCCTATAAAAGGAGCCTCCCTCCATCTCTCTCACTGACACCTCCTTGTGAAGGATCTCTCTCCCCCTCTAGTATTTATCCCCCATGGTCTCGGACTAGCGATATACATGTTCCCGGTGGCTATTCGGCAAAAAAGAGTTGTGCTTCTGATGCATCGCTGGAGCGAGGAGGTGGAGGTTGATCGGTGCCTCGGACGTGTGTGCGAGCACGGATGCACAGCTAAGTTGCGGTGCTAGGACTTCCTCTCGATCTTGAGATCGGCAAGAGATCGTCTACATCAACCACGAGTTTGGACTCGTTAAGCTTTGTCGGTCTTCAAGGGTATGTTCTCTATGGATATACATCCGCCCGTTGATTGTATCTAGTAGATAGATCTTGGTACATAGTTGTTCCCATCGTAGGAAATTTTTTGTTTTTTATGCTTTGAACCCTACAATTGTTCCCTTACACTTGAAATTTTTCCTTCATACAAAACTTCACACAATCTTCATTAGCAACATTAGTGTATTCAAAAGATAATAAACCTTTGGGGTTTAGTTTCAAAACAGAAAAACTTTCATTAAAAACACAAGCTACTATAGCAATTCCTTCAAAAAGCTCAATTTACCAAAGAGAACCCAAAAAGAAATCGATAGGAGACAAATGCAAATAATGGCAGAAATCTGTAAAAACAGACCAGCAGGTAGAAACCGATTTGTTAGAAGACCTTCTGTTGCTCAAATCAAAAAGGGTTGAATTAACGAAAGTTAAATAACAACCTAGGGGATTTATTCAAAAAATTACAGCTGAATCCGACATACAGGGATTTTTCAAGAATTTTTATAGTGAAGCACAAAAATATGTTTCGGGACAGCAACTTCCCCAAATCTTACTTCTCTCTCATTAGAGGTTACTATTGGCACAAAAATCAAATAAAAAGGATAAGGAGAGGTTACTACAGAAGTAATAACTTCCAAGACTCAAGAAAACTATTGGGTTATCTCCCAAGAAGTACTTTTTTTAACGCCTTTAAGTTAGGCTTGATAGTTTGAGAAGATGCTCACATAAGAAATATGAATTGAAGAAAAAGAGAGCATCAAGAAGCAAATTCAAAACATATTTAAGTTTAACCGACTTCCTATGCATAGAAATCTTGTAAAGAAACAAGTCACGAAAGCATAAAGCAAAAAATCATAGGAAAGCAAAACAAGTGCAACTTCAAAAATTTCAACATAAAGAGGGGAAACTAATATTTTTGAGATGCATAAAACCATGTTTCCCTCTGTCATAATAACTTTTAGTAGCATCATGAATAAAATTAACAATATAACTATCACATAAAACATTCTTTTCATGAGCCACATGCATAAAATGATTATTACTCTCCACATAAGCATAGTCATTCTTATTAATTGTAGTGGGAGTAAATTCAACAAAATAGCTATCATTATTATTCTCATCACCATAATCATCAAATATAGGAGGCATATTGTAATCATAATTAATTTTCTCCTCAATAGTAGGTGGACTGAAAAAATCATATTCATCATTGTAATCATCATACATTGGAGGTATAGTATCATCATAAGCAATATAATAGCTATCTTCCCAAGTATGTTCATTTGTAAACATATCATCATTGGAAGGAACATGGATAGCACTAATAGCACAACAATTATTAATATCATCATTTTCAGAATTGGTGCCAAAGAGATTTTTAATATCAAAAGTAGTGTGCTTTTCCCAATCATGATCATTACTATAGGTAACAGGCATAGGAACATCATCTAGTTCAGACTCATCAGGAAAAACTATGATAGGAGCAACATGCTTAGGGGAAGATACCGTTTCCTCTCTCCTTTTACTCCTCCTCTTTTCCTTCTTGTCTTTAGGAGGGAGAGGCTTAAAAGGAAGCTTCTCCACATACCCTGGTTTATTGTTAGAGACAATAGAAGAAACTTTGGAGGATTCCTCCTTTTTATTAATAAGAACAAAACTCATATTAGTATTGTCATATTTTGGTAAAATATCATATTTTATAAGATTTTGTATGTAAGTATTTGTGTGGCAATTATCAACACAATAAATATGACAACCATGTAGGACGCTATTCATATCAAAAGCACTCATGTCTACCAAAGAGGTTTTTCTTGATAACTCTTCACACCCCAAAAACAATGTAAGTTCATCATGTTAATTATCAATGATCACGTTATCACAATACAAACTTGCAGTACTCATTGGATTATAAAGGTTATTATTATGGCCCGAGCATTGAAAATTGAAATGACCCACTTCATAGCAGAGTTCACAAATAAAAGGATAGAGGGCACAATTTTTTTACCAAGATCATTTAGAGCCTTATACCATGTTCTGGTTTTTCATTCCAGTGGGTGATACAATATTCTTCTTCTATTTGATTCTTCTCACAAGGTCTAAGCATTCCACAAAAATTAACATGCTTATAAGAAATAGTACTTTCAGAAGTTTGAGCATGTTTATTGCAATCATTAATAACATTTTCATTTTCCATGCAAGTGTCTTTAAAAGGTTCATGATATATGTCCCACTTTTCTTTAGGAGCATTAATATGGTAAGCAAAATCTCTACAACAATCAACAAGAATTTGATTATCAATACCATACTTAGCACTAAGCTCTTGAAAATCAGCAGTTTCAGCGAAAGACTTAATGCAATCATACTCATAGTTTATACCTGGTTCTTTACCTTTGTCGTTATCCCAATCTTCGGTATTGCTTTGAATTGTTTCAAGAAGATCCCACTTAGCTTTGACCTCCTTACTTGTGAAGGATCCCTCTAAACAGGTATCTAGATAGTCCTTGTAATATCCTAAAAGCCTTGCATAAAAATTATTGATAATAATATTACTAGGGAGCTCATGAATGGGACATTTGAGCATTAGTGACTTAAATCTTCTCTATGCTTGGGCAATACTTTCCCCATTATGAGGATAAAAATTATAAATATAATTCCTATCTTTATGAATTTCATGAGGAGGATAAAATTTAGAGTAAAAGAGAGATTCAAGTTCCTTCCACTTCAAATCATGAGGATCATCCAGTAGCTCATACCACTCCCTTGCTTTGTCCCTAAGTGATAAATATAATAGCTTCCTCTTAACTTGGTCCATTGAAATACCTGCACATTTGAGCAACTCGCATAATTCATGGATAAAAAGCAAGTGATCACCAGGATGGATAGTTCCATCCCCTAAATAATAGTTATACATAACGCGATCAACAATTTTTGTAGGTATTTTAAAAGGGACACTTTCAGTTTGTGGCTTTAAAATTTCACAAGCATCATTAGAATTACCACATATGGGAGATAAAGTATCATCAGAGCAAATTTTCTTCCCTAAAGCCGGGGAACTAAAGAGATCTCTTTCATAAAAACTAGCTTCCCCAAGCTTAGATGTTTCCATATCATTAGTAATAATGGTGTTCAAAAAATTCATACTAATAACATTGCTATTAGCATGCAAATAAAGTTCCATAGGTTTTTAAATTTTCTCTCCAACCCATTCATGTTCTAACTTAGGAAAAATACTAAAAAGCTCTCTAATTTTGTTGTTGTTTTCCATTAAGCCTAACTAGTGAAAACAAAAGACAAAATTGCAGAAACTAAAGGAAATAACTTTGAGCACTCACACACCAAGAGGATGTGAGTATCTTTTACCTTACCTCCCCGGCAACAACGCCAGAAAAGAGCTTGATGTCTACGCACTTCTATTATTGTAGACAGTTGTTGGGCCTCCAAGTGCAGAGGTTTGCAGAACAGCAGCAAGTTTCCCTTAAGTGGATTACCCAAGGTTTATCGAACTCAGGGAGGAAGTGGTCAAAGGTATCCCTCTCAAGCAACCCTAAAATCAAGATACAAGAAGTCTCTTGTGTCCCCAACACACCCAATACACTTGTCAGGTATATAGGTGCACTAGTTCGGCGAAGAGATAGTGAAATACAAGTGGTATGGATGATTATTAGTGGCAACGGCGCCAGAAAAGAGCTTTTGACAGGGAGGAAAAGACTAAAGGCAAATAGATGGAAGCAAGTAAACATGCAACATATCTAGTTGTAAATAGTGTTTCAATGCTTAGAAACAAGGCCTAGGGATCATACTTTCACTAGTGAACATTATCAATAAATATATTCTCTTCATGATACTACTCTGAACTACTCTCCGATCGGACACTCTAATCCATGGTAGGGCTATAACATCACACCTCAAAGTTCGCCTTCCCCATCTGGATAACCCCACACTGTCACCTTGAGCGCTAGATGGTTCCAACAAACACCACAATTTCATAAAGACATCCAACTCCAAATATACTCATGACTAGTTGAATGCCCGTGCGTTGCCACGGTCTCTGAGTTTCATCATTCACTGTCATAGTTCTTTGTAGTTAATCCATTCCAACAATATCTTCATGGTACCCGCAAGCACCTTTCTCTAACAACATGTCACCCGCTAGTGTTTTCTCCAACTCTAGCACATCACTATAATTATTTCCATAAGCCATGACTTTAGAGTAATATAGAAGCAACATTCATCAAAATATTCATTATATGTGTGCTTCCTCAACCATTGTGATCTTTTACTTCTTCGGAACCACCCTTTGGCTGCCTATGCATTCATCGGTTCTTAAATAGTCATATGATGACCATTAGAACTCAAAACAAAAGTAATAGCTGTTATCTCTTAACTTCCTCTATGTTCACCTGTTTGCACAGGTATACTAAAGTCGTAAAAGGACATAAAACTCATCCTCTTTTGTACTTTTTCCGCATTCAATTTATTGCCACAACCACAAAACACAAGATCTTTCTTCTTTCTCCTTTTCTCCCCCTTGGCCCCCAAGTCGAGGTCAGAAAATATTACGTGGATAAGAATTGAAGCTCCAGTTATATCATAATGCATATCAAATAGGTATAGAAAGAAAATAAATGAAGGACAGGCAGGTGGATTTAGTACCTCTGCCTAAAAGTCGCTCAGGAACTTATTTAAATTCCAAGCAGTATCAATATCGTCACTATTCCGTCCAACAACCCTATTTTGTCCAACAACCCTGGAAATTTGACTAAACAAGTGTTGTGTTGAACATGATATATGTAACTTTGTTTCCTAATGATATAGTTTATTGCTTATGTTGATGCATTCAAGAACCACATCACCGTGAACACTGCAAAAGAAGCTAATGTTCATCTGAAATCCGGTCTGCATTTAATAGTAGAGTTTTGATGGTGATAGATTTTTCATAAGCTTAGAAGTAAATCATTATCTTCCCATAATGCTGGAGATATTTGTTGGTATTTGGCATCTTATAAAACCTTTGCACTCTTGTTATCAGGACTTGCATCTCAATAAAACTACTACGGCTGATTTCGTCTTCAAATTCCTCTTCGTAATCAACTGGAGCAAGAGATGGAGCACAACTGAATCCAAGATGAGAGGTCGGATGAAGCAAGTCTGAAACACTTCTGTGTGCTGCTATGCTACACATTGCAAATATCTAGTAAGATCTCAAGACCAAGGATTAAACTGGGGAAATTGCACACTCCATCATGCGCCCCGTGAGTATTATCGCTTTGATATCGGGCTGGCTACCGACGACGAGCGTGTGGTACCTGGCTATGGTGACCTTTCTCAATAACACGGATTTGGATGACAAAAAGATTCCAAGTAGGCACCGCCGCTGCCGCTTGAGAGACGACTTGACATTAACGATATCTCGGAGGACACACATGCATGAGGACGCCTCCGGATCGCTCATTCACACTGAAGAGCATAAGGCGCATAGTCTCATCGAGGATCTTGATGGAGACATTGGTGCATAGGTGCAATTCGAGGCTATCGACAAGGCCGGTGAAGAGCCCTACGATCAGGAAATACGCCGCATCCTCATTAAAACACGCCGAGCACAAGGTGACGTCCCACTGGAGACGAACGGGAACCCACATCAGCTTGTAGCATGCAGCGATCTTAAAAAAGGTTGGAGTAGTCGCGGATCATCACCAAACGGTGTCTTCTTCGGCGGTGGTGATGGCCGGTTGCCGGTGTTGCTGAGTAGATCGATCGGGAGACAATCTAGATATCAATCGGGAGACAATCTAGATATCAAAGTCTCTCTTGCTCGGTTACTTGGTCTGGAAGTGGTCGTCTGCCGTCATCGCGCCATGATTTCGATCGTAATAAGCCTATATAAATATTGATTCAACGCAGGACAATATATAGCTCCCATACATATTGGCTTAGGGAACGCAAGAAGAGGCCAAGTCGGGTCTGGATACTAAAGTTTGGATCAATCTCTGGTTGGATACGGTCACGATCTCCTAGATTGAGTACTACACGGTTGAAAGAGATATTTTTTAGATACGGTTGAAAGTGATGTGGAGGTGTACGACCGGAGAAACCGGACGGGATATTAAAAATGATATGGACGTATATGAACGGGAAAAACTGGACTGGGTATACCAAACCGAACGATGGATTTGCGAAAGCGCCAGGAACGACAGACGAAAGCACAAAGGCGACGGACCAAGACGAAAACCACCTCTACACTTTTTATATAGTAGAGATAAGTATTTATAAACTCTAGCCTAAGTGCCATCACGGCGTGCACGCTGTCACTTTCACACATGTGGGAAGAGCAGAGATCTATTGAAGCGCTTGAGTATTTATGTAAACTCTAGCCTAAGTGCCACCACAGTATGCACGTTGTCACTTTCACACACGTGGGGAGAGCCGGAGATTTATTAAAGCACTTGAGTAACAGAGTAGATCTACTTGATTACAAAGCTCATGATCACAATAAAATCATGCATAGAGAGAAATATGAACACATAGCTACCGGTAGAGCCCTTAGCCTCGAGGAAGAACTACTCCCTCCTCATCATGGGAATCAGCAACGGCGATGGATATGGTGGTGGAGATCGATGGAGATGGCTCCGGGGGCACTTACATGTCCCGGCAAGGTGCCCGAACAGATACTTTTGTCCCCTGAATCTCCCCTTCGGAGGCGGCGGCGCTGCCGAGCTTTTCGTGGGTGTATGATTGATGATCTAGGGTTTTCTCCCTGGTGGCTTCTTATAGGGGAAGGGGCAAGGCGAGGAGGCAGCCAGGGGGGCCACACCCCGTGGTGGCGCGGCCTAGGTGGGCCCGTGCCACCCTAGGGTGTGCCCACCCTGGTGCCCTACTCCACATCTACTTCGATTTTCCGTATCGTTCCGGGACAAATATGAAGATTGGCTTTTGTCCCATCCAATTCCGAGAATATTCATTTTTTAGCTTTTCTGAAACCAAAAACAGCAGAAAACAGGCAACTGGCAATGTGGCATCTTGTTAATAGGTTAGTTCCAGAAAGTGTATAAAAATACCTCAAAGTGTAGACAAAACATAAGACAAATGATATAAAACAAGCATGGAGCATCAAAAATTATAGATACGTTTACGACGTATCACTCCACGCTCAACATGCAACTTGTATTGCATAAGTAGCTTTGCGGGTGTATGTCTCTCCCAACATAGTGAAGATTCAATTTACAACGGGCACTTGACAATACTAGTATCAACGCCATGGTTCTTGTTCGTAAGTTAGAACGGTTATTATTCGAAAGCCCCAAACCACGTAAAACATGCAAAGAAAATTAGAGGCATCTAACTTTGTTTTGCAGGGGTGTGCTATGATGTGATATGGCCATGATTGTGATTATATATGATGTATGCAATGATCCTTATTGTAAGTTGGCAACTGGCAGGAGCCTTATGGTTGTCTTTTAATTTCATTAAGACCTGCATGTCTATTATTCAAAGTAGTTGTATTAGTTGATGCTGGTGGAGGACAACCATGGAGAGGTGCCATTGACCTTGATGCCATGCCGGTGGTGATGGAGATCATGTTTGTACTTGAAGATGGAGATCGGAAGCACAAGAAGAAAGGCCATATCATATCACATATTATGAATTACATGTGATGTTAATCCTTTTTATGCATCTTGTATTGCTTAGATTGCAACGGTAGCATTATAAGATGATTCCTCTCACAAAATATCAAGTAATAAAGTGTCCATCCTTAGTAAACACCATTGCTAAGACTCGTCATTTCGAAGCACCACGTGATGATCAGTTGTGATAGATTATGTGTGTGCATACAATAGGACCAAGCCAGATTTGCTCATGTGGAAACTAGGGTTAATATTGACGAGCCTAGCATGTACATACAAGGTCTCGGAAAACGGAATACCGAAAGGTAAAGCATGAGTCATATAGTAGATATGATGAACATGTTGATTCTTTTCCTTTGAAACTACATCATTTCTCGTGATGATCGGACTTGATGTAGTGGATTTGGTTCGTGTGATCACTAAAACAAGTGAGGGATATTGTTTTGAGTGGGAGTTCACCTAGATTAATTTAAGTATTAATTAGAACTTAATTTGTCATAAACTTAGTCTAAACAATTGCAAATATGTTGTAGATCATGGCGGCCTCTACCATCAATTTTAATGTGTTCCTAGAGAAAGAAAAGTTGAAAAACAGTGGAAGAAACTTCGCGGATTGATTCCGCAATTTGAGGATTGTCCTTAATGCTGGTCAGTTGAACTATGTGTTGGATGCATCGCTGGGTGGCCCACCTGCAGCTGATGCTACCGATGAGGTGAAAAATGTTTACCTTACTCAAAAGAATCAGTACTCCACAGTTCAGTGTGCTATCTTGTATGGTTTGGAATCAGAGCTTCAGAAAAAGTTTGAGAACTTTGACCCACATGATATTGTCCGTGAACTCAAAATTATATTTGAGGCTCATGCGGCAGTTGAGAGTTATGAGGCTTCTAAAAAGTTCTTTAACTTCAAGATGGAAGAGGGCAGCTCCGTTAGTGAGCATGTGTGACGTGGCTCAATAGTAAAGCTTAGTTGGGAGACCCCAAGAGGAAGGTATGATGAGCACAACGGCAAATTTTCCCTCAGTTATGAAACCAAGGTTATCGAACCAGTAGGAGCAAGGAAACAACACCAAGGTGTTGCTAGCAACTTGGAATCCTGCACAACACAAACTCAAGACTTTGCCCCAACTTATAGTGAGGTTGTCAATCTCACTGGTTTGCTGAAAACAAAGGATTAAACGTGTAGTGTGGAAGGTAATTGTTGCTTGCAGAAAGTAAACGGTAACAGTAGATGATGTAACAATGGTAAAGATTGGACCGGGGTCCACGGTTCAATAGAGGTGTTCTCCTTAAGATAATAACATAACATGCTGGGTAAACAAATTACAGCGGGGCAATTGATAGGACTGAGCAAGGCATAACAATGCAATACTGGAAATTAATGATTCCTATAAGATTTGATTGGGCATTACAACAATATACATAGACCGCCATCCAACTGCATCTATGCCTAGTAATCCACCTTCAGGTTATCATCCGAACCCCCTCTATTATTAAATTGCAAGCAATGGATAACTGCATTAAGCAATGTGTGTAAAGTAAACAATACAATTGTTCCATGAACAAAAGATTGTTGTTTTCTCCCTAGTAGCAACAGCACATCTATAACCTTAGAGATTCCTGTCACTTCCCCAGATTTAATAGAGGCATGAACCCACTATCGAGCATAAATACTCCCTCTTGGAGTCACTAGCATCTACTTGGCCAAGATAGCTACTAGCAATGGAGAACATGCAAGATCTCAAACAACATAGACATGATAGAATCAATAATCAATAAGACATGATAGAATCAATAATCAATCTAACATAGCAATCTCAATATCCATCGGATCCCTGCAAACACAACATGTATGATTACAAATAGATGATCTTGATCATGAACGGAGGTCACAAGATCTAAACATGATAGCACAAAGTAGGAGAAAAAACCATCCAGCTACTGTATGGACCCATAGTCCAAGGGTGAACTACTCACACATCATACCGGAGGCTGGCATGGTGATGAAGAAGGCCTCCGAGATGATCTCTCCCCTCCGGCAGGGTGCCGGGAAGAGCTTCAGATCTCTCCCGATCTAGGGACGATGGTGGCGACGGCTACGGACTGTTTCATGGAGATCTAATCGGGTGTTTAAGGTTTTGGCATCAGGGGGATTTTATAGGCGAAGAGGCGAGGCAGGGGCACCCGAGGTGCCCACACTAGGTGGCGGCGCGCCCTAGGGGGGCCGCACCACCCTAGGGTGTGGCGGCCTTATGCCCATCCTTCAGTCGCCCTTCGGTCGCTGTGTTCTCCTCGGTGAAATATTGACTTTGGCTTTTGTCTCGTCCGATTTCGAGAATATTTCCTTACTAGATTTTATGAAACCAAAAACAGCAGAAAACATGCAACTGGCACTAGGACATCTTGTTAATAGGTTAGTCCCAGAAAATGTATAAAAATACCCCAAAGTGTAGACAAAGAATATCAAAGTTAATACTAAACAAGCATGGAACATAAAAAATTATAGATACGTTTACGACGTATGGATGTGCTTAAAATGTCTAGGCACGCCAATAAGCTCCAAAGCTTGGGTATAGTGATTCCTAATGTTTTGGATATTCATCGTGTCCTCCAATCACTACCACCAAGTTACAAGAACTTTGTGATGAACTACAACATGCAACACATGGATAAGTCGTTATCAGAACTCTTCTCTATGTTGAAGTCTGCGGAAGTGGAGATCAAGAAAGAGCACCAAGTGTTCATGGTCAATAAGACCACCAATTTCAAGAAGTAAGGCAAGCCTAAGAAAAAGGGTAACTTTAAGAAGGGAGTTAAGAAAGCTACCGCGCCTGCAAAAAGACCAAGGCTGGGCCTAAGCCTGATACTGGGTGCTTTTACTACAAGGGAGAAGGTCACTGGAAGCGGAATTGCCCCAAGTATTTGGAGGATCTGAAGAACAACAACATCAAGAAGAAAGTTATATCCGATATACATGTTATTGATGTGTATCTTACTAGTAATCGTAGTATTGCTTGGGTATTTGATACTGGTTTGGTTTCTCATATTTGTAACTCGAAACAGGTGCTGCAGAATAAACAGATACTAGCAGAAGACAAGGTGACGATGCGTGTTGGAAATGGATCAAAGGTTGATGTGATCGCGGTCGGCACGCTACCTCTTCATCTACCATCGGGATTAGTTTTATACTTAAATAATTTTTATTTAGTGCCTGCGTTGAGCATGAACATTATATCAGGATCTTTTTTATTTTGATACGGTTACTTGTTTAAGTCCGAGAATAATGGGTTCTCGATTTATATGAGTAATATCTGTTATCGTCATGCACCATTGATAGATGGTCTATTCTAGTTGAATCTCGATAGTAGTGATACACATGTTCATTATATAGGTGCTAAACGTTTGAAATTGAATGCTAATTCTACATACATGTGGCACTGTCGTCTTGGTCACATTGGAGTGAAGCGTATGAAGAAACTCCATTCCGATGGACTTCTTGAATCAATTGATTTCGAATCACTTGAAAGATGCGAAGCATGTCTGATGGGAAAAATGAATAAGACTCCATCCTCTGGTATGATGGAGCGACCTACGGACTAATTAGAAATTATACATACCGATGTGTGTGGCCCGATGAGTGTGGCATCACTTGGTGGTTATCGGTATGTTCTTACTTTCACGGATGACTTGAGTAGATATGGTATATCTATTTCATGAAACATAAGTCCGAAACTTTCGAGAAGTATAAGGAATTTCAAAGTGAAGTAGAGAATCAACGTAACAAGAAGATTAAATTTCTACGATCTGATCGCGGAGCTGAATATCTAAGTTACGAGTTTGGCGAGCATTTGAAGAAATGTGGAATACTTTCACAATTGACACCGCCAGGAACACCACAACGTAATGGTGTGTCCGAACGTCGTAATCGAACTCTCTTAGATATGGTTCGTTCTATGATGTCACTTACATATTTACCGTTATCGTTTTGGGGTTATGCATTAGAAACAGCCGATTCACTTTAAATAGGGAACCATCTAAATCCGTTGAAACGACACCGTATGAATTATGGTTTGGGAAGAAACCTAAATTGTCATTCCTTAAAGTTTGGTGTTGCGAAGCTTATGTAAAGAAGTTACAGCCCAACAAGCTTGAACCCAAAGTTGAAAAATGTGTCTTCATAGGATACCCAAAGGAAAATATTGGGTATACCTTCTATCATAGATCCGAAGGCAAAATATTCATTGCTATGAATGGTTCCTTTCTAGAAAAGGAGTTTCTCTCGAAAGAAGTGACTAGAAGGAAAGTAGAACTCGACGAGGTTGTCGAACCTTCTCTCGGATTTGAGAGTAGCGCAACACCAGGACAAGTTCCTGTGGCGCCTATACCAATAAGAGAGGATCTAATGATGGTGATCATGAAACTTCGGTCGAAGTTACTATGAAACCTCGCAGGTCGACGAGGACTCGTACCACTCCCGATTGGTATGATCCCGTTATGAGTGTCATGTTTGTGGAAAACACTGACGATCCTGCGACATATGAGGAAGCGATGATGAGCCCAGATTCCATCAAATGGCAAGAATCCATGAAATCCGAGATTGTATCCATGTACGAAAACCAAGTATGGACTTTGGTGGACTTACCGGATGGCTGTCGAGAACAAATGTATTTTCAAGAAGAAACAGATGTTGATGGTAATGTAACCGTCTATAAAGCTCGACTTGTCGCGAAAAGGTTCCGACAAATTCAAGGAGTTTACTACGATGAGACTTTTTCACCGGTAGCGAAGCTAAAGTCTGTGAGGATTTTGTAAGCAATCACTGCATATTTTGATTATGAGATATGGCAGATGGATGTCAAAACAACGTTCCTCAATGGAGACATTGATGAAGAGTTGTATATGGTACAACCCAAAGGTTTTGTCGATCCTAAATATGCTAACAAGGTGTGCAAACTTCAACGATCCATTTATGGGTTGAAGCAAGCATCCCGAAGTTGGAATCAATGTTTTGATAAGGTGATCAAAAGTTTTGGTTTTATGCAAACTTATGGAGAAGCTTGTATTTACAAGAAAGTGAGTGGGGGCTCTGTAGCATTCCTAGTACTATATGTGGATGACATATTGTTGATTGGGAATGATATAGACCTTCTTAAAAGTGTCAAAGATTATTTGAATAATATTTTTTCAAAGAAGGATCTTGGCGAAGTTGCTTACATATTAGGCATAAAGATTTATAGAGATAGATCGAGACGCCTAATAGCGCTTTCACAGAGTACATATTTGGACAAAGTTCTAAAGAGGTTTGGAATGGAAGATAGCAAGAAAGGGTTCTTGCAAATGTTGCCAAATACGACCTTGGGTAAAACTCAAAATCCCGTTATGGCAGAAGATAGAGAGAGGATGAGTAAGACTCCCTATGCCTCAGCCATAGGATCTATCATGTATGCCATGCTATGTACTAGACTGGACATTGCATATGTTGTTAGTTTGACTAGCAGATATCAAAGTGATCTAGGAGTGGATCATTGGACAGCGGTCAAAAACATCCTAAAGTACTTGAGAAGGACTAAGGATATGGTTATTTCTTATGGAGGTGATGAACAACTCGTTGTCAATGGTTACACCGATGCTAGTTGGAACACCGATCCGGGTGATTCTAAATCTCAATCTGCATATGTATTTACTTTGAATGGTGCAGCAGTGAGATGGAGGAGTGCAAAGAAAAGTGTTGTGGCGAGATATTCAACTGAATCGGAATAAATAACTGCTTTGAAGGCTTCACAAGAGGCGATATGTATGAAGGAGTTCATTGCGGAGCTTGGTGTGGTTCCCAGTGCACTGGACCTAATGGCCATCTACTGTGATAACATGGGTGCCATAGCCAATGCGCAGGAGCCAAGGTCACACAAGAAGCTGAAGCATATCAAGCTACGTTTTCACGCTATTTGAGAGCATGTCCAAGATGGTGACATAAAGATTTGCAAAGTACACACAAATTTGAATGTGGCGGATCTGTTGACTAAACCTCTCCCGTGGGCCAAACATGACCAGCACCAAACCACCATGGGTGTTAGGTATATTACCATATAATCTAGATTATTGACTCTAGTGCAAGTAGGAGACTGTTGGAGATATGCCCAAGAGGCAATAATAAAAGTAGTTAATATTATATCTTTGTGTTTATGATAAATGTTTACATTCATTCTATAATTGTATTAACCAGAAACATTAATACCTATGTGATTTGTAAACATGTAAGAGTCCCTAGTAAAGCCTCTTTGTAATACTAGCTTGTTGATTAATAGATTATTATGGTTTCCTAATCATGAACATTGGATGTTGTTAATAACAATATCATATCATTAGGTGAATGGTGTGATGGACATACTCCTATAGTTAAGAGTAGCATAAAGATCAAGTCATTTCAATAGTTCGTTTGCAATAAGCTTTCAGATACATAGTAACCTAAATCCTTCGACCATGAGATCATGTTAATCACCATCACCGGATGGATGATTTGATGACATCAAACACCACTTTGTAACTAGGTGGTTATAAAGGAGGCCTTGAGTGTTCGGAAAGTAAGTGTTGAGGCACATGGATCAAGAGTGGGATTTATCCATCCATATGAAGGATAGATATACTCTAGGCCCTCTTGGTGGAATGTCATCCAATTAGCTTGCACGCATGTGACAGGCTCACAAGGGATCACATATCACATGAATGAGTAAAGAGTACTTATCGGTAACGAGGTTGAACTAGGTATGCAGAGATACCGACGATCAGACCTCGGATAAGTAAAGTATCGTGAGACAAAGGGAAATTGGTATCGTATGTAAATGGTTCATTCGATCACGAATTAATCATATAAATATGTGGGATCCATATGAATTTCCAGATTCCTCTATTGGTTATTGATCGGAGAAGAGTCTCGATCATGTCTACATAATTCACAAACCGTAGGGAGACACACTTAAGGTTTGAATGTTGTTTAGTATATATGGAAAGTGAATAAAGAGACCGAATGTTGTTCGGAGTCTCGGATTAGATCTGGGATATCATGAGGAGATCCGGAATGGTCTGGACAATAAGATTCATATAAGGAAAGTCCAATGTCGGAGTTCGGAAATGGTTTTGGTGTTTTCACTAGAATGTTCTAGAAGGGTCTAGAAGGTCCATCACTCCGGAGTGGGAAGGGTACATGGATATGTCATACCAAAGTGGAATGGTTGCATCATGTCCTAGGTCACTTTGGTGGGCAATGGGAAGAGAGAAATCAAACTCTAGTTTGAAAAGTCAAATCCCAACATTGGTTGCCTAGTGGAGGGAGGGAAGGAATACTACCTAAGGCCTTGTTTACTTCTCCGGTATTTTTATCCACAAAAGACACGGGGATATGCGGGTATTTGGTGTTCACCCAATACTCTCAAATCCCCTCAAATCCCTTCCCCAAAAATACTCTACCATGATGGAGAGTTTTTAATCTAGTCAAAAAATACACTAGTGTGGAGGGCATTTGTGGGGATATTTCGGGATTATCCCCTCAAAACCCGGCCAAGTAAATGACCTATCAGGGAAATTCCGGGATACAAAATAATCCCCTCCCATCCCCTGAAATAACCTAGAAGTAAACAAGGCCTAAGGGAGGATTCCTCCCTCCCCTTGCCACCGGCCCTAGTAGAGGAATTGGGGGAGGACTCCCCTCCCCCAACCACCTCTCCCACATGTATAAGGAGGGGTAGGGCACCCCTACCCCTCACCACAAACCCTAGCTTGGCGCCACCACCTCTCAAGTCGCCGCCGCCTAGGGGATCTCCTCCAAGTCGCCGACTAGGGCAAAACCCCTAGCCCTGTCGCCGGCCACCACCCCCCCTTGGACCTCTAAACCCTAGATCGCCAAGGACCGTATTCTACTCCACCATACCTGCTCCATCTTAGGTGAAGCCCTGTGGGATTTCCCCTCTACCTCCGACACCATGCTGTCGTGCTGATGGAATTGCGAGGAGAGATATACAACCTTCGCTGACTGCTTGAACAAGGGAGAGGAAGGTCTTCATCGAGTACCGAACTTGTGACCGACTGCGGGAGCGCTGTAGGAATGCGACGCCAAAAGGATCGTCTATGCGATATTGAGATCGGCAAGTGAACATATACATCACGCACAAGAATCTGATCTTGTTAACCCCTTTGTAATCTTCGAGGGTGAGTACTCCATCGACTCGTTGCTACAATCTAGTAGATAGATCTTGGCTTGTATGTGTTCATGAGGTAGAATTTTTTTCATGCTACGAACCCCTACACTAGATTAGATCAACCCCGAACCGGTATCGCCCACTAAGATCGCGCCATGTGGCCAAACACTTACCCTAGTCAGCGCTGACTCGGTGCCGACGCAATAAAACCAATTTTAAATAAATAAAATTCCAGGAAATAGATCTAACTTCAACAATTCCTAGTAAATTCATACTTAGTCCAAAAATTAAGTATAATATATCAAATTGAAGCTATTTTAGTGTAGTTTAATAATATATTGTTAGATCTAATACTTGTAGTATTTATTTACCGTAATGATTTAATTAGTTTTAATGGATTTTTAGATCATTAAATGTATAGTAATTTTTTGTAACTCCAAAAAATATGAATAATCTGCCCTGGAATCACAATCCTGTGAAGATTATAGATCTGTATTTAGTTTGATTTTTAGACAACAAAAAATAAATAAATGATTTAAAATCCATTAAACACTCTTTAAATCATAAGAAAATATTTATAACTCTGAGTAGGGTGAATCCAATTCCTACTGGTTCATATTAATGTCGTCTATCCATTACACCCTAGATCCAATTTTAATTCGACAATGAGAGAAGAAATTATAACAAATCTATTAAAACATCAATAATGGCAAGTAATTATTAATAACAAATACTCTATTGCATTAATTGATCTCATGCATGCATCATATACTTTAGTAATGTTTAGAGAGCTAAATACAATCATTGTGACTTATTAAATTGTCATGCATGCATATGTGCATTTGTTTATGATTGTATGGATGTTTATGTTGTATGCAATTATTTGATCGATATATTGCAAGGAGTGCAACATGTGTGATTGCAACGAGTGCTTGAACGACTTCAGCTGCAACCAAGGCAAGTAGATGCTATTTTGTTCATACTATTGTCCTACTATTTTTTATGCATGTGTAGTGTATTTTGTAGATGCATGTGTAGGAAAGTACTATCGCTAGGCTATGTCATATATACCTGGTAGGACTTCCTTGTAGTTGAACCACCGTATGTCTAGATGTGCTTAGCCATGTTGTGATAGACGAGGGCTGGGTTACATCATATGATAGTTGTTGCTGATAGTGTTGTTTTGAGAAAACGAAAACAACTTAATTAATGATCCCCATGGGTGTGATGGGATTGATATTTTTTGGTGGTATCATTGAGGAAAGGCACCCAGGTATCAAGGTAAAATGACATGGTTATACCCCGCGGGTACACGATCTTAGTATACCTAGTACAGCCTAAGAAAGGCTCACGGCAAATACACGCTGGCCCATGAAGACTTTCGGGTGGCCAAGGCCCATGACGCCTTCGGATCCTTGGAGAGCAAGACTAGAGTATATAGGAAATTCAAAGGGGTAAACCCTAAAACCTGTAACCGACTCGATCTGTGCCTGGGACCTGCCTGCCTCTATATAAAGGCCAGGAGGGCACGTCGAGGAGGCTCTCTGATAACCTCTCGCATACACACCTCCACGCCAGATTGCATCTTCGCACCCCTGTAACCTTCGGTTCCACCATAATCAGAGCAGACAAGCAGGAGTAGGGTTTTCCCTCCGGGGGCCTGAACCTGGGTAAACCTCGTGTCCCCGTGTTGCTTGTTTGCTAACCGTTCCGCGATCTCCATCATCCCCACCTTCTCCAAAACCCAAGTCCATAACAATGGGCATTGACGAGATCGAACCTCGTCAGAAAATGATTGGCTTCTTTATTTTATAGCTTTTGTGTACAACCATGTGCCAATAATGAAATGGGTGGTTGGTTGGACTTAGTAGGTTGTGGTAACTCGAACCCACGTGACCAGAGATGTAGAATTTTGGTAGGTTCATACAGTGTGTGTCGGGTTTGAGGAGCTACTTCTCGAACGGTATCATCTTCCCTATCATCACCCAATATGAGAGTGGTGGTATGAGATGGGCTGGCCAAGTCATATGGGTAAAGTGTACTAACCCTTGGAGGGTGTATAAACTAATCGATTAGCTGTGTCCCCGGTTATAGACATCTGAGTTGCTTGATATTGAGTTCATGACATGTTTCTCGCTCATTCCAATTTCCTAAAGTACTTAATATTGTTGGGTTAACTAATTGGGATCTTTTCAAAGAAAATCTAAAATTGATTGTGAAAGTAGGATAAAAGTGTTTATGCTCGCAAAATAGCAAGCTTTCACTTAGCCAAATAAGCATGTAGTTGCTAGGTGTATTGTCTCCCTACTTAGCGCTACTTGCCATACATTTCAAGTATTGACCCTTCGGGACTGCTACGTTTTATGTTGCAGGTTGTTATTCTGATTCTAAGTGATCGACTAGGTTGCGGTACTCCACTCAACATTTGTTCGCTTGTTGGCAATTGAAGATGGAGTCTACTTTATATTTATGCTTCCACTTGCTATTTAACTATTTTATCTAGCCTGCATTCTAAGCATTATTGTAATAATTGAATACTCTGGATCATTTTGTTATTTATGATGCACGGATATTTGCTTTGTTATTCATTTTTAAGATCTATGCAAGCCAATGAACCGATCCAGGGATTGGCGTGTTGCATAGAGCTACGGTCTTTTCAGACTGTAGTATTACAGGTGCAGTTGTTACAGGACCATTAGGACCACAACAATATGAAGCTGAAAAATATCAAAGGGAAAAAGACTTGCTCAAAGCAAGCCAAGAAGATGATACACTGGTAGATCCTCAAGATGAAATTGCTCAAGAAACACAAGATCAAACCTTGGGGGAGCAAAATGATACACATGATGAACGCTATGACTCTGATGTAGAGACTGTTGATCCAAGAGAATAACAGGAGATAAGCAATCAAGATGAAGTTGTTGCAGTAGAAAAGAAGAAAATCGATAAGAAGCAACAAAAGAAAGTAACTAAAGATCATGATCCCCCACAAAAGGTAAAAGACAAGAATAAGAAAGGTGCGCAAAAATTTCCATATCCAGATCGCAAAAAGAAAGCATGAATCAGGTAATCTATGGCTGAACTCCAGCCTAACCAAGAATAAGATGAAGAAGGAGAGATGAAGGATGAGCAGGAGCAGGAGCAAGAGTATGACCCTTCTTGGGAAGGACAGCAGCAGCAGCAGGAGGGACCCTGGGACGCATGGCCCAACCAGCAACAACAACGGCAGGTGTTCAACAACGTCCCCTATCAAGATTTTCTGCAGCTCAACCAGCGCGTTGGGAAGATCGACCACACTTTGCAAGGAGTGAATGAGGATGTGAGTGCCTTAACTCACAACTTTAGTCACTTCATGGCCCACTTCCCCAACTACTACTAGCAGAACCCGTAACAGCCGCTGAATGACGACAAAAACTAAGCCAGGCAACAGCCTAAGCTTGGGGAGGTTTGAAAACCTCCAAACTTTGCATTCATATTTTTATTTATTCTTTTGATTTATTGTCTTCTTCAAAAATTGCATGTTTACTTTCAGTTTTGCATTCCTAAATGAAAAACAGAAAAAAATTAGTTGTAACTTCTATTGCAAATTTGTTTCTTTGATTCTCTCGGAGATTTTTCAATTTCAGGTGACTTGGCAATAGGGAAATTGAGCGAGGTTCAACTCAAGTAAAAGAACGAAGAAAGTAAGAGGAGGTATCACATTCCTTTCATCACCTCTTCTGTAATTTTAAGTTGACCCTACAACTATTTGCTCACTTTCACTTGAGTCACTCCCCACTTAGCTTGTTAACCTACAAATTCTATTCCCTCGCTAGTGTCTCCTTTTTAGCTTTGAAATAATGAGCAATGAAATTGGTTAAAATATTTCCTACATTTTTACAACAAGAAAAAGCATCCAAAAGATGACTTGAGTCCATGTTTAGATCAAAGGATTTGATTTTAGAACCACTCAACCCCATTGAGCTTAATGTAAATAGACTTAATATCACTCTTGAATGAAATTGTTTGATAAAATGGACGTTTTGAAGTAGTAGAGACTATGTTACTGCTTTTTCTAATAATTAATGTAAGATATTGATTTACGCGTGTCATTACAACATTGTCCTTCTCATTGAGGTACAATTAACTCCGCTGGCCAATGAACGATCTAAATATGGGAAACCACTTGATTTCGGCTATTGAGTTATGTAAGCGTCTGTAGCTGCAATGCTATGACGAGTAAATTTTTTAGTCTCCTCGTGATTTAACGTCCAAGTGAAGTTGTAGTACTCCTCTGGACCATTATTGCTCAACAATTATCTATTGGCATGGTCACGAGTGCACAACACAGTCCCAATTAACTTGTTAAAAATAGTGGCATGATTTCTCTATGGAAGAGCTGAAATTTTTGAAAAGAAAGGAAAGGAAAAATGTGCTTTGAGAGTCTTCAAATTTTGACGTGGGAGTAGATGAGTTGTTCTTTAATTTAATGATTTTGGTGCCAACTTGAGTACTCCTAATTGATTAAAGAAACAAGAGCAAAAAGTTTTCATCTCTTAACAAAGAGAGAAACCAAAGAATTTGTTTCACTTTCCTAGCTAAACTTTTGATACTTGCTCGGGCATATGATTTATTTGCTAGCAAGATATATGTGGGAAGGAAGTGGGCTCAGTGCAATCTTGTGAATACTTATATGATCATATTTAAGATTGCAAGAATTATAAAGAAAAGAATTTGACACCAATTCGAGCTTGTAAGTTCTTTTATTTCAGTTTCGAATATTCGCTTTTCTTCCTTATTTTCTTGTCACCCGAGGGCGAACAAGCATATTTGGATGCCAGTACTATATACGCGCATGTACGATTTCTCCCTGGTGATGTGTGATTCATCTCACATAGAATAGGGCACCATCAGCTAATCTTAATCTTTCCAACATCTAAGCTTGGGGAGTTGATAGCTGTGAGATTCGGCACATTTTTTATGGTTTTTATTGATGGTTTTTGTGTGGATTTGATGATTTTCTAGCTTTACCTAACACTAATACTTCGGTAGCAAAGAAACTTGGTTTTTAATGTGTGTTTCAGGTTCTGAATATCAACAGAAGGTTTTAACAACAGAAACACAATATTAAGGCAAAAACAAGCAAGTCTCTTTTTGGAAGAAAACAAGGAAGGCATCCAGTAGCTTTAACGAGAAACTATATGGCGGGAACATTTTCTCTGGTCATATAGTCCCCGCCGTATAATTTCCACTGCCTTCATCTTGTCAAAAGGGACAACTTTCATGAAGCGGCCGATGACAAAAACATAACACAGTGGTCGCCGTTCCATCTAGAAGGGAGAAAGAAGAGATCCGGAGAAGAAGGGGAAGACGTTCTTCATCTTGCTCCACGATCTTCGACCTCCTAGCCACCACACCCCCATAGCCATTACTTGTACTTGAGAGAGAGATATCTTCACCTTGTAAGATTAGGGTTTGAGATTGTTTGTTCCTATCTTAAATTGTATTGGATTGGTTTTCTATTTCTATTGTGGATCTCCACGATAATATCGAGAAGAACTCCCTTTATTTAATTATATCAATGATACTTTCTTCTGTTATGTGTGAGTAAGTTCCCTTGGGCGTGGGAGATATAAGGGATTAATGAGATGTGATGTACCTATATAATATCCATTAGTTTATGATTGATTTTAATTACTATATTATGTGTGCTTGACTATTTATGGGATGTTTAATGCTTGTTGTCCAATTAAGGGTCTAGACAACATGATACTTTGTTCTACATAGATAAGATCTTGTTTGCTAGTAGACCGGCGATCCCCCAAGTGACACGGGGATTTCAATGGAAAACTAGTTGAACTCGAGAAGATACTGTGCCTATTGCATTAGTCTGATCCAAGGAGCATAATTACTAAGCAATATGAAGTATCTTAATTGTCTAGTGACTGGTCATGGTTTTGGTAACATACTAGTAGGATTACTGAAGTTGGGATAAAATCTGCCAAGAGGAGTTCCGGCTAATTATGGGTTGCCCGCGTACACATATACTTATAAGATTATAATTGTTACACTTATCACTCATCCACCTGGCACATTCACTATCACCATAAACTGTATCTCCCCGCGCCTACTTCGTCATCTGTAGAAAACAACAAACATACAATCGTTCTTTACTTTTATGCTTTTTTATTTCTAAAGTTAATATTTTAGTTTTATTAAAATACATTCATTTAATCCAAATTTTATTCTTATTTCAACACTTGCAGTAAATTCACTCGAAGACATGTGACAAGTTTGAGTGTGACAGAGACTTCACTCATAAACACTTACCTTTGGGCTCCCTATGAGATTGACATCTTAACTTCGAAACTAGCTACAAACGATCTGTGCACTTGCATCCATCAGGCATCGCTAACAAGTGGCCACTGGTTCTGAAATACAAAAGGGGGCAATTTCATACACAAATGTTTCTAAAATTGCAGCTTCTCTACCCAAAAAGTTGCATCCACCGTAGCCATTGCCCTTTAGGTATCGCGAGCCCTGATGGCCTACTGCCTCTTCGCAACCCAAGCCTTGCGATCAGGGTCGGCGATGCTATCCAGGTCGGTGAGCATGATGGCGTTCTCCCCCGCCATGATCTTGTCTTTGGCCTCCCTGGCATTCGCCTAGGCCTCCAGCACCCTATACCTGGCCTCGGCGTCATTGGCCTTGGCTTCAGCCTTCGTCGCCTTCGCCATGGACTCGATATCCCTTATCCTAGCCTTGGCGTCGGCCTCCTCCACCTCGATGGACCTTGTCTGAAGCTTGAAAAATGTCTTGGCGGCGACCTATTTCTCTTTGAGTCGCCTCTCCCCCCTCTCGGCAATGGCCTCTTCCTTCTTCTCCAGGATATTCTTCAAGGTCTCCTGGAATGCCAACGAACCAGCCTCGCCGGCGAGGTCGGCCTTGTGGCCGCCAGGCGGCGGACATGGCCGATAGTCCCGTCGCCTGCAGAGTTGACGAAGCCTTCGTCATTGTCATCGTCTAGGTCGACAACACCACCCCTCGAAGCATTGGTCTTTCCCTTCTTGTTGTTGTTCATTTCTCTCCAAAGGGCATAGCTAGTCTCCCATTTTTGGTGTGCATGATCAACGTCCAACAATGTCCCAATGAGAAGGCCTTGTTACCATTCACCATATTGAAGTGCTCCATTGCTTTCAATACCTACACATATGGATGCCGACAATGGCTCAACGCAAATGGAAGACATCGACAAAGAGAGGAAGAGGTTTTACCATGTCAGCCGCCTGCATGTCGCTTATTTTCATTTTTGTCACCATCTCGTAGGAGCCTTGGAACTTGTTACACTCGGCATGGATGGTGCCCCACCACTTGGAGAGGGAGAGATTGTTTCGATCGCTAAAGAAGGCGCCCTTCCGGAATTTCCTATGCTCACGGAAGAACCTGCCCAACATTGTCCAATAGGAAAAGCCCTTTTGCTCGGCGCCGCATAGTGGATCTTGTGAAATCTCCATCCATTCCTTGCATAGGAGCTTGTCCTTGGCGGGGGTGTAGCACGCGGTTCATTGGCTCACCTTCTTGCCGTCGACAAGTGAGGCCGCAAGTGAAGCGGCCAATGACGCGGTCGTGGCGCCCTCGCCCATGGAAGTGCCATCGTTTCCGCAATGTTGCAGGCATCTTGCTGGGTCTCTTGCTGTGTCTCCGGCTCGGTCTCGAAGTTGTCGGAATAGTCTCTGCCACCACCCTCAATGATCATGTCGTCCAGGGCGTCCTCTCCGTCGTTGCCCACGAAATCCTACACCCAATTTGTCCATCATAAAGCAACGGGGGCAGTATACTGGCAATGGCGAAGAAATGTGGCAACCATACTGTGTCGGTCTCGGCCGGCGGCTCGGCTCGCATTTCGTGAACAAGTTGACTAGCGTCGGCATGTTCGCGACAGAGATGGACCGCTGCTTCGTCGAAGCCTCCGGGGTTGTGTCCGTGGTGGATGGAGTGCGGTTCAGGTCGATGGCAGGCTCTCCCGCCTCAGACAACATCGTGCGAGGATGGTTGAACCGGGACAGTGAGGAAACGATCCTAGTGTGGCCTACAAGCGAGGCCGTCTGCGGCCCTGGCATCCTAGGCTGAGCTGGTGGCCGGCCGCTTGGCGTGGAAGTGACGAAGCTGGTAGAGGACGTGCCAGGTGTGGCCAGGTCGGGAAAGAGAGACGGCGTCGCCGAAAGCTTCGGTCATCGCCTCCTGCTTGATGATGTTGATGGCGCACCTGGCGACACTCACTGCCAGCTCGTTGGCGTCGACCCTGTTCTGGGTGGCGAGGAAGCGCTCATTCTCCTCCCGACGCTACTTCTCGAGCCTAGTAGCAACGAGTCAAGCTCTTTCCGCTACTCGCCGGCCAGCGCGCTTGTCCGACTCTACTTTCCGCTCCTCCGACGTATGGTCCTTTGCGGCTTCTTCAGCCAGCCGCGCTTCTTGGCGGCGGGCAGGCCTGAGGGCGCAGCATCAACCATGGGGGCAGGATCCATCGCCTTGCCTCTCGCTCCCGTCAGTGAAAATTTGGGAGAGGTTTTTTGGAGGGAGAAGTGATGTGCTTTCTGTGACACTAGCGGGAGGGACCGCCAAAGATAAAGGGAGGACGCGTGAGGACAAGCGCATTGTCTGGGTCGACCCAACCGAGGAACATATTTGGTGCATGATGAGTCATTCCGTGCACATTTATTCGGATGGGTCACCGCGCACCTGTCCGCCAGTCCGCTTCGACGAATTCAGACATGCAATGACGGGATGGGTCGGCCTGGTGGAGATGCCCTTACCAACCGGACCGAATATCCGTGGATAAAATTTCCATCCTTAGAGAGCACCCGATGGCTAGTAGAAATCATCTAGTAAAACTAGGTACAACGAAACCCAACTTTTGAATTCCTACAAAAGTTTGTTTTGAAAATTTATGAACGGTGTAAAAAATAATATCACAAATTGTCGTATTTAAATTATAACATTTGGAATTATTGGTACGCAACCGGATCATTTTAGGATTTTGTACATAACATAAATGGTCATATTTAAGTTTGAGAAATTACATGTTGATACTTGTATCCATTTTCTATATGCATGATTCTTTTGTAATTTTCATAAGCTAGAAATATTATCTTTGCTAGGAATTCCAACGTTGTGTTCCCGACTTAGATTCCTAAAACTATTTTTTTTTTAAATTTCCACCGATCTAGTAATAATCATCAACACTAGTATAAACATATGTCCATGGACCACGTAGCAACGACTATAAACACTTGCGCGAGGACGTAGATGGCTACGTGTAGAGTCTATTGGGAACCCAAAAAGCAAGGTGTGAAGTAGCACAGCAGCAAGCCTTCCCTCAGTAAGACACCGAGGTTATCGAACCAGTAGGAGGAAGGAAACGTCATACAGGTGTTGCAAGCAACACGGAGACCAGCACAACACAAACTCAAGACTTTGCCCCAACGAATCAGTGAGTTTGTCAAGCTCACCAGTTTGCTGTAATAAAGGATTAAATGTATGATGTGGAAAGTGATGCTGGTTTGCAGCAAGTAAACAAGTAACAGTGGAAAATGTATCAATGGTAAAGATTGGACCGGTGTTTATAGTTCACTAGAGATGCTCTCCTTAGATAAACAACATGGCATTAAGGGTAAACAAATTACAGCAGGACAATTGACAAGAACTGAGCAAGGCATAACAATGCAATACCAGACATATGAGATTCGCTTGGGCAATACAACAAGATACATAGACCGCCATCCAACTGCATCTTTGACTAGAAGTCCACCTTCAGGTTATCATCCGAACCCCCTCCAGTATTATGTTGCAAGCAACAGACAACTGCTTTAAGCAAAGTGTGTAAGGTAAACAATCAACTTGTTCCATGAACAAGAGACCGTTGTTTTCTCCCTAGTGGCAACAACACATCTACAACCGAAGAGATTTCTGTCACTTCCCTTGGAAACTAGAGGCATGAACCCACTATCGAGCATAAATACCCCCTCTTGGAGTCACTAGCAACTACTTGACCAAGATAGCTACTAACAAAGGAGAGCATGCAAGATCACAAACAACACAGACATCATAGAATCATAAATACAAAACCATTAATCAATCTGACATAGTAATCTCAATATCCATCGGATCCCCGCAAACACAACATGCATAATTATAAATAGATTAGATCTTGATCATGAACGGAGCTCACAAGATCTATATATGAAAGAACAAGGAGGAGATATAACCAGCTAGCTACTACATGGACCCATAGTCCAAGGTGGAAAAACTCACGCATAATACCAGAGAAGGCCTCCGGGATGATTTTCCCTCTGGCAGGGTGCCGAGAAGAACTTCAGATCCCCCCAATCTAGGGACGATGGTGGTGGCGGCTACAGACGGTTTCGTGGAGTTTTGATCAGGTGCCTAGGGTTTCTGCATCGGGGGCTTCTTATAGGCGAGGAGGTGAGGCAGGGGTGCCCGGGGAGCCCACACCCTGCCCAGGCACGGGCCAGGCTTGGCTTGGCACGCTGGGGTGGCCAACCGTGGCGCCCCTGCCTTCTCGTCTTTATTTAACCACGGTAAAATATTGCCTTTGGCTTTTGTCCCGTCCAATTCTGAGAATATTGATTTTCTGCCTTTTTGGACCCAGAAACAGAACAAAACAGGCAACTGGCACTATGGCAACTTGTTAATAGGTTAGTTCCAGAAAAGATATAAAAACACCTCAAAGTGTAGACAAAGCAAAGCAAAGTAGATACTAAACAAGCATGGAACATCAAGAATTATAGATACATTTCTGACGTATCAAGCATCCCCAAGCTTAACTCCTGCTCGTCCTCGAGTAGGTAAGTGATAAAAATAATATATTTTGAGGTGACATGCACCATCAAAACCAAGATCAAACCATTTGCAAGCATTGAAAGCTGGGATCAAAGAACTCTAAACATGTGCATGAAAGATGGAGTTCTAACAATAAGACAAAGTAACTATGCATCCAACATGAAAGGCTACAAACAAACATCATGAATAACATGCATTGAAAAACCTTTGTTTGTTTCACATATAGAAAACATGGCATAGTGGCAATCAGCTTGTCCTTCATAGAGTAGCAAATAGATGCATAGGACACCTTCAAAGTTCACAAGGGTGACTAGATACAAGTAGCACAAGAACAAGTAATATCACAATATGCATCAATCAATAAGTTTTGGACACTGCACGTAGAACTAAAAGTGGCAACTATGCTCTCTTAATGGTGCCTAAAGGTAGAAGGTGGAGACTCAATAATAGTGGAAGAAAGGCCTTTCATCGAGGGAAGCAGGGATTTCAAGTTTCAAAAAGAGCTTCCAAAAATTATGGTACTTGTTAGCTTTCAGCCCTCATTGCCCCTATCATAAGCATCTTGAAGTGATTAAGGTTAAAGTGAACAAAGATGGAGTATATGCTTGACGAAGTATAAGTTGGCAATCTTAAGTCCCTTGAATACGAGGGCCACACCTCATGCTACTCAACTTCAGTCACGTGTAAGTTCTTGTCATTGTAAGTACATGCGTATCATAGAGAACCGCCAACGGGGTACCCCTTGCACATGGTACATGAGTTATCCCATAACCAAAATGATAAGGCAAGCAGACAATGAGCATCTCGGTGATCTTTTTATTTACTATGTGCATAGATTTTTATTGAGGATGCTTCATAGATAGCTCACTATGGTGATGGTGCAAGTTTCCACCATGATTAGGCATGGCTTAGGCTAGCGGCCCAGGCGTTTATCTAACACAAAATACAAACTCCATGGACTTACAAGCTCCCTATTTATTTCACACCGGTGACATCCATAGACAAAGAGCATGATATCAACTGAGTACAAAGTACAAGTGCAATGTTGAAAACGTTCCCCATGACAGCATGGTTCTACTAATTCCAACGTATAAGTGCAAGCATATACAACATAGACGAAACAATGGTTCAAGTTTATTAGGGGCAAATAATATAAAGTGTGCCATCAAGTTTGTGAGGGCTTTAATCACTAAGTTTTCACATAACAAAATAGCTTTTAATTGGAAGATAGCTGAAAACAAGAATATACTTGGAATGGTGTAACACACCATGCATAGGAGTTCATAGTGGACACTTTGGAATAATTGGGTTTCTTGGGAGTTGGAAGCATGAGTAGATCTTACTCATACAAGTGGAGGCTAGCAAAAGACTAGGAGCAACCAACTGAGAGAACAATAATGGCCATAATCATGTAGAGCGACAAAACATTACTAATCAAAGCATAGAGTGGTACTACAAGTCAAGGACTAAATGGTCATGGAGGCTAAGGTGACTTGTCATAGTCATAACATGGTGTGAGCACGTGCCAAGTCAACCCAAACAAACCATCAAAGGAGAATACCATAATACTATGCTTTTGCATGCTAAAACAACGCATAATTTCTTCAAGGCACACTAAGCAATTCGAATTGTTTGGAACAAAACATGCTACAGCAATAATCACTAAGCATAAGGTCAAAACAACACCTAGCATGTCATGCTAAAGTCTAAGTCACAGTCAATGCAAGATCCTTTTGCACTTTCAAGCAGGAACTTCCTACTCCTTTCCAACACCAATTGACTTATTTGAAACAACACAGTGAGAACGGGGGTCCAAACTACTTCCAGCAAACTAAACAAACTAAGCAAAGCAAACAAAAACTAAGACGCTCCAAGAACAACACAAGTGTGCATGAAACAATAAAAACGAAGTGTCTAGACAAACCTGAGCTTTTTATTGATGAAGAAGGGGATGCCTTGGGCATCCCCAAGCTTTGACACTTGTAGCTCTTGGATATTTCTTGGGGTGACACCGGGGTGGCATCCCCAAGTTTGAGCTTTTGTCCATTCTTCATCTCATTACATCATTCTCTCTCTACACCTGAAATTTTTCCTTCATACAAAACTTCGCACAATCTTCATTAGCAACATTATTGTATTCAAAAGATAATAGACCCTTAGGCAAAGCTTTGGAACAGAAAAACTTTTCACTAAAAACACAAGCTACTGTAGTAACTCCTTCAAAAAGCTCAATTCCCCAAAAGAGAACTCAAAAAGGAATCAATAAGAAGCAAATGCAAATAATGGCACAAATCTGTCAAAACAGACCAGCAGGTAGAAACCGATTGTTTCGAAAATCTTCTGTTGCTCAAATCAAAAAGTGTTGAACTAACGAAAGTTAGCTAACATACTGGGGGATTTATTCATAAATTTTCAGATCAATCCGACTTACAGATACTCCTCACGAATTTTTATGGTGGAGGACAGAAATCTGTTTCGGGACAAAAACTCCCCAAATCTTACTTCCCTCTCATTAGAGGTCATTCTTGGCACAAAAATCAAACAAAAAGGATAAGGAGAGGTCATTACTGAAGTAATAACTTCCAAGACTCAAGGAACCTCTAGGGTTATCTCCCAACAAGTACTTTTCTTTAACGCCTTTAAGTTAGGCACAACAAGCAAGAAGAATCAAGTATTTTCAAATGAGAAAGCATTAACATCAAACCTTGCTTTCAAAGGAGGAGCAAAAAGCAACTTCTCTCTCCTCATAGGGAAGTATTCAATAACTTTCTTGAATGGAAAATTATATTTAATGGTGCCTTCTTTCATATCAATGATGGCACCGACAGTTCTAAGAAAAGGTCTTCCCAAAGTAATAGGACAAGAAGCATTGTATTCAACATTCAAAACATATAAATCCACAGGGACATAAGCATTATTAACCATAATGATAACATCATTAATACTCCCCATGAGTTTCTTCTTAGCATTATCATTGAGTGGGACATCCAAATAACAATCTTCCAAAGGTGGCAAATCAAGCATTTCATAAATCTTCCTAGGCATAATAGAGACACCAGAACCAAGATCACATGAAGCTTTGGGATCAAAGTCATTCACTTGAATATTAATAATGGGTTCCCAACTATCTTCTACTTTCCTAGAAATAGAAGCTTTGTGTTTTAACTTCTCTTCCTTAATCTTAACAAGAGCATTTGTAATGTGTTTAGTGAAAGCAACATTCATATCACTAGCATCAGGACTTCTAGCAAGCTTTTGCAGGAATATAATCACTTCATAAATATTGCAACCATCTATATCAAAATCAAACTTAGCATCACTATTAGTAGTCTCAATAGGCTTAGGCATAGTAGGAGGAGGAATAGGGACTACTTGAGGTTTAGTGGTGATGGTGAACACACTATTGTTTCTATCAATTTCAGCTTTCCTTTCCCACCTAGCATGAAGTTGAGCTAACAGTCTAACATTTTCATCAATAGTAACTTGTATGGCATGAGTAGCAGCAAAGGTACTTTCCATGGTTTCAGGTTTAGCAGCCATTTTATTAATCAAGGAGGACTGAGCTTCAGACAAAGAGGATATGTTCTTCTCAACATTCAAAAGCTTTTCCTATATACCCTTGTTGAAAGTGGTTTGTTTATTAATAAAGTCTTTGAGCATGACTTCAAGTTCAGAGGGGCACTTCTAGCATTGTTGTAAGAGTTTCCATATGAATTGCCATTATTGGGAGGATAAGGCCTATAGTTGTTACCACCAAAATTACTCCTATGAGCATTGTTGTTGAAATTGTTGTTTCTAATGAAGTTCACATCAACTTGCTCTTCTTGAGCAACCAACGAGGCTAAGGGAACACTATTAGGATCTAGAGGAGCTTTACCATTAACAATCATAGACATAATAACATCAATCTTATCACTCAAAGAAGAGGTTTCTTCAACAGAATTTACCTTCTTACCATGTGGATCTCTCTCAGTATTCCATTTAGAGTAGTTAACCATCATATTATCAAGTAGCTTTGTTGCATCACCCAAAGTGAGGCCCATAAAGGTGCCTCCAGCAGCTGAATCCAACAGGTTTCTTGAGGAGAAGTTCAAACCTGCATAAAAAGTCCTGGATAATCATCCAAGCAGTGAGTCCATGAGTAGGACAATTCTTAACCAAAGATTTCATTCTTTCCCAAGATTGAGCAACATGTTCATTATCAAGTTGTTTAAATTTCATAATGACACTTCTCATAGATATAATCTTAGTAGGAGGGTAGTACTTTCCAATAAAAGCATCTTTGCACTTAGTCCAAGAATCAATACTATTTCTAGGCAAAGATAGCAACCATTCTTTGGCTTTTCCTCTCAAGGAGAAAGGAAAAAGATTGAGCTTAATAATATCCCCATCTACATCCTTATACTTTTGCATCTCACAAAGTTCAAGAAAGTTATTGACATGGGTGAAGGGAATATGCCCTGAGAGGCAATAATAAAGTGTTTATTATATATATTCCAAGTATATGATAGATGTTTATTTTGCATGCTATAATTTTATTAATACGGAAACATTAATACATGTGTGTTTAGTAAACAAACAGAAAGTTCCTAGTTATGCCTCTCTCATAAACTAGCTCGTTGATTAACAAGATGATCAAGGTTTCCTGATCATGGACATTGGATGTTGTTAATAACGAGATCACAACATTAGTGTAATGGTGTGATGAACATTCATCCGAAGTATAGCATTACAATCAAAGTCATTGAGTTTATATTGCTATAACAACATACGAAGTGTTCCTAATCCTTAGACCATGAGATCATGTCAATCACTAACACCAGAAGAGTTTCTTGATAACATCAAATGTCACACCGTAACAGGGTGATTATAAAGATGGGTTCAGAACTAATAAAGTGTTATGTTGAGGCCCATGGATCGAGAGTGGAATTTGTTCATCCCGATGACGGATAGATATAATCTGGGCCCTCTCGGTGATATCACATTGGTTAGCTTGCAAGCAAGTGATTTGATCACTAGAATGTTATATCACGGGAACAAGAAAAGAGTACATGTCAGTAACGAGATCAAACTAGCTATGGAGATACCGATGATTGAATCTCGGACATGTAATATATCGTGAAACAAAGGGATTAAGATACTAGCATAGAAGGTTCCGACGATCACAAGAAAGTCATCGTTGAATGTGTGGGAGTCAGTATGGGTCTCCAGATCCCGCTTCTGATTATTGATCAGAGAGGGGTCTCGATCATGTCCGCATTATTCATGAACCTTAGCGTGACACACTTAAGAGACATTGACATCCATTTGGAGGAAAAGTTTCATGCCGAAAAGAATAACAAGCGCAGGAATTTATTTCACTAGATACCGAAACAGGTTTTCGGGTGAAATTGTAGAAAGTGTTTTTGCATGTGAAATGAAATACTAGCAAAGGGTTATATGTGAATGTTTGTCATTAAAGTAATTGACAAAATTCTAAATAAATAAAAGGAGTTTTATTTAATGAGAGTTTGCATTAAATTTGGTGGAAATTTAATGGGAATTTGAGTGGGATTTTGAGTGGAGGGAATTGAAAGGATTTTTGTGAGTGGAGTGTCCACCCACATGGGCCGGCCACCCCCTTGGGGTTCCCCCCTCCTCCTATAAAAAGCACCCCTTCCTCACTTCTCACTCACACCTCCTCGTGAAGGATCTCTCTCCCCGTCTAGTATTTATCCCACATGGTATCAGACTAGCGAGATACATGTTCCCGGTGGCTATTCGGTAAGAAAGAGTTGTGCTTCCGCTGCATTGCTGGAGCGAGGAGGCGGAGGTTGCTCGGTGCCTCGGACATGTGTGGGAGCACGTATGCGCCGCTAAGTTGCGGTGCTAAGGACTTCCTCTCGATCTTGAGATCGTCTACATCAACCACGAGTTTAACTCGTTAAGCTTTGTCGGTCTTCAAGGGTATGTTCTCTACAGATATACATCTGCCCGTTGTTTGTATATAGTAGATAGATCTTGGTATATAGTTGTTCCCATCGTAGGAAATTTTTTGTTTTCTATGCTGTGAACCCTACAATGGGCAACGACATCATCAGAACTAGCACCAGAAAATTGCTCTCTCATCACAAGATTAAACAAAGCAGGCTTAATTTCATAAAAGGTAGCATCAGGAGCAGGTGGAGCAATAGGTGTGCTAAGGAAATCATTGTTGTTGGTGCTAGTGAAGTCACACAACTTGGTGTTCTCAGCAGAGTTCA
This sequence comes from Avena insularis, assembly GCA_023614405.1. NCBI lineage: Eukaryota > Viridiplantae > Streptophyta > Magnoliopsida > Poales > Poaceae > Avena > Avena insularis. The sequence continues at coordinate 288,282,218 of CM042695.1, forward strand.
TTTTGGCAAAGGTGGGCAGGCCAAAAACAGCAGCAGCAGCTAGAGCAGGAACTAATTTTTTTTGTGTTTTTTAATAGGGAAAGCAAACCAAACTAGATTAATTTTTTTGGAGTTTTTGAAAAGAGGCAAAAGAAACCAAGCAAAAGAAACTAAGCAAACTAAAAACAAAGTAAAGAGAAAGGAAGTGGAGGACTTCCCTTGTGAAGACGTCCTTAGCCTCCCCGGCAACGGCGCCAGAAAGCTTTTGATGGCTACGTGTAGAACCTGTTGGGAACCCAAAGAGCAAGGTGTGAAGTAGCACAACAGCAAGCCTTCCCTCCATAAGAGACCGAGGTTATCGAATCAGTAGGAGGAAGGAAACGCCACACAGGTGTTGCAAGCAACGCGGAGACCTGCACAACACAAACTCAAGACTTTGCCTCAACGAATCAGTGAGGTTGTCAAGCTCACCAGTTTGTTGTAACAAAGGATTAAACGTATGGTGTGGAAAGTGATGGTGGTTTGCAGTAAGTAAACAAGTAACAGTGAAAGATGTATCAGTGGTAAAGATTGGACCGGGGTCCATAGTTCACTAGAGGTGCTCTACTTAGATAAAAAACATGGCATGAAGGGTAAACAAATTACAGCAGGGCAATTGACAGGAACTGTACAAGGCATAACAATGCAATACCAGACAAAAAGATCCTATGAGTTCGATTGGGCAATACAACAAGATACATAGACCGCCATCCAACTGCATCTATGACTAGAAGTCCACCTTCAGGTTATCATCCGAACCCCCTTCAGTATTAAGTTGCAAGCAACAGACAACTGCTTTAAGAAAAGTGTGTAAGGTAAATAATTCACTTGTTCCATGAACAAGATACCATTGTTTTATCCCTAGTGGCAACAAACACATCTACAACCGAAGAGATTTCTATCACTTCCCTTGGAAACTAGAGGCATGAACCCACTATCGAGCATAAATACCCCCTCTTGGAGTCACTAGCAACTACTTGGCCAAGATAGATACTAACAACAAAGAGCATGAAAGATCACAAACAACACAGATATGATAGAATCATAAAGACAAAACCATTAATCAATCTGACAGAGTAATCTCAATATCCATCGGATCCCCGCAAACACAACATGCATGATTATAAATAGATTAGATCTTGATCATGAACGGAGCTCACAAGATCTATATATGAAAGCACAAGGAGGAGATACAACCAGCTAGCTATTACATGGACCCAAAGTCCAAGGTGGAACTACTCACGCATCATACCGGAGAAGAAGGCCTCCGGGATGATTTCCCCTCCGGCAGGGTGCTGGGAAGAACTTTAGATCCCCCCCCCCCCGATCTAGGGACGATGGTGGCGGTGGCTACAGACGGTTTCGTGGAGTTTTGATCGGGTTCCTAGGGTTTCTGCATCGGGGGCTTCTTATAGGCGCGGAGGCGATGCAGGGGGTGCCCAGGGGGCCCACACCCTGTCCAGGCGCGGGCCAGGCTTGGTCGCGCCTGGGAGGGTGTGGCCACCCCGTGGCGCCCCTCCGTCTCGTCTTCTGGATTTGTGTCGCCCACGGTAAAATATTGACTTTGGCTTTTTGTCCCGTCCAATTCCGAGAATATTGATTTTGTACCTTTCTGGAACCAAAAACAGAAGAAAACATGCAACTGGCACTGTGACAACTTGTTAATAGGTTAGTTCCAGAAAAGATATAAAAATACCTCAAAGTGTAGACAAAGCAAAGAAAAGTAGATACTAAACAAGCATGGAACATTAAAAATTATAGATACATTTCCGACGTATCAGACGTGTCGCCGTCCTCGCCACTCCATCATCGGAGATAAAGAAAACTTATCGTAATAGAGCTTGTTATATTAGACATACGGGAAGTTGTCGTGTTAAGACCTCAAAAGATCAATACACTAGAGCAGAAATCATTATCAATGATGACATCCGTAGATTAGAAGAGACTGATGTAAAATCATACCAACAAACACCAAGACCGGCCAAATCTTAGAAGATTTGGCAGACACATGACTCCACGCGTGCTCCACCGGCGCGAGATGCACCACCAAAGAGAGAATAGGACGGGGATGACCTTGTTACAACTCCAAGACATCACGGTTGTCTCACCCACCTTTTCGAAGAAAACATGAAAACTTCCTAAAATAAGAATGAAAATCCTCCCACCGACGAGAGACTGTAGTCCGTCGCATATCCAAGATCCCAAGAGCCGCCAGAGACGAGACAGACTGGCGGGGTCACCAGCGAGGGAGCAGAAACCCTTGATGGGTTATTGAAGGAGCGCCTCTTTTCTCCCTTGGGGTCCTTGGCTAGTAGAAATTTTCACGAGTTAGAATTTAATACCTCCAGTGGGAATGGGATCGAGCCTGCTACCAGTGAATGAGGATGCTACACAATGAGCCTAACCTTGTTCGTCTACGCTCACCATCAGTCTCTCGGATTGGACCTTTTATGCATATGATGATTACACAGGAAAATTCAGTTTAACTTTTGAATGATATTTTTGGCTTTCTTCCCTTTTCTTTTGGGAGAGAATAATGTGTCTTTCTTACCGAAACGTGTGTAGATACTTTAAGTAAAGAGGAAATTGTTCAGCGATTACATATTTGGATATTATAGAATGGGGTGAGTTCTTATGATCCATCGCTCATTACACATACTAGTACATCCCATTTTTTTGAAGGGAAAGAGCAGGGTAAAAACCCCACTTGAATTTTTATATTAAAAATTTAGAACAGTAAATACATGATATGTAAGTGTAGTACTAAGCAGAATTACTACTCCGATCCATATTAATTTTTATTGGATTAGATGTATCTAGCACTAAAATATGTCTATATATATTTATTTCCGCGACAAGTAATATGGATACAAGGAAATAGTAAATCTCATTCATAATTACTAGTACATCCCATTGTACATGTTGATCCGTGTCGGGGCAACGATCGTGGAACTTTATGCTAACGCAACATGCTCGGATGCGGGTGCATCACAGTTATAAGGTGCAGCCGCTTCGGTGGCTGCTAAGAGCATCTCTAGCAGATACCATATATCAGTCGGTCCGTAAAATTTTGGACCGATATGTGATATCGTGATCAAAAGATTGCCTTTTCGGATACCGTAAACGGGCAGGTAATGCATTTTTTTGCGGTATCCCGTATCAAGGCCCATCCATCCCGCATATATTTGGTGCTGAGGGGGGAAACCGCATCCAATTTCCCCCACCTCCGCACGTGCAGAAACCACGTTGCCGCACACCGCTGTTGTAGATTCTGGCCGCGTCCGCCGCCGGATTTCAAATCGCCACCGCCCACCTCCGTATTGACCCCCCACCTATCCATGGCCGGCCAATCGTGCCGAAATTTGGCCGGCTGTGGCGGCGCTTCTCCACGCCGCGGCGAGAACTTTGATACGCGTAAACGTATCTATAATATTTGATGTTCCATGCTTGTTTAGTATCAACTTTGTTTTGCTTTGTCTACACTTTGAGGTGTTTTTATACGTTTTCCGGAACTAACCTATTAGCAAGATGCCACAGTGCCAATTGCCTGTTTTCTACTGTTTTTGGTTCCAGAAAAGTCAGAAAATAAATATTCTCGGAATTGGACGGGATGAAAGCCAAAGGCAATATTTCACCAGGAGAACACGGAGCCAGAAGACAAGACAGAGGAGGGCCACGAGGGCCCCACACCCCCTGGCCGTGTGGGCCAGGCCTAGCTGCGCCTGGGGGTGTGGCCACTTCAGGCACCTCCTCGGTCTCCCCCTTCGCCTATAAGAATTGCCTGATGCCAAAACCCTAAGTACCCGATAAGATCTCCACGAAATAGTCCTTAGCCGCCACCACCATTGTCCCTAGATCGGGGGGATCTGAAGCTCTTCCCGGCACCCTACCAAAGGGGAGAGATCGTCCCGGAGACCTTCTTCATCACCATGGAAGCCTCCGGTATGATGCGTGAGTAGTTTCACCTTGGACTATGGGTCCATACAGTAGCTAGATGGTTGTTTCTCCTCCTTTTGCTTTCATATTTAGATCTTGTGAGCTCCGTTCATGGTCAAGATCATCTATTTGTAATCATGCATGTTGTGTTTGCGAGGATCCGATGTATATTAAGATTACTTTGTCAGATTGATTAATGATTCTATCTTTTCTTCTTGATTATTGATTCTATCATGTCTCTGTTGTTTGAGATCTTGCATGCTCTCCGTTTCCAGTAGCTATCTTTGCCAAGTAGATGCTAGTGACTCCAAGAGGGAGTATTTATGTTCGATAGTGGGTTCATACCTCTATTGAATCTGGGGAAGTGACAGAAATATCTAAGATTCTAGATGTGATGTTGTCACTTGGGAGAAAACAACAATATTTTTGTTCATGAAACAATTGTATTGTTTACTTTACACACATTGCTTAAAACAGTTATCCGTTGCTTGCAACTTAATACTGGAGGGGTTCGGATGATAACCTAAAGGTGGATTACTAGTCATAGATGCAGTTGGATGGCGGTCTATGTATATTGTTGTAATGCCCAATCAAATCTCATAGGATCATGAATGTCTAGTACTGCATTGTTATGCCTTGCTCAGTCATGTCAATTGCCCCGTTGTAATTTGTTTACCCAGCATGTTATGTTATTTATCTTAAGGAGAACACCTCTAGTGAACTGTGGACCCCGGTCCAATATTTACCATTGATACTTCATCCACTGTTACAGTTTACCTTCTGCAAGCAACATTACCTTCCACACCATACGTTTAATCCTTTGTGTTCAGCAAACCAGTTGGATTGACAACCTCACTGTAAGTTGGGGCAAAGTCTTGAGTTTGTGTTGTGCAGGATTCCAAGTTGCTAGCAACACCTTTGATTTGATTCCTTCCTCCTACTGGTTCGATAACCTTGGTTTCATCACTGAGGGAAAACTTATTGCTATGCTCATCATAGATTCCTCTCGGGGTTTCACAATGAAGCTCTGCAGTGATCAGAGCTCATCAAGCTCCGGGGCCTGAGCTCGCGCGTCGGAGCCGTCGGAGGAGGAGGTCCCGGGTCGTTGCTCCGAGCAGGCACGCGCGTGGCACCCGTGTCACCTCTCCTGCGTGGGCAGTGATGGGGTACGGCTGCGGCACCCATGATGCCGAGGCGGGTAGCTCCTGCACCCGCACCTTCACCTGCTGCCGATGACGAGAGGATAACGAGGCCGGCGCCGTCCGCCAGGCAATGTTCAACTTTTAGGGTTTGCAGCATAGAAAACAAAAATTTCCTACGATGGGAACAACTAAGTACCAAGATCTATCTACTAGATACAAGCAACGGGTGGATATACATCCATAGAATACATACCCTCGAAGACCAAATAGCGTTAATAAGGTTGTACTCGTGGATGATGTAGTCGAACGCTTGCTGATCTCAAGATCGAGAAGAAGTCCATCCGGTCCAGCCGGTCCAGCACCATCTAGTCCAGGTATATCCGTGATCACACACACGTGGTACATCTGTGATCGCACACATGTCTGGGTACCCCGACAACCTCCGCGCCCTCGCTCCAGCGAAGCAGCGGAAGCAACAAATCTTTCCAGAAAAAGCCATCGAGAACATGTATCTCGCTGATTCGAGACCATGGGGAAATTCTAAAGGGGGGAGAGAGATCCTTCGTGAGGAGGTGTAAGTGAGAGAGAGGAAGGGGATCCTTTTATAGGAGGAGGGGGCACCCAAGGGGGTGGCCACCGGCCATGGGGGCTGCCCTTCCCCTCCTTCATTCATGTGGGTGGACACTCCACTCACTCAAATGCCTTTCAATTCCCTCCACTCAAAATCCCACTCAAATTCCCATTAAATTTCCACCAAATTTAATGCAAACTCTCATTAAATAAAACTCCTTTTATTTATTCAGAATTTTATCAATTACTTTAATGAAAAGCATTCACATATAACCCCTTGCTAGTGTTTCATTTCACATGCAAAAACACTTTCTGCAATTTCACCCGAAAACATATTTCGGTATCTAGTGAAATAAATTCCTGCGCTTGTTATTCTTTCCGGCATGAAAATTTTGCTCCAAATGGATATCGGTGTCTCTTAAGTGTGCCACCATATGGTTCGCGAATAATGTGGAAATGGTCGATACCCTTCTCCGATCAATAATCAGAAGCGGGATCTGGAGACCCATACTGACTCCCACACATTTAACGATGACTTTCTTGTGATCGTCGGAACCTTTTACGCTAGTATCTTAATCCTTTTGTTTCGCGGTATATTACATGTCCGAGATTCGATCATTGGTATCTCCATACCTAGTTTGATCTTGTTACTGACATGCACTCTTTTCATGTTCCCGTGATATAACATTCTAGTGATCAAATCACTTGCTTGCAAGCTAACCAATGTGATATCACCGAGAGGGCCCAGAGCATATCTATCGATCATTGGGATGAACAAATTCCACTCTCGATCCATGGGCCTCAACATAAAACTTTGGTAGTTCTGAACCCATCTTTATAATCACCCAGTTATGGTGTGATGTTTTATGTTATAAAGAAACTCTTCCGGTGTTAGTGATTGACATGATCTCATGGTCTAAGGATTAGGATCACTTCTTAAGTTGTTATAGCAATATAAACTCAATGACTTTGATCGTAATGCTATACTTCAGATGAATGTTCATCACACCATTACACTAATGTTGTGACCTCGTTATTAACAACATCCAATGTCCATGATCAGGAAACCTTTGATCATCTTGTTAATCAATGAGCTAGTTTATAAGAGAGGCATAACTAGGAACTTCCTTTTGTTTATTAAACACACATGTATTAACGTTTTCGTATTAATACAATTATAGCATGTAAATTAAATATTTATCATAATTAAGGAATTCGATAATAACCACTTTATTATTGCCTCTCGGCCATATTCCATTCACAACTCGTTGGGTACCCTCGTATCTGACATATGGGACGAGCACTTCGACGAGTTGCGGGTGTTGCATCGTGTCTGCCACCGCTCCGCACGCGACTCCTCCGATGGCACCACCGACTCTGACGAGCAGTAGGCCGCCGCCGCCGCCGTAGATGCTCCGGTGAGTAGGTACCACCGGTAGATGTTAGGGATAGTCTAGATGATGGGCGCGACATCGATTTTTGCTGTAAATTTGTCGATCTTGATGATCAAAAACATTCCCCGTATGTATGAATCTGGTGCTAATATGATGGTTTTAAATATACAGTTCCGTTTTAGTGCATATGTTCCGTGCTAGCTATTTTCGTATTGCAAACACCGCATACCACGTTTGCACTACGCGGGTTTGCAGTATTTGGTAGAGATGCTCTAAGAACAGCTCAGAACATTGGGACATGAAGTGGAGGCGTTGGCTTTGTGACATGCGTTTGGCATGTGTCTTACTTATACGACTAAATCTAACTATTTATTTGTACCCACTGTGTTTTTAAGTATATATGATTGAGACAATTGAAACAAACACCAAGATCAAACATCCCTAATACATCCAAAAGTTGAAGATCCTTTGAGGTCAACATCTATCTTATGTTTTTTTGAACCGTAAAAGGGTCCGAAGACCCGAGAAGCTGCTCAATTATCAAAGCGGTGGGTACATTTTACAAGAAAGCACCTATAAAAGGCGCAAGGTGAAAGCAGTACTTGCAACTTTGCAAAGAAACTCCTGGAACTAATAGTGAAAAAGCAATCGGGTCCCCAGGTTTCTTCTCCACCGCAGACGACGACGAGCTCCTTCCGCCAGTCTCCATGGCACCGTCAGGGACGAACCACTTGGCAACACCTAGGAGGTAACCCCGACAAGAAGATCCACACAGGGCCTCCATCTTGGAGGTTAGAGATTGCACAAACATGGCACAAATCAGTCTCCCTTCAACCATAGCAGGCAGTAGCTCCATGGTTGAGCCACTTTGAATTTATCTCAGAGGGAGCGGCTTGGGGAGAAGCAGAAGAGAGTTGACAGAGGCTCGCCGTCCATCGGGGGCCACCACCTCGATGAATCCTAGTAGATAGATCGCCCGTCGTCCACCAGCACCACTTCTCGAGGAAGACGATATTCCAGCAGGAAAGATCTCGGTCCATCTTCCCAGCACCAGAATAATCTAGTTTGAAAAACTTTGCGTATTGAACACCTATGGTTTTCCGGTGTTTCATATATGCGATTGCAAGTGGTTAACATAATCTACGGATCTAACGCTTTCAGGTCCGTGTGTATTTGCATGTCTTCGCGTCTTCACGCATCACTCATTCTCCAATGAGATGGCATTGTAGAAATTTGGTCTTTTGGTGAGACCTTTAGTTCCTTGGGGTTAAATCATGTTAATACTATTGTCGTACAATATATCTTTAATATTATTCCGTTGCGAACCACACCTTAGTTTGATAACAAACTACTTGAACAAATGCCCTCCTTTGCTGCTAATATAGCAGACATATACTTAGCCTTTTTGTTGTAGTATCCATCACAATGTCTTAACTTTGGAATTCATCCAAATCCATCATGGAAACTTTCTTTCCATTTCATTGTGCCACCCATATTTTAAATTGAGATAAATTTAATTTGTATCTTGTGACAAAACTAGTATCAATGTAACGCTTTACAATGAACTATTTGTAATTGTTTGTCACCTCTACACAAATATATTCTTAGTTCTTCCAAAATATCATAAGAATATCCTTACTATCGTCCAATGATCATCTTATGATTCATTCTGGTAAATGCTCATAACACTTAAAGCATATGACATATCTGGATGTATACATATCATGGTATGATTGATCAAAATATTCTTGTGATTTCACTAATCAAGTGTCAAAGCACTTGAATCTTGTTTCACTTATCAAGTGTCGATACACTTGAATCTTGGTTAAATTCTTTTCCATGCGACAAGAAACTTTTCTTGTCGTTTCTATATCGAACTCCTTCAATATCTCATATATGTACGTTTGGCACAACCATATCAGCGTCACAGTCTATCCATGTAGACATTCATGCTAAATATTCGGGTTTTGCCTAAGTCTTTCATCGAAATAAAATTCTTAACCTTTGTTAATAAAATATACATCATTTCCAATCAACAAGATGTCCTCCACATAATGTATTAAAAATATGTCTCAATGCTCCCACTTAATTTCTTACAAATGCAAGCATCTTCATCGTCTCCTGATGAAAACTCCTTTTTCATCACGGTGAAGATTCGAACTTCGCGATGCTTACTTCAACCATAAAGTTTGCATGTCCTTTTAGCATCATTTGAATTTAACAAAATCCTTTGGACCGTGTCTTGTACACGTCCTAGGTAACCATTCTATTAGAATTTTTTTATTTATTCATCTACCATATACCAAATTATACGTAGTGGTTGCTACTTTAATCCGTCCAGACTAAATATCGCTATGAAAGATCAAATCTTGTCATAGTCAACTCCTTGAACATTGTCATAAAATACTTTACCGATATGTCGACTATTTCATAGATGTGAAACATCCATGTCTGTTTCTTTATAGATCCAAATACGACCGATAGGTTTGTACACCTTTCTGGAGGGTCTTCCAAGTTCAAAAAACTTGATTTCTCGTATATGGAACTATCACGGATTTTATGGCTTCAAGCCATTTGATGGAGTCAGGACCCATCATCGCTTCTTTGCATGTAGTCGGTTCATCATTGTCAAACAATAATGATTTACTCTCAAATCCCAACATTTGATTGTTTATCCGACCTACTTGGTTCAATAGGAACTTAGATCTCCGTGACCACAACCTTTGAGGCACATAAGCCATGAGCATTGTGGCTGCCTCCGGAAATGTTTTCCGGCGCTGCGCAACTCAGCACATATAGGTAAGGTTCGTTAACCTTATCAAAGTTCTATTATCCACCCACTTAACTTTTGCGAAAAAATTCCTTTTTCAAGAAACTTCACATTTCAAGCGACAAACTCTTCTGTCCTCGGTGTTATGGACGAATACCCAATGGTTATTCAAAATAACCTACAAATACATGCTCATCTGATTTTGGTTGTAAACATCTTACTTATGCTTAGAATACCAAAATTGTAAGAAAGGACAACTTGGGTTTTACCCCAAACCAGGTGTCATTTCAACGGATCAAGATGGATCTCTTTTCTGTGTAAAAGCGGTAGTCTCTAAAGCTTTAGTCTTTTAAAACAAAATGGCAGTTTTATAAATAACACCTTTTGATGCAACCATGTCAAACAAGGTTTCATTACAAATCTAAAACACTCCATACTCCTATGGTGTTTTGAAAAATGCAAATCTAGGTGTTTTTGCTAAACTTGTAACTCAAATAAATCCCTTTATGATAAAAACATAAATTATTTATTTTCTTGTCACATTTGCAACTCAAATAAATCCCTTATGATAAAATCATAAATCATTTATTTTCTTGTTACAATGATTTTCCACTTCATCTTGAAAGTCTTTGAACATTTTCAAATATTTCATACTTCTTTCTCATTAAGTGAATATTCACTCAAATTTCCGGAGAAAGCATATGAAGTTGAAATCCATCGCTTACGACTATACATAAGGGACTACATACATCGATATGTATAAATTCCAATAATTTAGTCGATCGTTCTTCTTTGGCCTTTGAATGAAGTTTTAATTATCCTGAGGAAAGTCTCACAAGCGTCACTTGATCAAATCAAAGACTCCAAAAATCCATAAAAATGGAGTTTCTTCATGTTTTCTTTCCAATATAATTTAAACGGTGATGTCACTTCGTAAGTGATCTTCCAATCATTTGTCTTGCGACATTTTAGCATTAGCTTTATGGATGTGAATTCTCCAACTAGATTTGTAAATCATCAATCTTATATGGAATACGGTAATTATTTGAACAACCTTTGTTCTCATAATACCTAATTTAAATAACAATTATTAAAACAAATCTTGAAGTCAAGCTTTGATGTCAATGAGAAATACAAACAACGGTTTGTTTGTTTTCGATGAACATCATCACATATTCTCTTGCTAGTTACTTAGGCTATTGTGGTTCATGAATTGTGTTGTTCCGTATGAAATTTCATACCAACCAATTCGGTATCCAATACCCAAGAAACACATTGTTTAACAAGCAAAGAATATAACCATAACATGTATATCATCTATATACCTAAACTGGATATTTCCAGTCTTTTCTTTTGTGCCAAATATATTTTATAGATTCTCTTTCAGCATTTCCTTTTCCTTTTAAAAGAATCTATCAACATCAACAGTGGCGTCATAAACATGACACATAATCCAAAGCGTGTATATTCAAATAATAATACCTTTGGACTCGCACTTTGAAGTAGATCACCATCATCAAATGATCGACGTTCTTTCAAAATCCATTCTTTAGTAATCTTCTAGTGTAGTAAACACTTTACATACATCTTATATTCATCCTTATCATGATGACTTTCATGATAAAGCTACTGTAGCTTATAAAGGCGAATCGTGAGTATAACTTTACTTTCCAAAACCCTTTTGGATGATTAGGATGTCTAGCATCTCCAACCTTTGCAAATCCTCATCCAATATGAGAACATATATTATACTCTATCATATTGCAACCAAAACATTGTTTTAGATATCGTTATATCTACCACACATGATGGTTTCTGAAACAATTCTTTCATCTCCTAGATAATCTCGAGATTTAAATCAAGAATCATGGAGGCAAACATGATACTTAAGATACTAACACTGGAATTGTTACTCTCGATTTAATACTAATTATCAAATTTCACTGAGTAAACAGAGTTTGCTGAAAGTTTGCAATAGGACTTTAAACTTTAGATTGACACTCAACACAATACGATACCAGTTCGTAAAGTATATATCCAGAATTCTATAGTTCTATTATCTCAATTACAACTATGTATAAGGTGGTGAACGAATGCCAATGACTCCAACAAATTATGCAAATCCGCTTTGATTTAATTTATGATAAATTGAGTTCTACTAATCCAAATTAGAAATGAACTCCCACTCAAAAACGACATCCCTCGTGTATTTTTGGTGATTACATGAACCAAATCCACTACACCAAGTCCGATCATCACGTGAGTCGGTGTAGCTTCAAAGGCGAGCATCAAATGGGCATCATATCTTCCATATAACTCATGCTTAACCTTTCGGTCCATGTTCTGAGGCCATGTTTGTACATGCTAGGCTCGCCAAGTAAGAACCTTAGTATTCGCGTGTGTAACTATCTTACACCCGAAATATGATCATGGATCCAAGAACACCCGATCATCACGTGATGTCTTGGAGCAACGAAACATAATCGGTGCATACTTAAGGAATAACACATTCTTATATTGATATCTAAATGAGGGATCATCTTATTATGCTAATAAAATACCAAACTAGCAATATAAGATGCAACAAACATCACATGTTAATAAGTGAAATGATATGGTACTTGCACTTGATCTCCATCATGTGCATCATGGTATGATCGCCATCATACCTCTATGTGTAAGGCCAAGGTCTATGGAACTTACAGTTATTTGTGTTGTAGGAGTATTGACTTATACTTCTACTTACAACATCACCATATCATAACACTAGCCCAGCAACAATCTAACCTAGACACCTCTAATTTATCCATTGCAAGTTTTACGTGGCTTAGGGCTTTCGAAGATAGAACCGTTCTTATCTACGAACATGAACCACAACGAGGATAACCAAATTGTTGACAGCTTGTTGCAAATTAGATATTGACTATAGTAGGAGAGACAGACACCTGCTAGCCACTTATGCAAAACTAGTTGCATGTCAAGCGCGAAATAGGTCTCATGTTCGAGGACATGTAAAGTTTGTCCGGGCCGCTTCATTCCACTATGCCACCAATATCCAAAGTACAACTAAGAAGCAATAAAATGATAATCATCGCCCACATACTCATATGTGTACTACCCGTGCAAAGCATCTACGCATAGATCCGGCTCTGATACCACTGTAGGGTTCGCAGCATAGAAAACAATTTTTTTCCTACGATGGGAACAACTAAGTACTAAGATCTATCTACTAGATACAAGCAACGGGTGGATATACATCCATAGAATACATACCCTCAAAGACCGAATAGCGTTAATGAGGTTGTACTCGTGGATGATGTAGTCGAACGCTTGCCGATCTTAAGATCGAGAAGAAGTCCATCCGGTCCAGCCGGTCCAGCACCATGAAGTCCAACACCGCAAAGCAGTTGTGCATCCGTGATCGCACACACGTCCGGGTACCCCGACAACCTCCGCGCCCTCGCTCCAGCGAAGCAGCTGAAGCAACAAATCCTTCTAGAAAAACCAACCGGGAACATGTATCTCGCTGATCCGAGACCATGGGGAAATTCTAAAGGGGGGAGAGAGATCCTTCGCAAGGAGGTGTAAGTGAGAGAGAGGAGAGGGGGCTCCTTTTATAGGAGGAGGGGGCACCCAAGGGGCTGGCCGCCGGCCATGGGGGCTTCCCCCTTCCCTCCTTCATTCATGTGGGTGGACACTCCACTCACTCAAATGCCTTTCAATTCCCTCCACTCAAAATCCCACTCAAATTCCCATTAAATTTCCACCAAATTTAATGCAAACTCTCATTAAATAAAACTCCTTTTATTTATTCAGAATTTTTTCAATTACTTTAATGACAAACATTCACATATAACCCCTTTCTAGTATTTCATTTCACATGGAAAAACACTTTTTGCAATTTCACCCGAAAACATGTTTCGGTATCTAGTGAGATAAATTCCTGCGCTTGTTATTCTTTCCGGCATGAAACTTTTGCTCCAAATGGATGTCGGTGTATCTTAAGTGTGCCACCCTACGGTTCGCGAATAATGCGGACATGATCGAGACCCTTCTCCGATAAATAATCAGAAGCGGGATCTGGAGACCCATACTGACTCCCACACATTCAATGATGACTTTCTAGTGATCGTCAGAACCTTTTACGCTAGTATCTTAATCCTTTTATTTCGCGATATATTACATGTTCGAGATTCGATCATCGGTACATACCTATTTTGATCTCGTTACTGACATGCACTCTTTTCTCGTTCCCGTGATATAACATTGTAGTGATCAAATCACTTGCTTGCAAGCTAACCAATGTGATATCACCGAAAGGGCCTAGAGCATATCTATCCGTCATTGGGATGAACAAATTCCACTCTCGATCCATGGACCTCAACATAACACTTTAGTAGTTCTGAACCCATCTTTCTAATCACCCAGTTACAATGTGACGTTTGATGTTATCAAGAAACTCTTCCGGTGTTAGTGATTGACATGATCTCATGCTCTAAGGATTAGGATCACTTCGTAAGTTGTTATAGCAATATAAACTCAATGACTTTGATCGTAATGCTATACTTCAGATGAATGTTCATCACACCATTACACTAATATTGTGACCTCGTTATTAACAACATTCAATGTCCATGATCAGGAAACCTTTGATCATCTTGTTAATCAACGAGCTAGTTTACAAGAGAGGCATAACTAGGAACTTCCTTTTGTTTATTAAACACACATGTATTAACGTTTCCGTATTAATACAATTATAGCATGTAAAATAAAAATTTATCATAAACAAGGAATACGATAATAACCACTTTATTATTGCCTCTCGGGCATATTCCCTTCACAACTCGTTGGGTACACTCGTATCTGACATATGGGATGAGCACTTCGACGAGTTGCGGGTTTTGCATCGTGTCTACCGCCGCTCCGCACGCGACTACTCTGACGGCACCACCGACTCTGACGAGAGGCCGCCGCCGCCGTCGTAGATTCTCTAGTGAGTAGGTACCACCGGTAGATGTTAGGGCTAGTCTAGATGAAGGCTACGACATCGAATTTTGTTGTAAATTTGTCGATCTTGATGATCAAAAACCTCCCCCGTATGTATGAATCTGGTGCTAATATGATGGTTTTAAATATACAGTTCCGTTTTAGTGCATCTATTCCGTGCTAGTTATTTTCGTATAGCAAACACCGCATACCACATTTGCACTACGCGGATTTGCAGTATTTGGTAGAGATGCTCTAAGCACAGCTCTTAACATTGGGACATGAAGTGGAGGCGTTGGCTTTCTGACATGCGTTTGGCATGTGTCTTACTTATACGACTAAATTTAACTATTTATTTGTACCCACTGTGTTTTTAAGTATATATGATTGAGATAATTGAAACAAACACCAAGATCAAAGATCCCTAATACATCCAAAAGTTGAAGATCCTTTGAGGTCAACATCTATCTTATGTTTTTTTAACCCTAAAAGTGTCCGAAGACCCGAGAAGCTGCTCAATTATCAAAGCGGTGGGTACATTTTACAAGAAAGCACCTAGAAAAGGCGCAAGGTAAAAGCAGTACTTGCAACTTTGCAAAGAAACTCCTGGAACTAAAAGTGAAAAAGCAATCGGGTCCCCAGGTTTCTTCTCCACCGCAGACGACGATGAGCTCCTTCCGCCAGTCTCCATGGCACTGTCGGGGACGAACCACTTGACAACACCTAGGAGGGAACCCCGACAAGAGGATCCACACAGGGCCTCCATCTTGGAGGTTAGAGATTGCGCAAACATGGCGCAAATCAGTCTCCCTTCAACCATAGCAGCCAGCAGCTCCATGGTTGAGCCACTGCGGATTTATCTCAGAGGGAGCATCTTGAGGAGAAGCAGAAGAGAGTTGACAGAGGCTCGCGGTCCACCGGGGGCCACCACCTCGATGAATCCTAGTAGATAGATCGCCCGTCGTCCACTAGCACCACTTCTCGAGGAAGACGATCTTCCCAGCAGGAAAGATCTCGGTCCATCGGGAGGAAGGAAGAATAGAACGCCAATCCTACCCTCGCCGCCACGTCCGACCATAGGGAACACATCCATCGTCTTCCAGGAACCGCACCGCTCCCCTCGCCGCCTCAGCCGGCCGGGAGCGCCACCGCACCAACACTGCCTCCACACCGATGGAACAAAACGGTTTTATTGACAGAGAGGACCTCCCCCACGTCCATCACGGCACCTGACTCCGACCGCCGGAGCACCACCGCGAGGAGAAGGGGAAGAAAGATCCAGATCCAGCCGAAAAAATCTAGAAGCTTCCTCTCTCGGGCACATCGCCCACACACGGCAAAAGGCCAAACCCTACAACTACGACCTCTACAAGGACCTACAACTACGCCGGCGCCATCCTCTCGCCGCCGCTCACCGGCTAGTCCGGTGAGGGAGGCATGAGAGGGGTGGGGCGGGGGAAGGGAGGGAGGGGACTCTCAAGGGGAAAGCACTCGAACTTGCCTCTCGTTTCGTAACATCTATCTTATGTGTTCGCGACTTGGCAACAAACTACCTATGCACAAGATGAATTTACCCCATTAGAAAAACATGCACCGCTCATCATCTGAAGAGATGAGAATCTGAAGTGGTTGAACATACATAGTAGTGGTTATGTAATAAAAGCGCCCATTTTCAAATAAATAAATACATAGTGATGGTCGGGTCACATCCCTCATAACACAAGTTGTTTGATTGTTTGGTGGCCAAACCAATGTTGAAGAAGATCTAAAGCACATATATTATTCAGCAGCCGAACCAGTGTTGAAGAAGATCGAAAGCAAGAAAGTATGAATCTTAATGACAAAGTTACAGAGGGCCGGATACTTCCCCTTTTCCAAAAAATGCGAGCATAGATCAAAACAATCACATCCACAATAGGTAAGCGGTCGAAACTCTATATGAGATCCCTGCAGAAAAAAAAACTATATATAAGAGGGGCCATCTTTATAGAACTAGGTGACATGAGAACTTCTCTTCTAGGCTAACAAGAAGAGACACAAAGAAGGTGAGGTCTTCCAACAAGCAGAACTACCACTTCGAACGTTAACTCTAGTGCATCATATATATACTACTATCTCCGTCTGAAAATAGATGTCTTAGATTTATTAAAATTTAAATAAATCTAGACACTATTTAGTATATAAATTCATTCAAATTTTTAAAAAAATGAGACAATTATTTTAAGACGGAGGGAGTATATTTTTCCCTGTTTGGTGTGGATTATCTGTCAGGTTTGCTTCTCTTTGAGACAGGACTTCGTCAGGTTTGTTCCTCCAAGGCGAGATTCCAGCACAGGAGGCCCAACATGCAGGCTGACGAGCAATAATTCGCAGCCCACCCAAACTTGGCAGACGGCCCCGTCATGCGTGCACCCGGGCCTGCTCGTTAGCGGCCACGGGCCACGGCTACCGAGCCTTTGCCCCGGCGTTGATCCGCTCAAACCTCCCCAAAGTCTCCGACCTTCAGAAACGCGGTATTCCCTGTCAGTGTCAGCGTCTGTGCCTGCCAGCTGCCCAGCTCCCCGAGCAAAGCAAAACTACGGGGACGACCTCCGACCCCGATGCCGATGGGTCGTCCTCTGTCCGCAGTCCGCCCCTGCTGCCTCGCTGTCCACCGATCCCGAGGCGCGCTGACACCGTAGCCCTTCAACGTCTAGGCCGAATTAAAATGTCCTCTACGGTGACCAAGTCGTCTCGTCCCGGCGGTATAGTATAAATACAGCTCACCGCCCCCGCAGAGCTTCTCAACTCAAACCCGCAAGCGAGAGCTCAGCACACAGCGCCATCCCAACTCCCAAGTCTCCGGCACAGCAGACGCACACTCCAGCGACGACGAGCACCTCGTTGGCTGCCATCAAGCTAGTCGGCGAAATGTGCGGCACGCCAGCCTGCTTCGGCGGGAAAGGGAAGGGGCCCGGCACCGGCATTGCCGGTGCTGCCGCCGCGACTGGGCCTGCGCGCCGGCGCTACGTGCCCAGGAGGGGGAAGGTGTTCCGGGCCGTGCTGGGGACACTCCTCCGCTACCGCCCCGCCAAGACCAGGCCTCTGCCGCGCTGAGGCTCGACGTCACCGGCCGGTGTTCTTCATCGGCCGGCAGGGAGGGGGAGCTCCTGCCGACCGGAGAAAGCGTCGGTCCATCGGAGTCCATCCACGAGTGCTGCTAAACTTGCCAATACCTCGTTGGCCGCGCGAGCTTCGCTCACACTCCGACATGGCCTAGATAGAAATTAGGACATTCAATCTGGCAAACGCAATAAATTCAGTCTTTTTCTTTACCCATCAAATGTTTAGTTTGGTCTGACATTCAATCCGGCATTGCTTTGCGTTAGTTTTCCCTTGCCGTCTTGGCAACTTATGAATGAATTACTGGCGTTTCTAGAGACCGTCGTACGTTGTGAACCTCTGGTTGTCTTGAGTCATTTTTTCCAGGTATTTGATTACTTCTAATGAACGGAAGTGTAGAATGAAAGACGAAACCTTTTTAAGCCTAAGTATCATAACTAGTAGTATCATGTATACTATGTTGAAAAAAATCTGACGTAGCACAATAATTAATAAAAAAATATTAGAGTATTATATGTAGATACCGTATTATAGCACGTAAAACTAAAAATTCTAATACATGTAAATCTTGTTCACAATTTCATATTGAGATTTTACAAATCATTAAACATAGTGCTATTATGATGTCATATGATACACTATAGAAATAGTATCATATGAATAATACTAGTAATATTATACTTCACCATGACCAGCCTAAGAGCTCTAAGCTCTTGGCAGAGAACCAACTCATGCCTTTCTGAGCAAGAGGTTTGCCTGCGCAAACAATTAAAAATCAAATGTCTGAACCTCGTTTCCTTGGAACGCAAGATTGCGAGATCTAAGTCTAGGCTGCTTTGGCTTAAAGAAGGTGACGCAAACACTTCTTTCTTCCACTTGCATGCGGCTCAGACTAGCCCTAACGGGGTATCATAGTTAGTATTATACACTACATGTATGAAAAATGTTTATATGTTATTATAATTAATGGTGAAAGAGATTATGTTGGTATCATAGCGCATAGAACTAGAAAAACTAATTTTAAATAAATCTTATACACAATTTTATTCTATAAAATAATAAATATACTAAGACTATGATACTACTACATGATATTATGTATTATGGAGATGGTATCATGTACTAGTATCATATACATGATTCTACTATATGATATTCCTCATTGTGACTAGTCTCATCATCGATCAGGCCCAAATTGAAGAGATCGTGTTCCAATTCTTTGATAGACACCTAGGTTCGGTTGATTCCAGAGTTAGGACTGCGGACCTAGCGGGATCGGGAATTGTAACATCCCAAAAATATTAAAATTAAATCATCAAACTCTAATCATTAAAATTAGGGTTAACAAAAACTTTTCCAACTAAAAATATGAAAGCATTCATATGTGTGTATTAAAATTTGTATTCTTTTGAATTGCCATGGTTCTGTGTTTCTTTACTTGTAAAATGATTCTTAGGTGAAATAAACATCATCTAAACAATCCCCAAACTTTTCCCAAAGACAAACAAGTCAAAACAAACAAATTAAGCGAAGGGTCACTTTGGCCAAATTAACTCTCATGCCTACTTTGGCTATCCCTAACTTTCAGAACGTAACAGAAACATGTATGGATCTTTGCACCCCTTGATAGTACTCATAACAAGGTACCAAGGCCCACTTTGTGATCATCCAAAAACATTTAAATACTTAGTTTAAATGACAGTTTAAAATTGAATCTATTTCATATGGAAAGATCCCACTATTTCAAAAACCACTCAAACAAGCTCAATTTTCAAAACCCAAGCATCCACAGAATCCTCAACACATTCCTATCACACCCACCAAAAATCTTTTCAAAATTCAAACCTCAAGTTCTTGCGGCCATTTCATCACACTTGGCAGGCAAATTTAAATCAAATCAAATTCACTGTTTTTAATAGTGTTTTGGGCCTAACTGGTTTCCTCTCTAGCTCACGGCACCCATTTATTAGATCATCTAGCCTAATTGGCAACCTCTAGCCTCACTGTAAGTTGTCCATTGTCATCAATGGTGAGCAATCCGAGCCACCTCGCCGGCCAAACCAGGTCGCCGTCGCAGCAGACCATCTCCCCCTCTCTAGCCATGTCTGGGAGGTAGCCAACACTCCACCGCTACCCAATGTCCCCTCCCCGAGTGAAGGAAAGTCGTGGACCATCGAGCACGCCGCGCGCCTAGTGCCACTGCGACATGCCGAGCATGCGCCAGAGCGCCGCACCTAGCACACGTGCACACGCCGCCCCTCGACCGCAGCCCGTGCCCACCGCTTCGCCATGACCCAGGGAGCACGCCAGACACCCCCATTCACCGCCCCATGCCTCACAGCCACCGCTCGCCGTCGAAGACGCCGCCTCTGCCGCGCAGAGCACCGCACGTTCCCGACCGTTTGCCACCGCCCCTATGCGCACATTTAAACCTTAGAGCATCGCCAGGAGACCGTCCGTCGATCGCCAACCTCGGCCATGCCTCTAGCCGCCCGTAGCCGTGTCGCCACCATCGTCCGCCCATCCCTCTCGGTCTCGCCGTCGAGCCTATAAAAGGAGACGACCCCCGCTCGATTTCTTCACAACATCTCACTCTCCTCACCTCACTGATCCTTCCACCCCTTAGCCGGAGCACGAGGAGCAGCAGCTCGGCGGAATTGCGCCGGAGCAGGCCGCCTCTGGAGAAGAAGAGAGCCGTTGATTTTGCCCACCCCCGGAGCTGCCGCGACCACCCCTGAGTTCGCCGTCGTCGACTTCGTCGTTTGCCCGCCTCGCCGTCGTCACTAGAGCCCCGGTATGCCCCCTATACACCCCCACTGAGCCGCTAGGGTTCGAGCTCGCCGGTGACTTGTTCATTGTCGACGACGACCCTCAGCCGTCGATCTTCATTCTAATCCAACGCACCACATCGTCTCCGCATCGCTTAGCGTTATGAGCCAGCGACCAAGAGACCCCCTATCGGGCTTAAGCGCCTTGTGAGTGACACTGGGCCGGCCCATTAACCTTTCCCGCATCCCACTCGTTTGAATTTAGCTTTTTCTATTTATTCAAACTCAGTTCTGTACCTAGTTTTAAAAAGCAACCCAGCTCGATTCAGTGAACCAAATTTCATGAAACCAATTTCGTTAAAAAGATATTGAAATGCTTACAAGCCCGTTGGATCAAATCATTTGGATCTATAGACCAACCTTGGTAAAACTAACAAGGCAGAAGCTTTTCTACATTCAAACATTTTTCAAATTTCAACCATAATAGCTTTTGAGTTGATTCCAACTCTCAAAAATCACATTTGACCATATCTTTCAGAATATATAAAAACATATGGGTTTACTTATAGAAATAATGTTCAAGTAATAAAAGAATGCCACATAGGCATTTCTAGTCACTTATTTTATTTAAAATAAAAAGTTAAACCTTATTAAATTGTGACACCACTTTAAATCACATTCCCATGTACTGAAATATGTGGTGATGACATGTGTCAACATGATCCCATGTTTGAGTTGGAGAATATTAAATCTTAAGTAGTTTTTCAATGAGTAGAAATTACTTTTCTAAAAATAAATAAATAATGCAAATGCTTAAATATTGTAATGTTAGTAATGATGCTAGATCATCTATAGAACCCTTTTGTGTGATGATTGAAAGTAGTTAAGTATTGTTTTTTGATTGTGTACCTCGTATTTATTCATAGACGCTAGTACCGACCAAGGATACGAGGAGGAAGGAGGATACTACGAAGAAGAAGCCGAGGAGAACTTCAACCACTGCTCTGCACAAGGCAAGCCTTACTAATCAAGTTGACCTATGCAAGCTAATACTTGCTTGTTACCATGCCAACTATATGCCTTAAGCATATGTGATCATACCCACATGATACCCCCTCCTAGTTTTACTTGCAAGCTTTCTATTTTATTTCTTTATCAAAGCTTTCTCTTAGAGTTTACTTAAGTAAATTGTAGATACTAGAAAGATAATTGAAGGTTGTATAAAGAGCATTAAATTTGGCCTAAGCTAGATAATCTTGATGTCATCCTAAGGCATGAGATTGAACTTAGTTAAACTCCACTTGTTTACCACCCCTCATTAGTACTCACCCTCAACTGTAGATGCTAGTGCTAAGCATAAAATTTGATCAACTTTAGATGGGAATACTTGGTGGAAAATGGTTATGAAAACCTTGGAATGATGGATCATTCTACTGAAATGTTTTGACATGTGTTTCCGAACAACAAATGATTTTGATGATGAAAATGTTGAGGCATGAGCCTTAGCCCTTTATAAAACTGATGGTTGTCTGGATGCGATACCATTCCAATTTTACCGTACAACCACAATACCCGAAAATTGTGTAGGGCTTGACTGGAAACTTATATACCTTAGTATGGGTTCCCTCACGGCCAAGGTCTGAGCTGAGGCTACCTTGTGAAGATTGTCCACCTGTGCAGTACCCAAGATGACAGTTGATCATGGTTGGGAGGCCAAACTCACAGGAGAGATGCTTATACTAGGGCGTGTAATTGAAAGGTTAGGATTGATTATCCGCATACTGAGTATGGTGAATTCAGGATTTGTTCCTGACGGATGTAGCGAATGTTGTGGTGAAAGTGTACAATCTCTGCAGAGTGTCAAACTATTCGAATAGCCGCGTCCGCGGTTATGGAAAGTTGGAGTGGCCATACTGTTCCCCCGTCAGATGTTTTCAAAATGACTTATGAAATGGATTGAGAATTTGACTTGACCACAACAGAGTTGTGATATGAAATGCAAGTTCCCACCTAGGTGTTATAAAACTTCAACTAGCTTTTCTTGCTTCTGAACTTAGTGGAGGTAAATCTGGCTTTTTGCAAAACAACCCTAGAGCTTAGTGTCCTACTACAAAAACCCCTCTTCACTTGTTAGTATTAGTTTGCGAGTACTTAAAGAGTACTCATGGCTTTGTCCCTGGCTATTTCCGTGGTCAGACTATGAAGAGGAGTACCAGGACGAAGGACCCCAGGAAGGTTACGACAACTAGGATCATCTCTCATCGTCAGCATTGCCTGTGACCCCGAAGATGGAGCTTCGCCTATGCTACCTTTATTATTACGTATTTCCGCTACTTGAGTTATACTAAGAACTGGATCATGAGATTCTTATTTGTGTAAGACCTTATGTATGGTTTGTAATGGATGATGTACTGTTGTATCTAATTCTGTTATGTCTCGCAAAAATGGTAATCCTGGGATTGCGATGTATGGCATAACAGGCATCTGGGATTAAAAATTCGGGTGTTGACAGGAATCCTTCCCCTCAATCTTTCGGATCTTGAGAGGCCATGGACAGTGGATGAAGTTTGGAAGACCATCAAAGGCATGGAGGATGGTAAGACGCCTGCCCAGATGGGTTCTCTCTAAATTTCGATCATAAATGTTGGACCACTATCAAAAAGATTTTTTTTGAGCAATATCAAAAAGGACCCCGTGGAAGCGTTTCATTGCATATATTATCATAGGGATCGTGGATTTGGGACTTTTAACCGAGCCTTGATTTTTCTTCTACCCAAGAAGGCAGAGGCTACATAGATGAAGGACTTCAGACTAAGGGTGTGTTTGGTTCAGCTGTAGATTTCTGAAAATCAGCTGTGAAAAAACTGTTATGAGCTGACAACTGTGAGAAAGTTATAAGTTATTTGGATGAAACAACTGTCAACTATGTGAAGGGTTTCGCAGCATAGTAAATCAAAATTTTCTACGGAAGCGAACAGAGGGAAAGCCAAGATCTAATCTAGGAGATGCAAACAACGAGAGAGATTGGATTAGATCTTCATACCCTTGAAGATTCAAGACAATGAACGCGTTAACGCGTGGGTGATGTAGTCGTACTCGCTTCTCCTCCTCGCGATCCGATCCGATCTAGCACCACAAGTGGCGGTGCCTCCGTGAGATACTGCGTGCACACGCACCTCGGCGTCTCCTCCTTCCTCGGACCAGCAAGTAGGGTGGAGATAGATTGGATCTACAACACACGGCGTGGTATATGGTGGATAATTTCTGCAGCAGGTATTCGCCTACAAACAGTCGGGAGGGAGAGAGGAGGGCAGCAGGGCAACTAGGGTTTGGAGGAAGGTGTAGGTTGGGGGAGGGGCGCACCAGCCCTCTATATATAGAGGGGGGTGCGGCCAGCCCTTGCCCATCCTCCAAGCCTATCTCTAGTTTAAACGATTTAAACTCTCCGTTCTAGAAACCCTATCTTATCTCTAGTTTAAACGATTTAAACTTATCTAGGATCGGCTGGGCCCTATGGGGCCTTGTGCCCCTGGCCCAATGCGGCCAGGACACTCCCTCATAGGCCCATGCCCCCTCCCGGAAGGTGGGGCCACGTTGGTCCCCTTAGGAAGGTTCTAGAAGCTTAGGTACAATACCGATTAATCCTAACAATTCAACTCCAAAAACTGCGCCTTATATGAATCTTATTCTCCGGACCACTCCGGAACCTCGTGATGTCCGGATCCCATCCGAGACTCGAACAAAAATTCATAAACCAAGTATCCAATCTATCCTAGCGCCGAGACACGTTAAGTGTGTGACCTGGGTTCGAGAATATGCGAGACATGATCTTCTATCAATAATCAACAGCAGGTCAGGCACCCATATTGACTCCCACACATTCATCGATGATCATATCGGATGAACCACGATGCCAGGATTCAATCAATCCCATATATATATTCCCTTCGTCTCGCGATATTTTACTTGCCCGAGATTCGATCATCGGTATCGTCATACCTAGTTCAATCTCGTTCACAGCAAGTAATTTACTCGTTCCGTAATCCGATATCACTTTGTGATTAACTCCTTAACCACATGCTTGCAAGCGGTGTTGATATCGACACGAGTGGGCCCAAGTATCTCTCCGACTTGGGAGGGACAAATCCCATCTCGATACATACAACCCAACAGATACTTTCCGATCACCTGAGAGACACCTTTATGATCACCCTCTCATAGGATGACGTTTGATGGCCTCAAATCTAGTCCATCCTCTTCTCCACTGCGGAGCAAGGAGATCAGCGCGTTGCAGCCATGGACAGAGGCGGGGACGCTACCACTTGCCTCCGGCCCGGCGAAGCACTCAACGCCTGAGCTCGGACAGGGCCTCCCGATGGAGGTTGAAGATTTGCCGGAGCTCACCGGCATGAAGAAGGATTCCGGCGTCTTGATTGAGAACGCTGAGAGGATGCTCCAAAGGTAGGTTCTTGTACTCCGACGCTGCCCCCGCTTAGCAATGGCTTTGACCGCTTGATTCCCCATCACCGCCTTGGAGCTTGAGGAGAAGTAGTCTAGAGCCAACAGGAAAGCAGGGGTAGCAGAGGTACGCCAACACCACGACAGGGAAAACGACTCTCCATCCCAACCAGAGGCCCTGCCACGGACTCGGGGAGGCGAGTGTAGGAGATAGCAGTGGATACGTACCAGGGAGATCTTCCAGCTTATCGAAGAGCAGGAGTTGGATCGACGATTCACCAGATTCCACCTTGGAATCGAGTCAAATCGCGAGCACCCTCTCACAGGGACGATGCTGGGAGGCGCACCTGTGAAGCTGCTCCATTTGCTGACCTTATTCAGCGAGATGCCCGGGTCCTCCACCTTCTCTAACGCCGCCGCTTGCCACCGGCGGGGCGAGTCGAAGCTAGGAAGACACGGGACGGGCAAGATCTGGCCGCGGAGATCAAGCCGCCTACTCGCAGACGCC
The DNA here is from genome assembly GCA_023614405.1 of Avena insularis. Classification (NCBI taxonomy): domain Eukaryota; kingdom Viridiplantae; phylum Streptophyta; class Magnoliopsida; order Poales; family Poaceae; genus Avena; species Avena insularis. The sequence continues at coordinate 288,307,870 of CM042695.1, forward strand.
ACAAGGGGACAACTCACAAACACTAGATCTGAAAAAACTACAACTACAAGAAAAGGAAGAAGCCTACCACCTACTCCAGCTCCTCGCCGGCCACCTTGGCCACCGAAGAGAGAGGAGGAGAGGGGCGGCCGCAGAGGGTGGGGGTCGGCTCTCAAGGAGAGGTTTCAGGGGAGAGGTGGGTGTCTGTTGTAGTAGTAATTGGGTGGGAAGTGTGTAAGGTGGTTTAATAGCGACTACTACTACTGATTAACTTTTCCTTCTAGAAAGTCTTGATGCATGTGAAGGAGGAGTTTTTGGGTAGTTTTATTTTCCAAATTGGAGATGGGAGAGGATGTGTGGTTAGAGACACAACTCTAGCTGTATCCATCATTATATAACATCGACACTATAAAAAAAATAGTATCCAATATACTTTCACAAATCCCGCCGAATATTGGTTTTAGAAGGGCTTTAACCGGTAGAAAATAAAATGGTCGGTTACATTTATGTCCGTGCGACATGATTGGGGAAGGAAGAGTTCATGCAATATGGACCACGCACTTTGCCAGAATCCTCACGCCTTCTGGTCCAGGGTGTGTGTGTGGGGAGGAGGTGGGTGGGGGGGGTCGTGCTGCTCACATTGCCCACGGGGAGTGTTTGAAGATCTAAGCATTCAACTACCGCACTTATACGGGAGGGTCACTAGGGACTCCACTACATGGGAGGCTATGCGCTTGACAGCCCATGGGCCACGACAAGCCTCGAGGCAAGGCCCATAGTTGGCCAGGGCGACTCTCACTTGATCGCCCTGCTCGGGCCTTGAGTTACACCCCACCCCAGTGAATGAGGCGTATGGCGACACGAAGGAGGAGACGGGGTGTCACTTCGATGGCCTTCTTAGCTCTAGAATGCCCCTTGAAAGCAAAACTTCCTGGCCAGCGAGTTGTCCAAGATGGCGGAGCGGCGAGGCCCCGTACCTCCTGGGGTCTACGCTAGAAGGTGAGCCCCCAGCACCACTCATGGCCCCTTGGGCCGTTGCGCGCTTTCTCCTGCCCTATCTCAGAAATGGATAAAAGCATAAATATAAAATATTTTTTCAGAAAAAATCTGCTGCTAACCTATCTCGGACATCACCCACTTTCTCCCTCCCTACTGCCCACGCGCAGCCCGTAGCCCTGCAGTCAGCCCACCCAGCCCAATACCGCTTCATCCCTTCCCCTCTTCTTCTTCTTCCTCATAGGCACGCAGTTGTGTGCCTGTGTCGACGTCGTTAATCCCCACCACGATGCTCGTCGTCGCCCGCCGCTCTAGGAGAGAGGATAAGAACCGTCTGAGCCGCCTCTCTCCCTTTGATTCTCTCTTTCCCTCTCCAGCGCCCTCTCTTTCGCGTTCCCAATCGAACCCGGAACCCTAGCGTCGCAGTTGCCCTCCGTCGCCGCCGTTCCAAGCTGCCCCGGACCCAGCCAATCGTGCCTCGAGCTTTCTCTTGTCGCCTTCGTTCTTCTCATCCATGCGCGCAAGCTAGGAGCCCGCAATCTGGAGAATCGTGTTGTCATGTCCGACGCTGGCCATCACCACTCCCTATTGTTCCAGTCCACCTCCGGCCTCGCCGACTCTTCCATCCGCTTCGCGATGAGTTCCTGGTCCTCCTGGACCCTCCCTCTTTATTCCTCTCGCCCTGTAACCTCCTTCTCATCGAGCACTAGCGAGCACCACCGCTGGTCATCGCTATTGTCGTCGCTATTGATGGCGCTCCGGTGACCTTAACCAAGCGACGCCACCACCTCATGGTTCGCCTTGTCCTCCTCTTTCCATCGTGCATAGCCGCGCTTCCTAACTGTCCCTCATCCGCCGTCCATGTTCCTCGTCCGACATGTTCTCCAACGACCCCATGTGGCGACACTGTGGCGTCGACATGGCATCTATGTTTCCCTGACATGGACTCTGGCAAACGATGTTGATGTGGGCCTAGGCCCATTTGATAGTGGCAGTAGTTAGGTGTGCACCGGTAGAGCACAGTTCAGTGTTCGTGATGATCGTACCTAATAATTCTATTGACATGGTTTTCAGATTTTTAGAAACTATTTTAATATTGTAAATTCAGTATATATTTATTATAAGTCATTACAAATGTGTATAATATATGAATTTTTTTGAAATATGACATCTACACTTTAGCATAAAAATAATGTATTTTTAAACAACTTCAATTAACATGTTTGTTAAAAGAAAAAAATAACCCCACAGGTGCATCTAGGATTTCTCTGGAACTGCCATCTCTAGGGCATTCCAACCCTACTTAAAATGATGATCATGTTTAGGCTTGTATTTTAGTATCTTTAATATGTCATGTCATCCATTCGTGCGTATTGCATCGATGCTTGTGTTGATTGATGTATTTCTTTCCGGTGTTTGTGCTTCTTCCTGGTAGAAATCGGAGATGACTTGAGTAGCGTATCTAAGATTAAAGGTCGAGATCAACACCATCGAAGGTTATCAATGAATATTACCAAGTAGTTGGATTTCAAAAAACAAGGAAAGCATAGCCCCACACAAATATGAATCCTATGATAGCATTTCAATTCTTGCCATATTACATACGATTTCAATATCTTTTATCGATAGATGGAGTTATTCTATCTGATGTATGTTCCCCTTTGTAGCCTAAATATCTCGATCCACTTCTCCTAGCATAACTAGGATTTGGATCACGAGTGTTGCTAGAGTTGTTCTATATATTGTGTTTAGCCATGCTTACCCGTTCTACTGGTCCATCTGTTTGATGAATTAGAGCTCTGAATGAACCTAGTTTGACAGGAGAACATGGTATGGTTGGTGATGTGAGGTAAACATGCTAAGGCTTGTATGGGAGTCCACGTGGGTTGTGGTTTACGCAGTCACATACTTTCACCCCTAGGACCCGAGTTCTTTACTTTAGAACTAAGACTGAGCGTGTAGCCACACGGGGGTTTATGGGGACCCCCTTGACCCCAACTTTCCTAGTCTGATCCATGAGTTCGTAGTTTGTGATTTGTATTCGGCAACCACATGGAAAACATTTTGGAAAATGGTGCACCACATATAGGACGTGGCCGAGGGAAGGGTGCACGACACTAAACCGGAACCCGGTACACATGATCGAGGAACGCTTGTGAGTATGGCCAACTACCGCAGCCGGGAGCCCTTCTGGGTGACTCATGGATTAGGAAAAAGTAAGGGAAAGGTTTTGATCAACCACCCTCTATCAGCACACCAAGGAAGTGTGTAAAGTGACACTAAGAGTCGGTCGGCACGTGTGGGTAAATTTGTACACCCATGCAAGGTTAACTCTTTTCGAAAATCCATGTCCACGGTTATGAACGACTTGGTGACCAGATTCAAAGATCAGAGAGAAGAATAACCCAATCGTAAAACTTAGCAAGTAAAGTGTGTTAAGGATGTCGGGGATCGAGTGGGTGATCCCAGTTGGTGGGTTTAGCTAATTATGATTCGATGGAAATCAAAAGATGATTAAGCTAGAGAAATTGCTTTCTCGTCCATTTCAAAATGACCTGATTAGCCGAGATTCTACTCCTATCTATTTTACAAATAAAGATAGATTTGTGTAAAATAACTTCACCAGCCATAAAAGTTCCGGAGTACACCATGTACTTTCTTTATTGATACTTTTGTAGAAGGTCACGTGTAGCCTTAGAAGATGAGTTTAGTATGGCATCGATATTGAAGAGTAGCTTGGGGTTTCCAGGAGGCAACCTAGAATCTATGAGATGAGACGTCATTGTTTTGCTTCAGGCCTCCCAGCCATTTGTTAAGTTTGTTATACTTAATAGCATAATTTTTCTTTCTTTTATTTGATGTATGTGGTCAGTGAACTCTGCTTGTAATATTTTGATTCTTCGTTCGGATATGAGCTTGTATTGTTCTTGAGTTGTAGGGTCATTGTAATGCTACCGATTCTTTCACTGTAATCTCTCGACGAGGTTAATCTTATTTCAGACGAAGGTATGGGATTTGTCTAACCCTGATCACAGGGGTGTCACATGAGAACTAAATGAATGGAAACAAGTGTAGGGAAGGAGGCCTGGTAAAACCCATCTAGGGTTTTGTACCTCTTGTCGGCGATGTCGGCGGTCTGTTTAGACTGTTTTCAGTGTCTTCTTCAGCATATTGAGATGGCTGCTACGTAATGAATTCATAATAAGTTCCTCCCCGCCCTATTCTCAATCCAGTGGTGCACTAACACCGATGGAGGACGTGTGGAGTCGTGTGTCTAACGGATCTCTTGGGATCCGGTCGCTTTTTTGTATTGTTTGGTGTGGTTTGAGGTCAATCTCTTTCGATTTATAATTATTATCTTCGGTGATGATTGTTGCTCTGGTGCGATGGTGATTTAGTGTCTTAGTACAAAGACTTTTCGTCTATTTACTACAACAAGTTCTACTATGATAAGTTTGCCCGGCTCCGGTGATGAAAGGGCGAGGACGGCGGCGCATCTTCGGCTAATGCTAGTGTATGTAGTCATCGCTAGATGGTCCATTGACATATTTATAATTCTTATTACTTTTTAACTCCTTTATACTAATATTGATGATTATTAATAGATAAGTGGAATTTCATAAAAAAATAATAGAAAAAAGAATCATCGTCCATTGTACTCTCTCCATGCAGAAATAACTGACTTGAGTTTATCTAGATTCGAATGTATCTATACACTAAAATGCTTTTAGATACATTTGAATCCATACAAACCTAAGTCAGTTATTTTTGGACGAAAGGAGTACTCTATTGTACTACTTCCTCCTTTTAAAATATAAGTTGTTTTAGCTTTTATGAAAGAAGTGTATTTAGACATATTTTAGTATGTAAATTCACTTCTAACCTACACACTAAAATGTGTCTAAATTCATCTTTTTGTAAAAAATAAAATATTTTATATTTTGAAATGGAGTAAGTACATGTATGCAAAAAATTATTTAATTTGTCTAAATCTCAAATAAACTCTCTCCGTCCAGAAATATAAAACCGACTTGACTTGAGTTTATCTAGATTCGAATGTATCTATACACTAAAATGTCCTTAGATACATTTGAATCTAGACAAACCTAAATCAGTTATTTCTAAAAGAAAGGAGTACTCTATTATACTACTTCCATCCCAAAATAGATTTAGTATATATATTTATCCAATTTTGACAAATTTGAGACATTTATTTTGGTACAGAGGGAGTAAGATGTTTTAGCTTTTTTGAAAGAAGTGTATCTAGACATATTTTATTATGTTGATTCACTCCGAAACTACACACTGAAATGCGTCTAGATTCATTCTTTTTATAAAAACTAAAATATTTTATATTTTGAAACGGAGTAAGTACATGTGTGTAAAAAATTATCTAATTTGTCCAAATCTCAAAACAAATGGCCAAGTGAATGGCTCCTGCATGCACGGTCCATTTCTCGCACTGAGACTGCTTGCGCGCGGCCACGGCTACCGAGACCCGGCGCCAAGCGGAGCGTTGCGCGTTGATCCACTCAGAGCTCCCCCAAAGTCCCCGACCTTTGAAAACGCGGTATTCCCCGTCAGCGACTCTGCCTGCCAGCTCCCCAAGCAAAGCAAAAACTACAGGGACAACCCTGATGCCGATGCCGATGCTGATGCGTCGTCCTGTCTCCCCTGTCCCCCTGTCCACCGATCCCGAGGCGCGCTGACAACCCCCAAAGCCCCAAACCTTCCACGTCTACAGTACTACGACGACCCAGTCGTCTCGTTCCCGGCGGACGCCGGTATAAATACAGCTCACCACCCCCACAAAGCTGCTCAGCTCAAACCTCCCAAGTCCCAAGTCTCCGGCACATCACACGCACACTTCGGCGAAGAAGAGTACTACTACCTCCTTGGCGCCATTAATCCCAGTACTAGCGAAGCCGCCTGCTCTGCGTACGCCAAGTTAGTCACGGCTCACGAAATGTGCGGCACGCCAGCCTGCTTCGGCGGGAAAGGGGAGGGGGGCGGCGGTGCCGCCGCGACCAGGCCTGCACGCCCGCGCTACGTGCCCAAGAGGGGGAAGGTGTTCCGGGCCGTGCTGGTGACGCTCCTCTGCTACCTCCCCGCCAAGACCCGGCCTCTGCCGCGCTGAGGCTCTTGACCGGCCGTCGCTGGCCGGTGTTATTTACCGGCAGGGCGGGGGAGCTCGTGTCGGCCGGAGACCGGGTACTCACACTGTTGGTCCGTCCACGAATGCAGCTCGACTTGTAGGACGTTCAATATGGCAAAACTGAATAAGATCAGCTTTTTTTCTGCGCCAAATGTTTAGTTTGAAAAGGAACATTGCTTCCAAATTTCAACTGATTTTTCGAGTCCTCTTGGCGACTTCTTAACCCCTAGCGTTCCTGAAGAAGGCCGTCGTGCACTGTACTCTCTGAACCTCTGAAGTCAATTTCAGGTGTTTGATTTATTACTTCTACTCGTACTCAAAGTCTGGAATGGAAAGGGTGAGCAAATGAGAGCTTGAAACACGACCAGTACACTGAATCTCTGAATGATTGTACGGACAAGAGAAACAGTCAGCGGAGGGAGTTGTTTGCGTCAACAAGACAGCTGTTTCTCTCGACACGGACAGGACTGCGCATAGGACAAAAAACAAACAGCGGGCAAGGTCAGAGGTCAAGGTCAGCGTTTTGACCTGAATTTTGGCGTCCGACTTGTTTAGTCATTTTCCCTCTGTTGCAATGCCTGGGTGTTGGTCGGATCTGAAACCGTCTTATCTGCATTTGCACTGCGGTGGCCTAATCAGATGAGATTGGCCCATGAAAATTCACCATTGGACAAATCTTGTCGCGTTAGCTAAGAAAGCTTTTATTCCTTCTCAGCCCACGTCTTAGGCCCAATTTTTTTTCCATCTCCAACGGATGCCCGAAAATAGGGCCGCGCCTGGTTTTTTGGGTGTGGAATGCAAAAACGGTGCTCTATCATATGTCCAACTTTGTCGTGCGCCAAAAGAACTTCTACACACTGCATATATATATATATATATATATATATATATATATATATATATCTATATATATATATATATATATATACCTAATAATAAAGGAAGGAGTTTTCAGTAGACTCTACACTTTTTGGACGGCTTTGTCCTTACAATTTAGGGCAATTACCCACCTCTGCCACCTATAAGTAAACTTATAATTAATTAAACGGTTCAGTTAAAAAAGGTGTTCTCCCCCAATCTCACGCCACGGCCAGAACCTGGCTACCTACTCTGCCAGCGATGGCTACACCCAGACACCACCAGAAGCGAGCTTCGTCGACGCCTGAAGCCACCCACCGCCGTCAAGGTATTCGCCCATCCCATTTAAATCAAGTAACCGCCGATTCCCCTGAGTCGGCATGAAATCCGAGGTCACGCTACAGATCTGCACATGTCGGCCGGAGGGTCGAGGCCCTGGTGCCGACTGCACCGCTGAAGTGCAGCTCCGCATCGGGCGACCAGAGGGTCGAGGCCCTGGTGCTCCTCCCCTCCACGTCCTGATGGCGGGTTACACGGCTGCCGGATCCTGGCCTTTGTTCGTCTCCACGATCTGGAAGATAGCCCTTGTCTTTTTTTTTGCACATCTCGCATCTGCGTATAGCAAAATTCAGAGTTATTGTGATTCTGAAGCTTACATGCTTAAAATCGAGGACATCAGCATTACTACAGACCATATTGCCTATGTGCTTATTTAGTAGTATATCCGTGAGAGTAATTTCTGGAAAACTGAAGAGCGGTGCAGGTGGTGCGGTTTTGGGCTGGTACTGCAAGTGTACAACGTAACTCTGCTCTAAAGAGGCTAAGACAATCTTATTAATTAGACCATGTAAAAGAAGTTGAACCCCGATATTTGCTTAAGACTGGAAGTCGTTAAAGGATATGAATTCCCCAGAAAGTAATAACAACCTCGGTCAGCTCTGAACATGTGTTTGATGCACTTAAACTTTCTAGCCATGCACTTGACTTTTACCTAGATTTGATCTGAATTTGACTAGCTGCTTGCATCTATTGATCTTGGTTTCATTCTTAAATAGTTATATGTACAACCACCACTGTGTACAACCACAAATCATCCACTAGAAAATCTACATACAATTAGCATCATCTATTTCAGTCGTCATCCCTGTACATATATGAGTTACATGAAGAACACACATCACCAACTAAGAACTGAAGTTTCATAATATAAATAAGCATCTACTAAGTTCATGTAGTGCATACCAACTCCATGACACTAGCAATGATAAAGACCAAAGGATCGTAGAAAACATGCAAAAGGCTCCAAGAGCCATGATAAAGACCTAATGATGATTTAGGAACTATCATGGTGTGAACGTCTTTGATATGTACTGTAGATGTGTGCTTATGTTTTTGCATACTAGATTTGGGTGCGCCAAAATTTTATTGCTCTTTCCGGTGCAACGCACGGGTATGTTTCCTAGTATATATATATATATCGTCCGCGCAGACCAACTACCCATGAAATCTCAATCTTATCCTCCTATCGCCTCTGACCTTGCCGTAGTCGATTCCCAGCACCACCGCCCCAGCCCGCTGCCTTCCCGCAGTTCCCTTGCGTTGTCGCCATGCCTTCGTGCCTCGGCCCTCTGCTCGGCTGCACCTACTTCCGGATAACCGCCGGCCGGCAATGACGCCGTCGCGTGGAGGTTAGGCTGAACATGCGTTTGGTTCAAATTTCCCGAGATTAAATCTCTAGAAGAAGCGGAGATGATGATCCCTACACTGCTGCTCGTGACGCGCGAGGGCCGGTGGCGCCACTAGTGGCATCAGCAGCACTGGCCATTGTGGAGACTGGCGAATACGCAATGGAGCAGTGATGGCGAAACCACGCGGAGGATGTGGAGGCTGAGAAGGCCTTCTGGCGGCAGAAGAAGCCCAAGAAGAAGGTGGCGAGGGCGGAGAAGAGGAGGAGGAAGGCGTGGATAGAAGCCCAGCTCGAAGGTCTCTCGATGGTCAACGACAACGACGATATATGCGATGACCTCTGGCTCACTAGTGAGGAGAGTAGCGACGAGAGGTGACAAACTTGTTTGTGTCGATGAAGTCAATGTATCAAACCAATTAAGTATCAATACACTCCCTCTGTCATAATATAAGATGTTTTAGCTTTGTGAAAGGAGCGCATCTAGACCTTTTTTACTGTATGAAACGGAGGGAGTAGTTTTGAATTTCTAGTATGTACTATTTTAGTTTTATTTTTTTGCAATTTATTTATGATTTCTTTGATCTTGTTTGTAGCATATGTGTTGCACAAACTTGCTTTGCACGCTCTATTTTAGAACATATGAAAAATTGCTACCGGCCATGACCGCTATTTTTGGGCACCTGCAAATCTTGCCGCCGCGCCACCGCCAAAAATGCTAAAACTGGCGCCGGAAAACCAAAAAGTGGAGCTCTATTTTTGTGTATCCGTCTCTCTTAGGCTTTTACTGCCCCAAAGAAATTGCAGCCCTGGCAAAACTATAGTCCAGTTATGATAGTGTGATATACTAACTTATAATGTGTAGTTGTATGTTATGTTTACCGTATATGTGAGTAAGAAAAATAATATGCGGATTCGCCAAAAAAGAATATTATGATAAGAATAATGTGTCATACTTGAAAAACATTTGAATTAAAAGTCACGTCATAAAATTATTACCAATTTTCTTCCTAATGAAAGAAATAAGAACATACGATCGTAACAACTAGGTACGAGACTCTCATCAATAGCATCACGTATTGTGTCTATCATACCATCATCTAAGGACACAATACTAAGATGATAAGCACTCTTGACATAAATATATATACCTATCACTGTAAAACATGTCGAATGGTCATTTCATAGATTACAACCAAGAGTCTAACGATATATGGGGCTAACCCGTATACCTATGGCCTATAGACCTATACCCTATGTCCCCATCCATCCGCTAAGACTAAGGTCTTAGGGGACCACCACCGGACCCCATCGACCTACATGGTGTGCAACACCTAGACTCTTCATGAATCAAGACTTACCATAGAATGATATGAAAGTAGATCTACCAAGACTTGACGTACAAGGCGAGTGAAAGTGCAATGGATGTCGCCTAGAGGGGGAATGAATAGGCTTTTAAAAATATTACGGTTTAGGCTTAAGTAAATGCGGAATAAAACTAACGTTTAATTTATTGAGCATAAAACCCAGCCACTACATTCATCTAAGTGCACCAAAAACCTATGCTAAGAAATACAAAGAACAAGGTGATAGCAAGGTATAAATACTTCAAGCATGATGGCTATCACAATGTAAAGTGCATAAGTAAAGGGCTCGGTTGAGAGATAACCGATGGACGCGGAGACGAAGATTTGTTTCCCGAAGTTCACATCCAAAGAAGCTACGTCTCCGAACGCCACAAATGGCTCACCTCGAGGTGTGGTGGCTCGATGCTCACCCAACGCCACACAAGGCCTCACCCCGGATGCGGAAGTACGCAACTCACCGACGTCACAAAAGGCTCACCCTATTCCCCCGAGTGCGCACCACAAAAGGCGGGCACTCGCTCCACTATGGGACGCTTGAGGGCGGTTACCGAACCCGTATAAGATTGGGGCTAACTCCACAAATCAATTGGAGGCTCCCAACAACAAAGCCACAACAGGCTACAATGCCACAAAAGGCCAACAACGCCACAAAAGGCTACAAGCAGTGGCGGATCTAGGAATTGATTAATGGGGGTGCCGAGCATAAAAATCTTAGCTCGAAAAGCATAAATTGTTAGCACAAAAAATTTAAGTTTTGCCAAAATGACAACATGAGTAACATGATTTAGCCTTACAGAACAACAATACAAAAGAGGAGGTACATATCGTGCCAAAATAAATTACATAGTTGTAACAAGATCTTATGCCAATAAAAGATAACAAAATCAGCCACAATTACCTGTTTTCAACCTTACACTACTCTACGTGTTTTCGCTGCCATGAAACGCTTGATAACATCATCATCAGTCACTTTCTTGAACATGTCCCGCTCAATAAATGTGACCAAACAATCATTTAACAATTGATCACCCATAGTAGTTCTTAGATTGGTCTTCACTATGTTCATTGCAGAAAATACTCTCTCAACACTTGCGGTCGCCACCGGCAAAAGCAACACCAATTTGAGAAGCAAATACACCAACTTGTAAAGCTCACTCTTTTTTGTTTCAACGAGCATCATAGAAAGATGGCCAAGATTTTGTAGGTCTGTGAATCTATCATCCGTTCTCATATCATCAATGAAGTTATCAAGTTGGAAAGAAAGTCTGATCAAATCCGCTTGAGAGAAATCATTGGGATAGAATTCGGCAAGCTTTAAAACTTTCTTTCTATCATAAGAAGCAAATGCATGGATAGGATTCAAGGCTGACATGCAACTAAGCAACTCCATATTAATTTCATCAAACCTATTATCAAGCTCTTGGCGAATACTATCAATGACACCAAGAAATACCTCTCTTCTATAATGATCATCAATAGTTTGTTTTGGGTAACAACGAGGTGATCTTGCATAAGGAACATACCTAGCATCCTACATAGGAACTTTGATGACATGTTGTTTGCAAAATGAATTCACCATTGCTTGGAATTCTTCCCATCCATCTTCCCTCAACTTTTGCAACCTCCTCTTAGCCATACCAACAAGTGACATAGCATTAATAATGTCTTGGTCCCTCTTTTTCAAGGATTGAGATAACTCATCTGTGTAACTTAGTACTTGAAGCATCAAATGTGCATTAAAGACAAACTCATATGACCCAATCGCCCCTAGAACTCCGTGTATTTTGAGCCAATCATGCTTATGAGTGGGATCTTTCCCAATCTTGGTCAACACTTAGGGATGGTGTTATACAAAGTGATGATGTGCACAATGGTCCTGTAATGAGAACCCCAACGAGTTTCAGCGGGTCTAGCTAACTCCATTTGTTGATTTAATCCGCTACCACTTTCTATTTGACCATCTTTAAGTGCTTTCAAAATTTCTTGAGCTCTAACATTTCGAAGCATGTCATGGCGCTTACAAGAAACTCCAACAACATTCAACAATTGAGAGATTTGATCAAAGAACCACCCGCAACCAACATTATTCTTTGCAAGGGCAATAAGCACTAACTGCAGTTGATGTGCAAAGCAATGGATGTAATAAGCTGAAGGCGACTCTTTCATGATCAATGTTTTCAGCCCCTTCATTTTGCTAGCCCCATCATAACCTTGTCAACGGACTTGAGTAAGAGTCAAGTCATGATCACCAAGTAGAGACTCAATTGCTTCCTTAAGTGACAAAGAAGTGGTGTCAGCTACATGTATTACTCCAAGGAAGCGTTCACATACCCTTCCTAGCTTGTCAACAAAACGCAAACAAAGTGCTAGTTGTTCTTTGTATGAGGCATCACTAGACTCATCCGCTAGAATTGAGAAGGGGTCATCACCAAGCTCTTCCATTATGTGTCTTGTAGTCTCTGATGCACAAATACCAACAATTTCTTTTTGTATGCTAGGGAACTTCAACTGGAAATTTCCCGGAGCATTGTTCAATACAATCTTATCAACCTCTTCATTACTTTCTGCCAACCATGTTAGAAGCTCAAGAAAGTTACCTTTGTTACTTGATTAAAGAGATTCATCATGCCCATGAAATGCTAACCCTTGATGCAAGATAAACCTCACGCATCTCAATGAGTGAGTCAATCTAGCAATGTAGAGGCGCTTATCCTCTCGAGATATCTTCACAACAACATTTGTAATTGACGATTCTTGTTTCATAAAGAAATTGTACTTCTCTTGAGCTTGATTATGAATACTTTTAATGCCACCCTCATGTTTGTCAAGTCTTTGACATTTATTCCAATTTGACCAGCCACCTTTCACAAAGCTATTATTGGCTCCCTTCTATTTGTCTTTGAATAAATAACAGACAAAAAAAATGCAGCAGCTATCTCAACGCTGTACTCGATCCAAGGGTACTTCTCAAACCAACTAAGGCTAAATTGGCGAGGCCTGTTTGCTATTTCTCGGATGGGATAATTATATTTACGAGGTTGATAAGGACCTTTTGCAACAAATCCTCGATGAAATGAATCTTGCTCATTTACAGGATAACTCGCAATGGGTTTCCTTTTCCCAGGATCATGTGGAAGAAGCTCAACATTGTAAACCGATTCACTACTGCCACTGCTAGGCATTGGATTAGAACCATTTGAACTCTGAACTTGGACCGAAGATGTTCCGTTAACATTAGCATCAGCCAAGACCACAACATCGGTTGACTGCACAACATGAACCTACGGTTCTGTTGCAGGCTGATCTGGAGCTTGATTTCCACTTTCTCCGGTGACCTCCTGTGCATTAGTCAGTCCTTCAACCATTAGAGTTGGCCTCGCAGTTGGAGATGAAGAAGATGCATCTTTTTTCACCTTTGCTTCATGCTTCTTGTATAAAGACATTATGGAATTAGGTCTCTTTTTTGAGGAATCGGCATTAGATCTCTTCATCTCAATCACAAGAATCTGCACAAATCAACACCATTTGATGAATCAATACAAAAGAAAGAGGAACACTTGTTCAATATTTTTATATCTCAATTCCAAGTCCAGAAAGAGGAAAATTTAGTCTACTACCTTTGTTGCTTGTCGGCCCTCTCCGCTTCCGCTGCACGTACGCTGAGCTGAGCGCTCGATGCGGTTTGCCGTAGGCGCCTGCTCTCCCGAAGACTGCGTCGTGCCGCGCCGTTCCACCACGCCCCGCCGTTGCCGGTCGCTGGCCTACTGCAGTCCCCCCCCCCCACCGCCGCCGCGATGATTTGGTTCCAGGTTCCACTCAATACGGAGCAGTCAATGTGATGCGATCAGTCACGAAAACTGCTCCACAGCGTGACGAAAAATGCCATTTGGGTAGTTGGGCTTGCTGGGCTTCCCACGCAAGGTGGGCTGTTGAAGTTTTGACCAGAAAGCTTTATTAATTATATTTTTTACCTTGTACATACGTACATTTAGTCTGAATACTAGTAGTTAAAAAAAATTCTGTATTTTTGGAGGGGGTGCCATGGCACCCATGGCACCCCCACTGGATCCGCCCTGGACAACAAGACCATAAAAGGTCAACAAGACCACAAAAGGTCAACAACCCAACCACACAACCGTCTAGGGTTCCAAGGAACCCAAGAGTAACAAGCCCTCAAGCTTGTACTCGCCGAATCTTCGAGGAGAACTCAAACCTATGCAACAAATGCAAGGACAAGTCCTTCACTCTCAAATTCCAACAAAGCTACAAAAGCTATTAGGGGAATAAGGGAGGAAGAACACAAGAGGAGAACACAAAACTCTTCAAGATCTATATCCCAATGATTCCTTCACAAAGAAGGGATTTGGCTTGGGGGATTGTAGATCTAGATCTCCTCTCTCAAATCCCTCAAAAAGATGCAAGAATCATAGGAAGGGAAGGTAAAGGGAAAGCTTCTTCAAGGTCAACAATGGAGGAGAGAGAGAAAGCCAAGAACCAAGAAAAAAAGCTGTGACCCACGAAGGGGAAGAGGAGCCCCTTTTAAAGGGCTCCCGGATCTGCCTGTTATGGGCATTCGCGACCCCTGGCCGGAACTTCCGGTGGGAGGCCGAAACTTCCGGTGGCACACAACCAACGGTCAAAAATTGCGATGTGATAAACTGAAAACGCGAGTCCTTGTCGGAACTTCCCCCGGTTCACCGGAACTTCCGATGGGAGCGAAACTTCTGGTGGAAGTTCCGACAGAAGCTCCATCCAATAGAGCAAACAAAAACAGAGAGGTTACTAAACGTGGGCGGAACAAGAGCCGGAAATTCAACCGGAACTTTTGGCAGCAACTAGGCCCGAGCGGAACTTCCGGTCCCTGGCCGGAACTTCCGGTGGGAGCAGAACTTCCGGTGGGAGCGGAACTTCCGGTGGAAATTCCGACTGAAGTTCCGTCAAATAGCACATACAAAACAGAAGGTTACTGATCGTGAGCGGAAGAAGACCCGGAACTTCCACCAGAACTTTCGGCGACAAAAATGCCCTAGCAGAACTTCCGATGGCAAGCCAGAACTTCCGGTCAGGGAAATTCCAGAAACCAGAAAACCAGAAATGCAATAACTTTTGCATCCGAACTCCAAACGGGATGAAACCAATTTTGTTGGAAAGATAACGACGAATAGAATATATATTTGGGTATCACCTTGGGATAAAATACCATGAATATATATGTGAAGTGTCCTCCAAGGTGTGGAGCCGGAAAACTCGCAAGATCAAAAACCGCAATAAGATATGCAAGTGAAATCCTTATTTGATGAACTAGAGCTTGTTATGATGATGACCACAAGCTCTGGACCCTCTCATGGACAAGAACCAAATAACAACCAATAAAGATGATGCTATGAATACAAAGGTTTGAGTTCTCTCTGAACGATGCAAACGAGACACCCGCTTGAGATCCCCTCTTGATAGAACGGCTATGTATCCTAAACCCGGTCTCCCTACTAACAACACGAGACCGGCAAAAGAAAAGCCCTATCAAGAACATACCTTTGCCTTGAGCATCCCACTTGAACTTGATATAGACCGTATTGTTCTTCTATAGTAGGAATACCTTTCTTGGATGCTCTTGCTTGATGAAGATGAAGACTTGCAAATTGCTCCCCCATACTCCATGTGGAAACCTCTTCTATGAACTTGTCTTCATCACTCCATGAGCACGAGGATGGCAAGCTTCAAGCATGAGATCTTCTAGAGATGGAACATCTTGAGCTCTCCCTTCTTCATCTCTTCTTGAGGTTGATACATCTTGATGCAACTCTTTGCACATGTCTTGATCAACCTTCAAGCTCCTTCTTTCTTCATGATTCCAATGGGAACAAAGCCCTTGGACATTTCTTCATCTTCCAAACTTGAGACCAACACATGGCCCAAGCGATGCCAATGGACAAACCTACAAGTGAAACTCAATTTACACATTAGTCCATAGAGATTGTCATTAATTACCAAAACCACACATGGAGGCATACATGCCCTTTCAGCGAGGATACCAACATGTGCAAGACAATGTCACCCAAGAACTACACCTATAAGTGGAAGGATGACGACCTGATAAGTGGCCAACCACTCTCGCATTACACCCATGTCATCGCCATATACACCATCCCTAAAATTTGGATCGATCTATACTCGACGAGTTAGTCCTTCAAATCATCGAGAACCCCATGTTATCATATTTGTGTTCTCTATATTAATGTAATCCGAGAGGAGTATAGTCTTCTCCAAGCTTATCAGGAGACCCTAACCTGGGTAAAATTGTGACCATCCTTACCACATAAATAAATGTACTCTCATCTTTCGAACTATGGATGCCAAGGATCCTAGAGACAATCCTCGACAAGACTCTCAAAACTAGTATTGCGTATTGCATCCATCATACCATCATCTATGGGCACAACACTCAGAATGCGAAGCACTCTTGGCATGAACATTCCATCACTATTAATCAAGTCAAAATTCTCATTACATACATTGTTTTCACAGCTATACTTATGGAGCCACATGCATGTAGCTGTGGCCATAGATTGCTTTGGTACCGTGTAGTGTGTTGTGCCTAAGAGAATTCTCCCCTTCATCTTAGAACGCCAAATGCTATTTCGATGGTGCTTCGTATATATGAATGGCGATGGTTGAAGGTCTCATTTCCCCCGTGTGGAGGTTACTATTGGAAAGTATGTGGTACTGCTGTTATTTGTATGGTGCTAGATACCCAACTATGTTTGTATGTGAATAGTCAACAAGATAATACTTGCTTTTATTTATTGAAAACAATAAACATTAGATATTAAATAGTGTGACGCCAACAATCACAAGGTTAACAATGTTTGGCATATGCTCTATCCAAAAGATAATAACTCCAAAAGAACAAAATTTCGATAGGACACTGATAAAATGCATCAGCCAAGGCCTGCAAGTAGACCGTCCCATAGAGTAATATTATTAGATCCTAGTATACATTTGACAAAAACTTGGATAACAACCCTAACATTTATCTGGGTTTAATTGATGATGTTTATTCAGCGATCAATCTAGTAATACTTATGGCATGAATGCTAAAAAATAGCTTATCCAATCTCAGAAACAAGTTAACACACGTTAGTGAATGCAACAGAAGGATGTGAATGAATATCTTTGAACAATTCTATTCAACTCGTAATTTCTTATTTTACATAATATTAAAACTAAAAATGAGAAAAGCTAAACCCCGGCTATTTCTAATATAATTGTACTAAACTTTCATACTTATTCTTAGCATGGTAAAATCTTAACGGACATACTTTTCTCTTTCTTATTTGACATTTCTAACCACATAGAAAATTGATAATGTTAGTTGTAAAATTCTTTTTATATAGTTGTAATGCATATAGTTGAAAATATATTTGCGTTGTGTTAGACTTAAAGTATATTTTGTAGCATAGTTTTCTATATCAAATAATTTTTGATTACTGTATAAACTATATAATATATACAGAATTTTGGTAGAGATATACAACATATGGTCTAACACATATTTTAATAGGGTCTTTTAGTGTTTGGTTAGGTAAGCATATTATGAAACTTCCATAGTAGAAATTGAATGCTGGCATGATTCTTTACCCATATTTCCCTGGTTACATTATGTAGTAATGATAACATGTGTATGACATGTACTCGACATTCAAGTAGAATTGCTAATAGTAATCACCAACATAAAATAAATTTAATATATTCTAGTGATTTCATGTAAATACAATTTGGTTGTTTGATATGGTCACCAACAATGCGCTCGGTATGATCTTATCTATATAAGCACTTGTGCAGGTATCTGAAATAAAGAGGGCTACTATAACATAACTAATTAAGCATGAAAATCGAATTGCCATATATTTTTGTTTTTAGTACAAAGTGCACGACTTTAATTAGAACGCGTAAAGCGACTATCAACCTATCTAAAGTCGTTATGGTTGATTAAATTTGTTTGTTCCTACATGTATTTTACATACTATTTGTCATATTGAGTGAGCTTACTCCTACACAGTGGCGGAGCTTTACAGAAGTGGCTAGAGGGGGGAAAACGACAAATTATGGATGGTTGGGGGGGCAAAAATACCCAAAAACTTCTATTTTAAGCCCTTCTTAGGAAAAAATCTTCAGGCCTCGTTTTGCACGCGTGGTTCAGTGCATATTCCATGGTTTTATCCCTAGTGTTTTGGGTGAAAACACTTCCATCATCCAATCCACTCCAATCCACTTACTAACCAATCTCCAATGAACCTCTTGTAAAAAAGTATTGTTTTGTAAACCGGGAATGCTACACACAACAACAGTATTGTTATCACGTAGAATTCAGAAACTTCACCAACAATAGCAGCACAAGCATCAAGTCAATTCAACACAGCTTATAAAAGATTCAATTTTTATACCAGCACACGAACAAAAATGATTCAAAAACAAAATGCAACAGTTTCTAGCTTTCAAAACATGAGAATTTTTTCACATAATTCTATTAGCTACTGGACAACAATATACCTAATCACATATACTAGTTATAACCAGCAACTAAAGGTATACGCCATTTAAATCAATAAAACACAGATTAAACACCAAGTCTTGTAAGTATCAAGGGAGATAAGCAACAAACAGTGCATAGTACATATCAATAAAAATACATTTTTTACATCAATAATAATACCAAATTTGAAATAATATTTGTGAGAATCAGATTTGAAGCAATAATAATACCATATTGCAAGTGCCAACTGAGATTAATGGCATCACGATGTTCTATGCAACAACAATACCAGAATACAATGAACGAGTAAGAGACAAACTCTTAAATTTCAGTATAAGTTACAAACATGAAAAAGTTCCAAATAATATGCAGCTACTTCATACTTTATCTTAGCCCTCCTCCTCTGTTATAACCTGTCCAGAGAACTCACCATCACCCTGTTGAAAAAAAGAAATATCAGCCTTTCTTATAAGAAAGGAATTTCATTTTGGATATATACTTTAAGTTTTGTAACTTCCAAAATGATCTATACTGCAAGTTCTGTAATATGTTAGTCTGGTTGACAATACAAGAAATATAACTTGGGATACATTGTGTAGTACATATCAATTCCACCGGCTTCTTATACTACAAAGCAATATTGCTGGTATTTTTTCATTCTCTGGTTCACACTACAAAGAAATATTATTTCTAGCATATCCAGTTCACGCTACATGAGCTAAGCAAACCAAGGATAATGTAGAACAACGGAGAAAGAGATCACTAGCTTAGTCCAGTAAAGAAGAGAATAAAGTTGAAGATACTATAGAAGATATGGATCTAGTTACTATTAGTTGCTAGCTATACCATGATAAAAATATTCCAGCACTAACAAGCTAAATCTAAACCAAGTTGTTGTTGGTGGTGCATCTTCGCCATCATGGACGGTGTCGATCCCGACTCCTCTGTCCCTTTTCAGCTATTATAGTACTTGACTTCAAGATGAAATAGCTACAATTCGTTGTTTGACAGGTTTAATCGGCGGCTAACGGACTTCGACAGAATTAAGCGGGATTGGATTAACAAAAAATGTAATCCTGTCTATTCAAAGTGGCATGAATGGCAAGTCCACGGGTACTCGTGGGCGTGTCTACTTACACCATTACTAGTACCGTTTAAACACTACGGAGAAGCATGGTCTTGTTATCGGTTGGAGATCATTGTATGCAATCTGACCTACTCTCCTGGTACTATTGTTGTTTCAGTAACTAAATGAAATTATCAGGGCTCTCTCTATTTTGTACCTTGTTGATTCATTTCACAACCCAACATGTGAAATAAACTATAACATGATACAGTTCACAGATCTTCTCCAACATTGGATGTTATTGGCTCTGTTCCAAAATGCATGATGTTTTGGTAGGCTAAAATAGTCTACCAAAATGTGTTATATTTTGAAACAAGGGTAGTATCTCTCTTGCCATAGTATCAAACCGCCAAGCTAGACCGAGAGTAACATGTGAACTGTTATAGACAAACAATTAGGCCAAGGAAACGACCTAGCTAGGACCTCAGTTCCGACCTAACAATGGCAGTTGTCACCCTCTTCTTGGAGCAAGTAATACACAATAGAATAGTGTTGAAAACAAAGCAAAGGAGGCAAGAACCACCTTCCTCCTTCCACTCCCAATCAAAAACATCAGAAACCCTAGTTGGCTATAGAGCACTATAAGTTCATCAAGAACTCATCAATTCATCTACCTAATCGAATCAAGAACTATCAAGAATCCTAATCATGGCCATCACACAACGGAGACTAGGTCAGGAGAGGAGGGTACTAGGGAGGAGACCATGTACCTGATAGAAGGCTAGATTTCCGCCGTATATGGAGGACCGTGAGGGTGCTAAACGGTGGGAGCGGTGCTGAAGGCAGAGTCAAGAGCGTCGGCGTCGGCGGCGGTGGGATCGAAGAAGGGTTGGAGGAGCTTGGAAGGGAGGAAGATGCCACAGGTAGATGAAGGCCTTGTCGTCGAGGGGCGAGCGTAGGAGTCGGTGTCGGGGCGGCGGTTAGAGTCAGCGTGGGGAGGCGAGCGTCGGTGATGGTGCTGACGTGGAGCACTTTGTTGGAAACCCCAAGAACAAGGTGTGATGAGAACAGCAGCAAGTCTTCCCTTAGTAGAGATTGAGGTTATTGAACCAGAAGGAGGAAGGAAACGTCACACAGGTGTTGCAAGCAACACGGAGACCTGCACAACACAAACTCAAGACTTTGCCCCAATGAATCAGTGAGGTTGTCAAGCTCACCGGTTTGCTGTAAGAAAGGATTAAACCTATGGTGTGGAAGCTAATGGTTTGCAGCAAGTAAACAAGTAACAGTGGAAGATGTATCAATGGTAAAGATTGGACCAGGGTCCATAGTTCACTAGAGGTGCACTCCTTAGATACAAAATATGGCATGAAGGGTAAACAAATTACAGTAGGGAAATTGACAGGAACTAAGCAAGGCATAACAATGCAATTACTAGTCAGAAAGATCCTATGAGATTCGATTGGGCAATACAACAAGATACATAGACCGCCATCCAACTGCATGTATGACTAGAAGTCCACCTCTAGGTTATCATCCGAACCCCCTCCAGTATTAAGTTGCAAGCAACAGACAACTGCTTTAAGCAAATGTGTAAGGTAAATAGTCCACATGTTCCATGAACAAGAGACCGTTGTTTTCTCCCTAGTAGCAACAGCACATCTACAACCGAAGAGATTTCTGTCACTTCCCTTGGAAACTAGAGGCATGAACCCACTATCGAGCATAAATATCCCCTCTTGGAGTCACTAGCAACTACTTGGCCAATATAGCTACTAACAACGGAGAGCATGCAAGATCACAAACAACACATACATGATAGAATCATAAAGACAAAACCATTAATCAAACCAACATAATAATCTCAATATCCATAGGATCCCCGCAAACATAACATGCATGATTACAAATAGATTAGATCTTGATCATGAATGGAGCTCACAAGATCTATACATGAAAGCTCAAGAAGGAGATACAACCATCTAGCTACTACATGGACCCATAGTCCAAGGTGGAACTACCCATGCATCATACCGGAGAGAAGGCCTCCGGGATGATCTCCCCTCCGGCAGGGTGCCGGGAAGAACTTCAGATCCCCCTGATCTAGGGACGATGGTGGTGGCGGCTACAGACGGTTTCGTGGAGATTTGATCGGGTGCTTAGGTTTTCTGTATCGGGGGCTTCTTATATGCAAATGGGGAGGCCGAGGAGGCGGCCAGAGGGGCCACACCCCTCCCAGGTGCGGGCCCACCCCTGGTCGCGTCTAGGGGGGTGGCTGCCCTAGCTGTAGGGGTTCGTAGCATGGAAAACAAAAAAATTCTACCGCATGCAAACAAACATGCCAAGATCTATCTACTAGATTGTAGCAACGAGTCGATAGAGGAACTCACCCTCGAAGATTCCAAAGCGGTTAACGAGAGCAGATTCTCGTGGGTGATGTATTCGTACTCTTGTCGATCTCAAGATCGCGTAGACGATCCTTCCGGGCAGCGCTTACGGCGCTTCAATCGGTCACACGTTCGGTACTCGATGAAGACCTTCCTCTCCCTTGTTCCAGTAGGCAGCGGAGGTTGTAGCACTCTTCTCGCGATTCCGGTAGCACGACATCGTGGTACCGGAAGTAGAGGGGAGATCTCGCAGGGCTTGGCCTTAAGCCGGAGCGAGTATGGTGGACTATGAGAGAGGACCTTGGTGATATAGGGTTTAGAGGGACCAAGGGGGTTTGTGGCCGGCGGCTAGGGCTTGGGGAAGCCCCAAGTCGGCGGCTAGGAGAAACCCTAGGGGCGGCGGAGACTTGGAGAAGGCCGACGGCTAGGGCTAGGGTTTTGGGGTGTGTTGGGTGTAGGGAAGAGGGGCAGCCCTGCCCCTCCTTATATAGGTGGGAGGGAGCGGCTTGGGAGGAGGGAGTCCTCCCCCAAGTCGTCCTCCTTGGCCGGCGGGTGGAGGGAGAGGAACTCCTCCCCAAGTAGATTTCCTACTCTCCCTCCACCAAGCAAACTTGCCGTTTGACTTTTTCAAATTGGCGTTTGACTTTCAAACTAGGATTTGATTTCTCCCTTTATTTTGCCCAGCCATGTTACCTAGTACATGATGCAACCATTCCACATTGTCATGACACATTCATGTACCCTTCCCTCCGAGTGCAGGACCTTGGGACCCTTCTAGAACATTCCTGGTGAAAACACCGGAATCATTCCCCAACTCCGAAACAGGACTTTCCTTATATGAATCTTATTCTCCGGACCATTCCGGATCTCCTCGTGATATCCCGGATCCCATCCGAGACTCCGAACAACATTCGGTCTCTTACTCATCATTCCATAACTACTCAACAACATCGAATCCTTAAGTGTGTCTCCCTAGGGTTCGTGAATTATGCGGACATGATCGAGACACTTCTCCGATCAATAACCAATAGAGGAATCTGGAAATTCATATGGTTCCCACATATTTCTACAATTACTTTGCGATCGAATGAACCACTTACATACGATACCAATTTCCCTTTGTCTCATGATAGTTTACTTATCCGAGATTTTGATCGTCTGTATCTCTTCATACCTAGTTCAACCTCGTTACTAATAATTACTCTTTTCTTGTTCCCGTAGCATGTGATCCCTTGTGAGCCAGTCACATGCTTGCAAGCCAATTGGATGACATTCCACCGAGAGGGCCCAAAGTATATCTATCCGTCATATGGATGGACAAATCCCACTCTTGATCCATGTGCCTCAACCCATACTTTCCGAACACTCAATGCCACCTTTATAGCCACCCGATTCACGGTGTGGTGTTTGATGTCATCAAAGCATCCTTCCGGTGATGGTGATTAGCATGATCTCATGGTCGAAGGAATTAGGTTACTATGTATCAGAAAGCTTATAGCAATTGAACTATTAAAATGACTTGATCTTTATGCTATGCTTATCTATAGGAGGATGTCCATCATACCATTCTCCTAATGATATGACCTTGTTATTAACAACATCTCAAATGTTCATGATCAAGAAACCATGATCATCTATTAATCAACAAGCTAGTATTTTGAAGAGGCTTTACTAGGGACTCTAATTTAGTTTACAAATCACACAAGTATTAATGTTTCTGGTTAATACTGTTATAGCATGAATGTAAACATTTATCATAAACACAAAGATATAATAATAACTACATTTATTATTGCCTCTAGGGCATATCTCCAACACTGGCATGCCTCTCCATCTCCCCTCTGGACTTCTTGTTCCCCACGAAAAGTTATTGACTTTGGCTTTTGTCCCGTCCAATTTCGAGAATATTTTCTTACTAGCTTTTCTGGAACCAAAAACAGCAGAAAACAGGCAACTAGCACTGTGGCAACTTGTTAATAGGTTAGTACCAAAAAACATGTAAAAAACACCTCAAAGTGTAGACAAGCAAAGCAAAGTAGATACTAAACAAGCATGGAGCATCAAAAATTATAGATACATTTCCGACGTATCAAGCATCCCCAAGCTTAACTCCTGCTCGTCCTCGAGTAGGTAAGTGATAAAAGAATAATTTTTTAGGTGACATGCACCCTCACAATAAATATCCAACCATTTGCAAGCATTGAAAGATGGGATCAAATAACTCTAAACATGTGCATGAAAGATGGAGTTCTAACAATAGGACATAGTAACTATGCATGCAACATGACAAGCTACAAACAAAGATCATGAATAACATGCATTGAAAAACGTTTGTTTGTTTCACATACAGAAAACATAGCATAGTGGCAATCAGCTTGTCCCTCATAGAGTAGCAATATAGATGCATAGGACACCTTCAAAGTTCACAAGGGTGACTAGAAACAAATAGCACAAGAGCAAGTAATATCACAATATGCATCAATCAATAAGTTTTGGAACAGTGCACACAAAATGACAACTATGCTCTCTTAATGGTGCCTAAAGGTAGAAGGTGGAGACTCAATAATGGTGGAAGAAAGGCCTTTTCGTAAAGGAAGAAGGGATTTCAAGTTTCAAAAAGAGCTTCCAAAAATTATGGTACTTGTTAGCTTTCAGCCCTCATTGCCCCTATCATAAGCATCTTGAAGTGATTAAGGTTAAAGTGAACAAAGATGGAGTATATGCTTGACGAAGTATAAGTTGGCAATCTTAAGTCCCTTGAATACGAGGGCCACACCTCATGCTACTCAACTTCAGTCACGTGTAAGTTCTTGTCATTGTAGGTATTTGCATATCATAGAGAACCGCCAACGGGGTACCCCTTGCACATGGTACAGGAGATTTCCCATAACCAAAATGACAAGGCAAGCAGACAATGAGCATCTCAGCAATCTTTTTATTTACTATATGCATAGCTTTTTATTGAGGATGCTTCATAGATAGCTCACTATGGTGATGCTGCAAGTTTCCACCATGATTAGACATGGCTTAGGCTAGCGGCCCAGGCGTTTCTCTAACACAAAATACAAACTCCATGGACATACAAGTTCGCTCTTTATTTCACACCGGTGACACAAAATAGCATGATATCAACTGAGTACAAAGTACGAGTGCAATGTTGAAAACATTCCCCGTGACAACACGGTTCTGCTAATTCCAACGTATAAGTGCAAGCATATACAACATAGATGACACAATGGTTCAAGTTTATTAGGGACAAATAATATAAAGTGTGCCATCAAGTTTGTGAGGGCTTTAATCACTAAGTTTTCACATAACAAAATAGTTTTTAATTGGAAGATAGCTGAAAACAAGAATATACTTGGAATGGTGTAACACAACATGCATAGGAGTTTATAGTGGACACTTTGGAATAACTTGGTTTCTTGGAAGTTGGAAGCATGAGTAGAGCTTACTCATACAAGTGGAGGATAGCAAAAGACTGGGAGCAACCAACTAAGAGAGCATAATGGCCATAATCATGCAGAGCAACAAAGCATTACTAATCAAAGCATAGAGTGGTACTACAAGTCAAGGACTAAATGATCATAGAGGCTAATGGTGACTTGTCATAGTCATAACATGGTGTGAGCGTGTGCCAAGTCAACCCAAACAAAGCATTAAAGGAGAATACCACAATACTATGCTTTTGCATGCTAAAACAACGCATAATTTCTTCAAGACACACTAAGCAATCCCAATTTTTTGGAACAAGACATGCTACAGCAATAATCACTAAGCATAAGGTCAAAGCAACACCTAGGATGGCATGCTAAAGTCTAAGTCACAGTCAATACAAGCTCCTCTTGCACCACAAGCAAGAACTTACTACTCCTTTCCAACACCAAGCAAACTTATTTGCCAAACAACACAGCGAGAACGGGGGTCCAAAACTAATTTATTCAAGTAAACTAAATAACCTAAGCAAAGCAAACGAAAACTAAGACGCTCCAAGAACAACACAATTGTGCATGAAACAATAAAAACAAAATGTCTAGACAGACCTGTGCTTTTATTGATGAAGAAGGGGATGCCATGGGCATCCCCAAGCTTTGACGCTTGTACCTCTTGGATATTTCTTGGGGTGACACCGTGGTGGCATCCCCAAGATTGAGCTTTTGTCCATTCTTCATCTCATTGCATCATTCTCTCTCTACACCTGAAATGTTTCCTTCATACAAAACTTCACAGAATTTTTATTAGAAACATTAGTTTATTCAAAAGATATTAGACACATGGCAAAGCTTTGAAATAGCAAGGCTTTTCACTAAAAACACAAGATACTATAGTAACTCCTTCAAAAGCTCAATTCCCCAAAAGAGAACTCAAAAAGGAATCAAGAAGAAGCAAATGCAAATAATGGCAGAAATCTGTCAAAACAGACTAGCAGGTAGAAACCGATTTTTCCGAACATCTTATTTTGCTCAAATCAAAAAGTGTTGAACTAACTAAAGTTATCTAACATACTAGGGGATTTATTCGTAAATTTTTATCTCAATCCGAGTTACAGAGACTCCTCACAAATTTTTATGGTGGAGGACAGGAATCTGTTTCGGGACAGCAACTCCCCAAATCTTACTTCCCTCTCATTAGAGGTCATTCTTGGCACAAAAATCAAACAAAAAGGATAAGGAGAGGTCATTACTGAAGTAATAACTTCCAAGACTCAAGGAAATTCTTGGGTTATCTCCCAACAAGTACTTTTCTTTAACGCCTTTAAGTTGGGCACAAGAAGCAAGAAGAATCAAGTATTTTCAAATGAGGAAGCATTAAAATCAAATCATGATTTCAAAGGAGGAGCAAAAAGCAACTTATCTCTCCTCATAGGGAAGTGTTCAATACATTTCTTTAATAGAAAATGATATTTAATGGTGCCTTCTTTCATATCAATGATGGCACCAACTGTTCTAAGAAAAGGTCTTCCCAAAATAATAGGAAAAGAAGCATTGTATTCAACATCCAAAACATAGAAATCAATAGGGACATAAGCATTGTTAACCATAATGAGAACATCATTAATACTCCCCATGAGTTTCTTCTTAGCATTATCATTAAGTGGGACATCCAAATAATAATCTTCCAAAGGTGACAAATCAAGCATTTCATAAATCTTCATAGGCATAATAGAGACACTAGAACCAAGATCACATGAAGCTTTGATATCAAAGTCATTCACTTGCATATTAATAATGGGTTCCCAACTATCTTGTATTTTCCTAGGAATAGAAGCTTTGTGTTCTAGCTTCTCTTCCTTAATTTTCGCAAGAGCATCTGTCATGTGTTTAGTGAAAGCAACATACATATCACTAGCATCAGGACTTCTAGCAAGCTTTTGTAGGAACATAATCACTTCAGAAATATTGCAACCATCAATATCAAAGTCAAACTTAGCATCACTAGTAGTAGGCTCAATAGTCTTAGGCATAGTAGGAGGAGGAATAGGGACTACTTGTGGTTTAGTGGTGTTGGTGCACACACTATTGTTTTTATCAATTTCAGCTTCCCTTTCCCACCTAGTAGAAGTTGAGCTAACAGTCTAACATTTTCATCAATAGTAACTTGTATGGCATGAGTAGTAGCAAAGGTATTTTCCATAGTTTCAGGTTTAGCAGCCATTTTATTATCCAAGGAAGATTGAGCTTCAGACAAAACGGTTATATTTTTTCTCAACATTTAGAATCTTTTCCTCTATAGCCTTATTGAAAGTAGTTTGTTTACTAATAAAGTCTTTGAGCATGATTTCAAGTTCAGAGGGGGCACTTCTAGCATTATTGTAAGAGCTTCCATAGGAATTGCCATTATTAAGAGGATAAGTCCTATAATTGTTGTTGCTACCAAAATTATTCCTATAGGCATTGTTGTTTCTAATGAAGTTCACATCAACTTGCTCTTCTTGAGCAACCAAGGAGGCTAAGGGAACACTATTAGGATCTAGAGGAGCTTTCCCATTAACAAGCATAGCCATGATAACATCAATCTTATCACTCAAAGAGGAAGTTTCCTCAATAGAATTTACCTTCTTACCATGTGGAGCTCTCTCAACATGCCATTCAGAGTAGTTAACCATCATATTATCAAGGAGCCTTGTTGCAGTACCCAAAGTGAGGCCCAAGAAGGTACCTCCAGTAGCTGAATCCAATAGTTTTTTTGAAGAGAAGTTCAAACCTGCATAAAAAGTCTGGATAATCATCCAAGCAGTGAGTCCATGAGTGGGGCAATTCTTAACCAAAGACTTCATTCTTTCCCAAGCTAGAGCAACATGTTCACTATCAAGTTGTTTAAATTTCATGATGTCACTTATCATAGATATAATCTTAGCAGGAGGATAGTACTTTCCAATAAAAGCATATTTGCACTTAGTCCAAGAATCAATACTATTTTTAGGCAAAGAAAGCAACCATTCTTTAGCTTTTCCTCTCAAGGAGAAAGGAAAAGGCTTGAGCTTAATAATATCTCCATCTACATACTTATACTTTTGCATATCACAAAGTTCAACAAAGCTATTGAGATGGGCAGCAGGATCATCAGAACTAGCACCAGAAAATTGCTCTCTCATCACAAGATTCAACAAAGCAGGCTTAATTTCATAAAAGGTAGCATCAGGAGCAGGTGGAGCAATAGGTGTGCTAAGGAAATCATTGTTTTTGGTGCTAGTGAAGTCACACAACTTGGTGTTCTCATCAGAGTTCATTTTGGCAAAGGTGGGCAAGCCAAAAACAGCAGAAGCAGCAAGAGCACGAACTAATTTTTTTATTTTTTGAATAAAGAAAGCAAACCAAACTAGATTATTTTTTTGGGTTTTTTTAAAAGGCAAACAAAACCAAGCAAAATAAACAAAGAAAACTAAAAACAAAGTAAAGAGAAAGGAAGTGGAGGACTCCCCTAGTAAAGACGTCCTTAGCCTCCCTAGCAACGGCGTCAGAAAAATTGTTGATGGTGCTGACGTGGAGCACTTCGTTGGAAACCCCAAGAGCAAGGTGTGATGAGCACAACAACAAGTCTTCCCTCAGTAGAGACCGAAGTTATCAAACCAGAAGGAGGAAGGAAACGTCACACAGGTGTTGCAAGCAACGCGGAGACCTGCACAACACAAACTCAAGACTTTGCCCCAACGAATCAGTGAGGTTGTCAAGCTCACCGGTTTGCTGTAACAAAGGATTAAACATATGGTGTGGAAGGTAATGGTTTGCAGCAAGTAAACAAGTAACAGTGGAAGATGTATCAATGGTAAAGATTGGACCGGGGTCCCTAGTTCACTAGAGGTGCTCTCCTTAGATAAACAACATGGCATGAAGGGTAAACAAATTACAACAGGGCAATTGATAGGAACTGAGCAAGGCATAACAATGCAATTACTAGTCAGAAAGATCCTATGAGATTCAATTGGGCAATACAACAAGATACATAGACCGTCATCCAACTGCATCTATGACTAGAAGTCCACCTTCAGGTTATCATCCGAACCCCCTCCAGTATTAAGTTGCAAGAAACAGACAACTGCTTTAAGCAAAGTGTGTAAGGTAAACAGTCCACATGTTCCATGAACAAGAGACCGTTCTTTTCTTCCTAGTAGCAATAGCACATCTACAACCGAAGAGATTGCTGTCACTTTCCTTGGAAACTAGAGGCATGAACCCACTATCGAGCATAAATACCCCCTCTTGGAGTCACTAGCAACTACTTGGCCAAGATAGATACTAACAGCGAAGAGCATGCAAGATCACAAACAACACATACATGATAGAATCATAAAGACAAAAACATTAATCAAACCAACATAATAATCTCAATATCCATCGGATCCCTGAAAACACAACATGCATGATTATAAATAGATTAGATCTTGATCATGAACGGAGATCACAAGGTCTATACATGAAAGCAGAAGGTGGAGATACAACCATCTAACTACTACATGGACCCATAGTCCAAGGTGGAACTAATCACGCATCATACCGAAGAGAAGGCCTCCGGGATGATCTCCCCTCCGGTAGGGTGCCGGGAAGAACTTCAGATCCCCTCAATCTAGGGACGATGGTGGTGGTGGATACAGACGGTTTCATGGAGATTTAATTAGGTGCTTAGGGTTTCTGCATCGGGGGCTTCTTATATGCAAAGGGGGAGGCCAAGGAGGCGGCCAGAGGGGCCACACCCCTACCAGGTGCGGGCCCACCCCTTGCCGCTCCTAGGGGGTTTGGCTGCCCTGGCATGCCTCTCCGTCTCCCTCTGAACTTCTTGTTCCCCACGGAAAGCTATTGACTTTGGATTTTGTCCCGTCCAATTCCGATAATATTTCCTTACTAGCTTTTCTGGAACCAAAAATAGCAGAAAACAGGCAACTGACACTGTGGCAACTTGTTAATAGGTTAGTACCAGAAAATATGTAAAAAGCACCTCGAAGTGTATACAAGCAAAGCAAAGTAGATACTAAACAAGCATGGAGCATCAAAAAATTATAGATACGTTTCCGACGTATCAGTCGGCGTCGTCCCTGTGCCGCCAGACCTGCGATGCGTGAGCAGCGCCAAAAACGCGAGGGGTGACCCGTGTCTCGAAAACACCTAGACGTGGCGTGGTTTCTAGGGGTTCCTGGGGCTAAGCCCACCCAAAACCGGACTACAAAACAGCCCGGGAGTGTTTTATGAGTATTCGGATTGGGCCGGTTTAAAACTCGCAAAAACGCTTGACAACCGTCATGCAAAACAAGGCATCAAGGAATGATCCAAAGCTAGGGGTGAGGGGCGGTGGCCCCCTGACATACACTAAGCTCCTCCAATGCTCCTACAAATATATTCTTTAATAGATAGTCTCTTGTAGATAATATATAACAATATAGTGGTTATTAGTACACTTCTATATCTAGGGGTTTCCTCCTGTCAGGAGCAAGGCGTTCCTGCCTACCATGGGGAGGTAATTGGAAAATAACTTGCATCATGGTAGTGTTGTATATGTGCTCCCAATGAAAAAAGGAGGGTGAAAATACTGAGGAAGTGAAAGAAAATTAATAAATAGTAAAACTGGGCTACCTAGGAGCCACCACGGACATTTGACATTCTCAACTGTCCATCATGCAATTGAACGTCTCAGATCATCAGCTAGTCCCACCTTGGATCGTTGGAACATTTCAACCGTCCCGTCGCACGTGTCCCGTCCGGCCCACTATTACCGGGCTGCTACTGCGGGTCAAACTACTCCCTCCGTTTTAAAATATAAGATGTTTTAGCTTTGTAAAGAGAATGT
This sequence comes from Avena insularis, assembly GCA_023614405.1. Classification (NCBI taxonomy): domain Eukaryota; kingdom Viridiplantae; phylum Streptophyta; class Magnoliopsida; order Poales; family Poaceae; genus Avena; species Avena insularis. The sequence goes on from CM042695.1 coordinate 288,339,174, forward strand.
ATCTAGACTATTCTTAATATACAGGTTTACTCATATTTGAAGTGAATCTACACACTAAAACAAGTCTAGATATATTCTCTTCACAAAACTAAAACATCTTATATTTTAAAACAGAAGGAGTAGACACCTTCTTATTAACCGGGCTGATTTGACCACACAGTTACTAATCCATAATGGGTTGTTGCAATGGTTTTTTTGGAACTTCTGTTGCTTCCCACTTGGATGGTTAGTCCTAGTTTAGTACTCTAAGACACCCTCTTTGCCCTTTAGGGCTCTGACCCCGTCGTCTCCCTATAGCTCCTCCTGGCTTCAAAGATACGGATCATGATACCTTACTCGAAAAATAAATCATGAGACCAACATCAGCGGACTAATGACAATGATGCTCATTCATCTCCCTTTATTGGAGAGGTACAATTATTTCCTGCAGCCTCCATATATCGTGTGTGTGCCTTCAACTCTTCATCTGGCATTTCATCCTCTGCCCCTTCGGCATTCATGAATCTTGCATCTAACTTTGTTGTTTACAGTGGTACTTAGAAGCTTACTTTATGTTATTATTTCAGAAATTTTCGAATTGTTTTATTCGGGCTGGATTTTGGCCTGATTCAAGGTGCACCGACTACTCTGTTTCTCTTCTCTATTCCTCACCTTTATCTGTCTTTCCAGTCCGATAGATTTTGATTATTTTTATTCTTGGTAAGTACTCCCTCCGTTTCAAAATATAAGATGTTTTAGCTTAGTGAAGCAAATGTGTCTAGACTCTTTTAGTATGTAGGTTTACTCAGGTTTGGAGTGAATGTACACACTAAAAAGTCTAGATATATTTTCTTCACAAACCTAAAACATATTATATTTTGAAACAGAGGGGGTAGGATGTAGCGGAAGGATCAGGAGATGTGTGTGTACACCTCCAACTTCAGTGCGCTCCAGCTTACATGTCTTCATGGAAAATTAATGCAGGTCAAGCACCAGATCAAATTTTCTCGCCTTTCCATGATTAGGGTAAGCAACAATGACACCTCTATTCTTAGTTGGGAATTTTGAGTTTTGGGGTTTTCAATCCGTTGGTGGATTGGTTCCTGCTTTGACAGGAGAAGGTGCCAGCAGGCGGCAAACAAGAGGCCGCTGTTGCGGCACACATGAGAAATGTTCTAGCTTCTACGCAACACCATACAGAGGACCATTGTACATCATGTTAAACTTCGGTAGACAAGATTACCTTGTATAATATAGACCATGTCAATTTGACGTGAGAAGTAGTATTGTTACTTTCTTTCAACCAATTTGGTGATTTATTATATTAATGTGAGGTTGAGTCTATAGTTCTACCGGAGTTCATATGCCATATAGCTAGGATACAAGTTTGTTTTGTCGTACAAAGAAAACTGCCACCCAAATTATCTTTGGAAGCTACAGAAATATTTGGAACAACATATAATTGCTACCACTAACATGAATACAATGTAGTTTCATTCATGTTTTGGCATATTGCTTTGAAATGGCAAAAATTAAGTTACGTCATTTTGATTAGATTTATAATACATAAGCATTTGCGATAATCATGGTCTCTTCGAGAGAAATATGACTACATTTATACGATTGGTTGATGGGATGTGCTACTTGATATAAGACCATAAGTTGATTTTTTGATGGAATCCTGTTGCATGGATGGTAGATTGATTTTGGGACGATCCTTTTGTCTTTAATATTTGCTTGTATTAAAACAACACAATACTGTTAAAACTCGGGTAAAAAATGATTCCAGCCTCAGGAAAAAATAGGAGTTCAATCTTCCATCTGATGTTGTTCTTTGGCTTCAGCCTTTAAGTTGTCTCATAACATTATTTGGCTGCTGTTAGAACTCATTTTGTATATACTAAATACAAGCAATCTTATTTTCCTCGAAATTGCTATTCTGTCGAGAACAAAATATTGGAGGCTATCAAATCAATAGAGAACAAAATACTGGAGGCCATCAAACCAATAGAGAACAAGGTTCTGGAGGCCATCAAATTTCACTGTTCATTTTACTTTTTATAGACTTTTTTTTGTGTTTAAATATTTGCTTTCTGAAATCTAGCTGGCAACAAACTTGTCTTCAGTATTGACAATGATACCATTCAAAGTGTTTGCATGCGCACACACCTTGTTGGAAATGGTGGTGTTGGTAACTTGGTATCATATTTATGTAAAAACATCTCGCTCTAGACCAATGGTGTGGTCTGCCACTCAAGAAGTATACAAGGAAATTTTATATGTATTTACTATACAAGGAAAATTTATGTGTAACTATTTTTTTGCTAGACTTCACATATGGGGGGGGGGTGCAAACTACCACATATATATCTTTTGTTGTGTCTATGGACTCAAATCAATAGGGACATGTTATGGAATACTCACTCATGATTTTATTCACCTTTTCTAAAGCAGTTTTAATGACCAGGTGAGACACCAAATTTTATTCACCTGACCACAATAAGATTTTATTAATCTTAACTATGGTGATCGGGTGTAAAATGATCTGGAAGCAAGCGAGGCACAAAACTTGATAAGGCAACCAAGAAAATTTAGATGGGCCGTGGGACAGTACGAAGGACCACAAGTCAGTTCTCAAGGCTCTTTTGTCTGAATGGTATCCTTAAGTTTTAGGTATTAGTTGTAAACACCACAAGGAAGCTATCAGTAGCATTGATGTTTTTTGTCATCATGATGAGACAATTTGTTATTTATTTTTCCATTGCAAATTTGCCTGTTCTATATGGTCATTCATTCAAATAGCTTCTGGTTTATCTCCTCCATGTTCAGTAACCAATGTTTTTGGTAATTGGTTGCATAGAATAGTTGATAAGTACAGAACTTTGTTTAGGGTGGAAGCGCTTGCTATTATATGGTCGCTATGGCTATGTAGAAATGACAAGATTTTTTATAATATTGTGTCTTTTCCTCTGCAGGTTATTTATCGAGCCACGGCTATCCTTCGATCATGGACTATTCTCCAACACATGGAGTTTTGCGACTTATTTGTGGAGGGATGTACGCGATTGGAGGACACGGCGAGGGATATTTTCTCCCGACATGGATGGCCGCGTGATTTGAGGATTGATCTACCTTAGATTGAAGACTTTTTTTCGATAGTGAATTTTTGTAATGCTTGTCTACTTTTTATTCCATAGTTCTATCATTTGTGTGGCTGTGTGCATCTTAGCTTTTTTTTCATACAATCCCCATAAAAGGGATCGGGTTCCACTATCAACAAATAACGGAACAACCAACCACACGAGTCATCTCACAGTATTTGATCCATCTAGAGATCAAGCAGAGTATGGCACCTTATTACAAACCAACACACATAAACGAAAAGAGAAATATAAGGAAAGCTGGAGACGCAAGAACATCGTCCGTAGGCTAGCGATAGTTGTTCAGGCATGAAGCAAACCAACGCAAATACGGCAGGAAAGGCCCAAAGTTTTTTCTACTAACAACATCATATCCTTCTCCTTTTCTCCCGTCCCCTCTCCAAATCAGGCGCATCATGTGCACGATCTTGAGGAATCGCCGGAAGTCCCAAGAAAGACACATGAGCCACATCCATTGCCGCAGTGTCAGATAACATATTCTGTTGCAGAACATCAGCCCCAGCACGCAGCATCTCTTGTTCCTCCTCCCCATGTAAACTTGCCCAATACCAAATGAAAACACATGCATATATAACCAAATCGATGGGGGAGTTAATAAGTTTTTTTTCAAAACATGCCTTGTTCCTAAGCTTCCATATAGCCCAATCTTAGCTATGCATCTTAGTTATGCAGAGGCCGGGTGTAAATATTAAATTCTATTAATAAATGCGCTCATTTCCAAAAAAAATCTCTTTGAACTGTCACTTGTAAAATCTTCGCATATTAGACTATATATAATATATAATTTTTTACAATATCCGCATCACTCATATTGTCCGTACTTATCCAGTATTTGAACTAACCATTTATTCTCAAGTACCTTTAATTACACATTTTTTAAGATGGACGGGCGCAGCAACGCGCTTCTATGGTCTAGTTATTAGGGACATTAAAACTGAAACAAGAGTGAGCTCTCTCACGATTCTGGGTGTTCTCGGCCGTCCGATAGTTTGTTTGGTTTAGTCCTGACAATTGATTTCTGCTCAGTTTCACGAGATGGGCCGTATATCCTGGGGTAGCCTCTCTGGAGGTAAAACCGGTGCTTTGTGGTGAATCGGGCCTAGATACCCCCATAAGGCCCATCAAGAAATACGATCCGGCTGCCGCATATCAGTCCGAGGGGAAAAAAGGCATAGTACAGTGGAGCCGCTCCCCTTCGCGACCGATCCTCTCTCGCGACCGACGGACTCTCGTCGCCGACGCCGCCCGTGGCTCATCCGCCCCCTCCTCGAGTTAAGCCCCCTTCCCTCCGCCGATTTTACCACACAAACTCGACTCCCTGCACCGGCACGACGCCGGCCAGACACTGCTCCCGCAAGGTCTGCCACTCGCTCGGAGATCCTCCTTGACGCCCCCAGGATACAGTCTCTGGCCCAGCAACAATTCTGAAGGTGTCCTCGTGCCCTCAATATCGCAGAACGCCCACATGGCAAGACTAACTCATCCTCTGTCCATCTTTAGCTACATGAACAAGTCTTTTTGTTTTTCAGGTTTAGACATTGCAAAACTGAAGAGAAGTATACAACTTGGGAAAGTCCATGCACTAACGGTTGAATGTCTATACAATTTAGGCCTCGTTTACTTTACAGGTTTTTTCCGGGATCAGAAGGGAAATTCCTGGCCCACCAGTCGATCCACAAAGATCCCCGCGAGGCTGTTTACTTCTAGCGGTTTTTCCGGTTTCATCCCGGCCCATCCCCAAAAATTCCCACGCGAATTTGACGCAGTCCGGTATTCTCACACACAACCCTCACCTCATGTATCGTCCGGGAAAAAAGTGGCTCGGAGGCGACAGCGCAGACGCCGAGACGCGTCCCTGGGGACGCCGCGGACCGGAGGCGACAACGCAGGCACTGCCCTCGGGACGCCACGGACAAACACCTCCTCCGGCGACGGCAGCCGCCATGGCCTTCTCTACGGTTAGTTCTCGTGTCTGGTCCCCTCCCATCCCCTCCTTGTGCGCTATGGTTTCTTGATTTCCGCCGTCCCGACCAGGTTCGCTTGGGAGAAAGAGAGAGAGGAGAGACACCATAGAGAAACAGCACGGTGGAGTTGGATCTGAGGGACACATGTCTGGTATTCTCATGGCCCTTCTCGCTGCTCTGATGAGCTGGCCACCATGGCCAAGCTCCTGGAGTAGCACGAGATCTTGCTGGAGGTGTAATTGTTGTTGCTGTGTTTATGATGGGGAGGTCACCGAGGTGGCATCTGATGACCAACCCATGGATGGACTATTAACTTTTTGGTGTTCTTGCTCCTAACGTCCTCTAGAGAAGTTGATTTAATTTGGCAAGTTGATTGAGACATGGACTGCTCTTCTTAGTCTCTTCGTTAGTAGTTTTGGATTTACCTCACTCAGCCTGAGTTGATACAACATCACCATCATTAAAAGCATGTGAAATGTGATAACTGACTGAGGTGATTTGGATTATTTTCCCTCTAAAATTCGAGATTTTGTTGTTAATGAAGTTGTGCTTGTCTCGTTGTATTTCGTTTATCTAACTTCCTGTTGGGTTGTGTTTTTATGCATGCTTGCTATTGTACAAAACCTGGACGTTGTGATTGGTCAATGGTTAAGCCTACTGCTTGTGTACCTTGTGATCTTGAAGGCAGGGAAAAAAATAATATGACTACCTAGCACAGGAACGTAGAAAATGGAAGTAACTAGAGGGAATTAGAAAATCTGGAGAATTGTGGGGAGATGATGGTGAATGTGGGGATTGGGTGAAATGGAGGGATTCACCAAATCCCCTCCAATCCCCTAACCCCTAGGGGGTTGGAATACCCTAGAGGTAAATAAGGCCTTAGAGAGTTTTTTATGCTCGTATCTAATAGTGATGGTTGACATGAGCACAGATTACATACTGAGAATATATACATATCCTAAACTAGCTAGCTTCTTTTTTTTCTCAGAATTTTAGAAAGGTCTAAGGATTAACATGGTGCTGACACTCGTAACTGTTTTGTTCGCTTTATTTTGTCGTGTGAAGTTGGTTTGGTGCACCATGCAATTTTCTAGGGAGTCAGATTCAACTGGTGTTTACATGTGAGCTATCTTGGTATTCTGTTGGGGTGCCCATAGCTATGAAGTGGTTGGGACCAGATACCATCATGGTACGTGCTCGATTGCTTCGCATGACTGACATTGTATTTGTTGTTAGGGTAGCCACAATGTTGCTATAGCTAAATCTGACAAAAAGCTAAATTTGGCTTCACCATGCAATTTGACTATATCTCCACAATGTAGTTATTCCAAATTCTTGCACCATGCGGTCCCACCATGACAAGAATAGCCTTATTTTTTTCTAAGATATGACAGTAGAGGACACATGTCACAAGCAGGTTGGCTAAACAATTTAGAACCACATTTGGCATCGGAGCATCCTCTTGCTCCGGTTCCCTCTTTTGTTCAATTTAGAACCACCCCCACAATGTAGGGAACTAGTTCCAAAAGCCAAAAGGCAAATATGGAACCACTTTTCGCTATACACTGTGGGTGCCCTTACTTGTTTGTTGCTCGAATGCACCACTTTGATTTGAACATATATTCCGTGTGTATGACTTCCGAACCATCCAGTTGCTCTCGTGTCAATCCGCTGCGATATTTTGTACACGCTTTGCAAAACTGAAGAGATGTATTATACAACTTGGGAAAGTCCATGCACTAACGGCTGAATGTCTATACGGTTTAGAGAGTTTTTGATGCTCGTATCTAAAAGTGATGGTTGACGTGAGCACAAATTACATATTGAGAATTGCTCTAAAAAGCTAGCAACAATTCATGCCCTGATTTACCATCTACGTAATTGATTCATAGGAATTCAGTTGTGCCCTATTTCAACTCTGAACCTGTACTGAGTAGAAAACTGACTGTATAGAACTATTTGATGGAGCCCTTGAATTGAGACTTTAAAATATTGTATAGTACAATTTTCCGATGAGAAAATATCTTACTAATTCAGATTTGTAAACAAATATATACAGAGAAATTAGTTAAAGAACCCCCGTGTAAGCTACTGTCGCCCGCGATCTCCCCCTTTGAGGGAGCAAACATCGACCCCACCAAAAACTCCCGACCCCTCCTCCCCCACCCAGCCACCACCCCTCCTCCCCCACCCAGCATCCTCTACCACCGCCGTCACCCTGGGCGTCGCTGGGAAAAGCCTATGCGGCGCGGCAGCGATGGCGGCGGCGGCTCGCCTTGGCCATCTGCGGCAGAGGTGACTGCGTAGTGGCGGCGGGGTGCTGCTCCGGCTGGTTGGTGGCAGCGACCGAGGATGCGTGCTAAATTAGCGACGTACGGGCAACAGCGGTGGACGGGCTTGTTCTGGGCCTAGATGGTTCGGACGAGCTCGATCTCTATGCCAGATGCATCTCCTTTCTCCGACGATGGCAGGAGTTCTCGGGACCTCCCACGCAGCATGGGGACGCCTGGGGCAGCAGCCCTAGGTATGATGGTGGTGGTGGCCTTCTTCTTCGTCGGAGTGGTCGGCCGGGTGGTCTTGTCGTCGTGCGGCGGATCCTGCTAGTTTCCGGTGGGTGGCATGGGGGCTGCTAGCTCGGTTTCAATAAAGGAGGTGGTCCTAGATCCCTCTCAAGCCAAGACGATGATCTACCGAACGTTGGTCTCCATTGATCTGGTTTCTGTGTCGTGTTCCGGAAAGGCTCCGCCGGCGAACTCCATAGTGCGCTCATGCCGTGAGTTTGCTGGATCGGATTGGATTCAGTCGTGTGCACCCATATTTTAATCTGACCGTTTGGTTTCAGAGGGTGCGCTTCGAAGCTCTGTTGGCTGTTATTATCATGTGGCATGTTTTCGTTCCATGGTGCTGACGGAGAAAGTTATGGAGACTGAGATATGAGAACTGAAAATGGTGGGTCGAGTTTGGGAGTTTGGGTGGTGATGAGGAATTGGCTAGGTGACTTGTGAATTGGGGCAGTGGCATGCAAGTGGGGGCGACTATACAGAGGAGGTTCATGGTTCTATCTTTCAGGGTGAAATTTCAAGGTCTGACCTTAATTGGTTGTGCCTCGCAATGGCCTTGTTGAAGGTATTGTTTTGAAAGCGTGGATTTTTTTCAGGGTAAAAATCTAGATCTTTGATCAGACGATGATGGTGTTTATGCACTGTTCCCTTCTTAAAGGCGTTACTTTTGGAGAAGCTAGACTTCTGGTGCTGTCTTTGTGAGGTAGTACTGCTATTTCAATGAATGAGTCACTATAGCAGGACTTTTTTTTATAATTATTCTTTCTTGTTTGGCTATGTGCATCCGTATGGCCGCTAGGGTAATGTGTTGTTGCAGAGGCTGGATGTAATTAGTATCCTCTGATATTAATATATGCTCCTTTCTAAAAAAATAAGCTACTACATATTACTTCCTTGTTTATCTAAATATTACACTGGGAACTAACGGTTGCAGACAGTGACGAGGTTTAATCTCATCAATGCCCATTGTTATGGGCTTGGGTTTTGGAGAAGATGGGGATGCTAGAGATCGTGGAACGGTTAACAGACAAGCAACCAGGGGACACGAGATTTATCCAGGTTCAGGCCCCTGGAGGGAAAACCCTACTCCTGCTTGTCTGCTCTTGATTACGGCGGAACCGAAAGTTACAGGGGTGCGCAGAATCGATCTGGCATGAGGTGCGTATGCGAGAGTATGAGTCGAGAGATCTAGGACGTGCCCTCCTGGCCTTTATATAGACAGGCAGGTCCCGGGCATATTCCTAGTCGGTTACAGGTTCTAGGGTTTTACCCCTTTGAATTTCCTATCTATGCTAGTCTTGCTCTCCAAGGATCCGAAGGCGTCATGGGCCTTGGCCACCCGAAAATCTTCATGGGCCAGCGTATGTCTGCTGTGGGCCTTCCTTGGGCTGGACCAGGTATGCTGAAGTTGCGTACCCGTAGGGTATAACCATGTCAGTAGCCCCCCGAGTGATCAGTCGAATCGTAGATTCGGCTGAGGACTCTTCAATCCTTCGGGTGCAACTATATATAAACAGTATAGGTGTGTAGGGATTGTTGATACGTGTGCCTGACTCACCCGACGGATCAGGGTCAATTAACTGTCTTAGGACGAAACAACACGATCTTCATCAGGTTCGAGTCCCTTAACTTGAATCCGGAACATATGCTGGCGTAATTCGACTCAGGCCACGGGGGACTTACAGGAGTGGAATTCCAGTGGTTTTAATTTATGTACCCAACGCGTCCGTCGGGATTTTTCATCACGCCTGTTGGCATGGATTCATACTAGTAGAGCGCAGTCGTGTGCGTTGCCAGGCCATCAGATGATATCTGCAGGTCTTATCTTTGCGTCGCAGACGCAACATCCGAACATTTGTCACCACAGAGGTGTTTCGGGTGGCTAAGGAGATCGTTGCTCACTCAGCGTTTTGTTGGGCAGAGTTGCCAAAAAAGTTTTTTGCTTGTTGATCCGAAGGATCGCAGTCGAAGATTTCATAGGGTGTGCGACCAGCGCTCCCTATGGGAGTAGCCCCCAAGTGTCTGTTCGAGTCGTAGACTCGAGCGGAGACTTTAGTTCAAGCATTGTTCAGTTGTTAAGTCCGTAGGACACGAAAATTTTCGGATGCTTTAAATCTATCTTCCCTATGGGAGTAGCCCCCGAGTCCGTAGTGGAGTCGTAGACTCGACGTAGGACTCGAAGAAATACTCTGTCTTTATTCATCTTGCGGGTGCGCGGCCAGCGCTCCTGATAGGAGTAGCCCCCGAGTATTTAGTCGAATCAAAGATTCGAGTGAGTACTCTTAGCTGTGGAGCCGGAGAATTGTAGTTGGTGCTAGTATAGCTTTTGATGACATCAGTGCTGACGATCAATGACCTCAAGCGTCTACTACGCCAGAGATGACTTGACTGGACGAACGTGGGTCCCACTTGCTGACTTTGAATTGACCGGTCACACGCGTCGTGGAGATAATTACGGCGTCTCCTCGATTTCCGTGCGTTGTGGACGGCGTGGTAACGACGGTTCGTTGTGATGATGACACGTGTATGGTCAGATCTACCCTTGGCGTTAGGTCTTCTGGATGGACGGCTACCGTGCGTCGTCTTCGTTGTTATAATCATTGGGGAAATCCGCGTTTTGTTTTCACCGCATCATTTGTTGTTTTCACTGCCTCCTTGTGCTCTAGCGATTCTTGCTGCGCGCTAGGATTTCCTTCCACATTTCCATATTCTCTTCTGCGTTTTCACCGCCGGCACCGCCGTAGCGCAATGGGGAAACCGAAGAAATCCTCGTCTGCCGTTGGTACTAGCGCCGCCGGAGGAAAGAAAAACGCCGCCGCTACCCGCGTCACCGACGGTGGCTGGCGGCGATCAGAGACGCGGGAGAGCGATCTCCACAAGCTTCGCGAGCGGGGTCTGATTCCACAAGATAGGGAGGTCGAGCTCCCGACAACGAGGTAATCCCGTCCCCAGACTGGGTATCGGGTTATGTTTCTTGCCGTTATCGTGGGTTTTCCTTCGATCCACGACTTCCTCCGTGGGCTGCTCTTTTCTATGGCATCCGGTGCATCATCTTCGCCCAACTCCTTCTTCATATTGCTTGTTTTATCACTTTTTGAGTCTTTGGCTTGGCATTGAGCCGCACTTTGGCCTTTTCCGGAAGCTTTATTCCGTGAAGAGGCAGTCTGGTTCGGATGGTGTGTATCCCATTGGGGGTTGCATCATCTCCCTTAGTCCCAATCTTCTCTTCTTTTCTTTTTCTATGTCTGAATCTGTCCAGTACTGGCGGAGGCGATGGTTTTATATCCGCGACTCCGTAGTGCCCGGGCAAGATTTTGGTCTTGTTCCTTTTGACCCCTCCCAAATGATTGAGCCGAAAAGATCTTGGAAAAACCAAATCTTGGATGGTGAGGTGGCGGAGATAGAGGCCCTTTACCGTCGGGTGGAGGATCTCCAGCTGATTCCGGAGAAGGAGGTGAACGGCGTGGACATCATCCGGACGTTTCTTGAGCGTCGGGTGCAGCCTCTCCAAGCGAGGGTGTACCCGATGTTTATTTATTCTGGGCGCCGTGATCCGACGAGGGTTTTGGCTAAGAAAATCTCCGAGGGGGATCTTGACAGGGCCCTTCGCTCGCTGCTGAAGTTCAAGGCCGGAGAGGAAATCCCTGGGAAGTCGCTGACTCCACCGTTTTCTTCGGCGTTGTCTGTGCCACAGGTGTAGATTTGTGCACGTAGTGCTTTTTGTCGGCTGCGTATTTATTTCCTTTGTTTGCTAACAAAGTTCCTTCTGATTTTGCAGAGCTTCAAAGTGTCGGGCATGGTACCGCCATTGCCTGGAAAGTATCCGAATGCCCCGGATAATGAAGTGGTTGAGTCCGTGTCCGAGCTGCCGTCGGCGCGATCTCCGGCGGAGGATGCCGATGATTCGAGTGAGGACCATACACGCAAACGATCACGGAGCTCCAGCGAGTCTTCGGATGCCTCGACTCCTCCGACTCGAAACCCTCATCGTACGGATCGTCATGATAGCGGTCATGGTTCTTCCTCTCCCATTCCTGCTGCCGCACTTCACCAAATGTGCGGAAGAAGGAAGAGAAAAAGGAGGAGAAGAAGGAAGAGAAGAAAGAGGAGAAGAGAGCCCAAAGGACTCCTCCTGTCTTTGACCTGAGCTTGTTGGGCTCGTAAGATTCTTGTTATATTGCTCTTCCCCTTTTTTTTCTTGATTTTGCACTTGTGCTGATTGCTTCGTATGCAGGCATTCCTCCCGTGACTCTTCTAGTGATGGTGCGCGGGAAATGATGGGGGAGTCGAAGATTGCGTCTCCTCCTCCTCAGACGGTGGCGACTTCGGGAGGCGCCGCTCCGGATCCTCCTGTGCAGGAGGTGCAGGTGGTTGCGCCTCAGAATTTCGCGGGCGGTCCTTCGGAGTCGCCATCAGAGCATGTAAGTTCTTCTGCTTCATGCCACGGGGGGAGCCCCCAGGTGTATGAAAATTTCTTGTCTTCTTCTTCTTTCGGATCTTCAGGGGATCCCCCGAGTTTCTTCGTGCGCGAGTTTTACCTTTATTCTTCTGTATTGGGCGCAGCCCCCAAGTCCTTTTTCCTTACTTGTGTTTCTTTTTTATGTAGCCTTTTGTTCAGGAAGCCAAGCGACTGGTGCAGGAGCGCCTAGCGCTGGAGGCTAGCCTTCGGCAGCTTCAAGGTACCTACTTGATGTTTGGTGCTTTTTTCGTTTATTCTGGTCCTGCTTGCTGATGTTTGGTTGTTTTGAATGCAAAGGAGCACAATACTTCTCTCCGTGAGGTCGATGCTCTCAAGAAGAGCCTTGGTCAATCGGAGCAGAAAACCGAGGCCGCCGTTGGCGCGAAAGAACGCCTCGAGCTAGAGCTGACTAAGGCAGCCGAAGCGAAGGAGCGTCTGCAGCAGGAGGCCGCGGATCGTGAGGAGCAGCTGGCCACTGTTGCGGCTGCTCGAGAAAGAGAGGTGGCGGCGAAGCTCATGGCTGCTGCCAAGGCTATTTCGGGTAAGTTTTTGTATTTGTGCTTGTTTCTTCGTGCTTCCTATCTTCTTATGTGCTGCTTTTCTTCATGTCTTATCTTTTATTTTTGTCCCAGATGCCGCAGGCATCGAGTTTGACCGCGGTGCTCTAGAGCACGGGAGTGCTCTAGATGACGCTACTGTGGCGGTCGAAGATCGCTGCAACACCGTCGTCAGCTCCCTTGCCAAGGCGAAGGAGGTCCTTGGCCGCTTCTACAAGGAGCTTGTCCCTAAGGGCGTAGCCCTCGATGATGTGGATGCTCTGGCGGAGGCTTTGTCAGCCGAAGCGCCTGCGGCGTACAAACGCAAGCAGAAGGGCATCGGCGCGTCCGTCGGGCTGGCAATGGCCTTGGCGGCTGGAGCGGAGCTGGATCTGCCCCAGATCACCTCCCGGATGCCGACGACTGCAGATGGATCCGAGGTAGCCTTTGCTGCCTACTTTGCTTCGCTATGCGATATGGGCCCAAGCTCATTGATTTCTTTGTCGAGTATGCTTCTGCGGCCGAGTGGGGCCAAAGCTAAGCGATCCGGCTCGAGGCGACTCGAGTGCCGCATCTTAGGCGTTATGAGCGTGGGGTAGTTTGTAGTCTACTTTTGTTGTAAATATCTTGAAGAACACCATCCTTGTGCCACGTAGTGGCCTTATATTGTTTAATGAATTCTTCTGAGTTGTTCTCTATCATTGTCTGAATGTGTATGTCCCTTTATTTTCCTGCTGCTCTAGGTTCCTTCGGGTGCTGACCCTATTAACACCTCCTCCGCAATGCCGTTGCGACCATCTTTGGATGCTTCCTCTCAACTCGCTTTTCTTCGGGATCGCGTGCGTAGTCTGGAGAGGGAGTTGCTCAGTTCTTGGTCATGCCGATGTTTGGAAGTCTAAGGCGGATCGTGGTGCGGCCAGGGAGGAGTACTTGATGGCGGAACTTATTCGGCTGTCTGAGCAGCTTCAATGTAAGTTGTTCCTTGTTTCGAGCTGTAGCTCAGTTCTTCGGGTGAGCCTGCTGGCCTTTGCTCTTATTTTTTTTCCATTGTCGCAGGTGCGAACCTTGCTCCAAGGGAAGAGAAGGAGCGTGTCGCTGTTCGGGTCAATTGCTTGACTCAACAGGACATGGAGGCTGGTGGCTTCTTCTGGATGGATCGTGACCATGCCATAGCTCTGGCGACGGTGCAGGATCGTGTGCACCAGGTTTCTCGAGTGCTTCGCCAAGTCGTGACGCTTGCCTCGGTGCTGCACGTCATGTTCCCTTTGGATGCCGTACCGACAAGCCTTGCGGGTCTTCTGTCGAAGTTTCGGAACGTGAGCAATGTCAAGGAGATGGTGCGGCAACAGCTCGTCGCAGGAGTGAAGGCTGCTTTGTCTCTTGTGAGGCTGCACCGACCTGACGTAGATTTGGCTGCTGTGGCAGCTGGGCCACCTCCTCGGCCGGACGGTGGTGAGTGGGACATGCGCCCACATTACGCAGCTGTAAGGCAGTATGCCGAACAGGTCATAGATTTGTTTGAGCAGCGTGCTCGGGTTATTCTTCAGAATAGGTAGTACCTGAAAAAAAAGAGATAGATGTAAAATTTGTATATTTCAGCTGGGCGTGTTGTGCCCTTTGTTGTAAAGGTTTGTTTGTTGTGAGCACGCAGTGCTTTGATTGAGTACGCATCCTTTTCGTTTGCCTGACGTTGTCAGCTACTCAGGTGTACACGTTTGATCCTCAGTCGATGAAATCGTGAGGTGGGGGAGCCCCCGAGTGTGTTTGTAGCATGAAGTAAAGTTGCAAAATAGCAAACTGAAGTTTTGGGGCGAGACACTTAGCTTTATTTATATCGTAATGGAGGAAGTACATTGTTCGGCTGAGTAGCCTTGGCTGAAAGCCTTATTGAAAGTAAAGGGGGTAGGTAGCTAGGGGTAGAATCGTCGCAGGTGCGAGATGTTCCATGGGTTGGAGTATGCGACTCCGGACTCCACGTGCTTGAGGCGGTAGGCGCCACCTGGGATGACTTCGGTGATGACGTAGGGTCCTTCCCATGGTGACTCGAATTTCGTCGGTCGCTCTTGCTTGAGTTGCAAGACGAGGTCTCCTTCGACGAAGGACCTTGGGCGCAGCCGGCGGCTGTGATAGTTGCGGAGACTCTGCTGGTACACCGCTGATCGAGCTGCTGCTATGTCTCTTGCTTCGTCGAGTGTATCGACGGCGTCTTCTAGTGCAGCCGTGGATTCGGCTTCGCTGTATGCGACGACCCGAGGGGCCTGGTGGCGTACTTCGGCTGGCAGCACGGCTTCGGCTCCGTGTACCATGAAGAACGGTGTGTAGCCTGTGGAGCTGTTTGGCGTGGTCTGCAAGCTCCATAGGACGGATGGTAGCTCTTTTTTCCAGGCTCCCGCTTTCCATTCGAGTGGACTCATGAGGCGCTTCTTGATGCCCACGCCGATTAGGCCGTTGGCCTTTTCCACTTGCCCGTTCGTTTACAGGTGTGCTACTGAGACGTACGTGATGTTGATCCCGAGGCCTTCGCAGAAGTCCTGGAATTCCTTGGAGATAAAGTTCGATCCATTGTCGGTGATGATGCTATGCGGTACGCCGAACCTGTAGACAATGGATTCGAAGAACTTGACAGCCGTTTTGCCTTTCTAGTTGGTAACCGGTATGGCCTCGATCCACTTGGTGAACTTGTTGACTGCGACCAGGAGGTAAACGTGTCCCCCTTTCGAGGACTTTGGCAGTTTGCCGATCATGTCAAGGCCCCATTGAGCAAAAGTCCAAGCTATGGGTATGGGTCTGAGCTCGGACCCAGGTGCGTGCGGTTTGTCGGTGAACCATTGGCATCCATTGCATCTTCGGACGATGTCCTTTGCGTCGCTCATGGACGTTGGCCAGTAGAATCTTGCTCGTAGAGCTTTGGCGACTAGGGAGCGGCTGCCTGCATGATGGCCGCAGATGCCCTCGATGATGTCTTGGAGGATGGTTTTTCCGTCACTGATGGTGACGCACCTTTGTAGTACACCCGTAATGCTGCGCTTGTACAGCTCGCCATTGATGGTGGTGAAGGCTTTTGACCGACGAGATATGCGCGGGGCATCTGTCAGGCTGTCAGGTAGTTCTCCGTTTATTAAGAACTGGAGGTATGGTCGCGTCCGAGTTTCTTCGACTGCCATGACCTGCATTAGGTTGGCCATTTCTACCTCTGTGTCCAGCTTTTCGGGTCCTTCGTGTCCTTCGGGCAGCGTAGCCCCGGAGTGTTCTGCTTCTTCGGGTGATCCCTTGGGGAATTTCCGCTTGATGGATGGGACGCAGATCTGTTCGAGGAACACACCTGGTGGCACCTTTGCGCAAGTGGAGCCGATGTTGGCGAGTCTGTCGGCTTCCTCGTTGCTTTCTCTTCCGACGTGTCGAAGCTCGCAGCCGTCGAATTCTCCTTCGAGTGCGTTGTAGAGCGCGCGGTACGCGATCATGTTTTCGGCGTGTGCATCGCACTCATTCATCGTCTGCTGGACAACGAGGTTGGAGTCACCATAGATGACCAGGCGCGTTGCGCCGCATATCTTTGCCATCCTCATGCCGTGGATGAGGGCTTCGTATTCGGCCTCATTGTTAGAAGCTCGGAATTTCATCCGAAGGACGTATTTCATCGTGTCGCCTTGCGGGGAGGTCAGTATGACCCCCGCTCCTGCTCCGGCTTCGCGCTTGGAGCCGTCGAAGTGCATCGTCCATGACTGTGACATATCTAGGGTGTCTAGCAGCTGCAGTTCCATCCGATGTACCAGGAAGTCCGGAAGGACTTGAGATTTGATTGCGAGTCGTTTCTCGTAGACGATGTCCAAGGGTGACAGCTCAATGCCCCACAGGGCCACGCGTCATGTGGCCTCTGGATTATTCAGGATGTTGTTCAGGGGTGCCTCGTTGACGACCATCACCTGGTGCTCCTGGAAATAGTGGCTCAGCCGTTGAGCCGTCATGAACACGCCGTAGGAGAGCTTCTGGTAGTGAGGGTACCTCTGCTTTGTTGGTGTCAGTACCTCGCTGAGGTAGTAGATTGGGCGCTGGACCCCGTGGGTCTTGCCTTCTTCGGGTCGTTCGACCACGAGCACGGTGCTGACCACTTGGTGTGTGGCTGCTATGTACAGCAGAAGAGGCTCGCGCTCCTTTGGCATGACCAAGACGGGCGAGGTGGAGAGGAGCCGCTTGAGGCTTTCGAATGCGTCATTGGCTTCTGGTGTCCACTCAAACTTGTTTGCCTTGCGCAGCAGTTGGTAGAATGGCAGGGCCTTCTCTCCCATGCGGCTGATGAATCTGCTTAGCGCCGCTATTCGTCCTGCGAGCTGCTGGACGCCTTTGATGTTTTTCGGTTTCTCCATCGCCATGATGGCTTTGATTTTCTTCGGGTTCGCCTCGATCCCTCGCTGAGAGATGAAGTACCCAAGCGGTGACCGATGGGGCGCCAAGGCGCATTTTTTGGGGTTGAGCTTGATCCTGTAGCGATCAAGGTTGTCGAACGTCTCGTGGAGATCGTCGATAAGTGTCCTTGCCTCCTTGGTTTTTATTACTATGTCGTCAACATAGACTTGGACGTTGCGACCGATCTGGTCCTTGAGGCAGGCCTGCATGCATCGCTGGTACGTGGCACCTGCGTTCTTTAGCCCGAAGGGCATTGTGTTGTAGCAGAATACTCCGAACGGTGTGATAAACGCCGTTTTCTCCTAATCTTTGACCTTGAGTCGAATCTGGTTATATCCTGAGTAGGCATCAAGGAAGGAGAGTTTCTCACATCCTGTAGTCGAATCGATGATCTGATCGATCCGAGGAAGAGGGAAGTGGTCCTTTGGGCAATGCTTGTTTAGTGACGTGAAGTCCACGCACATCCGCAGGATGTTCGTGTCCTTCTTTGGGACCATCACTGTATTTGCAAGCCACTCGCTTTCCTTGATTTCCCTAATGAAGTCTGCAGCGAGTAGTCTATTGATTTCCTTGCCGATAGCTTCGGCTCGTGGCTCCGACAGTCTCCGGATGGACTGTTTGACTGGCTTGGTGTCTGGAAAGACATTGAGTGCATGCTCGGCGAATTCCCTGGGAACTCCTGGCATGTCCGCAAGACACCAGGCGAAGATTTCCCAGCGCTCAAGGAGGAATTCGACGAGCGCGCCTTCCTATGCGGAGCTGAGGTCGTTGGCGATCAGGGCCATCTTGGAGGCATCCGTCGGATGGACCAGTACTTTCTTGGTGTTGACAGTGGAGTCGAAGGACATGTCAGGTGCGTTCTGCCTTGTGACTAGGGGTGCCCCATTGTCCGTCACCTCACGGAGCCTTACAAGCTCGTCTTGCATGCCGAAAGACTGGGAGATTTTGTTGAAATCCCTGTCGCATTGGTCCGATCGGGTGAAGCTCCCGTGGACTGTAATGACGCCCCTCGGTCCTGGCATCTTGAGTAGTAGGTATGCGTAGTGTGGGACAGCTAGGAACCTTGCGAATGCTACACACCCTAGGATGGCGTGGTATTGCGACGGCCAGTCCACTATTTCAAATTCGAGTCGCTCCTGCCGGAAGTTGTCCGGCTTCCCGAAGATGACGTCGAGCCCTATTTTGCCCAGGGGGAATATGCCCTTCCCTGGGACAATGCCGTGGAACGTTGTGTCTGATTGTTCCAGGCTGCATTGCGGGATCCGCATTGCTGCTAGAGTGCTTGCGAACATTAGGTTGATGCCGCTGCCGCCGTCCATGAAGACGCGACTCATCTCGAAGCCTCCGATTTGCGCCTCCAGCACCAGGGCAGCATGACCTGGGCGAGGGATCTGGCAAGGGTGATCTGCGCGAGTGAATGTGATGCAGGACTCCGATCCGCTGAGGTACTCAGGGATTGCAGGCAGAGTTGCCACGGCCAAGTTGATTTGTCGGGTGATTTTCTTCTGCACCCTATTTGTGGCGCGTCCCTTCTGGATCATATTTAGTGCTCCTTTTGGTGGGGGGTACCCGATTCCGGCGTTGTTCTGCGCTGGTGCGACTGGTTGGTTTGGGCCTCCAATAGGCGGCGGTGGAGGATCTCCATGTGCTATTTCACCTGGCGCAGGTGCGTTTCCGAACGCAGGGATTGGGGCTTGTTGCCTCATCTGCACCATGCTTTCGCTGAGTTTCTAGAACTCGCGGCAGTCCTTGAGCATGTGGCTGGCTTTCTTTTTGCCATCCTGTTTGTCGATGTAGAAGTGGATGGTGCATGGACCCGAAATTTTGTCGAATGCTGAGGGTACGTTGTCGCGGTCGCGGCGTTACCCGCAGCTGTCTGGTCGTCATTGTCGCGGAAGTTTCCTCCGCGGTATCCTCCGTTGTTGCGGCTGTTGTCGTTGCGGCGGTCGGCATAGCCAGCCACGACCATGTCGGGTCCGTCGCGGTCCTCGTAGACGCGTGATCTCCTCTTGCTGTGGCGTTCCCGTCTTCGGCCGTAGTCGTCCTCTTCATCCGATTGTGCTCGGTGAATGCAATCTTCGCCGTCAGCCCACCTGTTGGCGATGTCCATGAGGTGGTCGAGTGTTTTGGGCTTGACGCGCCCAAGTTCCTCCTTGAAATCTTGGCGTTTAACGTAGCTTGATATGCTTCAGCTTCTTGTGTGACCTTGGTTCTTGCGCATTGGCTATGGCGCCCATGTTATCACAGTAGATAGACATTGGGTCCAGCGCACTAGGAACCACACCCAGCTCTGTAATGAACTCTTTCATCCATATCGCTTCTTGTGAAGCCTCCGGCGACCATGTATTCCGATTCAGTTGAAGATCTCGCCACAACGCTTTGCTTTGCACTCCTCCAGCTAACTGCTGCACCATTCAAAATAAATACGTATCCAGATTGTGATTTAGAATCATCCGGATCGGTGTTCCAACTAGCATCGCTGTAACCATTAACAACGAGCTGTTCATCACCTCCATAAGAAAGAACCATATCCTTAGTTCTTCTCAAGTACTTAAGGATGTTTTTGACCCATTGTCCAATGATCCACTCTGGATCACTTTGATATCTGCTAGTTAAACTAACAGATATGCAATGTCGGGTCTAGTACATAGCATGGCATACATTAGAGATCCTATGGCTGATGCATAGAGTCTTACTCATCCTTTCTCTATCTTACGCGATGTCGGACTTTGAGTTTTACTCAAGGTCGTATTGAGCAACATGGGCAAGAACCCTTTCTTGCTATCTTCCATTCCAAACCTCTTTAGAACTTTGTCCAAATATGTACTTTGTGACAATGATATTTGGCGTTCGATCTATCTCTATAAATCTTTATGCCTAATATGTAAGCTGCTTCGCCAAGATCCTTCATTGAAAAACTATTATTCAAATATTCCTTGACACTATTAAGAAGGTCTACATCATTCCCAATCAACAATATGTCATCCACATACGTATTAAGAATGCTCTGAGCTCCCACTCACTTTCTTGTAAATACAAGCTTCTCCATAAGTTTGTATAAAACCAAAACTTTTGATTACCTTATCAAAGCGTTGATTCCAACTTCGGGATGCTTGCTTCAATCCATAGATGGACCGTTGAAGCTTGCATACCTTGTTAGCATCTTTAGGATCGACAAAACCTTTGGGTTGCATCATATACAACTCTTCATCAATGTCTCCATTGAGGAATGCTGTTTTGACATCCATCGCCATATCTCATAATCATAATATGCAGCGATTGCTAACATAATCCTCACGGACTTTAGCTTCGCTACGGTGAGAAAGTCTCATCGTAGTCAACTCCTTGAATTTGTCGAAACCCTTTTGCGACAAGTCGAGCTTTATAAACGATAACATTACCATCAAGATCTGCTTTCTTCTTGAAAATCCATTTGTTCTCGATACCTTCGCCATCCCAGTAAGTCCACCAAAGTCCATACTTGGTTTTCGTACATGGATCCAATCTCGGTTCATGGCTTCTTGCCATTTATTGGAATCTGGGCTCATCGCTTCCTCATATGTCTCGGGGTCATCGGTGTTGTCCACCAACATGACATTCATAACGGAATCATACCAATGGAGTGGTACGATTTCTCGTTGACCTCCGAGGCTCAGAGCAACTTCAACCGAAGTTTCATGATCACCATCATTAGCTTCCTCTCTTATTGGTGCGGCACCACAGAACTTCTTCCGGTCTTTGCGCTACTCGCAATTCGAGAGAAGGTTCGACAACCTCGTCGAGTTCTACTTTCCTTCCGATCACTTCTTTCGAGAAATTCCTTCTCTAGAAAGGATCCATTCTTGGCAACGAAGATTTTGCCTTGGATCTATGATAGAAGGTATACCCAATAGTTTCCTTGTATCCTATGAAGACGATTTTTCCGCTTTGGGTTCAAGCTTGTCCGTTGTAACTTCTTTACATAGGCTTCAGATCCCCAAACTTTAAGGAGCGACAATTTAGGTTTCTTCCCAAACCATAATTCATATGGTGTCGTTTCAACGGATTTAGACGGTGCCCTATTTAAAGTGAATGCGGCTGTTTCTAATGCATAACCCCAAAATGATAGCGGTAAATCTGTAAGTGACATCATAGAACGAACCATATCTAAGATAGTTCGATTCTGACGTTCGGACACACCATTACGCTGTGGTGTTCCCGGCGGTGTCAATCTGAAAGTATTCCACATTTCTTCAAATGCTCGCCAAACTCGTAACTTAGATATTCACCTCCACGATCGAACGTAGAAATTTAATCTTCTTGTTACGTTGATTCTCTACCTCACTTTGAAACTCCTTAAACTTCTCGAAAGTTTGGACTTATGTTTCATAAAATAGATATACCCATATCTACTCAAGTCATCCGTGAAGGTAAGAACATAACGATAACCATCTGCGATGCTACACTCATTGGACCACACACATCGGTATGTATGATTTCCAATAAGTCGTAGCTCGCTCCATTATACCGAGAAAATGGAGTCTTAGTCATTTTACCCATCGGACATGCCTCGCATCTTTCAAGTGATTCAAAATCAAGTGATTCAAGAAGTCCATCGAATGGAGTTTCTTCATACGCTTCACTCCAATGTGACCAAGACAGCGATTGCCACATATAGGTCGAATTATCGCTGATTTCAATCGCTTAGCTTCAATGTTATTAATATGTGTTTTTCTACTATCGAGATTCAACAAGAATAGACCATCTATCAAAGGTGCATGTGCATAAAACATATTACTCATATAAATCGAACAACCATTATTCTCGGATTTAAACAAGTAACCGCCTCGCAATAAACAAGATCCTGATATAATGTTCATGCTTAACGCAGGCACCAAATAACAATTATTTAAGTATAAAACTAATCCCGATGGTAGATGAAGAGGTAGCGTCGACGCGATCACATCAACCTTTGATCCGTTTCCCAGCGCATCGTCACCTCGTTCTTCACTAGCTTCCGTTTATTCTGCAGCTCTGTTTGAGTTACAAATATGAGCAACCGAACCAGTATCAAATACCCAGGCACTACTACGAATACTAGTGAGATACACATCAATAACATGTATATCAGATATACCTTTCTTCTTGATGTTGCCGTTCTTCAAATCCGCCAAGTACTTTGGGCAATTCCGCTTCCAGTGACCTTCTCCCTTGCAGTAAAGCACTCAAGATCGTGCTTGAGTCTAGCCTTGGTCCTCTTCGTCGGCGTGGCAGCTTTCTTACCACCCTTCTCGAAGTGTCCCTTTTGCTTAGACTTGCCTTCCTTGAATTTGGTGGTCTTATTGACCATCAACACTTGGTGCTCTTTCTTGATCTCCACTTCTGCAGATTTTAACATAGCAAATAGTTCTGGCAACTCTTTGTTCATGTTCTGCATGTTGTAGTTCATCACAAAGTTCTTGTAACTTGGTGGTAGTGATTGGAGGATGTGGTAAACCCCCAAAGTATTAGGAATCACTATACCCAAACTTTGAAGTTTATTTGCGTGCCCAGACATCTTAAGCACATGCTCACTGATGGAGCTGCCCTCTTCCATCTTGCAGTTAAAGAACTTTTCAAGCTTCATAACTTTCAATTGCCGCATGAGTCTCAAATATTAATTTGAGATCCTCGACAATATCATATGGATCGACTCTTCAAACCTTTTACAAGCTCGATTCTAAACCATACAAGATAGCACATTGAACTATGGAGTACTGATTCTTCCGGAGCGAGGTAAACATTCTTTACTTCATCGGTAGCATCATTGCAGTGGGTCACCTAGCGGTGCATCCAAAGCACATAGGTCAAATTACCATGTGAGGACAATCCTCAAATTGCGGAACCAATCCATGAAGTTGCTTCCATTGTTTTTCAACTTTTCTTTCTCTAGGAAGCATTAAAATTGATTGTAGGGTCTGCAATTTATATACATAATATTTTCAATAGTTTAGACTAAGTTTATGACAAATTGAGTTCAAATTAATTAATGAAATTAAACTAGGTGAACTCCCACTCAAAACAACATCCCTCACATTGTTTTAGTGATCACACGAACCAAATCCACTACATCAACACCGATCATCACGAGAGTTGATATAGTTTCAATGGCGAACAATCATCATGTTCATCATATCTACTATATGATTCATGCTTTACCTTCGGCGATCCGTGTTCACGAGGCCATGTCCGTACATGCTAGGCTCGTCAAGATCAAACCTGAGCTACCTCATAAGCAAATCTGGCTTGCTTACGTTGTATTCACCCGCGGAATCAAAGACACCCGATCATCACGTGGTGCTTCGAAGCAGCAAGCTTTTGCAACGGTGCATACTAAGGGTGAACACTTTAGAACTTGAAATTTATGTGCATGAGGGATCATCTTATAATGCTACCGTCGTCTACTAAGCAATACAAGATGCATAAAGGATTAACATCACATGCAATTCATAATATGTGATATGATATGGCCTTTCTTCTTTGTGCTTCCGATCTCCATCTTCAAGCACGAACATGATCTCCATCATCACCGGCATAGCATCAAGGTCAATGATGCTTCTTCATGGTTGTCGTCCACCAGCTTCAACTATTACAACTATTTTGAATAGACACGCAGGTCTTAAGAAATTAAAGACAACCATATGGCTCCTGCGGTTGCCAACTTACAATAAGGAACATTGCATACATCAAATATAATCACAATCATGGCCATATCACATCATCAGCACACCACTGCAAAACAAAGTTAGACGCTTCTACTTTCTTTGCATATTTTACGTGGTTTGGGGCTTTCAATAAGTGTCGTTCTAACTTACGAACAAGAACCACAACATTGATACTAGCATTGTTGATCACCCGTTGTAAATTGGATCTTTACTATGCTAGGAGAAAGCAGGCACCCATAAAGCCACTTATGCAATACAAGTTGCATGTCAAGCGTGGAGCAAGTCTCATGAATGATGTCATGTAAGGTTAGCGGGCTTCATCCCAACATACCGCAAGATGCAAAGTACACAAAAGCAATCTACAATGAAAGCATCAATGCCCACAATGACCATTGTGTTCTACTGCAACAGATCTACATATAGACACGGCTCGATACCACTAGGGGTTCGTAGCATGGAAAACAAAATTTTCTATCGCATACAAACAAACAAGCCAAGATCTATCTACTAGATTGCAGCAACGAGTCGATGGAATAACTCACCCTCAAGATTCCAAAGTGTTTAACGAGCAGATTCTCGTGGGTGATGTAGTACTCTTTCCGATCTCAAGATCACGTGACGATCCTTCCGCGCCACGTTCGGCAGCGCTCCCTTGATCGGTCACACGTTAAACTTTCGAAGACCTTCCTCTCCTTGTTCCAGCATGCAGCGGAGGTTGTAGCACTCTCCTCGCGATTCCGCAAAGACAACGGCGTGGTACCTAAGTAGAGGGAAATCCCAGGCTTCGCCTTAAGCCGTGCAGTATGGTGGAGCTTATGAGAGAGGCTATTAGTGGTCTAGTAATTAGACACACCAATTAGAAGGCTCTAAATCAATTAGAAGGCTCTAAACCGAAATAGCTCTAAACCGGGGTTTAGGTCTAGGGTTTAGTTTAGAGGATAGGAACTAGTGTGTGCCAGAGGAGGCCCTGCCCTCCCTTTATAGGTGGGAGGGCGGCGGCCAAGGGAGGGAGTCCTCCCCAACTCGGCCTTGAGGTGGGCGCCCGGCTTGGGAGGAGGGAATCCCTCCCCAACTCGGTTTCCACTTCTCCTCCTCTTTCCACTTTCCAAAACTTGTCGTTTGACTTTCAAACTAGCCGTTTGACTTTTCAATTTAGGATTTAAATAAACCCTTTATTTTGGACAGAGAGAACACTTAGTACATGATGCAATCATTCCAACTTACAATGACACATTCATGTACCCTTCCCCCTCCCGGAGTGCCGGACATTCCGGGACCTTCTAGAATGTTCCCGATGAAAACACCGGAACCATTCCCCAACTCCGAAACGGGACTTTCCTTATATGAATCTTATTCTCCGGACCATTCCGGATCTCCTCGTGATATCCCGGATCCCATCCGAGACTCCGAACAACATTCGGTCTCTTT
The DNA here is from genome assembly GCA_023614405.1 of Avena insularis. Classification (NCBI taxonomy): domain Eukaryota; kingdom Viridiplantae; phylum Streptophyta; class Magnoliopsida; order Poales; family Poaceae; genus Avena; species Avena insularis. The sequence goes on from CM042695.1 coordinate 288,364,349, forward strand.
CTCATAATACCATAACTACTCAAACAACGTCGAATCCTTAAGTGTGTCTCCCTACGGTTCGTGAATTATGCGGACATGATCGAGACACTTCTCCGAACAATAACCAATAGAGGAATCTGGAAATTCATATGGCTCCCACATATTTCTCGATTACTTTGCGTCGAATGAACCACTTACATACGATACCAATTTCCCTTTGTCTCACGATATGTTACTTATCAGAGGTTATGATCGTCGGTATCTCTGCATACCTAGTTCATCCTCGTTACTGATAAGTACTCTTTTCTCGTTCCCGTGATATGTGATCCCTTGTGAGCCAGTCACATGCTTGCAAGCTAATTGGATGACATTTCACCGAGAGGGCCCAGAGAATATCTATCCGTCATGTGGATGGACAAATCCCACTCTTGATCCATGTGTTTCAACCAATACTTTCCGAACACTCAATGCCACCTTTATAGCCACCACATTACGTGTGGTGTTTGATGACATCAAAGCATCCATCCAGTAAAGGTGATATGCATGATCTCATGGTCGAAGGAATTAGGTTACTATGTATCAGAAAGCATATAGCAATTGAACTATTGAAATGACTTGATCTTTATGCTACGCTTGTCTATAGGAGTATGTCCACCATATCATTCTCCTAACGATATGATCTTGTTGTTGATAACATCTCAATATTCATGATAGGGAAACCACAATCATCAATCAACCAACAAGCTAGTGAAGTATAGAGGCTATACTAGGGACTTCAAATTAAGTTTACAAATCACACAAGTATTATGTTTCCTTGTTAATACTATTATAGCATGAATGTAAACATTTATCATAAACACAAAGATATAATAATAACTACATTTATTATTGCCTCTAGGGCATATCTCCAACAGACAGATGGTCACTGAGCCAGGATTTTGGATCTTGCGTGCCGTTGAACTTCGGAGTATCCGAAGTAAGATTGAAATTGTGTGGCATCTGTGTTCGCCGAACAGATCTGCTGAAGCATCGAGCTCCGCAGAGTTCTCCTTCATCTTCATCCATCTCAGACTCGGATGAGCATGCGCATTTGGCGCGTGCTTTGTCGATTTTCGCTGTGTAAGCGCGTCTCTGGCGTCGTAGTCGCGTTTATGGTGATGCGAGCTCTTCTTCCTTCGAGGAAGGTCGTGTTCCTCTTCCTCTTCGGATGAAGGGGTGGGGCTCCGGTCGCGCCTGGCCGGAGCTTTCTTCTTCGGCTCCGCAGGAGCGTCTTAACTACAAATTTAGATGGTACCCTATTAAGTGTGAAAGCTGTCGTTTCTAGAGCATAACCCCAAAATGATAATGGCAAATCCGACTGGCTCATCATCGATCGAACCATGTCCAACAAAGTTCGATTACACCATTCAGAGACCCCGTTTCTTTAAGGCATTCCGGGCGGCGTAAGTTGTGGAACAATTCCACAACTCTTAAGATGATCGCTAAACTCGTGACTCAAATATTCACCTCCACGATCAGATCGCAAGGCCTTTATTTTCTTGCCACGTTGATTCTCTACTTCACTCTGAAACTCCTTGAACTTTTCAAAAGTTTCAGACTTATGCCTCATCAAGTAGACATAACCATATCTACTGAAATCATCAGTAAAAGTAATGAAGTAGTGATATCCTCCTCTGTCTGTCGTGCTCATTGGTCCACATACATCAGTATGTATGAGTTTCAACAAGTCTGTCGCTCTCTCGGGTAAACCCGAAAAAGGATATTTGGTCATCTTTCCAAGTAAACAAGCCTGGCATGTCTCGTATGATTCAAAATCAAACGAAGTTAGAAGACCATCACCATGGAGCTTCTTCATGCGCTTTTCACTTATATGCACCAAATGACAATGCCATAAATAGGTAGGACTCAAATCATTAGGCCGAAGCCTTTTATCACTAACATTGTAAACAGATGCATCATTAAGATTTAAAATAAATAACCCATTCACAATGGGAGCATTAGCCATAAACATATCATTCTTAGAGATGACACAACCATTGTTCATACTCGCAAATGAATATCCATCCCTCATCAAACATGAAGGTGATAAAATGTTTTGACCCATACTAGGAATGTAATAACAATTATTCAACTCCATAATAAATCCTGACGGAAGGTGAAGTTGCATGACACCGACGAACAATGCAGCAATCCTTGCTTTATTTCCGACGCGAAAATCTACTTTGCCTTTCTGCACTTCTCTAGTCCTTATTAGCCCCTGCATCGAATTGCAAATATGAGCAAGTGATCTGGTATCAAATACCCAAGAGTTAACATAGGAATCAGCGAGAAGAATGTCCACAACATTTACAACAAGCGGTACCTGAGTGGGAAGTACTCTTACTTCCACTCTTCTTCAAAGAAGCCTGGTACTTGCTGCAGTTTCTCTTCCAGTGGCCATGTTCATGACAAAAGAAGCACTTAGTGTCTTCTACAGGTCCAGCCTTTTTCTTGGGTGCAGGCTTAGGGATCGTATCCTTAGCCTTGCCCTTCTTCTTCTTCTAAGAAGTACCCTTTCTCTTGAAGCTAGGCTTGTTCTGCATAGCCATCACATGGCTATGCCCTGCACACTTCTTCATGTCACTTTCTCCTGTTTTTAGCATCCTGCATAACTCATTAAGGCCCTTCTCCACCCCATGCATATGGTAGTTCGAAATGAACTGCCCATAGCTGGATGGAAGACGCCAAATGAAGTCAGTGACTCTTGGCCTAGTGGAAAACCAAGCTTTTCCAAAGTCCGATCAGTAACCAACCATTTTGATCACATATGGGGCCTCTGCTGCTCCCTCTGCTAGCTTGCATTCGACAAAGGACTTGGCAACATTGTACCTCTCAGTCCTTGCCTGATCTTGGAACATGTCCTTAAGCGCGACGATCATATCATACGCTTCCTGATCCTCAAACTTCTTTTGGAGTTTAGGTTCCATGCATGCAAGCATAAGATAGCTAACCTCAAGAGAATCATCACATGCTCTCTTGTAGGCATTCTTGAGGGCAGCAGATGCATTATCAACAGGTTCATCGGGGATTGGGGTATCCATAACCGTTTCCTTTTTATCAGACCTGAGAACAATTCTCAGGTTACGGACCCAGTCCGAATAGTTTGTTCCATTTAGTTTATCTTTATCAAGAATCGAACGCAAAGAAAAAGGTGATGTAGTGTTTGGTGCCATTGATCTACAACAGAAAACATGCAAAATACTAAGCCATGTAACCATGAAAGAGTAAAACATATTAAACAATTTAATAGCATATACTCCCACTTAAATCAATATCCCTCTATTGATACTAAGTGATTCAAGATCCACAATTAACAAGTCGACTAGTGAGCTTTAGCATCACTGCTAGAAGACAAGGTAAATCGGTAAGTAACTCTTGCTAATCATATCACATATGACTCTTGTTGTTGGGTGACATCTCTATGTCAAAACTAGGCGCCCAACCTTTATGCCCGAAGGTCCTTAACTATTAAGATGACCTTGTCAAGCTCACCACCCTTATGCGTGTAGGTATCCGATACAAACCCATCCAGCCAAGGAAAACCGTGGCTCCCTAATTTCATAGGCCCACCAATGATTGTACAGGGCATATGATGGTGCAAGGTTTGGTTGGGAGGGCATGGTTTAACTTAAACTTTCTGAGGGATCATTCTACTTCTATCATCTAAGCATGCATAGTAGTAAAACACATAAGAATAGCATTCACATAGATGTGACACAGTATGGCCCATTTTCTCATGGTGATCTCCATCGCCATAGAACCTATCCACCATGATGATCTCCATCTTCATGTTCCATGTGAGCCATCTTCCAAGTGATGAGTCCTCCAAGAACTAATACAAGCTATTACTCCTAACAGCTAGTAATCAAAATTACATAGTATTGGGATCATCACAAGTTGGCACGCAGGCCATTACAATAAATGACAACACATATGGCTCCAGCCGTGTTGCCCTACTCACGACACGCAGGTCATGAAAAATTTCATACATGCATCACATGCATATATGGGCCATACTGATCACACACATCCTGCAAAAACAAGTTATGCATAGAATCGCATTCTACCGGATCATGTGACATCGCAGCACCTAGTTACCTTAACGAGATACAAAAAGGGTTACGATTAAGGGGGGTCTAGGGGGTCTCCCCCTGCGGGGTTCGAAGGGGCAAAATCAAATTTACACAATTTTCTTTAAGGATTTTGACCAGCAAATCAAATTTACCATAAACCGACTCCTGTCCCGATTCAATCAAACTCCTTTGATCCCGGTACATCGATTTTAGGTCTAGGTTCCGATTTGATCAATCATATTGATCTTTGCGTGATTCAACAGGATTTATGTGTCACTGTCTACCCCGATGGCGGAAACCGACCGGTAGGGGTAAGTCGTTCAATAACCTCAGAATCACAATCACGGAAAGCAAGATTATAGATCAATCCTGAACCACCGCAATATAAACGATCACATCATTCATATCAATATGCATATCCCCATATGCAAACATCCCGAACATATAACTGAACAACATCGGCTCTGATACCATTGTAAGGATACGTGTAGGCTACGCTAGCGCAAATCAAAATTTTCTACCGCTTAAACCAGGATTACTGTTGTCATAGATCACAGGATTACCACTAGACACGCAGTTGCGGAATTGAAGAAGCGCGTTGAGGCAGTGCAGACGTTCCACGTCTCCTCCTTGTTCTTGTCCCATGAGCAGCTCCCCTTGCGCGGCTCGTCCAAGTGCTACAGAAGCAGCACCTCCGAGGTATCCACACGTGCGGGGTGGAAGCGTCAGACGCCGGACTGCTAGGTCCACGCGTGCAACATAGGCGAGAGGTGTGGCGGCTGGGTGGAATGGTCTGAGGTCTAACCCTGGTCATCTCGCCCCACCCTCTCTTATATAGACGTCCCTAGTGGACTTCTATATTAGCAGCTCATTAGTAGCCTAAGCCTGGTCTAATTCAAATCCAAACCTCATTAGGCTTCCAGCCCCTTAAGTGTGTGACCCATAGGTTCATATACGTATAGACATGCACACGAATACACTTATTCTGTCAATAGTTGGCAGCGGCCTCTAGCAAGACTTGCCAACTCCTAAACTCATACAAAGATCATATCGGACGAACCATCACAAGGTTTAGTACATGTCTTTCCCTTTGCCTCACGATATTTGGTCTAGCTCCAAGCTGACCTCCCTTTCTTGATACTGTGATTCAGAATCCCTTTACTAGGTTAACTCTTAACCTTATGTAGCACGGCCATGCATTTCTGGATCCGGTCACTCGAGGGGCCCAGAGATATCTCTCTCAAGTAGAGAGGGGCAAATCACATTTGATTAACCATGCCTTGCAGCATGCTTCAGGACAAACCCAAAAGCTGCCTTTATAACTACCCTTTTACGGTGCAGCGTTTGATAGCCCCAAAGTAGGTTGATCCACATCCCAAGTACATGCGACAATCTCAGGTCTAACAACAAAACGTACACGATGTGTAGAGAGAGAGCTACAACTAATTGCCAGTCTCAAGTTGGGTCAGTCCAACCCCATGTTCATAACATGTGTCCACATCATTGGTTTGACATCTCCATGTCTATGACTTGCGAAACATAGTCATCAACCAATCGATATGCTAGTCTAATATTCATGTGTGTCCTCACATAAACTTCGACTAGGAACAACTCTTAAATAACTATACAAGTATAGAGTTTCACAAACAATTCATGCAATTGCCAATCAATACAAGTTGCCTGATATGGATATTCAAGGAACATTACAATAACTCATAGATACATATGAAATATAATCATCTCTATGATTGCCTCTAGGGCATATTTCCTTCAAGGAACAAGTCAAGGCCTCGATGGCCAGATGCTACGCCAACGACTATCTTTCGGGGCCGTCGGCGTAGGCCCTGAGGCGGGTAGCCGAGCAAACCGACCGTCGACCCATGTTTGTCGTCGGTGTAGGACATGATAGGCCATTTTTAAAATGGTACCACTCCATTTTTCAAAAATACTAGACCATCTTACATGGACAATGTCCCAACCGAGATATCTTAAACCTTTCCGTCCATCCCTCGTGAAAAAGACAAATTTCGACCGAATTGGTAGGAACTGAGTCAGATTTGAACTACAAGTGCATGATCTAATGCTCATGATATTTAAAAAACATTTTTAGGTTCACAATATTCTATTTCATCATGGATCTACTGCAGGTTTATCGAGGTTCATTTCCGAGCTAAGAATCTTCATGTCGCCGCTTTGACCATAGTTTGAAAGAGGCATAATAAATTTAAAAATGATCCAAACAATCTAGGTGTCATATTATGTGATATAGTTGCAAGAAAAAAATATCAAACTTAGAATATTGCAAATATCTCAAAAACAAACTTTATCAGAAATGAGCTATCATGTTTGAGGTTTTATGATTTTCATACCAAATAACCAATTTATGGCTATAATCATGACACCTTGTGATAATATGCTTATATTGTGCATACACACGTGCATCTTGGCATGGTGTACAATATTGTAGGAGTAAGTTTTCCTTTTCGTCGCACCAAAAGGCCATTTTCCATTTTCTGAGTGCCAAAAATGGGGTGTTTTGTGAATAAACCACCAAATACAAGTTTCAATTTGGTACCACCACATTTTTCAAAAATACTATACCACCTTCCATTTATAATATCCCTACCAGGGTATCTTAAACCTTTCCTTCCACCTCTTGTGAAAAAGACAAATGCCTGCCAAATCGGTAGGAAGTGGGTCAGATTTAAACTATAAATACATGATATAATGCTCATGATTTTTTGTAAAAATAATTTTTAGGTTCACAATATGCTATCTCATTAGAGATCCACTGTAAGTTTAGCGAGACTCGGAGCCGAGCTAAGAATCTTCATGTTCGCTGTTTTGACCATAGTTTGTAATGGACATAAGAAATTGAAAACGATTCGAACAATGTAAAACCTTCACGTAGTGTCATATTATGTGACATAGTTACAAGAAAAAATATCAAACTTGAAATGTTGCAAATATCTCAAAAAAAGCTTTCTTACAAATGAGCTATTATGTTTGAAGTTTCATGGTTTTTAGGCCAAACGACCAATGTTATGGCTAGAATTGCGGCATAGTTTGTGATAATGTATCCATAATGTGCATACATGTGCATTTGTTGCACCAAAAGACCATTTTCCATTTTTTGAGTGCCAAAAAAGGTGTTTTGTGAAGCAACCACCAAATGAAAGTTTCAAAATGGACCACCCTATTTTAAAAAAATAGTAGATCACATTCCATGGATAATGTTCCAACCGGGATATCTTAAACCTTTTCGGCCATCCCTCATGGAAAAGACAAATTATTGCCGAATCGATAGGAATGGGACAGATTTGAACTACAAGTACATGATCTGATGCTCATAATTTTTGGAAAAAATATTTTTAGGTTCATAATATGCTATTTCATTAGATATCCACTACAAGTTTAGCGAGGCTCAGCCCCGAACTAAGAAATTTTTAGAATCCTAAAATTCAAAAGGAATTTTTTAATTTGATTCTTTGAAGATTTGGACATTATTAAAGGAATTTTATTTAGAAAACCTTGCAGTATACTATTAAAAATACACGATGCATGATTAAAAAGATGATAGGGATGTCATTTTTGGATTCCTCTCATTTTTCTAATCGATTTAGACATATTATTTGTCGAATTTCGATTTATGGATTTAAAGATATGAATTATTCTATATTAAATAAAAAAAGGCAAAAAAAATTCATTTTATTGTTATTTGAATTCAAGATTACTATTGCTTATTCATTTTTTCACTTAAATAATTGTTTGAAATTCAAAAAATAAAGACACGTGACATCATGGTTCAAAGGTTGATAGAATTGATACGGTACTATATTGTCATCATGGTTCAAGGGTTAACTTCTTTGTTTTTTCGGATGAGTGGCCTATCGGTAAATTTGATCATGAGTACAATTTAACCAAAAATTAAGTATACTTAAAGTTAAAAATGACCTTTGTAAGATTAATAGGTCTACGCCGATGACAATATAGCCTATGCGGACGGGCCATCGTCTGTTTTGTATAGCGTTCCACACTGCTGGTCCCGCCACTGCATTACACCTCTCTAATCAGCTGCTCCACATTCTCAGCTCAATCTTACTTGGTTCACAATCAACTACATAGATGGTACGAACAACTTAACCGATAAACAGATCGCTAGATTTTATTTAAAGTACTTCCTTCGTTTAGAAATAATCAACTTGATTTTGTCAAGATTCAAATGTATATGTATTGTATAAATATATTTAAATCTAGACAAATTCAACTCAGTTATTTGTGGACAGAAGGAGTACTCCCTCCGTTTCAAAATATAAAATGTTTTAGGTTTATAAAGAAAATTTATCTAGACTTTTTTTTAGTGTGTAGATTTACTCCAAACCTGAGTGAATCTACATGCTAAAAAAGTTTAGATACATTTGCTTCACATAGTTAAAACGTCTTATATTTTGAAACGGATGGAGTACTACTTTAGCGGGAGGTTGTTTGTTAGTTCCAGCGAAGTTGCTAATGGAGCACGCATGCATGAAGCCGGGGTTCTTCCGGCATCATCTATACAACAGCAACAACAGAAGAACCATGGTGATCCAAGCAGCGACCACAAAGATGATAACCACCACCGCCGCCGCCGCAGCAGCATCCTGCGGTTGATCAGCTTAAAGTATCAGCACTGCAACATATATCGATCAGCAGGGCGTGCATCTTTTTCTTTACACGAGATATCTAATTACTGGCCAAACAAAATCTGGTGGTTTCTATAATTTAATTCGCATCAGACGTCAGCAAATGAATCAAATAAACCTCTATCCGATCCGCACATAGATCTCTATACGTGCGTATCGGTAAATGATCTGTGTGTAGCACAGAAGAGATGCCTATGATTCTGTGTGTAGCTCCAACCAATAGATTAGATCTGGCCAGATGAAACAAGAGCACCCACGGAACTTCAAACTAAAATACCTTAATTCCATGAAGCAATCGTTACGAGCTACTACTCCTATAACAATACTTGCGAACTTACTCCTATAGTACTATATGCATGGCAGGTTGCTGATCGTTGAGAGAAAACAAGGCATATAGTAACGTAAAAAAGGAGAGGAAAGAAGCCGCATCGATAAAATGATCTTGTAAATCACATTACCTCGGCCACTGCAGGGTTGGCCATGATGTTGGCTGCCGCCGCTCCCACCGGTGGGTTGACCACGTTGATCGCCGCTGCCGCCGCAGCAGCAGGAGAAGCAGAAGCAGGAGCAGGAGGGTTTTTTTTTTTTTTTTTTTTTGCAGGTCTCGGTCGAAACTGTTCCCCTCGTCGCCCAGCTGAGAGAACCCTAATATCGCCCGCCGCCGCCACACCTCATCCTCATCTCCTCGCCGCCGCCCGGGGAAATGCGCCCGGCGAAGCCCGGCTTGGCGGCAATGGCGCTCGTCGTCTTCCTCAGGGGTCAGGTCGCGGGGTCGTCCGCCCGGGGGGTCGTGGTGTGCCGGCGTCGAGTCGTTCTGTGGCGGCTGACGGCGGCGAGGCTGGGCAGGGCTTGTGCTGGCCGGTGGTGGCCTAGGCAGCGGCGGCGGCCGGCTTCTTCTGACCTTGAAAGGCTCTTGTAAGCGGTCTGAGTCCTCGGCGATGCTTGCCTGGGGCGGCGGAGGCCCTGCTGCGGCGGGAGGTGAGTTAAGTTGGCGGTGGGCGGGCGGCGAGCTGTAGCGGTAAGCGAGGGTGGCTTGGGGTGGGCGGGCCCAGTTGGGCCCATTGGCCAGATTGGGGTAAGGCGGCCGGCCGACCCTTGGCTACTTCTCTGCAGATCTTAAGCGAGTAGGATGAAAGAGACCCGTGGCTCTCTCGGCGGCTGTTGCTGGGGCTGCAGACTTCTGACCCGTCGAGGCCGGCCGGACCACCATGGAACTGGTATGCCTCTGAGGAGGCTTTACGGACCCGCTGGGCCTGGCCGGATCTAGGGAGGACCGGTTTGTTTGCGGCCGCGTCCGGTCGACTACCGCCTCCGGCGGTGGAGGAAGTTCCCTCCCGCGCGGCCGCGGTACTGTGGGTTCTCTTTTCTCTCTACTTGTCCCGCGATTTTGTAGACCTCGTGACGGCTTACTCGGTGAGGCGGTGATGACGGATTCGGGACCGGGTGGCGCATGCTCGTTGGTGGCATAGGATGGTGGTGGCGAGGCCTTGCCCTCGCGTGTCTCCGGTGCAACGGCCCGTCCGGGGGTTGTGGATTGGGTATCGGGAGAAATCCTTGTCGGCTCGCCCGACTCCGATGCGGTGCCGCCCGTGGGTGGCATCTTCCTTCCTGGAGGGCATCGGGGCTACCCTCCTTCTACTCCCCTCAGTGTGCCGGGGGAAACCCTAGGGCCTCTCCGGTCAGGCGGCCGTGATCGCGTTCCCTCTTGAGGGTGCTGCCTAGCGCTTGACAGTCGGAGCTAGGGCGTGGTGGACATTCTTCGGGTAGCGCGTGGTGGCCAGTCTTCATCATCTAGTCGATCCGTTTCCGTCTCCACTCCTTTCTGTTTTTTTCCTTGTTTTAGTTCGGGTGTGTGTGTGCTGCTGCCCCAGCATCGTGTATCGTGTTGTGTTTGGGCGTTGTGCTGTCTGGCCCAGCAGCGGTCTCACCTGTGTGCTTTATTTATAAAGCTGGACTGCTTTATTTATAAAGCTGGACGAAAGCCTGTTTCGAGCAGGAGCAGGAGGAGGAGGAGAAGGAGGATTCTCCATGTCCTGCCCGTGCAGAGAGAGTGGTGACAGACGGAGAAGGGTGTGTGTGCTGTAGAGTGGAGAGGTGAGTTCTTTGGACACAGCGATGGAATTAACGAAGTCGCTGGTCGAGAATAATTAGTTTCTCGTTTCTGATGTAGCAAGGCTGCGGTAGGAACAGGGCTCGTGTTCCCTGAAAATCGAAAATCGCTGCTAGCCGTGAACTGAAAATTAGCGTGTGGAACCGCCCCACGTGAAACCCAAGCTCAAAAATGGCAGCCCTCTTTATCTCTATAAAGCATCCTGATACTCACAAATGGCAATTCAATCATGCAATGCAACAACCGCCGCAACGTGTCTATTCCCTCCGTCCAACAAAGGATGTCGCGGGTCTAGTTTAACTTTATTTTTGCCAAAAAAAGTCCTTAAAATGTTCAAAACACTTCAAATTAGGACGTAATTTCGGATTTCAAACTGAGATCTTCGACTCCGTCCTCCCGGCGTCCGCCGTTGATTCCGTCCTCCCCGACGTCCGCCATTGAAGGGCCCGAGGAAGGAGATCGTCAAGGACTTCTGGGTCCTTCGTACTACTCTTCCAGGCCACCAGCCCACAACACCCTCTCTGTCCTCATCTTTTAGGTCGTCGGCCCACTACGCCCTCCGTCCTCTTCCATGGAGTTGACGTGCAGGAGTTTTGACGAAGGTGACAGGCTCAAGCTCCATAGAGGAGACACGCGCAAGTTCCACGGAGGGCACGCACAGGAGCTCCCTCCCTATAGCAGACCAGGAGATCTTCCTCGCCTAGACCAGGAAGCCGTGGATCGACGGAATTGACAAAATCGACGCCGTCTCCTCCCACTTCGGCCGCCACATCATGTTAGCGTCCACTAGGCCAGCCCAGCACTCAGCCTATGTTCTGGACGTTTATGCATACACAACCCAACAATAAGAAAAGAGTCCGCTCCATCCCAAAAGCCCGGGCTGGTGAGAGGAAGGTATCTCTCTTATAAGCTGGGTATGGCCTCCTTCCTTAGACAAGGTGAGACTAAACCAAGCAGCCTCCACCGGTCAACATAGGAGTCCTAACATCCCATCCCCTGAGAAGCCCCTCAGGAAAGCATGGCTTGGCGATGCTGGCTCTGATACCAAATGTTAGAGTCCACTTGACTAACCCAGCACTCAGACTACGTTCTAGACGTTTATGCGCATACAGCCCAATAATAAGAAAAGAGCCTACTCCATCTCAAAAGACCGGACTGATGAGAGGAAGGAATCTCTCCCTTATAAGCTGGGTGTGGCCTCCTCCCGTAGGCGAGGTGGTACTAAACCAAGCAACCTCCACCGGTCAACAGAGGGGTCCTAACACATCCCCACTTGAGCTCGACGCCGGCGCGCCTCCTCAAACTTCCCCGAGCCGGTCAACAACATCAAGGTGTATCTCCTGTCCTCCAGGAGCCTTTTCCCCTCGCGATTGCTTGTTGATTTGCCCTGCTGGTGGATGCCGTCGTGGTCTGCCGCTCGCCACCACTGGATATCGTCACCGGAGCTCCTCCCATGACCAGAAACCAACGGCGCTTCCACTGGAGTTTCGCTCATGCTTGCGCCGGTGGAGCTCGCTACTGCTTCTCTCCTGCAGTCCTTGGAGCTTCGCTTCTGCTTCTCCCTGTTGTTCCTAAAAAATAACAAGGTACAGGTTTAGAACAGAGCTCAAATTCAGAGTTTTCAGAGCCGCTTGTTCTTGTAAATTTGCGAGTAGTTTGTTCACTGATATTGTGGAGCCTTCTAAATCAAGCAAACCATTTAAATAAAAGTCATGTTCTACTACTCCTCGGAGGATATACTTCAGTGATGAGGCAGCATAGAGAAAAAATTGCAATAGAAAACATTCATGTTTTTAGAATGTCATCATTGAAATCTAATGCTAACACTAGATGTACTCATCTCAAACTTTGGTCATGATCCAAGAAAATTGTTGAAGAATATTCTTATAAACGTCGTCCTATAAAATAATTGTACTTATCATTTTCTGTCACTTTGTTTCTCATTTCAAACTAGTGTGGTTTTGTTTGTCATTTTACCCAAAAGTAAAATGAAAATGAAGGAGAGGTAGAGAACAAAAATACTCCTAGCAGAAGTAGCAGCAACATGAAAATAAAGTGAAAACATAATTCTCCTCTTTATTTCAAAATGAAAACATGTAAATCTGTCCAGGGAGCAATATATTAGAGTTCAGAGTATTATGAACAAAATATAACTAAAAAGTCCAGTGTCATGGAGGTTGTCTTCCCATTGCTACTACTACTGGAGTATTAAATGTTACATACTAGATCATTTCTAAATGAGCTACAGTACATAGATTACAACATATTTCTGAATGAGTAAATGTTACTGTGGAATTTGGAAAAGAAATTTGGAGTTATAGAGCATCATGAATATATAAAGTGTGATCTAATCCTACATTAAGTCTCTGATCCTAATCTCATATGCTCTGTGTGCTCACCTTGGTCCATCCTGGTGAAGTCTGGTGAGCCCTTCTTCTAGCATTTGTTTCAAATCTTGCTTTGTATGCTACTACATTAAGAGAATACAATCAGTACCAATTATGTAACTCATTTGCTGCTGCTGATATGGAGAATCAATTTCTAACTCCAATCAATTCTGTAAGAAGAGAAAACTATGCCAAAAATAATTTGTTGTTGGCAGATGCACCTCTGTTTATTCTTATGTCGCTTATATGGCAGCCGGTGACTGGGACAGTACAATCAGCAATGATATTGAGGCCCGAAAAAGTTAACTCCAATCAATTATGTAAGAAAAGAAAATTTTGCCAAAAATATCATCTGCACTTGCTTATACTGTTCCTACTTGCAATATACTAGGAACTACTGTTGCAATATATGAAGAGTATACGTCTGCATTTTATACTCCATAGGAGTATGTAAGATGCTAATAGTCACACTTGCTTAAAAAGCTCATCTAGCTAGTTCCTGTAGTTTTGAACTCAGTTTGAATATGCTAATAATCACGCTTGCATTTTGTACTACGGTCATAAAGCTTGACAACCAGCACATACAACCGTAGCTTGACAAATAGCACACACAACTACCGTGCTACTTCTCCTCTGTCTTGATGCATTTAAGTCTAAAATATTTCAGAATACAGTGACAGTAACAAATTTACAAGACAGGGTTCAAACAGCTAATCATGTCTAAATTACTCAGGAATCACAACGGCAGTTTTAATGAAAGAACAATCGTACCTCAGGAATCTAAAACTATTGGACCCGACAGAGAGGCTCCATCTATGGATACTTCAAGAGTCTTCGTCATCCTAGATCCTAGTAATTCCTAAACAAGAAAATAAGAAATTACCACGGATTATTACCTAGTGAGAGGAGGGGAGCTGCAGATGCAATCTTTCCTGGATGGAATTGAGGTCGACTGGCCGAGGGAGACATCGTAGAAGGAGCTGAGGGGAGAGGGGCGTAGGAGGCAGCGGCAGTCCGGTAAGCTAGGCGGGGGCTAGCGCCGCGCCGCCTTGTACAGGTCGTCGAAGACCGCTGGGGTGGAGGCAAGGCATCCGCGAGCCAGGTCGAACGAGGGGGAAGTACAGGGCAACTCGTAAGGGGCTGGGCCGCGCCGCTGCGTGTAGGTCACCGAGAAGCCTTGGGATGGAAGCAGGCAGAGGCGTGCCGCCACATGCAGGCCGTCCAGAAGCGCTGGAGAGGATTTGGCGTGGTGGAGGCTATCTACCTGATGGTGGCTAACCACAACCTCCATGTACGCCAAAGGAAGTACCTTTGTCCCCAAGGTGGAAGCTTCGGCGGCCGCTAGGGATTACTCGAGGGTGAGGCAGCCAGGAAGGGAGCGGCGGCGACCGACGCAGGCGATGGCATGGTGGCAAGCAAGCGGAGTGCCGGCGAGCGGCGTGGGCGAGATCCAACAGCGGGGAGCCGCAAAATCAAGCTCGGCGGAGCGGGGGTACAACGACGGGATAGAGGGAGGGGAAAGGGGAGGGAGGGATTGGTTTGTCGGGACAAGTGGTAGGCTTTTTTTGCAAATCGACATCCTTCGATGCACAGAGGGAGTACAAGATTTGAATCGCACGTGTACCTGTGACTGGCTCGAGGTGCCATGGAAATAGTAATCAACTGCTAGCTGTTCCACACATTTCATCAGAGAGTTTAGGCAAAAGACGATCAAGAACACGAGAGTCAAAAATACTCCCTCCATTTCAAAATATAAGGTGTTTTAGATTTATGAAAAAAAGAATCTAGACTTCTTTTAGTATATAGATTCGTCCCAAAATTGAGTGAACCTACGTATTAAAACAAGTCTAGATTCATTTTTTTTACAAACCTAAAACATCTTATATTTTGAAACGGAGGGAGTAGGTCTACTGCTCGCGCAGTTGTAGTGCTTATAATTACTAGCAAGTGCAGCGGTAGAATGATATCGTCGGTCGCCACGAAGATGAAAGCCGTGAAGTTGACCTTGCATGTACAACGCTCTATGTACCCTTGCTCTAAGATGGTAGAAGTCTGATTTCTTTTTGCAAACTATCTATTTCGCTACTTCTTACAGGGTTAAGAAATAATAATTTAAGTAAACATTTAGAACTATTCACAGAAACAACGAGATTCATGCAAGTACGAAAAGATGAAAAAAAATCATAATGTTCACATGCATGCACATCTGTGGCGGTTTAATTGGGTGGTGGTGGGGTGTGTGTGTGGGTGGGTGGGTGGGGGGGGGGGCAAATGACACAGATTTTTCTCACCCAAGTCCCTAAATCAAAAAAAAAATCAGAGATTTGACCAAGTCTGGTGTGTGTGTGTGTGTGTGGTGGGGGAGGGGCGCTGACTTACACATAGCTCCACCAATGATGCACATCACAACATGCCTAATGCGTATTTAAGATTACAATGGTGAAGATTTTAAGATTAACAATGTATGTTTGTCATTAAAGATAGCGACATCGACCGAATAGTCCACTTTACGCCTCGTTCGTTTAATCCCTCATATGCATGGAATGGTTTGGATTTTCGTTTAATCCCTTATGCATGGAATGGTTTGGATTGTGGTACGATCCTGGAAATCCATCCCGACCAATTATTTTTTCCAGCCCATCAAAATTAGGGTGTTCAGTTACTCCACGCCTGGAATTCTAGCCCGATTAATCTCATTTTATACTAGCCCGGGTTGGAAAAAAATTATTACCATATAACCTGTGGAACCGTTCCCAAGATGAGCGAGCGAACTATTCCAAAAACATGGAAGCAAGCCAAATGCGGTACAGAACAGTTGGAAAAGATTAGGAAGGGATTAAACCGGATTTATTGTAGTTTCGGTGGAGTGTTGGGATTAACCAAATCCATGTGTAGACGGATTCACGTCTGGTTTCAATCCAATCAAAATGAACAGGACCATATGGAGACATAATCTATAAGCTTCTGCGTGGTGAAATCTAAGCATTTTTTGACACTAGCCGCGCCTCTTTCCACACGTGTGGGCCTCGTCTTTTGCATCAGAACGGAAAACGTCCATTCCCACATATGTGGTCCTTGTCTTCTGCTCAGAATAGGGAACGTCCATTCCCACACGTCAATGGTTTGGGATAGGCTTGCGTGCGCCTCGGCGCGTGGCAGCCATGCAGTCGTTCCCCTTTTATCTCCATTCAGGCATATTTTCTTGTGCCAGAAAAATCGAATAACTACCAAGGAAATACGAATAGCAAAGTATTTTCCATAACCTAGGTCTTCTGTCCAAAATTAACTCAGCTAGATTGCCTCCCAGCTCCCGCACCGGCGTCATGTCCGTGTTTAGCTGTGCCGCCTCCGTAATCTTCTCGGCCTTCGTTGCCTCGCCATACCGCCATATTAGTTGTCTCCTCCGTATTCACATGTCCAACATGACGTGCACGACCTCCATGACGACAGAAGCTAGCGCTTTGCCACGACAACAGCCAGCGATTTCGCAAGCTCAGTAAGCGACCTGATCTTAGGCCATGGATGTTCTTGAAAACAAAATCGTAGGCCATGGTGGCTTCATTTCCTTGCTGAGGAGACCTGATCGTAGGCCATGGATGTTCTTGAAAAAGAAGTCCTAGGCCATGGTGTCTTCCTTGTCCTGCTAAAGGTGGCCAGTCACATACGGGAGTGCCTGAGGTGTAGTCATGACCGGGCCGGGACAACAAGCTCCTGGATGCCGTTGAGATCACAACAGAGAGGCACACACCCAAGCGGGGGGATGAACGCGTCCTGAGTGCTCCAGTGCGCTGCAGCGAGAGAAGCGTCGTTTAGGCGACTAATCGCTATCGTCGTCGACTTTGCCCCGAGCAATAGCTTCCCGCCCGACCCGCCGTCAATGATGTCAAGCAGTTGCAGCCAGGGGCAGAGCCAGGATTGAACTAAACCCCGGGCCAAAAACTATACGCAAAAAAAAACTACTAGCTCCGATTCAAAATAAATGTTGGGATGTAGTATAAAATTTGTACTAAAACAATATTTAATCATCGACACTTTTTACCTTTTATGGATCAGGAAGTACTACTAAATGAGATTTATAGAAATTTTGGTATGATTCCAACAGTAAACATATGATTTCAAGTCCATTGTTAATGATCCAACAAAGTACAAATAAAGACTAGAAATATGAAATAATAGAAAGGGATAATTCAGCTTGAGGATTCGCCGATTTGTTGTGTGTGTAGATATTTATTGAAAAGAATTCTTCGTCCTCTATTCCTACGGCATGAAATTAATGAAAATAGCCATTAACTGAATGACTAACTCAACTCAATTCTTCAAGAGTTCAGAACTCTACCTCCTTGTTCTTGGCTTTCTGCCTGCTTCTATCGCAAAGTAGGCGAGTAGGCGAGAAGCCGAGCGCAAGTCCGGCTGCAGCAGTCATCAGAAGAGGACGCAAGAGGGGAGACCGAGTGGGGAGGCAACGGGCGATGGTGGATGACCACGGTCCGGCCACGACGACGCGGCAGACTGATGGCTGCAGTGTCGCTGTAGTCTCCAGCATAGCAACAACATGGGGAGGGGGTGAACGGCAGAGAAGTGCGTCGCGTACGTGGGGCGGGATAGCCAGCGAGCGGGAGCGCGTGAGGCGAGGACCGGCGGCGGAGTTGTTCTATCTTGACTGGAAAGGAGACACTCGTCTGGTTCTTGTTCTCTCGCGAGGCGGAGAGAAAGGGTACCGATGGGCTTCGTTTTGGACTGCAGCTAAGGGAACCCGGGCCACTTTTATAACCCATATAGGTAGTTGGCCAGAAATTTTGTTACGTCCCGGGCCATGGCCCTGGTTGCCCGGGGCCTGGCTCCGTCCCTGGTTGCAGCCGTAGACATTGGGCATGTGAATACGGAGGAGTCTTCGTATTTCAGGTACGTATTAGTTTGCAAAAACAAAAGAGCATCGATGGAAAAAACGAAGAGCCACTAGATGGCTGCCACATGTGCGCGACGCACCGATGGGCGCACACGTGGGTCGCAGAAAGGCGCATCATGCCCCTTTGTGTAGTGGGGCTCGCGTGTCATTGGTTTTGGCAGTCAGCGAACAGTTGGTCGGTGCTACTTTTCATGAGATACGAGTGATTTTAGGTCTCATTAAAGTATCAGAACCGTAAAATAACAGCTAGTTTGTGCTTTCAGTCGAAAAAAGTGTCTAGACCAGACACCGCAACAGGATTATCCCTTAAATTATTTTAGGAGGGCGGTTAAAAAAACCCTTCGATCTTTAAAACTAAGGGTTGGGAGGCTGATCCGACGGTGCCCCCTATACTCACGCGGGTGTCGGGCTCAGAGTCACCAAAAACTGATCGAGCGCAGGCGCGAAATCCGACCGGGCGGTGTCAGACATGGGGCAGGTAAGCGATTCCGTACGCGGGATGGGCGGGCGGCGTCGAACGTGGGTCGCCTGGGCGCGGGGCAAGTGAGAGGCCTGGATTTTATTGCTATTATAGTGGCAATCCTTATAAGTTATGTTCTGATATTTTAGAAAGGAAAGAAGTTCACATAACCCCTATGTATTGGGTTTGGGGTGCTAATCCCCCTATGTTTAAACTAGGCCAATTAACCCCCATATTTTTGCAATACCGGACAGAGAACCCCCTGGCCCGTGTAGGTTGTTTTGATTGGTGGTTTTGTGAACGTGGAGAGTGGTTTTAGGACACCCTGGACTCTGGTTAGGCAAAACGGTCAGTCCAAATCCCTCGTTGTCGGCTAATGCCACCGCCGGCCCCTCGCCGCCGAATCCTAGTGCCGGTTGACGCAGTGGTCGACAGCCGCCGCTGCCCCCGTACGCCCCTATCTGTCCCTTGCCGCGGAATCTCAGTGTCGGCCGAGCGGTGGTCGATGGCCGCCACCGCCCCCGCACTCCCCTGCCCGCCCCTCGCGGCGTCCTCGCAGTGCCCGCCTCGCCCGCTCGCCGTTGATGCACCGTACCTTGCCTCCTTATCATCGGAGAAGCCATGGCACCGCTCGTGCTCCCGCAGTCGTCGTGGACATATCCACGGCGAGAGGCATGGCTGGCGCCTAACCTCAACCCCAAACTACCAAGATCATGTGTCTGCGCTTCAACGGAGACGTCCACGGCCTGTGTACTCGTCGGTGGAGGCTAACACGAGGAAGCGCAAAATCTATATTATGAACATCTATACACTACAAGATAGCCGGGGTGTCCTGGAATCGAAGCTACGCAAGAAACAGAGCAGTGAGCCTAGTTTCTTCAGGACAGTTATTCACAAGTACAAGATAAATGTGTGAAGCACGGACTATCATAATTTGGTAGCACGACAAACTAATTTGTGCAAAATACATTCAGACTGAATTCAGCAGTACACTCTATCTATGAACAAACAAAAAGGGTATACAATAGACTCATGCATGCTATTACAAATAGACTGAAACTTGTAAGAGCGACATGCTGTTACAGACGAAATGAACTCCAGGAAATTTCTAACTCTCTACCCAAAACCACCGATCAAAACAGCCTACACAGACAAGGGGGGGGGGGGGGTTAATTGGCCCAGTTTAAACATAGGGGAGGTTAGCACCCCAAACCCAATACATAGGGGGTTATGTAGACTTCTTTCTTCAGAAAGATCCTCTGGGAGCTAACCATTTGTATTTTCCACTCATTGAATTTGATGGCCACTGATTTTCTAGAAAAGTATTTACATAGCTTCATGATGTAAAGCTACTTACTATTTCTATGTCAATTTCATAGAGCTATTGAAAGGGTATATAGTCTTGCCATTAGTCAAGAATACTACACGAAGTACAATACTTGCGGTCATATTGCATTTTCCTTCCTATTTCTATGATGTGCTCCATTTTGTCTACCTTGCATATGTATATAATCTAAGTTTTTTTATCATTTTCATATTGTTTTAAGGAAAGGGTATCTGTACTTATGCACATTAGTCAAGAATACTGGGCGAGGTACAATACTTGCAGACAGATTGTATTTTCTTTCCTATTTATATGATTTTCTCTATTTTGTCTCTCTTGCGGATGTATATAGTCTAAGATTTATTTATATTTTCCATATTATTTGAAGAAATATAAAATTGATTTAGTTCTATACCATTGCACTAGATGGTTTGAACCGCTAGGCCTTCGCACAACTGTATGATATAGGGGATAGGAACCCATCTCTATCATCTCATGCTTGGACTTAGAATTATTTTCATGTCCGGATAAAGCGCTGGTTTTGTATTTTTCAATTCTACTAGTTAAATGCCCGTGCGTTGCAACGGGTCTCAAGTTTTTTTAGCATCCCTAAAGACAAAAAATATCATGTGTCTCAAAAATTAGTCATCTTTATTCTAAAAATAATAAAATCCTACTCCATCAAATTTCTTTTCTCCGTGCACACCTAAAGCTCTTTAGGTTCTTCTCATCCTTATAGATAATCTTCCATCTTTGTTCAACTCACTCCACCTAAACTTACAAATAATCCTCCTCGCTCAAATTAGAATCCTCATTATGCATTGTGGTAGAACTGCATTTAATTTCTTCACACCGCTACCAGAACTATTAAATATTCATATTTGTTCCTCTTAAGTCGAGTAGGTACGATGAAACCCTGATAACAACTTATCATACACTCAATCGACAACAAACCATAGTGACAAAAATAAAATGTAGTTCGTTGTTAATCTCACATTCAAAACTATCAGTAGTTAACAAACAAAACAGTTCAGCATTTTCAAATAACAAAAGTGTACATTGGACTATAACTCTAATCACCTGGACAACACAATAGAAATAATAACTACTTGAATCGTCGTCCAAACAGCATCCACAAGGGAACCAAGTTGGACAATGGCACGACCCAGCGCTCGGCGAACCATGCGTAGAGGTTTAACGGGATCATGAATGGGAGCAATGGCTGCTCCACCATGAACTGGATGAAGAACTGGACCCCTTCTTCATCCTCTTCTTCGCCATTCTAGACCCCTTGTATCTCCGCGGTTTTACCAAGAAGCCACTCTTGTAGCATTTTCAAACACAAATACCTTGGTATGGTAGTAGATACGTACCTTTGTTTATGCCTTCCAGACTTCGTCTCATCTTTTGCTCCCATACAAAACACATATCCTTGTTCAGGGCTGTTAGTTATGGATGCCTGACCTATCCACCCGCAATTTGGGACCGATTAATGCCTACAAGAAGAGATAGAACTATCACCATGAGACGATTAGGACCTAGTACTATTGGCTATACTCCCCTCCCCCCCACACACACCGATGAGATCTTTCATTCCAAATAAATTACGTGCATGATTCAAATAACATGCATCTGATATAGGTAGTCATTCTTCATATACACTCCAAAATACTCAATTAAATTTTTCTATAAGATAGATTTCCTTTGGTGAACTATGCTATGCAAGTAAGCCACAAATTTAATTAAAGAAAGAAGCAAGGGTACAACAAACTGGTCGCATTACATCACACATAATCGGATGCACCATCATGACTATAACATTTGTGATGCAAAGACCCCAAGCGCACAAAAGCCTGTCCAGGAACTTATACCATACCTTCATATTTTTGTCTGACGTAAAACATGCCAAAAGGTCAAGCATTCTTTTGTTCATATTATTCTATTTGTACGTACACAGCAAATATCCAATGACCAGGCTTGATAGATCAACAATAATGTGTAAATAAAAATGTCAAACTAACACGGGCAAGAAGAAAGGAACCTTGTATGTAGCTTCATGTGTGGTCTCTCCGAGAGAGGTCAAAATAAAAAAAGGTCAAACTTAGCAATGTATCCGCGTCAATTAGCTTATAACACCACTGAACTTTTAGTTAATGAAATAATAAAAGAAATAGTCCAGACTGCTTATCAAACAACTATGTTTTGATCATGCAACTTCGCTGTTCGACTACTAAAAAAATCAACAAAAGTCACAAATTAACGCGGAAGTGTTTACCTCTGAAACAATCTCATCAGGGCACAAGCGTGTATACTTATCAAGGAAGAGACATTCAGTAGGAGTTTGACACAGTAATCATTCACCACAGATAAAAAAAGGAATTCCACACAGACCATTTCATTAGTCCCATTTCTATCTGTTATTTCTTTACATTATAAACTCTACTAAAATGATCCATGAGAGGATGTTGTTACACACTACTTATCTGAAAACGCCTATGGTATAATCTACCTAGGCTACCATCAAACTATGTATGAATGTAAAATATATGACTTGCCTTCAATGAGTAGTATCAAATAATTTCCATGTGCTCAAAATTAAACCCCCCCCCCCCCACACACACACACACATGAAAACCTTTCCTGTTCTCATGTACCAACATTTCATAAATATGTGTGACGAGGTTTCAACTCGTCAATGCCCATTGTTATGGACTTGGATTTTGGAGAAGATGGGGATGCTGGAGATCATGGCACGGTTAACAGACAAGCAACCAGGGGACACGGGATTTACCCAGGTTCAGGCCCCCGGAGAAAACCTTACTCTGCTTACGCTCTTTTATTGCGGAACCGAAGTTCTGAGGTCTTGATTCGATCTGGCGTGGAGGTGTGTATGTCGTAATCGCGAGGTGTAATCGTTGTTGGGTGTCCTCCTCGTTGGACCCTCCTAGCCTTTATATATGGGGAGGCTAGGTCTGGTACCGTCTGAGTAGGTTACAAGTTGTATTGAAACTCTAGTCTTGTTCTTCAAGGATCCGAAGGCGTCATGGGCCTGGGCCACCCGAAAATCTTCATGGGCTGGCGTATATTGGCCGTGGGCCTTCCTTGGGCTGGACCAGGTATGCTGAAGTTACGTACCCGTAGGGTATAACCATGTCAGTAGCCCCCGAGTGTTTAGTCGAATCGTAGATTCGGCTGAGGACTCTTCAATCCTTCGGGTGTAACTCTGTCTTTCAAGAGAATGTGTAGGGATTGTTGATGCGTGTGCACGACTCACCCGACGGATCGGGTCGATTAATCGTCTTAGGACAAAACAACACGATCTTCTTGGTGCGAGTCCCTCGACTCGAACCGGAACATATCTTTGGCGTAATTCGACTCAGGCCGCGGAGGACTTACAGGAGTGGAATTCCAGTGTTTTTAAATGATGTACCCAACGCGTCCGTCGGGATTTTTCATCGTACCTGCTGGTACGGATTCATACTAGCAGAGCGCAGTCAGGTGCGTTGCCAGGCCATCAGATGATATCTGTAGGTCTTATCTTTGCGTCGCAGACGCAGCATCCGAATGTTTATCACCGCGGAGGTGTTTCGGGTGGCCAAGGAGGATGTTACTCACTTAGCATTAATTGGGGCAGAGTTGCCGAAAAGTTTTTGCATGCGGATCCGGAAGATCGCAGTCGAAGATTTCATAGGGTGCGCGACCAGCGCTCCTATGGGAGTAACCCGAGTGTGCATTGAGTCGTAGACTCGAGCGGAGACTTTTAGTGCAAGCATTGCTCAGTTGTTTAGTCCGTAGGACTCGAAAATTTTCGGATGCTGAAATCCTTCCTCCCTATGGGAGTAGCCCCCGAGTCCGTAGTGGAGTCGTAGACTCGGCGTAGGACTCGAAGATCTTGTGTGTGCGCGATCAGCGCTCCAGTTTGGAGTAGCCCCCGAGTGTCTGGCGGAGTGAGACTCGGCGAGACTCGAGTCTTGTATCATGCAACGGTAGTAGGAAAATCTCGTGGGCGTACCGCTGACCCGGAAGTACATCGGGTGCGCGACCAGCGCTCCTGATAGGAGTAGCCCCCAAGTATTTAGTCGAATCGTAGATTCGAGTGAGTACTTTTAGCTGTGGAGCCGAAGTTATTGCTAGTATAGCTGTTGATAGCGTCGATCTTGACGATCAATGACCTCAAGCGTTCTGCGCGGAGATGACTTGGTCGGGCGATGCGTGGGTCCCACTTCGACTTTGAATTGACCGGTCCGCAGCGGTGTGGAGATGATTCTGGCGTTTCCTCGATTTCCGGCGTAGTGGATGTCGTGGGAACGACGGTTCGTTTTAGTCTTGACACGTATGCGGCCAGATCTGCCGTTGGCGTTAGGTCTTCTTGATGGGCCGGTCGCGTCGTCTTTGCTGTTATAATCCATGGTGAAAATCGTGGTTTGTTTTCACCGCACCAATTCTTGCGTTTTAATGCCTCCTTGTGCTCGAGCGATTCTTGCTCCGTGCTGAGGGTTCCTTTCGCATTTCCTTTTTCTCCGTCGTTGTAGCGACACCACGCCCGTAAGCGCCATGGGAAGCCAAAGAAGTCTTCGCCTCTGATGGGAACCAGCGCCGCGGAGCAGAAGAAGCGCCACCGCTGCTCGTGTCACCGATGGTGGTGGCGGCGTCGAGAGAGCGGAGAAGCGATCTACCGCAAGCTGCTTGCGAGCCTGATTCCGCATGAGACCGACGGCCGTGAGACTCCCGGTAGTGAGGTAATCCCGTCCCCATCCGGGTATCGGGTTATGTTTGTCGCCGTTTTGCGTGGGTTTGCGTATCCATCCATGACTTCCTTCGTGGACTGCTCTTTTCTATGGGGTTCAACTCCATCATCATCTCCCAACTCCCTTCTCCACATTGCGTGTTTTATCACGCTTTCGTGTTGGTTTGGCATTGAGCCGCACTTTGGCCTCTTCCGGAAGCTGTATTCCGTGAGGAGGCAGTCTGGTTCGGATGGTGTGTATCCCATTGGGGGTTTCATCGTCTCTCTTAGTCCCGATGTCCAATTCTTTTCCTTCTCCATGTCCGAATCTGTCTAGTACTGGCGGAGGAAATGGTTTTACATCCGTGACTCCGTGCTGCCTGGGCAAGATTTTGGTCTCGTTCCGTCGGGTGGAGGAGCTCCAATTGATTCTGAGAAGGAGGTGAGCAGTGTCGACATTATCCGGGTGTTTCTTGGCGTCGGGTGCAGCCGCTCCGGCTAAGCGCACCGATGTTCACATACTCTGGCGCCGTGATCCGACGAGGGTTTCAAGTGAGAAGGTCTCGAGGTGGACCTTGACAAGGATCTTCGCGTCTTTGTTGAAGTTCAAGGCCGACGAAAAAATCCGGAAGTCGCTGACTCCTCCCTTTTAAATCGGCGTTGGCCGTGCCAAAGGTGTAGATTTGCGCACGTATTGCTTCCCTTATGTTTTTGTCAGTTGTGTACTTGTGTCCTTTGTTTGCTAACAAAGTTTCTTCTCATCATGTAGAGATTCAAAGTGCCAGGCATGGCGCCACCATTGCCCGAAAGGTATCCGAATGCCCGGATAATGAAGTGGTGGATTCCGTGTCCGAGCTTCCTTGTAGCGATCTCCGGCGGAGGATGCCGGCGAATCAGTGAAGACCATTGAGTGGCGATCACGAGCTCGGCGAGTCTTCGGATGCCTCGACTCCTCCGACTCCAGAATCCTCGGGGTCTTGGCGTCATGATGATGTTCGGGGGTTCGTCTTCTCCTATTCCTGCCGTTCACTGTGCGAGCTGTTGCTCGCACCCCTTGACAAAGCGGAAGAAGGAAGAAGAAGGAGGAGAAGAAGGAGGAGAAGAGGGCCGGAGGGCTTCTCCTATCTTTGACTGGCGCGTTGGGCTCGTAAGTGTGCTTGTTGCCACTATTGTCTTTTGCTCACTTGTTATTTTTGCGCTTTGTGTTGATTGGTTCGTATGTAGGCAATCCTCGGCGGCTCTAGTGATGGAGCGCGTGAGATGATGGGGAGTCGAACATTGCGTCGCCGCCTCCATGACGGTGGCGGCGTCGGGTGGTGCTGCACAGTTCCTCTTGTGCGGAGAGGCTGGTGGTTGCGCCTCGAATTTCGTGGCGAACTCGGGTTATGCCGAGCACATAAGTTTTTACGCTTCATGTCACGGGGAGCCCCAGGCGTCTTCGATGTCTTGATGTTGTGTTTGCTTCTTTATTTTGGCGGAGCCCCAAGTCATGCTCTTCTTGCTATTGCTTTTCCTGCAGCCTTGTGTCCAGAGGCCAAGCGGTGGTGGAGGAGCACTGACATGGAGGTGAAACTGCAGCTGCAAGGTATTCGTACGCCTTGTAGTACTTTTGTTTATCCTTGTCCTATTTGTTGACACTGGCTTGTTGTGAATGCAGGAGCATAATGACTCTCTTCGTGAGGTTGATGCTCAAGAAGAGCCTTGGCCAATTGGAAGCGAAGGCGAGCTGCCGAAAGAAAAGCGCTTTGAGCTGGAGCTGTCAAAAGGCAAAGCGAAGAGCGTCTGCAGCAGGAAGCCGCAGGTCGTGAGGTAGGAGTAGCGGAGAAGCTCATGGCTGCTGTCAAGGCTATTTCGGGTGAGTGCTAGCTTTTGTACTTGCTTCTTTTTCTTCGGGTCCTCTTCTATGTTTCTATTCTTCATGTTTTCTTTTGTTTTGTCTCAGATGCCGCAGGCATCGAGTTTGACCGTGGTGCTCTGGAGCACGGGAGTGCTCTGGATGATGCCACTGTGGCGGTCGAAGACCGCTAAGACCGTCGTCAACTCCTTGCCAAGGCAAAGGAGGTCCTTGGTCGCTTCTACCAGAGCTCTTCGAAGCGCAACCCTTGAAGATGTGGGTGCTCTGGCGGAAGGCTCTGTCGGCCGAAGCGCTGCAGCGTACAAGCATAGCGAAGAAGGGCATCGGTAGCGTCCGTCGGCTGGCGATAGCCATGGCGGCTGGGCGGAGCTGGACTTGCCCAGATCACTTCTCGGATGCCGACGGCTGCGGATGGATCAGAGGTAGCCTTGCTGCTTACTCCGCTCATTGCAACGATATGGGCCCAAGCTCATTGACTTGTTATGCAGTCTGCAGCTTGGCGAGGCCAAAGCTAAGCGATCTGGCTCTGGCGACTCGGTGTCCCTCGCCTTAGGCATAGGAGATGTAGGGTAGTATGTAGTTTACTTTTGCTGTAAATATCTTTTGTAGCACCATTCTTGAGCCACGCGATGCTTATTTAATGAATTCCTCCGAGTTGGGCTTTATCTTTGGCTGAGTGTCTGTGCCTTCTTTTCTTCTGCCTTAGGTTCCTTCGGGTGTTGACCCAGTTGGTACTTCATCCGAAAGGCCCTTGCGAGCATCGTTGGATGACTCCTCGCAGCTCGCTTTTCTGCGGGATCGCGTGCGTAGCTTGGAGAGGGATTTGCTTGGGCTCTGTGATCGTCTTGGCGTTTGGAAGTCCAGCGGACCGTAGTGCAGCGAGAGGAATACTTGATGGCGGAGCTAGTCGGCTGTCCGAGCATTGCGATGTAAGTTGATCCTTCTTTCGGTAGTAGCTTAGTTCTTGGTGAGCTGCTGGCCTTACTCTTGTTATGTGATGTTGTCGCAGGTGCGAATCTCGCTCCGAAGGAAGAAAAAGAGCGCATTGCTGTTCGAGTCAATTGTTTGACTCAACAGGACATGGAAGCCGGTGGCTTCTTTTGGGTGGATCGCGATCGTGCCATGGTTACGGCGGCGGTGCGGATCGCGTCTTCGTGTTTCGCGGGTGCTCACTTGGTGCATATTGTCCTCGGTGTTGTCGTCATGTTTCCGTTGGATGGCGCCGGCGACCCTTGCGTGTCTTCTGGCGAAGTTTGAGTGCCGGCAATGTCAAGGAGCTGGTGCGGCAGCGGCTTGTTGCGAGGTGAAGCTGCCTTGTCTCTTGTGAGGTGCATCGCCTGATGTAGATTTGGCCTTTGTGGCGATGGGCCACCTCCTCGGCCAGATGGTGGCGAGTGGAATATGCGTCCGCATTCTGCGGTACGTAAGCGATATGCGAACAGATTGTAGATTTGTTTGAGCAGCGTGCTCAGGCTATTCTGCAGAATAGGTAGAACCTGAAAATAAACAGATAGATGTAAAATTTGTATATTGCGGCTGGGCGTGTATGTGCCCTTTGTTGTAAAGGTTTGCTTGTTAGCGAGCACGCAATGCTGGGATTTAATCGTGTCCTTTTCGTTGCTTTGGCGTGGTGACTACTCGGGTGTACATGTGTTGTCCTCGGTCGATGAAATCGTGAGGTGGGAGCCCCGAGGCGTTTTGTTCTCAGTCGATGAAATCGTGAGGTGGGGGGAGCCCCCGAGCGTGTTTTATCCTCAGTCGATGAAATCGTGAGGTGGGGGGAGCCCCCGAGTGCGTTAGTAGCATGTAACAAAGTTGCAGAGAAATAGTCAACCGAAGGTTGGGAGCGAGACACTTAGCTTTATTTGTAGCGTAATGGAGGAGGTACATGGTTCGGTTGAATAGCCTTGGCCGTAAGCCTTATTGAAAGTAAAAGGGGTACATTGCCCATTGCTATGGGTAGAATAAATCGCAGTGCGAGATGTTCCATGGGTTGGAGTATGCGACTCCAGACTCCACGTGCTTGAGGCGATAGGCGCCACCTGGGATGACTTCGGTGATGACATAGGGTCCTTCCCATGGCGAATCGAGTTTGTTCGGTCGCTTTTGCTTGAGTCGCAAGACGAGGTCTCCTTCGACGAAGTACACGGGCGCTGGCGGCTGTGATAGTTGCGGAGACTTTCTTTGGTACACCGCGGATCTAGCTGCTGCTATATCCGTGCTTCGTCGAGTGTGTCGACGACGTCTTCGAGTGCAGCCGTGGATTCGCCTCGCTATGGCACGACTCGTGGAACTGGTGACGTACCGGTTGGTAGCACCTCGGCTCCGTGTACCATGAAGAACGGTGTAGCGGTGGAGCTGTTTGGCGTAGTTCGTAAGCTCCACAGGACAGACGGTAGCTCTTTCGTCCAGTTGCCAGCTTTATGCTCGAGTGAGCTCATGAGGCGTTTCTTGATGCCAGCACCGATTAGGCCGTTGGCCTTTTCCACTTGCCCATTTGTTTGCGAGTGCGCCACTGAGGCGTACGTGATATTGATCCCGAGGCCTTCGCGGAATCACATGAACTATGGATTGAAGAACTTGTGGCGGTTTGCCCTTACGGTTGGTGGCGGCATGGCCTCGATCCACTTGGTGAATTTGTCGACTGCGACCAAGAGGAAGACGTGTCCTCCCTTCGAGGATTTTGGCAGTTTGCCGATCATGTCAAGGCCCCATTGAGCAAAAGGCCAAGCTATGGGTATGGGTCGGAGTTCGGACCCAGGTGCGTGCGGTTTGTCGGCGAACCGTTGGCACCCGTTGCATCTTCAGACGATGTCCTTTGCGTCGCTCATGGCCGTTGGCCAATAGAATCCTGCTCGTAGAGCTTTGGCGACAAAGGGCGGTTTGCTGCGTGGTGGCGCGGATGCCCTCATGGATATCTTGGGTATGGTCTTGCCATCGCCGATGGTGACGCACCGTGGTAGGGGCGCTGTAATGCTGTGTTTATGCGATTCGCCGTTGATGATGGTGAAGGCTTTTGACCGACGAGATATCGCCGGGCATCTGTCGGGTTGTCTGCAAGTTTCCGTTTAGCGAGGCGGAGGTATGGGCGTGTCGGGTTTCTTCGACAGCCATGACCTGCATCAGGTTGACCATGGCGACTTCGGTATCCAACTTTTCGGTCCTTCTTGACCTTGGTAGCGTAGCCCCGAGTGTTACCTTCTTCGGGTGATCCCTTGGGGAATTTCCGCTTGATGGATGGCACGCAGATCTGTTCGAGGAACACACCTGGTGGTACTTTTGCACAAGTGGAGCCGATGTTGGCGAGTCTATCGGCCTCCTCATTTCTCTCTCTTCTGACGTGCCGAAGTTCACAGCCGTCGAATTCTCCTTCGAGTGCGTTGTATAGTGCGCGGTACGCGATCATGTTTTCGGCGTGTGCGTCGCACTTATTCATCGTCTGCTGGACGACAAGGTTGGAGTCACCGTAGATGACCAGGCGCGTTCGCGCCGCATATTTGCTATCCGCATGCCATGGATGAGGGCCTCGTATTCGGCCTCGTTGTTGGAGGCTCTGAATTTCATCCGAAGGACGTACTTCATCTTGTCACCTTGCGGGGAGGTCAGTATGACTCCTGCCCCTGCTCCGGCTTCGCGTTTGGAGCCGTCAAAATGCATTGTCCAGGATTGCGACATGTCTGGGGTGTCAGGCAGCTGCAGCTCCATCCAGTGCACCAGGAAGTCCGGAAGGACTTGAGATTTGATTGCGTGTCACTTCTCGTAGATGATGTCCAGTGGTGATAGTTCGATGCCCCACAGGGCCACGCGTCCTGTGGCCTCTAGATTGTTCAGGATGCTGTTTAGGGGTGCCTCATTGACGACCATCACCTGATGCTCCTGGAAGTAGTGGCTCGGTCGTCGAGCCGTCATGAACACGCCGTGAGCCAACTTCAGTAGTCGGTACCGCTGTTTTGTTGGAGTGAGAACCTGCTGAGGTAGTAAATTGGCGTTGTACCCCATGGGTCTTGCCTTCTTGGTCATTCGACCACGAGTCTTGTCTTGACCACGGTGTGTGGCTGCTATGTACAAGAACAGGCTCGCTCTCTTTTGGCGTGACCAAAGCAGGCGAGGTGGAGAGGAGCCGCAGGTTTTCGAATCGTCGTTGGCTTCGTGTCCACTCGAACTTGTACGCTGCGCGGCGATTGGTAAAATGGTAGGGCCTTCTCGCCCATGCGGTGATGAACACCTTAGTGCCGCTACTCGCCTGAGCTGCTGAACGCCCTTGAAGTTTTTCGGCTTCTCCATTGTCATGATAGCTTTGATTTTCTTCGGGTTCGCTTCGATCCCTCGTTGAGAGATGAAGTATCCGAGCAGCTGACCTGAGGGGACGCCGAAGGCGCACTTTTCTGGATTGAGCTTGATCCATGGCGATCAAGGTTGTCGAACGTCTCGCGGAGATCGTCGATAAGTGTTCTTGCCTCCTTGGTTTTGATGACTATGTCGCCGACATAGACTTGGACGTTACCGATCTGGTCCTTGAGGCGAGCTGCATGCATCGCTGATGCGTGGCACCCGTTCTTTAGCCGAAGGGCATTGTGTTGTAGCAAGATACTCCGAGCGGTGTGATGAGCGCCGTTTTCTCTTGATCTTCGACCTTGAGTGAATCTGGTTATAGCTTTGGTAGGCGTCGAGGAAGGAGAGTTTCTCACAACCTGCGGTCGAATCGATGATCTGGTCGATCCGATGGAGAGGAAGTGGTCCTTAGGGCGGTGTTTGTTCGGTGGCGTGAAGTCTCGCACATCCGCGGGATGTCCGTGTCCTTTTTCGGGACCATCACTGTTATTGCCAGCCACTCGCTTTCCTTGGTTTCCCGGATGAAGTCTGCTGCGAGTAATCTGTTGATCTCTTTGCCGATAGCTTCGGCTCGTGGCTCCGATAGTCTTCGGATGGACTGTTTGACTGGCTTGGTGCAGGAAGACATTGAGTGCGTGCTCGGCGAATTCTGGGAACTCTGGCATGTCCGCAGGACACCGGTAATTTCCAGTGCTCACGGAGGAATTGACGGCGGCGCTTTCCTATGCGGTGTTGAGGTCGTTGGCGATTAAGCGCCGTCTTGGAGCATCCGTTGGATGGACCTGTACTTTTTGGTGTTGATGGTGGAGTCGAAAGACATATCAGTGCGTTACGCTTGGTGGCGGGGTAGCCCATTGGTGCCGCGCTTGGCGAACCTTACAAGCTCGTCTTGCATGCGAAGGCGGGAGATTTTGTTGAAATTCTGGCGCATTGGTCCGATCGGGTGAAGCTCCGTGGATGATGACGCCCTTGGTCTGGCATCTTGAGTAGTAGGTATGCGTAGTGTGGGGACGGGAACCTTGCGAATGCTACGCGTCGAGATGGCGTGGTATTGCGACGGCCATCCACCACTTCAATTCTAGGCGCTCTGCCGAAAGTTGTCGGTGTCCGAAGATGACGTCGAGCCCTATTTTGCCCGGGGAAGATGCCCTTCCACAGGACAATGCCGTGGAACGTTGTGTGATTGTTCCAGCTGCATTGCGGGATCCGCATAGCTACTAGAGTGGTTGCGAATATTAGGTTGATGCCGCCGCCACCGTCCATGAAGACGCGACTCATCTCGAAGCCTCCGATCTGCGCCTCCGGCACGAGGCAGCATGACCTGGGCGAGGATCTGGCAAGGGTGATTCGCGGGTGAATGTGATGCAGGACTCCGATCCGCCGAGGTACTCAGGGATTGCAGGCGGAGTTGTCACAGCCATGTTGATTTGTCGGGTGATTTTCTTCTGCACCCTGTTTGTGGGGCGTCCCTTCTGTATCATATTGAGTGCTCCTTTTGGTGGGGGGTAGCGACCCCGGCGTTGTTTCTTGTTGGTGCGACTGGTTGATGTGGGCCTCAATAGGCGGCGGTGGAGGAGCTCCGTGTGCTATTTACTTTGGCGCAAGTGCGTTCGAGCGCAGAATTGGAGCTTGTTGCCTCATCTGTACCATGCTTTCGCTGAGTTTACGGAACTTACGGCGGCATCCTTGAGCATGTGGCTAGCTTTCTTTTTGCCATCTTGTTTGTCGATGTAGAAGTGGATGGTGCATGGACCCGAAAGTTTGTCGAGTGCTGAAGGTCCGTTGTCGTGGTCGCGGCGTTGCCACGACTGTGTTGGTCGTCCGTTGTCGCGGAAGTTTCCGCTGCGATATCCTCCTTCTTGCGGCTGTTGTCGTTCTGGCGGTCGGCGTGGCCGCTGCGACCATGTCGGGTCCGTCGCGGTCCTCATAGGCCTTGCGTCTCCTCTTCTTTCTTGGCGTTAGCGTCTTGACGTGGTCGTCTTCTTCATCTGATTGCGCCCGGATGCAATCTTCGCCATCTCCTAACTGTTGGCGATTTCCATGAGCTGGTCGAGTGTCTTGGGCTTCTGGCGTCCAAGTTTCTCCTTGAAGTTCAGGCGTTTGGCGCCGTCCACAGGCGTCGATGGCCCGCTCTTGAGATGTGTCTTTGCGGAGTTCTTGGTCGTAGACCAGCGTAGTATGTCTGGCGAATAGATTCACCCGTTCTCTGAGTGCGGGCTCGCAGCTCTTCGATTGGCGGGCCTTTTGCTGGTGCCTTTGAAGTTTCGGATGAAGCTATGGCGAGCTCCTCCCAGCTTTGGATGGATCGATGATAGGTCGCTGAGCGGACCAGCGCCCGCTTTGTCATTCGGTGAAGGCATTGCATGGCGGTTTCTTTGTTGCCTCCGTGAAGCTTGACGGATGTGAGATGGTCGCTGAGCCAGGACTTTGGATCTTGCGTGCCGTTGAACTTCGAGTATCGAAGGAAGCTTAAAGTTGCGTGGCATCCGTGTTCACGGACGGATCTGCTGAAGCATCGAGCCCCGCAGAGTTCTCGCTTCGTCTTCATCCATCTCAGATTCGGATGAGCATGCGCGTTTACGCGTGCTTTGTCGATCTTCTTGTGTAAGCTTGTCTACGGCGTCGTAGTCGTGTTTGTGGCGGTGCGAGCTCTTCTTTCTTCGAGGAAGGTCGTGTTCTTCTTCATCTTCGAATGAGGGAGTGGGGCTCCGGTCGCGCCTGGCCGGAGCTTTCTTCTTCGGCTCCGTAGGAGCATCTTCGTGGAGTGCAGCTCCGATTAGTCCTAGTCCGGTGAGTGCGGACCTATGCATGGCTCTTTTAGGGTCCCCTCCGGAGGTGGGTGAGCCGCAAGATCTGTGATGGCTGCCATGATCGCGGCTTGTGGCGTCTTGAGGTGATGTTGCCGTCGGCGTCCATATCCATGAGCGATGTGTGGAGGGTTGGTCACGTCCGCGCTCCTTGGTCCATGTTTTCCACCGAGAGTGGTGCTTGTTTCCCTGATTTCCGTTTGTCTTTGGGCGGGTCCCATGGCGGAGGCGCGGCTCGTCAGCGCCGGACTCGAGGCTGCTTTCTTGCGTTTATCGGCGTCTCCTGCATCTTGACTTGCTTCTTGTGCTCCTCGATGAGGAGGTAGTGGTACGCCATCGGAGTCACGTGGGAGTCCAGAGGTAGGACTATTTCGCGCTGACGGCGGCGTGCTTCGGCCCATCCTTCTTTGCTAAGTTGGATGAGGTGGCCCCTGTTTTCCCCGTTTTCGCTGTTTCCGCCCTGCGGGTTGGGGTTGGGCGGCGGGTTAGGCGTGTCTTCGTCGATTTGGATGATTGCGGCGCACAGATAGCGCCTGCAGATTGGTTGGCTGCTGCCGCAGCTTTCGGATTCGGAACCGTAGGTCCTTTCATCCGAAGGTGGATCGCACAGATCGGAGTTGCATCAGCAGCTGTTGTAGAACTCATCTGTTGATGGTGACGTGCGTAGCACGGGGTGTGGAGCCCACGAAGCGGGCCTGATCGGCGGCACGGGCATCCGCTCGGGGAGGCGGAGGGTGCCAGCTTGTCCCACCTGGAAGCAGAAGCTCCCGAACAGAATTTCGAGTCCGTCGCCTACGGGCTCGAAATCCTTCATGGTGGCCGGCGAGTGGGCGGTGAAGTCGAAAGCGCCGAAGAGGAGGTGATTCTCCGTCGCCGAGGAGTTGTAGATCGATCGGGTCGGAACCGTCACGACCGCACAATCAGCAGCCCCAGTTCCCACAGACGGCGCCAATTGACGAGGTTTCAACTCGTCAATGCCCATTGTTATGGACTTGGGTTTTGGAGAAGATGGGGATGCTGGAGATCGTGGCACGGTTAACAGACAAGCAACCGAGGACACGGATTTACCCAGTTCAGGCCCCGGAGAAAAACCCTACTCCTACTTATGCGCTCTTTTATTGCGGCGGAACCGAAAGTTACTGGTCTTGTGATTCGATCTGGCGTGGAGGTGTGTATGTCGTGTCGCGGTATAATCGTTGTTGGGTGTCCTCCTCGTTGGACCCTCCTAGCCTTTATATATGGGGAGGCTAGGTCTCGAATATACTGAGTAGGTTACAAGTTGTATTGAAACTCTAGTCTTGTTCTTCAAGGATCCGAAGGCGTCATGGGCCTGGGCCACCCGAAAATCTTCATGGGCTGGCGTATATTGGCCGTGGGCCTTCCTTGGGCTGGACCAGGTATGCTGAAGTTACGTACCCGTAGGGTATAACCATGTCAATGTGCTTGCACTCTTAGATAATGCAGACAAGATTAGGTAATTGTTTCTGCTAGCTGCTAAAACATAGTTAGAAGAAAACAAAATGGATCTCTTCAAGCTACAGAACAGTGAAACATGTAGTTCGTATGTTAAGCTGAAAGCATAAAATTAATTAGCTATCATGGTTTATTTCTGCCATTGCACTAAATTAAGTCTTGGTGCCATAATACTGTAGTTATATTAGTCCGTCACAACAAAAGGGAAGTGAAATTGTCCTGAAATAACTGAAAAGCAGCAAAACATGTAACTTTTAGCCAAAATCTTGTCTAATTATGTATCTATTAGCAAGAACAGGAAATGAATACAATAAACTTTCAAGCGAATGAAATTTTTTATTATGGATACCAAAGTATTTCTTAAGAAAACAAAGCTTATACAACTCACAGACAATAGAGACAGCTTTGGAGCTACCAATGACGAGGCTGCTTCAAGCATCTTAACTCAAGGTGCAGAAACAGTGTACAGGGGCACCGACAGAAACACACATGATCACAATGAACTCCTGGTGTAAGAAAGTATGAAGCATAAAGTTGAAGAAATATATCCAAATTACATCGGCTGAAAATGAAATAGTTGCAGTAGAAATTAGTCACTGGATGTGGATGACTGGGAACTGAGCGGCTTGGGCACTCCTACCGTCCTACATTGCAAATGGGCACCAAAGATGGTGGAATGGGTAGAGGCAAACCAGACATAAGGGAACCGTGATGTAGGCAAAAGAGAAAAATATGGTGGCCAATGTTGATGGGTGCTACATGTCACAACATGAACGCATGCAGATGTAACCATAGTGCCAGGAAATAGTGCTGGACTCGTCGGCAGCATAGGTAATAGGAATCAGCGACGACATCGCATACCTGTCCATCATTGACAACAGGTACCACAGCAGTGCAGCCTGACCATGTGCTCCTATAAAAGCTTCTTCGCTATTCCCCTAAGAAGGAACAATTTGTATAGCAATTCATCATGAGTAATCAGTTCATATGGTATGCAGACAAAATTAAAAGAATTTTGAATCAAGCATTTTATCCGACAGATGACTGACCAGATCAGAGAGTTTCCTTAATCCTGAGGTTCAGGAGCGGCTTAGCAGCAATACACGTACACATACACCCATGGTATCAAGGAGCAACCTGAGATCGCTGCAGCCACCGGATACGACGATTCACATGAGTTTCCCTACTCCTCCCCTAGCCGCTCCTCCGGTCGGTGCATCGGTGTGGAGAAGAAGAAAATTGACACCCTGAAGTATAATCAATAACATGGTATCAAACTACAAAACTAAGAGATTAGCTCTTCTATAGTTTAAATAGTGCTCTCTTCATTTTGAAGTATGATATCTTCATTGTACACTGTATCAGTTCCCAATTCATAAAACAAATCCGTGGTTAAAAATAGATACTTGCTCGGACTACTTTTTACTAACTCTAATTTATTTGTTAAGGGTTCAGATTGGCCTATACTCACCTTCAGGTTATCGTGAGATATTCATCCTTTAACTTCAAGTTAGGCAGTCCGGGTGATTTTTTGTTTTTGAGAATTTTGGCAGGCGCTCAACCATTCGATTGGATCCCTAGGGGATCAGAGCAAGGAAAACAAGAAAAAATCGAAAAAAAAGCAGCGAGGGAAGAACCTCAAGGCTACCCAAAATCCTTGCAAGGAGGACTATCCTGCATAGTCTCCTGGATCAGCGGAGGTCTGGGTGATTCTACGAATCACCTTATAATAAATAACAAAGTTTGTACCTACTGTTCACCTACTAATTAACTGAACCTATCAAGAGTAGTACATGGTAAATCATCAATGTCAAAACCAATATAAGAAGAGGCCAATCAAGTACCTTGACCTCGTCAATTAGAAACATGAAAACGCCAGCTCATCAATGTCAATACCTGGACCTTCCAGTCACTCGAGCTCGAGTGTCATTCCGGTTTCCATAACAATTCCGGTTTTCATTGAGCCTCTCATATGGAAGGATAAAAGATCTAGCAAGAAACTCACTCCACATCTGCTATATGTAGTGGTGTGCATAAGTAAACTACTTCCTCCGACCCATATTAGTTGACTTAGATTTGTCAAAATTTAGATGAACCTGTGTACTAAATAGTGTCTAAATTTATCCAGATCTAGCAAATTTGAGTCAACTAATATGGGTCGGATGGAGTACTAAAAACAAACTGAAATCTGCTTCCTGATTTAGCCTCCAATCTTCGCTCCAAAAATCTAAACCCTAATCCCCACCTCCTGAACCCTCGCTGGAGTATGCAATGGAAGCCACACATCTCTTCCCATTCCCATCCCCATCTGCTGACCACCGTCTAGTCAAGGGGTGAAGAGTAGGATCAAGAAAGCATCGCTATGGAAGAAGACGGCGACGGGAAACCTTTTACCGGCTCGGTGGTGGCGTGGCCAGGAGGTGAGGCGGGCGGAGATGTATTCCAAGGGGTCCCTGACGATGTCGACGCCGTTGGTGGGGTCCTGAGGGCAGCGCGACATGGTCTCGGTCCGATCGAAGCGCTCGACGCGGCCGTCCACCGAGAAAATCACAATGACGAGGAGATATGGGGGAGCGGATTATGGCAGATGCGGGATTATCGGATCACTTAGGTTGCTAACCAGCAGTGCTTCAGCCCGTTAGTAAGGGCCCATCGGTCGGCTTCGTGGTACGAAGGAACGGGCGAAGGCAACGACGAAACGCTTTGACGTATTGTCGACCACGGAAGGTTAGTTTCTTTTTAGATAGCAGAGATATGGTATTCATATAAATACCTGAAGGGAGGGTGCACTATACTTAGAGTTTTTATCAAAAAATGCTACTTTTATAAGAGCTATGAACAAGAGCAAGTAGTAATGTGTTTTGTTCATCGATCATACTGTAAACTATAACTAATTGTAATAGGTGGGTTGTATTTTATCCTCTGGTGGATGCGCAGGACTTATCTATGAGAAACAGCAGGTGATTGAGAAAGCTTGGCGGCTAGAGTGCTGCCATGGTCAATGACACTAACATAGGCCCATCACAAATCAAAATGCTTACACTGCAATAACGCTATGCAGACGGCGATGCGAAGATCGCATGTTCGTCTAGTATAAGACAAATCTGGTGCTTGATCTCTAGTGATGTACACCTAAACATCAAAACAATGGTTGATTACCTTATGCGTGTGTGCGTGGGTGCGCCGATAAGTCCGCATCTTTCAACATGGACTAGAACTATTGTCCATCTTGTTAATTTCTCCTCGTAATATGTTCTGAACATTGATCATTGTCCACATTTGCTCGATTGGTTCGAGCTCAGAGTCATGGTACGCAACAAAAGAAAATACACTACAGAGTACACAATTTTGTTCATCGAACAACATACGCTCCCTCCAATTCATATTAGTTGACTTAAATTTTTCTAAATTTGAATAAATCTAGACACTATTTAGTATATAGATTTATGAAAATTTTGATAAATCTAAGTCAACTAATATGAGTCGGAGGAAGTAGTAGAATTAAATACTCCATCCGTTTTAAAATATAAGATGTTTTAGTTTTATAAAATAAATGTATTTAAACTTCTCTTAATACGTAGGTTCACTCATATTTGAAATAAATCTACACATTAAAATAAGTTTAAATATTTTTTTTTTACAAATCTAAAACATCTTATATTTCGAAACGGAGGGAGTACCTATGAAACCTGAAGCAAGATAGGAGTGCTAATTGAGTATATCTTATCATAAATAAAGGTGGGATGAACAACATATTAACAAATAAAGGTGGGAGTACAAGTTAAAGAACGCGTCAACGAACACTGTATGGCTTCATATAGATATCAGACGTACTACTTGTCAAAAACTAACCAATCTCGACAAAAATTTGTCAGTACCGATCACTGTCCCGATTCATATTTTGGGGCCATCGCCGTCTGCCGCCGATGTGGTCCCACCCGCACTCGCAGACTCCACAAACTCCATCTCGTCACCGTTGCTGCAATCCCGGTTGTCGCCGCTCACCTCGTTTCCGGCACCGGACACGACCGAACTGACCAAACCCTCCGCCGACGCCGTCGATGGTCCGGCAGGAGCGCTCGCCGCCGGGATAACCCGACTGTGCTGGTAATCCTGCGCAGCTTCACTAGCGTAAAAGCTTTCAAGCGAGTACTGAGGGACCATGCCCCCCGCGTGATGATGGTAATTGGCGTTGCCGCCGAAGTACGGCCGTTGCTGGTGGTGGTGCATGGACGCCATCATCGGCCGTTGCTGCTGCTGATACTGCTGCTGGTGCGTGGACGCCATCATCGGCCGTTGCTGCTGCTGCTGATACTGCTGCTGCTGCGTGAACGCCGTCACCGGCCGCCGCTGCTGCTGCTGCTGTGCTACGTGAGCCGCACTGACAGGTGGTCGAGGCGTCGAGCTCTGCATGATCCGGCTGTATTCCTCCATGTGCTGTCGAAGCACCCGGTTCTCGCGCATCTCTTCTGTCTCTGGCTGCTTCTGCGTCTGTGCAGGCCGTGGCACGGCGGCCGTGGCAGAGCTGGGGGCCGGGCACGGAGGCCGCTTCATCATTGTCTGATTCTGACCAGCAGAGGTGGGGGCACCTGCCGGGCATGGAGGCCGCTTCGTCATTGTCTGATTCTGACCAGCAGAGCTGGGGGCACCTGCCGGGCATGGAGGCCGCTTCATCATTGACTGATTCTGACCAGCAGAGCTGGGGGCACCTGCCGGGCATGGAGGCCGCTTCATCATTGTCTGATTCTGACCAGCAAAGGTGCCTGCCGGCCGGTACGGCGGCGAGAGCTTCAGTACCGGCGGCCGCATCACCTGCCCGTTGTACGGCACCTGCTGCCGCGGCCCCGGCACATTGTACGGCACCTGCTGCCGTGGCACCGGCACCTGGCCGTTGTACGCCGCCTGCTGCCGCGGCACTACCTGCCCGCCGTTATACGCCGCCTGCTGCCTCGGCATGCTCACCTGTCCGTTGTACGCTACCGGGGCCTGGCCATTGTTGTTGTACATCATCATCGGTGGTCGCGGGACCGGCGGGCGCGCGTAATACCCCATCGGCCTCCCGGGCCCGCCGCCGTAGTATCCCGGCGCCATGACCGGAGCATGCATGCCGTGGCCTAGCAGCGGTGGCGGTGGTCCGAGGTGCAGTCGGTCCGGGTTGAGGCGGTGGGCCCGCTTGGGCGCGCCGCCGGCGCTCTGGTCCTTGGCGGGCCTCTTGCCCGCCTGTTTCTCCGAGAGCTTCTCACACCCTTGGCCGCTGTTCTCCTCCGGCTCGGGCTGCGTCCAGCTGGGTCCTGCCTCGTCCTCCTCCTCGTCCCCGTCCCCTCTGCGCCTCGGCGTGACGTAGATCTTGCACATTACGTACTGGTTCAGCTGCACGCGCGCGCCCAACCAATGTTCAGAGTTATTATAGTACAAAGAGGCCGACGGAAGTAACAAAAAAAAAAGAAAAACCGCGCGCACGAGTCCAAATCCAGGACTCTAGAAGACAATCTCACCATGTTTGGGTCGCCACCGCCGCCGTTCTTGCCGCGCTTCTTCTCATACTCCGGGATGGTGAGCTCCTTCATGAGCCACCTGGACTTGACCTCGTTCCTGATGGGCCCCTCGTAGTAGGAGAGGGTGCTCTCGCTGTACCTGATCTTGCCGTCTCCGGCTCCCTGCTGCATCATCGCCTTCGACTTGGTGGTCTTGATGCCGCTGCCGTCGCCGTCGCCGTCGCCGCCGTCCACGCTGATGACCACCACCTTGGTGCCCGTCGAGGCCTTCCACCGCCCGCGGCTGTCGTCCGTGCTCCGCGACGGCCTGTCCCCGTTGCGGTACTTGCGCGCCCTCGGCGACAGGAAGTGCCAGCTCTCGTCGCCCCTGTCCCTGTATTTTTCTGCAGCCAGCTAATTATTTAGCACTACTAAACACATCTTGATGCAAGATCCAATGGCCACGATCTGACTGAAACAAAAAAAGGCACGGTGGAGGGGAGGGCGGTTGTACTTGTACGTACCGGTAAGCTGGTCCGGGTGGCACTGGTAGACGTTGTCCTCGATGATGGCGTCGTTGGGCACGTGCTCCCTGCCCTGCAGCTTGGGGAGGAGATAGTACCTCACCAGCTCGTCCTCCCTCGGCGTGAACCGGAACCCCGGCGGAGGAGGAGGGACTAACTGATCGCCGTTCCAGTTCCTGTTCTCGTTTCGCTCTCCGACCTTCTTCTCCTCAAACTCGTCTCCTGCTCCGACGATAATAATCTTCTTGTCTTCCTCCCCGTTTGCCATGTCGGCGAGTAGAGCAGCGACCGGAAAGAAGAGGAAATCGTGTGCGTGATACAAACGTTTTGGATTAATTTGGCCTCTTTGACCTTTGGCCGCACTTTGTACTCCGTTTGTACGTACCGATTCTGTGTCCACAACGGGCGGCTTGTGCCGAGTCGATGACGAACACGGACGTCGAATTCAAATACATCACCAACACGGATTCCGAAAGGGAATAGAATACCGGCAGAGATCCGTCCCTTGCCTGATCCGTTACAGACAAGGCTTGCTTAGGACGTGTTTGGTTCGGCCTTTTTTCCCCGGTATCCGATTACATCGTGATCTGATTACGGGAAACATGTTTGGCTAGCAAGGTCCGTAAATCGATACCGTGTAATCGGATTACGGCTCAGCTTTAATCTGATTCCGCTGACTCTCCTCCGGAAACAAATCTCGTTACCGGATGGACTGACTCAGCCATAGCGAAAGCCTCCGTATACGTCTCCGCCTCCACCTCCGATTCCTCGGTCTCGCTTCACCCTTCTTCTCTCGCACCGCCGGCGATGGTGACCATGGCGGCAGATCTCCCGCAACTCCCTCTCCGTCACAAGCAACGCGCGGCCGGAGGAGTAGTCGCCGGAGGAGCAGCGGCGGCCACGGATCCCCTTCACTGACCAGCGTTGGTGGCTCCTGATTTCCCCGTCGACTTCCTCTTTGCAGCCAACCGGCCGGGAAGAAGCAGCATCGGTGTCTCATGAAGAGCACGAGCAGCGCTTCATGATAGCTAGAGGCGGTTGCCGACCCTGTTTGCAAAGCAGATTATTTCTTGATTGCTGCCGAGTTCTGAATTTTGATACCATTACGAAGTCGAACCAAACAAAATAAGAGAAAGTCCCATTATGCTGCAATCCCACCGTAATTCGATTCCCTTGCCGTTTACGTTAACGTCGGTGGAAACAAACACGTCCTTAGTTGTTTTAGTGTCGGGGCATATTAAAAATCGCAAAATCTATTTCACTTTGTGCTGGGCAAAATGTCACACCACGGCATGCTTTCACTTGTTCATTTAATTATGAATTCCAAAATTTAAAATATTTTCTAGCTCAAATCTTTTATCTAAATTAGATTTTGTTTTCACCGTAAGACTAGTTATAACGAGATCTTTGAAACAAGATCCCATGTTGATATGTTTCGATGACTTTTTTTTGGTATTTCGATAAATAGGAGTGTCGATCCCAACGAGAAGCAGAAGGTGTTGACTAGTAGTATAAAGCAGGAAATCTCTGTAAATACTTAGCATACGAATTTTTAGGGGTTTTCTGATAAAGCAAGGAAATAAAATAAATAAAACAGTAAACAATTGCAGAAAGTGGCCAAATCTTTTCTTAGCAAAGGACAAGCCAGTGAATACTAATGAGGACCAAACGTTCTCGATGACACATGGGAATTCTGTCAAGTGCTTTCGCTTTATATAGCTGAGTAGTCTTCTTTGGTTTTATAAGTGTCGTATGAGTGAACCTGTGCTAATGTATCGACCTTACTTGGACTGATACATATTTTTGATTAAACCCCTTGCAAGCATCTGCAACTACAAGAAAGCAATTAAGGTAAAAACTTAACCACAACCTTAAACTCTGAGATCCTACACTCTCTTGTGCAATGGTTTCCTAACAGGGGTTTAGGTTTCTGTCACTCCTGCAACTCCACAATTAGTAGTCAAATACACAATGTATTCCCCTAGGCCCATAAATGGTGAAGTATCATGTAGTCGACGTTCACATGACACCACTAGAACAATAGCACCACAACTTAATAAAGGGAATATGCCCGAGAGGCAATAATAAAGTGGTTATTATCGTATTCCTTATTTATGATAATTTTTATTTTGCATGCTATAATTATATTAATACGAAAACGTTAATACATGTGTGTTTAATAAACAAAAATAAAATTCCTAGTTATGCCTCTCTTATAAACTAGCCCATTGATTAACAAGATGATCAAAGGTTTTCTGATCATGAACATTGGATGTTGTTAATAACGAGGTCACAAAATTGTTGGAATGATGTGATGAACATTTATCCGAAGTATAGCATTACGATCAAGGTCATTATGTTTATATTGCTATAACATCATACGAAGTAATCTTAGTCCTTAGACCATGAGATCATGTCAATCATTAACACCAGAAGAGTATCTTGATAACATCAAACGTCACACTGTAACAGGGTGACTATTAAGATGGGTTCAGTACTACGAAGGTGTTATGTTGAGGCTCATGGATCAAGAGTGGAATTTGTCCATCCCGATGACGAATATATATATTCTGGTTCCTCTCGGTGATATCACATTAATTAGCTTGCAAGCAAGTGATTTGATCACCAGAATGTTATATCACGGGAACGAGAAAAGAGTACATGTCGGTAACGAGATCAAACTAGGTATGGAGATACCGATGATCCAATCTCGGACATGTAATATATCGCGAGACAAAGGGTTTGAGTTACATGCGTATAAGGTTCACACGATCACAGAAGTCATCGTTGAATATGTGGAAGTCAGTAAGGATCTCTAGGTCCCGCTGCTGATTATTGATCGGAGATGGGTCTCGATCATGTCTGCATTATTCGCGAACCATAGGGTGACACACTTAAGGGATACTGACACCATTTGGAGCAAATAATATGCCAGAGAAAGAATTACAAAGCGCAGGAATTATTTCACTAGACATCGGAACTATTTCGGTTGAAATTGCTGAAACTGGTTCTGCATGTGAAATTGAAATATTGTAAGGGGTTTTATATGAATGTTTGTTAATTAGAGTAATTAACAAAATTCTGAATAAATAAATAAATAAGTTTTATTTAAATGAGATCTTGCATTAAATTTGGTGGAAATTTAATGCATGTGAGTGTATTTTTGAGTGGAGGCATGTTTATGTGAGTGGAGTCTTTTCATTTTGAGTGGGAGCTCCACCCACATGAATGTGAAAGAGGTGGGGGCAGCCACCATGGCTCGGCGCCATGCCCCTTGGGTGCCCCTCTCCCTATAAAAGCCCCCCTCTTCTCCTCTCACATTACACCTCCTCGTGAAGGATCTCTCTCCCCCCTTTAGAATTTCCCCATGGTCTCGGATCAGGGAGATACATGTTTCCCGGTGGCTTTTTCTGGAAGGATTTGTTTCTTCCGCTGCTTCGCTAGAGCAAGGACGTGGAGGTTATCGGGGTACCCAGACGTGTGTGCGATCACGGATGCACCACTGCTTTGCGGTGCTGGACTTGATGGTGCTGGACCGGCTGGACCAGATGGACTTCATCACGATCTTGAGATCGGCAAGCGTTC
Source organism: Avena insularis (assembly GCA_023614405.1). Taxonomy (NCBI): domain Eukaryota; kingdom Viridiplantae; phylum Streptophyta; class Magnoliopsida; order Poales; family Poaceae; genus Avena; species Avena insularis. The sequence goes on from CM042695.1 coordinate 288,409,085, forward strand.
GTCTACATCATCCACGAGTACAACCTCGTTAAAGCTATTCGGTATTCTAGGGTATGTATTCTATGGATGTATATCCACCCGTTATTTGTATCTAGTAGATAGATCTTGATACATAGTTGTTCCCATCATAGGATTTTTTTTGTTTTCTATGTTGCGAACCCTTCAGTGGTATTAGAGCCGGATCTATGCGTAGATGCTTTGCACGGATAGTACACATATGAATATGTGGGCACTGATGGTCATGTTATAACTTCTTCCTTGTACTTTGGATATTGGTAGAATAGTGGGATGAAGCGTCCCGGACAAACTTTACATGTCCTCGCACATGAGACCTGTTCCACGCTTAACATGCAACTAGTTTTGCATAAGTGGCTTGCGGGTGTCTGTCTCTCCTAGTATAGTCAATATCTGATTTACAACGAGTTGTCAATAATTTTATTATCATCGCTGTGGTTCCATGTTCGTAGGTAAGAACAGTTCTATCTCCGAAATCCCTAAGCCACGTAAAACTTGCAATGGATAAATTAGAAGCGTCTAGTTTAGATTGTTGCTGGGCTAGTGTCATGATATGGTGATGTTGTAAGTAAAAGTATAAGTCGATACTCTTACAACACACATAACGTGTAAGTTCTATAGACCTTGGCCTTACACATAAAGGAATGATGGAGATCATACCGTGATGCACATGATAACGATCAAGTGCAAGGACCATATCATTTCATTTTTCACATGTTATGTTTGTTGCATCTTATATTGCTTGTTTGGCATTTTATTAGCATAATAAGATGATCCCTCATTTAGATATCAAGATAAAAATGTGTTCTTCCTTAAGTATGCACCGACAATGTTTCGCCGCTTCAAGACATCACGTGATGATCGGGTGTACTTGAATCCACGAGCATATCTCGGGTGTAAGATAGTTTTACACACGTGAATACTAAGGTTCTTACTTGGCGAGCCTAGAATGTGCCGACATGGCCTCGGAACACGGACCGAAAGGTTAAGCATGAGTCATATGTTTTGATATGATGACCATATGAATGCTCGCCTTTGAAGCTACACCGACTTACGTGATGATCGGACTTGGTGTAGTGGATTTGGTTCATGTAATCACCAAAAGACACGAGGGATGTCGTTTTTGAGTAGGAATTCATTTCTAATTTGGATTAGTAAAACTCAATTTATCATAAATTAAATCAAAGTGAATTTGCATAATTTGTTGTAGTCATTGGCATTCGTTCACCACCTTATGAATAGTTGTAATTGAGATAATAGAACTATAGAACTCTGAATATTTACTTTATGAACTGGTATCGTATTGTGTTGAGTGTCAATCTAAAGTCTAAAAGTCATATTGCAAACTTTTAAAAAACTCTGTTTACTCCGTGAAATTTGATAATTAGTATTAAATCGAGAGTGACAATTCCAGTGTTAGTATCTAAAGTATCATGTTTGCCTCCATGATTCTTGATTTAAATATCGAGATTATCTAGGAGCTGAAAGAATTATTTCGGAAACCATAATATGTGGCAGCTATAACGATATCTAAAATAATGTTTTGGTTGCAATATGATAGAGTATAATATATGTTCTCATATTGGATGAGAATTTGCAAAGGTTGGAGATGCTAGACATCCTAATCATCTAAAAGGGTTTTGGAAAGTAATGTTATACTCATGATTCACCATAAGCTACATTAGCTTGATCATGAAACTCGTCATGATAAGGATGAATAGAAGATGTATGTAAAGTGTTTACTACACTAAAAGATTACTAAAGAATGGATTTTTAAAGAATGTCGATCATTTGCTAATGGTGATCTACTTCAAAGTGCAAGTCCAAAGGTATTAGTATTTGAATATACTTGCTTTGGACTATGTGTCATGTATATGGCGCCACTGTTGATGTTGATAGATTATTTTAAGAAGGAAAAGGAAATGTTGAAAGAGAATCTATAAAATATATTTGGCAGAAAAGAAAAGACTAGAAATATCCAATTTAGGTATATAGATGATATACAAGTTATGGTTGTATTCTTTGCTTGTTAAACAATGTGGTTCTTGGGTATTGGGTATCGAATTGGTTGGTATGAAATTTCATACAGAACGATGCAATTCATGAACTACAATGTCCTAAGTAACTAGCAAGAGAATATGTGATAATGATCATCGAAAACAAACAAGCCGTTGTTTGTATTTCTCGTTGACATCAAAGCTTGCCTTCAAGATTTGGTTTAATAATAGTTATTTAAATCAGGTATTATGAGAACAAAGATTGTTCAAATAATTACCGTATTCCATATAAGATGTATGATTTATAAATCTAGTTGGAGAAATCACATCCATAAAACTAATGCTAAAATGTCGCAAGACAAATGATTGGAAGATCACTTACGAAGTGACATCACCGTTTAAATTATATTGGAAATAAAACATGAAAAAACTCCATTTTTATGGATTTTTTGAGTCTTTGATTTGATCAAATGACGCTTGTGAGACTTTCCTCAGAATAATTGAAACTTCGTTCAAAGGCCAAAGAAGAACGATCGACTAAATTATTGGAATTTATACATATCGATGTATGTAGTCTACTATGTGTAGTCCTAAGTGATGGATTTCAACTTCATATGCTTTCTCCAGAAATTTGAGTGAATATTCACTTAATGAGAAAGAAGTATGAAATATTTGAAAACGTTCAAAGACTTTCAAGATGAAGTGGAAAATCATTGTACCAAGAAAATAAATAATTTATGATTTTATCATAAAGGGATTTATTTGAGTTGCAAGTTTAGCAAAACACCTAGATTTACATCTCCCGAAACACCATAGGAATATGGAGTGTTTGAGATTTGTAATGAAACCTTGTTTGAAATGGTTGGATCAAAGGTGTTATTTATAAAACTACCATTATGTTTTAAAAGATTAAAAGCTTTAGAGACTACCACTTTTACACTGAAAAAAGCTCCACCTTGATCCATTGAAATGACACCATGTAAGTTATGGTTTGGGGTAAAACCCAAGTTATCCTTTCTTAAATTTTGGTATGCTAAGCATAAGTAAGATGTTTACAACCAAAGTCGGATGATCATGTCTTTGTAGGTTATTTCGAATAACAATTGGGTATTCCTCCATAACATCAAGGACAAAAGGGTTTGTCGCTTGAAACGTGAAGTTTCTTGAAAAACAAAAATTTCACAAAAAGTTAAGTGGGAGGACAATATAACTTTAATAAGGTTAACGAACCTTATATATATGTGCTGAGTTGCGCAGCGCCGGAAAACATTCTGGATGCAGCCATAATGCTCATGGCTCATGTGCCTCAAAGGTTGCGATCACGGAGATCTAAGTTCCTATTGAACCAAGTAGGTCGGATAAACAATCAAATGCTAATATTTGAGAGTAAATCATCATTGTTTGATAATGATGAACTGACTACATGCAAATAAGCGATGATGGGCCCTGACTCTGTCAAATGGCTTGAAGACATAAAATCCATGATAGTTCCATACACGAGAAATCAAGTTCTTTGAACTTGGAAGACCCTCCAGAAAGGTGTAAAAACCTACCGGCCGTATTTGGATCTATAAAGAAACAGACATGGATGTTTCACATCTATGAAATGGTCGACATGTCGGTAAAGTTTTTACGACAATGTTCAAAGAGTTGACTATAACAAGATTTGATCTTTCATAGCGATATTTAGTCTGGACGGATTAATGTAGCAACCACTACATATAATTTGGTATATGGTAGTTGAATAAACAAAACAAAGTTCTTCTAATAGAATGGTTACCTATGACGTGTACACGACACGGTCCAAAGAGTTTTGTTAAATTCAAAGGATGCTAAAAGGGCATGCAAACTTCAATGGTTGAAGTAAGCATCGCAGAGTTGGAATCTTCGTCGTGATGAAACTGTTAAAGGAGTTTTCATCAGGAGATGATGCAGATGCTTGCATTTGCAAGAAATTAAGTGGGAGCGCTAAGACATATTTCTAATACATTATGTGGAGGACATATTGTTGATTGGAAATGATGTATCTTTTATTGAAAAAGGTTAAGAATTTCATTTCGATGCAAGACTTAGGAAAAACCCGAATATTTAGCATGAATGTCTACATGGATAGACTGTGACGCTAATATGGTCATGCCAAACGTACATATATGAGATATTGAAGGGGTTAAATATAGAAACAATGAGAAAAAGATCTTGTCGCATGGAAAAGAATTAAATCAAGATTCAAGTGTATCGACACTTGATAAGTGAAACAAGATTCAAGTGCTTTGACACTTGATGAGTGAAATCACAAGAATGTTTTGATCAATCATACCATGATATGTCCTATGCTCTAAGTGTTATGAGCATATACCAGAATGAATCATAAAATGATCATTGGACGATAGTAAGGATATTCTTATAATCTTTGGGAAGAATTAAGAATATATTCCATTTGTATAAGAGACAAATAGTTCATTCAAAAATGATACTAGTTTTGTCACAAGATACAAATTAAGTTTATCTCAATTTAAACTATGGGTGACACAATGAAATGGTAAGAAAGTTTCCATGACGGATTTGGATGAATTCCAAAGTTAAGACATTGTGACGGATACTACAACAAAAGGCTAAGTATATGACTGCTATAGTAGCAACAAAGGAGGGCATTTGTGTCAAGGAGTTTGTTATCAAACTAAGGTGTGGTTCTCAATGGGCTAACACTAAAGATATATTGTACGACAATAGTATCGACATGATTTAACCCCAAGGAACTAAAGGTCTCACCAAAAGACCAAATTTATACAATGCCATCTCATTGGAGAATGAGTGATGCGTGAAACCGAAAGACATGCAAATACACACGGACCTGAAAGCGTCAGATCCGTAGATTATGTTAACCACTTGCAATCGTGTATATGGAACACCATAAAGCCATAGGTGTTCAATACGCAAAGTTTCTAAACTAGATTATTGTCTCTAGTGCAAGTGGGAGACTGAAGGGAATATGCCCGAGAGGCAATAATAAAGTGGTTATTATCGTATTCCTTATTTATGATAAATGTTTATTTTGCATGCTATAATTGTATTAATACGGAAACGTTAATACATGTGTGTTTAATAAACAAAAAAAGTTCCTAGTTATGCCTCTCTTATAAACTAGCTCGTTGATTAACAAGATGATCAAAGGTTTCCTGATCATGGACATTAGATGTTGTTAATAACGAGGTCACAAAATTGTTGGAATGATGTGATGAACATTCATCCGAAGTATAGCATTACGATCAATGTCATTGTATTTATATTGCTATGACATCATATGAAGTCATCTTAGTCCTTAGACCATGAGATCATGTTAATCACTAACACCAGAAGAGTATCTTGATAACATCAAACGTCACACCGTAATAGGGTGACTATAAAGATGGATTCGGTACTACGAAGGTGTTATGTTGAGGCTCATGGATCAAGAGTGGAATTTGTCCATCCCGATGACAGATAGATATACTCTGGGCCCTCTCGTTGATATCACATTAATTAGCTTGCAAGCAAGTGACTTGATCACAAGAATGTTATATCACGGGAACAAGAAAAGAGTACATGTCGGTAACGAGATCAAATTAGGTATGGAGATACCGATGATTGAATCTCGAACATGTAATATATCTCGAGACAAAGGGTTTGAGTTACATGCATATAAGGTTCACACGATCACAGAAGTCATCGTTGAATATGTGGGAGTCAGTACGGATCTCCAGGTCCCGCTGCTGATTATTGATCGGAAGGGGTCTCGATCATGTCTGCATTATTCGCGAACCGTAGGGTGACACACTTAAGGGATACCGACACCATTTGGAGCAAATAATATGCCAGAGAAACAAAGCGCAGGAATTATTTCACTAGACACCGGAACAGTTTCGGTTGAAATTGCTGAAACTGGTTCGACATGTGAAATTGAAATATTGTAAGGGGTTTTATGTGAATGTTTGTCAATTAGAGTAATTAACAAAATTCTGAATAAATAAATAAAAGAGTTTTATTTAAATGAGAGCTTGCATTAAATTTGGTGGAAATTTAATGCATGTGAGTGGATTTTTGAGTGGAGGCATGTTTATGTGAGTGGAGGCTTTTCATTTTGAGTGGGATCTCCACCCACATGAATGTGAAAGAGGTGGGGGCACCACCATGGCTGGGCGCCATGCCCCTTGGGTGCCCCCTCTCCCTATAAAAGGCCCCCTCTGCTCCTCTCAGATTACACCTCCTCGCGAAGGATCTCTCTCCCCCCTTTAGAATTTCCCCATAGTCTGGGATCAGCGAGATACATGTTCCCGGTGGCTTTTTTTTGGAAGGATTTGTTGCTTCCGCTACTTCGCTGGAGCGATGGCGTGGAGGTTGTCGGGGAACCCGGACGTGTGTGTGATCACGGATGCACAACTACTTTGCGGTACTAGACTTGATGGTGCTGGACCGGCTGGACCAGATGGACTTGATCACAATCTTGAGATCGGCAAGTGTTCTTCTACATCATCCACGAGTACAACCTTGTTAACGCTATTCGGTATTCGAGGGTATGTATTCTATGGATGTACATCCACCCATTGCTTGTATCTAGTAGATAGATCTTGGTACATAGTTGTTCCCATCATATGAATTTTTTTGTTTTCTATGTTGCGAACCCTTCACTTAAATACCAAGCCATTGAATAATATCTCAACACAAATCCACTACTAACAACATGACTTCTCCCATGTCCTCAAGAACTAAACGAACTACTCACGAGACATCATATGGATCAAGATCAAAGATGATATGGTGATGAATAACAATCTGAACATAAACAATAATCCAATGGTTCCACTCACAAGCATCAACTACAATAGTAATCAACACCAGGAAAGTTTCCCCTAAGAACTATGCGAGATTCAACACAATTGTTACAACGGGATGGAGTGATGATGATGGTGCTGGTGGATATGATGGTGTTGATGATGATGATGATCCTGATGAATTCTAGCTTGATGATGGTGTTGATGGCGACGATCTCCCCTCTCCGGGGAGGAATTTCCCCGGCAAAAATCTGTCTGCCGGAGAGTTCTTTCTCTCTTAGTGTTTTCCGCCCCGCAGAGGCGGCGGAATCTTTCTGTGGTCGCTCCCCTTGTATTAGGGTTTCGAGGATAAGATATAGGCGAGAGGCCGGAGCTAGAGGTGGGCCAGGTGAGCCACACCCCCTATAGGCACGGCCTAGGGGTGGCTTGCGCCTGGTGTGTGTGGGCCCCCTGTGGCCTGTAAAATGATTCTTAGGTGAAATAAACATCATATAAATCATTCCCAAACTTTTCCCAGGAAGCATGCCAGATATCCCTGTTCGTCGTCCAACGCCCTACAACCACCGCTCGCCGTCGAAGTCGCCGCCTCTGCCGCTCAGAGCGCCAGCCTCGCCCGACCGCTTACCACCGCCCCTAAGCCCGCATTGAAGTCCTAGAGCACCGCCAGGAGACCGCGCGCCGATCGCCACCCTCAGCCATGCCTCTAGCAGCCCGTAGCCATGTCGCCACCGTCGCCTGCCCATCCCTCTCGGTATCACCGTCGAGCCTATAAAAGGATGGCACCCCCAGCCGTTTGCAGCACACCATTCCACTCCCCTCACCTCACTGATCGTCCCACACCTCTAGCCGGAGCACGGGGAGCAGCAGCTTGCCAGAATTGTACTGGAGCAGGCCGCCTCTAGAGGAGAAGGGCGCCGCTGATTGCGACCACCCCCGGAGCTGCCTCGACTGTCCCTAAGCTCGCCGTCAACCACCAATTCGTTTGCTAGCCTCGCCATCATCGCCGGAGCCCTGGTACGCCCCCTATGCACCCCCACCGAGCCTCTAGGGTTAGAGCTCGCCGGCGACAGGTCCGTCGTCGATGACGATCCACAGCCGTTGATCCCCACTCTAATCCAACGACCCACAGAGCCCCGTACCGCTTCGCGTGTTATGAGCCACTGACTGGTGGATCCCCCTGACAACTGATCCCCTCTCTGTGGAGTGACACTGGTCCGGCCCATTAGCGTCTCCCGCGCGACCCAGCAGTTTAAATTTAGACTTTTCCATTTATTTTCAAACACAGTTCTGTACATAGATTCAAAAATCAACCCAGCTCGATTCAATGAACCAAAATGCATGGAACCAATTTTGTTAGAAAGGTACTGAAATGCTTAATCCAAGCCCGTTGGAGTCAAATCATTTGGATCTGTAGATCACCCTTGGTAAAAATAACAAGGCGGAAGCTTTTCTACATTCAAACATTTTTCAAAATTCAACCATAAGAGTTTTTGAGTTGATTCTAACTCTCAAAAATCACATTTGATCATACCTTTCAGAATATATAAAAACATATAGGTTTACTTACAGAAATAATGTTCAAGTAATAAAAGAATCCCACATAGGCATTTCTAGTCACTTTATTTATTTAAAATAAAAAGGTTAAACCTTATTAAATTGTGACACCACTTTAAATCACATTCCCATGTACTGAAATATGTGGTGATGACATGTGTCAACATGATACCATGTTTGAGTTGGACAATATTAAATCTTAAGTAGTTTTTTAATGAGTAGAAATTACTTTTCTCAAATTAAAATAAATAAGACAAATGCTTTAATCTTGTATTGTAGGTGATGATGCTAGATCATCTAAAGTACACCTTTGTGTGATGATTGAAAATAGTTAAGTATTGTTTGGTGATTGTATACCTCGTATTTATTTATAGACGCTAGTACCGACCAAGGATACGAGGAGGAAGGAGGATACTACGAGGAAGAAGCCGAGAACTTCAACCACTGCTCTGCTCAAGGCAAGCCAATACTTGAAACCTTGCAAGCTAACACTTGCAACTATGAAAGTTAGATAACCTTGGCAATGCATTAAGCATGCTTAGTTAGACACATTTGATGATACCCAATCCTAGTTTTACTTACAAGCTCTATACTTTATTTCTTTATCAAAGCTTTCTTTTAGAGTTTATTAAAGTGACTTGTAGATTCTAAAAAGGATAATTGAAGGTAGCATAAAGAGCACTAAATTTGGCCTAAGTAGATAATCTTGATGTCATCCTAAGGCATGAGATTGAACTTAACTAATCTCCACTTGTTTACCACCCCTCATTAGTACTTACCCCACTTGTAGATGCTAGTGCTAAGCATAAAACTTGATCAACTTTAGATGGGAATACTTGGTGAAAATGGTTATGAAAACCTTAGAATGATGAGTCATTCTACTGAAATGTTTTGACACGTGTTCTCGAACACTAGATGATTTTGATGATGAAAATGTTGAGGCATGAGCCTTAGCCCTTGATAAAACTGATGGTTGTCTGGATGCGATACAATTCCAAATTTTACCGTACAACCACAATACCCGAAAATTGGGTAGGGCTTGACTGTAAACTTATATACCTTAGTATGGGTTCCCTCGCAGCCAAGGTCTGAGCTGAGGCTACCTTGTGAAGATTGTCCACCTGTGTAGTACCCAAGATGACAGTTGGTCATGGTTGGGAGGCCAAACTCACAGGAGAGGTGCCTATACTAGGGCGTGTAATTGAAAGGTTAGGATTGATTATCCGCATACTGAGTATGGTGAATTCAGGATTGTTCCTGATGGATGTATCGAATGTTGTGGTGAAAGTGTACAATCTCTGCAGAGTGTCAAACTATTCGAATAGCCGCGTCCGCGGTTATGGACAATTGGAGTGTGTAACACCCTCAGAATCGGACTTATGCAAGTTTCAGCACTTCCCACCAAACCCGCATAGAAACGATTCAAAGGTGCCCACCAGGCACTTTCGTGCGGGTGGAAAACGAAGTAATAACATTACACAACAGTCCTCGATGGGACCCACAGAACAGATATATACAGCAGCGACTCCATGAGTCAAGAATACAGATGTAATATACAAAGATCCAAATCACCTTGAAAACGAATGAGCGTCCGACTACGGACAAGATGCAAATGGGGCTAAGAGCCCTGAAGAATAACCAATGGCGTCCATAACCCTGCCCAGGCCAAGCTGGAAGGGTAACCCTGCTAACGACGTCGATCTCAAAACCTGCTTAAACAAAAGGGGTGCCGACAAAGGGCAAAGGGAAAAAGAGGAGCGTCGATCGAGGCCAAGACAGCGAGGCTAGAATTCGCGGTCCTCGCCACACAGTATGGTGGATCAAGCGGCAAGATGCACTAAACAACTCAGAGACTCGATACAACCGCGGCTATCGAGAGGGGTAAGAAAGACCTACTCGAACCAACCGATACTACCACCAATCAAACCCATCTGGCGTTTCCCCTCGACCGATCGAGGAAGTCAACCGAGGAACTCACAGTTGGCATTTTTATTTATTCGGTTATCGTTAGCAATTACTAGTCAAGTATAGATAATCATCCCGATAAATTAAGCAAAAGGCACTTTTAGTTAACCATTCCGTTGTAGTTGCGACACTTACTAATCGACACAATTAGCATGAGATAACCCAAAACCCAGCTTGTTGGTACTTTTATTAGCCATTCCGTTATAGTTGCAATATTTACTAGTCGTGTACAATGGTCGCAATAGACAACCCAAGCAAGCAATTGTGGGCGTTTAAGTTAGCCATTCCATTATAGTGAAGCTGATTACTAGTCATTATAGAGTCAAATTTATAGCACTACTTTAGTTATGCTTGTCTATGATCGAGAATCGTGCTCCAAGTCGTCCATAACCGGACACGGCTTTCGAAAGTTTTACCTGCAGGGTGCACAAATAGCAACACACACTCGATATGCCTCGGAAAAACCAAATCAAAACCCAACGAGACAAATACGACAAAGCAATTGCAGGATTCAGAAATATTGCGGGGCCACCCTTTAAGTAGATCCCCAACGAAGCCGGCCGGCTCCGAAACGGGCTTAAGGTTGTGGAGGCGGCTGTAAACGACTGGGAACCCGAAAGTGTGGCTGGGCTTGTCGATACAGCGAAATCGGGCCACGATCCTAAACAGTACAGTGTGCAGTACCTCGCACAATCTTAAATAAAGCAGTAAAGCATGGCATAGGTACAGGATCGTAAATAAAACCTCAAACTAGTTTGTGGCCCCAAGAAATAAGAATGAATCAAGCTCTGGCTCAGGGGGGTCCCATAATCCTCCCGGATGTGGATAGCGCGATAAATCAAGGAACAGGTATCAAGTACTCGGGGTCCTACGGGACACAAGTGGGCGGTCGGAAACCAAATATTATCTATCACCCACCGATGCCTCTGCTTACTTACTTCAATTTTAGTTGTTAAACAGGAATTAAAGTGAACGATAAGTAAAACCATGATCATCTCCAACAATTAACTTGCGGCAATACTCCAACAACTGTGGTACTTGACGACACGCAACAGCACTTGAGCGAGCGACTACGACACGCAAGTCCAACTACCTACCAATCAACAGGTAATAGGATGTGTCCAAGGCAATACAAGGCTGCAGGGGATATCACGGGTACGAAAACTAGAGCATCGCAACACAGATAGCAATAGATCAACAGGAGGGAATAAATACTATAAAAGTAAGATAGGTAGAAAGGGGGAGATGCTCGCCTGAAAACATTGCCGAAGGTTCATCCGAAGATCGGGTCGACACTCGCATCAACTCAACGGCCTTATCCGCGAAGAAGCAAAACACTAGAATAAACACCGGATGCACTATTTAATACTACGGCAAAAGATCGGCATGATGCATGTATGATGTATGACATGGCAAGGCTGCGATGCAATCATATCATATTTAGCGGAACCGAGGTCCCGACAATTAAGTATATGGTTATAGTTGTTTAGCTACCCCGCAATTAAATGTTGTAATAACAAGGCAAGATATGACAACGATTCGATGCACAAATTTAAATGAGGCCAATATGAGATTAGATTTGTCCGCATATGGGCCCCATATTTAATTATGAGGTGAACGGCATAAGGCCCCCAAACCACAGACAAGTATGCATGCATGAACAATTAATATGCAACAAGTTGTTATTTAGCATTTATAAAATAGGGCTCGGGAAAAAGGTTCACACATTAGGGTTCGGCGAACTTGGGGTTCCGGGGTTCGGGGTCGGGTCTCGGGGGTTCAGGGTTCGACGGAAAATGTTCTCGGATAGCGGAGTAGATCTTGGCGTCCTGGGAGGAAGCACTTGGTCTCAAGCGTCGGGCATCGGACTCGCCCAGGTGTCGTGCTTGTCGCTATGGCTCTTGTCGGGTCCGCGCCATCAGTGTCGGTCTTGGCGTCCGGATGAAGGACTTGGCGTTTGGTTGGTGTCCTTCCGTCCGTGTTCTCGAGCATCGCATCCGGAAGGAGTACTTGTCGCACGTGTGGTCTTGGTCCGGTCTCGGCGTCGTGACGAAGATCATGGCATCTGTGATGGAGTCCTCCGGTTCGGACTTTCCACGTTGGCGAACCGGGCGTCGTGAAGGTCTTGCGGTTCTTGTGAATGAGATGCCTTGAGGCCACGGTCGCCGGAGTCAGGTTCAACGGCGTTCATCGGGTTTGGTCGGGTCGATCTTGAGCGTGGGGCTTGAGTTGCATCGACACCTCCACGCAGCGCTCGCGGGTGGCCATCTACAAAGGGACCAACACCGGAACACTGCACGGGGCATGACCCATATGGACAGCACCACAAACACCCTAGGGGCGATCCGAAACTGCCAAAAACGGCCCGCGGAGGGGACGAGCTAGGTCAGAGCAGGCCCACCGCCTGGGGTCCACGGTGGCGCCCGGTTGCCGAGGGAAGCAACGCAGGCGGGCTCGACGGACGGTGGCGGCCACGGGGAGGCGCGAGCGACGGTGGCGCGGGGCTCGAGGTTGGAGGCGGGGCCGGGTCTCTGTGCGGAGAGGCCGGGCGAAGCCTTGGAGGGGGCGCGGCCACGGTGGTTGAGGCCGGGCGGGCAGCCCGCGAGCAGCGAGGGGAGGAGGCGGTTCAGGCGAGGCGACGCCAAGGCGGTGACGCCTCGGGAGGGGTCGTGCTCGGAGGGGCGGCGAGGGGATGGGCGAGGCCGAGGAGGAGGGAGAGCGCGTCAGGACCGGTGGGGGCGCCGGCCGCCAGGAGAGGCGAGGGCTTGGGAGAGGGAGCCGTGGCGGGTGCTCGGGACAGAGGGAGGAGGAGGAGGGACGTGGGGGCGTGGGCCTGGGGGGGGCCAGGGGCGGGCGGTGTGTGGCTTGTGTGTGTTGCGTGCGTGTGTGGGTGGGGTGTGGGCTGCGTCCAGGCAGGGGTGTGGGGTGGGTTTGATTGGTGTGTGGGATGGATGAGGTGGCGGCACCGGATAGGATAGGGGAAGAGGGGAGGTGAGGTGGCAGCCAGGGATTGGGTGGGGTGAGGTGGAGGAGGGGTGGGTAGAATAGGACTGGTAGGAAAAGTTTTGGGGTGGGGTCTAGGCTGGACCGATTTTAATTCTGGGGTGGTCGTTCGGGTCAATCGGCCCGTTCGACTGCCCCACTAAAATAATTAACTATTTTATTTAATTCAAATCGGGCTTTTGCAAACCGATAGCAGACAAAACAAAATATCCCGGACCGGTTTTGCGTTTGAATAAAGACGGGGCGTTTAGAAAACAAATTAGGTTTTCCGAAAATAGTTTTATGCAAGCAAATGCAAGATGATGACGATGCTCAAATGCAATGTGGCATGATGACATGAGCATGCGGTCATGATGATGCAATGCACAAAACATCGCGATTTTCTAGTAGTGGTTTTTTTTTTGCGGGATGCCACAATTCGACACCACTAACAATGGATCTCGCCCTCGAGATCCGCCTCATGGTACCGGAAGGATGGTCGGCGATCTGCATCTTCTCGCTTCGTGTAGATCCTCGCGACACCACTAACAAGATGTCGTTGTCCGTGACCGTTGTGAGAACACTTCGGAAACAAAGGACGAAGGTAAAGGTATCCACAAATAAAGCCACCTCTAACTTCGATCGAAAGAGAGAACCGTTGCATTCTCACCCACTTCAATGTACAAGAGCGAATAGAAAGGGTAGTCGGCATGGGGGCCAATCCATCACGCACCCAAACTATTACTCCGCACAATCAGTAGAAAAGCGTGCAGCCATTCTCGGAATCAGACTGAAGATCTCGACAAACGAGATTCGGAAACAAAGGAGTGATGCAGACTCTGCATCGGATCTGGCATAGAGGATGTCGTCGCGTCGAAAAACACCGGAAGGCACAAACAAGGAACAAAGAATGGTACCACAGATAAAGGATCACTCAGATAGCATGAAGACCAGATGTAGCAACACCGTTATCAAAGAGGAAGCAAAACCCTGAAGGTGCGACGGAACCCAACCACGAGAAATCCTGGACTCGAAGAAAAGATAAGAGGTGGATTCAAAACGCGTAGAGGTAAGAGGAGAATAGCAGAGGGGTAAGAAGTAAAATCAGACCTAATCAGAACTATCCAACCGATTTTGCAAAAATAGTTTTGACACTCTACTTCGGCCATTAGCTAGGTTATCCTACAGGCTGGACTTGTGGGGTATCGTAACTGCTGTGCTCTGATACCACTCTGTAACACCCTCAGAATCGGACTTATGCAAGTTTCAGCACTTCCCACCAAACCCGCATAGAAACGATTCAAAGGTGCCCACCAGGCACTTTCGTGCGGGTGGAAAACGAAGTAATAACATTACACAACAGTCCTCGATGGGACCCACGTAAGAATATATACAGCGACTCCATGAGTCAAGAATAAGATGTAATATACAAAGATCCAAATCACCTTGAAAATGATAGAGCGTCCGACTACGGACAAGATGCAAATGGGGCTAAGAGCCCTGAAGAATAACCAATGGCGTCCATAACCCCTGCCAAGCGGAAGGGTAACCCGCTAACGACGATCTCAAAACCTGCTTAAACAAAAGGGGTGCCGACAAAGGGCAAAGGGAAAAAGAGGAGCGTCGATCGAGGCCAAGACACGGCGAGGCTAGAATTCGGTCCTCGCCTACACAGTATGGTGGATGGCGGCAGCGGCAGATGCACTAAACAACCTGTAGAGACTCGATACAATGGCGGCTATCGAGAGGGGTAAGAAAGACCTACTGAACCAACCTGATACTACCACCAATCAAACCCATCCTGAGTTTCCCCTACGCATCGAGGAAGTCAACCGAGGAACTCACACAGTTGGCATTTTTATTTATTCGGTTATCGTTGCAGCAATTACTAGTCAAGTATAGATAATCATCCTGATAAATTAAGCAGTGGGCACTTTTAGTTAACCATTCCGTTGTAGTTGCGACACTTACTAATCAGATACAATTAGCATGAGATAACCCAAAACCCAGCAGTTGTTGGTACTTTTATTAGCCATTCCGTTATAGTTGCAATATTTACTAGTCAGGTACAATGGTCGCAATAGACAACCCAAGCAAGCAATTGTGGGCAGTTTAAGTTAGCCATTCCATTATAGTGAAGCTGATTACTAGTCATTATAGAGTCAAATTTATAGCACTACTTTAGTTATGCTTGTCTATGATCGAGAAACTGTGCTCCAAGTCGTCCATAACCGCGGACACGGCTTTCAGAAAGTTTTACCCTGCAGGGGTGCACAAATAGCAACACACACGATATGCCTCGGAAAACCAAATCAAAACCCAACGAGACAGTCCACGACAAAGCAATTGCAGGATTCAGAAATATTGCGGGGCCACCCTTTAAGTAGATCCATACGAAGCCGGCCGGCTCAAACGGGCTTAAGGTTGTGGAGGCGGTCAGAACGAAAGTGTGGCTGGGCTTGTCGACACAAATCGGGCCACGATCCTAAATAGTACAATGCAGGTACACTCGCACAATCTTAAATAAAGCAAAGAAGCATGGCATAGGTACAGATCGTAAATAAAACCTCAAACTAGTTTGTGGCCCCAAGAAATAAGAATGAATCAAGCTCGCTCGGGGTCCCATAATCCTCCGGATGTGGATAGCGCGATAAATCAAGGAACAGTATCAAGTACTGGGTCCCACGGACACAAGTGGTGATCGGAAACCAAATATTATCTATCACCCAATCGATGCCTCTGCTTACTTACTTCAATTTTAGTTGTTAAACAGGAATTAAAGTGAACGATAAGTAAAACCATGATCATCTCCAACAATTAACTTGCGGCAATACTCCAACAACTGTGGTACTTGACGACACGCAACAGCACTTGAGCGAAGCATTCGACGCACGCAAGTCCAACTACCTACCAATCAACAGTAATAGGATGTGTCCAAGGCAATACAAGGCTGCAGGGATATCACGGGCGAAAACTAGAGCATCGCAACACGTATAGCAATAGATCAACAGGAGGGAATAAATACTATAAAAGTAAGATAGGTAGAAAGGGGAGATGCTCTTTGAAAACATTGCCAAGGTTCATCCGAAGATCAGGTCGACACTCGCATCAACTCAACGGCCTTATCCGCGAAGAAGCAAAACACTAGAATAAACACCGGATGCACTATTTAATACTACGGCAAAAGATCGGCATGATGCATGTATGATGTATGACATGGCAAGGCTGCGATGCAATCATATCATATTTAGCGAAACCGAGGTCCCGACAATTAAGTATATGGTTATAGTTGTTTAGCTACCCCGCAATTAAATGTTGTAATAACAAGGCAAGATATGACAACGATTCGATGCACAAATTTAAATGAGGCCAATATGAGATTAGATTTGTCCGCATATGGGCCCCATATTTAATTATGAGGTGAACGGCATAAGGCCCCCAAACCACAGACAAGTATGCATGCATGAACAATTAATATGCAACAAGTTGTTATTTAGCATTTATAAAATAGGGCTCGGGAAAAAGGTTCACACATTAGGGTTCGGCGAACTTGGGGTTCCAGGGTTCGGGTCGGGTCTCGGGGTTCGGGTTCGACGGAAAATGTTCTCGGATAGCGGAGTAGATCTTGGCGTCCGGAGGAAGCACTTGGTCAGCGTCGGGCATCGGACTCGCCCAGGTCGGTGTCGTGCTTGTCGTTCTGCGGTCTTGTCGGGTCCGCGCCATCGAGTCGGTCTTGGCGTCCGGGATGAAGGACTTGGCGTTCTGGGTTGGTGTCCTTCCCGTCCGTGTTCTCGAGCATCGCATCCGGGAAGGAGTACTTGTCGCACGTGTGGTCTTCGGGTCCGGGGTCTCGGCGTCCGTGACGAAGATCATGGCATCCGTGATGGAGTCCTCCGGGTTCGGACTTGCCACGTTGGCGAACTTGGCGTACCGTGAAGGTCTTGCGGTTCTTGTGAATGAGATGCCTTCGAGGCCACGGTCGTCGGAGTCAGGTTCAACGGCGACGTTCATCGGGTTTGGTCGGGTCGATCTTGAGCGTGGGGCTTGAGTTGCATCGACACCTCCACGCAGCGCTCGCGGGTGGCCATCTGCAAAGGGACCAACACCGGAACACTGCACGGGGCATGTCCCATATGGACAGCACCACAAACACCCTATGGGCGATCCGAAACTGCCAAAATGGGCCAGCGGTGGGGACGAGCTAGGTCAGAGCAGGCCCACCGGGTGGGGTCCACGGTGGCGCCCGGTTGCCGAGGGAAGCGACGCAGGCGGGCTCGACGGACGGTGGCGGCCACGGGGAGGCGCGAGCGACGGTGGCGCGGGGCTCGAGGTTGGAGGCGGGGCCGGGTCGCTGTGGCGCGGAGGCGGACGCCGGCGAGCGCGGAGGTGGGGGCGCGGCCGACGGTGGTTGAGGCCGGCGGCGGGCCCGGCGGAGCGGCGTGCAGACGAGGGGGAGGAGGCGGTTCAGGGGCGAGGCCGACGCGGCGGTTGACGCTGACTCGGGAGGGGGTCGTGCTCGGGAGGGGCGGCGGCCGGAGGGGATGGGGGCGAGGCCGGAGGAGGGAGGGAGAGCGCGTCGGGACCGGTGGGGCCTGTGGGCGGGCCGGTGTGGCTTGTGTGTGTTGCGTGCGTGTGTGGGTGGGGTGTGGGCTGCGTCCAGGCAGGGGTGTGGGGTGGGTTTGATTGGTGTGTGGGATGGATGAGGTGGCGGCACCGGATAGGATAGGGGAAGAGGGGAGGTGAGGTGGCAGCCAGGGATTGGGTGGGGTGAGGTGGAGGAGGGGTGGGTAGAATAGGACTGGTAGGAAAAGTTTTGGGGTGGGGTCTAGGCTGGACCGATTTTAATTCTGGGGTGGTCGTTCGGGTCAATCGGCCCGTTCGACTGCCCCACTAAAATAATTAACTATTTTATTTAATTCAAATCGGGCTTTTGCAAACCGATAGCAGACAAAACAAAATATCCTGCGACCGGGTTTATGCTTGAATAAAGACAGGCGTTTAGAAAACAAATTAGGTTTTCCGAAAATAGTTTTATGCAAGCAAATGCAAGATGATGACGATGCTCAAATGCAATGTGGCATGATGACATGAGCATGCGGTCATGATGATGCAATGCACAAAAACATCGCGATTTTCTAGTAGTGGTTTTTTTTTGCGGGATGCCACAGAGTGGCCATACTGTTCCCCCGTTAGATGTTTTCAAAATGACTTGTGAAATGAATTATGAATTTGACTTGACCACAACAGAGTTGTGATGAAATTCAAATTCCCACTTAGGTGTTATAAAAACTTTCAACTAGTTTTCTTTGCTTCTGAACTTAGTAGAGGTAAATCTGGATTTTTGCAAAACAACTCTAGAGCTTAGTGTCCTACTACAAAAAAACCCTTAACTTGTTAGATTTAGTTTGTGAGTACTTAAAGAGTACTCATGGCTTTGTCCCTGGCTATTCCCGTGGCCAGACTATGAAGAGGAGTACCAGGATGATGGACCGCAGGAAGGTTACGACAACTAGGATCATCTCCCATCGTCAGCATTGCCTATGACCCCGAAGATGGAGCTTCGCCTACGCTATCTTTACTATTACGTTATTCCGCTGCTTGAGTTGTATTAAGAACTGGATCATGAGATCCTTATTTGTGTAAGACCTTATGTATGGTTTGTAATGGATGATGTACTGTGATATCCAAATCTGTTATGTCTCACAAAAATGGTAATCCTGGGATTGCGATGTATGGCATAACATGCATCTGGGATTAAAAATTCGGGTGTTGACAAGTTGATATCAGAGCCATCCTGACCATAGGAAACCCTAGTTAGAATGGACGTTTGAATCAAAAATTTAGTTTCAAAACCAAAGGAAGCAAGTATTTATAAAAACTTATTCTCATTCTTATCACTTGGATTCTTTCATGAAAACTCATGTTCCTCAAAAGCTCTTGCAAAATACATAAAATTTGACACACTTGATCACTTTACTAACTTACCCATCCTATATTCTTATAGATGGACGTGAAGTACATCAAGTTTTATCAGTTGGGGAATGGAGGAGAACTCATCTTTGAGCGTGACTTGGACCAGCTTTCAGAACTTTTGGAGCGTCCGCACCCCGAGTTCTTCGGAGCTCAGCTCAATGATCAAGAAGGAGAAAATCTGCAGTGGCTAGTTGTTGCCAGTCTTAGAGGAAAGATTGAACCTCCCACCGTAGAGGGAATTCAGTTCACCTTAAGAGAGAACAACTGGCTCGACGGACTTGCCAGGGCCATGCAGGAAGCTCTTGCCTGTCTATGTGGGCAGAGTATCAATCAGATCAAGGGTACCCGCTTTGAGTTCTATCCAAGGCGTGATGCTATGGGACAGCCACTGGAAGCCGCACATCACCCCGAGCTGAAGACTCAGTTGGACCACCTTAGCTTCATGATGTATGATCGTCAGCAGGAGTTGGACAATGCCCGTGACTACTCCAACCACAAGTCCACCATCGCCAAGAAAAAGGATCAGACCCTCGCCATGCTAGTGAAGGATCGCAAGTCTCGTCGCCGTTAGCTCGACAAGAAGGAGCGCATCATTGCCCGTCTTTGCCACCGTATCACGGATTTGGAGGAGACCATCCACGAGAGAGAGATGCAGTTGAAGGAAAGGGAGAATGCCGGAGAAGACCTTCATGGAGATCCCTACTCCTATCTCAGCGATGATGATGACTTTCTAGAGGATCAAGCCATGGACTTCTTTACAGATGAGGAGGATTTCGCCTTCATCGATGACGATGATGATGATGAGGATGATGAGTACAATGAATCCGAGGAGTAGTAGCACTTGAGCACCAACGTTAGTGAGCTATATTCGGTCCCACTATATCGTAGTTTCAAGAATGGTTCTTAAAACCATCTGTTTTCCTTAGTTGTGGTGTGTGTTGTATCCATGTGCTATGAATGAATGAATGAATAAAAGCAAGTTGCTAGAAAATCTGAGTCAAACTTTAAAAACTTTTCAAAGTCCCTGAACCTTAGAAATTTCCCTCTTTTCTCATGATCTATCTCAATCTTCAGATGCCTCGCAGAGGAAGTGGTTCATCCCCGGACCCGATGTTGAAGATCCTACAAATGTTGGTTTCTGACAGTGAAGCTGAAAGAGCAGAACGTCAAGCCAACTTAGCCACCCTTCAGCTGATAGCTCAGATGGCCAACAACAATCAAGGCCAAGGAAATCAGGACAACCATGGATCTAAGCTCAAGAATTTCCAGAACACCAACCCACCTGTTTTCACTAAGTCGGAAGAGCCCCTAGATGCAGATGATTGGCTGCAAACCATGGAGAACAATCTGGAAGTCGCCGGAGTGGAAGCTAACGAGAAAGTTCTGTTCACCACCCACTATCTGGCCGAAGATGCAAGAGCATGGTGGAACAACGTTCGTGCCATGACCGGAGGTCAGATGATGACCTGGGAGGAATTCAAGGTCAAGTTCAGCAGAACCCATGTGCCATCGGGTTTGATAAAGAGGATGAGAGATGAATTCATAGAACTGAAGCAAGGGAGGATAACCGTGGTGGAATACCATGACAAATTCTTGTCATTACCCTGGTATGCCCCGGATGAGATCGACACTGAAGCCAAGAAGAAAGAAAGATTCTTGAATGGTTTGCACGATGAGATGCAGACGGTGTTGGTCAATATCCCCTTTGCTGATATTGAAGCCCTCATCGACTCTGCCATTCAGATGGAAGGAAAGATCAACCAAGCCAATGAGAACCGCAAGCGCCGCATAATGCATCAACCAGGAACCCATCATACACCAAAGTATCGCCCCAACCCATCTCCAGGATTTGCCCCGAGAACCAACAGACCTCCAATGAACCGTCCGACCTATCCCAACCGTGGAAACCCAAGGCCCGGAGGAAACCACAACAACCCCGGCAACTCTAGCAATTTCAACCGTGCACCACCCAAGTTCAACAACAACAATGCCGCCACCAACACCAACACTGCCCCAAGGACGGGAAACAATGTTGTGCCTGTTGCAGCGAAGGACAAGTCGCAAGTGACTTGTTATGACTGTGGAACCAAGAGTCACTACTCCAATGAGTGCCCCAAGAAGAATGTCGCAGCCCCCAATGCAAATGCCCCAGCTTAGCAGCAGTGTCGTGTTCAGCCCGAAAGAAGGTTTGCCCCAGGGAATTCACTCAACCGCAATGGTCGTCTCTTTCTCATGCATGCTGAAGAAGCCCAGGAAGCGCTAGATGTCGTGCTGGGTATGTTTTATGTTAATTCAGCATTTGCAAGAGTGTTGTTTGATTCTGGTGCATCACACTCATTTGTCACCGAAGAATTTTCATGCACTAGTAAGATTCAACCAACCAAACTGAAGCATGTTATGATTGTTCAAATCCCTAGTTCAACCACCAAAGCTAGGCAAATTTGCAAAGCCATCCCTATCCAAATTCACGGCATAGACTTCTATGATAATCTGATAGTACTCGGAACTAAAGGTTTGGAAGTAGTACTAGGAATGGATTGGATGTCCAAAAATAAAGGATTAATTGACTGTGCCAAGAAAGCCATAACCATGACCAGTACAGCTGGAGTATCGGTCGAGCATATATCTGAAACCTTACCTCGCCAATTCAAGTGCAACAAGAGTATATCCCAACCTACCATTGACCAAGTCCGGATAGTCTGTGAATACCCCGATGTATTTCCAGATGTTTTGCCCGGTATGCCCCCAGATCGGTGAAGGAAATATGCCCTAGAGGCAATCATAGAGATGATTATATTTCATATGTATCCATGAGTTATTGTAATGTTCCTTGAATATCCATATCAGGAAACTTGTATTGATTGGCAATTATGTGAATTGTTTGTGAAACTCTTTACTTGTATGGTTATTTAAGAGTTGTCCCTAGTCGGAGTTCATGTGAGGACACACGTGAATATTATACTAGCACATCGATTGGTTGATGATTATGTTTCGCAAGTCATAGACATGGAGATGTCAAACCAATGATGTGGACACATGTTATGAACATGGGGTTGGACTGACCCAACTTGAGACCGGCAATTAGACTTGCAGCTCTCTCTATACATCGTGTACGTTTTGTCCTTAGACCTGAGATTGTCGCATATAATTGAGATGTGGATCGACCTACTTTGGGGCTTTCAAACGCTACTCCGTAACTGGGTAGTCATAAAGGTATCTTTTGAGTTTGTCCTGAAGCATGCTGCAAGGCATGGTCAATCAAGATGGGATTTGCCCCTCTCTACTTGAGAGAGATATCTCTAGGCCCCTCGAGTGATCGGATCCAGAAATGCATGGCCGTGCTACATATGGTTAAGAGTTAACCTAGTAAAGGGATTCCGAATCACAATATCGAGAAAGGGAGGTCAGCTTGGAGCTAGACCAAATATCATGAGGCAAAGGGAAAGACATGTACTAAACCTTGTGATGGTTCGTCCGATATGATCTTTGAGCTGGCACGTCTTGCTAGAGGCCGCTACCAACTATTGACAGAATAAGTGTATTCGTGTCATGTTTATACGTATATGAACCTATAGGGTCACACACATAAGGGGCTGGAAGCCTAATGAGGATTGGATCCAAATTAGACCAGGCTTAGGGTACTAATGAGCTGCTAATGTAGAAGCCCACTAGGGACGCCTATATAAGAGAGGGTGGGGCGAGATGACCAGGGTTAGACCTCAGACCATTCCACCCAGCCGCCACTCCTCACACCTGTGTTACACGCGCGGACCTAGCAGTCCGGCGTCTGACGCTTCCACCCCGCATGTGTGGATACCTCGGAGGTGCTACATCTGTGGCACTTGGACGAGAGGCGCAAGGGGAGCTGCTTGTGGGACAAGAACGAGGAGGAGACGTAGATTGTCTGCATTGCCTCGACGCACTTCATCAATTCCGCAACTGCGCGTCTAGTGGTAATCCCGTGATCTATGACAATAGTAATCCTGGTATACGCGATAGAAAATTTTGATTTGCGCTAGTGTAGCCTACCCGTATCCCTACAGTGGTATCAGAGCTGATGCTATTCAGTTATAGGTTCGGGATGTTTGCGTATGGTGATATGCAGATTGATATGAATGATGTGATCGTTTATATGGCAGTGGTTCAGGATTGATCTATGATCTTGCTTTTCGTGATCGGGATTCTGAGGTTGTCGAACGACTTACCCCTACCGGTCGGTTTCCGCCATTGGGGTAGACAGTGACACATAAATCCTGTTGAATCACGCGAAGATCAATATGATTGATCGAACCGGAACCTAGTTCTAAAATCGATGTACCGTGATCAAAGGAGTTTTATTGAATCGCGACATGAGTCGGTTTATGGTAAATTTGATTTGCCGATCAAAATCCTTAAAGAAAATTGTGAAGATACCGCGAGGGGCGCTGCCCCTTCGAACCCCGCAGGGGGAGACCCCCCTTAATCGTAGCCCCTTTTGTATCTCGTTAATGTAACTAGATGTTGTGATGTCACATGATCCGATAGAATGCGATTCTATGCATAACTTGATTTTGCAGGATGTATGTGATCAGTATGGCCCATATATGTATGTGATGCATGTATGAAATTTTTCATGACCTGCGTGTCGTGACTAGGGCAACACGGCTGGAGCCATATGTGTTGTCATTTATTGTAATGGCCTGCGTGCCAACTTGTGATGATCCCAATACTATGTAATTTGATTACTAGCTGTTAGGAGTAATAGCTTGTATTAGTTCTTGCAGGACTCATCACTTGGAAGATGGCTCACATGGAACATGAAGATGGAGATCATCATGGTGGACAGGTTCTATGGCGATGGAGATCACCATGAGAACATGGGCCATACTATGTCACATCTATGTGAATGCTATTCTTATGTGTTTTACTACTATGCATGCTTAGATGATAGAAGTAGAACGATCCCTCAGAAAGTTTAAGTTAAACCATGCCCTCCCAACCAAACCTTGCACCATACTATGCCATGTACAATCGTTGGTGGGCCTATGAAATTAGGGTGCCGCGGTTTTCCTTGGCTGGATGGGTTTGTATCAGATACCTACACGCATAAGGGTTGGTGAGCTTGACAAGGTCATCTTAACAGTTAAGGACCTTGGGGCATAAAGGTTGGGCGCCTAGTTTTGACATAGAGATGTCACCCAACAACAAGAGTCATATGTGATATGGTTAGCATGTGTTGCTTACCGAGTTACCTTGTCTTCTAGCAGTGATGCTAAAGCTCACTAGTCGACTTGTTAATTGTGGATCTTGAATCACTTAGTATCAATAGAGGGATATTGATTTAAGTGGGAGTATATGCTATTAAATTGTTTAATATGTTTTACTCTTTCATGGTTACATGGCTTAGTATTTTGCATGTTTTCTGTTGTAGATCAATGGCACCGAACACTACATCACCTTTCCCTTTGCGTTCGATTCTTGACAAAGAGAAACTAAATGGAACAAACTATTCGGACTAGGTCCGTAACCTGAGAATTGTTCTCAGTTCTGATAAAAAGGAAACGGTTCTGGATACCCCAATCCCTGATGAACCTGCTGATAATGCATCTGCTTCCCTAAAGAACGCCTATAAGAGAGCATGTGATGATTCTCTTGAGGTTAGCTGTCTTATGCTTGCATGCATGGAACCTGAACTCCAAAAGAAGTTTGAGGATCAGGAAGCGTACGATATGATCGTCGCGCTTAAGGACATGTTCCAAGATCAGGCAAGGATTGAGAGGTACAATGTTGCCAAGTCCTTTGTCGAATGCAAGCTAGCAGAGGGAGCAGCTGTAGGCCCCCATGTGATCAAAATGGTTGGTTACAGTCAGACTTTGGAAAAGCTTGGTTTTCCACTAGGCCAAGAGTTGGCCACTGACTTCATTTTTGTGTCTCTTCCATCCAGCTATGGGAAATTCATCTCGAACTACCATATGCATGGGGTGGAGAAGGGCCTTAATGAATTATGTGGGATGCTTAAAACAACAGAAAGTGACATGAAGAAGTGTGCAGGGCATAGCCATGTGATGGCTGTGCAGAACAAGCCTAGCTTCAAGAAAAAGGGTACTTCTTGGAAGAAGAAGGGCAAGGCTAAGGATACGATCCCTAAGCTTGCACCCAAGCAAAAGGCTGGACGTGTAGAAGACACTGAGTGCTTCTTTTGTCATGAACATGGCCACTGGAAGAGAAATTGCAGCAAGTACCAGGCTTCTTTGAAGAAGAGTGGAAGTAAGAGTACTTCCCACTCAGGTACGCTTGTTGTAAATGTTGTGGACATTCTTCTCGCTGATTCATATGTTAACTCTTGGGTATTTGATACCAGATCGGTTGCTCATATTTGCAACTCGATGCAGGGGCTAATAAGGACTAGAGAAGTGCAGAAAGGCGAAGTGGATTTTCGCGTCGGAAATAAAGCAAGGGTTGCTGCATTGTTCGTCGGCGTCATGCAACTTCACCTTCCTTCAGTATTTATTATGGAGTTGAATAATTTTTATTACATTCCTAGTATGGGTCGAAACATTTTATCACCTTCATGTTTGATGAGGGATGGTTATTCATTCGTGAGTGCAAACAATGGTTGTGTAATCTCTAAGAATGTTATGTTTATGGCTGATGCTCCCATTGTGAATGGGTTATTTATTTTAAATCTTGATGATGCATCTGTTTACAACGTTAGTGGTAAAAGGCTTCGGCCTAACGATTTGAGTCCTACCTACTTATGGCATTGTCGTTTGGGGCATATAAGTGAAAAGCGCATGAAGGAGCTCCATGGTGATGGTTTTCTAACTTCGTTTGATTTTGAATCATACGAGACATGTCAGGCTTGTTTACTTGGAAATATGACCAAGTCGCATTTTTCAGGTTTATCCAAGAGAGCGACAGACTTGTTGGAACTCATACATACTGATGTATGTGGATCAATGAGCACGACAGCCAGAGGAGGATATCACTACTTCATTACTTTTACTGGTGATTTCAGTAGATATGGTTATGTCTACTTGATGAGGCATAAGTCTGAAACTTTTGAAAAGTTCAAGGAGTTTCAGAGTGAAGTAGAGAATCAACGTGGCAAGAAAATAAAGGCCTTGCGATCTGATCGTGGAGGTTAATATTTGAGTCACGAATTTAGCGATCATCTTAAGAGTTGCAGAATTGTTCCACAACTTACGCCGCCAGGAACGCCTCAAAGAAACGGGTCTCCGAATGGCGTAATCGAACTTTGTTGGACATGGTTCAATCGATGATGAGCCAGTCAGATTTACCATTATCATTTTGGGGTTACGCTCTAGAAACGACAGCTTTCACACTTAATAGGGTACCATCTAAATTCATAGTTAAGACACCATATGAGATGTGGACTGGAAAGAATCCCAGTTTGTCTTTTCTAAAGATTTGGGGTTGTGATGCATTTGTCAAGCGACTTCAGTCGGACAAGCTAACACCCAAATCGGATAAGTGCATTTTCGTGGGATATCCGAGGGAAATCTTAGGGTATTACTTCTACAACCGAGAGGAGGGCAATGTGTTTGTCGCTCGTAGCGGTGTTTTCCTAGAGAAAGATTTTCTCACAAAGGAAACGAGTGGAAGGTCGGTGCGACTTGAAGAAGTTCAAGATGAGCCAGTCGGGGATGCTTCTACGAGTGATGCTATTGTAGTAGAACAAGTTGAGGAACCCGTGGCAATAGAACCACCACAACCACGAAGGTCGGCGAGGATCCGTGAAGCACGGGAATTATTATTGTTAGACAATGATGAGCCTGCGACCTATGTAGAAGCGATGGTGGACCCAGACTTTGAGAAATGGCTGATCGCCATGAGATCCGAGATAGAGTCCATGGGAGACAATCAAGTTTGGAACTTGGTTGACCTTCCTGATAGTTTTAAAGCCATCGAGTGCAAATGGATGTATAAGAAGAAGATTTATATGGATGGAAATGTTCACATCCATAAAGCTCGACTTGTTGCAAAAGGTTTTCGACAAGCTCATGGAGTGGACTACGACGAGACTTTCTCGCCCGTAGCGATGCTTAAATCTATACGGATAATTCTAGCCATTGCTGCACATTTCGACTATGAAATATGGCAGATGGATGTCAAGATGGCTTTCCTAAATGGAATCCTAACTGAGGATGTGTATATGATGCAGCCCGAAGGTCTTGTCGATCCAAACAATGCTGGAAAGGTATGCAAACTTCTGAAGTCCATTTATGGGCTGAAGCAAGCATCTCGGAGTTGGAACATTTGATTTGATGAAGTTGTAAAGGAGTTTGGCTTCATAAAAAACGAACAAGAACCTTGTGTTTACAAGAAAGAAAGTGGGAGAGCGCACATGAAGCGCACACAAGAGCAATTGGTATTAGATACATTTTAGTGACTCTAGTGCAAGTGGGAGACTGGAGGAAATATGCCCTAGAGGCAATCATAGAGATGATTATATTTCATATGTATCCATGAGTTATTGTAATGTTCCTTGAATATCCATATCAGGCAACTTGTATTGATTGGCAGCTATGTGAATTGTTTGTGAAACTCTTTACTTGTATGGTCATTTAAGAGTTGTCCCTAGTCGGAGTTCATGTGAGGACACACGTGAATACTAGACTAGCACATCTATTGGTCGATGACTATGTTTCGCAAGTCATAGACATGGATATGTCAAACCAATGATGTGGACACATGTTATGAACATGGGGTTGGACTGACCCAACTTGATACTGGCAATTAGACGTGTAGCTCTCTCTACACATCGTGTACGTTTTGTCCTTAGACCTGAGATTGTCGCATGTACTTGAGATGTGGATCGACCTACTTTGGGGCTATCAAACGCTACTCCATAACTGGGTAGTCATAAAGGTAGCTTTTGGGTTTGTCCTGAAGCATGCTGCAAGGCATGGTCAATCAAGATGGGATTTGCCCCTCTCTACTTGAGAGAGATATCTCTGGGCCCCTCGAGTGATCGGATCCAGAAATGCATGGTCGTGCTACATATGGTTAAGAGTTAACCTAGTAAAGGGATTCTGAATCACATTATCAAGAAAGGGAGGTCTGCTTGGAGCTAGACCAAATATCATGAGGCAAAGGGAAAGACATGTACTAAACCTTGTGATGGTTCGTCCGATATGATCTTTGTATGCGTTTAGGAGTTGGCACGTCTTGCTAGAGGCCGTTACCAACTATTGACAGAATAAGTGTATTCGTGTCATCTCTATGCGTATATGAACCTATAGGGTCACACACTTAAGGGGCTGGAAGTCTAATGAGGATTGGATACGAATTAGACCAGGCTTAGGGTACTAATGGGCTGCTAAAGTAGAAGCCCACTAGGGACGACTATATAAGGGAGGGTGGGGCGAGATGACCAGGGTTAGACCTCAGACCATTCCACCCAGCTGCCACTCCTCACGCCTGTGTTGCACGCGCGGACCTAGCAGTCCGGCGTCTGACGCTTCCACCCCGCACGTGTGGATACCTCAGAGGTGCTGCATATGTGGCACTTGGACGAGCCGCGCAAGGGGAGCTGCTCGTGGGACGATAACGAGGAGGAGACGTAGATCGTCTACATTGCCTCGACGCGCTTCATCAATTTCGCAACTGCGCGTCTAGAGGTAATCCCGTGATCTATGACAACAGTAATCCTGGTATACGCGGTAGAAAATTTTGATTTGCGCTAGTGTAGCCTACCCGTATCCCTACAACCGGGACATTGAGTTTATCATTGAACTAATCCCTAGAACAGGACCCATAGCCCAGAGACCATATAGTATGAACCCGTCTGAACTAGCAAAACTGAAGAAGCAGCTGGATGCCATGCTGGAAATTGGATTGATTCAACCAAGTGCGTCACCATGGAGATCACCTGTTTTGTTCGTGGACAAGAAAGATGGAGGTAACCATTTATGTACGGATTATCGGAAGTTGAATAATGTCACTATCAAGAACAAGTACCCATTGCCCAATATAGAAGATCTGTTTGACCAGTTGACTGGTGCCAAGGTGTTTTCTAAGATTGATCTTAGAACTGGCTATCATCAACTCAAGATTCGCGTAGAGGATATTCCTAAGACTGCCTTTACCACTAGATATGGATTATACGAGTATACTGTCATGTCTTTTGGATTAACCAATGCCCCCGCTTATTTCATGAATCTCATGAATAAGATTTTTATGGACTTCCTGGATAAGTTTGTCGTTGGTTTCATCGATGACATTCTGATTTGTTCCAAATCAGAAGAAGAACATGAGCTACACCTAAGGACCATTCTTGGAACCCTTAGAGAGCATCAGTTGTATGCCAAGTTTAGCAAATGTGAATTCTGGTTACAGGAGGTAGGATTCCTCGGCCACATTGTATCAACCGGAGGAATTACCGTTGACCCTGCAAAAGTGAAAGATGTCGAAGATTGGCAAGCCCCAACCACTCAAACCCAAGTTCGTGCATTTCTCAGATTCTGAGTTGAAAGAAGTTATTTTGAAGGAAGCTCATGATACTCTTTATACCATCCATCCCGGAGGAACTAAGATGTATCAAGATTTGAAAGAGCAATTTTGGTGGCATAAAATGAAGAGAGAAATCGGAAGCTATATCGCAAAGTGTGATATATGTCAGAGAGTCAAGGTGGGACATCAAAGACCCGCTGGATTGTTGCAACCTCTACAGATTCCGGAATGGAAATGGGATTCCGTTGGAATGGACTTTATCACCGGATTGCCTACTTCTAGTAGGGGAAATGACTCTATCTGGGTCATAGTTGACAGATTGTCCAAAGTTGTCCATTTCTTACCAGTCAAGACCACTTACCAGAGTTCAAAACTAGCTGAGTTGTACATCACTAGAATCGTCAGTTTGCACGGAGTCCCCAAGAACATCGTATTGGATCGAGGAACTCAATTTACCTCGAGATTCTGGAAGAAAGTCCAAGAAGGTTTAGGAACCCGACTAGATTTCAGCACAGCTTATCACCCTCAGACCGACGGACAAACGGAGCGAGTAAATCAAATACTCGAAGATATGTTGAGAGAATGTGTGTTAGAGTATGGATCTAAATGGGAAGACTGTCTACCGTTCGCAGAATTTTCATACAACAACAGTTATAAAGCTAGTCTGCAAATGGCCCCATTTGAATTCATGTATGGAAGGAAGTGCCGCACCCCTTTGAATTGGTCGGAAGTAGGAGAGAGTCAGATTTTCGGACCCGACATCCTACGAGAAGCAGAAGAGAAAGTTCACAAGATTCGTGAGCACCTCAAGACCGCCCAGTCAAGACAGAAGAGTTACACCGGCAAGAGACGTCGAGACCTCGCTTTCAACATCGGAGAGTTCGTGTATTTGAAAGTGTCGCCATTGAAAGGAATGCAGCGTTTCCAGCTGAAGGGAAAGTTAGCCCCCAGATATATCGGACCCTTCAAGATTCTAAACCGTCGAGGAGAAGTATCATCTCAATTGGAACTGCCAGCAGAAATGTCAGCCGTGCACAATGTGTTCCATATCTCTTTACTTCGCAAATGCCTCGAAGTTCCGGAGAAGACTGAAGTTTCCAAGAACATTGATCACAGGATCATAGAGATCAACGATGACCTGACCTATCCCGAAGTACCCATCCGTATTCTGGAAGAGGCTTTCAGAACTACCAGAACCCGAAGCATCAAGTTTCTCAAGATTCAGTGGAGCAACCTCATGGAAGAAGAAGCTACCTGGGAGCGAGAAGATCACATCAGGACGGAGTTCCCAGATCTCTTTAAATCCTAGGTAATCTTTTTCGTCCTTTTTCAAATCTCGGGACGAGATTTTTTTAAGGGGGGGGAGGTTTGTAACATCCCAAAAATATTAAACATGGATCATCAAACTCTAATCATCAAATTCAGGGTTAACAAAAACATCCCCATCTAAAAGTATGAAAGCATTCATATGTATGTGTATTAAAATTAGGAGTTCTTTTGAATTTCCATGGTTCTGTGATTCATTGCTTGTAAAATGATTCTTAGGTGAAATAAACATCATCTAAATCATTCCCAAACTTTTCCCAAAGAAAAACAACTCAAAATGAATAAATGAAGTGAATGGTCATTTTTGCCAAATTAACTATCATGCCTACTTTGGCTATTCCTAGCACTCAAAACTTAACAGAAACATTTGTGGAGCTTTGCACCCCTTGTTAGTACACATAATGAGGTACCAATTCCCACTTTGTGATCTTCCAAAAACATTCAAATGCTAAGTTTAAATGACAGTTTAAAATTGAATCTATCTCATATGGGAAGATCCCACTATTTCAAAAACCACTCAAACAAGCTCAATTTTCAAAACCCAAGCATCCACAGAGTCTCAAGCTCATGCCTAGCACACCCACCAAAAATATTTTCAAAATTCAAAAATAAGTTTCTTGCGTCCATTTCATCAAACACTTGGCAGCAGAATTTAAACCAAATCAATTTCACTATTTCAAATAGTGTTCTGGCCAAACTTGTCTCCCATTTGACATTCATTTGATCACATTGTCCCCCTTGATCAAACCAGGACCTAACTAACCCACCCCTACCTCCTAGCAGCATGGCCATGGCCAAACCGAGCCCACCTCGCCGGCCAACCTGGTCGCCACTGCAGCATACCACCTCCCCATCTCTCGCCATGTCTGGGAGTTAGCCAGCACCTCACCGCCGCCCACTGTCCCCTCCCCGAGCCAAGCCCAGTCGTGGACCACCGAGAAAACCCCGCGCCCAGTGCCACAACGACATGCCGAGCACGCGCCAGAGCGCCGCACCAGGCACGCATGCACACGCCGCTCCTCAACCGTATCCCGTGCCCACCGCGTCGCCACGACCCAGGAAGCACGCCACACATCCCCATTTGCCGTCCAACGCCCCACAGCCATCACTCGCCGTTAAAGTCGCCGCCTCTGCCGCTCAGAGCGCCAGCCTCGCCCGACCGCTTACCACCGCCCCTAAGCCCGCATTGAAGTCCTAGAGCACCGCCAGGAGACCTCGCGTCGATCGCCACCCTCAGCCATGCCTCTAGCAGCCCGTAGCCATGTCGCCATCATCGCCTGCCCATCCCTCTCGGTCTCACCGTCGAGCCTATAAAAGGAGGGCACCCCTAGCCGTTTGCAGCACACCATTCCACTCCCCTCACCTCACTGATCATCCCACACCTCTAACCGGAGCATGGGGAGCAGCAGCTCGCCGGAATTGTACCAGAGCAGGCCGCCTCTAGAGGATAAGGGCGCCGCTGATTGCGACCACCCCCGGAGCTGCCTCGACCGTACCTGAGCTCGCCGTTAACCACCAGTTCGTTTGCCCGCCTCGCCGTCATCGCTAGAGCCCTGGTATGCCCCCTATGCACCCCCACCGAGCCGCTAGGATTATATCTCGCCGGCGACAGGTCCGTCATCGACGACGATCCACAGCCGTTGATCCCCACTCTAATCCAACAACCCACACAACCCCGTACCGCTTCGCGCGTTATGAGCCACTGACTGGTGGATCCCCCTGTTCGCTGAGCCCCGCTCTGTGGAGTGACACTGGGCCGGCCCATTAGCGGCTCCCGCGCGACCCATCAGTTTAAATTTAGACTTTTCCATTTATTTTCAAACATAGTTTTGTACATAGATTCAAAAATCAACCCAACTCGATTCAATGAACCAAAATGCATGAAACCAATTTTGTTAGAAAGGTATTGAAATGCTTAATCCAATCCCGTTGGATTCAAATCATTTGGATCTGTAGATCACCCTTGGTAAAAATAACAAGGCAGAAGCTTTTCTGCATTCAAACATTTTTCAAAATTCAACCATAAGAGTTTTTGAGTTGATTCCAACTCTCAAAAATCACATTTGATCATACCTTTCAGAATATATAAAAAAACATGGGTTTACATACAGAAATATTGTTCAAGTAATAAAATAATGCCACATAGGCATTTCTAGTCACTTTATTTATTTAAAATAAAAAGGTTAAACATTATTAAATTGTGACACCACTTTAAATCACATTTCCATGTACTGAAATATGTGGTGATGACATGTGTCAACATGATCCCATGTTTGAGTTGGAGAATATTAAATCTTAAGTAGTTTTTCAATGAGTAGAAATT
Organism: Avena insularis; assembly: GCA_023614405.1. Classification (NCBI taxonomy): domain Eukaryota; kingdom Viridiplantae; phylum Streptophyta; class Magnoliopsida; order Poales; family Poaceae; genus Avena; species Avena insularis. The sequence goes on from CM042695.1 coordinate 288,442,483, forward strand.
ACTTTTCTCAAATTAAAATAAATAAGACAAATGCTTTAATCTTGTAATGTAGGTGATGATGCTAGATCATCTAAAGTACACCTTTGTGTGATGATTGAAAATAGTTAAGTATTTTTTTGGTGATTTTGTACCTCGTATTTATTTATAGACGCTAGTACCGACCAAGGATACAAGGAGGAAGGAGGATACTACGAGGAAGAAGCCGAGGATAACATCAACCACTGCTCTGCTCAAGGCAAGACAATAATTGAAACCTTGCAAGCTAACACTTGCAACTATGAAAGTTAGATAACCTAGGCAATGCATTAAGCATGCTTAGTTAGACACATTTTTTATGATACCCAATCCTAGTTTTACTTACAATCTCTATACTTTATTTCTTTATCAAAGCTTTCTCTTAGAGTTTATTTAAGTGACTTGTAGATTCTAAAAAGTATAATTGAAGGTAGCATAAAGAGCATTAAATTTGGCCCAAGTAGATAATCGTGATGTCATCCTAAGGCATGAGATTGAACTTAACTAATCTCCACTTGTTTACCACCCCTCATTAGTACTTACCCCACTTGTAGATGATAGTGCTAAGCATAAAGCTTGATCAACTTTAGATGGGAATACTTGGTGAAAATGGTTATGAAAACCTTAGAATGATGAGTCATTCTACTGAAATGTTTTGACACGTGTTCTCGAACACTAGATGATTTTGATGATGAAAATGTTGAGGCATGAGCCTTAGCCCTTGATAAAATTGATGGTTGTTTGGATGCGATACCATTCCAAATTTTACCGTACAACCACAATACCCGAAAATTGGGTAGGGCTTGACTGGAAACTTATATACCTTAGTATGGGTTCCCTCGCGGCCAAGGTATGAGCTGAGGCTACCTTGTGAAGATTGTCCACCTGTGTAGTACCCAAGATGACAGTTGGTCGTGATTGGGAGGCCAAACTCACAGGAGAGGTGCCTATACTAGGGCGTGTAATTGAAAAGTTAGGATTGATTATCCGCATACTTAGTATGGTGAATTCAGGATTGTTCCTGACGGATGTATCGAATGTTGTGGTGAAAGTGTACAATCTCTGCAGAGTGTCAAACTATTAGAATAGTCGCGTCCACGGTTATGGACAGTTGGAGTGGCCATACTGTTCCCCCGTTAGATGTTTTCAAAATGACTTGTGAAATGAATTATGACTTTGACTTGACAACAACAAAGTTGTGATATGAAATTCAAATTCCCACTTAGGTGTTATAAAAACTTTCAACTAGTTTTCTTTGCTTCTGAAATTAGTAGAGGTAAATCTGGCTTTTTGAAAAACAACTCTAGAGCTTAGTGTCCTACTACAAAAATCCCCTTAACTTGTTAGTATTAGTTTGCGAGTACTTAAAGAGTACTCATGGCTTTGTCCCTGGCTATTCCCGTGGCCAGACTATGAAGAGGAGTACCAGGATGATGGACCGCAGGAAGGTTACGACAACTAGGATCATCTCCCATCGTCAGCATTGCCTGTGACCCCGAAGATGGAGCTTCGCCTACGCTACCTTTACTATTACGTTATTCCGTTGCTTGAGTTGTATTAAGAACTGGATCATAAGATCCTTATTTGTGTAAGACCTTATGTATGGTTTGTAATGGATGATGTACTGTGATATCCAAATCTGTTATGTCTCGCAAAAATGGTAATCCTGGGATTGCGATGTATGGCATAACAGGCATCTGGGATTAAAAATCCGGGTGTTGACACCTGCATGGTTAGAACGAGGCAGATCCCAAATAGAGGGCAAATTCCCTTTGGGCACCCTTTGGTATTGTTACTCAATCATGAGAGTATGGAAGGGGTTCTTGGTACATGAAGGAAGTGACCGTGGAGCGAGGATATGACGCGGAGTTCTCCCTCCTGTAGACATCCGTGTGGTCCTCTGATACGTTGGAAACGTATCTATAATTTTTGATGCTCCAAGCTTGTTTAGTATCTACTTTGCTTTACTTGTCCACACTTTGAGGTGCTTTTTACATGTTTTCTAGTACTAACCTATTAACAAGTTGCAACAGTGCCAGATGCCTGTTTTCTGCTGTTTTTGGTTTCAGAAAAGTTAGTAAAGAAATATTCCCGGAATTGGACGGGACAAACGTCAAAGTCAATTACTTTCCATGGGGAACAAGAAGTCCAGAGGGGAGCCGAAGGGGCCATCCAGGGGGCCCAGACCCACCCCAGGCATGGGTGGGCCTAGCCCTATGCCTGGCTAGGGTTTGGCGACCCTGGCCGCCTCCTCGGCCTCTCCCTTCGCCTATAAGAAGCCCCCGATGCAGAAACCCTAAGCACCCGATCAAATCTCCACGAAACCATCTGTAGCCGCCGCCACCATCGTCCCAAGATCGGGGGGATCTGAAGTTCTTCCCAGCACCCTGCCGGAGGGGAGATCATCCCGGAGGCCTTCTCTCCGGTATGATGCGTGAGTAGTTCCACCTTGGACTATGGGTCCATGTAGTAGCTAGATGGTTGTATCTCCTCCTTTGTGCTTTCATGTATAGATCTTGTGAGCTCCGTTCATGATCAAGATCTAATCTATTTGTAATCATGCATGTTGTGTTTGCGGGGATCCAATGGATATTGAGATTATTATGTTGGTTTGATTAATGGTTTTGTCTTTATGATTCTATCATGTCTGTGTTGTTTGTGATCTTGCATGCTCTCTGTTGTTAGTAGCTATCTTGGCCAAGTAGTTTCTAGTGACTCCAAGTGGGAGTATTTATGCTCGATAATGGGTTCATGCCTCTAGTTTCCAAGGGAAGTGATCGAAATCTCTTCGGTTGTAGATGTTTTGTTTCCACTAGGGAGAAAACAACGGACTCTTGTTCATGGAACATGATGACTGTTTACCTTACACACTTTGCTTAAAGCAGTTGTCTGTTGCTTGCAACTTAATACTAGAGGGGGTTCGGATGATAACCTGAAGGTGGACTTCTAGTTATAGATGCAGTTGGATGGCGGTCTATGTATCTTGTTGTATTGCCCAATCGAATCTCATAGGATCTTTCTGACTAGTAATTGCATTATTATGACTTGCTCAGTTCCTGTCAATTGCCCTGCTGTAATTTGTTTACCCTTCATGCCATGTTGTTTATCTAACAAGAGGACCTCCAGTGAACTATGGACCCCAGTCCAATCTTTACCACTGATACATCTTCCACTATTACTTGTTTACTTGCTGCAAACCATTGCCTTCTGCACCATATGTTTAATCCTTTGTTACAGCAAACCGGTGAGCTTGACAACCTCACTGATTCGTTGGGGCAAAGTCTTGAGTTTGTGTTGTGTAGGTCTCCGCGTTGCTTGCAACAACTGTGTGACGTTTCCTTCCTCCTACTGGTTCAATAACCTCGGTCTCTACTGAGGGAAAACTTGCAGCTGTGCTGCTTCACACCTTGCTCTTGGGGTTCCCAACAAGACTCCACATCAAGCACCAAGTTCTCTGGCGCCACCAAGGAGTCATCAACAAGTTTTTTGGCGCCGTTGCCAGGGAGGCTAAGGGCGTCTTCACTAGGGGAGTCCTTCACTTTATTTATCTTTACTTTGTTTTTAGTTTGCTTTGTTTCTTTTTCTTGGTTTTGTTTGCCTCTTTCCAAAAAAAAACCCAAAAAATTAGTCTAGTTTGATTTGCTTGCTTTATTCAAAAACACAAAAAAATAGTTCCTTCTCTAGCTGCTGCTGCTATTTTTGGCTTGCCCACCTTTGCCAAAATGAACTCTGCTAAGAACACCAAGTTGTGTGACTTCACTAGCACCAAAAACAATGATTTCCTAAGCACCCCTATTGCTCCACCTGCTCCTGATGCTACCTTTTATGAAATTAAGCCTGCTTTGTTGAATCTTGTGATGAGAGAGCAATTTTCTGGTGCTGGTTCTGATGATCCTGTTGCCCATTTTAATAGCTTTGTTGAACTTTGTGAGATGAAAAAGTATAAGGATGTAGATGGAGATATTATTAAGCTCAAGCTTTTTCCTTTCTCCTTGAGGGGAAAAGCTAAATAATGGTTGCTTTCTTTGCCTAAAAATAGTATTGATTCTTGGAATAAGTGCAAAGATGCTTTTATTGGAAAGTACTATCCTCTTTCTAAGATTATATCTATGAGAAGTGATATCATGAAATTTAAACATCTTGATAGTGAACATGTTGCTCCATCTTGGGAAAGAATGAAATCTTTGGTTAAAAATTGCCCTACTCATGGACTCACTGCTTGGATGATTGTCCAGACTTTTTATGCAGGTTTTAACTTTTCCTCACGAAATCTGTTGGATTCAGATGCTGGAGGTACCTTTATGGGCCTCACTTTGGGTGCTGCAACAAGGCTCCTTGATAATATGATGGTAACTACTCCGAATGGCATGTTGAGAGAGCTCCACATGGTAAGAAGGTGAATTCTGTTGAGGAAACTTTCTCTTTGAGTGAAAAGATTGATGTTATTATGGCTATGCTTGTTAATGGGAAAGCTCCTCTAGATCCTTATAGTGTTCCCTTAGCCTCTTTGGTTGCTCAAGAAGAGAAAGTTGATGTGAACTTCATTAGAAACAACAATTTCAACAACAATGCCTATAGGAACAATTTTGGTAGCAACAAAAATTATAGGCCTTATCCTCCTAATAATGGCAATTCCTATGGAAGCTCCTACAATAATGCTAAGAAGAAACTCATGGGGAGTATTAATGATGTTCTCATCATGGTTAACAATGCTTATTTCCCTGTTGATTTCTATGTTTTGGATGTTGAATACAATGCTTCTTGTCCTATTACTTTGGGAGGACCTTTTCTTAGAACAGTTGGTGCCATCATTGATATGAAAGAAGGCACCATTAAATATCATTTTCCATTCAAGAAAGGTATTGAACACTTCCCAATAATAAGAGAGAAGTTGCTCTTTGATCCCCCTTTTAAAGCAAGGTTTGATGTTAATGCTTCCTCATTTGAAAATACTTGATTCTTCTTGCTTCTTGTGCCTAACTTAAAGGCGTTAAAGAAAAGTACTTGTTGGGAGATAACCCAAGAGTTTCCTTGAGTCTTGGAAGTTATTACTTTAGTAATGACCTCTCCTTATCCTTTTTGTTTGCTTTTTGTGCCAATAATGACCTCTAATGAGAGGGAAGTAAGATTTGGGGAGTTGCTGTCCCGAAACAGATTTCTATCCTCCATCAAATTTATTTCGTGAGGAGGCTCTATAACTCGGATTGAGCTCAAAATTTACGAATAAATCCCCCAGTATATTATCTAACTTTCTTTAGTTCAACACGTTTTGATTTGAGCAACAGAAGATGTTAAAAAATCGGTTTCTACCTACTAGTCTGTTTTGACAGATTTCTGCCATTATTTGCATTTGCTTCTTATTGATTCCTTTTTGAGTTCTCTTTAGGTGAATTGAGATTTTTGAAGGAGTTACTACAGTAGCTTATGTTTTTAGTGAAAATCCTTGCAGTTCCAAAGCTTTTCCAGAGGTCTAATATCTTTTGAATACACTAATGTTGCTAATGAAGATTGTGTGAAGTTTTGTATGAAGGAAAATTTTCAGGTGTAGAGAAAGAATGATGCAGTGAGATGAAGAATGGACAAAAGCTCAAGCTTGGGGATGCCACCATGGTGTCACCCCAAGAAATATCCAAGAGGTACAAGCATCAAAGCTTGGGGATTCCCAAGGCATCCCCTTCTTCATCAATAAAAAGCTCAGGTCTGTCTAGACACTTCGTTTTTATTGTTTCATGCACAGTTGTGTTGTTCTTGGAGCGTCTTAGTTTTAGTTTGCTTTGCTTAGGTTGTTTAGATTGCTTGAATAAAGTAGTTTGGACCCCCGTTCTCGCTGTGTTATTTTGCAAATAAGTTTGCTTGGTGTTGGAAAGGAGTAGTAAGTTCTTGCTTGAAGTGCAAGAGGAGCTTGCATTGACTGTGACTTAGACTTTAGCATGACATGCTAGGTGTTGTTTTGACCTGATGCTTAGTGATTATTGCTGTAGCATGTCTTGTTCCAAACAATTGAGATTGCTTAGTGTGCCTTGAAGAAATTATGCATTGTTTTAGCATGCAAAAGCATAGTATTGTGGTATTCTTCTTTGATGCTTTGTTTGGGTTGACTTGGCACATGCTCACACCATGTTATGACTCTCACAAGTCACCATTAGCCTCTATGATCATTTAGTCCTTGACTTGTAGTACCACTCTTTGCTTTGATTAGTATGCTTTGTTGCATTGCATCATTTTTGCCATTATTGCTCTCTTAGTTGGTTGCTCCCAGTCTTTTCCTAGCCTCCACTTGTGTGAGTAAGTTCTACTCATGCCTCCAACTCCCAAGAAACCAAGTTATTCCAAAGTGTCCACTATAAACTCCTATGCATGCTGTGTTACACCATTCCAAGTATATTCTTGTTTTCATCTATCTTCCAATTAAAAACTATTTTGTTATGTGAAAACTTGGTGATTAAATCCCTCACGAACTTGATGGCACACTTTATTCTTGCCCCTAATAAACTTGAACCATTGTGACAACTTTGTTGTATATGCTTGCACTTATAAGTTGGAATTAGCAGAACCGTGTTATCACGGGGAATGTTTTCAACATTGCACTTGTACCTTGTTGTACTCAGTTGATATCGTGTTCTTTTGTCTATGGACGTCACCGGTGTGAAATAAAGAGGGAACTTGTAAGTCCATGAAGTTTGTATCCTGTGTTAGAGAAATGCCTGGGCCGCTAGCCTAAGCCATGCCTAATCATGGTGGAAACTTGCAGCATCACCATAATGAGCTATCTATGAAGCATCCTCAATCAACTATGCATATGGTAAATAAAAAGATTGCTGAGATGCTCATTGTCTGCTTGCCTTGTCATTTTGGTTATGGGAAAGCTCCTGTACCATGTGCAAGGGGTACCCCGTTGGCGGTTCTCGATGATATGCAAATACTTACAGTGACAAGAACTTACCTGGAACCAAAGTTGAGTATGCATGAGGTGTGGCCCTCATATTCAAGGGACTTGAGATTGCCAACTTATACTTCGTCAAGCATATACTCCAGCTTTGCCACTTTAACCTTAACCACTTCAAGATGCTTATGATAGGGGCAATGAGGGCTGAAAGCTAACAAGTACCATAATTTTTGGAAGATCTTTTTGAAACTTGTAATCCCTGCTTCCTTTACAAAAAAGGCCTTTCTTCCACCATTATTTGAGTCTCCACCTTCTACCTTTAGGAGCCATTAAGAGAGCATAGTTGTCATTCTGTGTGTAGTGTTACAAAGCTTATTAATTGATGCATATGGTGATATTACTTGTTCTTGTGCTACTTGTTTCTAGTCACCCTTGTGAACTTTGCAGGTGTCCTATGCATCTATTTGCTACTCTATGAGGGACAAGCTGATTGCACTATGCTATGTTTTCTACATGTGAAACAAACAAACGTTTTTCAATGCATGTTATTCATGATTTTTGTTTGTAGCTTGTCATGTTGCATGCATAGTTACTTTGTCCTATTTTTAGAACTCCATCTTTCATGCACATGTTTAGAGTTCTTTGATCGCAGCTTTCAATGCTTGCAAATGGTTGGATTTATTGGGAGGGTGCATGTCACCTCAAAAATTATTCTTTTTATCACTTACCTACTCGAGGACGAGCAAGAGTTAAGCTTGGGGATGCTGACACGTTGGAAATGTATCTATAATTTTTGATGCTCCATGCTTGTTTAGTATCTACTTTTCTTTACTTGTCCACACTTTGAGGTGCTTTTTACATGTTTTCTTGTACTAACCTATTAACAAGTTGCAACAGTGCCAGATGCCTATTTTCTATTGTTTTTGGTTTCGGAAAAGTTAGTAAAGAAATATTCTCGGAATTGGACCAGACAAACGTCAAAGTCAATTACTTTCTGTGGGAAACCAGGGGGGCCAGACTGTAACATCCCAGCATTTAGGAACCAACGAAGGGTAGATTTAGGAATCTCTGCAAGTGCATGCATTCATTGTAAAAATGTGGGTAAATTTTTCGCCAAATAGAATGATCGAGATTGAGAAGGGGAAGCATGCGCCCCTAAAGTGATCAAAGTTTCTTTCACTCTTTAAGATTAGGAATAGCCTTGGAGACTGATCGTTATAGACATTGATATGATCTTTGTGGATTAGTGTGTTTTGGGAAATGAAATTTGAATTTAAACTTGAGTGTTGGATTTATAATTTAAAAGAAAATAGAATTATGTTTGAGTAATTTGATTTAATCAAGAGTTAACAATTAGTAACTCAAACTTTAAATCAAATAACATAATCAAGAAAATGAATATTCATTCCATATCTTTATTTAATAGATAAGTTACAAAATGTAACTTATAAAAGTAATCAAGAATCTTTACAATAGTAAATGAAATAAAATAAGAAAATTTATATATTGAGTAATATTACAATCTTTATTACAAAAGGATAAAATAAAGATTACAAAAGAATAAAATCAATATTACAATGGAAGTATTCTATTAAAAAGAAGACCTATTCTCTTGAATCTAGAAGACCTATTCTAAATCTTGAATCTTCAAGTCTTGTACCTGCAAAACAAATCACAAACTAAAAGAAAGAAAATAAAAGATTAGGATATTTTTACTCTCAGTAGTGACAGTGAGATGCACTGTTCAACTTTACATCACTGAGTAATCTTTAGGGGCAAGTTTCACCAATATGAAAGAAATAAATCTTTCATAATCCATAAGCCACAAGTCAAATAATTTTAATCAGAGAGAGGGGCAAGTTTCACCAAGCAGTTAAGTGGTTAAAGTCAATTACATGAAAAGTTAGTAAAGAAATATTCTCGAAATTAGACCGGACAAACGTCAAAGTCAATTACAAACCATTGCCGTAATTCAATATGTGGGCATGGTGTACACCAAGGAGGCATGCGAGGTCGCGAAGGGGGCAGTGATTGGCTTGGATCACCTACTGGGCCCCACATCATGGAATTTTGGACGGGAAAGTACGCCCGGTTGTGCAACAAGGAGTTGATCTCTCATGGGTAAAGTAACGCACCTCTGCAGAGTGTAAGAATTGTAACTTGTTACTCCCTGTTCTAGGAAGAAGCTACGGACGCGGCAGGAAAGGAACTCCATGAAAGTTCTGGTCAACGTGTGAAGGCTGATGGTCATAGATTTTCATAATAAAATCAATCTTTGAAGAAAGATTTACAAAAACTGCATAGTGCCAAGGACTTATAGTCTGAGGTGGTAGTTAGAGCATCAAACTTCCCACCTTGCATATAATGAACTTGCTAGGTAACGCTGTTAATCATCCTTTTCTTTGATCCCTTGCTTAGACTCTAAGGATCCCGAAGACACGCCAATGTATGCAGCCGAATGCCAAGAAGATGTGTTCTACGAGGAACCTGACCTGTCAGGAGGTGTTGAAGGAGTGGATTACAAAATCCGCTATGGTGTCGATGACAACGATTCAAACTAAGTACCCTAGTTAGTAGTAACCGACGGAGCCGAGCAGCATGAACCATATAGAATAAGCTGCTGAGCTCAACTCCTAGCTGGAGTTGCTACTTTGAAATTCCACTGAAACACTTTATATTTTGGTTTGTAAGTTGAATATTTTCGAAGTCTTGAACTTCTGGTATTGTAATAATAATAATGTGTGAATGTTTGTAATATGGACCCGCAATGTTTCTGTTGTACCACTCTGAGGGATGTGATATTTATAGAACGGTGTTCTGTGGATGTCATGTCAACGACTATAGTGTACTACACATGTAGTGGTATGCTGGGTCACCGCACAGACCCACCCCAGGCACGGGTGGGCCCAGCCCCTTGCCTGGCTAGGGTTTGGCGACCCTGGCCACCTCCTCGGCCTCCCCCTTCGCCTATAAGAAGTCCCCGATGCAGAAACCCTAAGCACCCGATCAAATCTCCACGAAACCGTCTGTAGCCGCTGCCACCATCGTCCCTAGATCGGGGGGAGGGGGATCTGAAGTTCTTCCCGGCACCCTGCCGGAGGGGAGATCATCCCGGAGGCCTTCTCTCCGGTATGATGCGTGAGTAGTTTCACCTTGGACTATGGGTCCATGTAGTAGCTAGATGGTTGTATCTCCTCCTTTGTGCTTTCATGTATAGATCTTGTGAGCTCCGTTCATGATCAAGATCTAATCTATTTGTAATCATGCATGTTGTGTTTGCAGGGATCCGATGGATATTGAGATTATTATGTTGGTTTGATTAATGGTTTTGTCTTTATGATTCTAGCATGTCTGTGTTGTTTGTGATCTTGCATGCTCTCCGTTGTTAGTAGCTATCTTGGACAAGTAGTTTCTAGTGACTCCAAGAGGGAGTATTTATGCTCGATAATGGGTTCATGCCTCTAGTTTCCAAGGGAAGTGACAAAAATCTCTTCGGTTGTAGATGTGTTGTTGCCACTAGGGAGGAAACAATGGTCTCTTGTTCATGGAACATGTGGACTATTTACCTTACACACTTTGCTTAAAGCAGTTGTTTGTTGCTTGCAACTTAATACTGGAGGGGGTTCGGATGATAACCTAAAGGTGGACTTCTAGTCATAGATGCAGTTGGATGGTGGTCTATGTATCTTGTTGTATTGCCCAATCGAATCTCATAGGATCTTTCTGACTAGTAATTGCATTGTTATGCCTTGCTCAGTTCCTGTCAATTGCTCTGCTGTAATTTGTTTACCCTTCATGCCATGTGGTTTATCTAAGTAGAGCACCTCTAGTGAACTATGGACCCCGGTCCAATCTTTACCATTGATACATCTTGCACTGTTACTTGTTTACTTGCTGTAAACCATTGCCTTCTACACCATACGTTTAATCCTTTGTTACAGCAATCCGGTGAGCTTGACAACCTCACTGATTCATTAGGGCAAAGTTGAGTTTGTGTTGTGCAGGTCTTCGCGTTGCTTGCAACACCTGTGTGACGTTTCCTTCCTCCTACTAGTTCGATAACCTCGGTCTCTACTGAGAGAAAACTTGATGTTGTGCTGCTTCACACCTTGCTCTTGGGGTTCCCGACAAGACTCCACATCAAGCACCAAGTTCTCTGGCGCCACCAAGGAGTCATCCTCCTCCTAAGGTTGATAGGGTTTGCCACCACTCCAATGCTTGCGACGGTAGCACGGGTGTCCGGATGCTCTTCCTCCTTCATGTCTTCTTCATCCTCAACCAAGATATCCTCCTCCTTGGGGTTTTGAGGATCATCCTCCACGAGCTTCTTGATTTTGTCGTTGGCGGAGACCATGGTGCTCTAAACTTGAGAAGATTTCCTGACAGAAACAGATCGAAACGAAAACACGACAAGAACACGATATACGAACCTTGGGGTATCCGGGGGGTTTATATATTATGAAGTTTCAATGCATAAGGAAGGTATTGTGCGAAAACGAGGCGGAGACGAAGTTCAGGGGGCTTACACCCCCTCCAGGCGCGACCAGCTGGGGCCCACGCCTAGGGTGGGTGTGGCCACTCTAGCCTTCGTTTCCTCCTCTGTTTCGTCGCGTAACCTTTCATAAGCAATAAAAACATCAAAAATATAAAAATATAAGGTTTTCACCACTTTTTACCTATTCAAAGACGGACTCTGCTGATTCCTTTTCTCCTTCTCCTGGAAATTCCTTTTCTTCCAAGGCATTACACAAACTTCAAAGGCAACATTAGTGTATGCAAAAACAATAAACCTTTAGGTTCAAACTTCAACTGAAAACCATCAAAACAAAAGTTACTGTAGCAACTCCTTTCCAAAAACCCAAAAAGAATCTGAAAGGGAATCAATATAAGAGGCAAATGCAAATGATGGCAGAAATCTGTCAAAACAGACCAGCGGGTAAAGATTGATTTTTTCGAAGAACTTCTGTTGCTCAAATAAAAAAGTGCAAAACTAATGAAAGTTGGATAACAAATTGTAGAACAAGCACAGAAAAATACATCTCCAACCGTAGTACTGAGCTCCTTCATGAATTTTCACAATGCAGCACAAAAATCTGTCCGAGGACAGCCACTTTTCACAACCCCTCTACTTCTCAAAAGTAGTTGATCTTGACACAAAAACCAAAACAAAAAGGATAAGGAGCGGTTATTACTGAGATAATAACTTCCAAGACTCAACAAAACTATTGGGTTATCTCCCAAGAAGTACTTTTCTTTATTGCCTTTAAGTTAGGCTTGATAATTTCAAAGATGCTCAGATAGGAGATAAAGATTTGAAGTGCAAGAGAGCATCAAGAAGCAAATATCCAACACATTTGAGTCTAACCCACTTCCTATGGAGGGGAGTATCATGGGAAAACAAATTGTTGAAATAAAAGGCCACTAGCATAGGAAGACAAAATAAATGTACCTTCAAAGCTTTCAGCATAAAATGGTGAAACTTAATATTATTGAGATGCATAAAACCATGTTTTCCTCTCTCATAATAACTTTCAGTAGCACTTTGAATAAAGTTGGCAATATAACTGTCACAGGAAACAACTTTATCATCAGAATGAGCATACTTACAATCATCAAAAAGAGGTCCAAGGTCATAAACTGGATCAATAGAAGCAAGTTGTTCAACCCTGAAATCTTCATTAGGCAAGCTATTTTCATAAGGAGCTCTAGCAAATTTGGAAAAGTTAAACTCATAAGAATCTCCATCAAACTTAGTTAAAACTTTCTCCTTTTTCAATCTATAATAGCTCCACAAGTGTTCAAGAAAGGTCTACCAAAAATGATAGGACAAGTTTTATTAGCTGCTAAATCAAGCACTAGAAAATCAGCAGGATACTTAATCTTACCATAGAGGACTTCCACATCTCTTACAATACCAATTGGACAAACTGTCTCTCTATTAGCAAGGTGAATAACCACATCAATGTCCTCAAGCTCACAAGGACCAATTTCATGCATAATCTCCCTATAAAGCTCATAAGGAATAACACTAGAACTAGCACCAATATCATATAAACCATAATAGCAATGATCACCAATTCTAACAGAAAGCACAGGGACACTAGCTTTTCTAGATTTTCTAGGATGAGAGACAATATTAGAAGCGTCTTCACAGAAGACAATGTGCTCATCCTCTATATTTTTAGTGACAAGATCTTCCTCAATGACTACTACAGGTTCAATGTTTATTTGCTCATCAGGTTCCACAGTTTTCTTTGTACCTTTGTTATTCGCACTAATTATCATAGAATACTCCTTTACCTTAGCTGGGAAAGGTGTTTTCTCAACATAAGGTTCAGGCACAATACGATCAATAGTACAAATTTTAGTATTTCTAACGGGAACATGACTAACAACATCTTTATAAGGTGCATGGTACTTGTTCCACTTATTTTTAGGAATTTCTATATAAGAGGAAAAGGCCTTAAAACAATTGGCAATACTTTGAGAATCAAGACCATACTCAGTACTAATATCATAAAAGTCATCAGTTCCCATAAAAGATTTAATTCATTCATAATCATAATTTACACCTGACTTTGTTCCTTTGTCATTCTTCCATGCTTCAGTGTTCTCTTGAATACGGTTTAGGAGATCCCATTTAGCTTCTTCCTTCATACGTGTGAATGATCCAGCACAGGAAGCATCTAGTAAATCTTTATCATGAAGAGAAAGCCTAGCATAAAAGTTATTGATAATGATATTGTTAGGGAGTTCATGAATAGGACATTTAAGCATTAGTAACTTCAATCTCCTCCAAGCTTGAGCTGTACTCTCTCCACTCTCTCCATCACGAGGCCAAAAGTTATATATCAGATTCCTATCCTTATGAATCTCACTGGGAGGATAGAATTTAGAATAAAAGAGAGGTACTATTTCTTCCCATTCCATGGATTATACATTCTTCAGCACCTTATACCATTCTTTAGCATTTCCTTTCAACGATATAGAGAGTAACTTCTTCTTCACCTATTCAGTTGTGATACCTGCACACTTAAACAACCCGCATAATTCATAGATAAAAAGCAAGTGATCACCAGGATGGACAGTTCCATCACCTAAATAATAATTATCCATAACACGATCAAAAATACTTGTAGGTATCTTAAAAGGATCTATCTCAACAGGTGGTGGTTTATCTACTACCCTAACAGTGGTAGTAGTTTTCCTAAACGGAAAACCAAGTGGGTTATCCATATTGGAAACAAAGTAACAAACAGAAATAAAAAGCAATACTCATAGTAGAAGTTTCCTTTACCAGTTCCACTCTTCAATAGTGCTTCACTCCCCGGCAACGGCGCCAGAAAATAGTCTTGATGACCCACAAGTATAGGGGGTGTATCGTAGTACTTTCGATAAATAGGAGTATCGATCCCAACAAGGAACAAAAGGCGTTGACTAGTGGTATGGAGCAGGAAATCTCTATAAATACTTAGCAAACGGATTTTTAGGGGTTTTCTGATAAAGCAAGGAAATAAAGTAAATAAAACAGTAAAAAATTGCAGAAAATGGCCCAATCCTTTCTTATCAAAGGACAAGCCGGTGGAAATACTAATGAGGACCAAACGTTCTCGAGGACACATGGAAATTCTGTCAAGTGCTTTCGCTTCATATAGCTAAGTAGTCTTCTTTGGTTTTATAAGTGTTGTGTGGGTGAACCTGTGCTAATGTACCGACCTTACTTGGACTGATACATACTTGTGATTAAACCCTTGCAAGAATCCGCAACTACAAGAAAGCAATTAAGGTAAAAACCTAACCACGACCTTAAACTCTAAGATCCTACACTCCCTTGTGCAATGATTTTCTAACGGGGGTTCAGGTTTATGTCACTCCGGCAACCCTATAATTAGTAGCCAAATACACAATGCATTTTCCTAGGCCCATAAATGGTAAAGTATCATGTCATCGACGTTCACATGACACCACTAGAAGAATAGCACCACAACTTAAATACTAAGCCATTGAATAATATCTCAACACAAATCCACTACTAACAACATGACTTCTCCCATGTCCTCAAGAACTAAACGAACTACTCATGAGACATCATATGGATCAAGATCAAAGATGATATGGTGATGAATAACAATATGAGCATAAACAATAATCCAATAGTTCCACTCACAAGCATTAACTACAATAGTAACACCGGGAAAGTTTCCCCTAAGAACTATGCAAGATTCAACACAATTGTTATAGCGGGATGGAGTGATGATGATGGTGCAGGTGGAGATGATGGTGTTGATGATGATGATGATCCCAATAAAGTCTAGCTTGATGATGGTGTTGATGGCAACGATCTCCCCTCTCCGGGAAGGAATTTCTCCGGCAGAAATCTGTCTGCCGGAGAGTTCTTTCTCTCGGTGTTTTCCGCCCCGCAGAGGCGGCGTAATATTTCTGTGGTTTCTCCCCCTGTATTAGGGTTTCGAGGAGAAGATATAGGCGAGAGGGCGGAGCCAGAGGTGGGCCAGGTGGGCCTGCTCCTGAGGGGGTGTGGCCCCCTTTGGACCATCTCCACCTCCCCTTCTGGCAGTCTGCGTCTTCTGGGAAAATAGGATTTTCCGTAGTTTTTCTAGTATTTTCCTGATCTTCGCGAAATTGCATCAAAACACCGCCTTTTCTATCAAAATCCTGACTCCGGCGGTTCATCCTCCAAAAATCATCCAACATGCAAAAACAGATAAAAAGACATAAGTAACACCTCTTAATAAGAAATATATCAATGAATAGAGACAAATACTGATATAGAATGGTGATGCAAATTGGACGTATCAAATCTCGCCGGAGACTTCCACCGGCAGACTTTACCAGACACCTCGTAGAAAACATTGCACTATTGTAGCAAAAACATGGAACAGTTGTAGCAAAAAGATTATCATAATATAGAAAAACTAAATTCACCGGTGACATCACTAGAGATCCGTCAGAGACAATGTAGCAGAACTACAAAACTATTTTTGCGAAACTATAGAAACGACTCCTAGGCTTGTAGCAACTCCGACGAAACATGAACGTGACTCATGGGCTTGTAGCAACTCTCAGCAGAGACCTCCCGGATAGGCGGCGCGGTTCACGGCGAGCATGCTGGGCGACAGGCGATGCGTGTTGTGCGTGCAGCGTGAGAAGCATGCCGGACGGCGGGCGAGCGCGCAGGGCGGTAAGCCAGTGGCACGGCGGATGACCTCACCAGGGAGACCTCCTCATGTGGCGGTGCGGACGTGCTTGCAGGTGTGGACCAGGGCCGGGTCTAGGCCTATGCGATTCTGGCAAGAGCCAGGGGGCCATGCCCAGGGGGGCCCAAAAATATGTATAGTTGTATATCCGTGATATGTACGTGTGCTGAAGAAAATCTTGCAAAGGCCCAGCGAACGCCATGCCATGACTTTGGAAGCGCAAGCGACAACCGACAGGACCCACGCATGACGCATCACAATCGAGGCACGACCCACGCGTCGCTAACTCGCGATCTATTTTGTCGATCTCGTCTGTCGTCTCTCCTCCTTTCTTCGTTCTTCCGTTTCTGTTCGGCGACAAGCATGCCCTGTCTACGCACGAGACAACATCGTGACGCACTGACGCAGCCACGTAGGGAGCCAGGGAAGCAGCCAAGCAGGGAGATTGATCCAGGTTCCTGACGTGGTGACGCCCTGAAACCCCGGTATATTATTTTGGCCCTGCTTGCCTGCGGTTTGTGTATCTTTTCTTCTTGTATTTTAGGGTTCTATTTCTATCTTTAATTATGTACGTGATATAGTCGATTACTTCGTAATTTTAGGTGATTTGGCGCCGAGACAGAAGTCCAATACTTGTTATATTTTATGACTAAAATGTATGATTGGACGTTAGCTTTTATTTTGAAAGTGAAAGTGGGAATACATATATGTTTATTTTTCTAGATATGCCTATATATACATTAGTCTTAGGTCATATGCGGTCGATTTCGCCTATAGCCCCGAAAAACATAGAGCCGGCCCTGGTGTGGAGGCGGCGATGGACGAGCTCGCGAGGCCTCCTCGAGGATGTTGTCTATGGTGAGGCAGAGGGAGCGACCGGCAGCAGAGAGAGCTCGAGTCTGGTGACCAGCAGCGATAAGGGCCGGCGGTCGCCATGGCAGGGAGAGCTCGAGGCGGGGAAAGGATGCGGTGTCGTGGACATTTTCGCCTCTCGATAGAGATAAGGAAACAGAGCCCCAAGGAAAGAAACCGTGCTGGAGAAGATGAGACGTGGGCAGGGCCCACCCCCACGTGATGTGATGTGCGAAAGGAGACCCGGAGGATGGATCCCGAGGGAGGCCAATCATTTTTCCTTAGAAATAATATGAACTTTAATAGTTTAGCAGACTTAGCAGTCAACGCATAATATTAATAGTCCATACAGTAGCGTAGCAGTTTTAATCGTTGACATATACTCCCTCTATTTTAAAATATAAGATATTTTTGTAGAAGGATAGAGAAGGAGATTGGCCGAATATGTTGGATGTATTATTGAACCTCATTAACGAGTATATATAAACGTATAGGGATAATTTTAAAGTACAAGTCAAGTTAGGCTAGAGTCCTAACTATCCTAAACTACCATAATAACCGTGTCCGTATAATACTCTAACATCTTCTGCAGTCGTAGCGGTAGCGTCGTGAACAACCATAATAACCATGTCCGTATAATACTCTAACAGTTTTAGGTTTGTGAAAAAAATGTATCTAGAATTTTTTAGTGTGTAATTTTACCCTAAACCCGAATGAATCTACGTACTAAAAAAGTTTAGATACATTTGATTCATAAAGTTAAAATATCTTATATTAAAAACGTCCGTACATCATACCTATCGGTCCATACACTATCATACGAGCTAGTCCATACTTACCAGTCTACCAAACTTAGTCTTAGCGCTGATATTGCGCTACATACTTCCTCTGTTTCAAATTACTCCGTACGCACGCTTATTTAGGTAGGCTAGTACTTCCTCATTTTTTATCCAAAAAAATCCTAGAATTTTTGAACTAGATAGTATGAAATGTGTACTAGCTATCTCAAAAATCTCGGAAACTTTTTGAATGAAAAATAAGAGAATAGAAGTCTACATAGATAAGCGTGCATGCGGAGTAATTTGAAACAGAGGGAGTACTTATTACCAAAAGAAGTGGGTTACTCAGAAGCACTGGCTATCTGGATTGAGTGCCACCATCACCGACATACCTTCTTCATCCTAGGAAGAAGTGCTCTAAAAGCTCCTTCAGGAGAATATACAGCTTCCCATGAGCATCGACATAAAAGTAGAAAAGGACAATACCATCTTCCATTATCTTCTCATGTTTCATCATTGCTCGGTTTAAAACTCTCTCTTCATTCTAACTTGAAATATCTTCTTGCTGCATTGCTTAACTTGTATATAGTAATATTGTATTTACTCCCTCCGTTCAGAAATATAAAATATTTTATTTTTATAAAATAAATATATCTTGACATCTTTTAGTGTATAGATTCATTTCGAACCTTTACGAATTTATACACTAAAATACGTATAGATACATTCAATTCACAAAGCTAAAATATTTGATATTTCTAAACAGAGAGAGTACAAGCAATTTTGGAAAATGCCAATAAAGTAATTTAGAGATAATACAACTGCCTGAAATTGCAAGCGGAGGCAAATTTTAAAACTGGCTACGAAGTATTTTGCCGTCACTTTGCCAGAACTGTTTTCAAATGAAATTGCATGCACTTCTTCAAAACTGCCTCCAAAGAAATTTGCGGGCAATTCTGAGTCTGCCTCAGTTTAAACTTTATTGGTATTTATCAAAACTGTCGGTAAAACTTTCCTTGACACCACTTAATGTAACTTTTTTTCTTCCTCTACACTTACATGTTGTTAAGGAGTATTAGTATTGGTCTAGGAGTCCGTATTTGTCTAGATTTATCTTCGTGTACCCCAAGTCAGATGTACTATATATTGTGGCCTTTGGCCCCCTAGTAACATAAGTTGCTTATTCCTAACATGGTATCAGAGCCTAATTTTAGGGTTTTTTTTCCAGCACGTCGCAACTCCGTGCTGAACCTGGATCGATTTGTTTTTCCTGTCTTGTGCGCCATGGCTGCGCTGCTTATTGCACTGCTTCTCCTCGTCGCTCCTTGCGATTGCTCTACTCTGTCGGTTCTGGTTTCTTCTATCCCGCGTAGATTGACTTGGTCGGTACTTCCGCTCGTCCTGATTTCTTCTCCTGAACGTGCTGCCCAATTGCTGCAGATCCCGATGAAAGCGCCCTATTTTTCTTCGTCAATCCCTCATAAGGTCCGTACACGCAATCTTCTTTGGCTGCTGCAGATTCCACATGGCCGCCCTCGAGATCGTGGTATGCGTGTCTCTTGCTGGACGTGGCCCTTTTTTTTCTTCTCTCCACTGCTGCTAGCTCATGACATCCAATTCGACGTGGATTAGTTAGTCCTATCTAGACTTCTAAAAAAAAGTGCTCGTATGTCAGTCTAAATGGTTCTGTCTTTCTTTCTCACTCTTCGGTGATTTTTGAGGGTGTCCGTTTCCATTATGTCTCGCACGTGCGCTTGTCATTGGTGCTTAGTGCTTCGTTTTTCCGCTGCGTCCACCAAATTCGTTGTTCTCTTATGTTTCTCTTGCCATATCTTGTTCGTTAGCCTTTTTTTTCTGGTCCTCTTCCAGCCTCCTTTTGCATTGCTGGTTGATCTACGCCTTTTTTCTTGCCGTCTAGCTTCTTTCGTCGACGGTTCTCTTTGGGCTATGGTGCGCAATGCTTGATTCTCTTGATGTGCCATCTTTTGCAACCCATCCTCTCTTTATGGGTGTGTCTTTCTTTGATGCGCCGTCTATTGCATTGTCATTGATCTACGCACATTCTTTTGCATGATGAGCTTATATGTTGTTGGCTTCTTGTGCTATGATCTTTTGTGACATGATTTTCTTCTGACCGTCTCTCGGTCTGTGTCGATCTCTTCTTCGATCGATTGTGGCGTGACTCAACAGGTTTTGAAGACTCTTCATGCTACAAGGACACTTTCAAGACGCGGATTTTGGATTATCAATTTTTTTTCTTTCTAGTTTTCACTTCTTCAAATGCAATGCTATTGCATACGCTTTGCATTTGAGGGGGGGTGTTAAGGAGTATTAGTATTGGTCTAGGAGTCCGTATTTGTCTAAATTTATCTTCGTGTACCCCAAGTCATATGTACTATATATTGTGGCCTTTGGCCCCCTAGTAATACAAGTTGCTTATTCCTAACACATGTCAGCAGTTATTTGCCTCCAAGACTAATATGTAAGGCGGAAGATGATAATGTTTTATATGTCATGTGCATGGAGATGTTATCCGACTTTATTTGGCTAGACGAAAGAGGTATGTTAGCCGGACCAACCAAGAGCTAGTCGGCATGAGAAAGTCGTCATATGTCTGACTAGCACAATAAAATTCTTAGACCTGAGGGAATCACACGATCCAGGTTGTGGACTAGCCTACTTTGAGTGCGTCTTTCGCTGTCCATAACCAATATTCATAAGGGTGGTCTTGGCCCAACTAAGAAGCAATCTGCGTGACATGGGCATACGGAGTTTGCCCTCCTTCACGGAGAGATATTCTCTAGACCCGTTCGGGTGATATTATTCGGAAATAGGGCCATGCACTACTTGATCATGTGTTGATAGAGGTAGTCCAACCAGGCTAGGTGGATGGATATTTGGCTTGTGCTAGGCGAAAGGGATCACTTATCACTAGAACAAGAAAAGGGAGTTAAACCAACACTGGGATGACACTAGCTCCCCTGCATCTTATCACCAACATCGTAAGGCAAAGAGACTCGGACACATCGTCACACTGAGGGAACTTATAGGTATCTGTGAGTCGGCATGTTTTGCTAGAAGCTGCTGCCGACTATCGGTTCTAGGCGATAGCTAACTGAACCGTGTCCGGCTTACGGTAAGCCTGCTAGGTTGCACACTTGAGAGAGTGGAGCTAGGCGGTTGAATATCCGACTATCAAAAGCCGACAAAGTTGGACTTGGCCGGATAAGAATATGTGTCAATGGGTTGAACCCACTTTGATTAGGGTTAGGATTGTTGACTGAGCGACAAAAGGTGTTGTGTGCCATTGGCACATACTCCCTATATAAAGGAAGGTGGGGAGGCAGCGGAATCATGTGTGTGAGGAAAACATCTGAACATTCCGCAAGGCCGAGACTTGGGCCTCACCCCCACCTTCTTGTACTGTCGATGCTCCACCTTGTAGTGTGTGAGCCAGTAAAAGCGTCGCATCTGAGTCACTCGGAGACGAGAGAAGTGGAGCCGGTGAAGAAAGGTCCTAGGATCAACAAGTTCGCCGAAGCCGAAGAAGTTGACAAGGAACAAGGACTGCACTTCCCCGACGCGCTTCCTCGACTTCCGCATATGTGTGTCTAGGGGTAAAGATCTATGGCCATCCTCCTTAGCTGGTTCTTGGGGTGTCTCTCTAGAGTCTATCCAGAGAAAATTTATTTTTCGGTCTAGCTCTGCATGTGACCCAGCAAAAAGGTGTTTGGTTGTCCCTTTGTCTTTGTTTGTATGGAGTTGGTCTGGCACCTGGTCCCAACCCTGCCGTCATCGTCCGGAGGTCCCGAAGCTCGTGCTGCTCACCACCGCCGTTGGAGCCCACACTGTAATTGTTGGATGTCATGTGTGTGTGGTTGTGGACCTATGGTCGAGATCCGTCCACTTTTGCTAGATCTCACTGGCTGTTTGCCCGAACGCGGCCACGATCGTCGTTTCCCACCACCTGTTTGGTCAGTTTTTAGGTCGAGTGCTGGTATGAATTGGCACTTTGCTTTCATTTTATTGGTGATGGGTTTCGACGCGTATGTGAGTGTAGCTTGCCTATTTTCCTCATAGATCATCATTGATGACCCAGATCATGTTCTTCTACAAGCACTTCATTGATACATCAGACGACTCCTTAGATGATGATACCGAGATAATCGTGGTTGCAGTTGTGGTCATCAATGAGCATATCGAGGACAAGCTTCCGCAGTAAAGGGGCTCGGTGAAGGGCCATGCACCAACATTGAATAGAAATAGAGACGTCGTCCATGTCCAACTCTACAACGACTACTTCCATCCCACCAATGCCCTTTACTTTCGAGATCAATTTCGGCGCCGTTTCCAAATCATAATGCATGTGTTGGCATGTGTTCATGAATCTTCTATAACGAGTGAGAGCTTACAATGACTACTTCTCTCTGAAAAAATGATGAAACTAGTAAGCTTCGCTTCACTTCTTATAAAAATGCACTGCATCTATTCGATGCTTGCCGTACAGAGTTTCTAGTGATCTTGTCGATAAGTACATACACATGAGCGATTCTACATGCTTGGAGTCAATGTACCCAATAAGAACATGGAGCACCAAGAGGATGGCCAAGATGATGCCTTCCTGTGCGATCATGCACGACATGATTACTGATGACAAGCATGACGAGAGCATCATCTTCGATAAAGGGTGGGAGTACCAGGGCGAGTTTGTTGATCCCCGTGATGGCCGCTATCGTTCCAAAAGTTTTACCGTGCGCATCACGAAATTCGTGAACGTGCAACTCGCAATGCACTTTAGAATAATTTGGTTGAGCATATATAGACTTACATAGGGCAACATTAGTCGTTTTATTTGAACTTATTTGACTTAAAGATATTTAAAATTGTGAAACGATGTGTGTTGAAATGGGACACCTCGTTGAGAGCACAGCCGAATAGGGGAGAACAGCCCGTGCTTTTCTGTCCTCTCGGCAACTAAAACGGAGTCCTCGGTCCATCGCCTGACCAAAGGTCGCGTCCCAATAATGGGTAGTTCGTTTGTCACGAGTCTGCAAGTACGCACAAGTGACACCAAAGCCTGAATCTGCTGGGGCTCTTGGATCGTGCACCGCTATCCGTCGTCGTAGGTAGGAAAAAGGCGGAGGGTGGGTGTGTCCCTGCGTGCATGCCAGTGGCCCAGTAGTGATCATCACTACACTACATGACGAAACCCCACACGACAGAAAGCACCACCCGCGAAGTGGAGCAGTGTATATTAGTATTACAGAAATTGTTACGCCTTTTGGCCCGCCGCAATCCGGAGGGCCCGTGCCGCCGGTCTGCAGCGTTCACACATGAACACGGCCGAGGAGCCACCTGCCCGCCCGGCAGCTAGCTCGTCGGCCACTCCCCCTGCTTGAAACTTTCCCTCCAGGTGGCTCCTGCGCAATGCATCCCCAAAGAATCTCCAACCCAAAAGGCAACGTACGCTTCCTGAAGAAACTTCCACTCTCACCACCAGTACTGCGCTGGGCGCCTACTAGTGATACTATCGCCATCTCGAGGCTTGAGCCACTTCCGATCCAGTACTCGCCTGCTTCCTGCCCCTTTCCTCGCTTCGCTCCTCGCCTTCAGGGCTCAACGTAGTGTAACCGTGCTACCTGCCTCTAACGGTGGCGGGGCTGCTCTGCTATATAATCAGCGACAAGTTGGCTCATCACGACGCCCCCCTGCCTGACACCACATCTCGCGCGCCCCTCCGCTCCCACCAGAGTAGCTACGTATCTACCACCGCCATGAGATGCAACGGAGGATACATCGGCGCGGACGGCGGCGGCAAGAAGGCAACTCTGGCGCCGGCGAGAGTCCACCCTCGCTACGTCCCAAGGAGAGGTGCCGTGCTGAAGGGGATCGTTGGCGGTGCGCTCCGCCTCTTCCTCTCCTGGTCCCAGGTGCAGGAAAGCGCCGTGGGCGTCCGTGTGAGCCCGGCGCCGCCAGACAGCCCGGGAGGCGATGGCATGGCGGTGCGGGGGAAGTAGATGGAGGTGTGACTGTCCACAGTATCGATGGTGTTACTTCTACGGCCCAACCTTTCATCCGGTCCGTCCATCAAGCATGTTCTGTATCTTGTTTCCCCGACTTGCCTTGATTCTGTTGTTGTTGCTGCGGGGTTTCTAGTACTAGTAGATGATGATTTGAGGATTAACAATAACGCAGCGCCTCTAGTAGTCCAATCAACTCTTCTCCTTCCTAATTAACCCATTAGCTACTTCTGTTGCACTGTCCACTTCTTTTTA
This sequence comes from Avena insularis, assembly GCA_023614405.1. Lineage (NCBI taxonomy): Eukaryota > Viridiplantae > Streptophyta > Magnoliopsida > Poales > Poaceae > Avena > Avena insularis. The sequence goes on from CM042695.1 coordinate 288,466,505, forward strand.
TTTTTAACTCTATAGAGGGGAAGCTTGCAAGTTGCTACAAGCTTGACTCGAGGAGACACGAGATGCCATGAGAAAAATTGTCAAAAGTTACCAACAACAACAATATCACAAATTGCAAAGCAAGCTAAATATTGTATTTTCCGCCATGGCAAGAATGAGGACACCTAAAATACACCACCCAAGAAACGAGTGCTATAACCTCCTCCCATTGCACCATCTATAAATAAGGTACTCTATCAAGATTCCACTCTATCCTTGATTACGACCATGTATATTGAAAATGTCAAAACCAGAAATAATAATAAAACATCCTAAAGGAGCCTCCGAAAAAAAAAAAAGATGACTGGCCGATTACCGGACCTAACGGCGAGTGTACAGGGAAACCTGCTACAACCATTTGTGTTCGTTTGGAGCAAGCGCTATCATTGGACCTGTGGCTGTTTGCCGCAAACCCCCATCTTCGTCAAATATCTCATGGGCCCACGACTGCACATCCGCGGTCATGCATGGTCTATTTCTCAAGCTTCAGATTTTGCCCTTAAAAAAAAAAGGCTTCCGATTTTGAGCAAACAGTTCCAAACTTATGTGGATGCTCTGGTAGAGAAGAATAAAGTGGATCGCTCAGAAACAATTTGCAAATCTTTAGGTGATTATAAGAAAAAGATCACTGCTAACAGCATGGTGGTGATGCAACGAATGAATACAGTTTACATCAAAGAAAACATCTCAAACACTATATCTAGAGCCCCGCTGTGTTGCTGGTTCAACCGCGTATCTCCTTCTACTACTTGTTATACTCTGATGAGCTATCTCAACTACTGTTTAGGATCACCAACAATACATTGTTACTTCGCGCCTATCTCACCGAAGTAGAGGTTACCTCATGAAAGATGTGTTCCACGACAAACAAGCTTCTGACAGTCGAGCAATTCTAACATATTCTGCTTGAATCGACTATCCCTTAACTTTCTTGAACCTCTTTGGGAAAAGTTCATTTCCCTCGAGCCGAGCTTCTTGGTGCATTTGTTCCCATATTGCTTCAAACTGGCTCTGATATTTACCCTGTATCCATGACTGAATCTCAGGGTAAAGAAAATCTGGATCAATACTCCATTTATCTCTTAATGATGTCCGGCTGTTTATTAATTTTCCACCATTCTTCATCCTGCTAAGAAGATCTCCAACCCTTCTTTGGCTGGCATGCCCAAGGACAGCAGATGGTGACAGAGCCAGGAACTTTTGAACCACCCTTAGACATGGCAAGACATCCCCTTTCAGCAAAGCCCATGCAAATACCTGCAACCGACTGGTGGCGTCTTCGATGGGTAAACTGTGCAGCGGAAGCTCCCAATTATGTCGAGAAAAGATGGGACTAACATAACACAAGACCTGGTCATTCTTAGGCTCGTAATAGGGTTTTGGATCTTCCAGTGGTGCTGAGAAGGTGCAGAGGGAACTAGCATATTTCAAAAGCCATCCTGGCTTTACACTGGTCACACCATGCATGTATGATCTCTTTGTATTTAGTAGTTCCGAGTAAACTACAAACTCTGGTGGAATTTGCGCAACAGAAGATGCTCGGTGGAGATATATTGTATCATCGAGGATGCAAGATTGATAACGTGCAGCTCGAACCTTTCGATCCTCTTTTGACAATCCAGAGAAAGTGTTAATCTTCTTTGCAACCCTATCAGCCCACCCAGCACATATTCCTTGCCCCAGAAGTTCCTCTTCATTCAGCATTGGTTTTTTGTCGGTTTCACTCCTCCAGGCCTGTTCAACATCCTCAGGTCCTCCAAAATTCCAAGCAAATTCATCACAAAATTTGCTATGGTGGAATATTAATCGAAGAAGCTGCTTTCTCAATTTCGACATCTCTTCCATTGTTTTGAGGTGAAGGGAGTAATCTCTGCAGAATTCCACTGGGTTCTTTGAACACTCAAATGACCGTAAAGCATGGGAAATGGTTAAAGCATCACTACTAGGGATGGAAAAATCCTTCCGTGCCTCTCGAACCATGGCCTTGAGCTTCTTCTGTCTCTTTCTTTCATGTTGATCCATATGTTCTGGATCAGGGCCATCCTGGTTCAATTCTCTACTAGTGTCTCCCTGAATGAGAAAAGGATTTGTATAACTCAAAGCTGATGCAGCAGCAGTTGCGTATCCCAATATGAGGTTAGATCTGGCAGAACCTTGCTGACTCTTCAAAATTTTAATTATTGTTAGAAGAAGACGCGAATGTCGTGGGCTCATGGGGTACTGCGCCATAGCCTTTCCCATAGATGTAAGTATTTCTTTGCCGTCAAGTGCTTCTAACGTCTTCAAGCAACGCACAGCTTCAACCAAGCTTTCCTTGTTAGGGGGCGTAGGGAAAGGAAAGTTTTCAACCTGCAATTATCATATTTGCATGAAAATTAGCACAAAAGGGAACACATCATAAAAGATGATTAAACAAAGATAAATAATTTTCAAGCGCATTACCTTATCAATAGACATAAACTTGAGCATAAGCACAATGCCATCAACTGGCATTTTCTTGATCTCTGGTTCAGAGAACTCAGGAAATAAATCATCTTTACCATATGCTGCACCTGAGTAGAGACCGTAACAGTGCCCAGGCCCAGTTCTTCCAGCTCTCCCCGCACGTTGGGATGCTGACGCCTTGCTTATCCACTGGACTTCATAACTTGCCATCCCCGTAGCATGGTCATAGTTCTTAACCTTTTCTTTTCCAGTATCGACTACATATGTTATACCAGGAATTGTTAAAGAGGTCTCTGCAACATTAGTTGCCACAACAACTAATCTTTCCCCTTCAGGAACATCGTGAAACACTCTAAGCTGCTGTGAAGCTGGTAGCATTGCATAAAGTGGTAAAACACGAAGCCTAGCACGTGAAACAGATGTAGGTTCTGTACGTTTACTGAAAGAAGGAATAGAAGGACTTGACTTTTCCGCAATTGTCACATTGCTCGATTCCTCAGCAGTTCCCGGTTTTCGTGATATCCCCGATATAGCATTAAAGGATGCCTTCAGTACAGATGAACTCTCAGCACCTTTCAAAAATGATAACATTGGTCCATCTTCTGTGGTTTCACGTGCAACGGAATGCTCATCATCACTGTCACTATCCATCTCACTCTCTGTTTCAGCATCAGAAGAATCGACATTTAGCCCATCATCCATTTCATCTTCACCATATGAGGAAAACATGCCGTCTTGGTGCTCAGCTTCAGTTCTATCAATATCATATGCTTCAAAAATTTCCTTCTCATCTATTTCTGGTCTTGAACCATACTCATCTCCAGCCCTTTCAGGCTTCTTACCAATTTGCTGCTTGGATGCTTTTTGCAGCTTCTTACATAAGTAATCCACTTCTCGTTGTCCAGTAACAAATACAAGGATTCCACCTGGTGGTAGACTCTTGTGGATTGACAGAACCTTCTTATAAGCTTGTGCTAAATAATCATCATGTGTCCTCTTTGTGAAGTGAACTGTTACTGGAAATTGTCGTGCAGGTACCTCTACAGCTGGTGGAATCACATCAAACAATCTTCTGTTTGAAATAAATTCCTTTAACTGCAAGGTAGCACTCATCAGAACCACCTTTAGCGGACTAATCATCTCTTCTGGAATAATGTTCTTCCCAGAGCGTATTTCTTTCTGTTGATCTGCATATATAGTCTTTGAAATGCACTGAAATTAGCCATGCCTGCATGTTTTGGCTTTCACCAAAATGAAAATAAGGTATGCTCTTGAGATTCTAACCTTGCGAATCTTTATAATTCTAGAAAGCATCCCAATAAGTATATCTGTGTTCAAACTCCTTTCATGTGCCTCATCCAAGATGATCACGGAATAGCGCCTCAACAGAATGTCACTCTGCAAAAGATCACTAAGCCATGTGATAAGGAGTTTCAATCTTTGTTATATCAGACACAGCTTCAATTAAAAAACGCATGCATTTCAGAAGAACAAATCACTTGATGTATAGATAAAACCTGCAAATTATACAATTACAGGTAGACAACTTATACTATGTAATGAAACAATTATGGAAGAAAACTAACCGAGAGACAGAGTGAACCACTAAAAGAAAATTGAAACCTCACTATAATTTTTTATAAATTTGAGCTATCTGCAGTTATGGCCGTATTAGTGCCATATATACCACTTCGTTGATTTCTGGTCATGGGTTCATTTCTTTATTGAAAAAAAAAGAAACTTCAATGATTGAAAAAAAATAGACTGGTAGGAGTAAGAGCATCTCCACTCGTTGGGCGAACCCAGGCCGAAATCCGGACCTTTGTTTGGCCGGACGGAGCTTGATTTCGGCCTGGGTACGCCCAGTTTCCCACTCGCGTACCCAGGCGAGTTCCCGCGTTTGGCTAAAATTTAACAAATTTCGGCAAACTTTGGGCGAACTTTGGGCGAATACAAGCGGTTTTGGGCGAATATGGGCGAACTTTGGGTGAATATGGGCGATATGGACGAACTATGGGCGAATATGGGCGATACAGACGAACTTTGAGCAAATATGCCCGAATTTTGGGCGAATCTGGTCTATATGGGCGAATATGGTCGATACGGACCTACTTTGGGCGAATATGCCGAATTGTGGGCGAACTTTGGGCGAATCTGGTCTATATGGACAACTTTGGGCGAAATTTGGACGAATATGGGCGATACGGACAAACTTTGGGCAAATATGCCCGAATTTTGGGCGAATATGGTCTACATGGACGAACTTTGGACGAATATGGTCTATATGGGCGAATATGGGCGAATTTTGGGCGAATATGGGCGAACTTTGGATGAATAAGGGCGAATATATGCTGACTAGGCGGGTCCACTCGCCGAATTCGCTTCGTCCGGCGTTCCCAGGGCGTACCCAGGATCCTGGGTTCGGCCTGGGTAGGCCGGACCAAAACACGCCGAAATCCGGACGAAAACAGGTCCTTGGGTACGCGACTGGGCCAATTTTCGGCGTCCGGACCAAAATTCGGCGTCCGGATCGGCCTCCTGGGTAGGCGAGTGGAGATGCTCTAACCAGGAAAAGTAAAAGTGTCAGATATACCAATTTGTTGCATTTCTGGTCATGGGTTTATCTTCTTTAGCACGAGTTATCAGTTTACAACAAGAAATTGTAATGATTGAACAAAATAGACTGATAGGAGTAACCAGGAAAAGTAAACATATACACAACCTGGACCTCTCGCAGCAAAATGCCATCTGTCATAAACTTGATGGAGCATTTACTTCCAACCTTTTTATCATGCCTAACTTGAAAACCGACCTCCTTTCCTAGCTTAAGTCCTAATTCATAAGACACCCTCTTGGATGTGGCAAGAACAGCAACACGTCGTGGTTGGGTGATACCAATTATCCCTTTTCTATCAGCTCGATTACTTGTGCCAAAGCCAGCTTCGTATAAGAACTGCAGAACAGATATAGCATAAGATCAGAACTCCTAGTTGGCAGCTACTTAAGACAAGCAGATAAGATCAGAACTCCTAGTTTAAATCAATGTTTAAGAGACACCATGTCTCGACACACTCACCTGAGGGACCTGGGTAGTTTTACCACATCCCGTTTCTCCGCACAAAATTACCACAGAATTTTCGTAGATAGCTTCCATTATTTCCTGCTCCATCATGATTATTGGGAGATCCCTCCTCGCTTTCTCAACCTCATGTGGTCTTGACACAGGCACCACAATTGGAGGATTGAAGCACTCTTGTCCATCAGCTTCACTTTGTTGTGGCTCTTTATCCTAACAAAAGGGTAATTGATTGAATTAACTCAGAACTTGGTACCAGCTTTCTGATTCTCCGCAACTTATGGAATAGGCAAATCTAGCATGCCTTTAGATCAATTAGATATTAATGAGTTGAAAATAGTTGAAATGGACCAATTACCTGCAAATCTATCTCTGCGGCCAAGCAATTTGGCACAGATGACTTGATTGTCTGATGTGCCAAAATGTCGGCATCATCATTAGTCTCCTCAGTTTTTTGTTCCGGAATGCTCTGATGTACCGGAATGCCAGCATCATCATTAGTCCCTTTAGTTTTATGTTCCAGAATGCTCACGCCAAGACCCATCACAGGTTTCACTGAATGATTCTTTTGTTCACTACCAGAATGATCAAGTTTTGCTGCCTTAATAAACTTCACTGGGGAAGCTTCTGGCGCAGCTTCACTGTCTTCAGGAACACCTTTCTGATCACAGTTTTTCTTGAATAGTGAAAGTTCTTGAGGAACATCTAAACCAGCCTTGGAGAACTGCACAGCACGCCTACGTTTTTCTTTCATAGTCTCAGCCTGCAGCATAAAAATACCATGAGAAAAATAATTTTGCAGTGAGATAGTAACCAATCCAGGTGTTACAGATAGATCTAATGTACCTGACCAATAGACCCCGTAGTGTGCAGCAGCGAATATACATCATCAGCAATCCTGTGCTTCCTATTGTGCAGGGCCAATTTCATACAGTCGTTAGAGGAAACACAAAACCATCATAGAAAAATAGCATCACTCTAGACAGAACCAATTAAGACAAGCATACTGCAAAATCTCGATGCTCTTTGCTTGCAGTGCCTTCTTTTGCTTTTCCTCCTGGGAACAATTAAGCAGGCATTAATGGTGATATAAACACTAAAGCTAACTAGTCAAAAGAAGTTCTACTACTTGGCAAATGGCAAGGTAAGGAGGCGTACCACCAATTTCTGCAGCTTTTTTAGCTGAGTCTTGCTCATCTTAGGGTCTTCCTTGCTCTTGTTCTTGGCATCCTGGCAATTCAGAGGTTACAGGACCCCGACAATCACATCCTAACATCGGTTGAGAAGGATAGCCCAAAAGAGGGCCCAAGTAAATTTGACATTACCTTGCCTTTCCCTTGTGCTTTGTTCTTCCTCTTGCAGGGTAAAATCAGTGCGTTGCTATCCTCCTCCATGCTCGACCTGAAATTGAAGCAAATTAACAGAAACCTCAGATACAACAAGTGATGGATAACAGAGTGGTGGAGCCAGGATTCCAGCAGTAGACAGGCCAAATATTAAGAGCTTATAACACTGCCGAAAAGTACCCATACCATAGCAAAAAAAAGTACATCTCGATCACACAACTATGATACTCCCTCTGTCCAGAAATAACCGACTTGGGTTTGTTTAGATTCGAATATATCTAGACAAAACCAAGTCAGTTATTTCTGGACGGAGGGAGTATAATAATTTCAACTCAATGCCTAACGATCCAACAAAACAGATAAAACAGGGCAAAAACAAAAATAATGTATTTGATACCTTCATCATTTATCATTTATTTCTATGAATTGATACGAAAAATACATCTATTTTAAGGCTTCAAGCTATACTGCTATAGCTATAAGGACAAGAAATCGTAGAAAGTCAGTGAGAGACTGAGACTCGATGGGGTTTGTGGTCCTGAGGAATCACCGTTGATAGCAGCTCAGCGACGGTACGGTGGGGAACGCGTCGACGTGCTCAACCCGCAGGTAGCCGCGCTGGCGCAGCGGCGGGGAGGAAGCGGGGGGCGGCGCGACGGCTGAGCGGAGGAGGCGGCTTATTCGGAAGCGGGCGCGTAGGCGGCGCCGCTGACTCGACTAGTCCTCTCTGTGAGAGAGAACACTTTCTTCTGAAGGGTACTTGGACAGCGCGAACGGAGATAGAGGTGGAGCTTGGACAGCGCGAACGGAGGAGAGCAATGGACTGGCGGCGCCGGCGCGGCTCTGTGACTTTGTCGATTGAGGAAGACGAGCTGAACTGGGTTGTTGGGCCAATATGGGCTGGTTGTTACAAGGCCCATTCACAGCCCAACACAGCCCATTCCCTAGTCTCTTCTCTGCTTCGGTCTCTTCCGGTTCCGGTCGTCGAACCTCGAGACAGACGACGACGGCCTTCGTCCCGTCCGCTCGCCAAAGCCTCAGATCGCCGTCGCGTCCGCCATGGCGGCCGGCTCTACCCCTCCCCTCCTCGCGGCCGTTGCCGGGGTCCTCCTCGTATTCCTCGCCCCCGCCGTCTCCGGTTAGTTGGCCCTCTGTATTCCCCCGCCTCATGCAAAACCCTCTCTCGGGAAAAATCCTCGCCTAATCGCTCTGTTGCTGTCGAATTTGTCTTCTGAGTTCAATCGAGACGATCTCGCGCTTGCTCTGAACCTTCTGTTCTGTGACACTAAGCTTCTATGGTGAATCTGTATAGGGTTTAGGTCTGTCTCACTGCGACCCTGAGGGGAACCTAATAACGAACTGGTAGACCTAGTTAATTAGTTGCAAGTTAAGCTCCTTGCTGTGCGTATAAATTGAGCGTGGATATGGTCAGTCTTTGACATGTGTACCCAGCTTGTGCTATCTCAGTTCTGGAATCGTTGCCGTTGCTAGACTGGACTGCAGCCACCCTTCATATTTATAAGAACGCATTGTCATGCCTTATAACTGCAATTGTTTGAGGTCAGCATGAATCATTATTCTAATAATTGTGTCCGTATAATGTGATCATGTGCTGTTATGACAAGCGATTAGTTACGAAACTAGTATGGTTGTTGTATATGCCGGCATACTTCTCAGTCATGCCTTTTGCTTCAGCAATAAACTATGGATGGTTGATCAATTTGAAAAATACTATATAAGTTCTGGATTCTCTATAGCTAGTAACTCTTTTAATTTCTCTCTCACTTGCTGTACTCTAGCAAGAGGTTCATGCTGCCGTTATGTTTTTCTAGGAGATGGTGCCACCCTGGAATCTGTTCCAGACCTTGTGAAGGCAATGTATGTAAACATTGAGAGCTTTCCTTGCGTGAGGCTGCTGAATCTTTCTGGTGAAATCGGCTGCTCCAGTGAGTATCTGGGTTTGCCCTTATGCAGTATACAAAAACTAAGATGGCTGTCATGCTTTGTGATCATGAATGAAAAGCTAAATAGCTCTGTGTTCTAGAGTGTAATTGGTTCTCTGCATTTCTTTTATGTACTCAGATCCTGGGCATGGCCAGATTATTGCACCGGTTGTAAGATTCAACAGCATTGACCAGTTAGTTCAACCATCTGCAGTTCTTCTTCCCTTAGATCAGATGTCAGATTTCTTTCTGAGGTATGAAAACTGATCTCTGAAACCTTATTTTTAAATAATTGCAACTGTTCTTTTAATGTTTTTGCATGGCTGTTTGTTTTTTAGTCTCTCTTCCTTGATGGGGAAACATAAATTCCAAAGTTGTTACATAATGTTTGTCATTTTCTTTTAGAGCTGCATTGCCCTTGACTTGTTAAGAGACGTGAACATTTGGTAATTTCTATGTTACTGTTTAGGGTATCCAATGATCCAGAACTTTACCATAAGGTGGCCGGTGTACTGGTTGAGTCAAATGGAGTTCATAACAGCTTACTAGGTCAGTGGCATTATCTCCCTATTTTTTATGCTATTTGTATATTTTGTTGCCTTCTCTCCATAAGAATGTACTGTTTCTGACTATGTAGAGTTGTCACCGGATAGAAAATTTCCACAAGAGGATTTTGCACCATACTCAAATGTCAGCCATGATTGGAATCCTGCTGTAAGTTATTGGTTTGATTGTAATGGTCCCATCCTTGAGAGTTAAATATGCCTCTGTTACCGGTACAGTTTTACCTTGCAGGGGTCAGGTATTATGTGGAATAGATATGACTTTCCTGCCTTTTTACTTTCAGAGGAGAGCACACAGACTCTGCGAAAGGTATTCTGCCTGCTTTGAACAACTGCAGTTATTTTTGTGAACTCTTGTATAACACCATAATGGAAGTTACAAACCTATATATAATTGTTCATCACTGTCAATAACAGATTGCGGACAAGAATGAGAAGTCTAACAATGGATATCAAGCAAATGTGGCAGAATTTGACCTTGTTATGCAGGTTTGGGGTTTCTTATCCTTTTCTCTTTACTTCTGTCAGCACATGTTTTATAGATAGTAGAAGTATTGTCACTGATGCAATGATTTGTTTGTCATGGACTACAGACAACAAAAGCTGAAACACATGACTCAGAGTCCTGCCTCAAAGAGCAATCGTGTTTGCCCTTAGGAGGTCAGAGGTCAGTACTTATCTTCTTGCATAGGCATTCTGCTCTTATGTTCGCAATATTATGCATATAATAGAGTTCCAAGATAGCTTCTGGCAATTATTATTGTTATATCTACCTCATGTGTTCTTTTATCTATTTACGTCAAGTTTTGATCCTCATATTTGAAGGGCAGTGTATGGGCTTCGTTACCAGCAATGAGCAATGAATCTATGAAGCATCAGAAACCAATTATAATGGTCGTTGCATCCCAGGACTCTGCATCGTTCTTTCGGGACCGTAGTCTGGGTGCTGATTCTCCCTTATCAGTAAGTATTAGAGATACATGATTGGCTTATTTGTGTTGCATATTTGCACTACAAATTATAATATTAAATTCTACTCAGGGATTGATCGCTTTGCTCACTGCTGTTGATGCTCTTTCTCACCTTCATGATCTAAGCAAACTCAAGAAACAGGTACTCTACCATCGGAAATTGCTTAGTTAGTCGCTTCCATGTTATCACTGGTACCCTGTAGGTCTTCTCCACCTATTTATAACCCTTTGCTATACTTACTGTGAGTATGCCGCCTGTGGTATCTTTCTTTTTTATGTTCTTAGTTATGCATTTGAAGCAGTAATTCCGTGTGTTTGACATCTGAGTTTGCACAATTTTGTGGTGGTTGGTTCCTAAACAATCCCTAATTCTTGTTCCTGACATCATTCCATATATATTGCAGCTTGTATTTGCTGCTTTTGATGGTGAAGCCTGGGGTTATCTTGGTAGCAGAAAGTTCTTACAGGAACTAGATGAAGGTGATGATTCTGTGAATGGCATTAACAGCTCAATGATTGAGCAGGTGAGTCCCAGATTGGATTGCATTGGAAATTGCATCTTCAAACTATGATACAGACAGAAGTTTTCCTGGGGACATCTTTTTCACTCTTCATGCGTGGGCCTTCTGCATATTTTTGTCTATGGGCGATAATGAATTTACATTTGTTTTGTTTGAGTTTACTGTATGACTTTGGTCTCTGTGTGCTCTATCTTTCTGTTACTACACAATTCTCAAACCTGTCATGCTTAATCGTTGTAACAAAAGTTTGAACATAATTCAGGTATTGGAGATTGGTTCTGTTGGCAAGGGCATAAGTCAAGGACATCCATTATTTTATGCACATGCGGCAAGGGTAACTATTCTCTGAATCACTGCATGGAAAATTAATATATTGCTTGCTATCATGGCGTTATTTTAGCTAGCCCATATTGGCCATAAATATTGGAACTCTTTTTTGCCCATTATTCTTGACATATTATGCAACAGACTGGTTGTATAAATTTATACTAGTGTTGTAGTGGTAGGAATGCCACTTGTAGTTGGAAATTTGATAAAATGACACATTTTTTGTGATACATGGGAGTCTGTGGGGCGTCACTAGTTTGTATAATAATTGTCCAATTTCAGAGTGAATATATTTCCAAACATAACTTTATGAAGTTATTTTGCTTGGAAGAGATTTGTCAGAGTAAATTGTTGTTTCTTGACTAGAACTAGAACACATTTGGAGTCCAACTAATAGCTATACATGTGTTTGAGATTTTTTTTGTGTGTTTGGAGGCTAAAAACAATGAAATACTGTTTCACCTTGTTAATATGTATCTTCTGCTTCTACAGAATTCATCAATTTCAGAGAAGATGTTAGATGCTCTCCAAAGTGGCAGTGATTCACTTGGCTCTGATAATGTTAAAGTAAAACCAGCAGCTGCATCAAACCCTGGTGTACCACCATCTTCATTAATGGCATTTATGAGAAAGGTATAACCGTTGGCTTCTTCTGTGTGGGTTGAATGTGCGGCTAGATTTGGTCTTAATAACATTAATAGATTTGTTTAACTTTCCAAACTCTGGGTTCTTCAAGATATTCTCATTGAATACTGTTGCATCATGATCTGTTTTCTGTTGACCCATCCATGTAGAATACATCAACTTCTGGAGTTGTGTTAGAGGACTTTGATTCCCAATTTTCCAATAGATTTTATCACAGCTACTTGGATAACCCTGGTAAGTTGTCCATTCACAAATGTGGTGATTTGTCACACCCAAAGGCAGTTATGAACTTGTAATGTTTTTCTTTGCTACAGCAAACATCAATTCTTCAGAAATAGCAGCAGCTGCTGCTTTGGTTGCCAGATCATTGTACATTCTTGCTACTGCTGATATGCCTGTCGATCTCATCACACTGAACAATATAAAAGTGAATGTTACACTGGTAGAAGAACTGATTGGATGTCTACTGACCTGTGATCCCGGTCTTTCTTGTGGCTTGGCGAATAGCTTCATTTCGCCAAGCAATTCCTGCCCAAGTCATTATGTTGGTGTTTTCCAGGATTCACCTCCCAGCACGCAATTTCCTGCATATGCAGATGATACCTCCCGGTTTATATGGAACTTCTTGGCAGACAGAACTGGTACTATGGCAGGCAACACAAGCTCTTGTACTGGAAAGTGTGGCGATGAAAGTGAAATATGCGTAGGAGCAGAAGTGGAGGGTGGAGGCAGATGTGTTGTATCTACAACCAGGTAAAAAATCTTTTATGGTGCACATACCCCTTTTTTTAACGTGAGCACCAAATCATTGCTGTTGGGTATTCTTTTGGGGATTGATGCATTAGCAGTTCATAGTGATCATTGTATTGAGGCATCAATAAGTAGTTAGTTCCTATGTATTTTACTCAGCTGCTACCATGTGATGAAATCACTTGCCTTACCTGGGTGATGCTGATTTTGTTATGTTTTTTATTTAGTTGGAGGTATATATTACTGATTGCTGTAATCCCCATCACCTCTTAGGTACGTCCCTGCGTATTCAACCAGGCTGAAGTTTGAGGACAATGCCTGGCATGTTCTTCCAGTCAACTTGTCGGACCCTATGGGCGCTGCAGATCCTGTATGGACCGAGAGCTACTGGAACACTATCAGCCTCAGGGTCTACGCGGTGCAGTCTACTAGTTCTGACTGGCTCGTCCTCCTTGCCGGGCTCAGCGTCACCGCAGTCTCATACCTTGGGGTGATTGTCGGCAGAACGTACATATCAAAGATCACAAAGCGAGACTGAGTATCAACACTTCTGGGGACCTTGTAATGTGGTACCGTAAGGCCGCTTTAGGAATCCTACCATTTGACCCTGTGATAGGAATTCTGAGCCGGAAAACATGAGTAGTTCGCCTAACATGAATTAAGTTGTCAAATTTGTGATCCCACTGCAAGAGGATGATATGGCGGTAGTCAGACAACCAGCTAATGAGGAGTCTATATTGGATGTGTAATCCTTGAGCTTGATTCAGACTTCCAGAGCATATGACCTGGGTGGGTTGTCTCGATATGTATGGATGTTCTTGGCTGTGCCCATCGTTGTTGGCAGATGCTTCTGGAAATGTACTTCCACCGAGTGGGTGTGTGTATAATGGACAGGTGGATAACTGCCCAGTGCCCATTGCATGTGGTGTGTGGATGAGTACTATTGCTTGTGTACGCGTTCATCCTAAAGTTCTTGCTGTGCACGTCTTCCCTTGCGACTTTGTGGATCTGTTCAATTATTGTAAGTGCATCCCCTCGATGAGATCATGAGATGGTTTAGTAATATACTCCCTCCGTCCTCGATCAGTACCAAATATTCCTTGTGTCTAGTTGTTCTTATCGGCCACCGACCCTCTGATTTGCCATGTGCGACACGCTTGCTGGTGGGGATAAGAAGGCTTTGTCTAACTGCTTTTTTCTTATTACTAAAAAGATTGCAAATAGAAATATATTTTCGAGATTTAGTGCACATGGGTACTGGTGATCCTGCTTTAAAAAAAACAAAAACCATAGTATTGAGTTTCAAAAAAAATCAAAAAACAACAGGATGTAGCCCGTGATTTATACTACAAATGTGAAAATCTCAATTAAAAAATGTGTATTTTGAGCTACACAAAAATGACAAAATTATAGATCTATAGTATATAGTATAGTGATTACAAATCACAGGAAAAAGGAGTGCTTTGTGTCCCCGGGATCAAAACTTTCGATCCTCGGGTCCCAGCCAACCACGTGTCCAATTTCTATCCTCAAATCCCGCTTTTGCTACAAGTATCCTAGTTTTGCAACAAAATATCCCATTGTTTGTCCTAAAAATAAAATAAAAAGATTATCTTGCCGGAGATTTTGTAGCAAAAAAAATTTGAGCTAATGTAGCAAACCCGATTTGGAGACTTGCACCGGTTGACCTCGTCGGAGACCATGTAGCAAAACCTCTACGCTATTGTAGCAAAACCATAAAAGTATGTAGCAAATAGTCCTATTGTAGCAAATCCAATCTCGTCGGAGACTTCAGCGAAAATCTCGTAGCAGAACATATATACTATTATAGCAAAACAACGAAGGCTTTGTAGCAAAAAAAATGCTATTGCAGCATTATAGTAACAAACTCCGGTGAGTTCCTCTGATGAGTAGCGCTGTCGTGCTATGGTAGCAGTGTTGCACCACGACTCAACGCTGGTAGCACCATGCCCTACTGCTACTCCGAGAGCCTACGGGGGTTGCGGCGTCGGGCATGGAAGTGCACGCGGGCGAAGATGGATACCACCACCGACATGGGGCGACACAACCATCTGACAGTCCCCAAGATCATGGCCATGTTGCACGCGGAGAGCTGTGGGCGGCGGCGGCGACGCGTTGTTATGACGACGGCGGTGTTGGACACAAGAGGGAGCTGGCACAGACATGTGGCAGGTGGAGATGGATGCCAACGCATGGTGGGAGAAGTTGTCCATGGAGTGGCAGGGTAAAGGGGCTGGGTGGAGCGGCTGCGCGCGAGCGGCGGCGCCTCGGGGAGCAACGACAGAGCTTTTGCTTCATGAACGAGAAAAAAGAAGGGAACGGGGGAATAGATTGATGGATAAGTCTATGTACTGTTGGTCTTTGTAGGGTTATAGCACACATGGTCCTTGGCAGTTAGGATAGAGCATCAAGGACATCAAGGACTGGCTGTTAGGATAGCATCCTTAACTGCCTTTAGGGTAGCATCTTAGACTAGCATCTAGCATATGCTTGGCTGGTTAGCGGCCTATAAATATGTATCCCAAACCCCTGTGGTTGGCATCACATTTGTGTGAGTTTGTGTGAGAAATAAAACCAGAAAATTGCCCCAACTCCTAGTATTCCGTTACTAGGATACCATTGTGAGACCCGCTAGGATAGAGATGGGTGTACGCCCTTTGGACCTGAAAGTTTAATCATGTTGTAACAGGGATGAGCCATAAACGCCCAGTAAGCCGGACGTCCGAAGATGGCGTGGTAAGCACTTTTGAACGATATCACCTCAAAAGAGAGTGGCTCGGTCCGGTAATTGTCTCGGGTTCCGAATGTCACGTCCAGAGTAATCTCACCCAGAGAATCCGCATGTCTCCCTGGTACAATGCCATGAAAAGTTACACTGCTATAACTCAACTGGCTCTCGTATAGCTTCATGCGATGGAGCTCTCGATGTAGAGGGTGTTAATGCTGCTTCCACCGTCCATGAGTGTTTTAGAGAACTCATAGCCATCAATAAGAGGATTGACGACCAGAGGGTACTTTCCCCGACGATGTGTTTTCCTCGTGTGATCTGAGCGATCATAGGTGATGGTTACCTCCGACTAGTCCAGAAATTGTGGAACAGCCGAAACCGTGGCATTGAGCTCACGGAGAACCGCCTTCTTGTCTTTAGCAGGTTGGGATCCAAGGAAGCATACGTATGCGTCTTTCTTAGTCGGAAAAGTTTTCTTTCCATCCGACTTGGGCTCTACAGCGATTTCCGCTTCTTCCATGTCGGAATCTTCCTTGGGCTCCTTTCATTTCTCAAAATTTTTCTTTACTTTTCGTCGCTTGGCTCTGTAGCCAGCGGATTCGTCTTTCTTGATGTCATCATTGAAACGACACTCGGCATTTGTGTGGGTAGATCCTCTATTACTATACAAATGGTGGACACAAGGATTATTGGCAATGTCGTCCTAGGTATAGGTTCTTCCGGGTTGCTGATCTCCTCTGCCTTGGATTCAGGAAGTTCCACGGCCTCTACCCCGGCCGCCTCCGTTCCCTCCTCGTCCTCCAGATCCGAATGTTGCGTTGACAGCTACGTTGTCCGGAGCCGGCTTTTCGTCTGAGGTGTTCTTGCGCTTCTGAGCTTGTTTTGGCTATTTGGCCGCATTGGGATTGCCTAGAATATTTAGCAGCCCTTCTGAATCATCATCGGCATCAACATATTTGCTTGATGTTTCTATCATTTCTTCTAAATCTGTGACGTGGTCACGCTTCAGTCTATAACGCAAAAGTCTGACTGGAAGTCCTGCAATAAAAGCTTCTATCGTGGTTTGCTTGTTTACTCCCTCGCAGGAGTTCTTCGTGTCAATCCAGCATCCGAGGTAATCCCGACAGGTTTCTCCGGGTCTTTGTGCAACGCTGCAAGTCTTCGACTGTGCAGGGCCTCCTGTATGTTCCCTCGAAGTTTGAAAAGAATGCAGTTTGCATATCATACCAGTTGTGAATTGAATTCTCTGGCAGTTCATCGAGTCATGATCGAGCCGTCTTCCTCAGCATGAGCGGGAGATATCGTACTGCAACGAGGCTGTTTCCTCCTTTGGCGATGCAGCTGGCCTGGAAGAAATCCTAGAGCCAGGTATCTGGCCGAGCTGCGCCATCATAGGGCTAAATGTGTTTGGCAATACCAAAGTCAACCTGAAATTTGATCTGATGTATGCGTGGTCCAAAACACTTGGGTCCCACATACACGTTTTCTTCCTCGTACCACCGCGCCTCTATGTTTGATTCAATGTGATGGCGAGCGTCGTTTGGCGAGAGAGATCTGCGCCTTGGAGGATCACGGCTCCTGCGCCGCTGAGTCGGATTTCTGCTTCTCCTTCCACCATTGCCGCCTCCACCCCTGCGGCTTCCATGGCAACGTCGAGATCCTTCATGGTCGCTGCTAGGAGGCGATGGTGGCCCTGGTGGATTATTTACGGCTGAGTTACGTGGTGGTGGCGGTGGAGCCTCATTATGCTGACTCTGATGCATGTTTCTTCGGACACCGTCCCTACTTGATTCAGGACGATTCGGATCATCTCTTCGTCCGGCATTGCCAGCCAGACGGCTCGGTGGTGGCATCCTTAGCCGATCTTGCTTCTCGTGCTGGTGGCGTGTTTCCGGGTCTTCTCTATAGCGGTTGTTTTGCCGATGATGGTCCTGATGAGGAACCATTGCCCTGATGGCGTCTTTGGACGCAGCCGGAATAACTTTTGCCCAGTCACGCGCCGGCCGGCGAGGGTGGCCGTTTGATCCGGTTCTTGAATTCTCTTCTTCTCCACAGGGACGATAGCGTTGATTCGTTTCCCTGCGGAGCCTTACGTCAACACTTTGGTCAGCGCCAGTGTGGCAAAACTCGGATTTTGAGGCTAGTTTGCCACTGAATGACGCAACCGTTTTCTGCTGCTTTAATCCTTTGTCTAGAAACACGACGCACTATTGGACCTGCTGTGGAGACATATAGTTGGCAAGGATAGCTCGAGCTACAGCAGTGTTTTCCAACGGCGTGCTGTAGACTCAGATCTTATCTCCATCCTTTCCGTCGAATAGATCTTTGTGGATATCCGGGTTATTATTAGCAAGAAACGGACCTCCCCTTGTCTTGTTTGGATGTCGCTTGAAATCTGACTGATATTTGGCAGGATCACTATGTAACTGCTGCCTCATCTCGATGATGCGCGCGGCCTCTTCGAGCAGAAACAGACGGTTCTTTTCCAGGTCCTCGGCCGTTTTCTCCAGCGCCTCTGGTGTAAGATCCGAAGCCGTTGGGATTGGAATCGTGAGACCATCTCCGTAAATTTCACGTGCACCCTTGGTGACAACGTGTCCATCCATAGGAGGGTCGATCGGGATGGTTTTAATCGGATCTCCGTCCAGATTCTCCATCTCGATCTCTTCATCAACTTTTCTTTGTTGGTTTCCTCGACGTCCGGTTCTGTCGGTGTCGGATTCTTGTTGTTCTTCTTCTTCTTCTTTGACCGCCCAGTAGCCTTAGCGTGTGTACCAGTGGCAAAGACGGATTTCGGTCCTGTACCGGGAGATAAACTTCCATCGGTACTTTCCGTCATGGCTGGCTTGTGGATCTCGGAGGAATCTCCAGTATCCATATCATCCTGCGAGGTGTAGCTTTCATCCATGCTATCGTATGGACTAGGAGAATTTTCCGGATCACCTTGCATTAGCTTGGAGACGTGTTCTTTTTCATACTCCTCCATCTCTTTGTCTTATTGACTCCTGAGGGGAGACAGGTAAGTCGGCGCTTTCTTCGATTGTGTCTAGGACCAAATCGCTACCGGCTCTAGCATCGACAGATTCGGATCCAGAGCTTATGTGGTACACAAAACAGTGCTTCTTCTTGTTCATGTTCTTGAAGTAATGGCACAGCTGGGTTTCCGCCTCCTCCATCTCAAAGTTCTCCTTGATGTCGGTGATTGCTTCGTAATCGATGTAGGGGCGTTTCATCATCTCCTTTATCCTATGCTTCAAGGGTAGTTTTTATGCAACGACGTCCGAGAAGACGAATCTGTAGCGGATATATTCCTTGTATGTGTATCCGATCTCATCAGGGAGATCAGATACGGATTCTTTTCCACCTCTTCTTCCACTGTAGGAGTGGGCTGGGTGGGTTTGATTTTCTCCGAGACCTTGAACTCTTCCGCCTCTGCGGACAAATTAGGTCCGTATTTTTCTTCCGCCATGGTCATCACCTCAAGGGTGGGTTGGGCGGGTTCAGATAAACTGAGATAAATATCGATCTCGCCGATGGACATGATTGTGTAGGTCTTCACGGATTTCGAAGTCGTAATCCAGGTCTCGTCGAGAAGGACGAGAGGGACATCACTAGCGTAGACCACGCGACCCATGGCGATAGTTTTGTCGATTCCTGCACGCGCATATTTCGCCTGGAACGAAGCTCCAAAGGTCACCTGCCCCACGGTGGGCGCCAATTGTCGTCGGATTGTCGACAAGTACGCCATAGGGGTTCCTAGTGGCGTTGGAAAGATGGGGTGTGAGACGTCGGATGTTCCAGGAATGGTGAGCACAAGTTTACCCAGGTTCAGATCCGACTGTGGGGATCGGATCCTACTCCTTCTAGCAACCCAGTAATATATCGGCGTAAGCCGGATGTTACAATGGATTACAAGAGAGGTTCGCATGTGCGAGTTGATTGTGGTGTTACGATTGGTTGTGTGTCATAAAGGCTCCCATAGGGCCGGTTTATATAGTCACCGGGGCCTAGGGTTACAAGAGAGACCTATCCGGCTACATTACAGAGTCGGTAACCAGATACAACTTGGACTACAAGTAATTCTACAGGCCTAAGTCGGTAATTCTTCTGGGCCTTGTCGTAGCCGGAACTGGCTCCTCCTCTTTCTCTAACAGGGCCGCCCGTGAAGCAAAGCTCTATGTAGAGGTCCCAACCTTTAATAGGTAGAGATCCCTGTGTTTACAATGCCAGTCTGTAACATTCCAAAAATATTAAACTTGAATCATCAAACTCTAATCATCAAAATTAGGGTTAACAAAAACTTTTCCAATTAAATATATGAAAGAATTCATATGTGTGTGTATTAAAATTTGGATTCTTTTGAATGGACATGGTTTTGTGTTTCTTTGCTTGTAAAATGATTCTTAGGTGAAATAAACATCATCTAAACAATCCCCAAACTTTTCCCAAAGACAAACAAGTCAAAACAAACAAATTAAGTGAATGGTCACTTTGGCCAAATTAACTCCCATGCCTACTTTGGCTATCTCTAACTTTCAGAACTTAACAGAAATATGTATGGATCTTTGCACCCCTTGATAGTACTCATAATAAGGTACCAAGGCCCACTTTGTGATCATGCAAAAACATTTAAATGCTTAGTTTAAATGATAGTTTGAAATTGAATCTATTTCATATGGGAAGATCCCACTATTTCAAAAACCACTCAAACAAGCTCAATTTTAAAAACCCAAGCATCCACAGAATCCTCAACACATGCCTAGCACACCCACCAAAAATCTTTTCAAAATTCAAAACTTAAGTTCAGGCGGCCATTTCATCAAACAGGTTGCAGATTCAAATCAACAAAATCACAAACACTATTTTGAGCAGTGTTTTGGCCAACCTTGTTCCCTCTCTGGTTACAACTAGCCTTAGTAGATCATCTAGCAACCTTAACTCACCTCTAGCACCACTGTAAGCATGCCAATGCCATCAATGGTGAGCAGGCCGAGAGCACACTTGTCACCCCAGTGTGGACAGCAAGCTAGGAGAAGAACTAGCCGTGCCAACCTTGTCTAGCATGCAGCCCATGCCTCACTGCCCCCTCTCGACCAGCCCTAGCTCGAAGACAACGACCAAAACCGCCAGGAACGCCGCGCCCGTGCCGCTGTCGACCATGCCGACGCACACCGCAGAGCACATGCCGTTCCCACGCAACCCGACCACCTCGAGCCCTCGCCGCCCGCCAACTTGCACCCTACCATCCCAGGAGACCACCAGACATGTTCGTTTCACCGCCCGTACCCTGTAGCCACCGCTCGCCGCAGACTTCGCCGCCTCTGCCTCGTAGAGCACCGCACGTTCCCGACCATTTGCCACCGTCACTACACGCGCATTTAAACCATAGAGCATCGCCAGGAGACCACACGTCGATCGCCAACCTCGTCCATGCCTCTAGCCGCCCGTAGCCGTGTCACCACCATCGCCTGCCCATCCCTCTTGGTCTCGTCGTCGGGCCTATAAAAGGAGACGACCCCCGCTCAATTTCTTCACACCATCTCACTCCCCTCACCTCACTGATCATTCCACCCCTTAGCCGGAATTGCACACGAGCCGTCAGCCGCCTCTAGAGAAGAAGGGAGCCGTTGATTTCCCACCCCCGAGCTGCCGCGACCATCCTCGAAGTTCGCCGTCGTCGACTTTGTTGTTTGCCGCCGCCATCGGAGCCCCAGATGCCCCCTATGCACCCCCATCGAGCCGCTAGGGTTCGAGCTCACGGTGACCTGTTCATCGTCGATGACGACCCTCACCGCCGATCTTCATTCTAATCAACGCACCACATCGCCTGCATTGGCGCTTAATGAGCCATCGACCAAGAGAACCCCCCGGGCCATGCCCAGACTGTGGTGTGACACTGGGCCGGCCCATTAACCCTTCCCGCGCAGCCCAAGCGTTTGAATTTAGATTTTTCTATTTTCATTCAAACTCAATTCCCGTTGGATTCAAATCATTTGGATCTGTAGATCAACCTTGGTAAAAATAACAAGGCAGAAGCTTTTCTGCATTCAAACATTTTTTAAATTTAAACCATAATAGCTTTTGAATTGATTCCAACTCTCAAAAATCACATTTGACCATGCCTTTCAGAATATATAAAAATATATGGGTTTTACTTACAGAAATAATGTTCAAGTAATAAAAGAATGCCACATAGGCATTTCTAGCCACTTTAATGATTTAAAATAAAAAAGTTAAAATTTATTGAATTGTGACACCACTTTAAATCACATTCCCATGTACTGAAATATGTGGTGATGACATGTGTCAACATGATCCCATGTTTGAGTTGGATAATATTAAATCTTAAGTAGTTTTTCAATGAGTAGAAATTACTTTTCTAAAAATAAAATAAATAAGACAAATGCTTTAATCTTTTAATGTTAGTGATGATGCTAGATCATCTATAGTGCACCTTTGTGTGATGATTGAAAGTGGTTAAGTATTTTTTGGTGATTGTGTACCTCGTATTTATTTATAGACGCTAGTACCGACCAAGGATACGAGGAGGAAGGAGGATACTACGAAGAAGAAGAAGCCGAGGAGAACTTCAACCACTGCTCTGCACAAGGCAAGCCAATACTTGCAAGCTTTTAACTTAGCAAGCATATACTGATACTCATGCAAGCCTTACTAATCAAGTTGACCTATGCAAGCTAATACTTGCTTGTGACTATGCCAACTATATGCCTTAAGCATATGTGATCATACCCATTTGATGATACCCCCTCCTAGTTTTACTTGCAAGTTTTCTACTTTATTTCTTTATCAAAGCTATTTCTTAGAGTTTATTTAAGTGACTTATAGATTCTTGGAAGATAATTGAAGGTTGCATAAAGAGCATTAAACTTGGCCTAAGCTAGATAATCTTGATGTCATCCTAAGGCATGAGATGGTACTTAGTTAAAACTCCACTTGTTTACCACCCCTCATTAGTACTCACCCCCACTTGTAGATGCTAGTGCTAAGCATAAAACTTGATCAACTTTAGATGGGAATACTTGGTGGAAAATGGTTATGAAAACCTTGGAATGATGAGTCATTCTACTGAAATGTTTTGACATGTTTTTCCGAACACCAGATGATTTTGGATGATGAAAATGTTAAGGCATGAGCCTTAGCCCTTTATAAAACTGATGGTTGTTTGGATGCGATACCATTCCAATTTTACCGTACAACCACAATACCTGAAAATTGGGTAGGGCTTGACTGGAAACTTATATACCTTAGTATGGGTTCCCTCACGGCCAAGGTCTGAGCTGAGGCTACCTTGTGAAGATTGTCCACCTGTGCAGTACCCAAGATGACAGTTGGTCATGGCTAGGAGGCCAAACTCACAGGAGAGGTGCCTATACTAGGGCGTGTAATTGAAAGGTTAGGATTGATTATCCGCATACTGAGTATGGTGAATTCGGGATTTGTTCCTGACGGATGTATTGAATGTTGTGGTGAAAGTGTACAATCTCTGTAGAGTGTCAAACTATTCGAATAGCGCGTCATGATTATGGACAATTGAGTGGCCATACTGTTCCCCCGTCAGATGTTTTCAAAATGACTTGTGAAATGAATTGAGAATTTGACTTGGCCACAACAGAGTTGTGACATGAGATACAGGTTCCCACTTAGGTGTTATAAAATTCAACTATCTTTTCTTGCTTCTGAACTTAGTAGAGGTAAATCTGGCTTGCTGCAAAACAACCATAGAGCTTAGTGTCCTATTACAAAAACCCCCTTCACTTGTTAGTATTAGTTTGCGAGTACTTAAAGAGTACTCATGGCTTTGTCCCTCGCTATTCCCGTGGCCAGACTATGAAGAAGAGTACCAGGATGATGGACCCCAGGAAGGTTACGACAACTAGGATCATCTCCCATCATCAGCATTTCCTGTGACCCCGAAGATGGAGCTTCGCCTATGCTACCTTTATTATTATTACGTATTTCCGCTGCCTGAGTTGTATTAAGAACTGGATCATGAGATCCTTATTTGTGTAAGACCTTATGTATGGTTTGTAATGGATGATGTACTGTGGTATCCAATTCTGTTATGTCTCGCAAAAATGGTAATCCTGGGATTGCGATGTATGGCATAATAGGCATCTGGGATTAAAAATCCGGGTGTTGACAAGTTGGTATCAGAGCCATCCTGAACATAGGAGACCCTAGTTAGACTGGACGTTTGAATCAAAAACTTAGTTTCAAAACCAAAGGAAGCAAGTATTTACAAAAACTTATTCCCATTCTTATCACTTTGATTCTTTCGTGAAAATTCATGTTCCTCAAAAACTCTTGCAAAATACCTAAAACTTAACACACTTGATCACTCTACTAACTTACTCATCCTATATTCTTATAGATGGACGTGAAGTACAACAAGTTTTATCAGTTGGGGAATGGAGTAGACCTTATCTTTGAGCGGGATTTGGACCAGCTTTCGGAACTTCTGGAGCGTCCACACCCCAAGTTCTTCGGAGCTCAGCTCAATGATCAAGGAGGAGAAGGTCTGCAGTGGCTAATTGTTGCAAGTCTCCGAGGAAAGATTGAACCTCCCACTGCCGAGGGAATTCAGTTCACCTTAAGAGAGAACAACTGGCTCGATGGACTTGCCAGGGCCATGCAGGAAGCTCTTGCCCGTCTGTGTGGGCAGAGTATCAACCAGATCAAGGGTACCCGATTTGAGTTTTGTCCAAGGCGAGATGCTATGGGACAGCCACTGGAAGCCCCATACCACCACGAGCCGAAGACCCAGTTGGACCACCTTAGCTTCATGATGTACGATCGTCAGCAGGAATTGGACAATTGCCATGACTACTCCAACCACAAGTCGCCATCATCAAGACGAAGGATCAGACCATCGCCATGCTAGCAAAGGATTGCAAGTCTCGCCACTGTCAGCTCAACAAGAAGGAGCGCATCATTGCCCGTCTTCGCCACCATATCTCAGATTTGGAGGAGACCATCCACGAGAGAGACATGTAGTTGGAGGAAAGGGAGAATGCCAGAGAAGACCTTCGTGGAGACCTCTACTCCTATCTCAGCGATGATGATGATTTTCTGGAGGATCAGGCTATGGACTTCTTCACCGATGAGGATGATTTCGCCTTCATCAATGACGACGAGGATGATGAGTATGACGACTACACCGACTCCAAGGAGTAGTAGCACTTGAGCACTAGCATAGTGAGTTGTATTTGGTCGCACTGTATCGTAGTTTACAGAATGGTTCTTAAAACCACCTATTTTTCTTGTTTTGTGGTGTGTGTTTGTATCATGTGCTATGAATGAATGAATGAATGAAAAGCAAGTTGCTAAAAAATCTGAGTCAAACTTTAAAAACTTTTCAAAGTCCCGGAACCTTAGAAATTTCCCTCTTTTCTCATGATCTATCTCAATCTTCAAATGCCATGCGGAGGAAGTGGTTCATCCCCGGACCCGATATTGCAGATCCTGCAGATGTTGGTTTCTGACCACGAAGCTGAAAGAGCCGAACGTCAAGCCAACTTAGCCACCCTTCAGCAGATAGATCAGTTGGCCCACAACAATCAAGGCCAAGGAAATCAGGATAACCATGGATCTAAGCTCAAGAATTTCCAGAATACCAACCCACCTGTTTTCACTAAGTCGGAAGAGCCCCTAGATGCAGACGATTGGCTGCAAACCATGGAGAACAACCTGGAAGTTGCCGAAGTGGAAGCTAACGAGAAAGTTCTGTTCGCAACCCATTATCTAGCCGGAGATGCAAGAGCATGGTGGAACAGCGTTCGTGCAATGACCGGAGGACAGATGATGACCTAGGAGGAATTCAAGGTCAAGTTCAGCAGAACCCATGTGCCACCGGGTTTGATCAAGAGAATGAGAGATGAGTTCAGAGAACTGAAGCAAGGACGGATGACCATAGTGGAATACCGTGACAAATTCTTGTCATTAGCTAGGTATGCCCGGATGAGATCGACACTGAAGCCAAGAAGAAAGAGAGATTCTTCAATGGTCTGCACGATGAGATGCAGACAGTATTGGTCAATATCCCCTTTGCTGATATTGAAGCCCTTGTTGACTCTGCCATCCAGATGGAAGGATAGATCAACCAAGCCAATGAGAACCGCAAGCATCGCATGATGCATCAGCCAGGAACCCATCAGACCCCAAAGTATCGCCCTAACCCATCTCCAGGATTTACCTCGAGAACCAACAGACCCCCGATGAACTGTCCGACCTATCCCAACTGTGGAAACCCGAGGCCCGGAGGAAATCCCAACAACCCCGGCAATTCTGGCCATTTCAACCGTGCACCACCCAAGTTCAACAACAACAATGCTACCGCCAACACCAACACTGCCCCGAGGACTGGAAGCAATGTTGTGCCTGTTTCAGCAAAGGACAAGTCACAAGTGACTTGTTATGAATGTGGAAATAAGGGTCACTACTCCAATGAGTGCCCCAAGAAGAATGCCACAACCCCCAATGCCAATGCCCCAGCTCAGCAACAGCGTCGTGTCCATCCTGGAAGAAGGTTTGCCCCAGGGAATTCGCTCAACCGCAACGGTCGTCTTTTTCTCATGCATGCTGAAGAAGCTCAGGAAGCGCCAGATGTCGTGCTGGGTATGTTTTCTGTTAATTCAGTACTCGCTAGAGTGTTGTTTGATTCTGGTGCATCGCACTCATTTGTCACCGAAGAATTTGCATGCAATAGTAAGATTCAACCAACTAAACTGAAGCATGTTATGATTGTTGTCGTGGTGGTATCACGGCATATGCCATGGGTAGGCTAAAGTTGGGGCCGATGGACGTGGAGGAATCTGGGGAGGGATGATGCAGTGAAGACCGCACTCGTATGAACAAAGAGAAATACAATGTATATTGGATTGAAGCTCTCAAGTGGATATAACACCTCATTCTATACATCTAATCCCTTATAACCTTGTCATACTTGTGGCTACAATCATGCTCCTTGAGCTGTATCCCGTATGCTTCTATCTAATCTCTCTGTGAGAGTAGAGGAAGAGGAAGAAGGAGAGATCCTAGTGAGCAGAGAGGGGAGGAGCCCTTCGGGGCCTCTCCTTTGAATGATCCCCTGGTGCTCCTTATAAAGGGGAGCCCAGGGGACAAACCTTGTTCCCTAGCATCTTCTTAGATGCTCAGCATATGCCTTGGCATCTTCGGAGATGCCACGGCATATCCCTTAGCATATTCTTGGATGCCTAGGGCATATTCCTTTGGCCATGTGCCAGTCTGAGTTGGTTGGGTCCCAGGACTGGCACTATACTTGTGTAGCTCGTCTTGGCTTGATCTGATGATGCGCTTTACCTGGAGATAAATAAGTTGGTACCTGGAGTAATATACCTCGGCCCAAATGACATTGCTGGAAGTATAGTTTGGCCTGAGTAGAGCAGATTCGGCCTGGCAGACAGTTGATTCGGCCCAGGCAGAGTGAAGGGCCCAACCGGTTGACTCAGTGGCCCAGCCGGGTCGTCCGTCTCGGCCCAGGTGGAGTACTGCTGGGGGCAGGCTTAGCCAGAGTGATTTGGTCTTGTGGAGCTGGTAGCGCTGAGTCCCGTGGTGGGCCGAGCTAGTGCTCATTCGGCCCACCCGGGCGACGAGGAGAGGGAGCCGGCGCTGAGTCCCGTGGTGGGCCAAGCTAGTGCTCATTCGGCCCACCTGGGTGACGAGGAGAGGGAGCCGGCACTGAGTCCCGCGGTGGGCCGAGCTAGTGCTCATTCGGCCCACCCGGGCGTCGAGGTGGAATGGCTGGGAGTAGCTTGGCGGGAGAGGGCGTCGACCTGCAGAGTTGGTTTGGCGGGAAGGGGAGTGGGCGTCGGGTAGGAGGCCCGTGGCGGGCCGACTTAGGCTTAGGTCGGCCCACCCGGGGGTTATTTCTCTTTCTTTGTATTTAGTTCGGCCATGGAGAGTGTGGACTGGGCCGAGATTTCCCTTACTCGGCCCAGTTGCTCTTTCTTGTCTTTTTCCTTTTCTATTTTGTTTAATATCCTCTTATTAAATACGCTTTCCTTTATTCATGTCTCTTATTAGTTTATTTATAGATCAACTCTGGGGTACCTGGGGTTATATCCCCGACATTAGTCCCCGAGTCTATGTGGGACTTGTAGAGTCGTGCATAGAATTTAATTTAAAATATTCCCAGAGTTATTTTTCGACTTATTATACCTTTTGGTAATATACTTATTTTTCATACTACCCTTTTGGGCAAGTTTTAGACGTCTGGTCTTCTTTGGCATTGCTCATAACCCTTTCTGGTAAGTTCTTGACCTCTGGCCTTATCAGGCACTGGTTATAACCCCTTTGGACAAGTTTCTGGACTTCTGGCTTTCATGGGCACTGGTCATAACCCCTTTGGGTAAGTTTCTGGACTTTCGGCCTTCATGGGCACTGGTCATAACCCCTTTGGGTAAGTTTCTGGACTTCTGGCCTTCTTGGGCACTGGTCATAACCCCTTTGGGTAAGTTTCTGGACTTCCGGCCTTCATGGGCACTGGTCATAACCCCTTTGGGTAAGTTTCTGGACTTCCTGCCTTCATGGGCACTGGTCATAACCCCTTTGGGTAAGTTTCTGGACTTCTGGCCTTCTTGGGCACTGGTCATAACCACTTTGGGTAAGTTTCTGGACTTCCGGCCTTTATGGGCACTGGTCATAACCCCTTTGGGTAAGTCATGAGTTCTGGACTTATTGGGCACTGCTCTTTTAACCTTTTTGGGTAAGTTATGAGTTCTGGCCTTATTGGGAACTGCTCTTTTAATCTCTTTGGGTAAGTTATGAGTTCTGGCCTTATTGGGCACTGCTCTTTTAACCTCTTTGGGTAAGTTGTGAGTTTTGGCCTTATTGGGCACTGCTCTTTTAACCCCTTTGGATAAGTTACTATCCGAGTCATCTGATTCCAAATCCGAGTTACTTTACTCAAAATTGACTTTATCTCTTAAGTCCGAGTCCTCTGACTCAAATCCGAGATATATGACTCAAATCCGAGTTAACTCATTCCAAATCCGAGTTATTTTACTCAAAATTGACTTTATGTCTTAAGTCTGAGTCCTCTGGCTCAAATCCGAGGTATATGACCCAAATCCGAGTTATCTCATTCCAAATCCGAGTTACTTTACTCAAAATTGACTTTATGTCTTAAGTCTGAGTCCTCTGACTCAAATCCGAGGTATATGACTCAAATCCGAGTTAACTCATCCCAAATCCGAGTTTCTTTACTCAATTTTGACTTACATCTCAAATCTGAGTCATCTGACTCAAATCCGAGGTATATGACCCAAATCCGAGTTATCTCATTCCAAATCCGAGTTACTTTACTCAATTTTGACTTACATCTCAAATCTGAGTCATCTGACTCAAATCCGAGGTATATGACTCAGATCCGAGTTAACTCATCCCAAATCCGAGTTATTTTACTCGATATTGACTTACATCTCAAATCTGAGTCATCTGACTCAAATCCGAGTCATATGACCCAAATCCGAATCATCTGTTTGCCACTATATAACTTGATTTGGCGTGATGACGATAATTTGACTTTGATATGGATCCGAGATATAGATCCGAGATTAAGCTTTGGGATATGATAATAGGGCTAACCGCTGAGAGATCTGATTCGAGATGTAGATATGAGATATAGATTCGAGATATGATAAGCTGGCCAATAGTCATCCGAGATATGGGATAACCTGGCAAGATGGTGAAATATCAATCCGAGTCATAACATAACCTGGCAATCTGGCGAACTGAATAAAGCTTCGGCCCGAATAGAGATATGATTAGTACGCCGAGTCTGAATACCAATCCGAATTATAATATACCCTGGCAAGCTGAATCAAATGTTAGTCCAAATCAGAGACAATCTATTGAGCTGAGTTAAAGGTTAATTCGAAGTAC
The DNA here is from genome assembly GCA_023614405.1 of Avena insularis. NCBI lineage: Eukaryota > Viridiplantae > Streptophyta > Magnoliopsida > Poales > Poaceae > Avena > Avena insularis. The sequence goes on from CM042695.1 coordinate 288,495,803, forward strand.
AAACTAATTGAATCAAATTATATCCGAATCATTAATAAGCAGGCCGGTAAGCTGAGTTAAAGGACAATCCAAAGCATAAATAAACTGACTCAAATTCTATCCGACTCATAAGTAAGCTGACTCAAATTCTATCTGGATCATAAATAAGCTGATTCAACTTCTGTCCGAGTTATAAATAAGTTGGCTAGGGAGCTGAGTTACAGGATAATCTAAAGCATAAGTAAACTGACTCAAAATCTATCTGAATCACAAATAAGCAGATTCAACTTATGGCCGAGTTATAAATAAGCTAGCTGGTGAGCTGAGTCACAGGATAATCCAAAGCATAAGTAAACTGACTCAAAATCTATATGAATCACAAATAAGCTGATTCAACTTATGGCCGAGTTATAAACAAGCTGGCTGGAGTACAGATCTCTTAATCTAAAGGTGACTACGGATAAGTTGACTAGTCCCCGGGTTAAGTTATTTTCTCCCCGGGATGAAGGATTGAGTGTAGGTGGCTAAGTTATCGGGCACTTACAATATACTTGGAGAAGTGTTTGGGTGAGTCTTGCTAGGTCATACCTGCCCTGCTGAGTTACTTGGTACTTACAGTAAGCTTGGAGTAGTTCTTGAGTCCTTCTTGCTGAGTCTTACCTGCTTTGATGAGTTAGACTTGGAGAGCCTCTGCGCTTACCTCTTTGTTCTCTATTGGCTTGGTGAAGCTGAATGAGCCCTATGAGGAAGAAGTTGATGAAGATGTTCCCGTCCGGATGGAAACCCAACCAACACCACTAGAAGGCCCCACGTTGGGCGCCAAATGTCGTGGTGGTATCACGGCATATGCCATGGGTAGGCTAAAGTTGGGGCCGATGGACGTGGAGGAATCCGGGGAGGGATGATGCAGTGAAGACCGCACTCGTATGAACAAAGAGAAATACAATGTATATTGGATTGAAGATCTCAAGTGGAGATAACACCTCATTCTATACATCTAATCCCTTATAACCTTGCCATACTTGTGGCTACAATCATGCTCCTTGAGCTGTATCCCGTATGCTTCTATCTAATCTCTCTATGAGAGTAGAGGAAGAGGAAGAAGGAGAGCTCCTAGTGAGCAGAGAGGGGAGGAGCCCTTCGGGGCCTCTCCTTTGAATGATCCCCCTGGTGCTCCTTATAAAGGGGAGCCCAGGGGACAAACCTTGTTCCCCACGATTGGTATCTAAGCAGCATATTCCTGGCATCTTCTTAGATGCTCAGCATATGCCTTGGAATCTTCGGAGATGCCACGGCATATTCCTTAGCATATTCTTGGATGCCTAGGGCATATTCCTTTGGCCATGTGCCAGTCTGAGTTGGTTGGGTCCTAGGACTGGCACTATACTTGTGTAGCTCGTCTTGGCTTGATCTGATGATGCGCTTTATCTGGAGATAAATAAGTTGGTACCTAGAGTAATATACCTCGGCCCAAATGACATTGCTGGAAGTATAGTTTGGCCTGAGTAGAGCAGATTCGGCCTGGCAGACAGTTGATTCGGCCCAGGCAGAGTGAAGGGCCCAGCCGGTTGACTCAAATGGCCCAAGGTCCGTCGTCTCGGCCCGGTGGAGTATCTTGAGGCAGGCTTAGCCGGAGTGATTTGGTCCTGTGGATCTGGTAGCGCTGAGTCCTGTGGTGGGCTGAGCTAGTGCTCATTCGGCCCACCCGGGCGACGAGGAGAGGGAGCCGGCGCTGAGTCCCGTGGTGGGCCGAGCTAGTGCTCATTCGGCCCACCCGGGCGTCGAGGTGGAAAGGCTGGGAGTAGCTTGGCGGGAGAGGGCGTCGACCTGCAGAGTTGGTTTGGCGGGAAGGGGAGTGGGCGTCGGGTAGGAGGCGTGGCCGACTTAGCTTAGGCTTAGGCCACCACCCGGGGTTATTTCTCTTTCTTTGTATTTAGTTCGGCCATGGAGAGTGTGGACTGGGCCGAGATTTCCCTTACTCGGCCCAGTTCCTCTTTCTTGTCTTTTTCCTTTTCTATTTTGCTTAATATCCTCTTATTAAATACTCTGTCCTTTATTCATGTCTCTTATTAGTTTATTTATAGATCAACTCTGGGGTACCTGGGGTTATATCCCCGACAATTGTTCAAATCCCTGGTTCAACCACCAAGGCTAGGCAAACTTGCAAAGCCGTCCCTATTCGAATCCATGGCATAGATTTTTATGCTAATCTGATATTACTCGGAACTAAAGGTTTGGAAGTAGTACAAGGGATGGATTGTATGTCCAAACATAAAGGATTGATTGACTGTGCCAAGAAAGCCATAACCATGACTAGTACAGCCGGAATATCAGTCGAGCATGTATCGGAAACCTTACCTCGCTAATTCAAGTGCAACAAGAGTATAGCCCAACCTACCATTGACCAAGTCCGGATAGTCTGTGAATACCCCGATGTATTTCCAGATGTTTTGCCCGGTATGCCCCTAGATCGGGATATCGAGTTTATCATTGAACTAATCCCCGGAACATGACCCATAGCTCAGAGACCATATAGTATGAACCCGTCTAAAGTAGCAGAACTGAAGAAGCAACTGGATGCCATGCTGGAAATTGGATTAATTCAACCAAGTGCGTCACCATGGAGATCACCTGTCTTGTTCGTGGACAAGAAAGATGGAGGTAACCATTTGTGTACGGATTATCGGAAGTTGAATGATGTCACTATCAAGAACAAGTACCCATTGCCCAAGATAGAAGATTTGTTTGATCAGTTGACCGGTGCCAAAGTGTTTTCTAAGATTGATCTTAGAACTGGTTATCATCAACTCAAGATTCGCGCAGAGGATATTCCCAAGACTGCCTTTACCACCAGATATGGATTATACGAGTATACTGTCATGTCTTTTGGATTAACCAATGCCCCCGCTTATTTCATGAATCTCATGAATAAGATTTTTATGGACTTCCTGGATAAGTTTGTCGTTGTTTTCATCGATGACATTCTAATTTATTCCAAATCAGAAGAAGAACATGAGCTACACCTAAGGACCATTCTTGGAACCCTTAGAGAGCATCAGTTGTATGCCAAGTTTAGCAAATGTGAATTCTGGTTATAGGAGGTAGGATTCCTCGGCCACATTGTATCAGCCGGAGGAATTTCCGTTGACCCTGCAAAAGTGAAAGATGTCGAAGATTGGCAAGCCCCAACCACTCAAACCCAAGTTCGTGCATTTCTCGGATTGGCGGGATACTACCGAAAGTTCGTAGAAGGATTCTCAAGTATCGCCATACCCATGGCCCAATTGCTGAAGAAGGACAAGAAGTTTGAATGGACGGACAAATGTGAAGAGAGTTTTCAAGAACTCAAGAGGAGATTGACTTTAGCCCCCATCTTAATCATGCCGGATATCACGAAACCTTCGACGTGTATTGTGATGCATCCAAGATCGGTCTCGGATGTGTGCTAATGCAAGAAGGCAAAGTTATATCTTATCTATCTCGACAACTGAAACAACATGAGAAGAATAACCCAACCCATGACCTCGAACTCGCAGCCGTAGTTCTAGCCCTGAAGACATGGAGGCACTAGCTGATGGGAAACCGTTGTGAAATTTATTTTCGGATCACAAGATCCTGAAGTATATATTCACTCAGAAAGAGCTGAATATGAGACAGAGAAGATGGATTGAGCTAATCAAGGATTACGACCTGGACATTCACTATCACCCTGGTAAAGCCAATGTAGTAGCAGATGCCCTTAGTAGACTGTCGTGCCGCTTGAACTCCATGATTTTGAAGGAGCAAACAAGTTTGCACAAAGAGATGGAAGATTTTCGAATGGAATTAGTGAGTGAAGGATTTTTGGCTAGCATAGAACTTCAACCCACTTTGATCTTCCAGATCAAGGAGGCGCAGAAAGGAAATGCTAGTATCGACGAAATCAAGCATCGTATTGGTACAGGCAAAGTACCCGGATTCACCGAAGACGAAGAAGGAGTTCTGTGGTACAAAGGATGCCTTTGTGTACCAGCAGATTCTGAGTTGAAAGAAGTTATTCTGAAGGAAGCTCATGGTACTCTTTATTATATCCACCCCGGAGAAACGAAGATGTATCAGGACTTGAAAGAACAATTTTGGTGGCATAAGATGAAGAGAGAAATCAAAAGCTATATTGCCAAGTGTGATATATGTCAGCGAGTCAAGGCGGGACATCAAAGACCCGCTGGATTATTGCAACCATTGCAGATTCTAGAATGGAAATGGGATTCCATTGGAATGGACTTTATCACCGGATTGCCTACTTCTAGTAGGGGAAATGACTCTATCTGGGTCTTGGTGGACAGATTGTCCAAAGTCGCCCATTTCTTACCAGTCAAAACCACCTATCAGAGTTCGAAGCTAGCAGAGTTATACATCGCTAGAATCGTCAGTTTGCATGGAGTCCCCAAGAACATCGTATCGGATAGAGGAACTCAGTTTACCTCGAGATTCTGGAAGAAAGTCCAAGAAGTTTTAGGAACCCGACTAGATTTCAGCACCGCTTATCACCCTCAGACCGATGGACAAACAGAGCGAGTAAATCAAATACTCGAAGATAGGCTGAGAGCATGTGTATTAGAGTATGGATCTAAGTGTGAAGATTGTCTGCCGTTTGCAGAATTTTCATACAACAACAGTTATCAAGCTAGTCTGCAAATGGCCCCATTTGAATTCATGTATGGAAGGAAGTGTCGCACCCCTTTGAACTGGTCGGAAGTAGGAGAGAGTCAGATTTTCGGACCCGGCATCCTACGAGAAGCAGAAGAGAAGGTTCACAAGATTCGTGAGCACCTCAAGATAGCCCAGTCCAGACAGAAGAGTTACGCCGACAAGAGACGTCGAGACCTCGCCTACAACATAGGAGATTTTGTGTATCTGAAAGTGTCGCCATTGAAAGGAATGCAGCGTTTCCAGCTAAAAGGAAAGTTAGCCCCCAGATATATCGGCCCCTTCAAGATTCTGAACCGTCGAGGAGAAGTGTCGTATCAATTGGAACTACCCGAAGAGATGTCAACCGTGCACAATGTGTTCCATATCTCATTACTTCGCAAGTGCCTCGAAGTTCCAGAGAAGACTGAAGTGTTCAAGAATATTGATCACCGGACCATAGAAATCAACGATGACCTGACCTATCCTGAAGTACCCATCCGTATTTTGGAAGAAGCTTTCAGAACTACCAGAACCCGAAGCATCAAGTTTCTCAAGATTCAGTGGAGCAACCACACAGAAGAGGAAGCTACCTGGGAGCGCGAAGATCACACCAGGACGAAGTTTCCCGATCTCTTCAAATCCTAGGTAATCTTTTTCGTCCTTTTTCAAATCTCGGGACTAGATTTTGTTTAAGGTGGGAAGGTTTGTAACATCCCAAAAATATTAAACTTGAATCATCAAACTCTAATCATCAAAATTATGGTTAACAAAAACTTTTCCAATTAAAAATATGAAAGCATTCATATGTGTGTGTATTAAAATTTGGATTCTTTTGAATTTCCATGGTTCTGTGTTTCTTTGCTTGTAAAATGATTCTTAGGTGAAATAAACATCATCTAAACAATCCCCAAACTTTTCCCAAAGACAAACAAGTCAAAACAAACAAATTAAGTGAATGGTCACTTTGGCCAAATTAACTCCCATGCCTACTTTGGCTATCTCTAACTTTCAGAACTTAACAGAAACATGTATGGATCTTTGCACCCTTTGATAGTACAAATAATAAGGTACCAAGGCCCACTTTGTGATCATGCAAAAACATTTAAATGCTTAGTTTAAATGACAGTTTAAAACTGAATCTATTTCATATGGGAAGATCCCACTATTTCAAAAACCACTCAAACAAGCTCAATTTTAAAAACCCAAGCATCCACAGAATCCTCAACACATGCCTAGCACACCCACCAAAAATCTTTTCAAAATTCAAAACTTAAGTTCAGGCGGCCATTTCATCAAACAGGTTACAGATTCAAATCAACAAAATCACAAACACTATTTTGAGCAGTGTTTTGGCCAACCTTGTTCCCTCTCTGGTTACAACTAGCCTTAGTAGATCATCTAGCAACCTTAACTCACCTCTAGCACCACTGTAAGCATGCCAATGCCATCAATGGTGAGCAGGCCGAGAGCACACTTGTCACCCCAGTGTGGACAGCAAGCTAGGAGAAGAACTAGCCGTGCCAACCTTGTCTAGCATGCATCCCATGCCTCACCGCCCCCTCTCGACCAGCCCTAGATCGAAGAAAACGACCGGAACCGCCAGGAACGCCGTGCCCGTGCCGCTGTTGACCATGTCGATGCACACCGCAGAGCATGCACCGTTCCCACGCAACTCGACCACCTCGAGCCCTCGCCGCCCGCCAGCATGCACCCCACCATCCTAGGATACCACCAGACATGTTCGTTTCACCGCCCGTACCCCGTAGCCACCGCTCGCCGCAGAGTTCGCCGCCTATGCCTCGCAGAGCACCGCACGTTCCCGACCATTTGCCACCGCCCCAACACGTGCATTTAAACCATAAAGCATCGCTAGGAGACCACCCGTCAATCGCCAACCTCGGCCATGCCTCTAGCCGTCCGTAGTCGTGTCGCCACCGTCGCCTGCCCATCCCTCTCGGTCTCGCCGTCGGGCCTATAAAAGGAGACGACCCCCGCTCGATTTCTTCACACCATCTCACTCCCCTCACCTCACTGATCATTCCACCCCTTAGCTGGAGCACGAGGAGCAGCAGCTCGCCGGCATTGCGCCGGAGCAGGCCACCTCTAGAGAAGAAGGGAGCCGTTGATTTCGTCCACCCCCGGAGCTGCCGCGACCACCCCTGAGTTCGCCGTCGTCGACTTCGTCGTTTGCCCGCCTCGCCGTCATCACTGGAGCCCCGGTATGCCCCCTATGCACCCCCACTGAGCCGCTAGGGTTCGAGCTCGTCGGTGACCTATTCATCGTCGACGACGACCCTCAGCCGTCAATCTTCATTCTAATCCAACGCACCACATCGCCCAGTACCGCTTCACGTTTAATGAGCCACTGACCAGTAGACCCCTCCCCTTGTCAGTTGCGCCCTGTTCTGCGGAGTGACACTGGGCCGGCCCATTAACCCTTCCCGCACAGCCCAAGCGTTCGAATTTAGATTTTTCTATTTTCATTCAAACTCAGTTCTGTACCTAGTTTCAAAAATCAACCCAGCTCGATTCAGTAAACCAAATTACATGAAACCAATTTTGTTAGAAAGGTACTGAAATTCTTAATCCAAGCCCGTTGGATTCAAATCATTTGGATCCGTAGATCAACCTTGGTAAAAATAACAAGGCAGAAGCTTTTCTGCATTCAAACATTTTTCAAATTTAAACCATAATAGCTTTTGAATTGATTACAACTCTCAAAAATCACATTTGACCATGCCTTTCAGAATATATAAAAATATATGGGTTTTACTTACAGAAATAATGCTCAAGTAATAAAAGAATGCCACATAGGCATTTCTAGCCACTTTAATGATTTAAAATAAAAAAGTTAAACTTTATTGAATTGTGACACCACTTTAAATCACATTCCCATGTACTGAAATATGTGGTGATGACATGTGTCAACATGATCCCATGTTTGAGTTGGAGAATATTAAATCTTAAGTAGTTTTTCAATGAGTAGAAATTACTTTTCTAAAAATAAAATAAATAAGACAAATGCTTTAATCTTTTAATGTTAGTGATGATGCTAGATCATCTATAGTGCACCTTTGTGTGATGATTGAAAGTGGTTAAGTATTTTTTGGTGATTGTGTACCTCGTATTTATTTATAGACGCTAGTACCAACCAAGGATACGAGGAGGAAGGAGGATACTACGAAGAAGAAGAAGCCGAGGAGAACTTCAACCACTGCTCTGCACAAGGCAAGCCAATACTTGCAAGCTTTTAACTTAGCAAGCATATACTGATACTCATGCAAGCCTTACTAATCAAGTTGACCTATGCAAGCTAATACTTGCTTGTGACTATGCCAACTATATGCCTTAAGCATATGTGATCATACCCATTTGATGATACCCCCTCCTAGTTTTACTTGCAAGTTTTCTACTTTATTTCTTTATCAAAGCTATTTCTTAGAGTTTATTTAAGTGACTTATAGATTCTAGGAAGATAATTGAAGGTTGCATAAAGAGCATTAAACTTGGCCTAAGCTAGATAATCTTGATGTCATCCTAAGGCATGAGATGGTACTTAGTTAAAACTCCACTTGTTTACCACCCCTCATTAGTACTCACCCCCACTTGTAGATGCTAGTGCTAAGCATAAAACTTGATCAACTTTAGATGGGAATACTTGGTGGAAAATGGTTATGAAAACCTTGGAATGATGAGTCATTCTACTGAAATGTTTTGACATGTGTTTCCGAACAGCAGATGATTTTGGATGATGAAAATGTAGCATGAGCCTTAGCCCTTTATAAAACTGATGGTTGTCTGGATGCGATACCATTCCAATTTTACCGTACAACCACAATACCCGAAAATTGGGTAGGGCTTGACTGGAAACTTATATACCTTAGTATGGGTTCCCTCACGGACAAGGTCTGAGCTGAGGCTACCTTGTGAAGATTGTCCACTTGTGCAGTACCCAAGATGACAGTTGGTCATGGTTGGGAGGCCAAACTCACAGGAGAGGTGCCTATACTAGGGCATGATTATCCGCATACTGAGTATGGTGAATTAAGGATTTGTTCCTGACGGATGTATCGAATGTTGTGGTGAAAGTGTACAATCTCTACAGAGTGTCAAACTATTCGAATAGCATGATCCATGATTATGGACAGTTGAGTGGCCATCTTCCCCGTCAGATGTTTTCAAAATGACTTGTGAAATGAACTGAGAATTTGACTTGACCACAACAGAGTTGTGACATGAGATACAGGTTCCCACTTAGGTGTTATAAAATTCAACTAGCTTTTCTTGCTTCTGAACTTAGTAGAGGTAAATCTGGCTTTTTGCAAAACAACCATAGATCTTAGTGTCCTATTACAAAAACCCCCTTCACTTGTTAGTATTAGTTTGCGAGTACTTAAAGAGTACTCATGGCTTTGTCCCTGGCTATTCCCGTGGCCAGACTATGAAGAAGAGTACCAGGATGATGGACCCCAGGAAGGTTACGACAACTAGGATCATCTCCCATCATCAGCATTGCCTGTGACCCCGAAGATGGAGCTTCGCCTATGCCCCAGAAGAGTCCTTTATCTTCAAACTTCCACATGCAATCACGTTGGTTGTAGACTTGTAATCCTTATCAACACACTTCACTAACATCAAACAAACCTGCAACATAATAATTTACAGCCATAAGGGTCAATACATTTGAATTGTATTGGCAAGTGATACTATGGTAGTATAGTGTAGTCTATCATCTATTTGCATTTGGCTAAGTGGAGTTTAGGCTTGCTTTGCTCAAAATATATTTTCCTTATCATTTGAAAACACTAAGTTTTTATTTGGCTAAAATCACCCAAGGGATCTACCAATCATGGATTGAAGATCCTTTAACCCTTGTTCAACCACAAGTTTTTAACTTAGAAATTGGGATGAGGATATCCTTGATAGCTTCCATGTCTTGATGCTCAAATTGTCCATTTCCGGGGACACGGCTAAGTACTTAGATTTTACTCTCTCTCGAGAGGTGGTGCACTTTCCCCACAAGACTCGATATGCATCGAGACAAGATCTTTGAGAAGAATTCCCTTAGACCAAAATGGACGCGTTCCCAAACCTATCACCCCTACCACCAACTGTCCATCTGGCTAAGTTATTGCAACCTATATGATCCAGGCAAAGCCCATAATGCCAAGTGGCTGCACTTGAAGCTTCTCAACATTTGACATCTCAAATCTCTTTGTTCCTGGGTGGGTTTCCACAAGTGAGATACACTAGGGTAGGACATAAATATGGGCCCTGTGTAACCACTCAACACAATCCATTCTTTCCATTCCACTCAGGTGATTCATTCACATAGTTGTTTTATTAATCAAAACACAAGTCATAGACTTAGAAATATTTCATAGCATGAATATAATCCACCCTTGTTTTCTACTAGCTAAGCTAAGCATGATAGTAGTAGGAATCTTAACTTAGGGAAAATTCTACTAAGGCATCATCTACTAGGATTTCCCAAGGCATAGCATACTTAGTAAAAATTCCATGCAAGTCCTACTTAGAAATATCACTAATGCATAGTGAAAATAATGGGACAAAAGTATGAAGCACCACTTGCCTTTTTGGTATAGAATATAAGTTTACTCCTTGATCTTGCAATAGTCACACTCTTCAAATTTCACTACAATTCAATCAACGCACAAATTCAATCTATCATTCAAACAATTCATCACATAAATTAGAAAAAACAAAACAATGCATGCAAGCATGCAAAAGATTGTTTTATTTGGAAAAGTGGTTTCTAATAGGCTATAAACATTTTAAAACACCTATTGGTCATTTATAAAAGTGGCAAGGTCATTTGAAAACAAGTTAGTGAAAATGGCCATTTAAATCATTTTTATTTTGATAGAAATGATTTAAATCAGAGTAATAATTTCTAGTGTTTGACAAATATATTTTTAAACACAAATGTTAGTGTTTTAAGTTCAAGTGTTTAATATTAAACAATTTGCAAAAGGTTTCATCTAAAAACCATTTTGAAATCAAAGCAATATTTTATTTTGTTGGAAATGCCTTTAAACAAAGTAATAATTTTCTAGGGTTCACCAAATATATTTTTAAATCCAAAAACTTGGTGTTTAGGGTTAGAGAGTTTAAATAAAACCATTTTCAAAAGGGTTTACTCAAAAAGTATTTTTAAAACATAAACAACATTTTTATTTAACTAGAGATGCTTTTATTCAAAGATTTATTCCTTAGCATCACAAAATATGTTTTTAATTTCAAAAGTTGGTTTCTATGGTCAGTAGGTTCAAAACAAACCATTTACAAAAGATTTTATCCTAAAAACATTTTTAGAATAAATTTTATACTCAAAATATACCTACACATGTTTCTGCAAAAACAACCATTTTTACAGAGGCAATTCACTAAACAAAGGGCATGGTTGGAAAGTATTATTTTTCCTGACTCCAATAATATAAAGTTTGCAAAATTTAGACGTGTATATTTAAAGTTATGAATTTTACAAAATCAAACATCTAATAGATCAAACCTGTTTTTAAATCACAGCCTGAGCCACGTGTCTATTTCCTATTCGCCGGTACCAGTTCGCGTGGATCAAGCGATGCGGTGCATTGGATCTAATGAAATTGTGTGGTACAGAATGCTACATACCCCTTCGGTTAAGTCATTTATCGAATCCGTCAGATTTAAATCGAATGGCTCTAATCGAATCAACCACGAACTGGCGGCGCTATGACGATGGCTGGCGGCGGAGACCTCTAGGAATGGCGTCGCTGGTGATATAGGAAGCGAGAGAAGGAGGGGAAGGGCTCACCGTGTTCGCGTGATCTCGCTGATGCTCGTCGTGTCCTTGGTTGGCGAAGGGCGCACGGTAACAACGAAGATTGCTCACCGGAGATGACGACGCCGTCAGGTGTCTCTGTTTGTCATTGTTGGCGAGGGTACAGGTCACGCCAAGGCATGAAAAAGGTTGCGTTAGCTACGCACAGAAGAGGCGAGTACAGGTGCATCCAGGAGAGGGGGAGGCGCGGTCGAACTTTACTTGGGGACGTCGCCGGAGCGGATGCAGGCGATGGAGGAGCTCTGTTCGTCAAGGTTGTCGATGTTACGAACGCAGCGCCAAGCGGCACTGGGAGGTGCAGGAGATATTGTCGAGCAAGCTCGGGTGAAGCAGGGACTGTGGGGGTGACGGTGTTGGCCGAAATCGCCACGGTGGCTCATCGGCGACAAAGATGGTTTGAGGTGCAATTGCAACAGCCTGGTGGCCGAGAGATGTAGGCGACCGAGGGGAAAGGAAGAGGAGTGATAGGCGATTAAGTAGGGCGTGATTGCTGGTGTTTTAATCGCCGCGTTAAGACGAATTGAAGAGAGGAATCCGCGGCAGAAACGGGAGAGAGGGGGGGGAAGAATGAGTCGCAGGGTGAGGAAGACGACTGGCAGGTGGGGTCGATTGAATTACGTGAGTGAGGGTTTCCGAGAAGGTCTGCTGGGGGAGAAAGAGAGATGGGCTAGCTGGGCTTAGTTAGGCCAGGTTGGGCTGGGCTAGTTTCTTTCCCTTTTTTTATTCTGTTTCTTTTTCTTTTTCTGTTTGTTTTTCTGTTTTGAATTTTTTTCAAATAATTCAAACAAACATTTGAATTCAGAACATTCCAAAATTTTCAGTAAACTTTTAATATTGTTTATCAATGTATTTAATTTCCATTCTAGAATAATTCTTTTATTCATTTATGGTTTATTATTTATTTAAAATAGGCACTTGTCTTTATTCAAATAAGATTTTAAATATATTTTCAAACTCTTATTTCAATTCTATTTTTCATCAAACCTTTTTCAGTAGGTTTTATTTATTCTATATTTTGAATTATTTAGAATATTTTAATATGATTTATTAATCATTTTAAATTGAGCGTTTGTCTTTATTCTAGTAAAATTGAATTTAGTTAAGGTCCATATAATTTTAATTGAATAATCTTTATCCCCTTATTTTATTTGGATTTATTTTATTCTATTTGCTTATGTATTTAACTCAATATTTAAATTGTCTTCTAAATAGTTTCCTTGGAATTTGTTATTTATGCAAATTGTCTTTATTTCAATAAAATTGAATATTTGTTCAATTCTTATGATTTTATTTAAATAATCTTTTACTCCTTTTATTATTCAATAAACTTTCATTTGTTGAGGATTTGGCCAAGATTTAATTTGGCTTTTAAATATTCCTTATTTATTTATTTCTTTCTTTGCCTTATAAAATCCAAATCTTTTTATTTATAGATCCAAAATTGGTGATTCCAATTTATAGAATTTTATTTTAATATTTGTTTATCTTTTTAAATCCTTTTAGGATTATTTTGATCACAATTTGGTATGGATTTTAGATAGGAGCTTTATTAGCTTTGGAAATTATTTCCTTTTATCTTAATAACTTCATAAGTTTTTATCCATGGCTCTAAATTAAGTGAAACCAATTTCTATGGGTTTATAATATTTTTGTTTATCATCTTTGATCGTTTATAAATGTTTGTTGTTAAATGTTTTTATATGGATCAAATTCATAGTCTTAGGGAGATCTTGGAAATGTTTTATTCCATTAAGGTTTTAGGGTTTTGGTTTATTTTCCCAAGTTTAAATTTCAAGATACATTCATTGATGAATGCATTTCACTTGATTTGAATTTTGTTGGATTCCCTTTTATTAAAATTTGTTCAAGTAGGATTTTGATGTTTCCATTTGGAATCAAAAAGTTTCTTTTCATCCTAAATTTCAATATTTTTTTATTTTTTTATTTTTTTCACATTTCAAAATTTGGAAAATTTTGGGAGGTGACAGGCTACCACCCTTAAAATAAATCTCGTCTCGAGATTTTGGAAGGCTAGAGGTTACAAGTTGGCTTCAAAACAACTAGGGTACTACCACCCTTAAAAATTTCCAACTAGATTACATCTTGGCTTACTTGGGATCTTGATGTGACTTTTCTGGACAGTGGTTTGCACAGTGGCCTAGCTCTTTGCATTTGAAACATGTGATAAGGTTGAGGTCTTGAGGTGGCTTCTCTAGACAATATGATGCATAATGTCCTAGCTCCTTGCAGTGGTTGCACATCACTTGGCTAATATCCTTCCTCATGTTTGGTTTCACTATCTTTTGTTGGTTTCCTTGGCCCTTCTTCTTTTTTGGTATCATTGCCTCTTGTTTGTTCCCTTGGTTCTTCTCCTTTTCTGGACATTCACTGGCATAGTGTCCCATCTCTTTGCAATTGTAACATTGCAACTGGCTTTTGTCCTTCTTCTTCTTTTTGGGTCTCTCCAAAGCTAGGAGTTCTTCTAGTTCATGCTCTTTATATCTCACCTCAAAGGTGGGAAATCTTTCTCTCTTCTTGGGGCAGTTACTAGAGATATGACCCTCTTCTTCACAAGAGTAGCAACACTTGGTGGTCACTTTGGATTTGGCCTTAAGATGCATGGTTCTGACTTTGCCTTCATCCTTCTTGGTAGAAGTTGTTCCTTTATGGAGGTTTCCAAACATTTGATGCATTCCATCTTGCTTCATTTGTTGAACTATAGGATATATGGGTCATTGGATAGGGACATGATCATTTCCTTCACATAGGAAACAAGTCGCTTGAGATGTGGGGTATTGATTAGTTGGATGTTCCTCTTCACAATTAGGGCATTGATCCATATGCTCTTTGTAAGTGTGTTATATGTCTCCACAAATATTGCAAGCTTGAGTTCCTTCTATAATATCATCCTTGACATCATTGTTGTCACAAACTCCTTGGGAAAGGTTGTCTCTCATGTTGATCATTTGATTGGTCATCCCTTGCAACAATTGGGATTGGATTTCCAAAATCTTTTGCAAGGTTGGGTCTAACATATTGTTGTTGGCTAACAACTGAGTTGTCACTTGACTCAACTGGGTTTGGTTTGCTAGTAGTTGTTCTATCATGTGCATCTCTTGGTTGTTATTGTCACCATCCTTGATGTTGGAGTTTCTTGGAGAAGTCATCTGTTTGGGTTGGATTGGGATTAGAATAGGCAAAAGATTTCGAGAGGAAGAAGTCTAATCACACACACAACAATTCACACAAGCAATGTGCAAGAAATCACAATCAAGCATTCCATTCAAACAACAAGGTTCAAGCACATTTTTAGGCAACAAAATATTTTTGCTACACCACATAAGTTGGTGTGTTTGATCTAAATTAACATTGGTATGGTGGTCCAACTATATGGTTTTCTTGAGATCATTCCATTCTTATTAGTTGTTTCTTCTTGAACAAGATCATTGTATCCTTGGAGAAATTCTTGTATCTTGGTCACAAACTTTAAAGGTGATGATGATTTCTTCTAAGTTGTGTTTCTTTAGTCTTCAAGTCTTGAGTATTATTCTTGTCTCACTTGTAGTCTTTAGTGTTGTCCAAGTTGAAGTCCTTGATGAAACTTAAAGTTGAAGTCATTTGAGTTGGTAAAGTCCTTTTATCATGTTGAAGTCTTTGCTCATGGTGAAGTCTTTGCTCATCAAGTTTGAAAAGGAAGAGGTGTAGAATCAAAACCAAAAAGGTTGAGGAAAGAGTTTACAAGATTGTTTGTAAGTAAGTTTTGGAACAAATACAACTCCTATATTTCTAAGGGGTTTTGTTAAATCCTAGGGTTACAATCCTACAGGCAACACAGTTCTCTGATACCATCTGTAGAGGTCCCAACCTTTAATAGGTAGAGATCCATGTGTTTACAATGCCAGTCCCTGGATCAATAGCTAGCATCCATAGTTTAAGATGTAATATAAAGAAACAAAGGTCATAATACAACTTTATAACCAGGAATAAAATAATTCATTACATCTTACATAGCTCATTGGGCTATCTCATTACAATGCAGCAGAAATAACTATATAGCATGGAGTCCTTCATCTTCAAAGTGCCACATGCAATCACGTTGGTTGTAGACTTGTAATCCTAATCAACACACTTCACTAACATCAAACAAACCTGCAACATAATAATTTACAGCCACAAGGGTCAATACAATTGAATTGTATTG
Source organism: Avena insularis (assembly GCA_023614405.1). Lineage (NCBI taxonomy): Eukaryota > Viridiplantae > Streptophyta > Magnoliopsida > Poales > Poaceae > Avena > Avena insularis. The sequence continues at coordinate 288,511,498 of CM042695.1, forward strand.
GCAAGTGATACTATGGTAGTATAGTGTAGTCTATCATCTATTTGCATTTGGCTAAGTGGAGCTTAGGCTTGCTTTGCTCAAAATAGATTTTCCTTATCATTTGAAAACACTAAGTTTTTATTTGGCTAAAATCACCCAAGGCATCTACCAATCATGGATTGAAGATCCTTTAACCCTTGTTCAACCACAAGTTTTTAACTTAGAAATTGGGATGAGGATATCCTTGATAGCTTCCATGTCTTGATGCTCAAATTGTCCATTTCCGGGGACACGACTAAGTACTTAGATTTTACTCTCTCTCGAGAGGTGGTGCACTTTCCCCACAAGACTCGACATGCATCGAGACAAGATCTTTGAGAAGAATTCCCTTAGACCAAAATGGACGCGTTCCCAAACCTATCACCCCTACCACCAACTGTCCATCTGGCTAAGTTATTGCAACCTATATGATCCAGGCAAAGCCCATAATGCCAAGTGGCTGCACTTGAAGCTTCTCAACATTTGACATCTCAAATCTCTTTGTTCCTGGGTGGCTTTCCACAAGTGAGATACACTAGGGTAGGCCATAAAAATGGGCCCTGTGTAACCACTCAACACAATCCATTCTTTCCATTCCACCCAGGTGATTCATTCACATAGTTGTTTTATTAATCAAAACACAAGTCATAGACTTAGAAATATTTCATAGCATGAATATAATCCACCCTTGTTTTCTACTAGCTAAGCTAAGCATGATAGTAGTAGGAATCTTAACTTAGGGAAAATTCTACTAAGGCATCATCTACTAGGATTTCCCAAGGCATAGCATACTTAGTAAAAATTCCATGCAAGTCCTACTTAGAAATATCACTAATGCATAGTGAAAATAATGGGACAAAAGTATGAAGCACCACTTGCCTTTTTGGTATAGAATATAAGTTTACTCCTTGATCTTGCAATAGTCACACTCTTCAAATTTCACTACAATTCAATCAAGGCACAAATTCAATCTATCATTCAAACAATTCATCACATAAATTAGAAAAAAAAACAATGCATGCAAGCATGCAAAAGATTGTTTTATTTGGAAACGTGGTTTCTAATAGGCTATAAACATTTTAAAACACCTATTGGTCATTTATAAAAGTGGCAAGGTCATTTGAAAACAAGTTAGTGAAAATTGCCATTTAAATCATTTTTATTTTGATAGAAATGATTTAAATCAGAGTAATAATTTCTAGTGTTTGACAAATATATTTTTAAACCAAATTGTTAGTGTTTTAAGTTCAAGTGTTTAATATTAAACAATTTGCAAAAGGTTTCATCTAAAAACCATTTTGAAATCAAAGCAATATTTTATTTTGTTGGAAATGCCTTTAAACAAAGTAATAATTTTCTAGGGTTCACCAAATATATTTTTAAATCCAAAAACTTGGTGTTTAGGGTTAGAGAGTTTAAATAAAACCATTTTCAAAAGGGTTTACTCAAAAAGTATTTTTAAAACATAAACAACATTTTTATTTAACTAGAGATGCTTTTATTCAAAGATTTATTCCTTAGCATCACAAAATATGTTTTTAATTTCAAAAGTTGGTTTCTATGGTCAGTAGGTTCAAAACAAACCATTTACAAAAGATTTTATCCTAAAAACATTTTTAGAATAAATTTTATACTCAAAATATACCTACACATGTTTCTGCAAAAACAACCATTTTTATAGAAGCAATTCACTAAACAAAGGGCATGGTTGGAAAGTATTATTTTTCCTGACTCCAATAATATAAAGTTTGCAAAATTTAGACGTGTATATTTAAAGTTATGAATTTTATAAAATCAAACATCTAATAGATCAAACCTGTTTTTAAATCATAGCCTGAGCCACGTGTCTATTTCCTATTCGCCGGTACCAGTTCGCGTGGATCAAGCGATGCGATGCATTGGATCTAATGAAATTGTGTGGTACAGAATGCTACATACCCCTTCGGTTAAGTCATCTATCGAATCCGTCAGATCTAAATCGAATGGCTCTAATTGAATCAACCACGAACTGGCGGCGCTACGACGATGGCTGGCGGCGGAGACCTCTAGGAATGGCGTCACCGGCGATACAGGAAGCGAGAGAAGGATGGGAAGGGCTCACCGGGTTCGCGTGATCTCGCTGATGCTCGTCGTGTCCTTGGTTGGTGAAGGGGCGCACGGTAACAACGACGATTGCTCACCGGAGATGACGACGCCGTCGGGCGTCTCTGTTTGTCGTTGTTGGCGAGGGTACAGGTCACGCCAAGGCATGAAAAAGGTTGCGTTAGCTGCACACAGAAGAGGCGAGTACAAGTGCATCCAGGAGAGGGGGAGGCGCGGTCGAACTTTACTTGGGGACGTCGCCGGAGCGAATGCAGGCGATGGAGGAGCTCTGTTCGTCAAGGTTGTCGATGTTACAGGGCACGCGCGGCCAAGCGAGCGGCACTGGGAGGTGCAGGAGATATTGTCGAGCAAGCTCGGGTGAAGCAGGGACTATGGGGGTGACGGTGTTGGCCGAAATCGCCACGGTGACTACTCGGTGACAAAGATGGTTTGAGGTGCAATTGCAGCAGCCTGGTGGCCGAGAGATGTAGGCGACCGAGGGGAAAGGAAGAGGAGAGATAGGCGATTAAGTAGGGCGTGATTGCTGGTGTTTTAATCGCGGCGTTAAGACGAATTGAAGAGAGGAATCCGCGGCAGAAACGGGAGAGAGAGGGGGAAGAATGAGTCGCAGGGTGAGGAAGACGACTGGCAGGTGGGGTCGATTGGTCAGCGAGTGAGGGGTTTCCAGTGGGGTCTGGTTGTTAGTGTCTGCGGGGGTAAGTGTTCTGGTGCGAATCGTTTTCTGCAGGGAGAAAGAGAGATGGGCTAGCTGGGCTTAGTTGGGCCAGGTTGGGCTGGGCTGGTTTCTTTCCCTTTTTTTATTCTGTTTCTTTTTCTGTTTTGTTTTTCTATATTGAATTTTTTTCAAATAATTCAAACAAACATTTGAATTCAGAACATTCCAAACTTTTCAGTAAGCTTTTAATATTGTTTATCAATGTATTTAATTTCCATTCTAGAATAATTCTTTTATTCATTTATGGTTTATTATTTATTTAAAATAGGCACTTGTCTTTATTCAAATAAGATTTTAAATATATTTTCAAACTCTTATTTCAATTCTATTTTTCATCAAACCTTTTTCAGTAGGTTTTATTTATTCTATATTTTGAATTATTTAGAATATTTTAATATGATTTATTAATCATTTTAAATTGAGCATTTGTCTTTATTCTAGTAAAATTGAATTTAGTTAAGGTCCATATAATTTTAATTGAATAATCTTTATCCCCTTATTTTATTCTGTTTGCTTATGGATTTAACTCAAGATTTAAATTGTCTTCTAAATAATTTCCTTGGAATTTGTTATTTAGGCAAATTGTCTTTATTTAAATAAAATTGAATATTTGTTCAATTCTTATGATTTTATTTAAATAATCTTTTACTCCTTTTATTATTCAATAAACTTCCATTTGTTGAGGATTTTGCCAAGATTTAATTTGGCTTTTAAATATTCCTTATTTATTTATTTATTTATTTCTTCGTCTTATAAAATCCATATCTTTTTATTTACAGATCCAAAATTGGTGATTCCAATTTGTAGAATTTTATTTTAATATTTGTTTATCTTTTTAAATCCTTTTAGGATTATTTTACTCACAATTTGGTATGGATTTTAGATAGGAGCTTTATTAGCTTTGGAAATTATTTCCTTTTATCTTAATAACTTCATAAGTTTTTATCCATGGCTCTAAATTAAGTGAAACCAATTTCCATGGGTTTATAATATTTTTGTTTATCATCTTTGATCATTTATAAATGTTTGTTGTTAAATGTTTTTATATGGATCAAATTCATAGTCTTAGGGAGATCTTGGAAATGTTTTATTCCATTAAGGTTTTAGGGTTTTGGTTTATTTTCCCAAGTTCAAATTTCAAGATACATTCATTGATGAATGCATTTCACTTGATTTGAATTTTGTTGGATTCCCTTTTATTAAAATTTGTTCAAGTAGGATTTTGATGTTTCCATTTGGAATCAAAAAGTTTCTTTTTATCTTAAATTTCAACAATTATTTATTTGTTTAATTATTTTTCACATTTCAAAATTTGGAAATTTTTGGGATGTGACACTCTAACCCGTTGGTGGGCCACCCTGGTCAGCGAGTCCTATGGGTATACCTGGAAAGTATATCCCCAACATCCGATATACATGTTATTGATGTGTATCTCACTAGTAGTCATAGTAGTGCCTGGGTATTTGATACTGGTTTGGTTGCTCATATTTGTAACTCGAAACAAGTGCTGCAGAATAGACGGAAACTAGCGAAGAATGAGGTGACGACGCGCGTTGGAAATGGATCAAAGGTTGATGTGATCGCGGTCGGCACGCTACCTCTTCATCTACCATCGGGATTAGTTTTATACTTAAATAATTGTTATTTGGTGCCTACGTTGAGCATGAACATTATATTCGGATAATGTTTATTGTGAGACGGTTACTTGTTTAAGTCCGAGAATAATGTTTGTTCGATTTATATGAGTAATATGTTTTATGCACATGCACCTTTGATAGATGGTCTATTCTTGTTGAATCTCGATTATAGTAATACACATGTTAATAACATTGAAGCTAAACGTTTGAAATTAAGCAATAACTCAACCTATATGTGGCACTGTCATCTTGGTCACATTGGAGTGAAGCGTATGAAGAAACTCCATTCCGATGGACTTCTTGAATCACTTGATTTCGAATCACTTGAAAAATGCGAAGCATGTCTGATGGGTAAAATGACTAAGACTCCATTTTCTGGTATGATGGAGCGAGCTACAGACTTATTGGGAATCATACATACTGATGTGTGTGGCCTGATGAGTGTAGCATCACGCGGTGGTTATCGTTATGTTCTTACTTTTACGGATGACTTGAGTAGATATGGGTATATCTATTTCATGAAACATAAGTCCGAAACTTTCGAGAAGTTTAAGGAATTTCAAAGTGAACTAGAGAATCAACATAACAAGAAGATTAAATTTCTATGATCTGATCATGGAGATGAATATCTAAGTTACGAGTTTGGTGAGCATTTGAAGAAATGTGGAATACTTCATAATTGACACCGTCGGGAACACCACAACGTAATGGTGTGTCCGAACGTCGTAATCGAACTCTCTTAGATATGGTTCGTTCTATGATGTCACTTACAGATTTACCGCTATCGTTTTGGGGTTATGCATTAGAAACAGCTGCATTCACTTTAAATAGGGCACCCTCTAAATCCGTTGAAACGACACTGTATGAATTATGGTTTGGGAAGAAACCTAAATTGTCGTTCCTTAAAGTTTGGGGTTGCATAGCTTATGTAAAGAAGTTACAGACCGATAATCTTGAACCCAAAGTGGAAAAATATGTCTTCATAGGATACCCGAAGGAAACTATTGGGTATACCTTCTATCATAGATCTGAGGGCAAAATCTCCGTTGCCAAAAATGGATCCTTTCTAGAGAAGGAGTTCCTCTCGAAAGAAGTGACTGGAAGGAAAGTAGAACTCGACGAGGTTGTCGAACCTTCTCTCGGATTTGAGAGTAGCATAGCACCGGAAGAAGTTCATGTGGCGCATACACCAATAAGAGAGGAAGACAATGATGTTGATCATGAAACTTCGGTCGAAGTTACTATGGAACCTCGTAGGTCAACGAGAACTCGTACCACTCCCGATTGGTATGATCCCGTTATGAGTGTCATGTTGGTGCACAACACCGACGACCCTGCGACATATGAGGAAGCAATGATGAGCCCAAATTCCAATAAATGGCAATAAGCCATGAAATCCGAGATTGGATCCATGTACGAAAACCAAGTATGGACTTTGGTGGACTTACCAGATGGCCGGAAGGCTGTCGAGAACAAATGGATTTTCAAGAAGAAAACAAATGCTGATGGTAATGTAACCGTCTACAAAGCTCGACTTGTCGCAAAAGGGTTTTGACAAATTCAAGGAGTTCACTACGATGAGACTTTCTCACCGGTAGCGAAGCTAAAGTCTGTGAGGATTTTGTTAGCAATCGCTGCATACTATGATTATGAGATATGGCAGATGGATGTCAAAACGGCGTTCCTCAGTGGAGACATTGATGAAGAGTTGTATATGGTACAACCCAAAGGTTTTGTCGATCCTAAATATGCTGACAAGGTATGCAAACTTCAATGGTCCATTTATGGATTGAAGCAAGCATCCTGAAGTTGGAATCAACATTTTGATAAGGTAATCAAAAGTTTTGGTTTTATACAAACTTATGGAGAAGCTTGTATTTACAAGAAAGTGAGTGGGATCTCTATAGCATTCCTAGTACTATATGTGGATGACATATTGTTGATTGGGAATGATGTAGACCTTCTTAATAGTGTCAAAGATTATATGAATAATAGTTTTTCATTGAAGGATCTTGGCGAGGCTGCTTATACATTAGGCATAAAGATTTATAGAGATAGACCGAGACGCCTAATATCATTGTCACAGAGTACATATTTGGACAAAGTTCTAAAGAGGTTTGGAATGGAAGATAGCAAGAAAGGGTTCTTGCCCATGTTGCCCAATACGACCTTGAGTAAAACTCAAAGTCCAGCTACGGCAGAAGATAGAGAAAGATTGAGTAAGACTCTCTATGCCTCAGCCATAGGATCTATCATGTATGCTATGCTATGTACTAGACCCGACATTGCATATGCTGTTAGTTTAACTAGCAGATATCAAAGTAATCCAGGAGTGGATCATTAGACAGCGTTCAACAACATCCTTAAGTACTTGAGAAGAACGAAGGATATGGTTCTTTCTTATGGAGGTGATGAACAACTCGTTGTTAATGGTTACACCAATGCTAGTTGGAGCACCGATCCGGATGATTCTAAATCTCAATCTGGATACGTATTTACTTTGAATGGTGCAGCAGTGAGCTAGAGGAGTGCAAACCAAAGCGTTGTGGCGAGATCTTCAACTGAATCGGAATACATAGCTGTTTCAGAGGCTTCATAAGAGGCGATATGTATGAAGGAGTTCATTACAGAGCTCGGTGTGGTTCCCAATGCGCTGGACCCAATGTCTATCTATTGTGATAACATGGGTGCCATAGCTAATGCGCAAGAACCAAGGTCACACAAGAAGCTGAAGCATATTAAGCTGCGTTTTCACGCTATTCGAGAGCATGTCCAAGATGGTGACATAAAGATTTGCAAAGTACACATAGATCTGAATGTGGCGGATCCGTTGACTAAACCTCTCCCGAGGGCAAAACATGACCAGCACCAAACCGCCATGGGTGTTTGGTTTATTACTATGTAATCTAGATTAGTAGACTCTAGTGCAAGTGGGAGACTGTTGGAGATATGCCATAGAGGCAATAATAAAAGTAGTTATTATTATATGTTTGTGTTTATGATAAATGTTTGCATTCATGCTATAATAGTATTAACCAGAAACATTAATACTTGTGTGATTTGTAAACTAATTAGAGTCCCTAGTAAAGCCTCTTTATAATACTAGCTTGTTGGTTGATAGATGATCATGGTTTCCTGATCATGAACATTGAGATGTTATTAACAACAAGATCATATCATTAGGAGAATGGTGTGATGGACATACTCCTATAGATAAGCGTAGCATAAAGATCAAGTCATTTCATTAGTTCGTTTGCTATAAGCTTTCTGATACATAGTAACCTAATTCCTTCGACCATGAGATCATGCTAATCACTATCACCGGATGGATACTTTGATGACATCAAACACCACACCGTAACTAGGTGGCTATAAAGGTGGCATTGAGTGTTCAGAAAGTGTGTGTTGAGGAACATGGATCAAGAGTGTGATTTGTCCATCCACATGACAGATAGATATACTCTGGGCCCTCTCGGTGGAATGTCATCCAATTAGCTTGCAAGCATGTGACTGGCTCACAAGGGAACACATATCACGGGAATGAGAAAAGAGTACTTATCGGTAACAAGGTTGAACTAGGTATGAAGAGATACCCGACGATTAGACCTTGGATAAGTAAATTATCGCGAGACAAAGGGAAATTGGTATCGTATGTTGAAAGGATCGTATGGGCACCTAGAGGGGGGGTGAATAGGTGCTACTTCAAATTTTATTCTTTTTCAAATTAGGGTTTGACAAGAAAGGTAAATTCTCTAGAATATGCAACTATGGTGAATTTACCTATATGTCAACCAAGCACAAGCTAACACAACACTAAGCAAGAACAAGTAAGTAAAGTGCGGTAAAGGATAGAAGTAACCAAAGGAGTGGACGCAGAGACACAAGGATTTGTTTCCCGTAGTTCCTTCCTTTTGAGGGGAAGTACGTCTACGTTTGGAGAGGGGGTGGTTTCAAACCACCAATGCCACGAGAGGCCTCCCTTGTTCTCCGATGAATCTCACCCCAATGGGCTCGATCCACCTTCCACTATATCGGCAACCTTCGAGGTGGAAGCCGGCACCTTTACAACAAGTTCGGGGCACACATCCACAACTTAATTGGAGGTTCCCAAATGCAAGCAAGCTGTCAAGACAAATCAAAGACAAGCTTGTAAGAACCAAATCAAAGTTAGGGTTTCCAATGAAACACTAGAGCTTGGGGGCCCTCAAGTGAATGAGGGGTAAATGAAGATCTCTCTTGGTGAAGATGTAGATCAAGGCCTCCTCCTTCGATTCTCCAAAGATCAATGACTTTGGATGGTTGGATGGAGAGATCTTGTAGATTTGGTGCCTCTAATGGGGTTGGTGTTCTTGAGCAGCTCGAGCAGCTGGAGGAAGAAGATAAGGGTCCCTTTTTATAGGCATCCCCCTCCATGAACCGTTTTATGACCGTTGTAGAAAAGTCAGACCGGAGACTCCGGTCTGTAGACCGAAGACTCCGGCCAATATCCGGACCAGCCTCCGGACCGCTCATCTGAATGACCCAGAACAATCCTGACCCAGCAACACCGGAGACTCCGGTCTTCCAACACTGGAGACTCTGGACTGAACAAGGTCCGGAGACTCTGGAGTATCCTCCGGTGCAGGATCCGGACCCCTAGTCAGAATGTCCCAGCCCAAATCCTGAAGACCCCATCGGAGACAAGTCTGGAAACTCCGGACCATACCGGAGACTCTGGTCTTGGCAGACCGAAGACTCCGGTCTGGAGTTTCCAGAAATGTGTCAAATGAGTGTGGACTTTTCCCAAGTGAGAGGGTGATTTTCACTTATCATAATATCAACCTGTGGACAGTGACAAACTGTAAAATGATCTACTTGTTGTTACCGAACACCAAAAGTGATTATGACAATAAATGCCCTTTCAATCTCCCCCTTTTTGGTGTTCGATGACAACAAGTGATTTGCATGGAATAACATATATATGTGACTCCCCCTGACTATGTGTAGCAAGATAATTAAGTAAATCATGTAAGGTGGATAGTATCAACGGTAGCACACATAAATCTCACATGAGTTACAATAGATGGTGCACACAAGCACATAGTCATAGTCACACACATGAACAGCAAATAGCACACATAAAGTTCAAGTTCACATAAAGTTCAAGTTCGAATATGGCAAACAAAAGGCAAATAAAAGCAGATAGTCGCAAATCCAAAGTCCCAAGCCCATGCAAACCGATGAGAATATCTTCTCCCCCTTTGGCATCGAAACGCCGAAAAAGGGAAAAGACCTAAACTAGCGCCCCAATAGCTCAGTAGTCATCGTCATACTCGGCATCCTCTGCATCCTCATCCTCCCTCCTGGGCATCATCATCCTCATCATAGGCATCATCATCGTCTTCAGGAACAACAGGTCCTTTGTCGTGAGGGCGAGAAGAGGAAGTACCCTGGTACCCGAAACCGGAGGTGACATCAGCAAAAGTTTTCCAATCCACCAGACTATCCTATTGGGCATTCTATGCCCCAAATGAGAGTGTGTGATCGGACTCTATGGACTGCTGAGCCCCATGCTCATCATTGTACTCATCTTCACCATCCTCATTATCCTCAGCACCCTGTTCCTTGATTTCCTTGAGGAGCTTCTCAATGCGACGGTTGCTCTGGTAGGATGCACGTTGTTGCTTACGGATGTCTATGTTCATGCAACAAAGGGTCCTCTCCCAAAAGCTAGCCTTCTTGACCCGCTCATGCACATAGTCTCAAGTCATAGTAGGCATAGGGGCATTGGAGGCATTCTTCCTCCGAACTCTAGGTGGAGAGGGAGCCCTCTCCGTCTCAATCTCCTCATCATCATCCCCATAGCGACGCCTCGGAGTAGGCCCCATATGCCCCTTCTACTGCAGTGTGACCAGAGTGTGCTCAGTGAGGTGTGGTGGGATGCCGAATGGAGAATCATGCTCCTGGGAGTTGATGAGCCTCATAATCAAGGGTGCATATGGAGGAGACTTCTTGTAAAGAATGGCATGGAACATCTCTTCAAAAATAAAGTCCATCACATCAATAGGTGCAGCACCTGCCTCAGGTCCAGCATTGAAGGTCCGGTGAGTATGGTACATGAGGTTGACAAGCCCACCCCTAATAGCATCATCATTTCCAGCACTTGGTGCAATAGTGTGACGAAAAATCCTTAGCATAAGATTTTAGAGGGTCTTGAGTCCCTGGGACCCCCCCACACACACAACACCATCATCATACAGAGGTGCCAGCTTCAACTTGTTCTCACCCAAAGTTGCTGAGTGAATGCGCAGCCCCACGGGAGTGGATACTCCATGAAAGGTCTCAAAGATGACGTTGGCAAAGTCATGAAATGTAGCCGTGCAGCGAGTGGTGCCAAACATCCACACCATGGTCCGGTCAAGATCAGACCCAAACACAACTGTGGCATAGAACTGCTGTACCAGGTGGATATTGTAGTCTTCACGCAGCTCCATCAAGTTGTATAGACCCATCTTCTCACAGATACACAAGGCATCATTGAAGTAGGGGCTGAGGCGCATCTGCTCAACACTCATGAACTTCTGAGGACAGACAGGTGATTTGGTGAGCACACCATACACATCCTTCATGAACACAGCCTGTTCTTTCCTCCAGACATGAGGGTCATCACTAGTGCGAGGCAGTGCATAGAAATCTATCTTTCTCAGCTCACGGTACTCATCTTTAGACATTTTGGCCAAGGTCTGAAGGTTGTCATATTTGGCCTTCTTGGCGCGGTCCTCTTGTTCAGCCCTCTCCTGATCCCTCTTCATGTAAGATGCATCACGTGCCCACTGTTTCCGGTTGGACGGAGGCACGATAAACTGACCCTGAGCTTCATCATAGCGCAGATTGCCCCTTTGGGACTTGGCCTTGGTACGACGAGGACGACTAGAACCATCACCTGTGAACAGCAGTGAGGGAGATAGCATGGAGATGAGTATATATGTCCCAATAATGCAGTACAAGAGCTTTGATGCATTTCTGGACTATTTTGATTCACCCAACACCAGAGTCTCCGCACCTTATACCGGAGTCTCCGGCTTAGACCGGAGTCTCCGGCCTGGACCAGAGTCTCCGGACCTAAGTCCGGAATCTCCGGTCGGGAGGCTCGGGCATGAGATGGGAAGATGCTGGTGAGGATGAATCTAGTAGATCGGGCAATGCAACAAGGCTAAAGTACTAAAGTGCACGCAAACAAGTGATTCTTTGGACAAATCAACAACAATCCTCAAAAACACATCTAGAGATGAACCCTAGGAGAAAAAAATAGAGGAGAGGTACCAGATTTGCCCGTGGGATCAATTCCTCCGGTGGGAATGACCCAATGGAGGAGAGGGGAAGGTTGGTCGGCGGCACGACGGATCCCGGGGGCTTCTTGACCTCCGGGGAGGAGTTTTGGAAGAGGAGGCGACGGGTTTGGAGGTAGGGGACGGGGTGAAGAATGAGGAACTGCTGTACCAGTTCACCCCGTGTCCCCTTCTTTAAGTGACAGAAACCGTCTGGACCGGAGACTCCGGTCTACACCGGAGACTCCGGTGTATGTACACCGGAGACTCCAGTCCTCCTCGACCCAAAGTTCTAGGAAAAGTGTTTGGGGACATATATGAGAGATAGACAGTTTTTAAGATAGGGGTAGGGCTTGGGTTGAGACATCAAACTGTGAAGAACCAACAAGAGCCATAGGAATTCACAAAAATATTCAGAAAAGCTCCAAGAGACTAGAATCAAGAAAATGACAAACATGAGTAAGTACCAACCTCTCGAATGAGAGAGGGCGGTGGCCTAGGACACCATATTTGAGTATACTCGGCTTGGCACCACGAAGATATATCTTGGGTCCATTACCAAAACTCATCATTAAGCTCACATATCACTAAATGATATTAAGAGGAATGATTTTGATTGCTTTAGGCATAATGGGGGGAGGGATGGTCCAATCAATTAGGACCGCACTCACCCTATATCCATGCCTACACCTAAACCAAATATGAGTTGAACCATAGGTGAGAATGCAAGAAAATCAAGTCAAGCTCCTTGAATCTACGACATTTAGTTCATTCCTCAAATAGCAAAACCTTGCTTCATCAAGTGGCTTCGTAAAGATATCAGCAAGTTGATCTTTGGTTGACACATATAATAGATCAATATCACCTCGATCAACATGATCTCTAATGAAGTGATGGCGAATCTTGATATGCTTTGTCCTTGTGTGATCCACAGGGTTATAGGCAATCTTGATGGCACTTTCATTGTCACATAGAAAAGGCACTTTATCACAATGGACACCGTATTACTTTAAAGTTTGCCTCATCCATAGCAATTGGGTGCAAGCACTAGCAGCTGCCACATACTCGGCTTCGGCGATGGAGAGAGATATACAATTTTGCTTCTTGGAAGACCAACATACCAAGGATCTACCAAGGAATTGTCAAGCCCCAGACGTTGATTTTCTATCATCCTTGTCCCCCGCCCAATCCGAATCCGTGTATCCACAAAGAGCAAATGTTGAGCCTCGAGGATACCAAAGACCATAAAATGGGGTATGAACTAAATATCAAAAGATTCTCTTGACCGCCATTAAATGGCTTTCCTTAGGAGCCGCTTGATATCTTGCACACACACCTACAATCAACACAATATCGGGTCTAGATGCACAAAGGTAAAGCAAAGAACCAATCATAGACCGGTATACCTTTTGATCCACATCTTTACCATTTGGATTTTGTTCTAGATGAGTCTTTGTAGCCATGGGAGTAGGAGCACCATTTAAGTCTTGCATATTGAATCTCTTGAGCATATCTTGAGTATACTTGGCTTGATTGAAGAATGTCCCTCCTCTCACTTGCTTGATCTCAAAACCAAGAAATACTCTCAACTTCCCCATCAAAGACATCCGGAACCTACTAGTCATAAGCTTTGAGAATTCATCATTGAAAGCTTTGTTAGATGAGCCAAAGATGATATCATCAACATATATTTGGCATACAAAAAGCTCCCCATTGACTTTCTTAGTAAAAAGAGTGGGATCGATTTTCCCAACCTCAAATCCACGGTCAAACAATAACTCTCTAAGGTGCTCATACCACGTGCGTGGGGCTTACTTGAGCCCATAGAGCGCCTTATCAAGTTTATAGACATGGTTTGGAAAGTTGGGATCCTCAAAACCCGGGGGTTGCTTAACATATACCAATTCATTTAATGGACCATAAAGAAATGCACTCTCTACATCCATTTGTTGCAACTTGAAGTTATGATGTGCCGCATAAGCAAGAAGGATATGGATGGACTCAAGTCGAGCCACGGGTGCATAAGTCTCTCCATAGTCAATTCCTTCAATTTGAGAGAACCCTTGTGCAACCAATCTAGCCTTGTTCCTTACTATAATTCCATGCTCATCTTGCTTGTTCTTGAATATCCACTTTGTTCCAATAAAATTGCGGCAATCCTTTGGATTCTCTACTAACTTCCACACTTTGTTTCTCTCAAAGTTGTTGAGCTCTCTGTGCATAGCTTCTAACCAATCCGAATCTTCAAGAGCTTCCCACACTTTCTTTGGTTCAATCATGGAGATGTGTGCTTGGTGTTCACTGAACCTCTTCAATTGTGCTCTTGTGGAAATACCTTTCCTTAGATCACCAACTACATTTTGTAGAGAGTGGTCTCTTAATTCCAACATTCTTTCCTTTCTAGCTTCGCGACGAGCGTGGATCTCCGTGTTGTTTCTTGGGGGACCCTCTTCATCATTTTGATCCTCGTCTTGACCATCAACTTGACCTTGATCATCATTGGAACCATTCTCTTCATTTAGAGACACAGATTGACCTTGGTCTTGATCAAGTGCCCTTCTTGCATCAATCTGAGCTTGTTTCAAAGAAGTTTGAACGGATCTTCCTTGTGCAATTGCCTTGGCATCACTTGACACCCTTGTGAATGAATCAAGCTCCTCTTGACTAGAATTGTCACTAAGATCATCATGTTTAGGGTCCATATCTTGTCTTTGGCTTGTGTCATTGCCCTCCTCGGTGGATGGAGCTTGTTGATGTTGTGAAGATGAGGGCTCCACTTGAGTGGAGCATAGTTCTTCTCGATCCACAATAAGGGGTTCCTCAACGGGGCAGATATATCCCACACCCATTCTTCCTATGGCATCCTGAGGCATTTCATCATCTGCATCACAAGCATCAACACGCCCCCTTGGGGACCATCATATTCTTCAAAAGTCACACTACAAGATTCTATGACGACTCTGAAGAGTTTATCATAGATTCTATAAGTGTGAGATTCGAGACCATAGCCAACAAAAATACCCTCTAATGATTTAGATTTGAATTTGGACAACCGAACACCTTTTATGAGATAGAAACACTTACAACTGAACACCCGGAAGTAGGAGATGTTGGGCTTGTTACCGGTAAGTATTTCATATGGAGTCTTGTTGATTCTTTGTGGAGGTAGAGCCGGTTCGAAGCATGGCAAGCGGTGGAGATGGCTTCGGCCCAAAAGTTGTATGGAGATTTAAACTCCGCCAACATGGTCCTAGCCATCTCAATAAGAGTTCGGTTCTTCCTTTCGGCCACACCATTTTGTTGAGGGGTGTATGCAGCGGAATATTGATGTTTAATCCCCTCATCACTAAGGAAATCATTCAAGGTGTAGTTCTTGAACTCGGTGCCGTTGTCGCTTCTTATAATCAACACGGGAACATTGTATTGCCGTTGAACCAAGTTGATGAAGTCGATAAAGGTCTTTTGAGTCTCACTCTTCAACTTGAAGAAATAAACCCAAGAGTATCTTGAAAAGTCATCAACGATCACCAAGCAATATTTCTTCCCACCAAGACTTGCATGAGATGGAGGACCGAAAAGGTCCACATGGAGAAGCTCCAAGATCTTGGTAGACTTGATGCGGTTCTTAGGCTTGTGAGGAGTGTCATGCATCTTCCCTATAACACATGCCCTGCAAACACGATCTTTGGCAAAGGAAACATTTTATTTTAGTCCAACAATATGGCCCTCCTTGTGTAGACTTTGCAAAGTTCTCATATTGACATGGGCTAGTCGGCGATGCCATAGCCAACCCACATCGGCCTTTCCGAATAAGCACGTTGGACCTGTAGTGGCTTGCCCCGAAAAGTCCACCACATATAAGTCATGTTCGACGTACCCAACGAAAGCGACCTTGAGAGAATTGCTTCACATGAGGACCACAATATCATCATCAACAAAGACGGCAAAACCCATCTTTCCAAGAGCACGGACTGAAAGTAAATTGTATCCAAGGGTCTCAACAAGCATGACATTCACGATTGTAATGTCGTGAGCAACCACAACCTTGCCGAAACCCATTACCTTAGACTTTGACTTGTCGGCATATGTCACGGTGATTTGATCATCATTTGTCTCTAAGTCCTTGACAATAGACGAGCTTCCGGTCATATGACTTGTGCAACCACTATCAAGCACCCACTTTGAACCCCCAGAAGCATATGTCTACAAAAGATCAAGCTAAATTTTTAGGTACCCATTTTTCAATGGGTCGTCTTTTGTTAGCAACAAGGGTCTTGGGAACCCAAATAGACCAAGCAATATAACCATCATATGGGCCAACATATTGTGCATACACATCACCATAATAATCATGCATTAGAACATAGTGAGGGTTAGCACTTCCTGCAAAGTCATCATGAGACATAGTTTTACCACTTGTGGACTTACTATCCACAATGGCCTTGTTAGTCTCTCGTGTGGGCTTGGCCTTCTTATTGTTGTTGTTCTTATTCTTCTTAGTATTATAGACAAAACCAATGCCTCATTTATCACCACTAGGCATTTTCTTGCTCAAAAGATCATCAATGGACTTGTTGCCTTGTGGAAATGTGGCCTTAGCAAGCTCCCCCTTCAACCTAGCATTCTCTTCAAGAATAGTTGTACTACTAGATGGAATGAAGTTACTAGGTGAAGGAATATTGGCCAATTGAGTTTGAAGCATTTCATGGGACTTTGTGAGTGACAAGAGTTCACTCTCCAAGGCCTTGTGGGCCTTGTTAAGCAAACTAAAGTCCTCGGCAAGTTTTTCATGAACCACACCAAACTCAATCTTGTCCTTTTTAGCCCTTTTGTATTTAGCAATAGCATGATCACGCTCTTTGATGAGTTTGTTAACAATAGTGTCATTGGCCTCATCAAGCCCTTCAAGTTTTAATTCAAGTGACAACCTAGTTTCTTGTTCTTCTTCTAGAGCATTGTTTAAAGCCTCTAGCTCAATCATGTGTTCATGCCCAAGTTTACATCTTACATCTAGAAGTTCTTGTGTATGGGAAAGTTGATCTAAGATGTTTCCAAAATGTATCTTAGCATCTCCTTGTAGGTTACTCATAAACTCATCAAACGCAATTAATTCCTTTTTAACATCAAGAGACATCTCATCATCAATTTCATCATTGTCTAAGAGAGTAGAGTGAGATGATGAGGATACCTCCGTTCCTCTTGCCATAAGGCAAGTGATGTTCTTGATGGGAGAGTTCTCATTTGGAGAATCGAAGAGTGAGAATGTCGGAGTAGAAGTAGTGGCTAGAGCTGCCACACCATTAGAAGTTTCCTCTTCCTCACCTTCATTGTCGGAGGAGTATTCTTCATGAGTGATCAAGACAATTTCTCCCGATTTTTTGTTGATGGGATTCTTCTTGATGAAGGGTTTCTTGTAAGGTGATTTGAGAGTCTTCTTCAACACAAGCTTACCCCCATGATCTTCTCTCTTCTCATAGGGACAACTTGCCACAAAGTGATAGCGGTCACCACAATTGAAGCAAGTTCTCAATCTAGTAGTATTTTCTCTTTTCCCATTTGAGTTGCTTCTTCGTTGCATTTCCATCTTGGCCTTGGCGGGGTTCTTCCAAAAGTTCTTTGCATAGAAGGCCATGTATTGACTATGAGAAATCTTGACTTCATCAGGATGGTCCATGGACAGTCCTTCATCACTATCATCTTCATCCCCATGATCCACAACTTTGGCCTTCAAAGCAACATTGACAAAATTGCTCATACCAAGGGCACGAGCACGGGCATCTTTGGCATTCTTGGCGGCAACCTTGAAAGCGGCCATCTCTTGCATAACTTCATTGGAGGTCATGAGATGGTAGTTGTGTCTTCCTTGTAAGCTCTTCAAGTCCGTGGGCTCAAAGGGCATGAGTGCACTCACATATTTCCTTTTTATCCATGCATCATCCACATGAGAGGCACCCACATTTCTAAAAGCGGTGGCGGTGGTCTTTAGCCTTCGGTACATGTCTTCATGATCTTCTCCTTCCATCATGTAGAAGCCTTCGGCTTCATTGCTTAGTGCATCATACCGATTCCTCCTCATACTCTCATTTCCAACAAACAATACCGTGAGGGCATCCCCAAGCTTCTTTGGCAATGCTAAAGTGCTCAATGTGTGGGTAATTCTTTGTACCCAATCCTTGTTGAATCATGTACAAGGCAGTGGAATTGAGTTGACTGTTTACAATCTCTCTTCTAGTCAAGTTGTTTGGATCCCCAATAAAGAGTCCATGCTCGATGATGTTCCATAGTTCAATGCAAGAGCTGCGCACATGAGTTCTCATTAGTGATTGCCATTGAGCAAAAGTAGCAGACTCTTCAAGCTTAGGTGGGTCACCTCTATTGTACACATGAGGGTGAGGGATGGGAGGATCGGGAGAGTACCAAGAATCACGGTGCTCACCCTTCCCCCCATCAAGTTGTGTGGAGGAATTAGCGTTGTCTTGTTTACCCCCCACCATCATACCCTCGGGGGATACCAACGTATTCCCTTTAGGTAAAACGGATGGTAGAACCTCTTGAGGAGATGGGGGTGATGAGCCTTGTTTGACTTTAAGAAGTTGCTCAAGCATTTTCTTGAATTCGTTGACCAAGGAAGAGCTCAATCTTGTTTCCAAGTTTTTGAGATCTTCCATGGTCACCGTGGTCGGCTCACCACCACCATTCCCTTCATGGCTACCCATATTCACTTAGGCGGTAAAGCCCAAATAAAGAGCCGAGGCTCTGATACCAATTGAAAGGATCGTATGGGCACCTAGAGGGGGGTGAATAGGTTCTACTTCAAATTTTATTCTTTTTCAAATTAGGGTTTGACAAGAAAGGTAAATTCTCTAGAATATGCAACTATGGTGAATTTACCTATATGTCAACCAAGCACAAGCTAACACAACACTAAGCAAGAACAAGTAAGTAAAGTGTGGTAAAGGATAGAAGTAACCAAAGGAGTGGACGCGGAGACACAAGGATTTGTTTCCCGTAGTTCCTCCCTTTTGAGGGGAAGTACGTCTACGTTTGGAGAGGGGGTGGCTTCAAACCACCAACGCCACGAGAGGCCTCCCTTGTTCTCCGATGAATCTCACCCCAATGGGCTAGATCCACCTTCCACTATATCGGCAACCTTCGAGGTGGAAGCCGACACCTTTACAACAAGTTCGGGGCACACATCCACAACTTAATTGGAGGCTCCCAAATGCAAGCAAGCTGTCAATACAAATCAAAGACAAGCTTAAGAACCAAATCAAAGTTAGGGTTTCCAATGAAACACTAGAGCTTGGGGGCCCTCAAGTGAATGAGGGGGAAATGAAGATCTCTCTTGGTGAAGATGTAGATCAAGGCCTCCTCCTTCGATTCTCCAAAGATCAATGACTTTGGATGGTTGGATGGAGAGATCTTGTAGATTTGGTGGCTCTAATGGGGTTGGTGTTCTTGAGAAGCTCGAGCAGCTGGAGGAAGAAGATAAGGGTCCCTTTTTATAGGCAGCCCCCTCCACGAACCGTTTTCTGACCGTTGTAGAAAAGTCAGACCGGAGACTCCGGTCTGTAGACCGGAGACTCCGGTCTACACCGGAGACTCCGGCCAATCTCCAAACCAGCCTCCGGACCGCTCATCTGAATGACCCAGAACAATCCTGACCCAGCAACACCGGAGACTCCGGACTGAACAAGGTCCAGAGACTCCGGAGTATCCTCCGGTGCAGGCTCCGGACCCCTAGTCAGAATGTCCCAGCCCAGATCCTGAAGACCCCACCAGAGACAAGTCCGGAAACTCCGGACCATACCGGAGACTCCGGTCTGGAGTTTCCAGAAATGTGTCAAATGAGTGTGGAATTTCCCAAGTGAGAGGGTGCTTTTCACTTATCATAATATCAACCTGTGGACAGTGACAAACTGTAAAATGATCTACTTGTTGTTACCGAACACCAAAAGTGATTATGACAATAAATGCCCTTTCATATGTAAATGGTTCATTCGATCACAAAGTAATCGTAGAAATATGTGGGAACCATATGAATTTCCAGATTCCTCTATTGGTTATTGATCGGAGAAAAGTCTCCGTCATGTCTGCATAATTCACGAACTGTAGGGAGACACACTTAAGGATTCGATGTTGTTTAGTAGATATGGAATGTAAGTAGGGAGACCGAATGTTGTTTGGAGTCTCGGATGGGATTCGGGATATCACGAGGAGATCCGGAATGGTCCAGAGAATAAGATTCATATAAGGAAAGTCCAATTCCGGAGTTCGGGAATGATTCCGGTGTTTTCACCGGAATGATCTAGAAGGGTCTAGAAGGTTCACCGGACCAGAAGGGGAAGGGTGCATGCATGTGTTATGACTAAGTGGAATGGCCGGATCATGTCCTAGGTCAAAGAGCTGTGCAAATAAAGAGTTAATACGAACTCCAAAAATTGAAAGTCAAAAGGCAAGTTTGAAAAGTCAAACTGGGACAATGTTTCCTAGTGGAGGAAGAAGAGAATCCTTCTCTCCCTCCACTACAAGCCTAGAAGGAGAGGGAGTTGGGGAAGGATTCAAACTCCCCTATCCCTAGCTTCCCCTCCCTCTCATAAATAGAGGGGAGGGGCTGCCCCTCCACACAACACCACCACCACCCAAGCCGCTGCCGCCGCTGCCAGCCGCCGCCGTGTCGGCACCTCGTGCCGCCGCCGGCTCTCCATCGCCACCCTTGCCGCCGCCGGCTCCACCTCCTCATCTCCTTCTTTTAAACCCTAGATCACCAGGGAAACCCTAATACTCCACCATAACCCGCTCCGGCTTAGGCGAAGCCCTGCGGGATCTTCCCTCTATTTCTGACACCACGCCGTTGTGCTGCCGGAATCACGAGGAGAGAACTACAACCTCCGCTGCCTGCTGGAACAAGGGAGAGGAAGGTCTTCATCGAGTATCGAATGTGTGACCGACTGTGGAAGCGCTGCCGGAACGCAGCGCCGAAAGGATCGTCTACGCGATCTTGAGATCGGCAAGTGTACGACTACATCACCCACGAGAATCTGCTCTTGTTAACCGCTTTGGAATCTTCAAGGGTGAGTACTCTAATCGACTCATTGCTACAATCTAGTAGATAGATCTTGGCTTGTGTGTGTTCATGCGGTAATTTTTTTTTATTTTCCATGCTGCGAACCCCTACAGCGTCATGGCTGTCCGTCGCTAGCACTTTGGGAGGCGCCACCGCCTGCCCCGGGGGACTGGCCACCGACATGAGGAGGCATGGAGGTGGGCGCCTTGGTGTTGTAGAAGGACGAGGCGGAGGTGTTGCTGGCACATGGGGACGCCTTCATCTCATGGAGGAGAACCACGTTCCAGAATTGAAGAAAGGAGGAGTATGGCGTGAGGACGAGGCAATGTCACCTACGTCGTCTGTAACTGCCTCGGTGAATTACGCTCCTAGTTACAAGCCTGGATGAGCAGAAATGGTTGAAATAGTACGGTGGGGCCCAAATGCCACTCACAGGTAGACCTTTCGGCCGTCCCAACCATTTCCAAACATCAGGACAAGAACGGGCGTGTGAATCGGCAAAGCGAAGGGATCAACTACATACACAAATGAGTATGTATGCAAGCCACCATACAATGGTTCTCAGAGTCATTCCATCTAAAAAGAAAGGAAATATTGCAACGCCATACGGCAAGATCCAAATATCCTAGATAGATATAATAGTTTAGGATATCTCCTCATACATCAAACATTAGAGTATCAGGCGGAAGCGGAAGACAAAATCCGAATACGGATAAGAAGCAAATCGGCATAAGATGCCCCATAAATAAACACATCCCGCCCACAGATCTCACGGATCCCTGTTCCCGGAATCTCTACACCGAATGATCGTTGCCCACATCGTCCGTCTCCTCCACCCAAGATCCATCTTATGGGGTTCACTGTTCATCTGAATCAAACAATTATCGTGTGAGACCCTAGGGTACTCAGAAGTCTTTATGCCTCTAAAGGAACACAACTGGGTGACGAATTGCAGCAAAAGATAAACCCTAACAATTCTAGAGATACTGCTAACCATCAGCCTAACCGAGATAGACGGATGTCCGTGAATTAATAACAAATTATAATGGTAATATTAACAGATCCATCCTCCTCCTCGCTTACCGATGAGGAAGCGGACGAACAACCCCTCATCCGTTGGCAGTTTTATTATCCATTCCATGAGTGTTGCACTATTTACTAGTCAGGTACTTAGTCAAATTAAAAGCGGTACTTTAGTTATTCTTGTCTATGATCGAGAAACTGTGCTCCAAGTCGTCCATAACCGCGGACACGTCTTTCAGAAAGTTTTACCCTGCAGGGGTGCACAAATAGCAACACACACTCGATCAACCTCGGAAAAACCAAATCAAGACCAACGAGGCAGTCACGACAAAGCGATCACAGGATTCAGAAATATTTCAGGGGGCCACCCCATTAAGCTACCATAGCAGTTGGCACGAGAGACAGACTCAAGGTTTGTGGGCCGGTATGTAAACGATCGGGAACCCGAAAGTGTGACCGGGCTTGTCGATACAAATAAACGGTCACGGTCCTAAAGATGCAGCAAAGACTCGCACAATTTAAATAAAACAGAAAAGCATGGCATAAGTACAGGATAGTAAATAAAACCTCAAACTAGTTTGTGGCCCCAAGAAATAAGAATGAATCAAGCTCTGGCTCAGGGGGGTTCATAAGCCTCCCGGATGTGGATAGCGCGAATATTCAAGGAACAGGAATCAAGTACTCGGGGTCCTACGGGACACAAGTGAGCCTGAAAAACCAAATAGCGAGTATGGCTCACCGATGCCACTTTCATTAGTTATCCCATTACTACTCAGGTCAAGTTGTTTAGGTACCTCGTTATCCATCAGACACTCACATACCCTACACATGCTGTTCTACGACTCGCATGGCTCAATCAACTCCTGTAGCAATGGCTCATGGGATGGAGGAATAAGCTTCGGTGGGGTTTAAAAGTAAAGGCTATGCAATACTTGGATTTCAGTTTAATGCAATCACGACTCAATGATGCAAGAATAAGATAGAGGCAAATAGGTACTATATGTATGCAAGCATGTGGTAGTGCTTGCCTGGCAGCTCAGTTGAAGCGAGAGAAGGATCTGGGTAGTGCTCCTGGGTTTCTTGATATATCCCCTGCTCAGCGTCTATTCGAAGAAGAACCAAACAAACAAGGGCCAACATAAATAAAGTGCACAAGCATATGAATAAATGCGATAAGCAACCAATCATGCCATGATGAATGATGCATAATTTGCATGGCAATAAAGTAGCATGGCATGGGTGAGGTGTGGAATACAAGAATAAATCATTTTATGGGATTTTAATCATATTTTATACTCAATTAAGTTGTTGTAGACATTATATTTATATGATGCATGATGCAAAACAGATAATAGAATGCATAAACAGAAAGGTCTCGTCGAGCTAAACATTTTAGACATATTATTTGTTAAATTTGGAGTTATAAATCAAAAGTTATTAATTAATTAAGGCAAAAGGGCATTTTCTTGTAATTTTAATTAACTTGGAAAATAAGGTGTCCAAAATATATTTTGAATGGCATATTTGAATTCCTCACATTTTTCTGATTTCAAAACATATATTATTTGCATTATTTGGATTTACGAATTAAAAGTTATTATAAAACAGATTTGAATTTTAATTTGAAAAGATTTGAATTAAACAGAAATACACAGAAACTTTTCTCACTTAGGCAGATACCAGACCCAGCCGCTGACGGGTGGGCCACGCGCTGACTCAGCAACACAAATGGCGTAACAGGCTTTTCTCACCGCGGGGCTTCCTAGCCTAAGCGACTGACGGGTGGGGCTGGCGGTCTCGCGGGTCCACTGCGCGCACGGCCAGCTGGTGGTCGACACGTGGTGGATCCGGGGACTGCGGGTTGAGGAGTACAAAACTCCGGGATCCTTTTTGCAAAAACGCCACGGAAGGCTGACATGTGGGCCTAGAGGCCTTGGTTGATGCCAAAAAGTGTGGGGTATCCGCAAAAGCAGCCATCATGCTTCTTCTGCAGACGGATCGGTGCTTTCAAGGCGCAGCTGGAAACTCGAACCCGCGACCTGGGGCTCGCGCTCGGCGGCGGTTACCGCTGCGGTAGGCTAGGCTTGGTGTCAGGAGGGCGGACGGGGCCTAGATAGGGTTTTGCGCGACGCGGGAGCGAGCAGACGCTGTGGCCGACGGCGCGCGCAGACTGCTCGATGAAACGAAAGGCGGCCCTAGACGACAACAGCGCGGCGGAGCATGTCCAGGAGGAAGAAGAGCTCACCGCGGGGTGATCGGTGTGGTCGGATCGGCTTAGAAGCGATGGATCGTCGACGGCAAGGCAGGCGTGAGCTAGGGTTTAGTGTTGGTGGCGGCGATCTTGGCTCCAGCCCTTCTCCTCCTCGGCGAATCTGAGGTGAAGCAGAGGAGCGTCCTCGTTCTCCCAGGCTGCTTCTCGGACGCTCTGCACGACTGGATCAACGTGGACGTCGAGGTGCTGGCGTCGGCGGCGTCGGCTGTTGGTGGCCGGAGCGGTAGGAGGGGAAGGAGGAGGCGCTCTGGGGCGGATCTGGGAGAGGCAGTGGTGCCGTGTGGGGAAGGAAAATAGGGAGAGGGAGTAGATAGGAACGAGAGGGAGGAGTAGATGGCGTGGGGGTGTTCGGGGTGGCAAAGGTGGCTCGGTTGTCACCTTTCCCCCACGAGCACGTGATCGGGCTGGGGTAGCTAGGGCAGGGCAGGCGCATGGGGCTGCAGGTGGGGTCAAGGCGAGGCCAGGCAGGCTCGGGCCGGTGGGGTCGCACGGCAGGGAGAGAGGAAGAGGGGAGGTAGGCTCGGGTTGGAGCTAGGTTAGAGGAATGGGTGGCTCGGGCTAGGGCTTGGTACTAGGGTTAGGTAGATGGGTGTGGGACCAGGGTGACCAGGTGGGGCTAGCTAGGTAGAGAGAAGAGAGGCCGAGGGAGAGGGAGGAAGTTTTAGGGTTTAGCTTAGAGAGAGAGGCTAGGGTTAGGTTAGATGGGGGTGTGGTTAGAGAGAATGGTAAAGAGAGAGGAGAGGTGAGTGGTATGGTTTAGGGTTTAGAGTTACACCACATGACCAAGCATGGGTGGAGATGAAAAGGAGAGGAAGGTGAAGAAAAGAGAGAGAGAGAGAGAGATGTGGTGTGGTTATAACAAGATCAACTAGATCAAGCCAAGGAGTGGTAGAGAGGGAGATAGATGATTCACTCCAAAGACCAAAATAAAAACAAGGAAGCAAAGATATAGAGATGGTTGCATGGCCCATGCATAATATTAATGCTAGGTCTCCTCTTGTGAACACAAAATGAATATCCATAGCATTTATACTTATGCATTCCAAAAATATGGAATAAACCAAGCTAAAAGGAGTGAAAGGATGCCCCATGTGGAGTAGCTGGAGATGACCATAGTTGAAATAAAATTGGGACTTGCTAGTGTGTATGTGCCACTAGGTATTTAATAAGCCCACAAAATATCCCAACATGATAATAACCCCAAAACAACACATATGGAAGCTAGAAATAGGGTTCCACTCACAAGGCATGCAAAGGTGGCCATGTGGCTCTCATAAACCAATTTGTGGAACCAATATGGTGCATATATGAGAGCATGTGGAGAAAGAATTGGATCCATCCCAACCCACATGAGCTAGAGGTAAAACCCAAATAAAATACAAAGCTCACATTTAGTTGGATGGTGGAATTACAAGGTGGTGAAAGAAAAGGTGGTGAAGTTGAATAAAAGATATGCCCCCAACTCAACTTGGGCATTTAACAATATATCAACAACCAAATACAATATCAAGAGGCAAATACAATTAACAATGCATATGAGAGAAGAACCAAATCAAAAGTTTTTATATGATGCTCAAATGCAAGGTGGCATGATGACATGAGCATGATATAATTATGATGCAACAATTATATATATAAAGTAGCCATTTATATAGACTAGGCTAGTAGCATTGCAATTGTTAGACAATTGGGATGCTACATCGTCGAAGCGTTCATGGAGGCCCTTAATGAAGTTGGTGATGAGGTCCTCGTTAGACACGGGCGTGCCGACCTCTGCGAGGGCGTCCGCCGCCGTCTTCTGCATGTGGAGGTAGTCGGTGATGGAGCGGTCCTCCTGCTTGATGCTGCGGAATTCCTTAGCGAGATAAATCTCGCGGTTCTTCTTGTTGTCGCTGAAGATCCCGAGGAAGGCGTTCTAGACCATGTAGACGGTGGCCTTGGTGACGTTCATCGGCATGACGAGGTTAACGATGTCCATGGACATGGAGGCGTATAGCCAACGAAGCACCATGGCGTCGAGGCGAAGCCACATGGTGTCGGTGGAGGGTGTAGGTGTGGTGAGGTGATACTCGAGTGCATAGGTGGTGACGGCGATGGTGAAGAACGTCCTCCACTTGGGGAAGACGGCGCCCTTGAACTCGAGGACGACAGAGACGAGGGATCTGATGGATTGAATGACGGTAGCTTGCGCCTAGAGGGCGGCGTTGGGGTAGGGCTCGATGGTGGGCACCATGAGGAGGGACGCCGAGGAGGAAGGAGAGGAGGAGGGGCCGACGACGCAAGGAGAAGGCCGGCCGAGTAGGTTGCCAAAGTAGTGTAACGGTTAGGCCAATACCGAATGATTGAGGAATACTTACCACACTTGAACTATTCCATTGCTTGTCCATATATAGGCGAGTTACAATCAATTACAATAAAGTCTAATGAAGCCTAGCCATAATCCTAGCCATAATGAAATGCTTGCTAACATATTAATCTAATATTTTTGTGTAGCTCGGAATACAAAACACTTCGAATTAAGATTTTGCCTGTTTGTGAGATATATCATTAGCAACTTTTAGGATTTTGTTTCAAGATCTTTTGAAACTTATAAGTGTAGTTTTTAATGTTTTTAGTAAGCAGGGAGCACCGGAGCTACGGAGAAAAAAAAGACTATCCTTATATTTTTGGTATATATTGTACTTTCTCTTATCTAAATTAGTTGCCTTTCAAGATATAGATAAATCTAATACAAAATTATGTCTAGATACAATTGAATCTAGGCAAATCTAAGTCAACTAAGTTGGGTCAACGGGAGTACCAAGACAATGTTTATTGGTAATGTTTTGTGTTACTTGTTAAATGTGTGTATACTTTTATCTACGGGAAAAATATGTGTATACTTAGTGATTAATCATCTTAAAAACCTAGCAAACCTAGCGAGATCTGCCTGCATGATGAAAGGGACGGCTGAACAAGAGAACAGATAGGAGATTCCGCTGTGTCCGCGAGGCGATTGCGCCAGATCGGGACAACGAAGCTTTCGATCCGGCGTGACGTATCCGCTACTCTCTCCACGTTTTAGAATATATAAGATATTTTATATTTTTTTCATAAAACTAAAATATCATATATTTTATATCTTATATTTTAAAACGGAGAGTACAAAAATTAACATAATACGGAGTACATACAATTCCGGGTTGCTAATCAGGGTGTTGGATTATTAGACATAATTTTCACGATTAATTTCAGAATATAAATCATGACAAAACCAACTACTAGCTCATGTAACTTGAACATACTAGATGTACTAAACAACAGGATGATCAGAAACAAACAACAGCTTAACATGTACTCGCAGAACATGATGAATAACCAAACAGAAGCACGTAGCATGTACCGTTCGGTTGTCGTAGTAGAAACTTTGGAAAAGAGTGATCGCAGCATATGACAACGAAGACGGCGGTAGGCAGCACCGCCTGACTTGGATGGAAGACGACCCTGATGGAGAACTCGAGCAGTCGCGCAGAGCGCTTCCCAAAAACCTTATTCGCCCTCTCTCGTACAGGATCACAAGGGTGAGTGGTTTCAGAGACCTACTCTCCCGTCCGCCGGTGCACGCCGGCAAGCGGGATGGAGTAAACTACGGTAACGGCGCAAGTAGAGAGGATGGCAAAACCATAGATTGTTTTTCGGTGGTATTGTGGCGGTAGCCGCGTAGGACTTTATATAGAGCAGCTCAGAAAACCCTAACGGAGGCGAACGTGGGCTGAGTCCACGTTACGCACGTTCAGGTCGGTTACAGTAGCCCACGATCCCTGAGCAGCAAAATAAAACTCGGCTCGGCGAGATACCCGTGGCGCGCGTCGTAACGAGGCGAGCGTGCGAGTGACGTCGTTGGAGAATGAGCGCATGTGTGTATCTCTCTTATTGCCAATCACTTATAAAGTGGTGCAACACTCCACCTTATAAGGTGGTGCAACTCTCCTCCAATTTACCATGTGAGACTAAACTTGAACTCCCACTCCACTTCCATGTGAGCTGCCACAAACGTGGGCCCAAACACATATGGGCTGCCACAAATTTGAGATTTGAGATTTAAAAAAAATCTGAAATACACATAAGCCTAAATGGATTAGCCCCATTATTTCTAACACAGGGTCACCAATGAGACTAGTCACCGTGCAGAATATTTGCCGCGCGTGCACGGTTAAAGTCAGTTTCTTTTTCGCACGCCAAGGTTTCCTCTACTTCCTGCTCAAACCGAATAACCTTTTTTCTTTTGGGTGATAAAATGATCATGGTTTTGTTTATGTTATGTCCGAGTAACAAAGTTTGTACAGTTTAAACATTTTTACCGAAAATCGTCACTGTCAGAAGAGATGCATTGGCCTCTAACTCTAGTTAACTTTTACTCTTTGCCTTGGGTTGCTTTGATTATGCGGCGCAGTTTTTAATCATAGAAACGTGCTTTCGTACGTTCGCAAAAAAAAACGTGCTTTCGTAATGACTTTCCCCATCGCATCGCACAGTCATCCCAGGTTCAGATAACTCAGTCTGCAACTTAGAAAATCGTTATAAAAAGGTTCCTTTCTCCCTCACCGGTGATACTCCCCACAGATTCTTATCGAAAAAAAAAACCGAGACCGCCTCGCAGCTGAGAAAGCAACCATGGAGTCGCTGACGCTCCGCGCATCGCCGTCGACCGCCATGCCGCAGCTCCGCCTCCCCGGCCGCAGCCGGCGGATGGCGTGCGTCCGCGCATCCGCCTCCTCCAACGGCTCCGGTGGCGCCGGCGAGCCAGACCTGTCCGTGACAGTGAACGGGCTCAAGATGCCCAACCCGTTCGTGATCGGCTCGGGGCCCCCCGGCACCAACTACACCGTCATGAAGCGCGCCTTCGACGAGGGATGGGGCGGCGTCATCGCCAAGACCGTAAGCCTCTCTCCCATGTCTCCCTTCGATTTCGCTCCATTGCATACGCCGTCGTCGCGGCGCCCGCGGATGGGATAGGATGATGATCCGTGTGCTGTAGTCCGGAGAATTCCGTTAGATCGCCTCGGAGGTGGTGAGTGCGCTTGACGTCGTTGCCATATTGGCCGTATGGTTCCGATTTGGGTTGGATATGGAGTGGGGGCCAGTTCATTCTGCTGGTGAACCGGTAGATCCTAACCCCATAAGTTGATGCCACGAAAAGTGGGTGGCGTGTGCTTATTTAAGGAAAAAAAACAGAGTACTAGAACCGTGGAGATCTTTTTGATCCGCATTGGATTCATATACGTCTGGGATGGATCTTATGATAGGTGCCAGAATGAGAATTGCAGTGTAAGACAGTAATATGGCTGCATGAAAATTGGTTTGCTGCATATCATAGGAGAATCTTTGTACATTCTTCCTGTGGATCACCTTATTTCTACAGATTAAGCTCTGCTTCGTTTTCTTTTTTTTTTGAATATATCTGCTTCGTTTTCTGACAAGCCACTGCTTGAAACAATGTTGGTCTGCTTTTGTAGTAAGGTTTCCCAACTTTTTCACATGAACGTTTCAGTCCCACCACTAAACATGAGAAAGAAGCTTTAACTATTTGCAGATCCCATTCCGCATTAGACAGTCACAATCATCCCTTGCTGACCCTACTCTGCATTCGACTGATGCAGTCATCAGTTTCACCAATGACATGGAGCGGTCTGTCATTTTTATTGTGTAACATTATAGTTAACATTTGGTTTGAACTATTGCTGGTAGGTGTCCTTGGATGCTGGAAAGGTTATCAACGTAACTCCTCGCTATGCCCGGCTCAGGGCAGACCCTAATGGAGCTGCCAAGAGTCCTATTATTGGATGGCAGAATATTGAACTTATCAGTGATCGGCCTCTGGAGACAATGCTTAATGAATTCAAGCAACTCAAGAAAGAATATCCCGATAGGATACTCATTGGCTCAATAATGGAGGAGTACAACAAAGCTGCATGGCATGAGCTTATTGAGCGCGTTGAAGAATCTGGAGTGGTAACATTTCATACCTCTGTTTTGCTGCATACTTGATCAAAAGTTATGATACTGAAGGTTTACTGATATGCTTTTCTATTTACTTCTTAGGATGCTCTTGAGATAAATTTCTCATGCCCACATGGCATGCCTGAGCGAAAAATGGGTGCCGCTGTTGGACAGGACTGTGGATTGTTAGAGGAGGTTTCTGGTTGGATAAATGAGAAGGCCACTGTGCCTGTTTGGGCTAAGATGACTCCTAACATTACAGATATTACAGAGGTAACTTAGCAGTCGTATATCTGTGTTTTACTTGTTATGGTAGAAAAAAGGCTTACATTAATTTGTATCCATACCTAAATTTCACATGCTTCACTTGCTCTCCACATTAATCTAAGTATTTTGGTTCAAAATTGCTATGAAGTGTTTGTGTAGTATAGTTGTCTGTTGTTGCATTAGTCTATATATTGCCCATGGCTTGTTTGGCACCATCTGGAGCAGGGTGGGAGATTGTGGTGGCATTAGGCATGTGAATTATGTTTTATCTCAATGTCATGTTTAGCAAGACAGACAAAACTTGAGTGTCTGATTTGCATCTTGAAAGACATCCTAGAATGAGTTGTGCTGAAATGCTGAGGTATATCAACTAACCAAGGCTTCCATAATCCAATCTCCACCCCCCCCCCCCCCCCTCCTCCTCCTCCCCCCTCCCCATTTCGTGCTGACAAACAAGCAGCCTAATTTTCTGTTCAGATATCATACGTTTGTTGACCCTCAAGATCATCCGTCAAGATCTAAGAATTTCACTGCTATTAAATAGTGAGTTCTGATCATGTTACATTGTGCCTAACAAAATGATGATCTTTCGCAGTCTAACATTGCTACCCAGGTTCTCATACTCCACAGTATCATATTTATCCTTCTCTTAGGCATCTCACAAAGCCCTAGCATCATAACATTTACCACTGAAACATCAAGTACACGTTGGCGTCTCTATTCATTTTGCATCCTGGAACAAAGGCATTTTCACATAGGTCGATGAGATTGTTGCCATAAATTGCACTGCACGTGACCTTTTGTATTGCTAAGAAATTTATCGATTCCGCCATATTTATTTGTCAGTGTTTTCATTTGTTTTCCTCGAAACTGTGCAGCCTTCAAGAATTGCTCTCAAGTCAGGATGTGAAGGAGTTTCTGCTATCAACACAATTATGAGTGTGATGGGAATTGATCTCAAAACTTTGCGCCCAGAACCATGTGTTGAGGGGTTAGATTCAGTTCCCTGGGGTTATTTATTGGAGCATGTCCATTTACTGCTACTAATTTGAAATAATATTCTTCTCCACAGGTATTCAACGCCTGGAGGCTATTCTGCGAGAGCTGTGCACCCTATTGCACTTGCTAAAGTCATGCAGATAGCAAGGCTGATAAAAGAGGAATTTTCTGATGGACAGTCCCTCTCCGCCATTGGCGGTGTTGAAACTGGCAATGATGCTGCTGAGTTTATTCTGGTTGGTGCAGATACCGTACAGGTGAGATCTTGAGCTTGACAGGCAGCAACTAATGTGGCTCTAGTGTTTACCGTGTGCATCCATATGTGTGCTGCTGTTACACTTATTTGGATGTACTGGTACACATTTGATGTTCAGTTATACCTTAGATTCTTCTGAGACATCATTTTCAGCCAAGTAATGGTTATGAATATTCATCACAGGTATGTACAGGTGTAATGATGCATGGTTATCCCCTTGTCAAGAAGCTATGTGCAGAGTTGCAGGATTTTATGAGAGCGCACAACTTTACATCAATTGATGATTTCCGGGG
Source organism: Avena insularis (assembly GCA_023614405.1). Lineage (NCBI taxonomy): Eukaryota > Viridiplantae > Streptophyta > Magnoliopsida > Poales > Poaceae > Avena > Avena insularis. The sequence continues at coordinate 288,543,434 of CM042695.1, forward strand.
GTAAGTGCGCTTCATTTTATTTATTCTTAGTGGTTGATTTGGTGTTGGAAACCATCTGCATGAACTAGCTACCTTTTTGCATATCAAGGCATGATGTACTTGACTATGGCGTGCTACCTCTAAGCATTTGTTTGTTTGCACTAATCTTCTAAGCACCATTTTTTCACCACATCTAACCAATGAGCTTTGGTGATCATCATCGACATGAGAGCTTAGGAAGCTTATTTTGCTTCTTTTTTTGTTCCGCATGTTACCCAAGTTCAAGACATGATTAGTGAAGGAACATGCACCTTGTTAATACAGGAAAAAAATGTTCATTTATGCAAAAAAAATTAAAAATAAAAGATTGTTCTGTAATGTGGTGAAGGTAGTCATTAAGAAGGAAGACTTACAGTACTCACTGTTGGGTATTACCTCTGTTCCTAAATATAAGATGTTTTGGCAGGCTATTTTGGCCCACTAAAACATATTATATTATGGAACGGAGGTAATATTTCCTAGCAGTAATCATTGTTCGATATTATTGCCTTCAATCGTGATTATGCCTCCTATGACAATCTTCCTGGACTGCTTAGCACGCCTAACCCCACTATGGTTGGAAGTCTTGTGCACCATGTGATGATTATTAATTCTTCATCAAGTTGACCTTTTTTTACTCTGCCTTGGGGAAGTTCCTCTGAAGTATCAGTAGTTCAGTGCTAAATGTGTGCCCCACTCATAGAGAATATCGAGAGTTGCCTCCTTTCAAGAATAAATAAATCATGTTCCCTTGAATTTTCTCTGTTTATGCAACGAGGTTGCTAATACTGGCGTTCTCATCCATCCCAGGGCTTCTCTCCCGTACTTCACCACGCACACCGACCTGGTACAACGGCAGCAGGAGGCAATCAAGCAGCGGAAGGCCATCAGGCTGGGGCTGCAGTCAGACAAGGACTGGACGGGCGATGGGTTCGTCAAGGAGACCGAGAGCATGGTCTCCAACTGATGCAACTCTAATCTCACACACACACACTCACACACACACACAACCTTTCCACCATACTTCAACTTGTGATTAAACCAGGACCCAGAAATGAAAAAGTGAAAAGAAAACAGTGTGAACTTTTGCTCCATCTTATTCAATAAAGTGTACCAAATTCCTTCTGCCGTGTTCACCCCTGTTATATATTCAAGGCGTGACGAGCATGCAAATCCCAGTCCGGTGGACCTTGGGTCTTCAGGCTGGACCAAGTCATGAGTTCATATGTCGTTCTCAGGGATCTCTGAATCTCTGATTATATGCAACTACTACCAGTCTACGAGAAACATTATGTTGTCCGTGACATGTGAACACGATCGGCAGCCATGAGCTTTGGAATATCGGACTTGACCTGGCGGTTTCTGCTAAATCCTGGAGACTTCAAGTCCAGCGAGGAGTCTCTGGAGTGTCTATCCCAGTGCAAGTGTGAGGAAATGATGGCCTCAGCCTCGGTCAGGTTGCTAAGCAGTGCGGTTCTTCGCCAATTCTCTTCCACGTCTGCTTCATTGCGTTCCTGGTACTAATGGATAGTATCACACGTCTTATGTGGAAAGCGACTTCAGCTAAGGACAGGGTTGAGTTCCAAAATGGAAGAAGGCAGGTTCACACACAAAATAGGGCCTGAGTATGGACAGTGACCTATTTCGGACGGTCAATATGTTCGAAATGGTCTGTTTGGGTAGGCCCACGGACAGGAAATGAGTCATTGTCCGATCGGCCAGGCCAGTCCACTGGCCAGACTCAAACGGACCGAGATGACCATTTTGGATAGCACTGGCCAGATTGGCCATTTCATTTTACATTTCGCTAAATAGGCATATACAAATAAATGAAGTGGCTACTAAATAAAGTGGCAAACTTGAAGTCTAAATATCATTGTATGGCAAAATGACACAATTAACAATTATCATAAACATGTCCAAAAGTGGCAAGTTTTTTTCCAAATGACACTCATGTATGACATTCTCCTTTCAAGCATCGCGGGCTAGGATCATCTTTTTATTATTCTTGATCCAAGCTCTTCGTTCTGGGTCGGCGATGCTCTCCAAGTCAGTCGTCATGATACGGTTCTCCTAGGCCATGACTTTGGCTTCGATCTCCATGAGCCTACACTTGGCATTGGTCTTTTCTACCTCAAGAGATCTCTTTTGGAGATCAACAAAGCTCATGGTGGCGGCCTCTTTCTTTTTGTGTCGCCTCTCTTTCCTCGCGGTATTGGCCTCTTCCTTCTAGGTGAGCAACTCTCTCAAGGTCTCTTGAAATGCCAATGAGGAACCTTGACGATTGATGTCGGTCTTGTGGGACTTTTGGCCCCTTGACCGGCCGACACGGCTAGTTGATGAGTGTATTTTTTAAGCATGTTTACCTTATGTTTTTGCATGAGCAGTACTAGGTTTTTAGTATTTTACGACATTTGCGTGCACCTTTTATGCATGTTTCTACAGGATCCCGAAATATTGAGACATTGATGAATATATCACTTTAAGCTATCGTATTGGACAAATTATGATATTTCTAAAGTAATAAAAGTCATCATTATGAGTATATCACTTTAAGCTATCATATTGGACAAATTATGATATTTGTGAAGTAATAAAAGTCATCATTATGATTTACCACGCACATGGGAGAAAGCCACCATGAAGGGAAGATTCAGAAGGTTCGACGAGCATCGGTACGTGAAAACCCCACCCGTACCACGCGCCCATACCATGTGGCGTCCGCTTTGCTTCGTCAAATACTTTCACCATGCGCAGACAGATCTGAGATCCGACATTCAGAGACATCAGAACAAGCAGAAACCTTACACTCGGAAAGGATCTGGAGGGGGAACTTGCAGAGGGCATCATCCTTGATTTTGCATGGATCATCGGAGGCCAATGCATCATCACCATCATCATCAACTGTTGCATCTTCATCACCATCACCATTCCCATCTCATTTACTACATCTTGTTGTAACTCCAATTACTATTGTGGATTTTCACTTGTTATCATCCATCTATTCATATCCATTTTATATATCAATTATGATGTTGTTGATTGGCTCTATGAATGAGTAGTTTACCCTTTAGGGAGATGGAGAAACCCTAGCAATATTATAATATGAAATAAAAATGATCTATAACTTTGGTTTATGGTTGTGTGTTGGTTTTCTCTCTAGATATTATGTGAAGTCAACCATGTAATATTTGTCTTCGAGACTATAGAAGGAATTGCCATTGGGTGTATGGTAGTACGTACGGTGCTAAGTGACATAACGCGCCGACTTGCTATTCATATGGTCAAGGGGGATAAGGAGAAATTCACTAAGTTCATATCAATATTCATGGGAAACCCTTAATTATGACATAGGCAGAAATACCTCTACCAAATATCTCTTCGTGACTCGATACTCTTACTTTGAAAACTAGCTACACTGTGTCTATGCTCTTGCAGCCATCAAGCTATGTCCCGGTGACGTTGTCGGGGAGCTAAACGCTTTTTGTCTTTGTTTAGTTACTAATTGATTATTTGTTTTACTAAAGCTATTTACTAGTTTCAGGTAAACACCATAATTGTGTTCAGGCATATGGACAAGTTCGATGCAACTGAATTCCTCAAGAGTTTTAATAGAGCCTATGTGAAAGAATTCCCTAGTGAAAGAACCATAGAGTATGAGGTCAGTCCTCATTTAATTGCTATTCTACATAAAAATATTCGTAGGAGATGATCTTGATGAAGATCCCTATGCTCATTTAAATCATTTCATTGATATATGTTGGACCCTTAAATTGAAAGGCTATTCTAATAATAAATTAATACTTAAATTGTTTAGCCAATCTCTAACCAACACTGTTGTTGCTTGGTATAGAATTTGCCCTATAGAATTAATAAGTACTTGGCAAAAGCTAAAAGGAGAATTCTTATCCCGCTTTCATCCCAAGGTGAAGTCAGTTGGAGCGAGACGTGCAATTACATACTTCAAAAAAATCCCTAGTGAAGGTTCGGTAAGAGCCTACAAAAGGTATAGAAGTATGATTAATAAATGTCCCCACCATGATCTACCGCAATGATATGTTTTACATATTTTTTATGGAGGACTTAATCAAGACAATAAAAATGAAATAGATCTAGCTCCGAGTGGAGATTTTATGGAATTCACTAACACAAGCTTGGGCACTTCTAGAAAGAATTCGCCATAATAGAGAAACTTGGGGTTTTGATTTAGGCGGCGAAGGAGGAATAGAAGTAGAATATGATTATCTCAATGCTTATAAAGAAACTGGTAAAGTAAAATGAACTGCTAATGAGTTTAATTTTGATGAATATATAAAATCCTTTAGTCTTTTATAGAACACATTGAAGCACCAAAAAAAGATTGGCGTCAATATACACTGCCACCTAAACTAGTTGAAGTGAAAGCAGTGGTGATCGACCCACCAAGGAAGATACCTCCTTATGTGGATCCACTTCCTTTCCCAAGGTCTATGGAGAAGCACACAATAGCACAACATCTTGCAGAACAATTTGAGGAGGAACAAAGAGTTCTAAAATAACAACAACAAGAAGCAAAGGTAGAAGAAATTATTCTTGGAAATGAAGAAGAAAAAAGAGAAGTGGGCAAGGAAGAAAGGCTATGTTTGCACATTGCAACATAGTTGAACTTTACACTTAAGCTTCGTTGAGGAATGGTAAAAGCTAAAAATGTTGGTAAGCCCATTCTTCCATGCACCTTCGGTGAGTCTTCTTACTATGGCCTTTGTGATATATGGATTGTTGTTAATGTTACCCCTTTGAATTTTATCTAGATATCCAAGATGAAATTGAACCAGCTAAACTCTTAAATACTGATATGACAATTATGCTTGGTGATCACTTAGACTCCCCATGGAAGTCATTAAAGATGTTCCAATTTCCATCTGTCCATATGAATATCCAATCGATTTTTTGGTAGTTGATATGCCTACTGATGTTTATTATCCAATTATTTTTGAAAGAACTTTCTTGAATACCGTAGGGGAAAATATTGATTGTAGGAAAGAGACAGTTCCATTTAAGTTTGGAGAAGATGAAATTAAATTCCACTTCTCAAAGTTTCAACACAAACCCACTTTTGAATAATTTGAAGAGCAAGAAGAAGAAGAAAATACTATCACACATCTTACTGCTTTGTTTTATGAAGCACTAGACGGTGATCTAGAAAGAATCTTGGTTGAAAACAATGATATACTCGAAGACATTGGTAAGATGGATATCAATGAGTATCTTGAATCCTCTCCCAAAATTGATCCCCCCATTAATGAAGAATATGAAGTTCCATAATCCTTTAGAGTTTGCCTCATACATAACAATTGAGCACAAACTAGCGGCCGCAATATACTTGGCCTCGGCGGAAGACAAGGAGACACAATTTTGTTTCTTAGATGACCAACACACCAAGTACCTACCAAGGAATTGGCAAGCCCTGGAGGTTGATTTCCTTCGAACTTTGTCTCCCACCCAATCCAAATCCGTGAAACCATGAAGAACAAAGATTATGCCCTTGGGATACCATAAGCCAAAGTTTGGGGTATCAACTAAATATCAAAAGATTCGCTAGACCTCCACAAGGTGGCTTTCCTTTGGGGCGTCTTGAAATCCTTCACAAATACCCACACTTAACATGATATCCGATCTAGATGCATGATACGCCCAAAAAATTTGCATCACCATTCTATATCATAATTTACCTCTATTGATTAATATTTGTCTTATTATGAGGTATTACTTATGGCTTTTTATACATGTTGGATGATTCTTGGAGGATGGACTGCCGGAGTCTGGATTCTGATGGAAAAGAAGGCGTTTCAGTGCAATTTCGCAAAGATTAGAAAAATACTAGAAAAATATGGAAACATATTATTTTACCAGAGGATGAAGGAAGCCAGAAGGAGGAGCGAAGAGGGGCCGCAGGGGGCCCACACCCCCTAGGCGCGGGCCCACCTGACCCCGCGCCTAGGGCAGGTGTGGCCCACCTGCCCGGCCTCCGACTCCGCCCCTTCGCCTATATATTCCCTACGGAACCCTAAGCCTCGGGGAGCAACCACAAATAGATTTCCGCCGCCTCTGGGGGCGGAAAACACCGAGAGAGAGAGAGAGAGAGAGAGAGAGAGAGATCTGACAGACAGATTTCTATCGGGGGAATTCCTTCCTAGAGAGGGGAGATCATCGCCATCAACACCATCGTCAAACTAGGCTTCATCGGGATCATCATCATCCACACCATCATCTCCACCAGCACCATCATCACCACTCCATACTGTTGTAACAATTGTGTTGGATATTGCTTTAGTTCTTAGGGGAAACTTTCCCGGTGTTGATTACTATTGTAGTTGATGCTTGTGAGTGGAACCATTGGATTATTGTTTATGTTCAGATTGTTATCCATTACCATATCATCTTTGATCTTGATCCATATTATGTCCTGTGAGCAGTTCATTGTGTTCTTGAGGACATGGGAGAAGTCATGTTGTTAGTAGTGAATCTGTGTTGAGTTATTATTCAATGGTTTAGTATTTAAGTTGTGGTGCTATTCTTCTAGTGGTGTCATGTGAACGTCGACTACATGATACTTCACCATTTATGGGCCTAGGGGAATGCATTGTGTATTTGTCTACTAATTGTGGGGTTGCCGGAGTGACAGAAACCTGAACCCCGGTTAGGACACCTTTGCACAAGGGAGTGTAGGATTTCAGAGTTTAAGGTTGTGGTTAGATTTATACTTAATTACTTTCCTATAGTTACGGATGTTTGCAGGGGGTTTAATCACAAGTATTTATTAGTCCTAGTAAGGGCGGTATGTTAGCACAGGTTCACCCACACAACACTTACAAACACCAAAGAAGAGTACTCAGCTATTTGAAGCGAAAGCACTTGACAGAATTCCCATGTATCCTTGAGAACGTTTGGTCCTTATAAGTATTTCCACCGGCTTGTCCTTTGCTAAGAAAGGATTGGGCCAGTTGCTCCTTTTGTTCATTACCTTTGTTACTTGCTCCTTGTTTTGTTGCCTTGTCAGAAAACCACTAAAAATTCGTTTGCTAAGTATTCACAGGGATTTCCTACTCCATACCACTGTTCAGCACCTTCTGCTCCTTGTTGGGATCGACACTCCTATTTATCAAAAGTACTACGATACACCCCCTATAATTGTGGGTCATCAAGACTATTTTCTGGCGCCGTTGCTGGGGAGTGAAGCGCTATTGAAGAGTGTAACTGGTAAGGGAAACTTTTACTATGAGTATTGCTCTTGTTACTGCTTGTTACTTTGTTTCCAATATGGATAACCCACTTGGTTTTCTGTTTGGGAAAACTACTGCCACTACTAGGGTAGTAGATGAACCACCACCTGTTGAGATAGATCCTTTTAAGATACCTACAAGTATTGTTGATCGTGTTATGGATTATTATTTAGGGGATGGAACTGTCCATCCTGGTGATCACTTGCTTTTTATCCATGAATTATGCGGGTTGTTTAAGTGTGCAGGTATCACAAATGAACAGGTGAAGAAGAAGTTACTCTCCATATCCTTGAAAGGGAGAGCTGAAGAATGGTATAAGCTGCTGAAGAATGGACAATCCATGGAATGGGAGGAGATGGCATCTCTCTTTTACTCTAATTTTTATCCTCCCAGTGAGATTCATAAGGATAGAAATCTTATATATAACTTTTGGCCTCTTGATGGAGAGAGTACAACTCAAGCTTGGGGAGATTGAAGTTACTAATGCTTAAATGTCCTATTCATGAACTCCCTAACAATATTATTCTCAATAACTTTTATGCTAGGCTCTCTCTTCGTGATAAAGATTTACTGTAACATCCCGGCATTTAGGAATTAACGAAGGGTAGATTTAGGAATTTGGAATGTTGCATGCATTCATCTATGAAAATGTGGGTAAAATTTTTGCCAAATAAAAACCTAAAGTGATCAAGGTTTCTTTCATACTTTGAGATTAGGTTTAGTATTAAAGGATTATTGCTATAGACTTTGATATGATCTTTGAGGAATTATGTGTTTTGGAAAATGAATTTGAATTTTAAACTTGAGTGTTTAAATTATAATTCAAATGAATTATGAATAAGGTTTGAATCTTGATTTAATTAAGAGTTAATCAATATAACTCAAACTTTATCTAAAGAAAACAATTAAGAATATGAATACTTATTTCATATTTTCATTCCATAAATAAGTTTAAAAAATGTAAATTATTTAAATTATCCACAAACTTCACAATAGCAAATAAATAAAGAATAAGAATATTTCTCTATTGATAATAATATAATCTTTATTACAAAAGAATAAAATGAAGATTACAAAATAATAAAATGAAAATTACAAAAGAATAAAGAATATTACATTAACTATCCTATAAAGAAAACCTAAACTAAAATCTTCATCTTCAAATCTTTACCTGCAAGACAAACACTAATAAAAAAAGGTTAGGGTTAGAATTGTTTTACTCTCAGACATGTCAGTGAGGTGCACTGAACAAGATTCATCATTGAGAAATTTATAAAAAATGGGCAAGTTTCACCAATATGAAAGAATCTATCTTTCATAAATTTTAAGCCAAAAAGTCAAATTGACAGCAAGGAGGGGCAAGTTTCACCAGCGAGGTAAAAGTAATCAGATCAAAGTAACTCTCAAGTCCAAAGCATATCCACAAGTGCACAACAAGCACACAGGCAGGACACACACCTAAATGCATGGTGTGTGCTATCAGCTTCACAGCATAGCTCAAACACACAAAACCATCAGCACAGCCGTGGAGAGGCACTAGTGCATCTCTTCACTGCTCACACACACAAGAACAACCAGCTTAGCCAGCAGCTAAACCAAGCACAACAGCCAGCAGCCAAACCAACCAAAGCCCAAGATCTCATCACCAGGATGGTGACATAAGGAGGGGGAAGATCAGGTGGACAGCAAGACCAAGGTCAAGCCATCATGATCAGGAGATGATGGACTAGATCAAGGACAAGCCAGAAGCTAAATATACCAGGGGACCATAAGATCAACCACGAGATCAAGCTACCACAAGATCCATCACTAGCAACCACAACATCAAGTGACAGTGGTGAGTATACAGACCATCACATGATCTATATGTCTAAGATTAGACAAGCATACATGATCTGTATCACAGTCAAACACTCAGAAAGCACCCAAGTGGGGTGAATCCATTACTGAGATTTTAAAACTCTAAAGGCAAACAGCAAAGTACAAGGATCCAACCAAAACTCAGAACAACATCATTGAATTGGTTGTCAAGCTATATATTTCAATTCAAGAACAAATATAGCTAAGATTTCACTTCTAGGCACATCCCTAAAATAAGGGTAGCACCTTAGAAGTTAATATTTTGGATCCATATAAATGATCAAGCCTACTATCAATTTTTCTCCAAACTTTGATTCAATAAAATAGTAGCTGGTACCACTACCAGGACTATCTATATGAATCAACTAGATAAGGCCTAAAACCCTAAGCCTCAGACCAACATCATTGGTCTTAGGGATTTCAGAGAAGAACATTTCTACTTATCTTTTAAAGCCAAGCCTGTCTTAAGCTTAAACCAACCCAATCAATGAATAAGAATCAATCTTGTGTGCCATACCAAGATGGTGTCACAAGAACAATTCTACATAAATCAGGATAAACATTCAATCATCACAGATTCAATCAATCAATCTACTAATCATTTTCCTGTCATTACATGAATCATAATTAGGACATTCCTATGTTTATCTTCACTTTTTGAGATCACAATGATCTCAAACCACACATTAATTCTCAAGCCAACAACACTAAGACAGTGATTTCATCACACCATACCCATTATCATTAACCAAGAAATGATAGTGGTAAGTTATCAAACCCACTGACTTTACCAAGCATTGGTTTCAGAGCAACTATGTCATTTGAATCATATGAAATCTAAGCATAAAACCATCTAATAAGCCACCAGAACCATTATAGTTCATCTCAAGCAACAAGCCTCAGGCTAATAACCATTTAGCATGCTTACAGACCATCCACACATGATCTAATTCATCCAGTATATGATCAACCACAGGATAAGAACCCTAAATGAAATAAATCATCTTAATCAGGACAAGACAGTAACCAGAGAGGTCACTGCCAACATCTAGCATAGGATGAGCAAGCACGGAGAGCACTAGGGGAGAGGAAAAGAACTCACCAAAGGTCCTCGCTGAAGACTAGAAGAGGAAGCAGAGGTGGCCGACGACCATGGCGGCACGGGGAGCACCCCCAGGAGGGCCGCTGCGACCCATACAGCGCCACGTCAGCGACCATGACCATGCCTTGAGGCGAGGAGAATCACCACGACGCACGACGGCAGTGGCAGCACCAAGATCCATGCCAACCCCTAAACCCTAGGGTTCGGGACGACATCGATCCGTCGCAGGAGAGCTCCATGCTGAAATCCAATTGGACAGGATGGAGAGGCATAGTCGACAACCTCCTCCTGCACCACGGTGGTGACCAGGACGGCCCACGACGGCGGGAATCATCGGCGGCGACATCACCGACCACCGAGTCGGGGTCAGAGGAGGAGAGAAATGAGCTTGAGGGCGAGAGGCAGCGAGGGAGTGGGCTGAGTTGGGCCAGACCCTTCGGGGTGGATATTTTGACTATATCTAATGGGCCACCAAGGTCCCAATAAGATTAAGCTAGCCCAAAAACCTTTAAGGCCTGTTTTAATAAATAGGAAAAGATCAAAATACCCCTGAACTTAATTAAATCTTAGAAAATAAAATAAAAGTCCAAAAATTATAAATAAAATATTTTTGGATTCACAATAATCCACACTATCCAAATAAATTAAGAAATAAAATCTTAGACACATAAATTTTATAAGAATTTTGTAATTTTTATAATACTTATGGAGTTTTACAAAATTATTGAAAGGTGGTAAAATTAATTAAAATTCACTTTCATCATATATTAATATTTTAGTATTTTAGAAAAATACTAAACAAATATTTAATAACAATTTTTGATATTTAAATAATAATTCTTAAAAGAATTATTAAATCAATAAAAGTCAAATAAAAGAGAAACAAGATAAAAGAATACCATATTCTATTATAAATATTAAAAATTTAATATTTATAAATCCTTTATTATTAGAAATAATTTTATTAATAATGGGGAAAATGCATATCAAATTAAATGATGCATTACATTACTTGCATAATTATTTTGCTTCTTTAAATATTGTCCTTACCGGGCAATAATGATGTTTTTGTAGACATAGAAGCTCAAGGTCCAGTGCAAGCATCAGACTTCACTACCTTGCCATCACAAGGCAAGTTCATCACTTGCTCATGTCCTTTGAAGAGTCTTTATCAAAGTATTTGCAAATTGTGTGTTATCATATATACTATAAAAGAAAGAAAATATTATTTTCACAAATAAAGAAATCATAGATATCATCCTAAGTGATGATATAATGGAGCAATAGAACTTAAGGTTCTATTTGCAACAATGATGATCGAGTAGGGACTTAATAACCCCTGACATCAGTGATTCTAGCACCGTATATTACGCGTTAGCCATGAGATTTGGAATGGGACAGAGAAGTCAGCTATATCTTCTTCCTCTCGCATGAAGCCAGATGTGCAGGTCGTGGCTATTATCCTCGTAGCGTGCATATTAATTGGTAATTCGTAAAGGATATGCAGCATATGGGTGGGAACCCTCATCGTCCCACGATAGTTCTGGCATCTAACGATTTGTACAAACCATTGCCGTAAATTATTATGTGGGCATGGTGTACACCAAGGAGGCATGCAAGGTCGCGAAGGGGGTAGCGATTGGCTTGGACCAACTACTGGGCCCCACATCATGGAATTGTGGACGGGAAAGTACGCCCGGTTGTGCAACAAAGAGTTGATCTCTCATGGGTAAAGTAACACACCTCTACAGAGTGTAAGAATTGTAACTTGTTACTCCCTATTCCAGGAAGGAGCTACGAACGCGGCAGGAAAGGAACTCCATAAAAGTTTTGGTCAACCTGTGAAGGCTGATTGTCATAGATTTCTATAAATAAAATCAATCTTTGAAGAAAGATTTACAAAAATTGCATAGTGCCAAGGATTTATAATCCGAGGTGGTAGTTAGAGCATCAAACTTCCCACCTTGCATATAATGAACTTGTTGGGTAACGCTGGTACTCATTCTTTCCTTTGATCCCTTGCTTAGACTCCGAGGATCCCGAAGACGTGCCAATGTATGCAGCCGAATGTCAAGAAGATGTGTTCTACGAGGAACCTGATCTGTCCGGAGGTGTTGAAGGAGTGGATTACGAAATCCGCTACGGTGTCGATGATAATGAGTCCAACTAAGTATCCCTAGTTAGTAGTAACCAACGGAGCCGAGCAACATGAACTCTATAGGATAAGCTGCTGAGCTCAACTCCTAGTCGGAGTTGCTACTTTTAAATTCCGTTGAAACACTTTATACTTTGGTTTGTAATTTGAATCTTTAGGAAGTCTTGAACTTCCGGTATTGTAATAATAATGTCTGTATATTTGTAATATGGACCCGCAATGTTTCTGTTGTACCACTCTGAGGGATGTGATATTTACGGAACGGTGTTCTGTGGATGTCATGTCAACGACTATAGTGTACTACACATGCAGTGGTATGCTGGGTCACCGTAGTTGGTATCAGAGCAAATTTCTTTGACATTAGGTTGGAAACCTAGTAAAGGGTATTACCTGTAGGAAAGTGTAAGATTCCCAACCTTTAATAAGGTAGAGATCCCTGTGTTTACAATGCTAGTCCCTGGATCAATAGCTAGCATCCACAGTTAAGATGTAATATCAAGAATTAAAGGTCATAATACAACTTTATAACCAGGAATAAAATAATTTATTACATCTTACATAGCTCATTTGGCTATCTCATTACAATGCAGCAGGATATAACAATAGCATGGGGTCCTTCATCTTCAAAGTGCCACAGGCAGTCATGTTGGTTGTAGACTTGTAATCCTAATCAATAAACTTCACTAACATCAAACAAACCTGCAACGTAATAAGTTCCAGCCACAAGGGTCAATACATTTGAATTGTATTGGCAAGTGAAACTATAGTAGTATAGTGGAGTCTATCATCTACTTGCATTTGGCTAAGTGGAGATTAGGCTTGCTTTGCTCAAAATAGATTTTCCTTATCATTTGAAAACACTAAGTTTTTGCTTGACAAAATCACCCAAGGCATCTCCCAATAGAAATTGGTGATCCTTCAACCCTTGTTCAACCCCAAGTTTTTAACTTAGAAATTGGGATGAGGAGATTCTTGATAGCTTCCATGTCTTGATGCTCAAATTGTCCTTTACCAGGGACATGGCTAAGTACTTAGATTTTACACTCTACAGAGGTGGTGCACTTTCCCCACAAGACTTGGTTTCACCAAGACAAGATCTTTCAGAAGCCTTCCCTTAGACCAGAATGGACACGCTCCAACCTATCAATCCCCTACCACCAACTGTCCATTTGGCTAAGTTATTGCAACCTATATGATCCAGGCAGAGCCCATAATGCCAAGTGGCTGCACTTGAAGCTTCTCAACATTTGACATCTCAAATCTCTTTGTTCCTGGGTGGCCATCCACAAGTGAGATACACAAGGTAAACCATAGAAATGGTCCTTGTGAAACACTCAACACAAACCATTCCTTCCATTTCACCCAGGTGATTCATTCACTTAGTTGTTTTATTAAGCAAAACACAAGTCCTTGACTTGGAAATATTCCATAGTATGAATATATATTCCACCCTTGTTTTCTATTAGCTAAGCTAAGCATGATAGTGGTAGGAATCTTAACTTAGGAAATTTCTACTAAGGTTTCATCTACTAGGATTTCCCATGGCATAGTTTACACTTAGCAAAATTCCATGCAAGTCCTACTTAGAAATATCACTAATGCATAGTGAAAATAATGGGACAAAAGTATGAAGCATCACTTGCCTTTTTGGTAGAGAATATAAGTTCACTCCTTGTCTTTGCAATGATCACACTCTTCAAATCACTACAATTCAATCAAGCAAGGCACAATTTCAATCTACCATTCAAGCAAACAACACATAAAATGATAGAAACAAAACAATGCATGCAAGCATGCTCAAGATTGTTTTATTTAGAGAAGTGGTTTCTAATAGGTTATAAACATTTGAAAACACCTAATGATCATTTTATAAAGTGTCAAAATCATTTGCAAAAGATTTCACTTCATAAACCATTTTTAACCAAGTCATTATTTTATGTGGTTGAAAATGTAAATATTTTTATAGGATTCACCAAATACATTTTCAAATCATAAAACTTGGTGTTTGGGGTCAGAGAGTTTAAATCAAGACATTTCTCAAAGGTTTTCCTCCAAAATCATTTTTAAACCATAATCAATATTTTTATTTGGCTAGAAATGTTTTTAAATCAAAGACTCATTCTTTTGCTTCACCAAATACATTTTTGAAATCACAAATTGATTTCTATGGTCAGTAGGTTCAAAAAAATCCATTTGCCAAAGGTTTTATCTCAAAAATCATTTTAGAACAATTTTTATATTCTAAACATGCATACACAAGTTTCTGCAAAAACAATCAATTTAACAGAAGCATTTTACTAAACAAAGTGCATGGTCAGAAAGTACTTGTCTTGCCGATTCCATTGATATAAAATTTGCAAAATTTGGACGTGTGGTTTGAAAGTTATGAATTTTTCAAATTGGAACATCTAATAGACAAGTTTCTGGTTTTTAAAACAAACATAGGCCACGTGGAGCGTTTCTATTGGTCAATAACGGTTCGCGTGGATCGACCTCTCTAGAGCGTTAGATCTAAGTGAAATCGTTCGGCTCTTGTTCAAACTTACCTCTTCACCTAGATCTAATCCTAGCCAGTCAAAATGGATCCTACGGCTATAAGGCGCTTGCCAGGAACTGGCGGCGTGAGCGACGGTGGCTGGCGGCGGCGCGGTCTGACAGCGGTGTCGCCGGAGATGTAGGAAGCTAGGGAGAGTATGGTGAGGCTTACTAGGTCCGTCGTGATGTTCAGAAGCTCGAGGTGGCCGTGGGAGATCAGGGGGCGCTCGGGGTTGACCGCAATTGCTCGTCGGAGGGATGCCTGGTGTCGGGTGCGGTCAGTCGTCGTCGAGGGCGACGCTATGGAGCACGACGGAGCAAACGGAAGATGCGGTTAGCTTCGTACGCGAGTCACGGACATGTGTGCATCAAAAGGAGGGCAAGAAGGGTCTGGTCTCACCGGTAGTGTTCGTCGGAGCGGAGGCAGACGGTGGCGATGTGAAGTGGTCGTCGTTGTCGAGGTTCTGGGGCGCACGGGGACGAGCTGGCGCTATGGGGAGATTCGCCAGGAGGTGGGAAGCAAGTGAGCGTGGTCGAGGGGGCGAGGGGCGGCAGGGTTTGGCCGGAATTAACGTCGGAGTCCGACGGAGGCTGTGGTGGTGCAAACGGAAATGGGGACGGCATGGGGGCAGGGAGTAGGTGGTTTCTGGGGGGAAACAGAGAGGGGGAGTAGGGGTTTAAGTGTGCATGATCGGGGTGGGGTTTACTCCTGCATTTAGAGGCGAATTTAACGGGTTTGATTCCCAGCCAGAAACGGCAACGAGGAGAGGGGCGAGGTCATCGCGTGGGTGGAGACGATGGCGAGGTGGCTGTGGGGCCTAGCGTCAGTGAGAGAGGAAGATAGGGAATGGGGTCCATGCGTCATAGACTCAGCGGGTCGATTCGCGAGTACGAAGCGTTTTTCTCGCGGGGAAGGGAGATGGGCTGCTGATGGGCTTAGTGGGCTAGGTTAGCTGGGTTGCTTTGTTTCTTATTTTTTTCCTTCTCCTGTTATTTTTCTTTTTCCAATTTGATTTTTCTGTTTTGATTTTGTTTAGTCTATTCAAACATCTATTTGAATTCAAACCTCAACCAAAATTTGGTGTAGGTTTAAATACTGATTAGTAATATAATCTGAAGTCAATTTTGGAATAAAATTTTATTCTTTTTGGGGTCTTTTTACTTATTCAAAAAGGCCCTTGTTTTAAATCAATAAGATTTAATAATATTTTCAAACACCATTTAAATTCTTAAACCTTCCAAATCTTCTCAGTAGGTTTTTATTTGTTTAATAGGGTGTCAAATAATTCATCTCGAATTATTTGGAAAGTATTTAATATGATTCATAAATCATTTGAATTAGGTATTTGTTTTAATTCCAATGGAATTAAATATAGTTTTAATTCCCGAAATTTTACTTGGAAGATTTATTTTATTTAAGTTAATTAAACAACTCTTATTCCACTTGGGTAAATTCCAAAATACTATTTTCTCATGAATTATATAATTATTCTTATTAGAGACTTGTCTTTATTAAAATAGGGATAGAATGGTTAATGCCATTTTATTTTATTTTGGAAATTCTTTATCCTTTTATTTTATTTGGATTTGGATTCTATTCATTCCATTTGCTTAATGGATTAGGCTAAGATTTAATTTGGTCTTTAAATAATCCTTATTTAATATTTCTTTCTTCACCTTATAAAATCCATATCTTTTTATTTATAGATCCAAACTTGGTGATTCCAATTTGTAAAATCTTATTTGAGATTTATTTATCCTTTTAAATATCTTTAGGATTATTTTCTCACCATTTGGTATGGATTTATAGATAGGTTCTTTATTAGCTTTGGAAATTTAATTTCCTTATCTTATTATATTCATAAGATTTTATCTAAGGCTTCAAATTAAGTGAAATCAATTTCTATGGTTTTATAGTATTTCCATTTGTGTTTCTTGATCATTTGTAAATGTTTGTTGACAATTTTTTATATGGATCAAATCCATAGGCTTGGAGATAACTTGGAAATGATTTTATTCCATTAGGGTTTAGGGTTTGGATTTATTTTCCAAGTGTTTAAATTTCCAGATGCATATTATGAGGAATGCATTTCTCTTGATTTGGATTTTGTTGAATTCAAACTTTAATTAAAGTTTGTTAAAGATGGGATTTTTAAGTTTCCATTTAGAAACAGAGTTTCTTTTCACCCTGATTTTCAACAATAATTTTATTTTGTTTATTTATTTTTCACATTACAAGATTTGGAAAATCTTGGGATGTGACAGGCTACCACCCTTAAAATAAATCTCGTCCCGAGATTTGGGGAGGCTAGGGTTACAAGTTGGCTCAAAGCAACTAGGATACTACCACCCTTACAAATTTTCCAACTAGATTACATCTTGGCTTTCTTAGGATCTTGTTGGAATCTCTCTAGGCAAACATCTGCATAGTGTCCTTTGTTTCCACACTTGAAACATGTGACAAGGCTGAGATCCTTCATAGGCTTTATCTTGTGCTTCATCTTTTCTGGACAATTGCTTGCATAATGTCCTTGGTTACCACAATTGTAACATGTGATAAGGTTGAGTTCTTCACGTATCTTCTGTGGACAAGTTGACACATAATGGCCTAACTCTTTGCAGTTGTTGCACCATACTTGGCTAATCTCCTTATACTTTTTCTTCTTCTCTGGACATTCATTGGCATAGTGTCCCATCTCTTTGCAATGGCAACATTGCACATGGCTTTTGTCTTTCTTCTTCTTGGGTTTCTCCAATGCTAGGAGTGCTTCTAGTTCATGCTCTTCATATCTTATCTCAAAGGTAGGTAAGTTTCCTGGTCTCCTTGACCTTTTCCTTGGATAATACATATGTCTCCTCTTTGGTCCTTTAAATTGAGTCATATTGCATGGGGGTGCAAGCTGAGATTTTCCTTTGTCTTCATCCTTCTTGGTAGACTTTGCTCTCTCATGGTAGTCTGCAATCAGTTGTTGCACTCCACCTTGTTTCCTTTGTTGAACTATGGAATAGATGGGGCATTGGATAGGGACATGATTATTTCCTTCACACAAGAAACAAGTAGCTTGAGATGTGGGGCATTGATTTGTTGGATGTTTCTCTTCACAATTGGGACATTGATCTTCATGTTCCTTGGAAGTGTGATCCTTGTCTCCACAAATATTGCAAGCTTGGGTTCCTTCTAAAATATCATCCTTGACATCCTTGTTGTCACAAACTCCTTGGGAAAGGTTGTCTCCCATGTTGATCATTTGAGTGGCCATCCCTTGCAACAATTGGGATTGAGTTTGCTAAAACTTTTGCATGGTTGGGTCTAACTCATTGTTGTTGGCTAAAAACTGAGTTGTCACTTGGTTCAACTGGGTTTGGTTTGCTAGCAGTTGTTCTCTCATGTTGACCTCTTGGTTGTTGTTGTTGCCATCCTTGATGTTGGAGTTTCTTGGAGTAGTCATCTGTTTGGGTTGGATTGGGATTAGAATAGGCAAAATATTTTATAAGGGAATAATTCTAATCACACACATTACAATTCACACAACCAAAGTGCAAGCAATCACAAACAAACACTCCATTCAAACAACAAGTTTCAAGCACATTTATAG
The DNA here is from genome assembly GCA_023614405.1 of Avena insularis. NCBI lineage: Eukaryota > Viridiplantae > Streptophyta > Magnoliopsida > Poales > Poaceae > Avena > Avena insularis. The sequence continues at coordinate 288,561,962 of CM042695.1, forward strand.
GCAACAAAAATATTTTTGTTACACCACATAAGTTGGTGTGTTTCATTTTAAACTAAACATGGTGGTCCAACTATATGGTTCACTTGAGATCTTTACATCCTTCTTAGTTGATTCTTCATGAACAAGATCTTTGTATCCTTGGAGAATTTCTTGAATCTTGGTCACAAAACTTCAAAGTGATGATGGTTCCTTCTAAGTTGTATTCGCTTAGTATTCAAGTCTTGAGCAACATTTCTGGTCTCACTTGTAGTCCTTAGTGATATCCAAGGTTGAAGTCCTTGTTGAGAATAAGGTTGAAATCACTTGAAGATGTGGAAGTCATTAGAGTTGATGAAGTCCTTCGCACATGGTGAAGTCTTTGGCCATGGAGAAGGCTTTACCCATCAAGTTGAAATAGAAGAGATGTAGAGTCAAAACTAAAATGGTTGAGGAAAGAGTTTACAAGATTGTTTGTAAATAAGTTTTGGAACAAATACAACTCCTATTTTCTAAGGGGTTTTGTCCAATCCTAGGGTTACAATTCTACAGGCAACACAATGCTCTGATACCATCTGTAAGATTCCCAACCTTTAATAAGGTAGAGATCCCTGTGTTTACAATGCTAGTCCCTGGATCAATAGCTAGCATCCACAGTTAAGATGTAATATCAAGAAACAAAGGTCATAATACAACTTTATAACCAGGAATAAAATAATTTATTACATCTTACATAGCTCATTTGGCTATCTCATTACAATGCAGCAGGATATAACAATAGCATGGGGTCCTTCATCTTCAAAGTGCCACAGGCAGTCATGTTGGTTGTAGACTTGTAGTCCTAATCAATAAACTTCACTAACATCAAACAAACCTGCAACGTAATAAGTTACAGCCACAAGGGTCAATACATTTGAATTGTATTGGCAAGTGAAACTATAGTAGTATAGTGGAGTCTATCATCTACATGCATTTGGCTAAGTGGAGCTTAGGCTTGCTTTGCTCAAAATAGATTTTCCTTATAATTTGAAAACACTAAGTTTTTGCTTGACAAAATCACCCAAGGCATCTCCCAATAGAAATTGGTGATCCTTCAACCCTTGTTGAACCCCAAGTTTTTAACTTAGAAATTGGGATGAGGAGATTCTTGATAGCTTCCATGTCTTGATGCTCAAATTGTCCTTTACCAGGGACATGGCTAAGTACTTAGATTTTACACTCTGCAGAGGTGGTGCACTTTCCCCACAAGACTTGGTTTCACCAAGACAAGATCTTTTAGAAGCCTTCCCTTAGACAAGATTGGACGCGCTCCAACCTATCAATCCCCTACCACCAACTGTCCATTTGGCTAAGTTATTGCAACCTATATGATCCAGGCAGAGCTCATAATGCCAAGTGGCTGCACTTGAAGCTTCTCAACATTTGACATCTCAAATCTCTTTGTTCCTGGGTGGCCATCCACAAGTGAGATACACAAGGTAAACCATAGAAATGGGCCTTGTGAACCACTCAACACAAACCATTCCTTCCATTCCACCCAGGTGATTCATTCACTTAGTTGTTTTATTAAGCAAAACATAAGTCCTTGACTTGGAAATATTCCATAGTATGAATATATATTCCACCCTTGTTTTCTATTAGCTAAGCTAAGCATGATAGTGGTAGGAATCTTAACTTAGGAAATTTCTACTAAGGTTTCATCTACTAGGATTTCCCATGGCATAGTTTACACTTAGCAAAATTCCATGCAAGTCCTACTTAGAAATATCACTAATGCATAGTGAAAATAATGGGACAAAAGTATGAAGCATCACTTGACTTTTTGGTAGAGAATATAAGTTCACTCCTTGTCTTTGCAATGATCACACTCTTCAAATCACTACAATTCAATCAAGCAAGGCACAATTTCAATCTACCATTCAAGCAAACAACACATAAAATGATAGAAACAAAACAATGCATGCAAGCATGCTAAAGATTGTTTTATTTGGAGAAGTGGTTTCTAATAGGTTATAAACATTTGAAAACACCTAATGATCATTTTATAAAGTGGCAAAATCATTTGCAAAAGATTTCACTTCATAAACCATTTTTAACCAAGTCATTATTTTATGTGGTTGAAAATGTCTTTAGTAAAGTAATAATTTTTATAGGATTCACCAAATACATTTTCAAATCATAAAACTTGGTGTTTGGGGTCAGATAGTTTAAATCAAGACATTTCTCAAAGGTTTTCCTCCAAAATCATTTTTAAACCATAATCAATATTTTTATTTGGCTAGAAATGTTTTTAAATCAAAGATTCATTCTTTTTCTTCACCAAATACATTTTTGAAACCACAAATTGATTTCTGTGGTCATTAGGTTCAAAACAATCCATTTTCCAAAGGTTTTATCTCAAAAATCATTTTAGAACAATTTTTATATTCTAAACATGCATACCCAAGTTTCTGCAAAAACAATCAATTTAACAGAATCATTTTACTAAAAAAAGTGCATGGTCAGAAAGTACTTGTCTTGCTGATTCCATTGATATAAAATTTGCAAAATTTGGACGTGTGGTTTGAAAGTTATGAATTTTTCAAATTGGAACATCTAATAGACAAGTTTCTGGTTTTTAAAAGAAACACAAGCCACGTGGAGCATTTCTATTGGTCAATAACGGTTCGCGTGGATCGACCTCTCTGGAGCGTTAGATCTAAGTGACATCGTTCGGCTCTGGTTCAAACTTACCTCTTCGCCTAGATCTAATCCTAGCCAGTCAAAATGGATCCTACGGCTGCAAGGCGCTTGCAAGGAACTGGCGGCGCGAGTGACGGTGGCTGGCGGCGGCGCGGTCTGACAGCGGTGTCACCGGTGATGTAGGAAGCTAGGGAGAGGATGGTGAAGCTTACTGGGTTCGCCGCGATGTTCTTAAGCTCGAGGTGGCCGTGGGAGATCAGGGGGCGCTCGGGGTTGACCGCAATTGCTCGTCGGAGGGATGCCTGGCATCGGGTGCGGTCAGTCGTCGTCGAGGGCGACGCTATGGAGCACGAGGGAGAAAATGATGCGGTTAGTTCGTACGCGAGTCACGGACATGTGTGCATCAAAAGGAGGGCAAGGGGGTCTGGTCTCACCGGTAGTGCTCGTCGGAGCGGAGGCAGACGGTGGCGATGTGTAGTGGTCGTCGTTGTCGAGGTTCTGGGGCGCGCGGGGACGAGCTGGCGCTACGGGAAGATTCGCCAGGAGGTGGGAAGCAAGTGAGCGTGGTCGAGGGGGCAAGGGGCGGCAGGGTTTGGTCGGAATTGACGTCGGAGTCCGACGGAGGCTGCGGCGGTACAAACGGAAATAGGGACGGCCTGGGGGCAGGGAGTAGGTGGTTTCTAGGGGAAACGAAGAGGGGGAGTAGGGGTTTAAGTGTGCATGATTGGGGCGGGGTTTACTCCAGCATTTAGAGGCGAATTTAACGGGTTTAATTCCCGGCCAGAAACGGCAGCGAGGAGAGGGGCGAGGTCATCGTGTGGGTGGAGACGATGGCGAGGTGGCTGTGGGGCCTGGCGTCAGTGAGAGAGGAAGAGGGGAATGGGGTCCACGCGTCATAGACTCAATGGTCAATTCATGAAAGTCTGAAGCATTTTCTCATGGGAAGGGAGATGGGCTGCTGATGGGCTTAGTGGGCTAGGTTAGCTGGGTTGCTTTGTTTCTTATTTTTTCCTTTCTCCTGTTATTTTTCTTTTTCCAATTTGATTTTTCTGTTTTGATTTTGTTTAGTCTATTCAAACATCTATTTGAATTCAAACCTCAACCAAAATTTGGTGTAGGTTTAAATACTGATTAGTAATATAATCTGAAGTCAATTTTGGAATAAAATTTTATTCTTTTTGGGGTCTTTTTAATTATTCAAAAAGGCCCTTGTTTTAAATCAATAAGATTTAATAATATTTTCAAACACCATTTAAATTCTTAAACCTTCCAAATCTTCTCAGTAGGTTTTTATTTGTTTAATAGGGTGTCAAATAATTCATCTTGAATTATTTGGAAAGTATTTAATATGATTATAAATCATTTGATATGGGTATTTGTTTTAATTCCAATGGAATTAAATATAGTTTTAATTCCCTAAATTTTACTTGGAAGATTTATTTTATTTAAGTTAATTAAACAACTCTTATTCCACTTGGGTAAATTCCAAAATACTATTTTCTCATGAATTATATAATTATTCTTATTAGAGATTTGTCTTTATTAAAATAGGGATAGAATGGTTAATGCCATTTTATTTTATTTTGGAAATTATTTATCCTTTTATTTTATTTGGATTTGGATTTTATTCATTCCATTTGCTTAATGGATTAGTCTAAGATTTAATTTGGTCTTTAAATAATCCTTATTTAATATTTCTTTCTTCATCTTATAAAATCCATATCTTTTTATTTATAGATCCAAACTTGGTGATTCCAATTTGTAAAATCTTATTTGAGATTTATTTATCCTTTTAAATATATTTAGGATTATTTTCTCACCATTTCGTATGGATTTATAGATAGGTTCTTTATTAGCTTTGGAAATTTAATTTCCTTATCTTATTATATTCATAAGATTTTATCTAAGGCTTCAAATTAAGTGAAATCAATTCTATGGTTTTATAGTATTTCCATTTGTATTTCTTGATCATTTGTAAATGTTTATTGACAAATTTTTATATGGATCAAATCCATAGGCTTGGAGATAACTTGGAAATGATTTTATTCCATTAGGGTTTAGGGTTTGGATTTATTTTCCAAGTGTTTAAATTTCCAGATGCATTTTATGAGGAATGCATTTCTCTTGATTTGGATTTTGTTGAATTCAAACTTTAATTAAAGTTTGTTCAAGATGGGATTTTTAAGTTTCCATTTAGAAACAGAGTTTCTTTTCACCCTGATTTTTTACAATAATTTTATTTTGTTTATTTATTTTTCACATTACAAGATTTGGAAAATCTTGGGATGTGACAGAAAGTGTAGCAACGATAAAGAATTCTCTAAAAGTAATATAATGGGTATTCAAATGAGAATATTCCGTTATATATTTTAGTGCGATAATTCTTTGTTATGATGTAATATATTATTTGATACTAATCAAAACTATTTTCTGATATACAGAGCTATGGCACCAAAGTTTCCAAAACAGACTTTGGTAAGGAAAGAGGAGAGTCGTGATGATTAGCAAGGATCATTCACAGACCAACTTCGTCAACTTTTAAAGATCTTTAGTTGTCCAACCAGAATTCCAGTGAAGACTATCACTTAACTTGATGGCCGGATGTTACCAAGTATCGTGTGAATATCCAACTCCCAGTGGAGCTTGGATTATATCACGATCTACCTATAGGAGAAGGTAGGAGTCATTTAGCAGCATATCATGTTGCTGTTGTGGAGGCGATAGCTAATATCCGGGAGCATAAAACCAAGGAGTTAGAAGGTAGCACATTCTCTGTGATACCTCATGATTCTATAGACTCGGAGCCTATACAGGATCATCTTACTTTGGTTAAGAAGCATCCTAAGTTAGCTTCCAAGTTTATGGATAGATACCGAACACTCGTTGCGTCATTTTACAAGACACATCAAGTGATCGTTGAACATAAAAATGATATGCTAGAGGATCTAACTGATCCGGAAAGGAGGAATCAGTTAGCATTTCAGTTAGAGAAGGAAGCAAGAAGTAGCTCAACACCTATCTTTAAGGATATACCTATAGATCGTGAATCTTTTATACCATACCCTTATTCACCAAGACCTGAACCTATACATGATCCTACTATGGATATGAGGTATGCAGTACCACAGGGCTCAGAGGATGGTTCTGACTCAGAACTTCCTATTGAGAATTTGGATGGTTGGAGAATGGGATCATATGAAGGATATCATGAACACCAGATGTCCACAGATGGTTCTGACAGAAATGTTGGACAATCTAGCTAGATGGGTGCAAGAAATAACCCTAGTAACAGTAGTAGAAATGCCATGTCGATAGATAATCAGGATGAAGAAGAAGATCCTGAGGAGAGAGTGTTTGAATCATCAACATCTTCTCAAAACCCAGGGAATATACATTATCCAGTGTTTAACTATCTTGCCCAAAGAATCACCTGGGAAGCAGCAGGATCTGTGTATCCTGTTGACAACTCAAGTAATGAAGCTCAGGAGATGCAGGCAGGAGATAATGTTGAATATGTTTCCGAAGACTTTCCAGCTGAGCTGGAGGGAGTCAATGCGCTCAGGTTGAGTAATGACTCAAGTCCTGACACTTCAGATACAGAGTATGTTCCTTCTGGAAGGCCGTTTGTTCCACAAACTGTGCGACGAACAACACATCATCACGGTTGGACATCAGGCATATATGATGAGCGTAGTTACTACTAGAAGGAGGCAACTAGTTAGTGATATCAAGTACCATGTATTGTACTCCAAGAAATAAGATAGTGAGATGAATAAGGTAGTTTTGTGATCATACCTATATGGTATATGTTGTAATGATTTTGTATTATTATGATATTATGTATCATATGTGAAATGTACATTTTGATTTTCTTTGGATCTTAGTTATGTGACTAGTTCTATGCGTAAAGTCGAGCTCAGAACACATGTGCATGATGTAATTATGAGTATTCGCTTTATGTTGCAGGACTAGCGGGTCATGGATACGGGTGTAGAAAGCGAAACTGAGCAGCAGCGGATGGAGCGAGAGGCCAAATAGAAGGCCGATGCAGATGCAGCAAATCAAGGAGCATTACCACCACCACCACCAATGCGGCCATTAATGGAGCAGAATTTTATGGAGTGTATGCAAATGATGCAAGAGACCTAGAACAAGTTCATGGAAGAGTTGCTGGGGCGAGCAAATCAGAGGGCACCTGAAGGTGGAGGAGTGAGTCTATCTGATTTTCAGAATGCAAGACTGTTACCTTTTGCATCAGCTCCTGAACCAATGGATATAGAAGATTGGCTAGCAGATACAGAAAGAAAGCTGAAGATTGTAGGTTGCAATGATGAGGAGAAATTGAGGTATGCAACTCATCTTCTGACTGGACCTATAGCATCCTGGTGGGAAAATCAGTTGGCCATGCAACAACCAGGAAGGGAGTTTACCTGGGAAGAGTTCAAGCAGAGATTCCGTGAATATCATGTTCCGGAAAGTGTTATGGAGTTGAAGCGGAGAGAATTTGAGGAGCTTCAGCAAGGATATACTAGTGTCATGAAGTACATCCGGGAGTTTAGTCAACTATCTCGCTATGCTGAGGAGGATGTCAACACTGAAGAGAAGTGGAAGAAGCGTTTTCTGCGTGGATTAAATCCATTTGTGAAGATGCATCTAAGGTTAGCCAATAAGCAAACTTATCAGCAGTTGCTGGATGCAGCCATTACTTTCGAAGATGATTACAAGAATGTCCAAGAAGATCGGAGGAAGAGAGCCAAGAAGGAAACCAAGAGAATTCAGGCAAGTAAATCTAAACCCAATCTGGAATTCAAACCTCGGAACAGGAATTACGGCAATAATAACAATAACAAGGGCAGTGGTGGAAATCAATCCAATCCGAGAAGGAATGTTATTTGTAACAATTGTGGAATTCCAGGGCATTTTTAGAGGGAATGCAAAAAGCATGTAGTGATCTGTTACAGTTGTGGTCAGAAGGGGCATATCAAGCCAGATTGTCCGAGCAAACCGCTAGGAGGTTGGCCTAACAAGGAAGGAGGACAAGCCAGTGGAGGAAATGGACAGCCCAATAAAGGAGCAAATAATGTCAAGAACAACAATGGCAAGAGGAACAGACCTACCGGGAAACTGAATTGTGCAACCCTCGAGGAGGTGGATAATTCGGAGCATGCATTGATAGGTACGCTCAATATCCTTACCAATCCCGGCAAAGTTCTATTTGATACTGGTGCAACTACTTCATTAATTTCTGAAGAATTTTGTGATAAGTTCGGGATTAGAAGGGCAACGTTAGAAAGTCCTATGACCGTAGTTACGGCAGGAGGGAATGTGATTGTACGCCACATAAAACAAGATCATGTTATCTCGATCTGTGGTTGTACATATTTCGCAGACCTTTATGTGATTCCTTTGAAGGGAATTGCAGTAGTGCTGGGAATGGATTGGATGATGGAACACGGAGCTCAGATAAATTGTGAGGAGAAAACTGTCTCAATTAAAACTCCAAGTGGAGCAAGGATAGTTTACCAAGTAGATAAGCACAGTCATATCATGGTAGATCTGCAGTTGAACTCAATGAAAGAGGTCAAATTGGAAGATATTCCTATAGTAAATGAACTTCAAGATGTTTTTCCAGCAGAGCTACCCGGAATGCCACCAGACCGGGAGATAGAGTTCACTATTGACCTAATTCCTGGTATGGCACCAATAGCTCAAGCACCATATAAAATGGGACCCAAAGAGTTAAAAGAACTCAAAGAGCAAATTGATGAGTTAGCTAGAAAAGGATTTATTCAGGAAAGTGTATCTCCATGGGGAGCACCAGTAATCTTTGTGGATAAGAGAGATGGTGGAAGAAGAATGTGTGTAGATTATAGAAATCTAAACAATGTTACTATCAAGAATAAGTATCCTTTACCAAGAATTCAAGATTTGTTTGATCAAGTGAAAGGGGCTGGAGTATTTTCAAAGATCGATTTAAGATCTGGATACCATCAAATAAAAATCAAACCGGAAGATGTTCCAAAGACAACATTTGTCTCAAGATATGGACACCATGAGTATCTGGTAGTACCATTTGGTTTGACCAATGCACCGGCAATATTCATGAATCTGATGAATAAGATCTTCATGCCATATTTGGACAAGTTTGTCATAGTCTTTATTGATGATATTCTGATATCTTCCAAGGATAAGGAAGAGCATGCTGATCATTTGAGAATAGCATTGCAGACTCTAAGGGAACACAAACTTTATGCTAAGTTTAGTAAGTGTGAATTTTAGCTAGATGAGGTAGAATTCCTTGGTCATGTGATCAGTAAAGATGGAATTGTTGTAAATCCATCTAAGGTTCAGTCAGTACTAGAATGTACTGCGCCAACTAATGTGAAGCAAATTCGAGGTTTCTTAGGAATGGCTGGTTATTATCGGAGATTCATTGAAGGTTTCTCCAAAATATCTAGACCAATGACCAAATTATTAAGGAAGAATACACCATTCAAGTGGGATGAGAAATGTGAAGCAAGTTTTCAAGAGTTAAAGACTAGGTTAACCACAGCTCCAATCTTAGCAGTTCCTGAGACATGGAAGGACTTCACAGTATACTGTGATGCGTCTAAAGAAGGTTTGGGTTGTGTATTAATGCAAGATCGTAAAGTGATTGCTTATGGTTCAAGACAACTGAAATCACATGAAGTCAACTATCCAACTTATGATTTAGAGTTAGCAGCAGTAGTTTTTGCGCTGAAAGGATGGAGGCATTTTCTTTATGGAGCCAGATGTGAGTTATACACTGACCATAAAAGTCTCAAATATTTCTTCACTCAAAAGGAATTGAATATGAGACAGAAACGTTGGTTGGAACTAATCAAGGATTATGATTTAACAATCAACTATACCCCAGGGAAAGCAAATGTTGTAGCTGATGCTTTAAGCAGAAAGAGTGCAGATATTCAGCCTAGTAATCAGGAGTTACCAAAAGAGTTACAAATGTACTTGGAAAGATTAGAGCTGCAATTCATTAGACATCAAGCAGAAGATCCTATAGTGATCTTAAGCAAGCAAGTTTTAGCTACTATACAGGTAGTTACAGAGCAAGACAGTGATCTTAAGCAAGCAATTTTTAGACATCAAGCAGAAGATCCTTTTATTGCTGAGGAAATTCGGAGGACATCTCAAGGGAAAAAATCACTTTTTCGCCTTGGAGAGTATGAGTCTTTATGGTTTCAATATAGTTTATGTGTTCCAGATGTGTTTGTAATTAGAAATATCATACTCAAAGAAGCACATGAAACACCATATTCTATACATCTAGGAAGTACCCAAATGTATATGGATTTGAAATAACTATTCTGGTGGAATAACATGAAAAGAGATATTGATAAATATGTATCTGAATGCCATACTTGCCAAAGGGTGAAAGCTGAACATCAAAGTCTAGCAGGACCATTACAACCCTTGGAAATTCCTGAATGGAAGTGGGAGGAAATAGGTATGGATTTCATCACAGGATTGCCCATGACACCAAAAAGGAAGGATATGATATGGGTAATTGTGGACAGACTCACTAAGAGTGCACATTTCATTCCGGTGAATCAAAAAGATAATGCCGAGAAGTTAGTTGAAGTATATGTCAAGGAGAGAGTAAGTAAGCATGGAGTACCCAAAAAGATCATAACTGATAGGGGATCAGTGTTTACTTCAGCATTTTGGAAGCAATTGCATGAAGCACTTGGTTCAAAGCTAGATTTCAGCACAGCATATCATCCTGAGACAGGAGGTCAAACTAAAAGAACAAATCAAATACTAGAAGACATGCTAAGAGCTTGTGCACTAGATTTTGGAGGAACATGGGAAGATCATCTACCATTGGCAGAATTTTCTTATAATAATAGCTATCAGAGTAGTCTGAAGGCAGCTCCATATCAGGTTCTGTATGGAAGGAAGTGTAGATCACCAATATGTTTGTATGAGCCTAGAAGCAGCAAAGAATTTTCACCAGATTATATCAAGGAAAGACAATATATCATTGATAAGATCAGGGATAGACTAAAAATAGCACAGAGTAGGCAGAAAAGTTATGCTGATCAAAGTCAAAGATCTTGGTATCCAGAAGTGGGAGATATGGTATATTTGAAAGTAAGTCCAATGAAAGGGGTGAAAAGGTTCGGAGTTAAAGGAAAATTGAGTCCAAGATACATCGGACCATTCAAGATATTGAGTCAAAACAGAACTATAGCTTATGCTTTAGAGTTACCATCAAGATTAGCTCAAGTGCATAATGTTTTCCATGTGTCACAACTTCGTAAATGTTTGAAAGTTCCGGATGATGCAATCAAGCATCAGGAGATAGAATTACAAGCAGACTTGACCTATATTGAAAAGCCCTGTAAGATTCTGGAAGAAAACTGGAAAAGATTGAGGAACAGAGCAATCAAATATTGCAAGGTATAGTGGGAACATCACCCTGAAAGGGAAGCCACGTGGGAGAAATAAGAGGATTTAAGAAAAGCCTATCCAGAATTATTCAAGTACATCTCCACAAACTTCGGGACGAAGTTTAATTTAAGGGGGGAAGTTTGTAACATCCCAGCATTTAGGAATTAACTAAGGGTAGATTTAGGAATTTGGAATGTTGCATGCATTCATCTGTGAAAATGTGGGTAAAATTTTCGCCAAATAAAAACCTAAAGTGATCAAGGTTTCTTTCATACTTTGAGATTATGTTTAGTCTTAAAGGATGATTTCTATAGACTTTGATATGATCTTTGAGGAATTATGTGTTTTGGAAAATGAATTTGAATTTTAAACTTGAGTGTTTGAATTATAATTCAAACGAATTATGAATAAGGTTTGAATCTTGATTTAATTAAGAGTTAATCAATATAACTCAAACTTTATCTAAAGAAAACAATTAAGAATATGAATACTTATTTCATATTTTCATTCCATAAATAAGTTACAAAAATGTAACTTATTGAAATTATCCACAAACTTCACAATAGCAAATAAATAAAGAATAAGAATATTTCTTCATTGATAATAATATAATCTTTATTACAAAAGAATAAAATGAAGATTATAAAATAATAAAATGAAAATTACAAAAGAATAAAGAAGATTACATTAACTATCCTATAAAGAAGACCTAAACTAAAATCTTCATCTTCAAATCTATACCTGCAAGACAAACACTAATAAAAAAATAAAGAAGGTTAGGGTTAGAATTGTTTTACTCTCAGACATGTCAGTGAGGTGCACCGAACAAGATTCATCATTGAGAAATTTATAAAAAAGGGGCAAGTTTCACCAATATGAAAGAATCCATCTTTCATAAATTTGAAGCCAAAAACTCAAATTGCCGGCAAGTAGGGGCAAGTTTCACCAGCCAGGTAAAAGTAATCAGATCAAAGTAACTCTCAAGTCCAAAGCATATCCACAACTGCTCAGCAAGCACACAGGCAGGACACACACCTAAATGCATGGTGTGTGTTGTGAGCTTCACAGCACATCTCAAACACACAAAACCATTAGCACAGCCGTGGAGAGTCACTAGTGCATCTCTTCACTGCTCACACACACAAGAACAACCAGCTTAGCCAGCAACTAAACCAAGCACAACAACCAGCAGCCAAACCAACCAAAGCCCAAGATCTCATCACCAGGATGGTGACATAAGGAGGGGGAAGATCAGGTGGACAGCGAGACCAAGGTCAAGCCATCAGGATCAGGAGATGATGGACTAGATCAAGGACAAGCCAAAAGCTAAATATACCAGGGGACCACAAGATCAACCACAAGATCCATCACTAGCAACCACAACATCAAGTGACAGTGGTGAGTATACAGATCATCACATGATCTATCTGTCTAAGATTAGACAAGCATACATGATCTGTATCACAGTCAAACTCTCAGAAAGCACCCAAGTGGGGTGAATCCATCACTGAGATTTTAAAACTCTAAAGGCAAATAGCAAAGTACAAGGATCCAACCAAAACTCAGAACAACATCATTGAATTGGCTGTCAAGCTATATATTTCAATTCAATAACAAATATAGCTAAGATTTCATTTGTAGGCACATCCCTAAGATAAGGGTAGCACCTTAGAAGTTAATCTTTTGGATCCATATAAATGATCAAGCCTAATATCAATTTTTCTCCAAACTTTGATTCAATAAAATAGTAGCTGGTACCACTACCAGGACTATCTATATGAATCAACTAGATAAGGCCTAAAACCCTAATCCTCAGACCAACATCATTGGTCTTAGGGATTTCAGAGAAGAACATTTCTACTTATCTTTTAAAGCCAATCCTGTCTTAAGCTTAAACCAACCCAATCAATGAATAAGAATCAATCTTGTGTGCCATACCAAGATGGTGTCACAAGAACAATTCTACATAAATCAGGATAAACATTCAATCATCACATATTCAATCAATCAATCTACTAATCATTTTCCTGTCATTACAGGAATCATAATTAGGACATTCCTATGTTTATCTTCACTGTTTGAGATCACAATGATCTCAAACCACACATTAATTCTCAATCCAACAACACTAAGACAGTGATTTCATCACACCATACCCATTATCATTAACCAAGAAATGACAGTGGTAAGTTATCAAACCCACTGACTTTACCAAGCATTGGTTTCAGAGCAACTATGTCATCTGAATCATATGAAATCTAAGCATAAAACCATCTAATAAGCCACCAGAACCATTATAGTTCATCTCAAGCAACAAGCCTCAGGCTAATAACCATTTAGCATGCTTACAGACCATCCACACATGATCTAATTCATCCAGTATATGATCAACCACAGGATAAGAACCCTAAATGAAATAAATCATCTTAATCAGGACAAGACAGTAACCAGAGAGGTCACTGCCAACATCTAGCATAGGATGAGCGAGCACGGACAGCACTAGGGGAGAGGAAAAGAACTCACCAAAGGTCCTCGCTGAATACTAGAAGAGGAAGCAGAGGTGGCCGACGACCATGGCGGCACGGGGAGCACCCCCAGGGGGCGCTGCGACCCATACAGCGCCACGACGGTGACCATGACCACGCCTTGAGGCAAGGAGAATCACCACGACACACGATGGCAGCGGCAGCACCAAGATCCACGCCAACCCCCAAACCCTAGGGTTCGGGACGACATCGATCCGTCACGGGAGAGCTCCATGCTCAAATACAATTGGACATGATGGAGAGGCATAGTCGACAACCTCCTCCTGCACCACGGAGGCGACCAGGACAGCCCACGACGACGGGAATCATCAGCGGTGACATCACCGACCACGGGGTCGGGGACAAAGGAGGAGAGAAATGAGCTCGAGGGTGAGAGGCAGCGAGGGAGTGGGCTGAGTTGGGCCAGACCCTTCGGGTGGATATTTTGACTATATCTAATGGGCCACCAAGGGCCCAATAAGATTAAGCTAGCCCAAAAACCTTTAAGGCTTGTTTTAATAAATAGGAAAAGAACAAAATACCCCTGAACTTAATTAAATCCTAGAAAATAAAATAAAAGTCCAAAAATTATAAATAAAATATTTTTGGATTCACAATAATCCACACTATCCAAATAAATTTTAAGAAATAAAATATTAGACACATAAATTTTATTAAGAATTTTGTAATTTTTATAATTCTTATGGAATTTTACAAAATTATTGAAAGGTGATAAAATTAATTAAAATTCACTTTCATTATATATTAATATTGTAGTATTTTAGAAAAATACTAAAAAAAATATTTAATAACAATTTTTGATATTTAAATAATAATTCTTAAAAGAATTATTAAATCAATAAAAGTCAAATAAAAGAGAAACAAGATAAAGGAATACCATATTCTATTATAAATATTAAAAATTTAATATTTATAAATCCTTTATTATTAGAAATAATTTTATTAATAATGGGGAAAATGCATATCAAATTAAATGATGCATTACATTACTTGCATAATCATTTTGCTTCTTTAAATATTGTCCTTACCGGGCAATAATGATGTTTTTGTAGACATAGAAGCTCAAGGTCCAGTGCAAGCATCAGACTTCACTACCTTGCCATCACAAGGCAAGTTCATCACTTGCTCATGTCCTTTGAAGAGTCTTTATCAAAGTATTTGCAAATTGTGTGTTATCATATATACTATAAAAGAAAGAAAATATTATTTTCACAAATAAAGAAATCATAGATATCATCCTAAGTGATGATATAATGGAGCAATAGAACTTAAGGTTCTATTTGCAATAATGATGATCAAGTAGGGACTTAATAACCCCTGACATCAGTGATTCTAGCGTCGTATATTACGCGTTAGCCCTGAGATTTGGAATGGGACAGAGAAGTCAGTTGTATCTTCTTCCTGTCGCATGAAGCCGGATGTGTAGGTCGTGGCTGTTATCCTCGTAGCATGCATATTAATTGGTAATTCATAGAGGATATGCAGCATATGGGTGGGAACCCTCATCGTCCCACGATAGTTCTGGCATCTAACGGTTTGTACAAACCATTGTCGTAATTCATTATGTGGGAATGGTGTACACCAAGGAGGCATGCGAGGTCGTGAAGGGGGCAGTGATTGGCTTGGACCAACTACTGGGCCCCACATCATGGAATTGTGGATGGGAAAGTACGCCCGGTTGTGCAACAAAGAGTTGATCTCTCATGGGTAAAGTAACACACCTCTATAGAGTGTAAGAATTGTAACTTGTTACTCCCTGTTCCGGGAAGGAGCTACGAACGCGGCAGGAAAGGAACTCCATGAAAGTTCTGGTCAACCTGTGAAGGTTGATTGTCATAGATTTCTATAAATAAAATCAATCTTTGAAGTAAGATTTACAAAAATTGCATAGTGCCAAGGATTTATAATTTGAGGCGGTAGTTAGAGCATCAAACTTCCCACCTTGCATATAATGAACTTGTTGGGTAACGTTGTTACTCATTCTTTCCTTTGATCCCTTGCTTAGACTCTGAGGATCCCGAAAACGTGCCAATGTATGCAGCCGAATGTCAAGAAGATGTGTTCTACGAGGAACCTGATCTGTCCGGAGGTGTTGAAGGAGTGGATTACAAAATCCGCTACGGTGTCGATGATAAAGAGTCCAACTAAGTATCCCTAGTTAGTAGTAACCAACGGAGCCGAGCAGCATGAACTCTATAGGATAAGCTGCTGAGCTCAACTCCTAGTCGGAGTTGCTACTTTTAAATTCCGCTGAAACACTTTATACTTTGGTTTGTAAGTTGAATCTTTAGGAAGTCTTGAACTTCCGGTATTGTAATAATAATAATGTGTGTATATTTGTAATATGGACCCGCAATGTTTCTGTTGTACCACTCTGAGGGATGTGATATTTACAGAACGGTGTTCTGTGGATGTCATGTCAACGACTATAGTGTACTACACATGCAGTGGTATGCTGGGTCACCGCATTTACTAGATGCCTCTTGTGCTGGATCATTCACACGCATGAAGGAAGAAGCTAAATGGGATCTCTTAGACCGTATTCAAGATAACACTGAAGCTTGGGAGAATGACAAAGTAAGAAAGTCAGGTATAAACTGTGATTATGAATGCATTAAGTCTTTTTATGGGAACTGATGACTTCCGTGATATTAGCAATGAGTTTGGTCTTGATCCTCAAGTTCTTGCAAAATGTTTTAAGGCCTTTGCCTCTTACATAGAAATTCCCAAGAAAGAGTGGGATAAGTACCATGCTCCTTATAAAGACATTGTTACCCATGTTCCTGCCAGTGTAGAGGTTTGTACTGTTGATCCTATTTTGCATGAACCTTATGTTGAGAAAACTCCTTTTCCTTCCAAGGTAAGGGAGCATTTTATTATGGCTAATGTGGTTAGAAAAAGCGCAAAGAAAACTGCAGGGTCTGATGAGCTTATTGATATTAAGCATGTAGTAGCTATTGTGAAAGATCTTGTCACTGGAAATATAGAGGATGAGCATATCGTCTTCTATGAAGACGCTACTAATATTGTTTCTCATCCTAAGAAAGTTAGAAGAGCTAGTGTCCCTGTGCTTTCTGTTAAAATTGGTAGTCATAGCTATTATGGTTTATGTGATATTGGTGCTAGTTCTAGTGTTATTCCTTATGAGCTTTACAGAGAAATTATGCATGAGATTGGTCCTTGTGAGCTTGAGGACATTGATGTGGTTATTCACCTTGCTAATAGAGAGAAAGTTTGCCCCATTGGCTGTGTAAGAGATGTGGAGGTCCTCTGTGGTAAGATTAAATATCCTGCTGATTTTCTAGTACTTGGTAAAGAAGGTAGTAAAACCTACCCTGTTATCTTTGGTAGACCATTTCTGAATACTTGTGGGGCTATCATAGACTGTAGGAAGGAATTTTTTTTGACTAAGTTTGCTGAAGAGTCTTATGAGTTTAATTTTTCCAAATTTGCCAAAACTCCTTATGAAAATGAACTGCCTGATGAGGATTTCAGGTTGAACAACTTTCTGCTATTTCTCTTGCCACTAACAATGCCTTGTAGCAATTTATGGAAGATCATGAAAGTGATGCCTTCATGAAGGAAAGAAATGAGATTAACGAGGTTTTCCTTTGTTAGCCTAAGTTACTTAAGCATAATCTACCTGTGGAAGACTTGGGTACCACACTACCACCTAAAGGGGATCCTGTTTTCGAATTAAAACCTTTATCTGTTGATCTTAAATATGCTTATCTTGATGATTGATACGTCGGAAACGTATCTATAATTTTGTATGCTCCATGCTTGTTTTGTATCTACTTTGCTTTGCTTTGCCTATACTTTGAGGAGTTTTTATATCTTTTCTGGAACTAACCTATTAACATGTTGCCACAGTGCCAGTTGCCTATTTTCTTCTGTTTTTGGTTCCAGAAAGGCAAAAAATCAATATTCTCGGAATTGGACGGGACAAAAGCCAAAGTCATTATTTTTCCCGGAGCAACACAAAACCACTAAGCAGAGCTGGAGGGGGTTGGTGGCATCTCCCTAGGCGCTGACCGAGCCGAGTTCACTGTTGAACCTTAGGCGCGGGCAAGCCCTAGGGATGCCCACAGGGGGTGTGGGCCCCCTGGCTCCCCACCGACCTTACCTCCTGCGCCTATAAGAGCCCCCGATGAGAAAACCCTAAATAATCTAGAAGAAATCCATGAAAACCTCTGTAGCGCCGCCGCCACCGAAGGGGAGATTCGGGGGATAGAAATCTCTGTTCCGGCACCCTGCCGGGACGGGAAAGTGCCCCTGGAGCCATCTCCATCGATCTCCATCGCCATCTTCATCACCATTGCTGATTCCCATGATGAGGAGGGAGTAGTTCTTCCTCAGGGCTAAGGGCTCTACCGGTAGCTATGTGTTCATCTCTCTCTCTCTATGAATGGTCATATTGTGATCATGAGCTTTGTAATCAAGTAGGTATACCTTGCTACTCAAGTGCTTCAATAGATCTCTGCTCTCCCCATGTGTGTGAAAGTGACAGCGTGCATGCCATGGTGGCACTTAGGTTTGAGTCTACATAAATACTCTGTGTGTTTTAATAGATCTATCTTTTCCCCGCGTCTGTGAAAGTGACAGCGTGCATACCGTGTGTGGCACTTTGGCTAGATTGAATATTTTTATGAGTTATATTTGGAGTTTGATGTCTCTATGAAATTGTGGTGTTTGTTGGAACCATCTAGTGCTCAAGGTGATAGTGTGGGGTTATCTAGATTGGGGAAGACCCTACCATGGATTAGAGTGTCCAACCGAAGAGTAGTTAAGAGTAGTATCATGAAGAGAGGATATTTATATGAGAGAGTGTTCACTAGTGAAAGTATGATCCCTAGGCCTTGTTTCTAAACATTGAAACACCATTTGCTACTAGATCTGTTGCATGTTTGCTTGCTTTAGTCTTTCTCCACGCCATAAGCTCTTTTCTGGCACCGTTACCACTTGTATTTCACTATCTCTTCGTCGAACTAGTGCACCTATATTGGGTGTGTTGGGGACACAAGAGACTTATTGTATCTTGATTGCAGGATTGCTTGAGAGGGAATACCTTTGACCACTTCCTCCCTGAGTTCGATAAACCTTGGGTAATCCACTTAAGGGAAACTTGCTGTTGTTCTACAAACCTCTGCACTTGGAGGACCAACAACTATCTACAAGAATAGAAGTGCGTAGACATCAAGCTCTTTTCTGGCAACGTTGTCGGGGAGGAAAGGTAAAAGGCACTCACACACGTTACCTCACGGCAACAGCAAGCCAGAAAGCTCTTTTCTGGCGCTGTTGCCGGGGAGGTAAGGTAAATGGTACTCACATCCTCCGGTGTGAGTGCTCAAAGTTATTTCCTTTAGATTCTACAATTTTGTCTTTTTGTTTCTTGTTTTCACTAGTTAGGCTTAATGGAAAAAAACAAGAAAATTAGAGAGCTCTATAGCATTTATCTTGAGTTAGGACATGAAGTGTTTGAAGAGAAAATTAAAAAACCTATGGAACTTTATTTGCATGCTAATAGCAATGTTATTAGTATGAATTCTTTGGACACCATTATTGCTAATGCCATAGAAACGTCTAAGCTTGGGGAAGCTAGTTTTTATGAAAATGATCTTTTTAGTCCCCCAGCTTTGGAAGATAGCTATTCTATTGCTTATGATGATACCAAACCTCCAATATATGATGATTACAATGATGAATATGATATTTTCAGTCCACCTACTATTGAGGAGAAAAGTAATTATGATTACAATAGGCCTCCTATATTTGATGATTATGGTGATGAGAATAATAATGATAGCTATTTTGTTGAATTTGCTCCCACTACAATTAATAAGAATGACTATGCTTATGTGGAGAGTAATAATCATTTTATGCATGTAGCTCATGATAAGAATGTTTTATGTGATAGTTATATTGTTAATTTTATTCTTGTTGCTACTGAAAGTTATTATGAGAGAGGGAAACATGATTTTATGCATCTTAATAATATTAATTTTCCCCTCTTTATATTGAAAATTTTGAAGTTGCATTTGTTTTGCTTTCCTATGCGTGTTGCTTTGTGCTTTCATGCCTTGTTTCTTTACAAGATTCCTATGCATAGGAAGTGGGTTAGACTTAAATGTTCTTTGAATTTTCTTCTTCATGCTCTCTTTTAAATCAATTCATATTTCCTATGTGAGCATCCTTAAAACTATCATGCCTAACTTAAAGGCATTAAAGAAAAGTACTTGTTGGGAGATAACCCAAGAGTTTCCTTGAGTCTTGGAATTTTCTTTTTTTGTTTGCTTTTTGTGCCAAGAATGACCTCTAATAAGAGGGAAGTAAGATTTGGGGAGTTGCTGTCCCGAAACAGATTTCTGTCCTCCACCAAAAACATTCGTGAAGAGTCTCTGTAACTCGAATTGAGCTGAAAATTTATGAATAAATCCCCCAGTATGTTAGATAACTTTCGTTAGTTCAATACTTTTTGATTTGAGCAACAGGAGGTTTTTGAAAAAATCGGTTTCTACCTGCTGGTCTGTTTTAACAGATTTCTGCCATTATTTGCATTTGCTTCTTATTGATTCCTTTTTGGATTCTTTTTGGGAAACTGAGATTTTTGAAGGATTTGATACAGTATCTTGTGTCTTTAGTGAAAGTTTTGCTGTTTTGAAACTAAACGCAAGGGTATATTATCTTTTGAATACACTAATGTTGCTAATGAAGATTGTGTAAAGTTTTGTATGAAGGAAAATTTGCAAGTGTAGAGAAAGAATGATGTAATGAGATGAAGAATGGACAAAAGCAAAAGCTTGGGATTCCACCCCGTGTCACCCCAAGAAATATTCAAGAGGTACAAGCATCAAAGCTTGGGGATGCCCAAGGCATCCCCTTCTTCATCAATAAAAATCTCAGGTCTTTCTAGACACTTCGTTTTTATTGTTTCATGCATTGTTGTGTTGTTCTTGGAGCGTCTTAGTTTTCGTTTTTGGTTTTCCTTTGCTTAGTTTGCTTGAGTAACTTAGTTGGTTACACCACACTTCTTTTGGAGAGACACACACTCTGTTTCCATTTCCTAGAACACTCTAGTTTTCACTCTTATTGTTTTGTGAGTGTTCAGTTTTGCTAGCACTGCGTTCAGCCTTAGTTTTCTTGTGCTTTCAGCTTAGAACTTTTTAGTTCTTCTTTGTGGATTTGTGAGATAAGCTCACTGATCTTTATTGATTATTATCTTTGTGAGTTGTTTCAAATAGGTTGATTGGTGTTGGAAAAGAGTAGTAAGTTCTTGCTTGTAAGTGCAAGAGGAGCTTGCATTGACTGTGACTTAGAATTTAGCATGACATGCTAGGTGTTGTTTTGACCTTATGCTTAGTGATTATTGCTGTAACATGTATTGTTCCAAGCAATTGGGATTGCTTCGTGTGCCTTGAAGAAATTATGCGTTGTTTTAGCATGCAAAAAGCATTGTGGTATACTCCTTTGATGCTTTGTTTGGGTTGACTTGGCACATGCTCACACCATGTTATGACTATGACAAGTCACCATAGCCTATATGATCATTTAGTCCTTGACTTGTAGTACCACTCTATGCTTTGATTAGTAATGTTTTGTTGCTCTGCATGATTACGACCATTATTGCTCTCTTAGTTGGTTGCTCCCAGTATTTTGCTAGCCTCCACTTGTATGAGTAAGCTCTACTCATGCTTCCAACTCCCAAGAAACCAAGTTATTCCAAAGTGTCCACTATAAACGCCTATGCATGATGTGTTATACCATTCCAAGTATATTCTTGTTTTCAACTATCTTCCAATTAAAAACTATTTTTTTATGTCAAAACTTAGTGATTAAAGCCCTCACAAACTTGATGGCACACTTTATATTCTTTGCCCTAATAAACTTGAACCATTGTGACAACTTTTTTGTATATGCTTGCACTTATAAGTTGGAATTAGCAGAACCGTGCTGTCACGGGGAACGTTTTCAACATTGCACTTGTACTTTGTACTCAGTTGATATCATGATCTTTTGTCTATGGATGTCACAGGTGTGAAATAAAGAGGGAACTTGTAAGTCTATGGAGTTTGTATCCTGTGTTAGAGAAACGCCTAGGCCACTAGCCCAAGCCATGCCTAATCATGGTGGAAACTTGCAGCATCACCATAATGAGCTATCTATGAAGCATACTCAATAAAAATCTATGCATATGGTAAATAAAAAGATTGCTGAGATGCTCATTGTCTGCTTGCCTTGTCATTTTGGTCATGGGAAAGCTCCTGTACCATGTGCAAGGGGTACCCCGTTGGCGGTTCTCAATGATATGCAAATACTTACAGTGACAAGAACTTACCTAGACCCAAAGTTGAGTATGCATGAGGTGTGGCCCTCGTATTCAAGGGACTTGAGATTGCCAACTTATACTTCGTCAAGCATATACTCCAGCTTTGCTACTTTAGCCTTAACCACTTCAAGATGCTTATGATAGGGGAAATGAGGGCTGAAAGCTAACTAGTACCATAATTTTTGGAAGCTCTTTTTGAAACTTGTAATCCCTGCTTCCTTTACAAAAAGGCCTTTCTTCCACCATTATTTGAGTCTCCACCTTCTAATTTTAGGCACCATTAAGAGAGCATAGTTGTCATTCTGTGTGCAGTGTTCCAAAGCTTATTGATTGATGCATATTGTGATACTACTTGTTCTTGTGCTATTTGTTTCTAGTCACCCTTGTGAACTTTGAAGGTGTCCTATGCATCTATTTGCTACACTATGAGGGACAAGCGGATTGCCACTATGCTATGTTTTCTGTATGTGAAACAAACAAACGTTTTTCAATGCATGTTATTCATGATCTTTGTTTGTATACTTTCATGTTGCATGCATAGTTACTATGTCCTATTGTTAGAACTCCATCTTTCATGCACATGTTTAGAGTTCTTTGATCCCAGCTTTCAATGCTTGCAAATGGTTTGATATTTATTGTGAAGGTGCATGTCACCTCAAAAATTATTCTTTTATCACTTACCTACTCGAGGACGAGCAGGAGTTAAGCTTGGGGATGCTTGATATGTCAAAAACGTATCTATAATTTTTGATGCTCCATGCTTGTTTTGTATCTACTTTGCTTTGTCTATACGTTGAGGAGTTTTTATATCTTTTCTGGAACTAACCTATTAACAAGTTGCCACAGTGCCAGTTGTCTGTTTTCTTCTGTTTTGGTTCCAGAAAGGCAGAAAATCAATATTCTCGGAATTGGACGGGACAAAAGCCAAAGTCATTATTTTTCCCGGAGCAACACGCAACCACGAAGCAGAGCCGGAGGGGGCCACAGGGTGGCCGCACCCCCCTAGGCACGGGCAATCCCTAGGGGCGCCCACAGGGGGTGTGGGGCCCCTGGCTCCCCATCGACCTTACCTCCTGCGCCTATAAGAGGCCCCGATGAGAAAACCCTAAATAATCCAGAAGAAATCCACGAAAACTTCTGTAGCGCCGCCGCCACCGAAGGGGATATTCGGGGGATAGAAAGTCTCTGTTCCGGCACCTTGTCGGGACGGGGAAGTGCCCCCGGAGCCATCTCCATCGATCTCCACCGCCATCTTCATCATCATTGCTGATTCCCATGATGAGGAGGGAGTAGTTCTTCCTCAGGGCTAAGGGATCTACCGGTAGCTATTTGTTCATCTCTCTCTATGCATGGTCATATTGTGATCATGAGCTTTGTAATCAAGTAGATCTACCTTGCTACTCAAGTGCTTCAATAGATCTTTGCTCTCCCCATGTGTGTGAAAGTGATAGTGTGCACGCCATGGTGGCACTTAGGTTTGAGTCTACATAAATACTCTTTGTGCTTTAATAGATCTATGCTTTTCCCCACGTGTGTGAAAGTGACAGGTGCATACCGTGTGTGGCACTTTGGCTAGATTTAATATTTGTTATGAGTTATATTTGGAGTTGGATGTCTCTATTGAATTGTGGTGTTTGTTGGAACCATCTAGTGCTCAAGGTGACAGTGTGGGGTTATCTAGATTGGGGAAGACCCTACCATGGATTAGAGTGTCCAACCGGAGAGTAGTTAAGAGTATTATCATGAAGAGAGGATATTTATATGAGAGAGTGTTCACTAGTGAAAGTATGATCCCTAGGCCTTGTTTCTAAACATTGAAACACCGTTTGCTACTAGATCTGTTGCATGTTTGCTTGCTTTAGTCTTTCTCCACGCCATAAGCTCTTTTCTGGCACCGTTACCACTTGTATTTCACTATCTCTTTGCCGAACTAGTGCACCTATATTGGGTGTGTTAGGGACACAAGAGACTTCTTGTATCTTGATTGCAGGATTGCTTGAGAGGGAATACCTTTGACCACTTCCTCCCTGAGTTCGATAAACCTTGGGTAATCCACTTAAGGGAAACTTGCTGCTGTTCTACAAACCTCTGCACTAGGAGGCCCAACAACTGTCTACAAGAATAGCAGTGCGTAGACATCAATGATAAGAAAATATATCATGTTATTATCAGTTCTAAACTTTCAGGGAAGGAAGAAGAAAGGTTATTGGAGATATTGAAGAAGCACCGAGGAGTTATGGGCTATACTCTTGATGATTTAATGGGGATTTCTCCTACTATATGTCAGCACGCTATTAATATAGAACCCGATGCAAAACCATTTGTTGAGCACCAACACCGTCTAAATCCTAAGATGAAGGATGTGGTAAGAAATGAGGTATTAAAACTCCTGATGCTGGTATTATTTATCCTATTGCTGATAGTCAATGGGTTCATTTTGTTCCCAAGAAAGGGGGAATAACTGTTGTGCCTAATGAGGATAATGAGCTTATACCCCAAAGAGTAGTGGTTGGGTATAGAATGTGCATTGATTTTAGAAAGATTAATAAAGTTACTAAGAAAGATCATTATCCTCTGCCCTTTATTGATCAGATGCTTGAGAGGTCGTCCAAAAAGACTCACTTTTGCTTTATTGATGGTTATTCTGGGTTTTCTCAAATTGCTTTGAAAGCACAGGACCAAGAGAAAACCACTTTCACTTGTCCTTATGGTACTTATGCTTATAGGCATATGCCTTTTGGTTTATGCAATGCTCCTGCTACCTTTCAGAGATGTATGTCTGCTATCTTTCATGGTTTTTGTGAAGAAATTGTGAAGGTTTTCATGGACGATTTTTCCATCTATGGAACTTCTTTTGATAACTGTTTGCACAACCTTGATAAAGTTTTGCAGAGATGTTAAGAACCCAACCTTGTTCTTAATTGGGAGAAATGCCATTTCATGGTTAATGAAGGAATTATTCTTGGACACAAGATATCTGAAAGAGGCATTGAATTTGATAGAGCCAAGATTGAAGCAATTGAGAAGATGCCTTGTCCTAGAGATATCAGAGGTATTCGTAGTATCCTTGGTCATGCTGGTTTCTATAGGAGGTTTATTAAAGATTTCTCCAAGATTTCAAAGCCCCTTACTAATCTTCTTCAAAAAGGTGTACCTTTTGTTTTTGATGATGATTGTAAGGAAGATTTTGAAACTTTGAAGAAAGCTTTGACAACTGCTCCCATTGTCCAACCACCTGATTGGAATTTACCTTTTGAAATTATGTGTGATGCTAGCGACTTTGCTGTGGGTGCTGTCCTTGGACAACATGTTGACAAGAAGTTAAATGTCATTCATTATGCTAGCAAGACTCTGGATGCTGCTCAAAAGAATTATGCTACCACTGAAAAGGAGTTCTTAGCTGTAATATTCGCATGTGATAAGTTTAGACCTTATATTGTTGATTCTAAGGTTACTATTCATACTGATCATGCAGCTATTAAGTACCTTATGACAAAGAAGGACGCTAAGCCTAGGCTTATAAGGTGGGTATTGCTTTTGCAAGAGTTTGATCTGCATATTGTGGATAGGAAAGGTGCTGATAACTTATCTCGTTTGGAAAACATTTCTTTTGACCCTTTGCCCGTTAATGATAGTTTTCCAAATGAGCAGTTAGCTGCAATAAGGTTAAGCCCACATGAGAGTCCTTGGTATGCTGATTATGCTAACTTTATTGTTTCCAAGTATTTGCCTCCAACC
The DNA here is from genome assembly GCA_023614405.1 of Avena insularis. NCBI lineage: Eukaryota > Viridiplantae > Streptophyta > Magnoliopsida > Poales > Poaceae > Avena > Avena insularis. The sequence goes on from CM042695.1 coordinate 288,587,663, forward strand.
TTTACAGCTCAGCAAAGGAGGAAATTCTTTTATGATCTAAGGCATTACTTTTGGGATGACCCACACTTATATAAAGAAGGAGTAGATGGTATTATGCGAAGATGTGTTCCAGAATTTAAACAACAAGAGATATTGAGAAAATGTCATGACAGTGCTTATGGAGGACATCATGCTGGGGATAGGCCTGCACAAAAGGTTTTACAATCTGGATTTTATTGGCCTACCCTTTTAAAAGATGCAAGTAAGTTTGTCTTATCATGTGATGAATGCCAACGAGTAGGTAACATCTCTAGACGCAATGAAATGCCTATGAATTATCCTCTTGTTATTGAACCTTTTGATTGTTGGGGATTTGACTTTATGGGACCTTTTCCTCCTTCAAAAGGGTATACTCATATTCTTGTTGTTGTTGACTATGTTACAAAGTGGGTAGAAGCCATACCTACAAATAGTGCTGATGGTAAGACCTCTTTGAAAATGCTTAAAGATATCATTTTTCCCAGGTTCGGTGTGCCTAGATATCTCATGACTGATGGAGGCTCTCATTTTATTCATGGGGTTTTTAGAAAAACTCTCACTAAGTATGATGTAAACCATAGAATTGCTTCAGCTTATCACCCCCAAACTAGTGGTCAAGTAGAACTTTCCAATAGGGAAATTAAGTCTATCTTGCAAAAGACTGTTAATAGATCTAAAAAAATTGGGCTAAAAAGTTGAATGACGCTTTGTGGGCTTATAGAACTGCTTATAAAAATCCTATGGGGATGTCTCCTTACAGAATGGTCTATGGGAAAGCTTGTCACTTGCCTTTAGAGTTAGAAAACAAAGCTTATTGGGCAGTGAAAGAGTTGAATAGAGATTTTAGACTTGCTGGTGAGAAAAGACTGCTCGACTTAAGTAATCTAGATGAGTGGAGAGGTGAAGCTTATGAAAATGCTAGGCTCTTTAAGGAAAAAGTAAAAAGATGGCATGATAGGAGAATTCTCAAAAGGGAATTCCATGTTGGTGAGAAAGTTCTTTTGTATAGGTCTCGTCTCAGATTTTTTGCAGGAAAACTACTCTCAAAATGGGAAGGACCTTTTGTTATCAAGGAAGTATACCGCTCAGGTGCCATCGAAATCTCTTCTCTGAAGGATGACACAACACAGGTGGTTAATGGGAAAATACTAAAACACTATATTTCTGGAGATTCTTATAATGAATATGTGGATGTTATTCGAATGGTGACTCCAGAAGAATTTATCAGAAGCCAAACACCAGAGTCTGCAGAGTTCGTCTTTGAATAGGTAAAAGTGGTGAAAACATAAGGTTCATGAAACTCCAATCTTTTTATATTTTTTATGTTTTTAGTACATAAGGAATACTACGAGATTTTACTGGATAACTGACCACCCTGCACGGGCCCAGCTTGGCCACGCCTGGAGAGGGTTTGCCGCCCCCGAACTCCATCTCCGCCTCGTTTCTGTGTCAAAACCTTCCTTATGCATTGAAACTTTGTAATATATAACCCCCCGGATTTCCCGAGATTCTTGTATCGATTTCTCGTTGTGTTTTTGTTTCGATCTGTTTCTGTCAGGAAGATTCTCAAATTTGGAGCCTCAATGTCTTCCTTTGGATCACCCACGGAGGATTCCTCTGCAGACATCCTCAAACCGTACATGTATGAGTTAAGGATTCATCCCAAGGAGTTGATTCTCAAGGAGGGGAAGGTACAGATGAAAGAAGTTCAAGGCCCTAAAGGAGAAGGCAGTCTGGAAGACAGGATGGATGCATTGGAGCAGGAAGTTTTCAGGTACAAGAAGATGGCAGAACGCGAAGTGGATGTTATTCACAAGATAAGTTCAGAACTCATCACCAAGCACGAGGAAGAAGTTGCTGAGCTCCGAGAAGAGATCTTCTCACTCCGTCAGACCACCAACCAATTGCAAGCACAACTCTATGACATACGACACCAAAACTGTGAGTATGAGGCTAGATTTGATCGCATAAGCTCTGCTGCTAGTTTCAGGATTGCGGAGACAAGGACATCCTTTCTTGATGGGGAACCATTTCCTTGGAAGTCCTATGATGACAAGGGACCACCACCACCACCAAAGGAGTAATTCTCCATCAGGTTTGGCATCCCTTTGGCTTGTTCCAAGCTTGGGGGAGTGTCGTGGTATCACCATCATTATCTTTTATCTTTTACCTTTTTAGTAGATTCTTATCTGTGGTAGAGAGGTTATCTTATAGTTTGGTTTGCATGTGGAAGTATCTCCCCTTTAGTTGATTATCTATGTATCCCTTGGTGTGAGTGCCTTTATTGAATATTAATGAGAAGTCTCATCTTTTACTTTTTGCACTTCTTATTCTAGTTTGCAATCTCTATTATATGATGGATCTTGTTGATCAGTATTGGCACCACTTTGGGAGCATCAAGTGGATCCAAATTGGTTTTGGAAAACCGAGTTCTGGTCAGTAGCAACAATTTTTGAGGTTTGAAAGAAAAAGAGAAAGAAAAAAGGCTTACAGGTATTTTGTATGATTTGTTTTCTTTCTTGTTGGCCCATAAGCTTAGTATTCTTTATTTAAGATCGTTTGTGTCTTCAAGGAAGATTGCATGTTTGGCTTTATTACTTGTATGTTTGTTTGTCTCTTTCAACTCTCTTGCTTGCTACCTAGCCTTGCTAGCCAAAAACCTGTTTTGAGAAGGCATACTTCTCATGTTTCCAAATCCCTTTGAACCAAAAACCTGTGCCACTTGTGTCCCCCATATCTACCTAGTAGCTTTTGCTATTCCAAGAAAATTCTCAAGCTTCATCTACCTTTCGAATTAAAAAGTATTTTGTTATGTGAAAACTAGTTAGTAAAGCTCTCACGAACTTGATGGCACACCTTATTTCCTTGCCCCTAATAGACTTGAACTATAGTGAACATCGAAGTTGTATATGCTTGCATATATACGTTGGAATTAGCAGAACCGTGCTGTCACGGGGAACGTTTTCAACATTGCACTTGTACTCTGTACACAGTTGATATCGTGCTCTTTTGTCTATGGATGTGAATGGTGTGAAATAAAGAGGGAGCTTGTAAGTCCATGGAGTATGTATTCTGTGTTAGAGAAATGCCTGGGCCGCTAGCCTAAGCCATGCTTAATCATGGTGGAAACTTGCAGCATCACCATAGTGAGTTATCTATGAAGCATCATCAATAAAAAGCTATACATATAGTAAATAAAAAGATCGCTGAGATGCTCATTGTCTGCTTGCCTTGTCATTTTGGCTATGGGAAAGCTCCTGTACCTTGTTCAAGGGGTACCCCGTTGGCGGTTCTCAATGATATGCAAATACTTACAGTGACAAGAACTTACCTGGACCCAAAGTTGAGTATGCATGAGGTGTGGACCTCGTATTCAAGGGGCATGAGATTGTCAACTTATATTTCATCAAGCATATACTCCACTCTTGTTCACTTTAACCTTAATCATCTCAAGATGCCTATGATAGGGGCAATGAGGGCTCAAAGCTAGTAAGTAGCATAATCTTTTGGAAGCTCTTTATGACTTGTAATCCCTACTTCCCTCTATAAATGGACCTTTCTCCTAGTTACCAAGTTGAGTCACTAAACTTACTTCCTTTCTATCTCGAGCAAGCTTTTGAGTTGTTGTGTTTCAAGCATTCATATGGTGATTTATTCAATCATGTTCTTTATCTTCCTTGTTTACACAAAACTCTTATTATTGTATTACTTTGAAAGCCTTCACTTGTGAAAAACCTTTTTGAACAAAGAGTGCTCCTGTTTTGAAACTTCTACAAAAAAGCTTTTTGTGAAACTATTTGCCATGTGTTCTCTGACCAAGAACAAGTTTACCAATTCCAATTATGATTTATCTTTATGCATCTCTATTGTGACTGCTGTACTTGGTTGCGAGCTAAGTTATATAATGGTGAGTTTCTTTCTTCTATGAGTTGCGCAATGGTAAGTGTGATGCTTCTTGTTCGTATTCTTTTATCGACACTTCAGTCCATAAACCTGTGGACATGTTTACTGAGCTCGGTGTTCGCTTGGGGACAAGCAAAGTCTAAGCTTGGGGGAGTTGATACGCCCAATTTGCATCACCATTCTATATCATAATTTACCTCTATTGATTGATATTTGTCTTATTATGAGGTATTACTTATGGATTTTCATCTGTTTATACATGTTGGATGATTCTTGGAGGATGGACTGCCGGAGTATGGATTTTGATGGAAAAGAAGGCGTTTCGGTGCAATTTCACAAAGATTAGAAAAATACCAGAAAAATATGGAAACATATTATTTTACCAGAGGACGAAGGAAGCCAGAAGGAGGAGCGAAGAGGGGCCGCAGGGGGCCCACACCCCCTCCTAGGAGCGGGCCCACCTAACCCCATGCCTAGGCCAGGTGTGGCCCACCTGCCCCGCCTCCAACTCTGCCCCTTCGCCTATATCTTCCCTACAGAACCCTATGCCTCGGGGAGCGACCACAGATAGATTTTCGCCGCCTCTAGGGGCGGAAAACACCAAGAGAGAAAGATCTCTCCGGCAGACAGATTTCTGCCGGGGGAATTCCTTCCCAGAGAGGTGAGACCGTCGCCATAAACACCATCGTCAAGCTAGGCTTCATCGGGATCATCATCATCATCCACACCATCATCTCCACCAGCACCATCATTACCACTCTGTCCTGCTGTAACAATTGTGTTGGATATTGCTTTAGTTCTTAGGGGAAACTTTCCCGGTGTTGATTACTATTGTAGTTGATGCTTGTGAGTGGAACCATTGGATTATTGTTTATGTTCAGATTGTTATCCATTACCATATCATCTTTGATCTTGATCCATGATGTCTTGTGAGTAGTTCGTTGTGTTCTTGAGGACATGGGAGAAGTCATGTTGTTAGTAGTGAATCTGTGTTGAGTTATTATTCAATGGTTTAGTATTTAAGTTGTGGTGCTATTCTTCTAGTGGTGTCATGTGAACGTCGACTACATGATACTTCACCATTTATGGGCCTAGGGGAATGCATTGTGTATTTGGCTACTAATTGTGGGGTTGGGAGTGATGTAAACCTGAACCCCGTTAGGACACCTTTGCACAAGGGAGTGTAGGATCTCGAGTTTAAGGGTGGTTATATTTATATCTTAATTACCTTCCTGAATTACGGATGTTTGCGGAGGTTTAATCACAAGTATGTATTAGTCCTAATGCTTGGTATGTATGTTAGCACAGGTTCACCCACACAACACTTACAAACACCAAAGAAGAGTACTCAGCTATTTGAAGCGAAAGCACTTGACAGAATTCCCATGTGTCCTCGAGAACGTTTGGTCCTTATAAGTATTTCCACCGGCTTGTCCTTTGCTAAGAAAGGATTGGGCCACTTTCTCCGTTTGTTCGTTACCTTTGTTACTTGCTCCTTGTTTTGTTGCCTTGTCAGAAAACCACTAAAATCTATTCACAGGGATTTCCTGCTCCATACCACTGTTTAGCACCTTCTGCTCCTCATTGGGATCGACACTCCTATTTATCGAAAGTACCACGATACACCCCCTATACTTGTGGGTCATCAATGCACAAAGATAAAGCAAAGAACCAATCATAGAACGATATACCTTTTGATCCACATCTTTACCCTTAGTATCAAGAGTAAGATCACACTTGAGAGGCATGGGACTCTTGGCTCCATTTAAATCCGACAACTTGAACCTCTTGAGCATATCTTAAATATATTTGGCTTTATTAATGAAGATACCTCCATACAATTGCTTCACTTCAAATCAAAGAAAGAATTGCAGTTCGCCCATCATAGACATTTCAAACTCATCGGTCATTAGCTTAGCAAATACATCATTGAAAGCTTTGTTAGGAGAACCAAAGATAATGTCAACAACATATATTTGGCATATGAACAAGTTCCCTCCAACTCTCTTAGTAAAAAGAGGGGTCGATGAGCCCAACTTCGAAACCATGATTTACCAACAACTTTCTAAGGTGCTCGTACCATGCACGAGGAGCTTGTTTAAGCCCATAGAGTGCCTTATCAAGTTTGTAAACGTGGTTTGTAAACTTGGGATCCTCAAAACTTGAAGGTTGCTTGACATATACCAACTCATTTAAGGGACCATTAATAAATGCACTTTTAACATCCATTTGTTGCAACTTGAAGTTATGATGAGATGCATATGCAAGCAAGATACAAATAGATTCAAGACGAGCAACGGGGAAAAAAGTTTCACCGTAGTCGATACCCTCGACTTGGGAGAAGCCTTGATCCACCAATCTTGCATTGTTGCGAATGACCATTCCACTAGCATCTTGCTTGTTCTTGAAGATCTACTTGGTTCCAATGACATTGTGGCACTCCTTGGTTCTCTCCACTAATGACCACACCTTGTTGCGCTTGAAGTTGCTGAGTTATTCATGCATGGCTTCAACCCAATCCATGTCTTCAAGCGCCTCAAACACCTTTGGGGGCTCTACACAAAAAATGAAACTATTGTGGCCAACAAAGTTAGCCACTTCGTTACGAGTAGAAATGCCCCTTTCAAGGTCACCAACAACATTATCAAGGGTAATCCCTTCATGAACAAGCTTGGTGATCCTTCAAGCTTCACGACAAGCGTCGGCTTCTTTAATGGATTCTTGAGAAACCTATTGGTCATCACCACTATTCTCGTCCTCGTCTTGACCTTGAAGATGAGCTTGCCCCTCTTCTTGGGCTTGCTCGACATTTTGACCTTGTCCAACCTGATGAGCTTGACCTTGGTCCATATGGGGTGATACACACCCACCACTTTCTTGCACTTGACCTTGATCATGAGCTATCTCCTCAACCGGGGTATCTTGAGGGCTATGGAATGGGATAGACGAAGATCTTGATGAGGTGAGGGCTCCACATGAGTAGAGAATTGTCCTTCTCCTTCCACCACAAGGGGTTCCTCAACGGGGTAGAAAAATCCCACACCCATTCTTCTTATGGCTTAAGGAGTAATTTCATCACCTACATCACCAAGATCAAGTTGCCCCAATTGGGAGCCATTATGCTCATCGAACTCACGTTACAAGAGACTATAACTTGTCCGGTGGACTTGTTATACACTCTATAAGCATGAGCATCCGAAGCATAGCCAACAAAGATACCTTCAATAGCACGAGACTCGAATTTAGGCAACCGGTTCCCTTTCTTGAGAATGAAGCACCTACACCCAAATACCTGAAGGTATTGTATATTTGGTTTCTTGCCTGTGAGGATCTCATAAGGGGTCATATCCAAATACTTGCGGAGATACACACGGTTGGCAATATGACAAGAGGTTGAGATAGCTTCGGCCCAAAATTTATAAGGAGACTTGAACTCCGCAATCATAGTTCTTTCCATATCCAAGAGAGTCCGGTTCTTCCTTTTCGCCACACCATTTTGTTGTGGTGTATAAGGAGCAGAATATTGATGCTTGATTCCCTCATCACTAAGGAACTCATCCAATGTGTAGTTCTTGAACTCGGTACCATTGTCACTTATAATGGCCAAGATTTTCTTGTTATGTTAACGTTGAACTTCATTGGCAAAGTCAATGACGGTTTGTTGAGTTTCACTCTTTTTCTTGAAGAAATATACCCAAGTGTATCTTGAGTAGTCATCCACAATAACCAAGAAATACTTCTTCCCCCCAAGACTATCAAAGGATGGAGGGCCAAAGAGGTCCATGTGAAGAACCTCCAAGATCCCATCGGAGTAGATGGTAGTTGTGGGGGGATGTGCCGACTCATGGATCTTCCCTTCAATGCAAGACCTACACATATGATCTTTGACAAAATAAACATTATATTTTAGTCCAAGGATGTGGCCTCCTGTGTGGAGACTTTGCAAAGCCCTCATGTTGACATGGGCAAGACGGTGATGCCAAAGCCATCCCACGTCACCTTTATCCATTAGGCAATCCGCATTAGGTGTGGGTTTCTTGTCAAAATCTACCACATACAAACCGTTCTCGACATGCCCAACAAAGGATATATAGAAGGACTTGCTCGACATGTGAACCACAACCTTGGAATCAAAAAGGCAACAAAACCCATGAGTGTAAGTTGCTGAACGGAAATTAAGTTGTATGAAAGGGTTTTGACAAGCATAATGTCCACAATGGAAGTATCCGGTGTGACCACTACCTTACCCAAACCCAATATCACAGAAGTTGATACATCTCCATAAGTGACACACATGTTAGAAGAATTTGGCTTTATCTCATCGAGCATATCCTTGCTTCCGGTCATATGACTAGTGGCACCACTATCAACCACCCATTTTCTTCCACCGAAATCATAGTCCTACAAAAGAAATCAATGCTTGGTCTTAGGTACCCATTGTTGGATGGGTCCTCTTTTGTTAGTCACAAGTATCTTAGGAACCCAAATTGCCCAATGGTAATCATCACCATAAGAGGTTCCCACATATTTAGCATAGACATGACCATCATAAGTTTTCATAAGAACATAAGAAGGATTATATTTTCTCGCAAAGTCATTGTGGGATGTTCATCACCATCCTTAATGACACACGATTCCTTCACAATTGCCTTCTCCCCCTCCTTCACAAAGGTAATCATTTTGGAAGGGGGAGCTGGCACTCTCTTCTTCTTGCTCTTGCTCTTGTTCTTCTTCTTGGTCTTGGGTGCAAATCCAAGACCTTCCTTGGTCACATTGTCCCTTTGATTGCCCAAAAGGGCATTTAGACTTTTCTCACATTGTAGTGACAAGGCCTTTCTCAATTTTGGCCTTCAACCTAATGTCTCCTTCATAAGATCTTCGTGCTCACAACAAGGGTTAGTAGAACAAGAGGCAACACTAGTTGACATAATTGAGCTTTCATTTGTTACTTGAGTTTGAAGTTGTAGAGGATGCAGTCATTAATGCATGCATGTATCTTCTGCACATATAATCCTAGAGGGAAGAGAGTCTTCTTTGCTTCGTACGTACTCTTGGGAAATTCGTTATACTTTGGAAGCTTCGGCTTCATTATTTTTAGCAACTTTTCAAACGCGGAGTCAGCTAGACCACACTCTGCCTTCTATCGCAGCAATTCCAGTATGGTACCGAGCTTTGTGCCGTCATCTTTGCAATTTGGGTACAACATTTTTTTGTGATCCTCTAACTTGCCCTCCAACTTTAACTTCTCTTTTTTCTGTTTTACAGTCTCGCTTTGCATCGGAAATAATCCTACCAAGATCATCATCCGGCTCATCTGATGCCCGTTCTTCACCTCCTTCATCTTTATTGTCTTCCATTATAGTATCACCGTATTCAGGAAATAATTGTTATCATCATCCTCTTCTTCTTCATTGTCTTCCATCATAACCCCTCTTTTTCTGTGCTTGGTCTAGCAATTATAGCTGGGCATGAAACCTTTTATAACCAGGTGGTCACGAATGATTTTCTAGGAAGAGTACTCTTTGTCGTTCCCACATGGAATACATGAACAACACATAAAACCATTCTCTTTGTTTGCCGTAGCCGCATCGATAAATTTATTCACGCCCTTAATGTACCCGGGTTCACGTCGGTCACCGTACATCCATTCCCGATTGTTTATCTGCATCGTATAATTAATTTTATCAAAAAACATTATAGAACATCATAAATAGTGAAATGACCAATTCACATCGACACATGCATTGTATCAATGACAAATGAAAAGATAAGATTTTGCTAACCTCGATCGAGGAGGAAAGAAATAAGAGAAAGCTCAAGTGTGGCTCGGGCACCTCCTATATTTTTGTTTTGTGAGAAATTAAACGAGATTATTCACTCAAACATTTCATCGAATACCTCGCATATATAGAAAAAAATAAACTAGCACACATCTCTCACACCTTCCACCAAGAAAAAACAGAGGGGATACAGAGGGCTGGTGTGGCGTATTTATAGGCGGGGCGCATGCACTAACCGGGACTAAAGGTATACGACAGACCACATGTCTAACGCGATACCTTTAGTAACATAAACCGGGACGCATGCTCCCTTACGAACCGGACGGAGGCCCCCGCCTCAACCCCGCCTCCCGAGCGACGCGCCGGCCGCTTGAATCGGGATGAACGCGAGCATTAGTCCCGATTCGTGACGGAACCGGGACTAATGGCCTGGATGTAAGTCCCTTTTTCTACTAATGCGAAGTTAAAAAAACAAACACTCCAGTCAACTTTTAGCCCTTTCTTAAACCCCAACTGAAAAACTTGGTTAGTTCGAACTAGCACTATCATGACACGTACAACTATGCAAGTCCTGATCATGCCTATTTCTCTTTCCACATATAAAACAAGCTACTGACCTCTCCTGATTCAAACCTCAATAACCAGGCTCGTTCCAAGTAAAATAAGAAAGAGACGTTCTCGTCTGATTGGAGAGAGAGAAAGTGACATATCTTAGTTAGTTTCACACCTAGAATAAACTCATTGACATCCCCTGTAGGCGCTGTAGCTACCCAAACAACTGGTGTCTCCCTTCAGACTTCAGTTTCTGGACAACTTCCTGGCACAAGCAATGGAATGGGAGCATATATAAGGTCAACTAGCTAGCTAGCGGGCTAGCAAGAAGTCATGGCTGGGAGCGTAGGAGAGCGGCCATAGAGCTGTTGATCGAGAGGCGGAGACCGGCCGGTCGATCGATCGATCGATGGCCGTGGCAGCGGCGGAGAAGGCGGTGCGGTGCCTCGGTCTCGGGTTCGACATGACGTGCGACCTCAGGCTCAAGTTCTGCAAGGACTCCGGCGGCTGCGTTGTCGCCAGGAGCTCCGGCGAGACGACGCCGGTCTCCGTGCCAGGGGTCGGCGTGGTCCGCGACATGCCAGACGACGTCAAGTGCGGCAAGGGCGACCGCGTCCGGTTCAAGTCCGACGCGCTCGAGTTCAACAAGGTTAGCACGTCGTTGTATGCAGCATACTGGTACTACTAGCATTCTTTCTGCTGCATGAGCAGCTTGCCGAAGCTAAGTGATCGATCATCCGATCGATTCTTGCATTATCTGAGCTTCCTTTTCTGTGTTGTTAACAAAGTAGTACAGTATAAGAAACTGGAGCAAAACGAAACACAATGAATTGAAGTAAAAGCTAAGCTGTTTATTCTGAACATAATCGAGGGTTCTGCAGCAAGTTCTCTGTAACTTTGGCTAATTTAAGTGTTGCTGATTAGTGGTTTAAGTAGTACAAGAAACTGGAGCAAAACGAAACGCAATGAATCGAAGTAAGTAGTAAGGATTAGGCTAAGCTATCCATTCTTGTAGTATTATCATTGTCTGTCTGAACTTAATCAGGGCTTTTGTTGTCAGAAAGTTGTCTGAAACTCTGGCTATCACAGAAACGGAGAAGCATGATGTTTCATACAGTAGTAAGCAAATTGTTTCCCAGGAGGAAATGGAGAAGCATCATAAGTAAGTAATTCATAAGCGAATCGTTTTCCAGGCAGAAACGGAGAAGCATCATGAGCGTATCGTTTTCCAGACAATTCAGAAGCCAGATTAAACTAGAGAAAGCAACGCGTCTGCGGTTGGTGTGAATGGCTGCTGCTGCTGCCTGCTTGTAGGGAGAGCTTTCCTGCCATTAAATATCGATTTGGGGTGTTGACCGGTGACCACACCGCCTACGTGATACTCACGAACTGAACCAATCATCATCGACCATCATTTCTCGGTGCACTGTCAGCGTCAAATACTGTGAGCAAAATGGACAATCCGAAACAAGATTGGATAGATTTGGCCAGTGTTGGTTGTGTTTTCATTACATTATCCATCACAACTACGTACTAGTATATGTAAATAAACTCAAGTCAAATTTGCTCGTACAATACAATACTAGTACAGTAACATTCTGTATAAACAACAGCTCATCCAATCGTGACAGTGTCGCATTATTGGTTGACTTCCACCATGCATAGACAGTCTTATTAAGGCAGACTCAACGCGTGAATGAAATCAATTAGTAGTAGATGCGGTAACGGGAGCAAGAAAACTACTCTGGAGTAGTGATAAATAATAGGCGCTGCTGATTCTTTTTTTGTGCAGATGTCGGAGGTGTTCAACCAGCGGAGCTCGGTGGAGGGGAAGATCCCGTCAGGGCAGTTCAACGCGTGCTTCGACCTGGACAGCGGTTCGTGGGCGCAGGACGCGTCGTCCACCAAGTGCCTCGCCATGGACGGCTAGTTCATCTCCCTCTTCGACCTCCGCCTCGACCGCCGCCAGCTCGCCCTCGCCGGACACGTCCTCCGCGACGTCCCCGCCGCGTGGGACCCCGCCGCCATCGCAAGGTACCTACCAACATTATTCAGTACTGCTAGTAGTACCACCGAACACGGACTTGGATCCGTTCAAGTCAGTTGGAATGTCCATACTGTACTACAAACTATTGCCGACTATAAAAAGAACATCAGAGCATTAGCAGTGTCAGAGTGAAGAGATTCTTTTCGATTATTACTTAGTATTTTACTTATTGCCAGGACACCTTTCTTCGTGTCCTTATTTTTCTTCGCCCGTCCGTCATTGTTGAACGTACAACTGGTACTCCGAGCTCTGAAGAACATGTCGCCATTGACAAACAGGAGCGTGACACATGCAGCACATCTACTATTCTGTACTGTAGTAATATCAGCCACAGCCAGACCCGTAGTTTTCAGACACTGAACTGACACCGACAGTAATGACACGGTCAGTCAGTCTTGTGCGTGCAAACGCAAAGTGGCTAAGCAAAGCTTCCTCTGTACATACTTGGTGCACGCAGCTTCATCGACAAGTACGGGACGCATGTGGTCGTGGGGCTGAGCATGGGCGGGCAGGACGTGGTGTACGTGAGGCAGCACGCGTCGTCGCCGCTGTCGCCGTCGGAGATCAGGGGACACCTGGACAGGCTCGGGGACCAGCTCTTCACCGGCGCATGCGCCGTGCCGCCTCCACACTGCAAGTCCAAATCAAAGTTCAAGGTTCGTTTAACCCAACTCCTCCTCAGTTAAGTAGGAGTTAACTTGATATAATGGATTCAAAAATGTCAAAAAGGAACTAACTGCGCGTGGCGTGCTCTCTGAATCTCTGACGATGGCGTGCAGATGCCGGAGGCGTTCAACGTGTTCGACGCGCAAGTGGCGCAGCAGAGGCTGCAAGGGATCACCACCCTAGTTTCATCCAAGGAGGTAATCAACTAAATCGTGATCTAGTAATTGGCAAGGAAAAAATGGTGATCGCATGGTTAACTGTGATGATCTACTACTATTGAGAATTCACCTCTCCTCGTTAAAAAACATACTTACACTGCTGGATGCCTGCAGGGAGTGACGGTGATCTACTCGAAGCGTGGTGGGAACCCCACGGTGAGCAGCCACTCGGAGTGGCTCCTCACGGTGCCGGCGGCGCCCGACGTGATCAACGTCAAGCTCGTGCCCATCACCTCCCTGCTCCGGGGCGTCGCCGGCACCGGATTCCTCTCCCACGCAATCAACCTCTACCTCAGATGTGAGTCCTCCTTTTGTCCAGCCTAATTATTATTAAAGCTAGCGTTGAATTGTTGAGTGCATGCAGCAAGAAATTTCTTTCAAGAATTACTACAAGTAGTACAAGCAAGTACTAGTAGTAATAGTCGTCAGTGCTTATAGCTAGTAGGTGTTAGAATTGCGACAAGAAGATAACGAAGAACGAAAACGAAAAACACAGCAAGGGGACACAGATTTAACGTGGAAAACCTCTCCAACAAAGAGAGGAAAAAACCACGGGCGCCAACCAGCGAAACTTCACTATATCGAAGAGTGTTTATAAACGCCGGGGATTTCACAGATGCAACTCATCCCAACCGGCCATAAGGGTTTATATATCGGTGGAAACCTAGGTCTTCGACGATCCGTCACGTCACAGCAGACAGCGTTACACTCGCCCAAGCCTCCCGACGGCCCGCTCCACTGCCGAAGTTGTCCTATACTTTGTAGAATTTGGATCAACATATAACAGTAGGTACTACATCAAAAGTGACAAGTGATCTGCCGAATGATTGTTACAGATAAGCCTCCTGTGGCTGACCTGCGCTACTTCCTGGATTTCCAGCATCACAGAATGTGGGCTCCCGTGCTCGGAGAGCTGCCCCTCGGCCCATGCTCCAATCGCCAAGGCTCCAGCCCGGCCCTGCATTTCAGCCTGCTGGGCTCCAAGCTCTATGTCAGCTCAAGTCAGGTACTCCTACGTACTTGAGGAACCTTCTCAGCCAGCCCTGAGATTATTTGCATATACAGTGGTGTGACGAAATGATGTAATGCTTGTAATGCAGGTGACTGTGCCGATGTTGCCGGCCACGGGGATGAGGCTGCACCTCGAGGGCAAGAAGAACAACCGGTATATACATATAAGCTCGCTTCCTCGATCGTGACAAACCTCCCACCCATGAATTATTCGTGACAACACCATGTTTACGTGCATCAGGCTAGGCGTCCACGTGCAGCACCTGTCGGCCACCCCGACGTTCATCGACGCCGCCGCTCGCACCGACAGGCCGCCGGCGTGGCGAGGCTCCGAGACGGCCTCCAACGACGACCACCGCTTCTACGAGCCGGTCACGCAGTGGCGGATGTTCGCGCACGTCTGCACCGCGCCGGTCAAGTACGACCCCCGCTGGCACCGCTCAGAGTCCGACCGCCGCCGCAGCCTCTGCGCCGCGGCCTACATCGTCACCGGCGCGCAGCTCCACGTCAAGGCGCACGACGCCACCAACGTGCTGCACCTCAGGCTGCTCTACTCCGAGGTCCCCGGCCACGCCGTCGTGCAGTCCAGGTGGACGCGCGGCGCCGCCAGGCTGTCGGGCAAGGCGTCCAGCTTCCTGTCCATGCCCTTCTCCGGGTCCTCCTCCTCGTCGGGAAGCGGCGGCGGCGCCAAGGAGGGGCGGCGGCAGCACCCGAGCCCGCCGCCTGCGGTCCTCAACGTCAACTCCGGTGTCTTTGTCGGCGCGCCGCCGGTGCCCGTGGGCGCGCAGAAGCTGCTCAAGTTCGTGGACACCTCGCAGGTCACCATGGGCCCGCACGACAGCCCCGGGTACTGGCTCGTCACCGGCGCCAGGCTCGACGTCGACAAGGGCAAGATCTCGCTCCACGTAAAGTTCTCCCTGCTAGCCCCGGCCTCTTGACAGTTCCAGAGTCCGTGTACAGTTCTTTCTGCTGCTGCTAAATGCTAACTGACCGTTGTAATTAAGATCGAGGCTCTTCTCGTTTCTCGCTTTGTTTGGATCCTCTAAATGCTGCTGAGTGTAAATTCATACTGAAAACCAGATGTAGTCTTGTCGTAGAGTAAGAAAAGATTCATTCATAGGTCCTAGTCATACAATCAAGCTAAGCTTGTGTCTTCCATGAATGCCAATGCAACACAATATCTGTAGTATGAACATATTCAGAAAGTATTATTATCAAAAGGCAGGGACAATATTGATTTGATTGCAGATGAAATCACAGGAATATATTTATTTAACGACTGAATCCAGGGAAGAAAGGTTCATAGACATGTAAATGTAAATCACGAAATGCCATATAGTCAGCAATTACATATAATTGCCTTCAGCAAACACTCAAGCACAAGAATCGAAATGTTCAAATCTATGTACAAGAGGGAAGAGCAAAGCTGATGGTAGCACTCAGCCGAATATGGTGTTCCGGCTCATGCTATTCTGGAGAGCGAACATATCAGGCTGCAGCTTCCTGAGAAGATTCTTCCTCTGCTTGATGCGCAGCAGCTTGTCATAGACACACCAGGGAAAGCTGATGAGGTGGTTGGTGCGGTGATCATATCCTTCATTGTAGAGGCCCCAGTACTCCGGGTGATAGGTGACATGGTACCAAGCGGATGCCTTGGCGTACGAGGCATCTTGACCGTCTCCATCTCCTTTCTCATCGATGAACCATGACCTTGCTTCTTTCCTCAAAGATTTAACCGCCAGCCTGATGGCATCGGCGTCGCTGCTCTTGGTGAAATTCTTTGCCATCTTAAGAATGCATCCACTAATGATCTCAGCCTCGGTTTTTATCCCGTAGTGCTCCATCAGATTACACAACTTAAAGTCATACTCTTCCTTGCACTCCGCAGCTTCTGCAATGTAGTCTTTGTAGCCATCAACAATCAAATCGGTGTCGTAAGACCGCCTTGCCACATCCTTGGTGAAGTGCCCTACACGAGGGTTCTGCTTCTTTATTTCTCTATACAGCTTCCCTATAACACCCTTAGAATCATAGGTAGCTCTGTCGAGCTTCTCCATGAAATCAGGATACTCCCTCACATAGAGTTCGGATGGAATTTGAGCCGGCACTCCTGTCTTCGGGTAATCAACAGCAATGGAGAAGAGCTCGGCCAGCTTAATGCACGGCGCACTTTCAGCCTTGCGAGATTCCCTGTCTGCAAAGACTACATGTGCATTTGCAATGATTCCCAGACTCTCATTGACTATGTAATTTGTGAAATACTCGTGTACTTCCTGCAAAATAATAGAATAGTTTCAGAGCAGATGTCAGTTTTGTTTTGAAAGATGCTTCAGATTTCCTTGTGGCTCGACTTTTCAGAAATGGAAGAACCAGACTAAAAAAAAATCACAATCAGATGCCGGAGTTAATGACAGTTCATGGCAACAGATGTACAACAGTTAAATGGCATGAAAAAGAATAATATGGGCTAAATACTTCGAATACCTCGAGCATAACATCATGATCTAACGTTTCTGTCGGTGCTGGAGTGTAGTCCATTGGCTCCACCATACGAGTTGGAAGGAGATCTGGATCCCATGAAACAAAATATATGTCTCCGTCAAGATCACTCCCTGAACACTCATTAGGATGAGGCCTGTACGAACCAAATTTGACAACGATTTCAATAACAGAAGGCAAACAAAAAAAGAAAAGCACATACAAAAAAGAAAAGGAGTAATAAATCGCATATGGCATCCATGAGGAGAGCCTAACTTCACTAGCAAAAGATTCTTCAATTAAAATTCTAGTACTGTACAAAATTGCATCGTCTAACTCTGTTGCTAACTATACGACACATATATTTACAGAAATGAGACTTGCCAAAAAAAAAAACATATTGGTAAGTGTAGGAAAATAAGTTATTAAATACTTGTGTTGTCAAAAAAAGTTCCTACATATACTTGCCTTGGCCCTTGCTGTGGAAAGACAACACAGTTAACCATATGGTCTAGAGCAGGATGATAAACAGCCTGGAGGACACGAACATCACCCGGGTGGAGGCAAGGATTTTTGGCAACAACAACTTTTCCAGTTATGACGATTTTGCCATAGTCATTTGCACTATTGGAAGCTTGAATGAATACTTGTCCATAATTCAGTGTGCGGGTTTCATCCAAGCATCCCATCATTGCTCGGCCTTTTGGGATAAATATCCTTGACTTCGTCTTTAATTCTAGCAACTTTGATGCCCTAAAGGTTTGTAGCAGCATAGAGAGATACGGTTCAATATCAGGCTGGTAACCACATAACAGCATTTCTTTAACAATATTGGTAATTTCTCCCATGGGCATAAGTTCAATCGCATCAATAGCAGCTTGCGGTTCACTTACAATTCTGTTCAACTGCTTCACAGCTTCCTGCTGCTTCAGTTCAAATATGTTATCTCTGACTCCTAGTGTTGAAAGAAGAGTGATTAACTGCCGATTCAGGAAGCATGGCTGGTACTTGCTGTATGAAAGGACATCTAGTGTGATGTTATCCGATTGAAATTTTGACATGCTTCTTCTTAAAGAAAGTTTCCACTGAGATCTTGGATCGATAGCAACTACACCTTTATAACCTCCATACCTTATTTGGAAAGCAGAGGGCGTAAAGCGATTCAGTTTGCACTTCATAGAAACTTCATCTGCAAAATCAGCTGAAATGGTTCCAATTCCATCAGAAAATACATACTTCGTACCATTTGTTATATCTGGAATCTCTTCCACCTCATACTTACGGACTTTCAAGGTTTCTGTTGAGGAACTAAAAGACTGACCAAGCCTTGCAGCATACTTTGCCACATTTCTAATATTACGGAAGTTTCCCATCCACTCCCTGATGTCACTGGCAGATAACCCTGGCCGAGAAGCAAACATCCATGCAGAGTTATCTCTTAGCTGGCTTGAAGAAAAAGCTAGAAACTCAAAGTGCTTGTCACCGATAGTTATGCCATCTGAAAGGACCGAAAGAACTCTGTTATACAGAGCAGTTCGCCTTGTATTATCTCCTGGAGCAGAGCGTGGTGATAGATCTGTTGAACGGAGCTTCTCACAGTCCTCGTCAACAAATGATATCCGAAGGAAGTTATCTAGGTCAGCAGCATAATGCCGTACAACACGATTTGAGACATTAATCTCAGGACCATAAAAGTACACTTTAGCAGGTGTAACTTGAACCCGGTAGACATAAACCAACCCATCATTATCCAGAGATATGGCGGGTGATGTAAACATGTGTCCTGATCTCTGGATTCGTGCGTAGTGTTCAGATAACCAGTTTGTTGGGTTCAGGACAGTCCTTTTCTGGTATGACATCTTTTCAAGTGCACGCTTTATATGGTCAACAAGTACAAATCCAGGGCTGACCAGACGGAAGAAGTTGGCATCAAGTGTTGGCCCACTAAGTGTCCCATTCTGAACCAAGTGGTTGATCTTGAAGAGTATCTCATAGGGGACATCAATGTAATATTGAGGTTTCACAATTGGAACATAGCTAGTACCCCGAGAATATGAATATCCACTCCGGCAATGAAAATCATAATTGTGTTCTTCATAGTAGACAAAGTACTCCCGAATGTTTGGGATATCACAATCATGTGCGAGCTCTAGACATAGAATATATGATTGCCCAATGCTGCCTGATGGGGTAAAATCAGTTGTTCTGGTCCATTGATCATCTGTATCATCCCTAAAATAATTGAATAATGGATCTTCGTACATAAATCCAGAACGGGGAGGGTTTTGCTCATAAATTTTTGGAGCAGCCTCAACCTAAGCAACAATAACATTTCTCAAGTTGAGATTATGAGAAGTAGAATACCAAGAGTTCAATAAGCAGAAGAAACTACTAGAAGTAACTAAAAATAGTTAATGAGGTGGATCAGCATTTTGAAGAGGTATGCTACTATAGAGAAAATAATGGAAACCGTATAACAGCAGATGGTGTTCGCATCCGATCATTTTGGCCTCAATGTAAAACTCAAGTAGCATAACTTACATATGGATTGATTGTCACCTTAAAGTACTCTAGGAAATATTGATGCCCACTTAACAACCCACATATATCTTCCCAGTACTAGTAGAAGATAACACTACCAGCAAAGCTGCATCCTACAAATTTACAATGGACTTCGAGCATTCCAAACACAGCATAATTGAATGTAGCAATTATAACATTTTTGGGCACAGGGTTCAACAACTTGAAGACAGAGTTATGTACTCACAGTCTTATATTGTATACTTAATAAACAATTCATAACAACAGCATAAGTAAAATGAATTAGCAAGAAAAGTAAAATGGAACCATGAAAACATGTTCAGCATGCATAAGCTGGTGTTGTACCTGAATCAAAAGGAACTTTTTTTGTGACCCTGGTGGGCGGTGAAGCTGGATCTCCCATATGCTCTCGTAGGAAAGTTCAAGTTTATATTTCTTCGAGTTGTAGAGCAGGTAAAAGTAAATATTCTTCATAGCAAAACCAAACTCAACCGAAACATCTGTGCTGCTCCACAGAACAGATAGAACTCTTTGCTTGAGAAGGCAGCCAAAACGCAGTGTTGCACCGTGCAGATTAAACAGCGCAATTCTTGGTCTTGGAACAATGTCACGCTCCGCGGGACGGGCCTTCAGATAATAAATTCCACTCCTAAGTTGACATCTCTTAGCCGCACTCTCCACTAGTGACGCATGTACCGTGGTCTGGAACTGAACAATAGCAAAGGATCTCGAGGTTGCAGAGATGTTCTTCGGAGGCCTGAGCTTGACAGCAAAGACGTTGCCAGTACCAACAATGTCTTCCAACAAATCCTTGACATGGTCAGCGTGGACAGTTGTAGGAAATCCTGATATCTGAAGAGTCCTGCCACCCATGGTGATGGTGCATGAAAACTACAGCGGCACATAATCAAGACAAAAACCAGTTAGTCATTGGAAAGCATGGACGGATCTGGATATACGTATGGCAGATCTTGTTTTTACAACGAAAATCAGGTTGCAGTTTTATCTTGGTGTTCTGTTATTTCAGTTTTTTATAACTAATATAAAGATGTAAACAATGTATGGGATGCCAAATACCGTGATCCAGTTTTTCAGCTGGAATAATTTTGGGTGTGAATCTAATTTCATGCTATCTTTTGAAGAACCAATTTGGTAGGTTGATGATATAAAAGGGTTTCAGTTTCGGCTTTCCCCTGCTATGCTTGCCTTTGTCTGTAGAACAGTACAGTTTTGGATTTGCATTTAATAGGCTAGCTTTGCTGTTTGGTACAAGGTTTTCAACCAAAATTAAGAAGTAGGAGTATTACAGTGCAATAGTAGCATAAACATGTCGAGTAAAATAACAAACGTCCTCTCGATCAAGCTCTAGAAAACTGTCATATATCTACCGGTAAAAAGGTCAAAAACATAAACAAAATAGCAAACAAAAACATCAGGGACGTACATTTGCCCCCAACCTCTACACTACACCGGCTACGCTTCTCAGCCTGTCCTCTTTACTCATTCCAAAACAAAAAAAATGCAAAAGTGAGGGCAATACCGTCCATTAAATTATCAGCAACCATGGACGGACTGAACGTGTGGTGCTGGGGTTTAGTTGAACCGACAAGAACTTACGAAAATAAGTACCCATCGGACCAACTCTGACCGATCTAATCTACAAAGCCAAAAAAAAAATACTCTGAGCGATCTCGCACGCTGCTAATGGAGAACCTAACGGGACCACAGAAAAAGCCAACAGATCGGCAACCAACCGCGAGTGATTAGGATTCCTGTTACACAATGCCACGGCAAAAGGAAACACGAAAGCACCAACTGAAATCTGAACTCGCAGAACAACTCATCGGATCAAGCTAGGGTTTCCTTACCAGCAAAGCGAGGAATCAAACCGTCGCCAGTCCAGCAGCGGGAGCAGGACTGGCTTTGTCCCGTCCCGTCGCCGTAGCCGTCGCCGCCGCGGCGCAACAACTGTGAAGAGGATCGGAGAATATGTATGGATGGATGGGCGAGGGGAGGGGAGGGGAGGGAGAGCTGGAGAGTGATCGACGCTTTTGTCGCGGCCGCCAACAACTCCTTCAAGGCCAAGGCGAACGCGAGGCGACTGGGGCCTGGAGGGGGGAGGAAAAGAGGCAGACCTCAGGAAGGGTCGGTCAATGTGCACGCAATATTTAAACTAACCCCCGCATGATGGGGCCGGGGGCGGCGGTGTATATATGGAATGGGATAAGACCGTGGGTTCTGCGACGAGATGAAGGCAGCGATTACGACGATCTATGGCCAGTTCGCTACTGACACGGTAGAGGAAAAGAAAAACGGATACTCCCTACGGTAATTTGTGTAATTGATTGAAGACACCGATTACATATATTTGCGCAGCTTCTATCGAAAATCAAAGTCACCAAGTGTTGATGTTAATGGATGCACCATCAAGGTATCGCTATTGACATAAATGTTTTGCCCTGCCCTTGAGAGGTTTCTCCAAATAATTTTGCAGACAATGGGTGTAATCAGTGTCACCTAAAAAGCACGGTTCACTCGGCGTTTCTAACGTGTTTTTTTCTTGTACATTATTCTATATACGTTAAGTATATACATAGCTGCTCAAGTCTTTGGCAAAAAAAAATGGGTGTCATAGTTTAAACAACGGAACGGAAATTTTCAGCCTGTTTCCGCAAAACAAGGAAACAGAGAGCAGAATATGGAAAAAGGTATTTCACCAAAAGTAACGGAAATGGAAACTGCATCGGAAAAGGGTGAGCAATTTCCGATAGAGAAGGAAACTGAACGGATATTTCGAAAGAAAATACAAAAACTTTGGAGGAACACAACCCAATCTAGTCACGTGTATTGAGAGAGGGGTGACCTCCGGATGCGCCCATAAGGAGGAGAAGGTCCAACAAGCCCAAGAAAAAACAAATCAACACAACAATACTAGTGACCCATGTCCAACACAAGACTGGCATCCGGACGCAAGGATTCCGACTCCACCCGACAGGGTTGGATGGAGTCCCCAAGCGCGTCACCAGTAATCACTGGGATCGCTATCAAACAGAGCATTACTACTACCATCAAATAGATATTACCATATATTTTGCAAAAAAAAGGTGTTACCATATATTACCATCGGCGCCTCAGCTACGCATTAAAACATGTGTTACGCAATGTAATTAGAGTTAATAACTTCCCACTACACCATTAATGTAACAAGGTTGTGTCACCTAATATAAGGCATGGCCCGAGGCCCGAGATCCACTTAGACACAAATGTGCATATCCATGTGAACCTTGTAACTTCGATAGACAAGCAAGAGTATGGTATTGACTCCACGCGAGGGCGTAAACCTAAGTACATCATCAAGACATGTCATGTTCCATGAAAGCCTTGCTCTATGAACCTCTATTTGGCTACTGGTGCGAGATTACCATGACATATATACTACTCTAACTTCATTATTAACTCACATAAATACGATACTAATACAATATGCATACAGTACATGGCTTAGGCCTGTAAGCTAATTCTCTTATGTTTCTGTTGGTAGAGAGTTTTTCTTTAATGTTACACTATTTTTTGAAGTAGTGAACCATACCCTAGCTTGTTTTCTCTCTTTTATGTGTGCATTTTGTGTATAGATCAAGATATTATATCACTATTGCCTTCGACAATGTTTGTTTACGTACTGTATTTTGTTTCAAATCCATTATGTATACATCTTTGGTGATTTTATGCTTTCATATTCCTTTTCAGGGTTTTCAATTTCGTTGCCGATTCTGAAGAGACGAGCAGAAACAAAAACGATAAATCATATTTCCGTCTGTTTACATACATACACACATGTCACATGCTCCTCGGCCCATGCAAACAAGAATGCCAACAACGCAAGGCATCAAATCTGGCGCTTGATCTGAGATAGGTTGGTGGTACAACAACAATGCTAACCATCCTACCTATTATCGATTTTCTATTTTGTTACTTTTTGTTTGGACGGGTACATGAATTGACAAACATAAACAAGCATGTTGTGGTAAAAGATGAAACCAACTAAGCGTTTTGTTTGTTTCACATTTCCATTTAACTATTTATGATGTATTTTCTAAAACAACTAGCTAAACATATGTACTATATCGATACAAAGCATGAAATGTCTCTATGTTCAAAATTAATTGAAGTTCTTGCTTTGTCCTAAATAAAACTTTTATAAATTTGACCAAGTCTTGAGAAAAATATCAAAACATAACATTTTTTATTCAATTCATCATAAATATATTTCCATACAATGTACGTCTAGATTAGCGTATTTTTATGGACTTAGACCAAAAGATGGAGAAACTTGACTTATAGCAAAGACATGACTTCAAGTAATTAGTATGCCGTGGCAGAAGTACCTTCTAGCACGGAGCCACCACTAATGCTGAGCTTTGTCTAAATTAATTGACTAAACTTTATTTAAATACATATGTATCTAGACATGTTTTAGTATAAATAGATGCATATCTAGATAAAAGTTGAGTCAACTAATTTAGGAAGAAGAAAATACTTAATAAGAAATAAAAAATAGTAGTATTAGGTATGTTCCATGGTATAAAATAAACCAGTTTACATGCAAATGAACATCCATGGTTATACATGGAGGAATATGTTAGTGGACTCAGTCTCGTCGCTAGGATCAAAACCATCGTGGAACCAATAAAAAACATTGGTTGCCGACACTAGATCTACGTCATTGTTTAGCCGTCTTGTGTCCAACGTGTAGGGACGAGGAACTTGACGTCATGGCAGCAGCGACTATCGAAGCTAGAGATGCATTGGAGGACTTAACGATTGCAACTGGATGACAAAAGTTAAATTAAGGATTACATAATCAAAACGAACTCTAGGTGCACCGGATGCTCTTCCTCTCGGAACCAGATCCTCTAACGTAGAGGAGCAAAGTTAGAGAATCTACAGTATTTTAACTTCTCTTCTTCCAAACATTATGACTAAGATCAAAATAGCTTAAATTAATTTATCTAATATGAATTTTTGTTATGCATTTTGAGTAATTATAAACATACAAAATTATTATGTAATAAAATTTTGTTTAAACTTTAATGTCTACAGTGATTACCTATAGTAATTAAATCATAGTACATAATAGGGTACTTAAGCTACAGTACCCTGACTTTGCTCCTTGGTTTTTTCTGACTTTGCTCCTCTACGTTAGAGGATCCAGCCACCTTCCTCTCCCCCTCTCTCTCCCTCCCTCCCTCCCTCCTGATACGTCGGAAACGTATCTATAATTTTTTGCTTTGCTTTGTCTATACTTTGAGGTGTTTTTATATCTTTTCTGGAACTAATCTATTAACAAGTTGCCAAAGTGTCAGTTACATGTTTTCTTCTGTTTTTGGTTCTAGAAAGGCAGAAAATCAATATTCACGGAATTGGACGGGACAAAAGCCAAAGTTATTATTTTTTCCGGAGCAACATGGAACCACGAAGCAGAGCCGGAGAGGGGCCACAGGGTGGCCACCCCCTCCCCCCTAAGCACGGGCAAGCCCTGGAGGCGCCTGGAGGGGTGTGTGGGCCCCTTGGACCCCCACCAACCTTGATTCCTGCGCCTATAAGAAGTCTCTGACCCAAAAACCCTAAACAATCCAGAAGAAATCCACGACCGCCCTATGCGAAGGGAGATTTGGGGATAGGAAGTCTACTAAGCACTCGCCGGACGGGAAGTGTCCCCGGAGCCATCTCCATCGATCTCCATCGCCATCTTCATCACCATTGCTGATTCCCATGATGAGGAGGGAGTAGTTCTTCCTCAGGGCCAAGGGCTCTACCGGTAGCTATGTGTTCATCTCTCTATCTATGCATGATCTTATTGTGGTCATGAGCTTTGTAATCTAGTAGATCTACCTTGCTACTCAAGTGCTTCATTAGATCTCTGCTCTCCCCATGTGTGTGAAAGTGACAGCATGCACGCCATGGTGACACTTAGGCTTGAGTCTATATAAATACTCTTTGTGCTTTAATAGATCTATGCTTTTCCCCACGTGTGTGAAAGTGACAACGTGCATACCGTGTGTGGCACTTTGGCTAGATTGAATATTTGTTATGAGATATATTTGGAGTTTGATGTCTCTATGAAATTGTGGTGTTTGTTGGAACCATCTAGCGCTCAAGGTGACAGTGTGGGGTTATCTAGATTGGGGAAGACGGACTTTAAGGTGTGCCGTTATAGCCCTACCATGGATTAGATTGTCCAACCAGAGAGTAGTTAAGAGTAGTATCATGAAGAGAGGATATTTATATGAGAGAGTATTCACTAGTGAAAGTATGATCCCTAGGCCTTGTTTCTAAACATTGAAACACCGTTTGCTACTAGATCTATTGCATGTTTGCTTGCTTCCATCAGTTTCCCTTTAGTATGTTCCTCCACGCCATTAGCTATTTTCTGGCACCGTTACCCCACGTCAACAACAAGTCAGAAGCTCTTTTCTGGCACCGTTACCACTTGTATTTCACTATCTCTTCGCCGAACTAGTGCACCTATATTGAGTGTGTTGGGGACACAAAAGACTTCTTGTATCTTGATTGCAGTGTTGCTTGAGAGGGAATACCTTTGACCACTTCCTCCCTAAGTTCGATAAACCTTGGGTAATCCACTTAAGGAAAACTTGCTGCTGTTCTACAAACCTCTGCACTTGGAGGCCCAACAACTGTCTACAAGAATATAAGTGCGTAGACATCACCTCTCTCTCTCGGGCCAAATCCGATGGAGGCCCCCAAACGGACAAATCCGGACTGGAAGAACAAACCCGGACAAATACCATCGCCCAACGGGCTACCGCAAAAGCCTTTTTTTCTGATTTTTGGGCCGGACCACCGCATTCCGGGACCAAACCTGGGAACGATTTGAGGTAAAACGGACAGCACGGACAATTCGGCCTGTCCTGCCGCTACGCCTCCTAGCCCACGTGCAGCCACCTAGTCCATACCTACCCCACTACGTCTATATTTTCGGGACAATTAACGATAACCCACCCCCCGTTTGGTGATTATGTTGATCATAAATCCCCCTACGCTGTCTCTGACATGTTGGCCCAAAACAGCGCTTGGCCTGCCACCGCCACCACCCCGCCTGTCCCCTCCCTACGCCGGCCGCGCCTCTTGTGTGTGACCTGCCGCCGAGCTCGCCGACCCGAGCTTGGCCTGCCACCGCCGCCACCCCGCGTGTCCCCTCCCTATGCCGGCCGCGCCTCCCCGAGCAAGCTCTCTTGTGTGTGTGTGTGTGTGTGTGTGTGTGTGGCCTGCCGCTGAGATCGTCGACCCGCGCTTGGCATGTCATCGCCGCCTGTCTCCTCCTCTCCCCTCCCACGCCAAGGCCGCTCGAAAGCAAGCTCGCCGGCTAAGCTCGTGTGCATGTGGCTTCGCCAGCTGGCCATCGCCCGCTTGCTGCGTCGCCTTCTCCGCCACGCCGTGCGCCTCGAAAGCAAGCTCTCCGCCCCACCGTCCCATCATCGTCGCCCCACCGCCTCCGCCCCAAGCACCGCCGCCGCCTAGCGCCTCACCACCCCACCACCTCGTAGGTCATAGCTCAAGCAAGCTCCAGCCGGTTGCCTCGAGCTTTGGCCCCAGATCGCAAAGTTCAGCCTCGTTGGGTAAGGCTCAACAAGCAAATGCGGATCGGGCCGACACGGTGATATCTCCACGCAGCCCCGCAAACGGAATGAATAGGACATTTTGGATGGACAATTTGCGAGAAGCCGTTGGAGTTGATCTCAGGCATTGGTTACATTGGCAACGGCCCCACTACGGCAGGAGGGTGGTGAACTTGCGATAGTCACGACAACCATGTACGCATGGAGTACTAAAGAACGCAACGAGAGTAAATAAGTAATGCAAGTTAGAATTGCTCATGTACACGTATTCTTTCATGATACTTTTTTATTATTAGTTTGATCAAACCCGACATTGTTGTTTTAACTTTGGAAAATGGCATAGGCATCATTTTCGGGATCAGGGTAGTACCGTAGCCACGTAGCGAGCATGTCCTTTTGCGTCATCGATCCAATAGAAAATCGACAGCGAAAGGGGACAAACAAAGGGCAATAAAGAGCAACGCGACGCAGCCGGGACCAGTGAAGATTCCAACGACGAAACTTCACTCGAGTCTGACTGGGTGAACCATAGCTAGCCGATGCCTATTCGCTCTGCTGTAAAGAGGGAAACGAAACGATAAATGACAGGCTATAGTTGCCGGGACAAAGAAATGTTTAGAGATGTCTGCTGATCATGTGATCATGTCCCTATCCAGAAAGCTACTCAAAACACTTCTTTAGATGCATACCGGGTCCGCTCAGCAGCAACCTAGTGAAATTGGAACAGAGGTAGGGATGCAGAAGTGGGTCAATTGGGACAAGTGGGATATCAGACTAACTGGCAAAATCAAGCAAAGTGGGATAAGCTAGATTTGACATATCCCGCTTATCCCACTTATCCCACCTAAATTCAAGTTAGTTTAGTAGTCTAAAAGTGATATTCCACTCGTCCCAAATGTCCCACTCCTGCATCCCTAAACAGAGGGAGTACGATGTGCATGTCATATGTGCACCATGGTCGGGTGCGATGGCCCTCGTTTGGTGCTGGACCGCCACTCAGGAAAACCAAGACAAATGACGAGATTCCCTTTAAAAAAAGAAATCCATAGACGAAAACAAAGATGGACCAATGCCGGTACCACCGATGAGATAAGACGAGCCATCATCGGGTCTACTCCGATCTCCCCGGCCGTCACGGCGAGGATGCCGGGGAAGTCGCCGATCTAATTTAATCTTCCTGTTCATGCCATTCTCGGGTTCCTTGTTCGTGAGGTGGGCGGCGCCAAACAGGGGGAAGCAGCTGCCGATGGTCGTTAACGTCAACTGAACGTGTTCGTCGGCGTGCTAGCCCGGGCGAACTCTACACTTTTTCTGGTGCTGAATGCTGAACTGGCCACTGTAAGACCAAGACTCCCTGCTTGTCTTGTTTCCCCTACCCATCGGAAATCTTTTGTCTTGGTTTGGGCCCTGCAAGTGTTACTGTGGAACGGGTGGAAGTTCGTACTGATAACCAGAGGTAATCGTACAGTCAATCGATCTGAACTTGGGTTAACTGACGCTAGTCATACAGTCCCATCCGAACTTGAGTCTTCCATACAAGAGTTCATTCACAACATTAATATGAACATGCTATAGTAGTAGTAGTACAAGAGTTCATAGACACACGCACAGCACCAGCTCTGTTCGATTATTAGCGATTACAATTGACTTCAGCGATCATTCTGGCACAAGAATCGACATGTTCAATTATATGTACAAGACAAGAGGAACCTGCTGGTAGAGCAGTCAGCCGAACCTAATGTTCCGGTTCATGCTATTCTGGAGATCGAGCACTTGAGGCTGCATGCTCCTTGCCAATTTCTTCCTCTGCTTGATGCGCAGCAGCTTGTCAAAGGCACACCAGGGAAAGCTGATGAGGTGTGGCCGGATATCAAATCCTTCATTGTAAGAACCCCAGTAGTCCGGGTGATAGGTAACATGATACCAGGCGGATGCCTTTGCATACGAGGCTTCATAACCATCTCCGCTCTCATCTGCGCCCTTCTCGCTGAACCATGACCTTGCTTCTTTCCTCAGAGATCTCACCGCCAGTCTGATAGCATCGGCGTCACTGCTCTTGGTAAAATTCTTTGCCATCTTAAGAATACATCCGCTTATTATCTCGGCCTCGCTTTTTATTCCGTAGTGATCCATCAGGTTGCCCAACTTGAAGTCATACTCTCGCTTGAAAAACTCAGCTTCATCGATGTACTCCTCGTAGCCATCAACTATCATATCAGTGTCATACGACCGCCTTGCCACATCCTTCGTGAAGTGCCCTATGTGAGGGTTCTGCTTCTTTATTTCTCTATACAGCTTCCCTATTACTCCCTTAGATTCATAGGTAGCTCTGTCGAGCTTCTCCATAAAATCTGGATACTCCCTCACATGTAGTTCAGACGGAATTTGAGCTGGCACTCCTGTCTTTGGGTAATCAACAGCAATGGAGAAGAGCTCGGCCAGCTTAATGCACGGTGTACTTTCAGCCTTAAGATCTTCCTTATCCGCAAAGACTACATGAGCGTTGGCAATGATTCCCAGACTCTCGTTAACTATGTAATTTGTAAAGTACTCGTGTACTTCCTGCACGGTATTAGAAAAGTTCCGAGCAGGGCGCCAGATTTGCTTAGAAAGTTTTCTCAGGAAAACTAAATTACTTTAGACAAGTAACCGCATGTTGAAAGAACCTCAAACAAAGGAACATGAGCCAGTAATAAATGGTAACGAGTAGATCGCTAATTCATTTAATCAACTGGGCAAGAACAATGTGAAGAGCTATATAGAAACAGCAGATTGATTACACAATCAAATAACAGTTCCAGAAAACATTGAGTAGAAGAGAGGTCATAAAATTGGCTGCAGTCGTGTTTCTATTACTCTATTTTGTTTTTTCATTCAGACAAACAAATTTTAACCCATCCGGACTCAGAAAATAGGGTTAAATAGTTTAACACAGATTCAAAAAAAATGACAATAAGAATCATGGGTTAATGATGTCATGGATGCCAACAGACGAACAAATTATTATCACAGATGTCATTAACAGCCAATAATTTAGGATAAAAACTTACCTCGATCTTAACATCATGATCTAACATTTCTGTTAATACTGGAGTATAGTCCATAGGTGCCACCATACGAGCTGGAATGAGATCTGGATCCCATGAAACAAAATATATGTCTCCATCAAGATCACTCCCAGAACACTCATTAGGATGAGGCCTGCATGAACCAAATTCGACAATGATTTGAGTAACAAAGCACAAACAAAACAAGAGTATGACATCCAACAAATACTGAAGGATCACATATGACAGCCATGAGGAGCACCTAACATTCACTAGCAAAAGGTTCTCCGATTTCAAATGTACAAAATTGTATCATATTCCACTGTTGCTTTCTGCCAAATCAGAAAGAACATGCTTACGGCAATGAAACTTTGTTTAAGAAGACACTGTAATACATAAATTACATTATTGAATACTTGCCTTGGCCCTTTCTGTGGAAAGACAACACAGTCAATCATGTGGTTCAGAACAGGATAATAAACAGCCTGGAGAACACGGATATCACCCGGGTGGAGGCATGGGTTTTTGGCAACGAGAACTTCACCAGTTACTTGTTCGATCCCACGATCATTTGCACTGTGAGAAGCTTGAATGAAAACCTGTCCATACTTCAGTGTGCCAGTTTCATCCAAGCATCCCATCATTGCTCATCCTTTTTGGATTAATATCCTAGACCTCATTTTCAATTCTAGCAACTTGGATGCTCTAAAGGTTTGTAGCAGCATAGAAAGATATGGCTCAAGATCAGGCTTGTAGCCACATAACAGCAATTCTTTAACAATATTGGTAATTTCTCCCATGGGCATAAGTTCAATCGCCTCAATAGCAGCTTGTGGTTCAGTTACCATTCTGTTCAACTGCTTCACAGCTTCTTGTTGCTTCAGTTCAAATATGTTGTCACTGACTCCTAGTGTTGAAAGGAGAGTGATTAGCTGCCGATTCAGGAAGCATGGCTGGTACTTGCTGTATGCAAGGACATCAAGTGTGATGTTGTCTGACTGAAACTTTGACATGCGTCTTCTTAAAGAAAGTTTCCAGTGCGATCTTGGGTCAATTGCGACGACACCTTTATAACCTCCATACCTTATTTGGAAAGCAGAGGGGGTAAAGCGGATCATTTTGCACTTCATAGACACTTCCTTTGCAAAATCAGCTGAAATGGTTCCAATTCCATCAGAGAATACATACTTCGTACCATTTGTTATATCTGGAATTTCCTCCACCTCATGTGTATGTACTTTCAAGGTTTCTGTTGAGGAACTAAAAGACTGACCAAGCCTTGCAGCATACTTTGCTACATTTCTAATATTACAGAAGTTCCCCATCCACTCCCTGATGTCCCTGGCAGATAACCCCGGCCTAGAAGCAAACATCCATGCAGAGTTATCTCGGAGCTGACTTGAAGAAAAAGCCAGAAAGTCAAAGTGCTTGTCACCAATAGTGATGCCATTTGAAAGGACTGAAAGAACTCTGTTATACAAAGCAGTTCTCCTTGTATTATTTCCTGGAGCAGATCGTGGTGATAAATCAATTGAACGGAGCTTCTCACAGTCCTCGTCAACAAATGAAATCCGAAGGAAGTTATCCAAATCACAAGCGAAATTCCGTACAACACGATTCGAGACATTAATCTCAGGACCACAAAAGTACACTTTAGCAGGGGTAATTTGCACCCTGTAGACATATACCAACCCATCATCCAGAGATATGTTGGGTGATGTTAACATGTAGCGTGATCCCTTAATTTTTTTATATTGTTCAGATAACCACTTGGTTGGATTCAAGCAAGTATTTTTTAGGTATGCCATCTTTTCAAGAGCACGCTTTATATGGTCAATACATACATATCCTGGGCTGACCAGACGGAAGAAGTTGTCATCAAGTGTTGGGCCACTAAGTGTACCATTCTGAACCAAGTGGCTGACCTTGAAGAGTATCTCATAGGGGACATCAATGTAACGATGAGATTTCACAATTGGAACAAAGCAACTATTGCTAGAATATGAATATCCACACTGGCAATGAAACACATCATTGTATTCTTCATAGTAAACAAAGTACTCGCCAATGTTCGGGAGATCAGTATGATATGGTAGCTCCAGACATAGAATATATGATTGACCAATGCTTGCTGATGGAGTAAAGTCAGTTGTTCTGGACCATTGATCATCTGTATCATCCCGGAAATAATTGAATAAAGGATCTTCGTACATAGAGCCAGAACGGCGTGCGTTTGGTTCATAAATTTTTGGAGCAGCCAGAACCTGAAAAAACATCAACGTTTCTCATTTTGAGGTTATCAAAAGTATAGAAAACTAAGTGTTCAATAAACAGAAACAAGAAGTAACTATAAATGGTTACTGAGGCAGATCAGCATTTTGAAGAGAGGTACACAACTATCGAGGGAATAATGGAAACGGTATAACAGCAAAAGGTGTTACCTCCCGACATCTTGTGATCTAAATGGAAACTTCAAGTAGCAGACTTTCTATGGACAGATTATCACCTATACTCCAGTGAAATATTGGTGTGCACTTAACAACACAAAAAATACATAAAAGTAAATAACTAGTAGGAGCAATCTAGCTAAAGCTACATTCCTATAAAATTCCAATGGTCTTCAAGCATTCAAACACGGCAAAATGATCATTGATGAAAAGGCAACAGTATGAAATGTAGCATATAGATAGTTTTTGGCAGCAGAAGAAAACACATGTGCGTATGAACCCTTCTAATATTTAGAAAAACATTTAAAAGTTTATTCATGGAGAAGCTGTAATGTGAAGACAAGAGCTATACACTTGAACAATGTGAACACAGAGTTATGTACTTGCACTATAATCTACAAATCTCAGGAACAGCACAAGTAAAATGAATTAGCAAATGAAAGTAAAATGAATTCATGAAGAGCATGTTCAAGCATTCAGAAACTTCAGACACAGCTAATCATACCTGAATCAGAAGGAACTTTTTTTGCGACCCAAGTGGACGGTGAAGTTGGATCTCCCATATGCTCTCGTAGGAAAGTTCAAGCTTGTATTTCCTCGAGTTGTGCAGCAGGCAAAAGTCAATCTTCTTCATAGCAAATCCAAACTCAACAGAAACATCCGTTCCGCTCCACAGAACAGATAGAACTCTTTCCTTCAGGAGGCAGCCAAGGTGCAGTGTTGCACCCTGTGCGTTAAACATCGTAGTTCTTGGTCTTGGAACAATGTCACGTTCCGCAGGTCGGACCTTCAAATAATAACTTCCATAACTAAGTGCCTTTCTTCGAGCCGCTTTCTCCACCAGTGAAGCATGTACCTCGGTCTGGAACTGAACAATCGCAAAAGATCTTGAGTTTGCAGAGATGACCTTTGGAGGCCTGAGCTTGACCGCATAGACATTGCCAGTACCAACAATTCGTTCCAACATATCCTTGACATGGTCAGCATGGACAGCTGCAGGAAATCCTGATACCTGAATAGTCTTGCCACCCATGGGTGATGGTGCATATCAAAACTACACCAGCGCATAATGATGATAGAAACGGTCAGTCACTGGAAAGCATGGACAGTTCTCTAGATATATAAGATCTTGTTTTTAGGGGTTGCAAACTCATCTTCGAGTTATTTTATTCAATTTGTAAACCAATAAAGAAGTCAACAATGTATGGCATGTGAAGTACTGGCATAAATAAACAATAAGAATCCAGTGCACTGATATTAGGTAGGCTAGATTTTTTGTTTTGTTTTTGGGTGTGAATCAGACATCTAATTTGATATCTTTTGACCTAATATGGACCATTTGGTAAGTAGATGCATACACAAGGGTTTGACCCAAAATTAAAAAAGCTGTCTCTCGAGGCAAATTCCATTACAATGCAATATAGAATAGAGCATATACACATGTCAAGAAAGAAAATGTCCCTCTTCATCAAGCACTAGCAAACAGCCATCTCGGGTAAAGCAAGAACAGGTCAAAAGGTCAACAAAAGATAACTAAGACGAGACCAAAAAAGCTCTCAATAAAACAATGAGGGGCACACATTTCCCCAACTAGTACTATTGCCGTTACGCTCTATTCCTTTCCAAAAATAAATGCAGAAACACCTCCATTATTGGCAACCATGTGCGGACTGAACGTGGGGTTAGGGGGGGGTTAGCAGAACCCCCAAAAGTTAGGGAAATAGGTTGCGCTCGAATCCCATCGGACCAACTCTAATCGATCTAATCTACGCAGTAGACGAACAAAACTCTAGTCGATCTATTCTCGCGCGACGAAACGAGAACCTAACGGAACCGTGGACGAAGCAAACAAATCGGCAGCCACCTGCGAATGCTTCGGATTCGGGCTGCTCACTGCCACAGCAAATGCGAAGGGGGAACCCCTGGAAACAAGCCGAAGTCTCTGAACAATGCGTCGGATCAAGCTAGGGTTCCTTATCAGCAAAAGGAAGGAATCAGGCCGACGCCAGTGCAGCACCGCCAGCAGCAGGCCTGGCTTGCCGCATCCCGCCGCCGTCGGGGCAACTAAATGCGATGAGGAGAGGAGAACGGCGCTGGGATCGGAGAAGATGGATGGGGCGAGGGGGAGGAGTGCTCGATTTTTCTGTCGCCCTGCCGAGAAATGCCAGAGGCGACTGAGCGGAGAAAGGAGGCGGAGCTGAGTAAGCGCCGGTCAATGTGCACGTAACATTTAAGACGAAAACTGGCTAGGTGGGACCGGGAGATGCGGGATGTGGAGATGGAATGGCCCGAACAGCGCCCGGAGATGCGAAGAAGGATCATTGATTGTGGTCCAAGATTCTAGCCGTTGTCTTGTGCCGTACTGCTCCGTAGCAGTGATGCAAGAGGACCGTGCTACACATAGCCAAACCGAGCGGTTCCGACTAGCACACGCGCGAGCGCTCCGTCTCAGCCAAAGTGAAGAAGGAAAAGTAAATCGTAGCAAAGGACACAAATTTAAGGTCTTCATCTCGGTTTATAAGACTTACATGTATTTTTAGATTGATAAATTAACTAATTTAGTATAAAATATATATGATAAAAATTATACGGTAAATCTAACTTTAGGACGGTCGCTAGTTTGTCAAACCCAGCGGGCTGCTACAAGCCGTTCGATTGTCCGGCGGTGATCCACTCGTTCAGCTCGGTTAATATGATCTAGCGTTGACTCTTTCCTTCCATATCTATTCTCCTCGTCAAATCCCGTCTGTCCTCCTCTGATTTGCCCCTCTAGAGGCGCCTATCTCTCTCTATCTTCTTCAGAAGGTCGTGAGGACCGCCTACCCCGCTTGACGGCCGCATGAAGACCCTGCCGAGGTGGCGAGACGGCGTACGACCCAGAACTCCCGTCCTTCCAGCGGCTTGTCTCAAGTTGGTGTGGGTGTTGTCGCTGCGCACCGCACCACCGCTCGCCGCTGTTGTACTATCCTGGCCGACGGCACCACCACTCGCCGATGCTGTATTTCCCCGCCATCGGTGAGGCGCGCATGGCAAAGTAGGGCTCGATGGGCATCAACACAATTTGCTAGCTTTGATATTTTGCAGGATACGGCAAGACTGGGACTTGTGCAGTGTTCTCTAGTCAGACATGGCTTGGATGCATCCATACCATGACTTGATTTGCCTTGTTAATTTTCGTCTCAATAGGCTAGTTGTCGTGATGCCAATGTTTGGTAGAACTGGTGCTATTTTTCGTGTTTCTTGTAGGTCGATTTGTTGTGAAAATGGATTCACATGAGATTTCATGTGAGCCTGAACTTGTTCGTAAGGCCGGTTATAAATCTTTCGTACTCACTACGGTTCATATTATTGGTCTCAAATTTATCTAAATTCGTATATATCTAGTTAAATATTTAGACTAGATATTTTTTATCTATACAAAGCTAAGGCCATTGATATGAACCGGAGGAAGTACGACAAAGCCAAGTTAATAGTCAAGATCATGCAAGACATGGAGCTTTGGAGGTTGGTAGTAGCTGGAGATTTTGAGTTTTGGGAAATTAGATTAGTGATCTTTTGGGAAGAATGTAATATTCATTTTATTTATGTGTTCGCTCCAGATCCGTTAATCAGGGTTTAGTTATCAACTGATTGGCATACACAAGAGTCGCCTCCTCCCCTCCCGAGTCGCTCCCCTCCCAAGCGACTCTGGAGGATCCTCCTCCCTCGAGCCCAAGCACCCTCCCCGATCTTCTTCCTGGTTGTCGCTGCTGCCGTCCGCCAGTGGCGGTGGCGGCGCCCATCCATCAAATCGGCAGTGGGGCAAGGGAGGTGCCACTCAGCGGTGTTCCATGGGGGTGGTGGGGCGCCGTCAAAGGGAATGGGGCGGCGTGGCCGGGCTGGCCGGTGCCTAAGGTCCTCTCTAGCGGAGCGTGAGGAGGAGGCGACGCGCCGTCGGTGACCACACCTGGCGCCGCCGGAGTGCGTTCTGGTGCCAAGATCTGGACCGATCTTGTGTTACAACATGACTATAATTACCAATTTGATGTAGTTACCCACCCTTTAGATAAAAGTTATCCACCCACATTTTATAGAGTTATCCACATGATCAGGTTATAGTTATCAACTAATTCTAAATGGAGTTATCCACCTAATCAGGTTATAGTTATCAACTAATTCCAAATAGAGTTATCCAGCCATTCAGGATACAGTTACCCATGTGTTTACCATTTAGCTATCACCATCATATCGATGTAGTTATCATGCTCTCTACGTAACAGTTATCCACCTATTACTTATAGAGTTATCCAGCCAGGTGTTACAACATAACTATTATCATCAATTCGATGTAGTTACCATACTCTTTAGGTAAACGTTATCCAACCACTGCTTATAGATTTATTCACCTGATTAGCTTATAGTTAATAATTGATTTCATATGGAGTTATCTAGGTGTTTAGGGTAGAGTCACCCATATGCCTACCGTATAGCTATCACGATCAGATCGATGTATCTATCATGCTCGCTAGGTAGTTATCCAGGTGTTTACAATATAGCTATCATCACCAATTAGCTTGTATTACAACATGACTATCATCACCAATTTGATGTAATTACCCACCCTTTAGATAAAAAGTTATCCACCAACTTCTTATAGAGTTATCCACCTGGCGAGGTTATAGTTATCAACTGATTCCAATGGAGTTATCCAGCTGTTCAGGGTATAGTTATCCATGTGTTTACCATATAGCTATTGTCATCAGATCAATATAGTTATCATGCTCTCTACCTAATAGTTATCCACCTATTATTTATAGATTTACCCGGCCAGGTGTTACAACATAGCTATCAACACCAATTTGATGTAGTTACCATACCCTTTAGGTAAACGTTATCCATCCACATCAAATAGAGTTATCCACCTGATCATCTTATAGTCATCAACTGATTCCATATAGAGTTATCTAGGTGTTTAGGATAGAGTTACCCATATGCCTATCATATAGCTATCACCATCAGATTAATGTATTTACCATGCTCTCTATGTAGTTATCCAGCTGTTTATAATATAGATATTATTACCAGTTGTATTACAATATAGCTATCATCACCAATTCGATGTAGTTATCTACCTTTTAGGTAACAGTTATCCACTCACTTCTTATAAAGTTATCCACCTAATCAGGTTATAGCTATCAACTGATTCTAAATGCATTTATCCATCTGTTCGGGGTACAATTACCCATATGTTCACCATATAGCTATCTTCATCAGATTTATGTAGTTATCATGCTCTCTACGTAATAGTTATCCATCAACTACTTATAAAGTTATCCGGCCAGGTTCTACAACATAGCTATCATCACCAATTCGATGCAATTATCATACCCTTTAGGTAAAATTTATCCACCCACTGTTTAAAGAATTATCCACTTGATTAGTTTGCAGTTATCGACTAATTTCATATGGAGTTATCTAGGTGTTTAGGGTAGACCTCAATTGCAATCGTACTCTCGTATCTCAATTGCAATCTACTCTCGTTTGCTGGCCAATCTTTGATGTTTAGCAATGCGGCCTCACTAGAGTGTGTGAGATTAGAATCGAAATGCCTGCAAGGGATTGCCATTCGTAGTAACGTGGGAATTCTTGTCTCTTGGTGCCATTCTTAAGACGGGTACGCGTCGACGCAATGTTTTCTGAGCGCCCGCATGATTTGTCCAAATTTTAGGTTTTTGTATTAATGCAGATGATATCAATAATTTTTGTTTTTTTTCTGAATGCATGTGAAAGAGTCTTAATACAACTAGTTCATAGGCCGGATAACTTACATACACCAGGCTGGATCACTAACATGTTACAGGTGGATAACTTTTAGGTCCGAAAAACGTTAGCGAAGCATATCAATATGTGATCTAGTTTTGAAAATTTCGCCGCGACTAGTCTAATGATGAAAACGGATCTTAAATCGAACAAATGGTTTAATCTATAAAACATTTTGAATTTATATATTTGAATTCAGCTAGCCGATCAATTTTTTGTCGTTTAGCTAGGTAATCTATTTTCGTATAATCAAGAAGGAAAGCTCGCTATGAAAAACTGGTACAATCTCGTCTCGCAGTTGACTAGTTGTCAGAACGCGTCCTGTCTAAACACCCGCTAGATTTGTTTTTCTGACGGGTATAACTGTGTAGTCGCGTCTAAATTATATTATTAGAAACTTTAAATGATATATTTTTTAATGATATAATTTTTGTATTATATAATTCATATTATATAGTTCATGCGGATGATCTAGGTATACGCGTAAGTCTTATATACTATAATAGAGGGAGTAGAAAAATTTTCTTCAACAAAGAGAGAAAAAAGAGGAAAAAATCATAAACGTCAGCCAACAAAACTTCACTGTAAAGAAAAGTGTTTACGCAAGCCGGGGATTTCACGGATGCAAAATTTATTCCAGCCGGCGGTTTATAAGAGGCATATATAGCGGTAAAAATCTAGGTCTTCAACGATCTATATCACGGGAAGAGGACGCACTCCCCATGCGTCCTTGTTGTAAGCCTCCGGCGACGGACCTCACTCCGTTTGTCAGAAGTTAGCATTCTTAATAAATTTGGATCATACTTCAATAGTAAGCTCTTCGTGCATGTATGTGTTGAGAAAAGGCTGAAAAACTCCAATTACGCATAAGATTTTGTTTTATTTAGTCGATGGAGTAGAGATTTCGTGCTCGCGGGCAGCAATGGTCCTGTTAAAAAAACAAAAGTCATATTTTTTATTTTCAAAAAGTTTAAAAATAAATCAGGATCTAGCTTGTGATTTATACCACAAACATGCAAAATCTCAATTTAAAATAATGTGTATTAAGTTACATAAAAATAACAAAATTGTAGATCTATAGTTGACATAGTTATGCCCTATGGGTGCCTAAGATTAGCCCACCCGGTTTGGCCAGTGAAGGCCCACGTGACGAAATGTATCTCATGAAGAAGGCCATGAATATTCGGATGGTCCCGCCATAGAGGACGCGACTTCTTAGCGGATACGGCAAACCCTAGATAGAAAGTTTAAGGGATAAACCCTAGACCTACAACCGACTCGGTTGTATCCCGAGACATGGCCTCCCCATATAAAGGCTAGGAGGGAGCAACGAGAAGGGCATCACAAACCCTAGCATATACACCCGCCAGATCTCATCTGCGCACCATCGTCATCAAGGCACCCTTGTAACCCTCGGTTCTTTCATCAATCAAGAGCAGATAAGCAGGGATAGGGTTTTCCCTCCGGATGTCTGGACCTCCTCGACGGTCCTCCGGATAACCCTAGACCTAAGCGGGATAACGTTCCTGCAAACAAACGTGGTTGATGCAGAATGTACATGTTCCTCCTCGACGGTCGAGAAGACGATCGGCACCATAAACGGGTAGCGCTTCTGTAATCGGTCACACGTCCAGCGTGATGACGACCTCCGTCCCTTGCTCCAGTTGGGCAGCGGAAGCAGTGGATCCACGGGAACTCTAGCAGCACTATGACATGGTGGTGGTGGATAAGGGCTTCGCCTAAGCACTGTACTCGTGAATAGTGGAACAACTATCAAAGGGAAGAAGATGCCAACCAAAGGGCACATGAAAGGGAATGGAATGAGTGAGAGAGAGGGGTCACCACCACCTCCTTTTATAGGGGGAATGGCAGCCCCTTCCCATGGCCGGCTCCCAAGAGGGTGCCACACCTCTTCCCTCGTTGATGTGGGTGGACAATCCACTCACAAATATTCATCTCCACTTTCTCCCATTAATTTTCCACTCAAGAAACCAAAGGTCTTTCCATTAAAGCACTTTACTTCACTTAGTTTAATGCTACTAAATTTAATGAACACTTCATTTAATGAGTACTTCAGTTAATGAACACTTCATGTAATAAACATATTAACATTTGAAGGGAATGTGCCCTAATAGGCAATAATAAAGTTGTTATTATGTATATTCCAAGTATATGATAGATGTTTATTTTGCATGCTATAATTGTTTTAATACAAAATTGTTAATACATATGTGTTTAATAAACAAACATAAAGTTCCTAGTTATGCCTCTCTTATAAACTAGCTCGTTGATTAACAAGATGATCAAGGTTTCCTGATCATGGACATTGGATGTTGTTAATAATGAGGTCACAACATTATTGGAATGGTGTGATGAACATTCATCCTAAGTATAGTATTACGATCAAAGTCATTGTGTATATATTGCTATAACATCATACGAAGTAATCCTAATCCTTAGACCATGAGATCATGTCAATCACTAATACTAGAAGAGTATCTTGATAACATCAAACGTCTCACCGTAATAGGGTGACTATGAAGATGGATTCAGTGCTACAAAGGTGTTATGTTGAGGCTCATGGATCAAGAGTAGAATTTGTCCATCCCGATGACGGATAGATATACTCTGGGCCCTCTCGGTGATATCACATTAGTTAGCTTGCAAGCAAGTGATTTGATCACTAGAATGTTATATCACGGGAACGAGAAAAGAGTACGTGTCGATAACAAGATCAAATTAGGTATGGAGATACCGATGATCAAATCTCGAACATGTAATATATCGCGAGACAAAGGAATTAAGATTCTAGCGTAAAAGGTTTTCACG
Source organism: Avena insularis (assembly GCA_023614405.1). Lineage (NCBI taxonomy): Eukaryota > Viridiplantae > Streptophyta > Magnoliopsida > Poales > Poaceae > Avena > Avena insularis. The sequence goes on from CM042695.1 coordinate 288,628,636, forward strand.
ATCACAAGAAGTCATCGTTGAATGTGTGGGAGTCAGTATGGATCTCCAGGTCCCGCTTCTGATTAATGATCTGGGAGGTGTCTCGATCAAGTACGCATTATTCGCAAACCGTAGGGTGACACACTTAAGAGACACCGGCACCATTTGGAACAAATAGTTTCTGGACGAAAAGATTTACAAAGCGCAGAAATTTATTTCACTAGACACCGGAATTGTTTCGGGTGAAATTGTTGAAAGTGTTTCTGCATGTGAAATAGAATACTAGCAAGGGTTTTTATGTCAATGTTTGTTAATTAATGTGATTGACAAAATTCTGAATAAATAAATAAAAGGAGTTTTATTTAAAGAGATATTGCATTAAATTTGGTGGAAATTTAATGAGATTTTTAGTGTGATTTTGAGTGGAGAAATGAAGAGGCTTTTTGTGAGTGGGAGCTCCACCCACATGAATGGAAGGAGGGGAGGGGGCAGCCCCATGTGCCGGCCACCCCCTTGGGGTGCCCCTCCCTCCTATATAAATCCCCCCTCTCCCTCTCTCACACTCACACCTCCTCGTGAAGGGTCTCTCTGCCCCTCTAGTTTATCCCCATGGTCTCGAACTAGCGAGATACATATTCCCGGTGGCTTTTCGTTGAGAAAGAGTTGTTGCTTCCGCTGCATCACTGGAGTGAGGAGGCGGAGGTTACTCGGTGGCTTGGACGTGTGTGCGAGCATGGATGCGCTGCTGATTTGTGGCGCTGGACTTCTTCTCGATCTTGAGATCGGCAAGCATTTGTCTACATCATCTATGAGTACAACCTCATTAAACTTTGTCGGTCTATAAGGGTATGTTCTCTATGGATGTATATCCACCCGATGCTTGTATCTAGTAGATAGATCTTGGTACATAGTTGTTCCCATCGTAGGAATTTTTTTATTTTCTATGCTGTGAACCCTACAGTGGTATCAGAGCCGGATCTATGCGTAGATGCTTTGCATGGGTAGTTGATACGTCTAAAACGTATCTACTTTCTCGAATACTTTTGTATTGTTTCTTCTCTAAACTTGAGTGATTTGGATACAACTAACACGGACTGACGCTGTTTTCAGCAGAATTACCTTGGTGTCTTGTTTTTATGCAGAAAATCAACTATCAAGAAAAATCCTAGAAAATATGCCAAAAATTATATTTCACCAGAAGATCCACGGAGCCAGAAGGGGAGACGGAGAGGAGGCCTGGGGGCCCACACCCACCCTAGGCGCGGGCCCACCACTGGTGATGACCGACAAGTATAGGGGGTGTATCGTAGTACTTTTGATAAATAGGAGTGTCGATCCCAACGAGGAGCAGAAGGTGCTGAACAGTGGTATGGTGCAGGAAATCCTTGTGAATACTTAGCAAGCGGATTTTTAGTGGTTTTCTGACAAGACAACAAAACAAGGAGCAAGTAACAGAAGTAACTAACAAACGGAGCAAGTGGTCCAATCCTTTCTTAGCAAAGGACAAGCCGGTGGAAATACTTATAAGGACCAAACGTTCTCGAGGACGCATCGGAATTATGTCAAGTGCTTTCGCTTCAAATAGCTAAGTAATTTTCTTTGGTGTTTGTAAGTGTTGTGTGGGTGAACCTGTGCTAACATATCGCCCTTCCTAGGACTAATAAATACTTGTGATTAAACCCCCTACAAACATCCATAACTATAGGAAAGTAATTAAGATATAAATCTAACCACAGCCTTAAAATCTGAGATCCTACTCTCCCTTCTGCAAAGGTGTCCTAACGGGGGTTCAGGTTTCTGTCACTCTGGCAACCCCACAATTAGTAGCCAAATACACAATGCATCCCCCTAGGCCCATAAATGGTGAAGTATCATGTAGTCGACGTTCACATGACACCACTAGAAGAATAACACCACAACTTAAATACTAAACCATTGAATAATGACTCATCACAGATTCACTACTAACAACATGACTTCTCCCATGTCCTCAAGAACAAGACGAACTACTCACAAGACCTCATATGGATCAAGATCAAAGATGATATGATAATGGATAACAATCTGAACATAAACAAGAATCCAATGGTTCCACTCACGAGCATCAACTACAATAGTAATCAACACTGGGAAAGTTTCCCCTAAGAACTAAAGCAATATCCAACACAATTGTTATAGCGGGACAGAGTGGTGATGATGGTGCTGGTGGAGATGATGGTGTGGATGATGATGGTGATGATCCTGATGAAGCCTAGCTTGATGACAGTGTTGATGGCGACGGTCTCCCCTCTCCGGGAAGGAATTCCTCCGGCACAAATCTGTCTGCCGGAGAGATCTTTCTCTCTCGGTGTTTTCCGCCCCCAGAGGCGGCGTAAATCTATCTGTGGTCGTTCCCACAGATAGATAAGGTTTTTTACAAGTGAAGGCTTTCAAAGTAATACTTAATAGATAAGAGTTTTGTGCAAACAAGGAAAATGAAGAACATGATTGAATAAATTACCATATGAATGCTTGAAACACAACAACTCAAATGCTTGCTAGAGATAGAGAGGAAGTAGGTTTACTGACTCAACTGGTAACTAGGAGAAAGTTCCCTTCTTAGAGGGTAGCAGGGATTACAAGTCATAAAGAGCTTCCAAAAAATTATGGTACTTACTAGCTTTGAGCCCTCATTGCCCCTATCATAAGCATCTTGAGATGATTAAGGTTAAAGTGAACAAAGATGGAGTATATGCTTGACGAAATATAAGTTGGCAATCTCATGTCCCTTGAATATGAGGGTCACTCTGAAGGGAATATGCCCGAGAGGCAATAATAAAGTGGTTATTATCGTATTCCTTGTTTATGATAAATGTTTATTTTACATGCTATAATTGTATTAATACGGAAACGTTAATACATGTGTGTTTAATAAACAAAAAGGAAGTTCCTAGTTATGCCTCTCTTATAAACTAGCTCGTTGATTAACAAGATGATCATAGGTTTCCTGATCATGGACATTGGATGTTGTTAATAACGAGTTCACAACATTAGTGTAATGGTGTGATGAACATTCATCCGAAGTATAGCATTACGATCAAAGTCATTGAGTTTATATTGCTATAACAACTTATGAAGTGATCCTAATCCTTAGACCATGAGATCATGTCAATCACTAACACCGGAAGAGTTTCTTGATAACATCAAACGTCACACCGTAACAGGGTGATTATAAAGATGGGTTCAGAACTACTAAAGTGTTATGTTGAGGCCCATGGATCGAGAGGTGGAATTTGTTCATCCCGATGACGGATAGATATGCTCTGGGCCCTCTCGGTGATATCACATTGATTAGCTTGCAAGTAAGTGATTTGATCACTAGAATGTTATATCACGGGAACGAGAAAAGAGTGCATGTCAGTAACAAGATCAAACTAGGTATGGAGATACCGATGATCGAATCTCGGACATGTAATATATCGCGAAACAAAGGGATTAATATACTAGCGTAAAAGGTTCCGACGATCACAAGAAAGTCATCGTTGAATGTGTGGGAGTCAGTATGGGTCTCCAGATCCCGCTTCTGATTATTGATCCGAGAGGGGTCTCGATCATGTCCGCATTATTCGCGAACCGTAGGGTGACACACTTAAGAGACACCGACATCCATTTGGAGCAAAAGTTTCATGCCGAAAAGAATAACAAGCGTAGGAATTTATTTCACTAGATACCGAAACGGGTTTTCGGGTGAAATTGCAGAAAGTGTTTCTGCATGTGAAATGAAATACTAGCAAGGGGTTATATGTGAATGTTTGTCATTAAAGTAATTGACAAAATTCTGAATAAATAAAAGGAGTTTTATTTAATGAGAGTTTGCATTAAATTTGGTGGAAATTTAATGGGAATTTGAGTGGGTTTTTGAGTGGAGGGAATTGAAAGGCATTTGAGTGAGTGGAGTGTCCACCCACATGAATGTGGAAGAGGTGGGGGCAGCCCCATGGCTGGGCGCATGGCCCCTTGGGTGTCCCCCCTCTCCCTATAAAAGGAGCCCCCTCCCTCTCTCACACACACACCTCCTCGTGAAGGATCCCTCTCCCCCTCTAGAATTTATCCCCCATGGTCTTGGACTAGCGAGATACATGTTCCCGGTGGCTATTCGGCAAGAAAGAGTTGTGCTTCCGCTGCATCGTTGGAGCGAGGAGGCGGAGGTTGCTCGGTGTCTTGAACGTGTGTGCGAGGACGGATGCGCTGCTGTTTTGCGGCGCTAGAACTTCCTCTCGATCTTGAGATCGGCAAGAGATCGTCTACATCAACCACGAGTTTGAACTCATTAAGCTTTGTCGGTCTTCAAGGGTATGTTCTCTACGGATATACATCCGCCCGTTGTTTGTATCTAGTAGATAGATCTTGGTACATAGTTGTTCCCATCGTAGGAATTTTTTTGTTTTCTATGCTGCGATCCCTACACACTCCTCATGCATACTCAACTTTGGGTCCAGGTAAGTTCTTGTCATTGTAAGTATTTGCATATCATTGAGAACCGCCAACGGGGTACCCCTTGAACATGGTACATGAGCTTTCCCATAACCAAAATGATAAGGCAAGCAGACAATGTGCATCTCAGCAATCTTTTTATTTATCACATGCATAACTTTTTATTGAGGATGCTTCATAGATGACTCACTATGGTGATGCTGCAAGTTTCCACCATGATTAAGCATGGCTTAGGCTAGCGGCCCAGGCGTTTCTCTAACACATGATACAAACTCCATGGACTTATAAGTTCCCTCTTTATTTCACACCATTGACATCCATAGACAAAAGAGCACGATATCAACTATGTACAGAGTACAAGTGCAATGTTGAAAACGTTCCTCGTGACAGCACGGTTCCGCTAATTCCAACGTATAGATGCAAGCATATACAACTTCGATGTTCACAATGGTTCAAGTTTATTAGGGGCAAAGAAATAAAGTGTGCCATCAAGTTCGTGAGAGCTTTGCTAACTAGTTTTCACATAACAAAATACTTTTTAATTCGAAAGGTAGATGAAGCTTGAGAATTTGCTAGGAATAGCAAAAGCTACTAGGTAGATATGGTGGACACAAGTGGCAAAGGTTGTTGGATCAAAGGATTTTGGAAACATGAGAAGTATGCCTTCTAAAAACAGGTTTTTAGCTAGCAAGGCTGGGTAGCAAGCAAGAGAGTTGAAAGAAACAAGCAAACATACAAGTAATAAAGCCAAACATGCAATATTCCTTGAAGACACAAAAGAATATTAAATAAGGAATACTAAGCTTATGAGCCAACAAGAAATAAAACAAATGATACCAAATACCTGTAAGCTTTTTCTTTCTTTATTTTTATTTCAAACTAAAGCCACTAACCATAACTTGGTTTGCCAAAACCAATTTAGATCCACTTGATGATCGCAGAGTAGTGCCAATACTGAACAACAAGATCCATCATATAATAGAGATTGCAAACTAAAAATAAGAAGTGCAAAAAGTAAAAGATGAGACTTCTCATTAATATTCCAATAAAGGCACTCACACCAAGGGATACATAGATAATCAACTAAAGGAGAGATACTTCCACATGCAAACCAAACTTTAAGATAACCTCTCTACCACAGATATGAATCCACAAAAAAGGTAAAAGATAAAAGATAATGGTGGTGATACCGCGGCACTCCCCCAAGCTTGGAACAATCCAAGGGGATGCCAAACCTGATGACGAATTACTCCTTCGGTGGTGATGGTGTTCTCTTGATAAGCTCCTCAATCAACTTCCTTAGTTCCTCGAACTCAAAAGTAAGAGTACGGATTAGCTCCGAGTTTTGCTCTATACGGTTCATGATCATGTTAGTCCGAGAATCCCAGTTCTTGTTATTTTTCCCCCACTCTTCATCCTTAGCATTATCCTTCTCTGCATTGTTAGAACGAGGAAAATACCAAGCCGAGGGAAAATTCCCTTTGGGCACATGTTGATATTGATATTAATGCATAAGTGCATGGAAGGGTCTCTTGTTACGTGGAGGAGATGACCGTGGATTATATAAGAGACGTGGAGCTTTCCCTCCTGTGGACATCCGTGATGTCCTCTTAGGCTTGATAGTGGTTGCCACCACTCTGATGCTTACGACGGTAGCACGAGTGTCCGGTTGCTTGTCCTCCTCCTTGGGAACTTGAGGTTCTTCTTCCTCGGGCTTCTTGCCTTTGTCGTTGGCAGAGGCCATGGTGCTCTAAACTTGAGAATATTTCCTGATAGAAATAGATCGAAACGAAAACACGACGAGAACACGATGCACGAACCTCGGGGGATCCGAGGGGTTATATATTACGAAGTTTCAATGCATAAGGAAGGTTTTGAGACGGAAACAAGGCGGAGACGGAGTTCGAGGGTGGAACACCCCCCTCAGGCGCGGCCAGGCTGGGCCCGCGCCTAGGGTGGGTTTGTCCACCCCGGGCTCCGTTTGCTCTTCAGTTTCGTCTCGTAACTTTCCTTATGTATTAAAAACATCAAAAATATAAAAATATTGGGGTTTCACGAACCTTCTGTTTTCACCACTTTTACATATTCAAAGATGAACTTTGCAGATTCCTTCTCTCTTTCTCCTGAGAATTTCCTTCTTACAAAACCCTTTGCACAAACTCAATGACAACATTAGTGTAAGCAAAGACAATAAACCTTTGGTACACACTTCAACTGAAAACCCATCAAATTAAAAGCTTTTGTAAGAGGCAAATATAAATGATGACAGAAACCTGTCAAAACAGACCAGCAGGTAAAGATTGATTTTTCCGAAGACCTTCTGTTGCTCAAATCAAAAAGTGCAGAACTGATGAAAGTTGGGTAACAACTTGGAGAAAAAGATCAGAAAAATGCAGCTCCATCCGAAGTACTGAGATTCCTCATTAATTTTTACAATGCAGCACAAAAATCTGTCCCAGGACAACCACTTTTCACAACTCCTCTACTTCACAAAAGTAGTTGAACTTGACACAAAAACCAAAACAAAAAGAATAAGGAGCGGTTATTATAGAGGTAATAACTTCCAAGACACGACAAAACTCTTGGGTTATCTCCCAACAAGTACTTTTCTTTAATGCCTTTAAGTTAGGCTTGAAAATTCCAAAGATGCTCACATAGGATATATATTTGAAGTGAAAGGGAGCATCAAGAAGAAAATAACCAACACACTTGAGCCTAACCCACTTCCTATGCATGGGGGTATCATGAGAAAACGAATTATTGAAACAAAAGGCCACAAGCATAGGAAGACAAAACAGATGCAACTTTAAAGCTTTCAACATAAAACGGGGAAACTTAACATCATTGAGATGCATAGAGCCATGTTTTCCTCTCTCATAATAACTTTCAGTAGAAATTTGAATAAAGTTGACAATATAACTGTCACTTGAAACAACTTTATCATCAGAATAAGCACACTTACAGTCACCAAAAAGAGGTCCAAGGTCATAGACTGGATCAATAGAAACAAGTTGTTCCATCCTGAAATCTTTATTAGGCAAGCTATTTTCACAAGGAGCTTTAGTAAATTTGGAAAAGTTAAACTCATAAAAATATCCATCAAACTTAGTTAAAACTTTTTCCTTCTTACAATCAATAATAGCTCCACAAGTGTTCAAGAAAGGTCTACCAAAAATGATATGACAAGTTTTGCTAGCTGCTAAATTAAGCACTAGAAAATCAGCATGATACTTAATCTTACCACAAAGAACCTCCACATCTCTTACAATGCCAATGGGGCAAATGGTCTCCTTATTAGCAAGGTGGATAACCACATCAATGTCCTCAAGCTCACAAGGACCAATCTCATGCATAATTTCCCTGTAAAGCTCATAAGGAATAGCACTAGAACTAGCACCAATATCACATAAACCATTGTAGCAATGATCACCAATTTTAACAGAAAGCACAGGAACACTAGCTTTTCTAGCTTTACTAGGATGAGAGATAATATTGGAAGCGTCTTCACAGAAGACAATGTGCTCATCCTCTCTATTTCTAGTGACAGGGTCTTTCAAAATAGCTACCACAGGTTCAACATTCAATTGCTTACCAGGCTCCACAGTTTTCATCGTACCTTTGTTATTTGCACTAATAATCATAGAATACTCCTTTATCTTAGCTGGAAAAGGCATTTTCTCAACATAAGGTTCAGGCACACTGTGATTAGTAGTACAAACTTGAGTACTTCTAACCGGAACATGACTAACAACATCTTTATACGGATCATGCTACTTATTCCACTTCTTCTTGGAGATTTCTATGTAAGAGGCAAAGGCCTTAAAACATTTGGCAATACTTTGGGAATCAAGACCAAACTCGTTGCGAATATCACAAAAGTTATCAGTACCCATAAAATATTTAATGCATTCATAATCATAGTTTATACCTAACTTTCTTCCTTTGTCATTCTCCCAAGCCTCAGTGTTATCTTGAATACGGTCTAAGAGATCCCATTTAGCTTCTTACTTCATACGTGTGAATGATCCAGCATAAGAAGCATCTAGTAAATCTTTATCATGAAGAGAAAGCCTATCATAAAAGTTATTGAGAATAATATTGTTAGGGAGTTCATGAATAGGACATTTAAGCATTAGTAACTTTAATATCCCCCAAACTTGAGTTGTACTCTCTCCATCAAGAGGCCAAAAGTTATATATAAGACTTCTATCCTTATGGATTTCACTGGGAGGATAAAATTTAGAGTAAAAGAGAGATGCCATCTCCTCCCATTCCATGGATTGTCCATTCTTTAGCAGCTTATACCATGCTTCAGCTCTCCCTTTCAAGTATATGGAGAGTAACTTCTTCTTCACCTGTTCAATTGTGATACCTGCACACTTAAACAACCCGCATAATTCATAGATAAAAAGCAAGTGATCACCAGGATGGACAGTTCCATCCCCAAAATAATAATTATCCATAACACAATTAACAATACTTGTAGGTATCTCAAAAGGATCTATCTCAACAGGAGGTGGTTCATCTACTACCATAGCAGTGGTAGTAGTTTTCCCAAACAGAAAACCAAGTGGGTTATCCATATTGGAAATAAAGTAACAAGCAGTAACAAAAGCAATACTCACAGTAAAAGTTTCCCTTACCAGTTCCACTCTTCAATAGCGCTTCACTCCCCAGCAACGGTGCCAGAAAATAGTCTTGATGACCCACAAGTATAGGGGGTGTATCGTAGTACTTTCGATAAATAGGAGTGTCGATCCCAACGAGGAGCAGAAGGTGCTAAACAGTGGTATGGTGCAGGAAATCCCTGTGAATACTTAGCAAACGGATTTTTAGTGGTTTTCTGGCAAGACAACAAAACAAGGAGCAAGTAACAGAAGTAACTAACAAACGGAGCAAGTGGCCCAATCCTTTCTTAGCAAAGGACAAGCCGATGGAAATACTTATAAGGACCAAACGTTCTCGAGGACACATGGGAATTCTGTCAAGTGCTTTCGCTTCAAATAGTTGAGTACTCTTCTTTGGTGTTTGTAAGTGTTGTGTGGGTGAACCTGTGCTAACATATCGCCCTTACTAGGACTAATACATACTTGTGATTAAACCCCCTACAAACATTCGTAACTACAGGAAAGTAATTAAGATATAAATCTAACCACAGCCTTAAACTCTGAGATCCTACGCTCCCTTGTGCAAAGGTGTCCTAACGGGGGTTCAGGTTTCTGTCACTCCGGCAACCCCACGATTAGTAGCCAAATACACAATGCATCCCCCTAGGCCCATAAATGGTGAAGTATCATGTAGTCGACGTTCACATGACACCACTAGAAGAATAGCACCACAACTTAAATACTAAACCATTGAATAATGACTCATCACAGATTTGCTCTAATAACATGACTTCTCCCATGTCCTCAAGAACAAGACGAACTACTCACAAGACATCATATAGATCAAGATCAAAGATGATATGATAATGTATAACAATTTGAACATAAACAAGAATCCAATGGTTCCAATCACGAGCATCAACTACAATAGTAATCAACACCGGGAAAGTTTCCCCTAAGAACTAAAGCAATATCCAACACAATTGTTATAGCGGGACAGAGTGGTGATGATGGTGCTGGTGGAGATGATGGTGTGGATGATGATGATCCCGATGGAGCCTAGGTTGATGACGGTGTTGATGGCGACGGTCTCCCCTCTCCGAGAAGGAATTCCCCCGGCAGAAATCTGTCTGCCAGAGAGATCTTTCTCTCTCGGTGTTTTCGGCCCCCTAGAGGCGGCGGAAATCTATATGTGGTCGCTCCCTTAGCCTTAGGGTTTCGAAGGGAAGATATAGGCGAAGGGGCGGAGTCGGAGGCCGGGCAGGTGGGCCACACCTGCCCTAGGCGCGGGGTCAGGTAGGCCCGCGCCTAGGGAGTATGGGCCCCCTGAGGCCCATATCCGTCCCTCCTTCTGGCTTCCTTCGTCTTCTAGTAAAATAATATGTTTCCTTATTTTTATGGTATTTTTCTGATGTTCGCGAAATTTGTAACACCCTCAGAATCGGTCCTATGCAAGTTTCAGCGATCCCCGCCAAACCCGCATAGAAACGATTCAAAGGTGCCCACCAGGCACTTTCGTGCGGGTGGAAAACGAAGTAATACCATTACACAATAGTCCACGATGGAACCCACAGAGCAGATATATACAACAGCGACTCAAAGAGTCAAGAAAACAATATACAATACAAAGATCCAAATCACCTTGAAAACGATACAGCGTCCGAGTACGGACAAGATGCAAATTGAGCTAAGAGCCCTGAAGAATAACCAATGGCGTCCATAACCCTTGAGCCAAGCCGGAAGGGTATCCACCTAACGACGTCGATCTCAAAACCTGCTTAAACAAAAGGGGTGCCGACAAAGGACAAAGGAAAAGAGAGCGGTCGATGAGGCCGATTACAGCGAGACTAGAATTCGCGGTCCTCGCCTACATAGGTATGGTGGATCGAAGCGGTGACATGCACTAAACAACCTATAGAGACTCAATATAACTGTCGGCTATCAGAGAGGGATAAGAAAGACCTATTCGGAACCAACCTGATACTACCACCAAACATACCCATCCTGGTATTTCCCCCCTCGAGACCAAACGAGGAAGTCAACCGAGGAACTCACACAGTTGGCAGTTTTATTTATTTAGTTATCGTTGCAGTATTTACTAGTCAGGTATCGATAGTCATCCTGATATAATAAGCAGTGGGCACTTTTAGTTGACCATTCCATTGTAGTTGTAGTACTTACTAGTCAGATACATATAGGTGAGGCATCCCAAAACCCAGCAATTGTTGGTACTTTTATTCAGCCATTCCGTTGTAGTTGCAATACTTACTAGTCAGATACAATGGTAACAGGTAACAACTCAAACCAGCAATTGTTGGCACTTTTATTTAGTCATTCCATTATAGTAAAGCTGATTACTAGTCATTATAAAGTCAAATTTATAGCACTACTTTAGTTATAGTTGTCTATGATCGAGATACTGTGCTCCAAGTCGTCCATAACCGTGGACACGGCTTTCAGAAAGTTTTACCCTGCAGGGGGCACAAATAGCAACACACGCACGATCAACCTCGGAAAAACCAAATAAAACCCAACGAGGCATCACGACAAAGAAATCGCAAGATTCATATAATATTTCAGGGGCCACCCCACCAAGCTACCCGCTACGAAGTTGGCCGGCTCCGAGACGGACCCAGAGGTTTGTGACGACGGCTGTAAACAACTGGGAACCCGAAAATGTGACTGGGCTTGTCGATACCGCGAAAATGTGGCACGGGGTTCCAAAACAGTACAGGCGCTCCACGCGCAATCATAAATAAAGCAGTAAAGCATGGCATAAGTACATGATAGTAATAAAGCCCCAAACTACTTTGTGGCCCCAAGAAATAAGATATGACTCCAGCTCATGCTAAGGGGATTCATGGGCCCACATGCGAATAGTGCGAATATTCAAAGAACAGGTATCAAGTACTCGGGGTCCTACGGGACACAAGTGGGATTAAAACCAAATAACATCTATTGCCCACCTGTGCCTCTGCATTATTTACCTACTTCAATTTTAGTTATTAAACGGTAATTAAAGCCATGATCATCTACAACATTAAACATGCGGCATTACTTTAACAACTGTGGCACTTGACGACACGCAACAACACTTGAGCAAGCGACTATGACACGCAAGTCCAACTAACTACCAAACAACATGTAATAGGATGTGTCCAAGGCAATATGAGGCTGCAAGGAATATCACGGGTACGGAAACTAGAGCATCGCAACACAGATAGCAATAGATCAACAGGAGGGAATAAATACTATGAAAGTAAGATAGGTAGAAAGGGGAGATTGCTCGCCTGAAAACACTGCCGAAGATTCATTCGAAGATCGGGTCGACACTCGCATCAACTCATCGGCCTAATCCGTGAAGAAGCAAAGAACTAGAAGGAACACCGGATGCACTATTTAATACTACGGCAGAAGATCGGGCATGATGCATGTATGATGTATGACATGGCAAAGATGCGATGCAATTAGGTAATATTAAGCGGAACCGGAGTCCGACAATTAATTAAATAGTTCAAGTTATTTAGATACCCCGCAATTTTAAATGTTGTCTTATCAAGGCAAAAATATGTCACCGGTTCGATGCACAAATTTAAATAGAGCCAATATAAGACTAGATTCGCCTACATATGGACTCCATATATATTATGAGGTGAATCGGCATAATGCCCCCAAACCACACCAATATGCATGCGAGTATGATAATTTAATATGCCATAAGATAGATGTTATATTACAAAATAGGGGCAGATAAGATAGGGGTCACACATTAGAGGGGCTCGACGATCTTGGATCTGAGGGGTTTGGTTCAGTCTTCGGGGTTCGACGAGGGATCGGTCTTCGGATCGGGCTCCGGGATCGGTCTTCGGTCCACGAAGGAGATCTTGAGGTTTCCGTGACGAAGGTCTTGGCGTGTCGATGGATCGGTCTTCGGAGTTTGAGAACATCCTCTTCGGCTCCTGACTTCTCGTGTCGTTGACGGACTTGGTTTCGACACAAGGGGTTTGCGGTTTGAGGTTGCCCTTGCCGACACACGAAGCTCGGGGATACATCAGCACTCATTCCACCCGTAATCTTCGTGTTAAGTTTGAGCAACACTCCACACTGCTGCACGATTGCCTTAAACACAAACTGATGAAGAGGTATACCACGTTTGTAACACATGCGTGCCAGCAACCCGAACAGAACGCGTAACTGATAAGCGGGCGTCGTGAGTAGGGTCAAGGACGAGCTCCACGGCCGGCCGCGGAGGAAATGCCAGTGGGCTCGGGAACTGGGCCTGCCGCAGCGGCGCGGCGAGGACAGACTCGGAGGAGGAGCAGGGTAACGGCCGACGACACGTAGAGGGGTAGCCTGCGCGGGCTCTGGCGGCGAGGGGCGCGGATGGGCCAGAGCAAGGCGGCACCAGGTCGTGTCCGCGGGGTGGCAGCCAGGCGGAGGTCGAGGCGGCCTTGGCTGGAACCGGGGAGGTCGGCCACCGGAGGCGCGCAGAGGAAGAGGAGGCGGGCGCACACGGCGGCCAGATGCGGCAGAGAGGGAGGCGCGCGATGGCGGGCCTGGCTCCACTGCAGGAGACAGAGGCGAGGTCAGGCGGCTGCCGAGGGAGGAGGACAGGGATTGAGCAGGGCAGGTTCGTCCGGCGGCGGCGCTCTGCGGGGATATGGGTGGCCGGGAGAAGGAGCGGAGGCGACACAGGGTTGCAGAGGCTGCCATGGAGCGAGAGAGGGCGACGGGGGAAGGTGGGGCTCGCGAGGGGATCGAGGGGAGGATGCGGTGCTGGGTGTGTCGGGGACTCGGGGTGGTCTGGGATTCACGCGATTTGCGGGTGGGTTGGTGTGCACTGGCGGCGGGGAGGAGGATTGGGGGTGGTGGCGGCTACAGGGGAAGTTGAGCTAGGATAGCTAGGGTGTGGGTGGGGATTAGGGTTAGATATAGGCTTAACCGGGTTGTAGGTGGTCTGGCCGATTGGGCCTCTGGCCCGATCGGTTTGACTGCCTCCCCGAAACAAAACATATGTTTGATTTATTTATTTTTAAAATAATCTTTTGATAAATAGTTGTACGCAAATAAAACATCCGGATAGATCTTTGGTTTGAAATAGAGAGGGGAGTATCTAGAAAACAAAAATAGGCTTTTTAGAAAACAGTCTTGACAAACAGATGCATGCAGATGTCATGATGATGCATATAATAAAAACAACAAGCGATTTTCTAGTAGTGGTTTTACCCGGGGTGCTACAATTCGACACCACTAACAATAGATCTCGCCCTCGAGATCCGCCTCCTAGTACAGGGAAGAAAGTCGATGACCTGAATTTTCTCGCTTCGTGTAGATCCTTGCGACACCACTAACAATGGTCCTTGCTCCATCTTGAAATCGGCGACACCACCAACAAGGGTTGGTGCTCAGGTTCATCGGGAGAACACTCCGGCAAAACGCAGACGAAGGAAGAGGTCTCAAAAGTTAGGGCCACCTCTAACTTCCATGGAAGGAGTAAAATTGCTTGATCCACCAATTGAATGCACAAGAGCGAATGATAAGGGTAGTCGGATGGTGATCAGTCCATCGCGCACCCAAAGCATTACTCTGCACATGAATAGGAGAATTATGCAACTAACTCCCGGAATTTAGACTGAATATCTCGACAAGCAAGGTTCAGAAACTAAGGAGGGATGGAGATTCTCATCAGGTCTGATGTACATGACTTCGTCGTATCAGAAAACATCGGAGGATAGGAATAAAAAATTTAGTGAATTTTTGGGTCCACTGAAAGGTACAACAGATGAAAGATTCATCAAATAGCATGAATGCCGGATGTTGAAGCACCGTAACAAGAGGATGTAAGCGAAACCCTGAAGGTACGACGGAATCCCAACCACGAGAAATCCTGGATTCGAAGAAAAGATAAGAGAGCAGATTCAAAACACGTTGAGGTAAGAGGAAAATAGGAGAGGGATAAGGAGTAAAAGCAGACCTAATCAGATATCCAACCGATTTTCCAAAATAGTTTTGACACTCTAAAACGGCCGTTAGCTAGGTTATCCTACAGGCTAGACCAGTGGGGTATAAATAGCGCTGAGCTCGATACCACTCTGTAACACCCTCGAGATCGGTCTATGCAAGTTTCAGCGATCCCCGCCAAACCGCATAAAGCGATTCAAAGGTGCCCACGAGCACTTTCGTCGGGTGGAAAACAAAGTAATACCATTACACAATAGTCCACGATGGAACCCACAGGCGAGATATATACAATGACTCAAAGAGTCAAGAAAACAATATCTGATACAAAGATCCAAATCACCTTGAAAAGCGATATTGTCCGAAATGCGGACAAGATGCAAATTGAGCTAAGAGCCTGAAGAATAACCAATGGCGTCCATAACTCCTGAGGCCAAGCGGAAGGGTATCCACCTCGCTAACGACGTCGATCTCAAAACCTGCTTAAACAAAAGGGTGCCGACAAAGGACAAAGGAAAAAGAGAGCGGTCGATCGAGGCCAAGACACGGCGAGACTAGAATTGGCGGTCCTCGCCTACATAGGTATGGTGGATCAAGCGGCAGACAAAGATGCACTAAACAACCTATAGAGACTCAATATAACGCGGCTGCTATCGAGAGGGATAAGAAAGACCTATTCGAACCAACTGATACTACCACCAAACATACCCATCACTGGTATTTCCCTCGAGACCAAGCGAGGAAGTCAAGCGAGAACTCACCACGGTTGGCGATTTTATTTATTTAGTTATCGTTGCAGCATTTACTAGTCGGTATCGATAGTCATCCCGATATAATAAGCAGTTGGCACTTTTAGTTGACCATTCCATTGTAGTTGTAGTACTTACTAGTCAGATACATATAGGTGAGGCATCCCAAAACCCAGCAATTGTTGGTACTTTTATTCAGCCATTCCGTTGTAGTTGCAATACTTACTAGTCAGATACAATGGTAACGGTAACAACTCAAACCAGCAATTGTTGGCACTTTTATTTAGTCATTCCATTATAGTAAAGCTGATTACTAGTCATTATAAAGTCAAATTTATAGCACTATTTTAGTTATAGTTGTCTATGATCGAGATCATGCTCCAAGTCGTCCATAACGCGGACACGGCTTTGAAAGTTTTACCTGCAGGGGCACAAATAGCAACACACGCACGATCAACCTCGGAAAAACCAAATAAAACCCAACGAGGCATCACGACAAAGAAATCACAAGATTCATATAATATTTGAGGCCACCCACCAAGCTACCCGCTCTGAAGTTGGCGGCTCGAGACGGACCGAGGTTTGTGACGGTTTGTAAACAATGGGAACCCAAAAATGTGGATGGGCTTGTCGATCACGAAAATGTGGCACGGGGTTCCAAAAGCAGTCTGAGCGCTCCCGCCAATCATAAATAAAGCAGTAAAGCATGGCATAAGTACAAGATAGTAATAAAGCCCCAAACTACTTTGTGGCCCCAAGAAATAAGATATGACTCCAGCTCATGCTAAGGGGATTCATGGGCCCACATGCGGATAGTGCGAATATTCAAAGAACAGGTATCAAGTACTCGGGGTCCTACGGGACACAAGTGGACGGTTAAAAACCAAATAACATCTATTGCCCACCTGTGCCTCTGCATTATTTACCTACTTCAATTTTAGTTATTAAACGGTAATTAAAGCCATGATCATCTACAACATTAAACATGCGGCATTACTTTAACAACTGTGGCACTTGACGACACGCAACAACACTTGAGCAAGCGACTCGACACATAAGTCAACTAACTACCAAACAACAGGTAATAGGATGTGTCCAAGGCAATATGAGGCTGCAAGGAATATCACGGGTACGGAAACTAGAGCATCGCAACACAGATAGCAATAGATCAACAGGAGGGAATAAATACTATGAAAGTAAGATAGGTAGAAAGGGGGAGATTGCTCGCCTGAAAACACTGCCGAAGATTCATTCGAAGATCGGGTCGACACTCGCATCAACTCATCGGCCTAATCCGTGAAGAAGCAAAGAACTAGAAGGAACACCGGATGCACTATTTAATACTACGGCAGAAGATCGGGCATGATGCATGTATGATGTATGACATGGCAAAGATGCAATGCAATTAGGCAATATTAAGCGGAACCGGAGTCCGACAATTAATTAAATAGTTCAAGTTATTTAGATACCCCGCAATTTTAAATGTTGTCTTATCAAGGCAAAAATATGTCACCGGTTCGATGCACAAATTTAAATGGAGCCAATATAAGACTAGATTCGCCTACATATGGACTCCATATACATTATGAGGTGAATCGGCATAATGCCCCCAAACCACACCAATATGCATGCGAGTATGATAATTTAATATGCCATAAGATAGATGTTATATTACAAAATAGGGGCAGATAAGATAGGGGTCACACATTAGAGGGGCTCGACGATCTTGGATCCGAGGGGTTTGGTTCAGTCTTCGGGGTTCGACGAGGGATCGGTCTTCGGATCGGGCTCCGGGATCGGTCTTCGGTCCGCGAAGGAGATCTTGAGGTTTCCGTGACGAAGGTATTGGCGTGTCGATGGATCGGTCTTCGGAGTTTGAGAACATCCTCTTCGGCTCCTGACTTCTCGTGTCATTGACGGACTTGGTTTCGACACAAGGGGTTTGCGGTTTGAGGTTGCCCTTGCCGACACACAAAGCTCGGGGATACATCAGCACTCATTCCACCCGTAATCTTCGTGTTCAGTTTGAGCAACACTCCACACTGCTGCACGATTGCCTTAAACACAAACTGATGAAGAGGTATACCACGTTTGTAACACATGCGTGCCAGCAACCCGAACAGAACGCGTACAATAAGCAGACGTCAGGGAGTAGGGTCAAGGACGAGCTCCACGGCCGGCCGCGGAGGAAATGCCAGTGGGCTCGGGAACTGGGCCTGCCGCAGCGGCGCGGCGAGGACAGACTCGGAGGAGGAGCAGGGTAACGCCAACCAGCGAGAAGGGTAGCTTCTGCTGGGCTCTGTGGCACCTGGATGGGCCGGAGCAAGGCGGCACCAGGGCATGTCCGCGGGGTGGCATCCAGGCGGAGGTCGAGGCGGCCTTGGCTGGAATCGGGGAGGTCGGCCACCGGAGGCGCGCAGAGGAAGAGGCCAGGCGCATCTGGCGGATCTGTGGCAGAGAGGGAGGCGCGCGATGGCGGGCCTGGCTCCACTGCAGGAGACATAGGCGAGGTCAGGCGGCTGCTGAGGGAGGAGGACAGGGATTGAGCAGGGCAGGTTTGTCCGGTGGTGGCGCTCTGCGGGGAGATGGGTGGCCGGGAGAAGGAGGCAGGGCGACCTGGGGTTGCAGAGGCTTTCATGGCCAAGCGAGAGAGGCGACGGGAAGGTGGGGCTCATGAGGATCGAGGGAGGATGCGTGCTGGGTGTGTCGGGGACTCGGGGTGGTCAGGATTCACGATTTCTTGGGTGGGTTGGTGTGCACTGGCGGCGGGGAGGAGGATTGGGGGTGGTGGCGGCTACAGGGGAAGTTGAGCTAGGATAGCTAGGGTGTGGGTGGGGATTAGGGTTAGATATAGGCTTAACCGGGTTGTAGGTGGTCTGGCCGATTGGGCCTCTGGCCCGATCGGTTTGACTGCCTCCCCGAAACAAAACATATGTTTGATTTATTTATTTTTAAAATAATCTTTTGATAAATAGTTGTACGCAAATAAAACATCCGGATAGATCTTTGGTTTGAAATAGAGAGGGGAGTATCTAGAAAACAAAAGTAGGATTTTTAGAAAACAATCTTGACAAACAGATGCATGCAGATGTCATGATGATGCATATAATAAAAACAACAAGCGATTTTCTAGTAGTGGTTTTACCCGGGGTGCTACAAAATTGCACTGAAACGCCTTCTTTTCCATCAGAATCCAGACTCCGGCAGTCCATCCTCCAGGAATCATCCAACATGCATAAACAGATGAAAATCCATAAGTAATACCTCATAATAAGAAAAATATCAATGAATAGAGGTAAATTATGGTATAGAATGGTGATGCAAATTGTGCTGTGAACTCTATAGTGGTATCAGAGCCGGATCTATGCGTAGATGCTTTGCATAGGTAGTTGATACGTCCAAAACGTATCTACTTTCTCGAACACTTTGCTATTATTTCTTCTCTAAACTTGAGTGATTTGGATACAACTAACACGGACTGACGCTGTTTTCAGCAGAATTACCTTGGTGTCTTGTTTTTGTGCAGAAAATCAACTATCAGGAAAATACCGGAAAATATGCTAAAAATTATATTTCACCAGAAGATCCACAGAGCCAGAAGGGAGACGGAGAGGAGGCCTGGGGGGGCCCACACCCACCACTGGTCATGCTTGGAGGGGGTGCAGCCACCCCAGGCACCCCCTCGGCCTCCCTCTGCGCCTATAAGTTGCCTTTTGACCAAAAAACCCAGGGGGAGGGGGTTCGATAGTTTTCCATAAAGAGTTCCGCTCCGCCACCAGAAACCAAGATTTGGATCCAGAAACTCCGTTCTGGCACCCTGTTGGGACGGGGAATTTGGAGAGGATCATCGCCATCGTCATCACCAACGTATCTACATCAACCACCGATGTTTCCCTCATCCATGAGTGAGTAATCCCCCGTTGTAAGCTTGGGGATGGTAGGGATTGGATGAGTTCTATCATGTAATCGAATAAGATCTGTTAGGGCATAATGCCTAGTATCTCTATTAGTGCTATTTGACTTTGTTGCAACTTGTTGTGCTTAATGCTTGTCACTAGGGACCGAGTGCCATGATCTCAGATCTGAACTTATTATTGAATCATTATGATAGTGTTGTTTGTGATCTTATTTGCAAGTTGTGTACACATATCATTGTCCGGATCCAAAGGCCCTAAAGTGACAATAATTGGGACAACCAGAGGGGATGACTGTGGTGTGAGGATCACATGTGTTCATGGAGTGTTAATGCTTTGCTCTGGTGCTCTATTAAAAGGAGCACCTTAATTTCCAGTAGTTCCCTAGAGGCCCCGCTGCCATGGGCTAGCTGGACAGAAGATGTTGTGCAAGTTCTCATTGCGAGCACGTATGACTATATTTGGAACACATGCCTAGGATTGTTTAGTACTTGGATGTTTGTTATTATTTATCTGCAATGCCCTAGATCTTGAAGTTACATGTTTAGACTCGTCCATGCAATGCCCGTCCATCCATCCCTATGCCTACCGCACTCGAATCCCACTATTACCGTTATTGTTACTATTGCTCCTGTTTTACTATTACTGATGATGTTGCTACTACAAACTATTGCTACTGATAAACTTCTATGAGCAAGAACTATTTCCAGGTGCACCTAAACTGACAACTTAGTTGTTAAGGCTTGCAAGTATTCTTTGGATCCCCTTGTGTCGAATCAATAAATTGGGTAATACTACCCGCGAAGACTATTGCGATCCCCTATACTTGTGGGTCATCAAGACTATTTTCTGGCGCCGTTGCCGGTGAGCATAGCTTTATTTGTAAGTTCACTTGGATCTATTATTGTTCACTGCTACTCCTTTATCCCTATTTTACCATCCACTACAAGAAGATGTACAATCCTAAACACCTCTGCTGCTCTATTATAAGTAAGCTTGTCACACCACCACCACATACACATGCTACACACACTGCTACTACTGCTGAGTCTGAAACTGCTTTTGATGCTCATGATGTTACTTATACTGTGCTTGATGCGAGTGGTTCACTAGGTCCTTTTATAGATGCTACTATGGCTAGTCTAGGAAATACTAAAACTCCTAGTGAAGACACTATTACACCTGTTAGCTCACCTGCTAGTGAGAGTTATGATATTAATGATGGTTACATTGAGTTCACTGATGATTTTGATGAAGAGTGCCGAAATACACATGGTACTAGTGTTATTAAGAGTCTCCTGGCTAGACGTACTATCATGCCTAAGTTGTCCTCTTATCCTAAGTTTGCCACTTCTCCCATAGATATTAAAGATGAAGATTATGATTTCTCTCTTGATTTATCTTATTTAGATATTGTTGAGAAAGAACCTTTTTGTGGGACTAAAAATGAGAGTGTTGTGGCTCATATGAATGAGCTTTCTACTATGAGTGCTTTATTCTCTGATGATTTTAAGATGTGCAAGTACTTTGTTACTAAGATCTTCCCTTTTTCACTAAAAGGAGAAGCTAGGGCTTGGTTTAATAGATTACCTCCTAGTTTCATTGATAGACCTGATTGCTTCTTTCTTCCAGAAATATTTTCCTCCCAATGCTAGACATGCTGCTTTGCAGAGACTTTTTGATTTTAAACAGGGAGAAGAGAAATTGCTTGAGTCATGGACAAGGTTTTGTGCCTTGATTCATGCACATCCTGGATGTCCATTACCTAAGAATGAGCTTCTTGATATTTATTATAATGGACTAACTGATGATTCTAGGACATACCTAGATAGCTTTGCTGATTGTGTTTTCAGGAAAAGGACTCCTACAGATGCGGAAGAATTAATGACCAAGATAAGCAAGAATTATGATCATTGGACTTCAACTAGCTGAATACACCTGAGCCTATTACTCCTGAACCAGTTATGCCTGAACCAGTTCCAGAACCAACAACAAAGAAAAGGGGAGTTATTGCATTAAATGATGAAGTGATGAAGGAAGCTAAGAAGTGGCTAAAGGAGAAAGGTATTAGAGCTGAAGATGTGAAGAATCTACCTCCTATAGAAGAATTGTGTAAGCCAATTCCCCACTCATCCACTATTGAGGTACACTCTCTCCAACACTTTGATGAAGGTGATATTCCTTATGGTAAGCCTCCTGATCAATGTTTAGAGGAACTTGACACATTTATTGTTAAGCAAGGGTATTTTAATAAACAAGTTCGGAATCATTTGTTGGAAAACTCTAGAGCTATCCATGAGTTGAAAGATATTGTGGAGAGAACTTCTAATGATATTAAAATGCTTCGTAAACACTTTCAAATGGTTCAAACTCAACTTGATCAACTTGCTAAGGTGCAAAAGGATATGCTAGTTAATGCTTCAACAGATAAACATGCTTATGGAATTAGAACTAGGAGTGGTATAGCTACTCAAGATCCTTTATATCCTGAAGGACACCCTAAAAGAATAGAGCAGGATTCCCAACAAGGTGAAGATAGTGGTAGTCCTCGTAAGAGGAAGAAAAAGAAACATAAGATAGTTGAGGAACCACTTGAACTTGTTGTAGATCCTAATAGTATATCTGTCTCTGGTGCTAAAACTAAAAGTGGTAATGATAAAAATGAGTCTCCTGATAAGGAGGAAGGTGAGGAAGAACCTGAGAAGCACACTAAGAACACTAGGTACACAAAGGAAGATTTTATTGCTAATAAACATGGTAAAGAGAGAGAACCTTGGGTGTAGAAACCTATGCCTTTTGCAGGTAAGAAACACAAGTCAAAGTAGGAAGAACACTACAACAAGTTTTGTGAGTGGATGAAACCTTTATTCTTGCAAATTCCTTTGACTGATGCTATTAAGTTGCCTCCTTATTCAAAGTATATGAAGGATATTTTCTCTAATAAAAGGAAGATTCCTAATGAGGAGATTTCTACTCTACTTGCTAATTACTCCTTAAATGGTAAGGTTCCAAAGAAACTTGGTGATCCAGGTATACCAACTATTCCTTGCTCCATTAAGAATAATTATGTTAGAACTGCTTTATGTGATTTGGGAGCTAGGGTCAGTGTTATGCCTTTTTCTCTCTACAAGAGACTCCAGCTAGAAAAGTTGATACCGACGGATATATCTTTGCAAATGGCTGATAAGTCAACTACTGTCCCTGTTGGTATATGTGAGGATGTTCCTGTTCAAGTTGCTCATAATTGCATGGTCTTAACTGATTTTGTTGTGCTTGAAATGCCTGAAGATGATAATATGTCTATTATTCTTGGGAGACCTTTTCTTAATATTGCAGGTGCTGTCATCAATTGCAATCAAGGAAAAATAACATTCAATATTAATGACAAAGAGCACACTGTCTATTTCCCCAAGAAGGTTGTTAAGAGCTATTGCCTCAATTCCATTGAAAATTTGGGACCATTGCTATTAAATTTTAGGTAACATAATCACCTTGTGGATTACAAAGTTTTGTTTCATATAAGATTGTTTTGGTAACAAGACTTGATCAACCTTATTAACAAAATGATTTTAATGAACAAAATAATGTTTCCACTATGGTTATACTTGCTTTCTTTACTTTCTCCTTCCTAGCCTTTGCCTTTCTTTTGCTAGATTTGGTTTTGTTAGTTGTTTGTTAGAGTGTCTTAGAGATCCTGTGGTTTGGCTTTTGGTTTGCTTTTGCTTCTTCTAAAAAAACTATTTCTGCGAGAAAATCAATTTTCATACCCTGAAAATTGGCCAAAAATAAAGTTTCCCGAAAAATCCCAGAAAAATCAAAATAAATTTTTCCTCGAAAAAAGGGGCATAGAGGCACCTGAAGTGACCCAGGGGGCAACCCTAGGCCACCACACCTGTGGTAGTCGCCACTTACCGGGGGTGGCGCCTAGGGGAGGGGGTCTGACCCACCTGGGCCCCTCCAGGCTGCCTCCGCAAAGCCATCTCCTTTCTCTCTCGAGTATTTCTCCGAAAAACACTAGAAAACTTTCTCAAGCTCGATTTCTTGCTGTTCTTGCTCGCGATTTTCGATCTCCTTGTTCAGCCCATCTCAAGGGCTGATTTTTGGAGGGATTATTCCTTGGTATGTGCCTCCTCCACTTGTCCAATTAGATTTGTGATTGGTAGATTGTATCTTGAGTATTTTGCTGCTATAGGTGATAGGTTGTTTGAGCTTGCATGCTTGTTCTATGCTTAGAAACTTTGTTTTGATGCATGTGTAGCCCTCTAGCAAGTTCCTATAGTAGTTGCTCATCATTTATCAACTTAGAAATCACTTGGTTTGATGGTTGTTTAAAATTTCAGAAAAGTGAAGTCATGGACCACCACACATTTGGTGATATATTTGAGAGTGATGCACCTAGAAGGGCAAGGCTTCCAAGGTCATCTACCAGTACTAGAACTTCATACAATGAGGATCTCATCACTCCACGAATTGGTGATGAGGGAGATGAAGGGGATGCACATCCCTCCACCTTTCCTTGCCAAACTTTCTTGCGAGCTACTGGAATTCTTAACGACTTTATGGCTTTGGTACAAGGAGCTAGTCTAACAATTTACATGTAGGATGAGAGTGCACTGTATGCTTTGCTTACTAAAACATTTTTGGAGAGTTTCTCCTTTACTAACAACATATTCAAGCCCTCTGTGTCCTTCAAAATTTATGGCAGGGCTCATTCTATGACTTTGAAGAAATTTTGCAAGGCCATGGGACTTGGTACAGCTGGATCATCAAATAAGATTCCAGCTCTTCTAGCTAATTTATTGGATCTTTACCGAGGAATAACCAATGATGATGACCGCAGAGCTCAGCGAGGGAATATAAAGAATATTCAACTTCCAGCCATCAGGTACTTTGCTTACTATCTTGCCACCAGTGTTCTTGGTAGGGTGAACACTAGTAATATTTCCAACTATCAATTGGCCTTCTTAGCTGTTGCTCTCAACAATGAGGATAAGTATAATCTTGGTTCTCTCATTGCTCATCGTTTAGCTGCTAGGGGACCCATTTATGGGGGAATTATTGCTACTCGTATTGTTGTTGCCTTGGACATTGCTGTTGATCCACATGATACAGTTTTGGCCCCTCAGAGGCTTTCTTACTGCCATGAAGGTGCACCACTTTGTCACCACTAGCTCTACTCTTGAGAACTTGGTTTATAGAATGCTGTTTATTGACGGGGAAGAGAAAGATCCCTCTACCCCAAACTACTTTGTTCAGTATTTCTCAGGGACCTTGGTCATGCTTGAAGGCGGAGATGGATGACAATATGTGCTCTCTTAACTTCCACGGCACTATCAGGAGGAAGCACCATCATACGACCCCTCTGCGTACACAGGGGAGTCCTCGAGCTCGTACCAGGACGAGGGAGCTTCCTTGACATACTACGGAGGTGCATATACTTGGGCACCATGGGATTGAGCCCCACTTAGGCCAAAAGCCTAAGCTTGGGGGGAGGTATACCGACATCACACTCATATATATATCATGTTCGGTTGGTTCTTTGTATATCCATCGTTTCTCTTTCTTTTTGGTTCTTGTTGCTTCTTTCTCAAAAACCCAAAAATACAAAAAATATTTTTGTTGTTTCTCTTAGTTTGTTTCTTTGTTTCTTTGCTTTGGTTTGCCTTAAAATAAAAATCCAAAAAGATTTTGCTTTGTTTGGTTTGCTTTGTTTTGTTTGGTTTTTGCTTTGTTGGCTTGTTTCTAAAAAAATTCGAAAACACCAAAAATATTTATTGTTCTTCTTTGGTTTTGTGAGTTCTTTGCAGGGTTCAGCCATCCTCAGTGGATTATGATTTCATGTTAATATTCAAGTCACACAAGTGAAGGGCAATAATGAAGATTAAGACAACTTGAGGTGTGGTAAGAGGCTGGTAACGAACTCTATTTATTTCATTTTTTACATATACTCATCATTGTGAGCATGCTTAGCCCATTTGTGTAAGGTGTATGTCATTATGGATGCTTAGTAGTTCTTGCTTGTCTATGATTAGCTCCAGCTTGCTAATAGTTTGTAGCATGTCATATGAATGTTTGCTTGCATTGTTTTATTCATACTTTGGTATGACATTGTGGTATCCTCCTCTGACTGTTCATGTGAATCGACTTGGCACATGCTCACGCATGCATATGACTAATCAATATGTCGTGGTATTGCCGACGAGTACGCCATGGAGGGGTCCTCACAGTGTGTGTTTAGAGACGTGGGGTAAGGCGGACAGTTGACGGGTACGAGGTAACACAGCTTACCCAGGTTCAGATCCCACAACGACGGTGGAATCCTACTCCTGCTATAAATCACTATAAGGGCAATACGCCGAGTTACAGAGATAGGTTCGCTGTGCGAGGTTGTCTGAATCGATGCTAGGTTGTATGAGATTATTCCCTAAAGGCTCCCATAGGCCCGACTTATATAGTCGCCAGGCCCTAGGGTTACAGGGAAAATTCCTAGCCGGACAGGTTACAGAGTCCTACACTGTCTATTACTAGTCTTGTGTATCTTGTATTCCAAGGCTCTGGGTACGCAGGTGACTCCACCGTAGCCTTCCTTTATCCGGCATGGGCCTCCCTTCTGGATCCACCTAACTGGGCCACCCAGCAGGCCATAGGCCATGCTACCGACTATGGGCCACCCGGGTTAGTCGGATAAGAGACATGCTATAAGGATACCCATATAGCATATCCCCAACAGTAGCCCCTGGAGAACTCCGAGATCTTGCGCCGTCTTGCCTCTTCACGTTGAATGCTCCGTCTAGATGGATGCCGACAAATCGTCAAGCAATATCTTGTAGTCCTCCCAAAGAACCCTGCAAGGTTTTCTCCGTCTCCGAATGGTAAGCCGGAGAAATGTTGAATCTTCCATCGTACTCTTCCGTAGTCGGATTAAATCCATCCATGCCGGAATCTTCGATGCGACGGCTCATCTACTCGTGTCAGCTAGGACAACGTAGGCTTAGGTCAGCAACACCTTGTAACTCACACATGCAGAGAACGCAATCATATCCGATTTTCCCGCGCGAGCGATACGAACCGTTGGCGACGGCGGTTGGAGACGTGGCGAAATTATCGCGCATGTTCACGAACACATCGTCTCATTCTCTCGCTTCATCGTCTTCTTCCTCTAGCCGCACACCTCCTCGAGCTCTCCGCGAGAAACCTCGAAAACCCTAGCCTCCCTCTGCGTCAGTCGCATCCTTCCAGCACCCCATGGCCAGCAGCAGATCCTCCCCATCGATGGCGGCGTCGAGCGAAGCCACGGCGAAGACGGCGAGATCCGTCGTCGTGCCCCCAGAGGGCCTGGTCATCCCCACATCGGCGGTGATTGAAACCACCGGCGGCGACCATAATCTGGCGGCGCTAGAGCCTCTGGAAGAAGATCCAGACTCGCACAAGGGTGATTGGCGCGACTCAGACATCACCGACCGCGACATCCAAGAGATGGTTGCCGAAGGCTACCTCCCATGACGGAGGGCTGCTTGGCCGTGGCGCCGGCTGGCGAGGTGACACCTTCTCCCCAAGTCGGAGAAAAGGTGTACCTCAAGGCTCAGCTGGTACGCGGCGTTTCTTTGCCCATCTCCCACTTCTTTCTCTCCGTCTTGAACCACTACAAGGTCCAACCCCGTAACCTCTCCCCAACAGCATCTTAGTGCTTAGCAACTTCGCGGCACTTTGTGAGGGTTACCTAGGGATTAGGCCTAGGTTAGACTTGTTCGTGTACTTCTTCACCGTCAAACGTGAAGCCGGACATAGTAGGGAGGAGCTTAGGAACTGCGGCACCATAAGCTTCAAAATTCGTCCTGGTCGGCGGTTCCCCGACATCGTCGGCCACGAGTCCTGCAAGAACTGGCAGCGGACGTACTTCTACGGCCCCGACATTCCTTTGGCGGGCCGAGAAGTAACGTATCCGGACTTCGCGGATGGAGCCGTCGCTGAAGTTTTCACATGGAGATCCCATGCCTCCCTTCCCTCCGACCTCGACGCTTCTTGCACAATAAGGCGGATCGAATGGTTCGTAGAGACGGGTTTGACCGGCTTGGACCTGGCCATGTGCTGGTTCATCAGGCGAATCCAGCCTCTGCAGCACCGCGCGAAGTTCATGCACGAGTATACTAGTGATTGAAGGGATATCCTCCAGATCTCCGTGGATAACTTCTCGAGCGACTCCGTCAAGCTCCGCCTGAAGGACATCGTCAAGGTGAAGGATAAGAAGCGTGGCTTCACCATCACCTGCGACATGTACGTAGACGGCAAGTGCCCAAAGTTAGATATGTATTTTCCGTGTACGGCATATACTCCAATTTCTCCATCTTGCCATTACCACCCCATCTAACACGGTGATTTCTAACTTAACAGCTTAGCGATCTAGATGAGGACAACCTGGCTGCCCAAATCTACGATCCAAAGATGAAGGAAGTCACGGTCGTGTCCGACAATGATGTCCCGTTGGCGCGAAAGCGAAAGAGCTCCACCTCTAACGCTGCCGATGGAGGCAAGAAGAAAAAGATGGAGGGTGGAGCCTCCAAGAAGACTACCGCCGCCCTGGAGGCGGAAAAGAAAAGATCCATCGGGATTTTTGCCAAAGCACCCCCATTAGTGTGAGCTTCTCATTCTCCGACATTGTCTTATTTATCTGTCTTGTTCCTGTACTTATGCACTTTGCACGTTTCAGGAAGAAAGCCACAACCAGCCTCAAGAAGACCTCCAAGACTTTGGGGGCTTCTAGAAATATCAAAGATATGCTGCATCGCGACTCCTCCCCCGTCATCGCCCCTGCTACTCCTGCCGTCAAGCCTTCCTCTGCCCCGACAAGCTCTCAAGCTCAGGAGGCACCAGGCCCTTCCGCCATGGAAGTGGACTCTGGCGCTTCTACCGAACTCGCTGTTGTCGGCGAGCAGGCGACGCAGGAGAGCGCTGCTCTTCAAATGGCTGAAGCTCCGGCTAAGGATGCCATCGGTAGCGGCAAGGCGGCAGTGGGAGCTGGTACCTCTGCCGAAGGCGGCGCCTCTGCTCCCCAGAAACCCTTCGAGTTCCCGAAGATAGTTTACCCGGCGCTCCTGCCGAGTAACACAACTATGGTTCCTGGAGGAGTGCCGTCATCTCCGACGTGCGGTATTGAGGAGCTGCTCCGACAAGCAGATATCTTGCGGGGAAATAGCATTTCCTTTGGCAAGCTGCTGGCCGAGAGTGCTACAAACCTCAAGATTATTGCACTTGTAAGTTTTACTTTGCCTTTTGCATTTCATTATGAGTATCCCACTATAGCCCCTGAGGATGTAGATGGAAAACCATATGTTTTGCATCTATATGCTCTAAGAGTGACTAAGTTAGAAAGAGCTCTCACTGTAGCCCCCAAGCATTTAGACGGAAGAAACTATTCCAACTAGATGTTGTAAGAGTAGCATACGCAGTGTTTATATTTTTCAATACTGTAGCCCCCAAGCCTCTAGTTGTAACTGAATTAGTTCCGACTAGATGCTTAAAGAAAAGCTAAGCATTTTCCGAGTTAAAACTTTATACTGTAGCCCCCAAGATTCTAATCATGAACTGAAGTAGCTCCGACTAGATGCTTAAAGAAAAGCTAAGCATATTGCTAAGTTGAAAAACTTTCGCTGTAGCCCCCGAGCGCCTAGATGGAAAGTTTTCGACTAGGTGCTCCAAGCAGACTAAACAACAGTTTTAACTTTTTCCTTTGTTTCACAGAACGAGAATGCTCGGCGGGGCATGGCCAACGATAAGTACCAGAAGATGCGCGTAGATCTTGAAGTCGAAAAGGGTAAAACTGCCATCTTGAAGGAACAGATCATCAAAAATAAGAGTCTATTTTCTTTTTTGCGCATTCCGTCTTGGTTTTATGCCTTCCTTCTTCGAGTACTCACTGTGTATTTTGTTTTCTCCGACTTGCAGAGCATGTCGCCAAGGCCAAGAATATTGTCGAGTAGTGCAAGCACATTCAGCAGTTGGACAGTGAGAACAAAATCCTTAAGAAGGAGAGGGAAGAGATGTTGAAGATGCACGAGGATTCCATGAAAGCCCTGCAAGATTCCGCCTCCGCGGAGATCAATCGCTTGAAGGAGGAGCTTGCGATCTTAAAAGATCAGAAGCAAGCTGCTGATGAGCAAAACCATCGCCACAGCGAGGCGTTTAAGCTCCTCCAACAAGAGAAGGAATCCTTGGCGGACGCCGTCTGGCAGGCTAAGGCCAGCATCTTCAGTAAGTGTCCTCCGCCTTGTATTTCTGTAGTCTGGATACTTAGAGTTTACTGAACTCATGCGATCCTTGTCGGAATTTTCAGCGCCTATGGGTTTAACCCGCTCGCCTCCTTCGGACAAGGAATGCATGGTTCTTGCCGGCAACTTCATCAACACCGCCATCGCCCAAGCCAAGGAGATTGCCAAGCCCCTCCAGATATATATCAAGGCTTCGGACTCTATGACGAAGTACTCAGAGATTCTGCGCCGAGCCCCCGAGCGCGTCACGAGCTGGAAAGCTTCATGTGCACGGGCTGGCGCAAGGATGGTGCTGTCAATGGTGAAGGCACACTACAACGATGCCGACATCGACACGGTGACCTCTGGCATCCCCGACGTGGATGATGACGGCGAGGAGATTGATCAAAAAGCCATCCTGTCATCACTCTCGGGTTATGACACCAGAGTTGCCGAGTTGGTGGACGTTGACGTCTTCGTGCCCAGGAACACTATCGACAACGTCAACCAAGATTCCTCCTAGTCTCATCATAGTGCCGACGTTGAGGGTGATTCTCCGGTTGGGGACGATGCAGCCTCCAAGTCTCCTGCGCCCAAAGAATGAAAAACACTTTGTAATTTCTGTTTCACCTTTGGTGTGTGCATGGGAAAAACTCGGTGATGTAACTTAAGGCGGAAAACAATGATTGTTATGTCCTGCTACTTAAGAATTAATTCCCAGCATGTATATATTTTTTAAGCAAGTGCTGGCTTATCCATTACTTTGGTTTTTATGCTTGACTTTTCGTGAGTCGAAAGACTCGTTGTCGAAACTATGCACTCAGGTGATGATGCCCAATGGCACCGTCAATAACCTGAACACAAAATCGCCGACTACAAGTGCCAAAAGTCACTACTCCAGAATCCACATAAAAACGACAAAGAACGTGTAGACCAGAAAACTTAAGCTAACGCCCGTAGGCGGAATTTTCACAAGTGCAAACGCAAAGCTTGTGCATAAAGGTTTTATATGATCCAAAAATGAACATTAAAGGAGGTAAAAGACTCAAAAATATGAGTGAACCAAAGAGCTTTATTTCATTGATCATATAAGAGATACACAATTATATAAAAAAGCTAAGTGTAGAAAGGACGTAGTTGTGCTATGTTCCATGGCCGATCAAGCTCCGGGTAGTCATCATCCGGGTCACGTCGCTTACGCTTATGATCCTCGTTGGGTCTATCCTTTAGTTCACGATTGTCAACAAGGTAGTAAGACCCATTGAGCAGCGCCTTGCTTATGATGAACGGTCCTTCCCATGGCGGGGATAATTTGTGTGACCTTTCTGCTTAAGTCGGAGCACCAAATCCCCCTCTTTAAACGAGCGATGCCGAACGCGGCGACTATGGTAGCTGCGTAGCTTCTGCTGGTAGATGGCGGATCTTTGGCATGCCAAAACGCGCGCCTACTCGAGAAGGTCCACATCTAGGCGTCTGGATTCTTCAGCGTCATCTTCGTCGTAGGCGGCAACTCTTGGTGCATCGTGGAGGATGTCGGAGGGCGGGCAACCGCTCCATATACCATGAAGTAAGGGGTGTAGCCGGTAGATCTGTTGGGTGTAGTTTGTAAACTCCACAGCACAGATGGCAATTCTTCCGCCCAGGCTCCAGCTGCTCTATGTAGCGGTGCCTCAAGACGTGGCTTGATTCCCTGCAGAATTAATCCATTGGCTCGCTCAACCTGACCGTTGGATTGTGGGTGTGCCACAGATGCAAGTTCAAGTCGGATGCCTTTCTCCCAGCAATATGCCTCCACTTCTCCGAGTGATAAATTGCTACCATTGTCAGTGATAATGCTATGTGGGAGACCAAATCTCACCACTAGATCCCGGACAAACCTGAGGGCAGTTGCCCCATCAAGCTTTCTAATGGGTTTAGCTTCTATCCATTTGGTGAATTTATCAACTTCTACAAGCAGATGTGTAAACCCACAAGGTGCCGTCTGTAACGGTCCCACCATGTCTAGCCCCCAGACCGCAAACGTCCAAGTTATTGGTATTGTTCGCAGTTCTTCAGCAGGAACATGTGGTTGTCGGGCATAATACTAGCATCCCATGCATGTCTCAACCAGCTTGTCGGCGTCGCCTTGTCGACCCAAGAGAATCCTTGCCGGAAGGCTTTCGCGACCAACGATCGAGGAGCGGCGTGATGTCCGCAATCTTCGAGATGGATTTCGCGTAGGATTTCCATACCTTCTAGCTGGGAAACACACTTTAGGTATACACCAGTAGTGCTCCTTTTGTAGAGTTGCCCATTGATTATGGTATAACCCTTTGCTCGTCGTATTATTTGCCGTCTTTCGACTTTGTCGTCGGGCAAAGTTCCGTGTTCGAGGTATTCCATGAACGGTTTTGTCCAAGCCGGAGGGACCTTAGTCACCATGTTGACGAAAGAGTCAGCTCTATCCGGATTGCCGATGTCGGCTCCCTTCACGGATGGTGTGCGCAGGTGCTCGAGGAAAACTCCTGGCGGAATTCGCTTGCGCCCTGATCCTAGCTTAGACAGCAGACCAGCCACCTCGTTTTGTTCCCTAGGCACATACTTAACTTCATAGCCCAAGAAGCTCTTGTCTATCTCGTCCACTTCGTCTCGATATGCCGCCATCATAGGGTTCTGCGCATTCCAGGTTCCAGCCACCTGCTGGGTAACCAAGTCGGAATCTCCACAGCAAACTATGCGCTTGATGCCAATATCCTTGGCTACACGTAGTCCATGAATGAGTGCTTCATACTCCACCATGTTGTTTGTAGCCTCGAAGTGGATCTGCAGAACATAGTGTAGCTTGTCTCCTGTTGGTGACTGTAGCAATACACCAGCCCCCGAGCCATTGAGCAACTTTGATCCGTCAAAGTGCATCACCCAGTACTCTGGTTCTGGCAACGGAGTAGCATCTGGCATCTCCGTCCAATCTGCAATAAAATCCGCCAAGGCTTGTGACTTGATAGCGTCGCGTCTCTTGTAGGTGATCTCGAAGGCGGCAATTTCAATGCCCCACTTCGTGACCCTTCCTATAGCGTCGCTGTTATTAATAATGTGGGACAGTGGAGTCTTGCTCACCATTGTGATTGGGTGCTCCTGGAAGTAATGTCTCAGCTTCCGAGAAGCGAGGAATACTCCATAAGCTATCTTTTGGTAGTGCGGGTAACGCTGCTTGGACTCCATCAAGACCTCGCTTACGTAGTAAACCGGTCGTTGAACTCCGTGCTCATAGCCTGGTTCCTTCCGCTCTACGACGATGATGATGCTGATAACCCAGTTGGTTGCCGCCATGTAAATTAACAGGGGCTCACCAGGTTCGGGTGCTGCAAGGATGGGCGCTGAGGAAAGAGTCTCCTTGAGCTGCTTCAATGTTGCATCTGCTTTGTCCGTCCACGTGAATTTGTTCGCCTTCTTCAGCAACTTGTATAGAGGCAGGGCCTTCTCTCCAAGTTGGCTGACGAACCGACTAACTGCTGCAACACAACCTGTTAGTCGTTGAATGTCCTTTAGACATGTCGGACGGTTTATGTTTAAGATGGCCTTGATTTTCTCCGGGTTGACCTCGATTCCACGCTGGGAAACGATGAAGCCCAACAATTTTCCGGCTGGAACCCCGAAGACGCACTTCTTAGGGTTAAGCATCATGTTGTATTTCCGAAGATTATCGAAGGTTTCTTTTAAGTTGGAGATTAAGTCGTTTGACTTTTTAGACATCACCGCGATATCGTCCACGTAGGCGTGAACGTTCCGACCAATTTGGTCGTGAAGGCAATGTTGCATTGTCCGCTGGTAGGTAGCACCTGCGTTTTTCAGCCCAAAGGGCATCGTGACATAGCAAAACGTGCCGTATGGGGTAGTGAATGAAGTGGCCAATTGGTCTGACTTCCTCATCTTGATCTGGTGGTATCCTGAGTATGCATCGAGAAAACACAAAAGTTCCGAGCCAGCCGTCGATTTAATGACTTGGTCAATGCGAGGCAAAGCAAACGGATCTTTGGGACATGCTTTGTTCAAGCCGGTGTAACCAACGCACATTCTTAATTCATTGGTTCCCTTTTGGGGACAAGTACAAGATTGGCCACCCATTGGGTGTGAAGGACTTCTCGGATAAATCTAGCCTTAAGTAACCTAGCTATCTCTTTGCCAATGGCGCGTGTATTCTCATCTCCAAAGCGTTGTAGAGGTTGTTTCACTGGTTTGGATTTTGGGTCAATGTTTAAGCTGTGCTCGACAAGTTCCCTAGGTACACCTTTCATGTCGGCAGGTTGCCAGGCAAAGATGTCCCTGTTCTCACGGAGGAACTCGACGAGCGCGCTTTCCTATTTGGGATCCAGGTTCGTCCCAATGGCGGTGACCTTGGAGGCATCGCCTACCACAAGTTCCACCGGCTTGGTCTCGATGGCGGCCTTGAACGCAGGAGCGGAGTCAGAGATTTGTTTCTTCGATGCGGGCATCTCTGAGTCATCTACCTTGCTCTGGATCTCTTTGAATTCTTCGCTGTAGAGGACAGCTTCTGCAATGGCTGCTTCATTAATCTCGCAGTCCCTTGCCTTGGTAAAGCTTCCGGATGCGGTGATGACACCGTTTGGTCCGGGTATCTTGAGCTTGTTGTAGACGAAGCATGGCTTGGCCATGAACGTGTGGAATATGTCGCGGCCGAATATGACGTGGTACACGCTCTTGAAGGGGACCACCTCGAAGGTCATGCGCTCCTGGCGGTAGTTATTAACATCGCCAAAGGCTACCTGAAGTGTAATGCACCCAAGGGACCTAGCCTCCCGACCTGGAACTACGCCGTGGAAGACGGTGTTGGTCCGCCTTAGGTTTGCCTCCATCAAGTTCATCTTTTGCAGTGTATCCAGGTACATGATGTTGATGCTGCTTCCACTTTCCACCATACACTTGGTGAACTCCACGCCGTCAATCAAGGGATTAATGACCATGGCGTATTGGTTCTCCGTGGGTATAAGGTCGGGGTGGTCCATCCTGTCCCAAGTTATTGGAACCTCCGACCAGCGCAGGTACTGGGGAACTGGGAGGAGAGTGGCCATCAGGATCCTTAGAGAGGTCTTCTATTGTCGGACGGTGGGGGTGCCAAGAAAAGTGTGGTAGACTGGGGCCTTCTTTGCGAAGGGGTTCTTGCCCTTGTTGTCGCTCTTGGCGGCGTTCTTGGGGTCAACGTTTTCGTCCATGTCACTTGAATCCTTGGACTCCTCCTTCTTCTTCTTCCCCTTGCCCTTGCCGCGCGGTCTGTTCTTCCGACTTTGCTTGTAGCCGGACTCCGGGTCTTCCTTGAGGTCGTTGACGAACTTGCAGTGTCGATTGGTATGGGTGGCTTTGTCGTTCATGTCGAGGTGTACGAGGCATGGCATATCATGGTACTCCTCGTAGGTTTGGGGAACGCGGAGTGGCGCCGAGGTGGTTTCACTTCCTCGTTGCTGCCCACGATCGGTTCCCCTTCCTCGGCCACGCTGTCCGCCCTCTCCCCGTCCTGCAAAAGTCATAGCGACCATGTCGGTAGATTGCTTTTCTTCTGGAGCGGTTTTCCGCTTTGTACTGCTGTTCCTCCGAGCTTGGGTTGGAACGGCTATTGCCGGCAATGAGCCACGAGCATCGTCGTCGGGAGCTGCGACCTCACTAGCCAACTGAATCATCTGGTTCAAGTCAAGCCGGTGATTGTCCTGCAAGCGCTTCAGCTTATGTCGGAGCAACGTGCCCCTTTCCAACCCATCGAGGAAAGCGGCCATGGCAGTCTGAGCATGCACTCCTGCGCAGGAATTTTTCATATCCAGCCATCGGGAGAGGTAGGCGCGAGATGTCTCGTCTTTCTCTTGCACGCACCGCTGTAGATCGCCATACGGTCTTGACGCTTGTATGTACCCTCAAAGTTCTTGGTGAACGCTTCTTGCATGTCCAACCAGTTGTAGATAGATTTCTCCGGCAAGTCGTCAATCCACTGACGGGCTGTTCCCGCCAACATTAATGGGAGGTACTTGACGGCGACGTTGGGGTTGCCTCCGGCAATATCCACTGCGTTGCCGTAGTCCTGCAACCACGTGGCTGGCTTGGCAGTACCGTCATAGGGCTTGATGGTATTGTCAATCCGGAAGCCTTTGGGGTAAGTTGCAGACCGTATTGCAGGTCCAAAGCAACGTGGTCCCAGGTATGGTCCTTCCCGGGCCTCGTGGATCTTGTCGATCCGTGAACGTGCATCGTATGGCTCCGGGTTCTTCTTCTTCTTGTCAACAGGGGATGGGCTGCGTGAACGACGCGAGCCCCCTCCGCCATGGTGACTGCTTGGTGGTGACGAAGGCAGAGGTGGCGGTGGGTTAGCCTTATTGCTATTACCCTCCTGCGACGCCTCGCGTTTGTCACAGTTGCTTGTTGGACGCGGAGGGTCATGGCGCGACCTGTTCTTATGTCCTTCGTTGCGCTTTCCGTCATGACGGGTCTGCTTCGCGTTGTCGCGGATGACGATGCCACACTGCTTTGGTGGGGGCATATCCGTTCGATGGTGAGCGTTGTAATCTTCGCGATGTCGGGGAGACCGGGGCGATGGAGATGGGCGACGAGGTCGGGCCTTTTCTCCATGGTCGGAGGATATTGGGATGGCATCCTTCCTGTTGCGTGCATCCCTCCGTCTTTGTTCTGAGGAACCCGTCTGGGACCCGACATCAAGAGGAGATCTGTCCCTTGGCGGTTTGTACTGGCTAGATTGGCAGAGCGTTGGGTTAGACTCAAGCCTCTGGGAGGTGGCCTTTTCCTACTGCTTCACCGCCTTGGCCACTAGGTCGTAGACCTGTTCCACTGCCTTAGGCGATCTATCCTGCTCCAGAAGGGTCTTGGCGACGGCGAGGTTGAGGAGTGGGGTGGGCATCACCTGCTTGCCTTCACTGTCAATGTATGGCTTGGCTTGTGCCGGCTTCGAGGGAGCCCATCCTAGGTTGCGTCGTACACCAGGATCGTTGATGACACGAGCCGGAGCTTTCTTAATATACATGTAGCAGAGTCTTGTACTCGGCCTCCATTGCTCTAGCTTTCTCTATGGACTTCTGCGCATTGACCAAATCTCGATCTAGCTTAGCGCCTTGCTCCACGATGGCTTCCGCTTCCTCCAGCAGCTGCCGGCATTTCTCATCAAGCTGGGTCACGTTCCGGATATGAGCAACGGCCAGTGGCTCGACGAGGAGATTGCCGTACATCACTCTATCGGCGGGAGTAACACGGGCTTCGGACATAGATCTTTGGGCGGCAAGTTTCTTGATGTTGTTGTTACTTGGGCGGTGCGAGTTCCTGCGGCTTGCCTTTGGGTTGGGTGGAGGAGGCATGTCTTTTGCGCGATCATCGTCAGCAGCAATAAGTGGCCCCTTCCCCTTTTCTAGTGCCGTAGGCGGAGCTCGTCCGGGTTGATCTTCATCCACCGCTGTCCCAATGGTGACGAACACCCCTTGAGGGGTGACAATGTTGTTGGCCTGTTCGTCGCGCGAGTACTCCTCCTCCATCTCCTGCATAGCGGAGTCTAGCTCTTCTGGGCTGAAGTCTATTTCCTCTGAATCTTTGAAGTCGCATAAAGCGTCAATGATAGAGTCGGGCGCGGGACTTCCTCGATGATGAGTGGAGGTGCAATGGGCTCAACGATGGTGGAGGCGGTGGTGCTGCTATGATGGCGATGGCGGCGGAGGTGGTGGTGGCGGGGCTGAATTGGAGGGCTCGTCAATGGCGAAGCCGTCTTGGCCGCTTCGGCCTCCACGTAGTTGTTGACGGTGCTCACCATCTCTTCAAGGGTGAGACGACTTGTTGCCTGCTGCCGTCTTAAAGAATTTCGGAGAAGCGTGCCACGGTCCAGTCCTTCCACGAAGTGATATAGAGTGTTATCATCGGGGTAGTGGGCTAGGTCAGCTTGTATGCGGAGCCACCTGGCCAGGTAATCGCGGGGTTTTTTGCCCTCTCTCTGAACGCAACGCGCCAGATCGAAGATGGTAACCACGCCGATGAACTTGGATCTCTGCTATCCAGACGCACGGACTAAGCCGGCGGATTTGCAGTGATCTTCTACCTTTATATCCTGCACAGGGGCGGTTTGGGTGGGCCTTGAATTTTTCCGATCTTTGCCGGCAAGCTCCGAAGAGAGATCCGACATCGATCCTTCCGCGAACGTATCCTGCCCGTAGGCGGTCCGTGCGGGTCTTGATGCTCCTCCGACTCCTAGGGAACTAGTGCCCGAGTTGGTTTCGCCGATGAAGAGGTGGATGTCTCCGATAGGAACGATCGAACACCGCGTAGGGTTCGTCTTCGCCGGGATCCAGAACTCGTCGGGAGGGACGATCGGAATGTTGCTGGAGAAGAGAACACGGCCAATGGCTACGGTTTCACCGATTCCTGCGAAGATCTTGGTCCTCGCCCGCTGAAGAGCCTGAAGCGCCTCTTGCCCCACGATGGGCACCAACTGTCGTGGTATTGCCGACGAGTAAACCATGGAGGGGTCCTCACAGTGCGTGTTTAGAGACGTGGGGTAAGGCGGACGGTTGGCAGTGCGGTAACACAGCTTACCAGGTTGAGATCCCCTGGCGGTGGAATCCTACTCCTGCTATAAATCACTATAAGGGCAATACGCCGAGTTACAGAGATAGGTTCGCTGTGCGAGGTTGTCTGAATCGATGCTAGGTTGTATGAGATTGTTCCCTAAAGGCTCCCATAGGCCCGACTTATATAGTCGCCAGGCCCTAGGGTTACAGGGAAAAGTCCTAGCCGGACAGGTTACAAAGTCATACACCGTCTATTACTAGTCTTGTGTATCTTGTACTCCAAGGCTCCGGGTATGCTGGTGACTCCACCATAGCCTTCCTTTATGCGGCATGGGCCTCCCTTCTAGATCCACCTAACTGGGCCGCCCAGCAGGCCATAGGACATGCTACCGACTATGGGCCACCCGGGTTAGTCGGATAAGAGACATGCTATAAGGATACCCATATAGTATATCCCCAACACAATAGTCAGTAAGCCTCGATGATTTATTTTGCCTCAGAGTTCTTGTATCACTTTCATGCCATAATTAGTCATGTTTTGTTGCAAGCATGATTATGACAACTATTTCTCTCTCGTTTGTCGCTCCCTATCTATTGTTAGCCTTCACTTGCACTGAGTATGTGCTCTACCTGTGCTTCCAACTCCCCAAAACCAATATTGCCAGCTGTGTCCACCATACCTACCTATTAGCATCACTTGCTACTTTAGTGCATACTTTATATATGCCGTGTTTTCTTCCAAAATAAAATGTTTGTTTGTTTTGAGAAAGTTAGTTAGTAAAGCTCTGACGAACTTGATGGCACACTTTATTCCTTGCGCTTAATAATCTTGAACCATTGTGACTAGTCCATGAAAGTTATATGCTTGCTAATTATATGCTGGGAGTCAGTAGAAACATGCTGTCACGGGGAACGCTTTCAACACCTTTTGGATATCCTATCCAGTTGATACTTTTCTCTTTTGTTTACGGATGTCGATGATGCGAAATAAAAAGGGGAGTTTGTGAGTTCATGGAGTTTATACATTGTGTTAGACAAAGGCCTGGGCCGCTAGCCTAAGCCATGCCTAATCATGGTGGAAACTTGCAGCATCACCATAATGAGCATCTATTAAGTGTCCTCAATAAAAAGCTATGCATATGGTAAATAAAAAGATTGCTGAGATGCTCATTGTCTGCTTGCCTTATCATTTTGGTTATGGGAAAGCTCATGTACCATGTGCAAGGGGTACCCCGTTGGCGGTTCTCGATGATATGCATGTATTTACAATGACAAGAACTTTCAGGTGACCAAAGTTGAGTAGCATGCGGAGCGGTCCTCATACTCAAGGGACTTGGGATTTTCAGCCTATGGTCTATCAAGCATATGATTCAGAGTGGACCACACTTTCACCTTAACCACATGAAGATGCCTATGATAGGGGCAATGAGAGCTCAAAGCTAATGAGTACCTTCCTTTCAACATTAGGAAGCCTTTCAAACCTTCACAAAACCGTTTTCACAATTTTGTTGAGTCACCACTTATTCCATGAGCACCTTCCTGAGAGCATAGTTGTCATTCTTGTGTTTGTTCCAAAACTTGTTTAATTATGTCATGACTTTGATGCTTGTATCTCTGATATCTTTACTTATAGTCTTCATGTGAACTTCAGAGGTGCCTTGGCATTTATATTGTGCTCTTCAAACAAAGGCAAGCGAGATACCACTCTATTATACCTTACTATGAGCATTGCAATGTTGCTTATGTTTATGTTTCATGCTACTTATTATTATTGAGTTGGTCTCTCTTCATAGCTTGCAATGACTATTGAGTAGACTTAGTTGCATTATTCTTATTATGAATTGTCTAAGCATCTACTCCTGTGCTGAGAATATATACATCATATGAAGCAAAGTGTTCATGAAAGTTCTTTTATCGCACTTAGTTTTCAACTGAATTGCTTGATGACAAGCAATAAGCTAAGCTTTGGGGGAGTTGATACGTCCAAAATGTATCTACTTTCTCGAACACTTTGCTATTGTTTCTTCTCTAAACTTGAGTGATTTGGATACAACTAACACGGACTGACGCTATTTTCAGCAGAATAACCTTGGCGTCTTGTTTTTGTGCAGAAAATCAACTATCAGGAAAAATCCCGGAAAATATGCCAAAAATTATATTTCACCAGAAGATCCACGGAGCCAGAAGGGAGACGGAGAGGAGGCCTGGGGGTCCCACACACACCCCAGGCACGGGCCTACCACTGGCCATGCCTAGAGGGGGTGCAGCCACCCCAGGCACCCCCTCGGCCTCTCTCTCCGTCTATAAGTTGCCTTTTGACCTAAAAACCGGAGGGCGTCGATAGTTTTCCAAAAAGAGTTCCGCTCCTCCGCCACCACCAGAAACCAAGATTCGGATCCAGAAACTCCGTTCTGGCACCCTGCCGGGACAGGGAATTTGGAGAAGATCATCGCCATCGTCATCACCAACGCATCTCCATCAACCACCGATGATTCCCCATGAGTGAATAATCCCCCGCTGTAGGCTTGGAGATGGTAGGGATTGGATGAGTTCTATCATGTAACCTAATAAGATCTGTTAGGGCATAGTGCCTAGTATCTCTATTAGTGCTATTTGACTTTGTTGCAACTTGTTGTGCTTAATGCTTGTCAATAGGGCCCGAGTGCCATGATCTCAGATCTGAACTTATTATTGAATCATTATGATAGTATTGTTTGTGATCTTATCTGCAAGTTGTGTACACATATCATTGTCCGGATCCAAAGGCCCCAAAGTGACAATAATTGGGACAACCGGAGGGGATGGCTGTAGTGTGAGGATCACATGTGCTCACGGAGTGTTAATGCTTTGCTCCGGTGCTCTATAAAAAGGAGCACCTTAATTGCCAGTAGTTCCCTAGAGGCCCCGCTGCCATGGGCTGGCTGGACAGAAGATGTTGTGCAAGTTCTCATTGCGAGCACGTATGACTATATTTGGAACACATGCCTAGGATTGTTTAGTACTTGGATGCTTGTTATTATTTATCTGCAATGCCCTAGATCTTGAGTTACATGTTTAGAATCGTACATGTAACGCCCGTCCATCCATCCCTATGCCTACCGCACTCGAATCCCACTGTTACCGTTACTGATACTATTGCTCATGTTTTACTGTTACCGTCCATCCATCTATCTACTAGAAATCCTCTTGGCCTTGAGCGTCATAGTGATGGTCATGGAGGTTCTTCCTCTCCCCTTCCTGCCATTCCTGTGCGGGCTGTTGCGCCGCACCCGCCAGCAAAGCGGAAGAAGGAAGAAAAGAAGGAGGAGAAGAAGGAAGAGAAGAAAGAGGAGAAGAGGGCCCGGAGGGCTTCTCCTATCTTCGACTTGAGCGCATTGGGCTCGTAAGTTTTCTTGTTGTACTATTGTCCTTGTTCCTTCGTGATTTTTGCACTTGTGCTGATTGGTTTGTATGCAGGCAATCCTCCCACGATTCTAGTGATGGTGCGCGGGAGATGATGGGGGAGTTGAACATTGCGTCGCCTCCTCCTCAGACGGTGGCGACTTCGGGTGGCGCCGCTCCAAATCCTCTTGTGCGAGAA
The DNA here is from genome assembly GCA_023614405.1 of Avena insularis. Classification (NCBI taxonomy): domain Eukaryota; kingdom Viridiplantae; phylum Streptophyta; class Magnoliopsida; order Poales; family Poaceae; genus Avena; species Avena insularis. The sequence continues at coordinate 288,670,683 of CM042695.1, forward strand.
GTGCTGGTGGTTGCGCCTCAGAATTTCGCAGCGGGCTTGGGGTCGCCATGTAAGTTTTCTGCTTCATGTCACGGGGGAAGCCCCCCGAGTGTCTTCGTGTGCTGATGTTGTTTTTACTCCTTTGTGTTGGGCGTAGCCCCCAAGTCCTTTTCTTACTGCTATTTCCTTTTTCTGCAGCCTTTTGTACAGGAGGTCAAGCGGCTGGTGGAGGAGCGCCTGGCGCTGGAGGCGAAACTTCGGCAGCTTCAAGGTATCCGTCTGCCTTTTAATTTCTCTCTTGTTTATTCTGGTCCTATTCTTTGGCACTTGCTTGTCTTAAATGCAGAGGAGCATAACGACTCTCTCCGTGAGGTCGACGCTCTTAAAAAGAGCCTTGGTCAATCGGAGCAGAAAGCCGAAGCCGCCGTCGGTGCGAAAGAGCGCCTTGAGCTAGAGCTGACGAAGGCAGCCAAAGCGAATGAGCGTCTGCAGCAGGAGGCCGCAGATCATGAGGAGCAGCTAGCCACCGTTGCGGCTGCTCGTGAAAGAGGGGTGGCGGCGAAGCTCATGGCTGCTGCCAAGGCTATTTCGGGTAAGTGCTAGTTTTTGTACTTGTTTCTTTTTATACGGGTCTTCTTCTATGCTGCCTTTCTTCATGCTTTTCTTTGTTTTTGTCTTAGATGCCGCAGGCATCGAGTTCGACCGCGGTGCTCTGGAGCACGGGAGCGCTCTAGATGATGCCACTGTGGCGGTCGAAGACCCGCACTTCGTCGTCAACTCCTTGCCAAAGCGAAGAGGTCCTTGGTCGCTTCTACCAGAGCTTTTCGAAGGGCGCAGCCCTTGACGATGTGGATGCTCTGGCAGAGGCTCTGTCAGCCGAAGCGCCTGCGGCGTACAAGCGCAAGCAGAAGGGCATCGGCGCGTCCGTCGGGCTGGCGATGGCCTTGGCGGCTGGAGCGGAGCTGGACTTGCCCCAGATCACTTCTCGGATGCCGACGACTGCAGATGGATCTGAGGTAGCCTTCGCTGCCTACTCCGCTCGCTGCAGATGATATGGGCCCAAGCTCATTGACTTCTTTGTGCGAGTACGCATCAAGGGCAGTGAGGCGAGAAAGCTAAGCGGTCGGCTCGGCGACTCGATGTCCTGCACCTTAGGCATAGTAGGCGTGGGGTAGTTTGTAGTCTACCTTTGTTGTAAATATCTTGAGGAATACCATCCTTGTGCACGTGGTAACCTTATATATTTAATGAATTCCTCCGAGTTGTGCTCTATCCTTGGCTGAATGTCTGTGCGCCTTCTTTTTTCTGCTGCTATAGGTTCCTTCGGGTGCTGACCCAGTTGAAACTTCATCCGCAAAGCCATTGCGACCATCGTTGGATGATTCCTCGCAGCTCGCTTTCCTTCGAGATCGTGTGCGCAGTTTGGAGAGGGAATTGCTCAGGTTACGTGGTCGCGCCGACGTTTGGAAGTCCAAGGCGGATCGTGGTGCAGCCAGAGAGGAGTACTTGATGGCGGAGCTGGGTCGGCTGTCCGAGCAGCTGCAATGTAAGTTGATCCTTGTTTCGAGCTGTAGCTCAGTTCTTCGGGTGAGCCTGCTGGCCTTATTTTTGTTTTGTGTGATTGTTGCAGGTGCTAATCTTGCTCCGAGGGAAGAAAAAGAGTGTGTCGCTGTTCGGGTCAATTGCTTGACTCAACAGGACATGGAGGCCGGCGGCTTCTTCTGGATGGATCGCGATCGCGCCATGGTTCTGGCGACGGTGCAGGATCGTGTTTATCAAGTTTCGTGGGTGCTCCGCCGGGTGCAGACATCACTTTCCTCGGTGCTGCACGTCATGTTTCCTTTGGATGCCGTGCCGACGACCCTTGCAGGTCTTCTATCGAAGTTTCGGAGTGCCAGCAATGTCAAGGAGCTGGTGTGGCAGCAGCTCGTCGCAAGAGTGAAGGCTGCTTTGTCTCTTGTGAGGGTGCATACAGACGTAGATTTGGCTCTTTGTGGCAGTGGGCCACCTCTTCGCCGGATGGTGGCGAGTGGGACATCGTCCGCATTACGCCGTAAAGCGATATCTGAGCAGTTAGATTTGTTTGAGCAGCGTGCTCAGGTTATTCTTCAGAATAGGTAGGACCTGAAAATAAACAGATAGATGTAAAATTTGTATATTTCGGCTGGGCGTTTTTGTGCCCTTTGTTGTAAAGGTTTGCTTGTTTGTGAGCATGCAGTGCTTTGATTGAGTACGTGTCCTTTTCGTTTGCCTGACGTTGTCAGCTACTCAGGTATACACGTTTGGTCCTCAGTTGATGAAATCGTGAGGGGGGGGGAGCCCCCGAGTGCGTTTGTAGCATGTAATAAAGTTGCAGAAAAATAGTCAACCGAAGTTTTGGGGGCGAGACACTTAGCTTTATTTATATCGTAATGGAGGAGGTACATTGTTCGGCTGAGTAGCCTTGGCTGAAAGCCTTATTAAAAGTAAAAGGGGGTAGGTTGCTATGGGTAGAATCGTCGCAGGTGCGAGATATTCCATGGGTTGGAGTATGCGACTCCAGACTCCACGTGCTTGAGGCGATAGGCACCACCTGGGATGACTTCAGTGATGACATAGGGTCCTTCCCACGGTGACTCGAATTTATTCGGTCGCTTTTGCTTGAGTCGCAAGATGAGGTCTCCTTCGACGAAGGACCTTGGGCGCAGCCGGCGACTGTGGTAGTTGCGGAGACTTTGCTGGTACACCGCTGATCGAGCTGCTGCTATATCCCGTGCTTCGTCGAGTGTGTCGACGACATCTTCGAGTGCAGCCATGGATTCGGCTTCGCTGTAGGCGACGACTCGTGGAGCCTGGTGGCGCATTTGGCGGGTAGCACGGCCTCGGCTCCGTGCACCATGAAGAACGGTGTGTAGCCGGTGGAGCTGTTTGGCGTGGTTCGAAGCTCCACGGAACAGACGGTAGCTCTTTCGTCCGATTTCCAGCTTTTGCTCGAGTGAGCTCATGAGGCGCTTCTTGATGCGGCGCCGATTAGGCTGTTGGCCTTTTCCACTTGCCCGTTTGTTTGCGGGTGTGCCCTTTGAGCATACGTGATGTTGATCTGAGGCCTTCGCAAAGTCAAATTCTTCGGAGATGAAGTTCGATCCGTTGTCGATGATGATCTTTGTCGGTACACGAACACAGTAGACAATGGACTCGAAGAATTTGGCGGTTTTGCCCTTCGGTTGGTGGTAGCATGGCTTCGATCCACTTAGTGAATTTGTCGATTGCGACCGGAGGAAGACGTGTCCCCTTCGAGGATTTTGGCGGTTTGCGATCATGTCGAGGCCCCATTGAGCAAAAGGCCAAGCTATGGGTATGGGTCTGAGTTCGGACCCAGTGCGTCAGTTTGTCGGCGAACCGTTGGCACCGTTGCATCTTGACGATGTTGTTGCGTCGCTCATGGCGTTGGCGATAGAATCCTGCTCGTAGAGCTTTGGCGACAAGGGGCGGTGCTGCGCATGGTGGCGCAGATGCCCTCATGGATGTCTTGGAGTATGGCTTTGCCGTCGTCGATGGTGACGCACCGTTGTAGTACACCCGTGATGCTGCGTTTGTACAGTTCGCCGTTGATGATGGTGAAGGCTTTTGACCAACGAGATATGCGCCGGGCATCTGTCGGGCTTTCAGGTAGTTCTCCGTTTATCAGGAACTGGAGGTATGGGCGTGTCCAGGTTTCTTCGACTGCCATGACCTGCATTATGTTGACCATGGCAACTTCGGTATCCAACTTTTCGGTCCTTCATGACCTTCGGCGTAGCCCCAGTGTTCTGCTTCTTCGGGTGATCCCTTGGGGAATTTCCGCTTGATGGATGGCACGCAGATCTGTTCGAGGAACACACCTGGTGGCACCTTTGCGCAAGTGGAGCCGATGTTGGCGAGTCTGTCGGCTTCCTCGTTGCTTTCTCTTCCGACGTGTCGAAGCTCGCAGCCGTCAAATTCTCCTTCGAGTGCGTTGTCGAGCGCGCGGTACGCTATCATGTTTTCGGCGTGTGCATCGCACTCATTCATCGTCTGCTGGACGACGAGGTTGGAGTCGCCATAGATGACCAGGCGCGTTGGCGCCAAGATATCTTGCCATCCTCATGCCATGGATGAGGGCTTCGTATTCGGCCTCGTTATTGGAGGCTCTGAATTTCATCCGGAGAACGTACTTCATCTTGTCTCCTTGCGGGGAGGTCAGTATGACCCCTGCTCCTTCCCCAGCTTCTCTATTGGAGCCGTCAAAGTGCATCGTCCATGATTGCGACATGTCCGGGGTATCTGGCAGCTGCAGCTCCATCCAATGTACCAGGAAGTCCGGAAGGACTTGAGATTTAATTGCGTGTCACTTCTCGTAGACGATGTCCAAGGGTGACAGTTCGATGCCCCACAGGGCCACGCGTCCTGTGGCCTCCGGGTTATTCGGGATGCTGTTGGGGTGCATCGTTGGACTATCACCGATGCTCCAGGAAGTAGTGGCTCAGCCACGAGCCGTCATGAACATGCCGTAGGCTAACCACAGTAGTGGGTACCGCTGTTTTGTTGGAGTGAGAACCTCGCTGAGGTAGTAAATTGGTATTTGGACTCCGTGGGTCTTGACTTCTTGAATTCGTTCGACCACGAGTACGGTGCTGACCACCTGGTGTGTGGCTTCTATGTACAACAGCAGGGGCTCGCGCTCCTTTGGCGTGACCAAAACTGGCGAGGTGGAGAGGAGCCGCTTGAGGCTTTCGAATGCGTCGTTGGCTTCTGGTGTCCACTCGAACTTGTCTGCCTTGCGCAATGGTAGAATGGTAGGGCCTTCGCCCATGCGGTGATGAACCTGCTTAGTGCCGCTACTGTCTTCTTGAGCTGCTGGGCGCCTATGAGGTTTTCGGCTTCTCCATTGTCATGATGGCTCTGATTTTCTTGGGTTCGCCTCAATCCTCGTTGAGAGATGAAGTACCGAGCAGACCGAGGGGCCAAGGCGCACTTTTCTGATTGAGCTTGATCTGTGGCGATCAAGGTTGTCGAACGTCTCGCGGAGATCGCCGATAAGTGTCTTTGCCTCCTTGGTTTTATTACTATGTCGACATAGACTTATGCGTTGCGACCGATCTGGTCCTTGAGGCAAGCTTGCATGCATCGCTGGTATGTACCTGCGTTCTTTAGCCGAAGGGCATTGTATTATGTGAATACTCCGAACGGTGTGATAAACGCTGTTTTCTCTTGATCTTCGACCTTGAGTCGAATCTGGTTATAGCCTGAGTAGGCGTCGAGGAAGGAGAGTTTCTCACAGCCTGCAGTCGAATCAATGATCTGATCGATCCGAGGAAGAGGGAAGTGGTCCTTTGGGCAATGTTTGTTTAGTGACGTGAAATCCACGCACATCCGCAGGATGTCCGTGTCCTTCTTTGGGACCATGACTGTATTTGTCAGCCACTCGCTTTCCTTGATTTCCCGGATGAAGTCTGCTGCGAGTAATCTGTTAATTTCCTTGCCGATAGCTTCGGCTCGTGGCTCCGACAGTCTTCGGATGGACTGCTTGACTGGCTTGGTGTCTGGAAATACGTTGAGTGCGTGCTCGGCGAATTCCCTGGGAACTCCTGGCATGTCTGCAGGACACCAGGCAAAGATTTCCCAGCGCTCACGGAGGAATTCGACGAGCGCGCCTTCCTATGCGGTGTTGAGGTCATTGGCAATCAAGACTGTCTTGGAGGCATTCGTCGGATGGACCTGTACTTTCTTGGTGTGGACGGTGGAGTCGAAGGACATGTCAGGTGCGTTCTGCCTTGTGACTGGGGGTAGCCCATTGTCCGTCACCTCGCGGAGCCTTACAAGCTCGTCTTGCATGCCGAAAGACTGGGAGATTTTGTTGAAATCCACCGCATTTGTCCGTCGGGTGAAGCTCCGTGGGTACGTGATGACGCCCCTTGGTCCTTGCATCTTGAGTAGTAGGTATGCGTAGTGTGGGACGGCCAGGAACCTTGCGAATGCTACACGCCCTAGGATGGCGTGGTATTGCGACGGCCAGTCCACCACTTCGAATTCTAGGTGCTCCTACCGAAAGTTGTCTGGCTTCCCGAAGATGACGTCGAGCCCTATTTTGCCCAGGGGGAATATGCCTTTTCCTGGGACAATGCCATGGAACGTTGTGTCTGATTGTTCCAGGCTGCATTGCGGGATCCACATAGCTGCTAGAGTGCTTGCGAACATTAGATTGATGCTGCTGCCGCCGTCCATGAAGACGCGACTCATCTCGAAGCCTCCGATTTGCGCCTCCGACACCGAGCAGCATGACTGGGCGAGGGATCTGGCAAGGGTGATCCGCGAGTGAATGTGATGCAGGACTCCGATCCTTTGAGGTACTCGAGGATTGCGAGCGGAGTTGCCACCAAGTTGATTTGTCGGGTGATTTTCTTACGCACCTGTTTGTGGGCGCCCTTCGGATCATATTAAGTGCTCCCTTTGGTGGGGGTATCCGACCCGGCGTTGTTTTCTTGTTGGTTGGTTTGGGCCTCCAATAGGTGGCGGTGGAGGAGCTCCGTGTGCTATTTCACTGGCGCGCAGTCGTTTCAACGCAGGATTGGAGCTTGTTGCCTCATCGCACCATGCCTTCGCTGAGTTTACGGAACTTCGGCGTTCGAGCATGTGGCTGGCTTTCTTTTGCCATCTGTTTGTCGATGTAGAAGTGGATGGTGTATGGACCGAAGTTTGTCGAATGCTTAGGGTCCGTTGTCATGATCGGCGTTGCCGCAGCTGCGTTAATCGTCGTTATCGAGAAGTTTCGCGCGGTATCCTCCGCTATGCGGTCTTTGTCGTTACGGCGTCGGCGTAGCCGCGACCATGTCGGGTCCGTCGCGGTCCTCGTGACGCGATCTCCTCTTGTTGCGGCGTTCACGTCTTGGCCGTAGTCGTCCTCTTCATCTGATTGCGCTGGATGCAATCTTCGCCGTCTATGGCTGTTGGCGATTTCCATGAGGTGGTCGAGTGTCTTGGGCTTTACGCCCAAGTTCCTCCTTGAAGTCTTGGCGTTTGGCCTGTCCTGGCGTCGATGGCCCTCTCTTCGGAGATGTGTCTGCGGAGTTCTTGGTTGTAGACCGGCGTAGTATGTACTGGCGAATAGATTCACCCGTTCTCTGAGTGCAGGCTCGCAACTCTTGATTGAGGCGGGCCTCTTGCTGGTGCCTTTGAAATTTCGGATGAAGCTAAGCGAGCTCCTCCCGATTTCGGATGGATCGATGATAGGCTGGCAGCGGACCGCGCCACGCTGTCGTGCGGTGAAGGCATTGCATGGCGGTTTTTTGTTGCCTCCGTGAAGCTTGACGGATGATGATGGTCAGCGAGCCAGGATTTTGGATCTTGCGTGCCGTTGAACTTCGGAGTATCCGAAGGAAGCTTGAAGTTGCGTGGCATCTGTGTTCGCCGAACAGATCTGCTGAAGCATCGAGCTCCGCAGAGTTCTCCTTCGTCTTCATCCATCTCAGATTCAGACGAGCATGCGCGTTTGGTGCATGCTTTGTCGATCTTGCACTGTGTAAGCTTGTCTCTGGCGTCGTAGTCGCGTTTATGGCGGTGCGAGCTCTTCTTCCTTCGAGGAAGATCGTGCTCCTCTTCCTCTTCGGATGAGGGGGTGGGGCTCCGGTCGCGCTTGGCCGGAGCTTTCTTCTTTGGCTCCGCAGGAGCGTCTTCGTGGAGCGTAGCTCCGATTAGTCCTAGTCCGGTGAGTGCGGACCTATGCATGGCCCTTTTCGGGTCCCCCTCCGGAGGTGGGTGAGCCGCGAGATCTGTGATGGCTGCCATGATCGCAGCTTGCGGTGTCTTGGGATGATGTTGCCGTCGGCATCCATATCCATGAACGATGTGTGGAGAGTTGAGTTACGTCGCTGCGCTCCTTGGGATCCATGTTTTCCACGAGGCGGTGCTTGTTTCCTGGTTTCCGTTTGTGCTAGAGTCGGGTGCCATGGCGGAGGCGCGGCTCGTCAGCGCTGAACTCGGAGGCTGCTTGCGTTTGTCGGCGCCTCCTACATCTTGACTTGTTTGTGCTCCTCGATGAGGAGGTAGTGGTATGACATCAGTAGTTCACGTGAGGAGTCTGCAGGTAAGACGATGTCGCTGCGGCAACGCAGCGCCTGGACCCATCCTTCTTTGCTAAGTTGGATGACATGGCCGTTGTTTTCCCCGTTAGGTGGGGGGGACTGGCTTCTTCTGTTTTCGCCGTTTCCGCCATTTTGGGTGGGCGGCGGGTTAGGTGTTTCCTCGTCGGCTTGGATGACTGCGGCGCATAGATAGCACTCGCAGATTGGTTGGCCGCTGCCACAACTTTCGGATCCGGAACCGTAGGTCCCTTCATCCGAAGGTGGATCACATAGATCGGAGTTACAGCTGCTGCTGTCGTAAAACTCATCTGTTGATGGTGATGTGCGTAGCACAGGGTGTGGAGCCCACGAGGCGGGCCTGATTGACGCGGATACCGCCGTCGAGGCGGAGGTGCCGGTTGACCCACACAGGCGAAGCTCCCGAACAAAATTTCGAGTCCGTTGCCTACGGGCTCGAAATCCTTCATGGTGGCCGGCGAGTGGGCGGTGAAGTCGAAAGCGCCGAAGAGGAGGTGATTCTCTGTCGCCGCGGAGTTGTAGATCGATCGGGTCGGGACCGTCACGATCGCACAATCAGCAGCCCCAGTTCCCACAGACGGCGCCAATTGACGAGGTTTGATCTCGTCAATGCCCATTGTTATGGACTTGGGTTTTGGAGAAGATGGGGATGCTGGAGATCGTGGCACGGTTAATAGACAAGCAACCAGGGGACACAAGATTTACCCAGGTTCAGGCCCCCGGAGGGAAAACCCTACTACTTATGCCTCTTGATTACGGCGGAACCGAAGGTTCAGGTCTGCAGATTCGATCTGGCGTGGATGCGTGTGCGAAAGTATGAGTCGAGAGATCTAGGACGTGCCCTCCTGGCCTTTATATAGACTTAGGCAGGTCCCGGGCATAGTCCTAGTCGGTTACAAGTTCTAGGGTTTTACCCCTTTGAATTTCCTATCTCCGCTAGTCTTGCTCTCCAAGGATCCGAAGGCGTCATGGGCCTTGACCACCTGAAAATCTTCATGGGCCAGTGTATATCTACTATGGGCCTTCCTTGGGCTGGACCAGGTATGCTGAAGTCACGTACCCGTAGGGTATAACCATGTCAGTTGCTGTTGTTGTTGCTACTACAAACTGTTGCTACTGATAAACTTCTATGAGCAAGAACTATTTTCAAGTGCAGCTGAACTGACAACTCAGTTGTTAAGGCTTGCAAGTATTCTTTGGCTCCCCTTGTGTCGAATCAATAAATTGGGCAATACTACCCGCGAAGACTGTTGCGATCCCATATACTTGTGGGTCATCAGTAGTACACATATGAGTATGTGGGCGATGATGATCATGTTATTGCTTCCTGTTTGTATTTTGGATATTGGTGGCATAGTGGGATGAAGCGGATCGGACAAACTTTACATGTCCTCGCACATGAGACTTGTTCCACGCTTGACATGCAACTAGTTTTGCATAAGTGTCTAGCGGGTGTCTGTCTCTCCTAATATAGTTAATATCTAATTTACATCGAGTTGTTAATAATTTGGTTATCCTCGTTGTGGTTCCATGTTCGTAGGTAAGAACGGTTCTATCTTCGAAAGCCCTAAGCCACGTAAAACTTGCAATGGATAAATTATAAGCGTCTAGTTTAAATTGTTGCTGGGCTAGTATCATGATATGGTAATATTGTAAGTAAAAGTATATTTAATACTCTTACAACACACCTAACGTGTAAGTTCCATAGACCTTGGCCTTACACACAAAGGAATGATAGAGATCATACCACGATGCACATGATGGTGATCAAGTGCAAGAACCATATCATTTGACTTTTCACATATGATGTTTGTTGCATCTTATATTGCTTGTTTGGCGTTTTATTAGCATAATAAGATGATTCCTCATTTTGATATCATGATAAAAATGTGTTCTCCCTTAAGTATGCACCGATTGAGTTTCGCCACTTCAAGACATCACGTGATGATCGGGTGTTCTTGAATCCACGATCATATGTCGGGTGTAAGACAGTCTTAAACACGCTAAATACTAAGGTTCTTACTTGGTGAGCCTAGCATGTATAAACATGGCCTCGGAACATGGACCGAAAGGTTAAGCATGAGTCATATGTTGATATGATGCCCATATAGATGCCCGCCTTTGAAGCTACACCGACTCACGTGATGATCGGACTTGGTGTAGTGGATTTGGTTCATGTAATCACTAAAAAGACACGAGGGATGTCATTTTTGAGTGGGAGTTCATTCATAATTTGGATTAGTTGAACTCGATCTATCATAAACTTAGTCTAAACTTTACAAATTTTGTTATAGATGGCACCACCTACTTTTAATTTCAATGTGTTCACGGAGAAAGAGAAACTTGCGACAAATGGTAGCAACTTTACCAACTGGTTCATGAATTTGAGTTTTTTCCTCAATGCTACACAAAAACAATATGTGCTAGATGGTCCGATAGGTGACGCTCATGCAAGCATTGCATCTCAGTATGAGCGTAATGTGTATGACACAAAGCATGATGACTACACTCTTGTGAAATATCCGATCCTTCTGTCATTGGAACCTGAACTCCAAGAATGCTTTGAACTTAGCAGCGCTGATGCTATGGTGAAGGAACTCAAAACCATGTTTGAGAGCCAAATCCACACTGAGAGATACACGATCTCTAGCGAGTTCTTTAGTGTAAAGATGAAGGAACACAGCTCTTTGAACGATCACGTCATGTTGATGATGGGATATGTTCAACGTCTTAGGGCGCTGGGATATGATATCCCAGTTGACCTTGATATGGATAGAGTTCTGAAGTCGCTCCCACCCAGTTACAAAGAGTTTGTGCTGAATTACAAGAAAAGTGGTGCGATTGGATCTCTCACCAAACTTTCTGCTATCTTGGTAGCTATTGAAGTAGACATAAAGAATAGGCACCTGGAGTTGATGGTCGATAAGATTGCATCCTCTAGAGAAAAGGACGAGGCCAAGGAAAATTCAAGATGGGCAGCACATTTGTTGTACCCAAGGGAAAACGGTCGATGGAGGTCCTAAGCCTGATACTGAATGTTTTTATTGCAAAGAGTTAGGTCACTGGAAACGGAACTGCCCCAAGTATTTGGCAGACAAGAAGGCCGGCAAGACAAACAAAGTTATATATGATATACATGTTATTGATGTGTACTTGACTAGTACTTGCAGTAGAACCTGGGTATTTGATACCGGATCAGTTGCTAATATTTGTAACTCGAATCAGGGGTTGCGGAACAAGCGACCGTTAGCAAGGGGTGAGGTCAAGATGCGTGTTGGCAATGGATCAAGTGTTGATGTGATCACCGTCGGAACACCGCCTCTCCACTTACCGTCTGGATTAGTCATAAACCTAAATAAATGTTATTTGGTACCTGCATTAAGCATGAACATTGTATCCGGATCATGTTTGATGTGAAGTGGTTATTCATTTAAATCCGAAAACAATGGTTGTTTGATTTATATGAATGATACCTTTTATGGTCATCACCTGTGATGAATGGTTTATTTCTGTTGGATCTCGATAATAGTGTTACACATAATCATAATTTTGATGCTAAAAGGATTAAACTTAATGATGACATATCCGCATATATGTGACACTGCCGTCTATTTCATATTGGCGTTAAACGCATGAAGAAACTCCATTCAGATGGACTTTTAGAATCACTTGCTTCGAATCATTTGATACATGTGAGTGATACATCGTAAACGTATCTATAGTTTTTGTTGTTCCATGCTTGTTTAGTATCCACTTTGCTGTGCTTTGTATACACTTTGAGGTATTTTTATACATTTTCTGGGACTAACCTATTAACAAGATGCCATAGTGCAAGTTGCCTGTTTTCTGCTATTTTTGGTTTCAGAAAATCTAGTAAGGAAATATTCTCAGAATTGTACGGGACAAAATTCAAAGTCAATATTTCACCGAGGAGAACACATATACCAAAGGGCGATTGGAGGGGAGACACGAGGTGGCCGCACCCCCTCCCCCACGCGCGGGCCCATCCTTGGCCGCGCCTGGGCAGGGTGTGGGCCCCCTGTACACCCTCCTGCCTCGCCCCATCGCCTATAAAGTCACCCCGATGCCAAAACCCTAGGTCCCCGATCAGATCTCAACGAAACAGTCTGTAGCCATCGCCACCATTGTCCCTAGATCGGGGGGATCTGAATCTCTTCCCGACACCCTACCGGAGGGAGAGATCATCCCGGAGGCCTTCTTCATCACCATGCCAGCCTCCGGTATGATGCGTGAGTAGTTCCACCTTGGACTATGGCTCCATACAGTAGCTAGATGGTTGTTTCTCGTCCTTTGTGCTATCATGTCTAGATCTTGTGAGCTCCATTCATGATCAAGATCATCTATTTGTAATCATGCATGTTATGTTTGCGGGGATCCGATGGATATTGAGATTACTATGTCAGATTGACTAATGATTCTATCTTATTGTTTCTATCATGTAGTGACCTCGGATCAAGTAAGATCCTAAGTCCCTGTGAATAACATGCTAGTCCCAGGATCAATAGCTAGCACTCACAGTCGATGAAATATCATGTAAAACACAAGTCTTTATTACATGAATCGAGTAATACAGAGTTTACATTATTACAGAGCGTTTATATAAATACAACTTGGAGTCCCATCAATGCCACATGCAGGTTGAGTGAAGACCCGCGATCCTAGCGCACCTTTCAACGATCTCCGAAATTCTGCACATGAAATGTGCAGCCAACAAGTTGGGTCAATACTTTGAATGTATTGGCAAATTACACCAAGGAGAGAAAAGACTATCTCTACATGCAAGGTTGGTATAGGCTGTAGAGTTCATTTGCTCAAAGCTAGTTTTCTTAAGTAGAGAGGAGAAGAGAGGACTGTCCTACTTTGTAAACATTTGCTTAGATAAAATAAGGTCGAGTGGCACACGAGGATATTACGCACCAAGTGTCCAAACAACCAAACACTTGGATATTACGCGCACTGCGTCACTTGGATATTACACACCAAGTTCCCAAATTCCCACCCATTAGCGATATTACGCATGCCATGGGGTTTCAAAACTTTGTTTTAGAAAAGAGAGGAAGATCCTTGAGGCTCCATCCTTGAGGCTCCATCCTTGACGCTCATTGTTGTTACATTCGTGAACACGGCTGATCGATCAGATTGCAATACTCTCGAGAGTTTGTGCACTTTACCCACAATCCACGATCAAGTCCTTTTACAAACAATACCATGGCGAGGCTTTCCCTTAGTAGCCCCTCTACCTTTCGGATCCAACCGTGCCAAGAACCTCCAAATGTTGGTACCCAGGTGAGGTTTCCCACTAAGTACTAGGCCAAGACAGAGCCCATAATGTATTGTGGTTGCACTGGAAGCTTCTGAATTCTGAAACATGGCAGACTTCTTTGATTCCTGGAGGGCCGTCCTCCACCAAAATCTCACTCGTTGACCCGACAACCATTCCGCCCAGAAGAAAACTTAGTTTTATTTTGAAGTGGATTTGAGAAGAAAAGTTTGCTCAAGAGAGCCTTTATACTTAGAAAAATTCATTGTCTTTCGACCCCCCCCCCCAACGGTACTTTGTATATATAGCATAGAAAGCAATACTTAGCAAAAACAGGGGTAACCTATTAGGATAGAAAATCCTAAGTATAGAGCTACTCATGGCATACTACAAAATCATCGCACTTGCAAAATAATACTAAGGGAAAAATCTACTAGAACATCCTACACATGCATACTACAGAATTTTGAAGATCACATGCATAGAATCAAAACTGGGACAAAATTATGAACAAGTGGTGTAACTTGCCTTATGTTGATAATATGGGTGTTGATTGTATTTCTCCGCAGCAATCGCACTCTCCGAACAATCTAATACGAGGACAAGGTAGTTCCAATCAAAACAACTTCAAACACAACAAGGATGATCGAAAACATAAATGATGATTTAACATGACACAATGGTTATAACTAGTTTTATGAACATTAATATATCATATGATGCATGTATGAGTTCATTTAATGCAATAGGGTACTTGTTATTAATGATTACTTGCCAATATAAGGGTTTTGATAGTTCTGTTGTAATGCCTGTTCTAACTGTAGAATTAAATTTGTTTCTTGGGTTTACTGGATAGAGGACGTTAATACGAACCAGTAGGCGTTGGATTCACCCTAATCGGAGTTATAGATCTTTTTATATGATTTAAATAGTGTTTAATGGATTTTAAATGATTCATACAGTTTCTGTTGCCTAAAAATCAAACTAAAATTATATCTGTAATCTCTAGGGAATTGTGATTTCAGGGACATATTATTTGTAATTTTCTGAATAGTATTTATTTTCTTATGAATTTATTACTCTAAATAATCCATTAAACCATTTATTTAATTGCTGCGAAACCTTATAGTATTTTATTGAACCATTTGCAGATTGATGATCTACATGGAACCAGCTTTCTATTGGTATATTATTTATATTTTTGTGACAAGCAATTAATTTACTATGAATTTAATGATTTATAGAGCCATTAAAACTAATTAAACTGCTACGGGTTAAATAATCTGCAAAGGCACATTACAGTAGCTTCAATTTGATATATTATTCATATTTTTCGGAGTTACAGATAATTTCTTATGAATTTATTAACCTAAAAGACCATTAAAACTAATTAAATTACTGCAGTAACCACGTACAGTAAAAGTTGGATATATTCTGATAAGATGATTCTACGTGAAATTATCTTCAATTTGATATATTATACGCAATTTTTGGACGTGGTATGAATTTCTAATGAATTTTACAAGTTAGATCTATAATATGCAATTTTAAATTCGAACGGAATATTCTAGGGAATATTCCGCTGACTGGACTGGTTGACTTTGCATGCTGACTGGGACTAGATGTTGACCTTACGTTGATGTGGTGTTGATGATGAAGATGACCGGGATGACGACATGGCACGTACCGGTTTGTTTGGATCTCGACCGTCTGGATAGGATCCGGTGGCTAGAAGAAGAGATTGACCCGATTTTGGCTCAGAATAGACAAGAAATAGATCTGTGTTAGAGAGACAAATCCATAGGTCACATTGAAAAACTCAGAACATGAAAGTTATGGGGAATCATTATTCCTACCTTCTCACCAAAGGAATTTGGATTTGAAGAAACGAGCGCGAGTAGATCTTGGATTTACACCGTAAGATCTGAAATATTGCGATACGAAATTCTCCGGCTGTGGTGGATGAAAAGAGGTGAGGTTTGTCGAGATTGAAATATTTCGACGATTCCTACAACTTTCATTTTTTGACCGAAGGCAAACGACGAAGTCTAGATGGGTTAAAAAGCGAAATAAGATTCGGGCATATGTAGATTCGGGATTTTGAGAATAGAAACTCGTACAGCCGTGGCTCCACGAGTTTATATGGAGGTTTAGGATGGTTTAGAGATAGGCCTTGGAGTATAGAACAAGTAGAAACAAACGGAAGTCGATTCGGAGTTGTAGATAAAAAGTTATAGCAGTTTGAGTAGAGATAGGTTTAACAAAACAGATTTTGCACGCTTTTTGGAGCAAACCGATCGATCCGTACGCGTGGCCTGCCAGGCTGGCTCGGTCCGGTCGGACCGGGTGGGCCGGCCCGGTTTTTTTTTAATACTTGTTTCCCTCATATCTTTTGCATACGAACTCCAAATAACATGATTCTTGTTTCTAAATTTTTCTAAAATCGAGTAGATCATTATAGGATCAAATTTGTAATCTTTTTACTAGTTTGGAAGTAGTGGATTTATAAATCCTTGTATATTTCATTTTATTTATATCTTTATGTGTTTGTATTTGTTCCATAACTTTTTCATACTAGCTCCAAATGAGCTCAATTTTGTTTCTAAAATTTTGTAATATTAATTGGATCCTTTTAGGCTATAATTTAGCAATAATCGTTGTCTTAGCAATAGTGGGTTTTAAAAAGTCAATTTAGTTACCCTTAGGAACATTTGGGCGAATCAACTATAGGATTTAGATACCAGGATTTGGATTCAGTTTGTGAGAACTTTGCATGGATGAAATGCTTATGAATGCTTCATGAGTTTCATTTTGAAATCTTGCACACCAATTCCACAATCCATAATCAATCCATGCCCTTTTACCTATATGGCTACTTAGGTCTTAACAAAAGAGTATAAGATTTTGAATTCAAGGTCGAGAGGATTTTCTATTCAAAAAGTTTCTTATCTTTGAGAATTTTGAACATAATCAAACAATCAATCAAACTTATTTATTTATTTATTTATTTATTTCACATTCCAAAATTAGGAGAATTTTGGGATGTGACATATCATGTCTGTGTTGTTTGAGATCTTGCATGCTCTCCGTTTCTAGTAGCTATCTTGGCCAAGTAGATGCTAGTGACTCCAAGAGGGAGTATTTATGCTCTATAGTGGGTTGATGCCTCTATTGATTCTAGGGAAGTGACAAAAATCTCTAAGGTTGTAGATGTGTTGTTGCTACTAGGGAGAAAACAACAATCTCTTGTTCATGGAACAATTGTATTGTTTACTTTACACACATTGCTTAAAGCAGTTATCCATTGCTTGCAACTTAATACTGGAAGGGGTTCAGACGATAACTTGAAGGTGGATTACTAGTCATAGATGCAGTTGGATGGCGGTCTATGTATATTTTTGTAATTACCAATCAAATCTCATAGGATCATGAATGTCTAGTATTGCATTGGTATGCCTTGCTCTGTCCTGTCAATTGCCCCGCTGTAATTTGTTTACCCAGCATGTTATGTTGTTTATCTTAAGGAGAACACCTTTAGTGAACTGTGGACCCTGGTCCAATCTTTACCATTGATACATCTTTCACTGGTACTGTTTACTTTTTGCAAGCCACCATTACCTTCCACACCATATGTTTAATCCTTTGTTTTCAGCAAACCGGTGAGATTGACAACCTCACTGTTCGTTGGGGCAAAGTCTTGAGTTTGTGTTGTGCAGGTTCCAAGTTGTTAGCAACACCTTGGGGTCGTTTCCTTCCTCCTACTGGTTCGATAACCTTGATTTCATACTGAGGGAAGAATTACTGTTGTGCTCATCATACCTTCCTCTTGGGGTTTCCCAACGAAGATCTACAGTGATCCGAGGCGCATCAGTGAGCCATGCCTTATGGGCAAGATGACTAGAATGCCGTTTTCCGGTTCAATGGAACGGGCGACAAATTTATTGGAAATCATACACTCTGATGTATGTGGTCCAATGAGTGTGTCGGCGTGAGGTGGATATCGTTATTTTGTTACTTTCACGGATTATTTGAGTAGATACGGTTATATCTACTTGATGAAACACAAGTCTGAAATCTTTGAAAAGCTCAAGGAATTTCAAAATGAAGTGGAAAATCATCAAAATAGAAAGATCAAATTTCTACGGTCTGCTCGTGGAGGTGAGTATCTAAGTTACAAGTTTAGCACACATATGAAAGAGTGTTGAATAGTTTCACAACTCACACCTACCGGAACACCACAACGAAATGGTGTGTGATGACCCACAAGTATAGGGGGTGTATCATAGTACTTTCTATAAATAGGGGTGTCGATCCCAACGAGGAGCAGAAGGTGTTAACTAGTGGTATGGAGCAGGAAATATCTGTAAATACTTAGCAAATAGATATTTAGGGGTTTTCTGATAAAGCAAGGAAATAAAGTGCAAGTAAAGACAACAAACAAATGCAGCAGTGGCCCAATCCTTTCTTAGCAAAGGACAGGCCGGTGGAAATACTAATGAGGACCAAACGTTCTCGAGGACACATGGGAATACTGTCAAGTGCTTTAGTTTCATATAGCTGATTAATCTTCTTTGGTTTTATAAGTGTTGTGTGGGTGAACCTGTGCTAATGTACCGACCTTACTTGGACTAATACATACTTGTGATTAAACCCCTTGCAAGCATCCGCAACTACAAGAAAGCAATTAAGATATAAACCTAACCACAACCTTAAACTCTGAGATCCTACACTCCCTTGTGCAATGGTTTCCTAATGGGGGTTCAGGTTTCTATCACTCCAGCAACCCCACAATTAGTAGCCAAATACACAATGCATTCCCCTAGGCCCATAAATGTGGAAGTATCATGTAGTCGACATTCACATGACACCACTAGAAGAATAGCACCACAACTTAAATATTAAACCATTGAATAATACCTCAACACAATTCCACTACTAACAACATGACTTCTCCCATGTCCTCAAGAACTAAACGAACTACTTATGAGACATCATATGGATCAAGATCAGAGATGATATAGTGATGGATAACAATATGAACATAAGCAATAACTCAATGGTTCCACCCACAAGCATCAACTACAATAGTAATAAACACCGGGAAAGTTTCTCCTAAGAACTATGCAAGATTCAACACAATTGTTACAGCGGGATGGAGTGGTGATGATGGTACTGGTGGAGATGGTGGTGTGGATGATGATGATGATCCCGATGAAGTCTAGCTTGATGATGGTGTTGATGGCGACGATCTCCCCTCTCCGGGAAGGAATTTCCCCGGCAGAAATCTGTCTGCCAGAGAGCTCTTTCTCTCTCGGTGTTTTCCTCCCCACAAAGGCGGCGGAATCTTTCTGTGGTCGCTCCGCTTGTTTTAGGGTTTCGAGGAGAAGATATAGGCGAGAGGGCGGAGCCAGAGGTGGGCCAGGGTGGCCACATCCCCTGTAGGCGCGACCCAGGGTGTCCCGCGCCTAGGGTGTGTGGGCCCCCTGTGGCCCAACTCCGCCTCCCCTTTTGGCATCCTTCGTCTTCTGGGAAATTATAGTTTTTTTGTAGTTTTTCTGGTATTTTTCTGATCTTCGCGAAATTGCATTAAAACACTGCTTTTTCCATCAGAATCCTGACTCCAGCACTTCATCCTCCAAGAATCGTCCAACATGCAAAAACAGACGAAAAGATATAAGTAACACCTCTTAATATGAAATATATCAATGAATAGAGACAAATTATGATATAGAATGGTGAGGAAAATTGGACGTATCAACTCCCCCCCAAGCTTAGACCTCAATTGTCCCCAAGCGAAAACTGAGCTCAGTAAACATGTCCACAGGTTTACGGAGTGAAATGGCGATAAAAAGAATACGGACAAGAAGCATCACACTTACCAATACACAACTCATATAAGAAAGCAACTCACCATTATATAACTTAGCTTGCAACAAGTATGGGAGTCACAATAAAGATGCATAAAGATAAATCATAATTGGGATGGGAAAACTTTGTTCTTGGTCCGAGAACACCTGGCAAACATTTTTCAAGCAAAGATTTTGTAAAGAAGTTTAAAACAGGAGTACTCTTTTTGCTCAAACATAAAAGTTTTTCACAATGATGGCTTTCAAAGTAATGCTCATTTAGATAAGAGTCTTGTGCAAACAAGGAAGATAAATAACATGATTGAATAAATCATCATATGAATGCTTGAAACACAACAACTCAAATGCTTGCTGGAGATAGAGAGGAATAGGTTTACTGACTCAACTTAGAAGTAGAAGAAAGGTCCTTCATAGAGGACAACAAGGATTTCAAGTTCATAAAGAGCTTTCAAAAGATTATGGCACTTACTAGCTTTGAGCTCTCATTGCCCCTATCATAAGCATATTGAGGTGATTAAGGTTAAAGTGAACAAAGATGGAGTATATGCTTGATGAAATATAAGTTGGCAATCTCATGTCCCTTGAGTACGAGGGTCGCTCCTCATGCTACTCAACTTTAGTTACCGGTACGTTCTTGTCATAGTAAGTACATGTGTATCATAGAGAACCGCCAATGGGGTACCCCTTGCACATGATACAGGAGTTATCCCATATCAAAATGACAAGGCAAGCAGATAGTGAGCATCTCAGTGATCTTTTTATTTGCTATTTGCATAGGTTTTTATTGAGAATGCTTCACAGGTTGCTCACTATGGTTATGCTGCAAGTTTCCACCATGATTAGGCATGGCTTAGGTTAGCGGCCCAGGCGTTTCTCTAACACACATACATAACTCCATGGACTTACAAGCTCCCCTTTTATTACACACCGACGACATTTGCAAACAAAAGAGCACGATATCAACTGTGTAAAATGTACAAGTGCAATGTTGAAAGCGTTCCCCATGACAGCACAGTTCTGCTAATCCCAACTTATAGGTGCAAGCATATACAACTTTGATGACACAATGTTTCAAGTTTATTAGGGGCAAGAAAATAAGGTGTGCCATCAAGTTCGTGAGAGCTTTACTAACTAGTTTTCACATAAAAAATAATTTTTAATTTGAAAGATAGATGAAGCTTGAGAATTTACTTGGAATAGCAATAATGCTAATAGGTAGATATGGTGGACACAAATGTCATTGGTTTTGGTTTAAGGATTGGATGCATGAGAAGTGATCCCTCTCAGCACAGGTTTTTGGCTAGAAGGTTGGGTAGCAAGCAAAAGAGTTGAAGGAAACAAGAAAACATACAAGTAATAAAGCCAAACATGCAATCCTCCTTGAAGACACAAAATATCTTAAATAAAGAATACTAAGCTTATAAGACAATCAAGAAAGAAGATAAATGATACAAAATACCTATAAGCTTTTCTCTTTTCCTTTCAAACCTCAAAAATGTTGCTACTGACCAGAGCTCGGTTTGCCAAAAGCAATTTAGATCTACTTGATGCTCCCAAGGTGATACCAATACTAATCAACAAGATCAATCATATAATAGATATTGCAAACTAAAATAAGAAGTGCAAAACGTAAAAGATGAAACTTCTTATTAATATTCCATAAAGGCATTCACACCAAGGGATACATAGATAACCAACTAAAGGAGAGATACATCCACAATGCAAACCAACCTATATAATAACTTCTCTACCCAATATATGAATCTACTAAAAAGGTAAAAAGATAAAAGATAATGATGTGATACCGCGGCATTCCCCCAAGCTTGGAACTAGCCAAGGGGATGCCAAACCTGATGACGAATTACTCCTTCGGTGGTGGTGGTGTTCCCTTGTCATCATCAGACTTCCAAGGTAAAAGCTCCCCATCCACAAAGGATGTCTTGGTCTCAAATATCCTGAAACTAGCAGCAGATCTTATGTGTTTAAACCTAGCCTCATACTCACAGTTTTGATTTTGTATGTCGTAGAGTTGTGCTTGCAATTGATTGGTGGTTTGAATGAGTGAGAGGATTTAATCCCGAAGCTCAGCAACCTCCTCCTTATGCTTGGTGATGAGTTCTGAACTCATCTTATGGATGACTTCCACTTCGCGTTCCGCCATCTTCTTGTACCTAAAAACTTCCTGCTCCAATGCTTCCATCCTATCTTCTAGGCTGCCTTCTCCTTTAGGGCCATGTACTTCTTTTATCTGTACCATCCCATCCTTAAGTAACAACTCCTTGGGGTGAACCTTCAACTCGTACATGTACGGGTTGATGACATCCGCGGAGGAATCCTCCATGGGTGATCCAGAGGAAAACATTGTGGATCCAAAACTGAGAATCTGCCTGACAGAAACAGATCGAAACAAAAACACGACGAGAACACGATATATGAACCTCGAGGGATCCGGGGGGGTTATATATTATGAAGTTATATGACATAAGGACGGTACTTTGCGAAAATGAGGTGGAGATGGACTCCAGGGGCTGTGGCGCGGCTAGCTGGGGCCCGTGCCGCTGGTGGGTGTGGCCCACCTGGGCTCCGTTTCCTCCTCTGTTCCGTCTCATAACCTTCCATATGTGATAAAAACATAAAAATATAAAGAAAAAGGTTTTTGTGAACTTTCTGTTTTCACCACTTTTACCTATTCAAAGACGGACTTTGCAGATTCTTTCTCTCCATCACCTGAAAATTCCTTTCATACAAAGCCTTATACAAACCTCATTGGCAACATTAGTGTATGCAAAAAAAATAAACTTTAGGTTCAAGCTTCAACTAAAATCCATCAAAACAAAAGCTACTGTAGCAACTCCTTTCCAAAAACCCAAAAAGAATCTGAAAGGGAATCAGTATAGGAGGCAAATGCAAATGATGGCAGAAATCTGTCAAAACAGACCAGCAGGTAAAGATTGATTTTTTCGAAAAACTTCTGTTGCTCAAATCAAAAAGTACAAAACTGATGAAAGTTGGATAACAACTTGGAGAATAAGCACAGAAAATTACAGCTCTATCCGAAATAATGAGCTCCTTCACGAATTTTTACAATGCAGCACAAAAATCTGTCCTAGGACATCCACTTTTCACAACTCCTCTATTTCTCAAAAGTAGTTGAATCTTGACTCAAAAACCAAAATGAAAAGGATAAGGATAGGTCATTACTGACGTAATAACTTCCAAGACTCAACAAAACAAAAAACAAAAGAAAACTTAAAACGGGTTGTCTCCCAAAAGCTCTTTCTTTATAGCCTTTAAGATGGGCTTGATAATTTCAAAGATGCTCATATAGGAGATAGATTTGAATGAAAGAGAGCATCAAGAAGCAAATATCCAACACATTTGAGTCTAACCCACTTCCTATGCAAGGGAGTCTCATGAGAAAACAAATTATTGAAACAAAAGGCAACTAACATAGGAAGACAAAACAAATGCAACTTCAAAGCTTTCAACATAAAATGGGGAAACTTAATATCATTGAGATGCATAAAACCATGTTTCCCTCTCTCATAATAACTTTTAGTAGCATTCTGAATAAAGTTGACAATATAACTATCACAAGAAACAACTTTATCATCAGAATGAGCATACTTACAATCATCAAAAAGAGGTCTAAAGTCATAAACTGGATCAATAGAAGCAAGTTGTTCCATCCTAAAATCTTCATTAGGCAATTCATTTTCATAAGGATATTTAGCAAATTTAGAAAATTTAAACTCATAAGAATCTCCATCAAACTTAGTTAAAACTTTCTCCTTATTGCAATCTATAATAGCTCCACAAGTGTTGATAAAGGGTCTACCAAAAATGTAAGGACAAGTTTTACTAGTTGCTGAACCAAGCACTAGAAAATCAGCAGGATACTTAATCTTACCGCAAAGGACTTACACATCTCTTACAATACCGATAGGGCAAAGGGTTTCCTCATTAGCAAGGTGAATAACCACATCAATGTCCTCATGTTCACAAGGACCAATTTCATGCATAATTTTCCTATAAAGCTCAAAAGGAATAACACTAGAACTAGCACCAATATCACATAAACCATAATAGCAATGATCACCAATTATAACAGAAAGCACAGGGACACTAGTTTTTCTAGATTTTCTAGGATGAGAGACAATATTAGAAGCGTCTTCACAGAACACAATGTGATCATCCTCTATATTTTTAGTGACAAGATCTTTCACAATGGCTACTACAGGTTCAATGTTTATTTGCTCATCAGGTTCCACAATTTTCTTTGTACTTTTGCTAACCGCACTAATTATCATAGAATGCTCCTTTACCTTAGCAGGAAAAGGGATTTTCTCAATATAAGGTTCAGGCAAAATAGGATCAATAGTACAAACTTTAGTGTTTCTAATAGGAACTTGATTAACAACATCTTTATAATGTGCATGGTACTTATCACACTTCTTTTTAGGAATTTATATATAAGAGGCAAAAGCCTTAAAACAATTAACAATACTTTGAGAATCAATACCATACTCGGTACACTATCATGGAATTCATCAGTTCCCATAAAAGATTTAATGCATTCATAATCATAATTTATACCTGACTTTCTTCCTTTGTCATTCTCCCATGCTTCAGTGTTCTCTTGAATACAGTCAAGAAGATCCCATTTAGCTTCTTCCTTCATACGCGTGAATGATCCAGCACAAGAAGCATCTAATAAATCTTTATCATGAAGGGAAAGCCTTGCATAAAAGTTATTGATAATAATATTGTTAGGGAGTGCATGAATAGGACATTTAAGCCTTAGTAACTTCAATCTCCCCCAAGCTTGAGCTGTGCTCTCTCCATCATGAGGCTAAAAGTTATATATTTGATTTCTATCCTTATGAATCTCACTAGGAGGATAGAATTTAGAATAAATAGAGGTACTATTTCCTCCCATTCCATGAATTGTCCATTCTTCAGCAGCTTATACCATTCTTCAGCTCTTCCTTTCAATGATATAGAGAGTAACTTCTTCTTCACCTATTCAGTTGTGATACCTACACACTTAAACAACCCGCATAATTCATGGATTAAAAGCAAGTGATCACCAGGATGGACAGTTCCATCCCCAAAATAATAATTATCCATAACATGATCAACAATACTTGTAGGTATCTTAAAAGGATCTATCTCAACAGGTGGTGGTTCATCTACTACCCTAACATTGGTAGTAGTTTTCCCAAATAGAAAACCAAGTGGGTTATCCATATTGGAAACAAAGTAACAAATAGAAATAAAAACAGTACTCACAGTAGAAGTTTCCTTTACCAGTTCCACTCTTCAATAGCGCTTCACTCCCCGGCAACGGTGCCAGAAAATAGTCTTGATGACCCACAAGTATAGGGGGTGTATCGTAGTACTTTTGATAAATAGGAGTGTCGATCCCAACGAGAAGCAGAAGGTGTTGACTACTGGTATGGAGCAGGAAATCTCTGTAAATACTTAGCAAACGGATTTTTTGGGGTTTTCCGATAAATCAAGGAAATAAAGTGCAAGTATAGACAGCAAACAAATGCAGTAGTGGCCCAATCCTTTCTTAGCAAAGGACAATCCGGTGGAAATACTAATGAGGACCAAACGTTCTCGAGGACACGTGGGAATACTGTCAAGTGCTTTCGTTTCATATAGCTAATTAATCTTCTTTGGTTTTATAAGTGTTGTGTGGGTGAACCTGTGGTAATGTACCGACCTTACTTGGACTAATACATACTTGTGATTAAACCCCTTGCAAGCATCCACAACTACAAGCAAGAAATTAAGAGGTAAACCTAACCACAGCCTTAAACTCTGAGATCCTACACTCCCTTGTGCAATGGTTTCCTAACGGGGGTTCAGGTTTTTGTCACTCCGGCAACCCCATAATTAGTATACAAATACAAATGCATTCCCCTAGGCCCATAAATGGTGAAGTATCATGTATTCGACATTCACATGACACCTCTTGAAGAATAGCACCACAACTTAAATATTAAACCATCGAATAATACGTTAACACAATTCCACTATTAACAACATAACTTCTCCCATGTCCTCAAGAACTAAATGAACTACTCATGAGACATCATATGGATCAAGATCAGAGATGATATAGTGATGGATAACAAACTGAACATACACAATAACTCAATGGTTTCACTCACAAGCATCAACTACAATAGTACTCAACACTGGGAAAGTTTCCACTAAGAACTATGCAAGATTCAACACAATTGTTACAGCAGGATGGAGTGGTGATGATGGTGCTGGTTGAGATGATGGTGTGGATGATGATGATGATCCCGATGAATTATAGCTTGATGATGGTGTTGATGGTGACAATCTCCCCTCTTCGGGAAGGAATTTCCCTAGTGGAAATCTGTCTACCAGAGAGCTCTTTCTCTCTCGGTGTTTTCCGCCCCACAGAGGCGATGGAATCTTTCTATGGTCGCTCCCCTTGTTTTAGGGTTTCGAGGAGAAGATATAGGCGAGAGGGCGGAGCCATAGATGGGCCAGGGTGGCCACACCTCCTGTAGGCGCGGCCGAGGGTGGCCCGCGCCTGGGGGGTGTGGGCCCCCTATGGCCCAACTCCGCCTCCCCTTCTGGCATCCTTCGTCTTCTGGGAAAATATAATTTTCTGTAGTTTTTCTGGTATTTTCTGATCTTCACCAAATTGCATCAAAACACCGCTTTTTTCCATCAGAATCCTGACTCCGGAAGTTCATCCTCCAAGAATCGTCCAGCATGCAAAAACATACGAAAAGATATAAGTAACACCTCTTAATATGAAATATATCAATGAATAGAGGCAATTATGATATAGAATGGTGATGCAAATTGGACGTATCAGTGTGTTGGAACGTCGTAATTGTACTTTAGTAGATATGGTTCAATCTATGATGTCTCTGACTGACTTGCCACTATCATTTTGGGGTTATGCACTAGAAACTGCTGCATTTACTTTAAATCGGGCACCATCTAAATCCGTTTAAAAGACACCGTATGAATTGTGGTTTGGAAACAAACCTAAGCTGTCATTTCTTAAAGTTTGGGGATGCGATGTTTATGTGAAGAAACTTAAGCCTGATAAACTCGAACCCCAATTAGAAAAATGCGTCTTCATAGGATACCCTAAGGAAACTATTGGGTATTCCTTCTATCACAAATCCGATGGCAAGGTTTTCATTGCCAAGAATGGATCCTTTCTAGAGAAAGAGTTTCTCGCAAAAGGTGTGTTTAGTAAGAAGGTAGAACTCGAAGAGATTGTTGAACATTCTCTTCATAATATGGTGAGTAGCGCAGCGCCAGAAGTTGTTCCGGAGTTGACTTCACCAAATAAAGAGGGAACTAATGATAACGATCACGAAACTATGAAAGAGAATACTACTGAACCTCGTAGGTCAAGCAGGATGCGTGCAGCTCCGGAACTGTATGGAAATCCTGTTATGAATTTCATGGTTGCTGAAATAGATGACCCTGCGACGTATCAAGAAGCGATGATGAGCCCGGATTCCAACAAATGGCTGGAAGCCATGAAATCAGAGATGGAATCCATGTACGAAAACCATGTTTGGACCTTGGTGGACTTACCTCACGACCGAAAGGCCGTGGAGAATAAATGGTTTTTCAAAAGAAAAACTGATGCTGATGGTAACATAACCGTCTATAAAGCTCGACTTGTCGCAAAGAGGTTTCGACAAATTCAAGGAGTTGACTACGATGAGACATTCTCTCCCGTAGCGATGCTAAATTCAGTTAGGATTATGTTAGCAATAGATGCATATTTCTACTATGAGATATGGCATATGGATCTCAAAACCGCGTTCCTCAATGGCAACATTGAAGAAGAGTTGTATATGATACAACCAAAGGATTTTTTTCGATCCTAAGGATGCGGAAAAGGTATGCAAGCTTCAACGATCCATCTATGGACTAAAGCAAGCATCCCGGAGTTGGAATCTCTGCTTTGATGAGGTGATCAAAGAGTTTGGATTTATCCAAACTTATGGAGAGACTTGTATTTACAAGAAAGTGAGTGGGAGCGATGTGGCATTTCTGATATTGTATGTGGATGACATAATACTGAACAGAAATGATGTAGATCTTTTAAATAGTGTTAAAAGTTATCTAAACAACAAATTTTCAATAAAGGACCTAGGTGAAGGGTCATACATATTAGGCATAAAGATCTATAGAGATAGATCAAGGCGCGTAATAGGGCTATCATAGAGTACATACCTTGATAAGATTTTAAATAAGTTTAAAATGGACAAAAGTAAGAAAGGGTTCTTAGCTGTGTTGCAAGGCAAGATATTGAGTAAGACTCAATGTCCATCTATGACGGAAGAAAGAGAGATAATGGACAAGGTCCCCTATGCTTCAGCCATAGGCTCTATAATGTACGCCATGCTATGTACAAGACCGGATGTGGTACATGCTATTAGTTTGACTAGTAGATACCAATCTGATCCAGGATCGGAACACTGGATAGCGGTCAAGAATATCCTTAAGTACTTAAGAAGAACTAAGGAAATGTTTCTCGTATATGGAGGTGAAGAAGAGCTCGTCGCTAAGTGTTATGTCGATGCTAGCTTCGACACCGATCCGGATGACTCTAAGTCTGGATACGTATTTCTCATGAATGGTGGAGAGGTTAGTTAGAGGAGTTCCAAACAACCCGTGGTGGCGGGATCAACAACGGAGGCCGGATATGTTGCTGCTTCGGAAGCGGCTCAGGAAGCAGTTTGGATGAAGGAGTTCATAACCGAACTAGGTGTGGTTGCTAGCGCATTAAACCCAATGGTAATGTATTATGACAACAATGGAGTGATGTGGCTCGGTGATGTAGAGCCTGTTGGGAGACCCCAAGAGTAAGGTGTGATGAGAGCAGCAGCAAGTTTTCCCTCAGTTATGAAACCAAGGTTATCAAACCAGTAGGAGTAAGGAAACAACTCCAAGGTGTTGCTAACAACTTGGAACCTACACAACACAAACTCAATACTTTTCCCCAACTTATAGTGAGGTTGTCAATCTCATCGGTTTGCTGAAAACAAAGGATTAAACGTATAGTGTGGAAGATAGTAGTTGCTTGTAGAAAGTAAATAGTAACAGTGGATGTTATATCAATGATAAAGATTGGACCGGGGTCCACAGTTCACTAGAGGTGTTCTCCTTAAGATAGATAGCATGCTGGGTGAACAAATTACAGTAGGGCAATTGACAGATTGAGAATGCATAATAATGCATATACTAGACATATTGACTCCTGTGAGATTTGATTGGGCATTACAACATAATATATAAACCGTAATCCAACTGCATCTATGACTAATAATCCACCTTCAGGTTATCATTCGAACCCCTTCTAGTATTAAGTTGCAAGCAACAGATAATTGCATTAAGCAATGTGTGTAAAGTAAACAATACAATTGCCCCATGGACAAAGGATTGTTGTTTTCTCCCTAGTAGCAACAGCACATCTACAACCTTAGAGATTTCTGTCACTTCCCCAGATTACTAGAGGCATGAACCCACTATCGAGCATAAATACTCCCTCTTGGAGTTACAAGCATCTACTTGGCCAAGATATCTACTAGCAACAGAGAGAATGCAAGATCACAAATAACATAGACATGATAGAATCAATAATCAATCTTACATAGTATCTCAATATCCATCGGATCCCTGCAAACACAACATGTATGATTACAAATAGATGATCTTGATCATGAACGGAGCTCACAAGATCTAAACATGACAGCACAAAGGAGGAGAAACAACCATCTAGCTACTGTATGGACCCATAGTCCAAGGGTGAACTACTCACGCATCACTCTGGAGGCTGGCATGGTGATGAAGAAGGCCTTCGAGATGATCTCTCCCCTTCGGCAGGGTGCCAGGAAGAGCTTCAGATCCCCCGATCTAGGGACGATGGTGGCGGCGGCTACGGACTGATTCGTGGAGATATGATCAGGTACCTAGGGTTTCTGTATCAGGGTGCTTTTATAGGCGAAAGGGCAAGGTTGGTGGGAGCTCGAGGGGCCCACACCTAGGGCTGGCACCCCCTAGGCCTCGACGCCCTAGGGTGTGGCCGCCTCGAGGCCCCCCTTGGGCTGCCCTTCGAACTCCGTGTTCCTTCTGGTAAAATATTTACTTTGGCTTTTGTCCCATCCAATTCCGAGAATATTTCCTTACTATCTTTTCTGAAACCAAAAACAGCAGAAAACAGGCAACTGGCACCGCGACATCTTGTCAGTAGGTTAGTTCTAGAAAATGTATAAAAATACCTCAAAGCATAAACAAAACATAAGAAAGTCGATACAAAACAAGCATGGAGCATAAAAAATTATAGATACGTTTACGACGTATCAAGCATCCCCAAGCTTAACTCCTGCTCGTCCTCGAGAAGGTAAGTGATAAAAAGAATAATTTTTTAGGTGACATGCACCATCACAATCTTGACCAAACTATTGTAAAGCATTGCTAGCTGGGATCAAAGCACTCTAAACATGAGCATGAAAGATGTAGTTCTAACAATAAGACATAGCAACTAAGTTGCAACATGGAAAGGTACAAACAAAGGATCATGAATAACAATGCATTGGAAGACATTTGTTTGTTTCACATATAGAAAACATAGCATGTGTGGTATTCAGCTTGTCCCTCATGAAGTAGCAAAACATAAATGCATAGGACACCTTCAAAGTTCATAAGGGTGACTAGATACAAATAATTTAGGGATTTATATTTTCGTGCCCTTGGTTCGTTAGTTGTACTCACTTTTCCCCAGCTGCTTAGCTTTTCCTCACTTTTCCCCTCGCCATGTTAAGAAACCCTCACGGGCACTCGAAGGCGCTCAGACGGAGGGATGCCATTGGGTCAAAGGCTTGACCATTACATGCTGACTAGTGGGACCACGTTGGGGCGGGTAGGGCGTTGAGCATTACGTTACGAGGCCTCGAATGTTACATGCCTGACCGGTGGGGCCGCTTTGGTGCGGGTCCTGCCGTGGCCGATACGTGCTGACGGGTGGGGGCCAGGATACACGTCGGACCCGCCATCCTTCTCTCGCTGCCTTGTGAGCCGCTTTTTTCCTAGTTGGGTGGCCGATGCAGGCAATGACAAATTGGGCCATTCCGTGGGGCCATCGAAGCCAATGAACGATGGGGCAGTGATGGCTGGAACAACTTATGTGGAGCCTGTTGGGAACCCCAAGAGCAAGGTTTGAAGCAGTACAACAGCAAGTCTTCCCTTAGTAAGAAACCGAGGTTATCGAACCAGTAGGAGGAAGGAAACGTCACACAGGTGTTGCAAGCAACGTGGAGACCTGCACAACACAAACTCAAGACTCTGCCCCAACTAACAGTGAGGTTGTCCATCTCACCGATTGTTGTAACAAAGGATTAAACGTATGGTGTGGAAGGTAATGGTTTTTAGAAAGTAAACAAGTAACAGTGGAATATGTATCAATGGTAAGATTGGACCGGGGTCCATAGTTCACTAGAGGTGCTCTCCTTAGGTAAACAACTTGGCATGAAGGGTAAACAAATTATAGCAGGGCAATTGACAGGAACTGGGCAAGGCATAACAATGCAATTACTAGTCAAAAAGATCCTATGAGATTCGATTGGGCAATACAACAAGATACATAGAACGCCATCCAACTGCATCTATGACTAGAAGTCCACCTTCAGGTTATCATCCGAACCCCCTCCAGTATTAAGTTGCAAGCAACAGACAACTGCTTTAAGCAAAGTGTGTAAGGTAAACAGTCCACATGTTCCATGAACAAGAGACCGTTGTTTTATCCCTAGTGGCAACAGCACATCTACAACCGAAGAGATTTTTGTCACTTCCCTTGGAAACTAGAGGCATGAACCCACTATCGAGCATAAATACCCCCTCTTGGAGTCACTAGCAACTACTTGGCCAACATAGCTACTAACAACGGAGAGCATGCAAGATCACAAACAACATAGACATGATAGAATCATAAATACAAAACCATTAATCAAACCAACATAATAATCTCAATATCCATCGGATCCTCGCAAACACAACATGCATGATTACAAATAGATTAGATCTTGATCATGAACGGAGCTCACAAGATCTATACATGAAAGCACAAAGGAGGTGATACAACCATCTAGCTACTACATGGACCCATAGTCCAAGGTGGAACTACTCACGCATCATACCGAAGAGAAGGCCTCCAGGATGATCTCCCCTTCGGCAGGGTGCCGGGAAGAACTTCAGATCCCCCTGATCTAGGGACGATGGTGGCGGCGGCTACAGAAAGTTTCGTGGAGATTTGATCAGGTGCCTAGGGTTTCTGTATCGGGGGCTTCTTATAGGCGAAGGGGGAGGCCAAGGAGGCGACCAGGGGGCCAAACCCTAGCCAGGCGCGGGCCCACCCCTGGCCGCGCCTTGGGGGGGGTCTGAATGCCCTGGCCTGCTTACTCATCTCCCCTCTGGACTTCTTGTTCCCCACGGAAAGTAATTGACTTTGACGTTTGTCCTGTTCAATTTCGAGAATATTTCTTTACTAACTTTTCTGAAACGAAAAACAGCAGAAAACAGGCATCTGGCACTGTTGCAACTTGTTAGTAGGTTAGTACCAGAAATCATGTAAAAAGCACCTCAAAGTGTAGACAAGTAAAGCAAAGTAGATACTAAACAAGCATGGAGCATCAAAAATTATAGATACGTTTCCAACATATCAGGCAGTCATGTGGGGTGGGGCCTCGAAGCCAATGATTGATGGGGACGTGATGTGGAGCTGGATGGGGGGATTTGCATATTCGACACGTTTTACGTTGCAACTTGCATATTTGCCATTTTGTGTGTCACTGACATGTGGTGGTCATGTTGCAAATATGCAAATTTCAAAGAAAATGTTTGTTATGTGGGGCTATCGAAGCCAATGAACAATGGGGCCGTGATGTGGGGCTGGAGAGGTGATTTTCATATTTGCCACGTTTTAGATTGCAACTTTCATATTTGCCATTTTGTGTGTCGCTGGCATGTGGTAGTCATGTTGGAAATATGCAAATTTCAAAGAAAAGGTTCGTCATGTGGGTCCATCGAAGCCAATGAATGATGGGGCCGTCTTGTGGGGCCGTCAAAGCCAATGACCGATGGGGTCGTGATGTGGGGCTGGAGGGGGGATTTGCATATTTGCCAAGTTTTAGATTGCAACTTGTATATTTGCCATTTTGTGTGTCGCTAACATGTGGTGGTCATGTTGCAAATATGCAAATTTCAAAAAAAGGTTCGTTTTATGGTTCCATCGAAGCCAATGAATGATGGGGCCGTCATGTGGGGTCGTCGAAACCAATGACCGATGGGGCTGTGATGTGAGGCTAGAGGGGGGATTTGCATATTTGCCACGTTTTAGATTGCGACTTGCATATTTGTCATTTTGTGTGTCGCTGACATGTGGTGGTCATGTTGCAAATATGCAAATTTCAAAGAAAAGGTTCGTCATGTGGGGCCATCGAAGCCAATGAACGATGGGGCCGTCATGTGGGGTCATCGAAGCCAATGACCGATGGGGTCGTGATGTGTGGTTGGAGGGGGGATTTGTATATTTTCCACATTTTAGATTGCAACTTGAATATTTGCCATTTTGTGTGTTGCTGACATGTGGTGGTCATGTTGCAAATATGCAAATTTCAAAAAAAGATTCATCCTGTGGGGCCATCGAAGCCAATGAACGATGGGGCCATCATGTGGGGCTGTCGAAGCCAATGACCGATAGGGCCGTGATGTCTGGCTGGAGGGGGTTTGCATATTTGCCACGTTTTAGATTGCAACTTGCATATTTGACATTTTGTGTGTCGCTGACATGTGGTGGTCATGTGGCAAATAAGCAAATTTCAAAGATTTTTTTTGGCAGATATGCAAAATTGGCAAATATGCAAAAATCCGGAGCAGCTACTCCCCCAAACATTGACAGGTGGGATCGTGAGATCGGCTCTCTCTCATCCGCTCCCAGCCCCCAGCCTTGATCAACTCCTACCCCACCGGCGGTCAGAGCAACCATCATCGACGCGTCGGCGGCTCCGTCCTACGGTGCGTCGGACGGACTACCGCACCGCACCTCAACCACGGCTCCAGCACCTGTTTCGTCTGCATGCATTGTATATTGAGGAAGTACCGACCGCAGGCAGGTCCGCCGCCCACGACGATCGGGATTTTGTTCCGCCGCCCATGACGGCCGGGATTTGTTCCGCCGCCATAGCTCGACGCATGGTCGCAGCAATTGCTAGTAGTGCTTGGTAAGACCTTCGCTCCTGCTCCGCCCACCCTAATCAATTCAGTTCCCGTAATTTCCTCGATATTTCAGGGTACACCAGCGAGGGTGGGGATTCGATCTTGTCGTGGTCACGTTCTCCTTCTCCTACCATGTCGGAAGTGCGGGTAGCTCCTTATCTTTGTACTACCATTGAATTTGAAGTGTCGCCATGGTTTGTCGGACTGATTTTAATTGGGTTTGTTTTGGGATTGTTACAGTGTGCTATGCGGGCCGATGATCCATGGTACATTGCATACCAAGACGAATCAACCCAGTGGTCTAGCCAGAGGATGGATTTGGAGGAGATGGTTGCCAATTTAGGTGATGAATTGGCCCATAAAAACCTGTTATATTAGAGCTGAAGCGTACTATCAAGGAAGAAAAGAAGAACTCAGAGCTTATTCGCAAAGAGAAGTTGACACTTGAGCTTGATCTTGCCGTATCTGATCAAGTGGTAGAAAATCTAAAACATGGACTTCAAGTGAAGGGGGGGAGAATAGTAGATTCATGTGGGCAGTTTTAGTAGTTGTCATCCCCGTCCTAACAGTTACACTATGGGGTTGTGGTGAAGGTGGCACATGTAATGATTTGTTGAATTAATAGATAATTTAGATGGTAGAATTTTTATTCGATGGATGGTTGTGAGTTCCTGCAAATTTAGTCACTTTGCGGTACCAAAGTTGTCATGAGAATGCATTACGGGGCCCGAGTTGCTTGACATTGGATCTAGCTGCCCATGGTTGGCGTTCCAAATGCCATGTAGACTTGCAACATTGACGGCAGCATCCATTCCC
This sequence comes from Avena insularis, assembly GCA_023614405.1. Taxonomy (NCBI): domain Eukaryota; kingdom Viridiplantae; phylum Streptophyta; class Magnoliopsida; order Poales; family Poaceae; genus Avena; species Avena insularis. The sequence goes on from CM042695.1 coordinate 288,705,017, forward strand.
CGTTATTCCTGACGCCCAATTCTTCTTCTCCAGAGAGGCGATCTGTCAAAGAAAGTAGGCATCCCAAGAAAGTACTACTCCCTCCGATCCAATTTAGTTGACTCAAATTCGTCAAGATACGGATGAATCTAATACTAATTCATGTCTAGGTATAATCGAATCTAGACAAATCTAAGTCAACTAATACAAGCCCACCGGAGATTGTCAAAGGAAGTACTGCTACTTAAGAATCAGCATATCCATCGGTCTCACGGCTCAAATACATACTCCCTCCGACCCATATTAGCAGCTAATATGGGTCGGAGGGAGTATCAAATTTATTCAAATCGGTTCACGCGGGCTTGATCTGCGTCGTCACGGTGATGTTGCGGATGATGGCTTCAATCATCGTTGCATCAATGACCACTGTCGGCACCGCCACCGCCTCAGTGTCTTTAATCAGCAACGGATATGAGGAGGTGAACATGAGTGAGACAAACAGAGACAGAAATTTCAGACGCTTAGATCCTCACCGCCGCATGTCGTTCCAACCGACACGCTTGGATCCGTGCTGCCGCAAGCCATTCCAACCCCCACGCTTAGGTACGCGCCGCCTCACGCTGTTCCGACCGCCAGGCTTAGATCCGCGCCACCGCACGCCATTCCGACCCCACGCTTAGGTCCGCGTCGACGCACGCCGTTCGGACCGCCAGGCTTAGGTCCGCACCGCCGCACGCTGTTTGGACCACCACGCTTAGAACCGTGCCGTTGTATGTCGATATGAGGGGAGGAAGATACAGCTGGTATACGTGCGACAGTGAAAGGGAGGGAGAGACATCCAGATCGTTGGGCTCTCCTCTCCGTATAAGGTAGGTGCGCCCATCGGGAGAGAGAGAGACCTCCAGCCTGTCGTTCTCTCCTCTCCATACAAGGTAGGTGCACCCATCGGGAGAGAGATACCTCTATCCCGTCAGATCATGATGTATCTAATGGTGGTTAGCCAAGATCCGTGCGGCATACATCTCGACCAATCAGAGTGCAGCAGCTGTTGTGAGGGTTTGAGTAAGGAGAGAGGAGAAAAGTGAGGAAAACTTTAGCGGGACGGGAAAAGTGAGGAAAACTTTAGAGGGAGGGGAAAACTGAGTAGAGCTAACGAAAACAAGGGCACTCAGATAATAAAATGAGTAAGGTAAATTCAATCTTTTGGCTTAATAAATGGAAAATGTGTTATTTGAACAAAATAATTCGTCTTGGCCGACATTATATTGTTTGCAACTCATATGTACACAACTGTTCCAAATTTGGCCTCATTTAGACAATATGTTTTGGGATGGGTTATTTTGGAGGTTAATCGAGTAGAAAGCCATGCATCTTCATAGCTAGTAGCTCATTCCAACAAGGGTTTAAGAAGTGGTTTAGGGGATAAGTCCATTTTTCTTTATTTCCTTTTCCTTTATTATTCATGCTAGGTTGTAGGCAACATAACAAGACTCCATTTGAAGGTAGCACTATGTTTTGACTCTTTTTTGAATTAAACTAACCCTAAAACCATTTTTTTTGAATTTAATCACTTAGAAAAAAAATGTGGCTGATTAAAAGTTAATCCAAAATTTCCAATTTCATATGGTAAATCAATCCAAGATACACAAGTGTGCCAAATTTTGGATCAATTGGTCAACGTTTAAGCGATGAACTAGCTAACCCCATGTGTTGACCACATGTAGAGGGCAAAACTGAGCAGTGCTAAGCAACCAGGTGCATGGCCATAGAAACTTGTAATAACACATACATTATGGGATTATCCAACATACAAACTTGGGAGCATCACACTAGTTCAAATTAAATACAAACATTGACAGTAGTTAAAATTTATCATACAAATTCAAATTAATAATTCAAATCCATTTTTTCTTGCTCCTAGTGTTTTTCATTGGGTTCACCACCTTGCTCCTGGTGATCCTAGCTGGAATATTCTCGGAGTCCACCATCAACTTCTTCCGTGTTTTCCCTTTGTTCTTTTTCTCTGCATCCAATGAATCAAGTGCTTCAGTCTGTCATACAATTGTTTCAATCACGTTTCGATCCACTGGTGCATACGGTTCAAGAAGCATTGTCCTCATTTCTGCCATATCCGCTGGTGTAATTCCTTTATGCTTGAACTCTGCTACAGTATCCTCTCGATCGACTGGTCCAATATCCCTTGCATTTGGTTCAATCTCATTTCGATCGACTGCTTCAATCTCCCCTGCATTTGCTTCAATCTCCTCTGCATTTGGTTCAATATCCTCTCGATCGACTGGTTCAATCTCCCCTACATTTGGTTCAATCTCCTCTCGATCGACTGGTTCAATCTCCCCTACATTTTGTTCAATCTCCTCTGCATTTGGTTCAATCTCCCCTGCATTTGGTTCAATCTCCTCTTGATCCATTGGTTCAATCTGTAATGTATCCATTGCTTCATTCTCCTCTCGTTCAAACGCTTCATTCTCATCTGCATTTGCTGCTCACGCCGAATCATCCATTCCATAAGTTGAGTCCACTGCCTTTTTACAAAGCCTAGCAATGTGCCCTAGGATCCCACAACATTTGCACTTACGTCGTCGATATGGTGCACCATCCTCTGCACTAGCTCTTATCATATTCTTCCATGGCCTACCTGCTGGTCTAGTAAAAACTGGAGTGTATAGCTTGAAGCCTGCATCCACTTCCATCCATTCGTCTTTTCCCAACAAGGCTGAAACATTCTGAGCATATGTTGCCCTAAATTTGGCAACGGAGAAATACTCCGACACGTACTGATCAACTTCACCCTCTTCACCTCCTATAACACCCATGAGAAACAATGCATGTATGCAGGGTTTCCCACGGAGCTGCCATTGCCTGCAATGGCATGTCCTACCAACCAAACTCACTGGATACCTCCATTGCCTATATTTACTATCAGTGTATGTTACCTCAGCCTCCATTCCTCTTCTAATGCATTTCATCTTCAATTGTTTTGCCCTGGCATGCAAAGCCTTAATCAAAGATGGGAGGATGAGATGGCCAGCATATACTGTTGATGCAATTCTTTGATGCAAATCGATCTTTATCATGATCATCTGCCTAATCTTATCAAATATTTTCCATAGCATAAGCCATTTCAATGACTTGACCTTTGCATTTAAACTCTATGCAAGGTTACTTGTTACATAGTCTACCTTGCAAATTTCATTGAATCGGCTTCTTGACCACACTATTCCATGATGTGCATCCAAGTACTCCTTCATCGCAGGTTTTTGTTTATACAACACTTCCAAATGATACAAATGCTTCCTCAAACTGCATGTGTATGAAGGCAGCCATAGGTTGTCAGTATAAAATTTACCCTTGAATTTATTTGTAAAATTATGCACTAAGTGTCGCATACATTCCCTATGCTCCACTCTGGGGAATACTGCTTCTACAACTTTCTCCAAACCTTTGCAAGCGTCCGTGTGGATAGTAAGTCCTGGTGGATGACCTATAAGGTCACGAAAATTCTCAAGAAACCAAGTCCAACTTTCCTCTAACTCAATCTCCAAAACTCCATAAGCAACAGGGAACATCCAATTATGGCCATCAACTGCAGTAGGAGCTACTAGCTGTCCTTTAAATCTGACATGAAGAGCTATTGCATTCATGGCCAAATAAGGCCTGCAACCATCCATAAACCCTTGCCATCAATCTTTGAAACAAACAAAAGCCCTTCTAAAGCACTCCTTCTCCATTGTCTTCCCTCTTATTTTTTACTGAACTTTATGCCTATCTATCTGTACAACACTACCTGGACTAGCCATCTCCACTTCAGCTTTGAAGCTGTAAAGCAACTGAAAACTTTCATTCCATGGACCATTGATCCTATCAAGAGCCATTTCCTTTGCATAGAACATCCTCATGTAGGGTACTGTAATACTAAAACTTTTAGAAACTTCTTTTATGAGCGCTGTTGCACCAAGTGATGGGTTCACTCTCATCCAATCCATGATTGCATCTGCCAACCACCTATTCTTTGCTAGTTTTGTTTTGTCCTTTGGTTGCCCCCTTGAGGTGGACAAGAATGTTCGAACCGGTTAATTTTTATCTGAAACATAACTAAAATGTTAGGTACAGCTAACAAACTCTACACGGTGATCTAAAATACACAAGTGGTTGTAATACCTGAACCAAACTGCTCCCGAGCATAGTGGATGCATGCATCCTCTACCTACACCTCTTGTATGGGCACTTCACTATGAACCTTGTTGGCTCACTCTTAATAACATAATAAGCATTATTGGTGTGAATGCAATATGTAGTAAGGGAATTACGATAGTCCCGCATCGTTTCAAATACGGTGCCTTCTAAAATATGAGGATCTTCCCTGTCCCACTCAATTAGTGGCAAGTCCTCACCATCGTACTCGGCTAAAACGAGGCTGTCATTGTTCTCCTCATTCTCTTCATCATCAGTATCATCAAATCTGGTACCCGGGGCAATTTCATCCATGTATTGATCCTCTAGTGCTTGTTTACTGAATCTATCTACAAATTCAGAAAACATCAACTCATCCTCATCATCTAGTGGAGGCACTCCCTCGTCAGGCTCTGCCTCGTCCTCCACATCGGCCACACGAGCGGTTTGTATTACACTCGCTGTGCGAACAGATGGTACTGTCGTGGACCTACAAGGATCACCATGGCGCACACTATTAGCAGAGACACATCATGCCCGACCACCTAATGATGCGTGACCACCAGATGGTGATTTAACACTCTTTCCCGTGTGCTCAACTTTAGGTTACACATGGAGACGAACTCGACCAAAACGTTCGACAGCATTCAAAGAGAAAAGTGTTACCCGATCATCTTCACTAGTTAGTGGGAGCAATCTTTGCTCGCTAATGTTGAAATATTGCAAATCAACTGAATCGCCGCTTCTCCAGGGGAATTTACATTAGATTTTATCTATCAAATATTCGAGTTATGGAGGTTGCAACCATCGCTGGGAAGTAAAATCCAGAGAGATATTGTTCACAACCACGAATTACGCTAGTATCCAGTCTAATCGCCAGCCGAAATGCCAGCACTGGATCAATCTTATTCGAAAAGCAAGGCAGTTAGTTGAGCACCAGCGATTCGCGCTCAAATACTACCAATAATCAACCACAAAAGGGAAACGATGCTTACCAAGATGGAATCCATGCGTTAGATCCCTGCGATTCCACCCAATCTTCTCCTTGCTCGACGCGGATGGACGGTGCACCAGCCGGCATTGCATACTGTTCCACGAAAGGGATAGATCTAGAGGGGGCGGGAACGGAGCCGGAGGTGGAGTGGGCTACGCCGCCAGGGGTAGGGGGTGGCTATGGGGCCGAGGATGACATAAGGTAGGAGGGCACGACGGTGGAGCAGTGGAGGGGTGGTGTGGGAGCTGTTCCAGGCTCGGGGGAAGCGAATGCTTTGGGTGAGCGAGAATGGCCGGTCCGACGTGTTTCCATGCGGCCCCACCTTTCACCACGTATGCAAGACCCATCGCAACGTGGCCCACCCTTCACCACGTATGCAGGACCTGACCCACACACGGCCCCACCAGTCATGCATGTAACGGTCGAGGCCTCGTAACGTAACGCTCAACGCCCGACCCGCCTCAACGCGGTCCCACCTGTCAGCATGTAACGGTCAAGCCTTTGACCTGACGGCATCCCTCCGTCTGAGCGCCTTCGAGCGCCCGCAAGGGTTTCTTAACATGGCGAGGGGAAAAGTGAGGAAAAACTAAGCGGCTGGGGAAAATTGAGTACAACTAACAAACCAAGGGCACGAAAATATAAATCCCAATAATTTAAGAACAAGCAATATCAAAATTATGAATAAATCAATAAGTTTTGGGACAATGCACATTAAACTAAGAACGATAACTATGCTATCTTAATTGGTGCCTAAAGGTAGAAGATGGAGACTCAACAAAAAATTAAGAAGAAAGACCCTTCACAAAGGGAAGCAAGGATTTCATGTTTTATAAAGAGCTTCCAAAAATTATGGTATTTATTAGCTTTCGGCTCTCATTGCCCCTATCATAAGCATCTTGAAGTGATTAAGGTTAAAGTGAAACAAATATGAAGTATATGCTTGACAGATCATAAGTTGGCAATCTCATGTCCCTTGAGTACGAGGGTCGTTCCTCATGCTACTCAACTTTAGTCACAAGCAAGTTCTTGTCATTGTAAGTATATGTGTATTATAGAGAACCGCCAACGGGGTACCCCTTTCCCCATGACACAGGAGCTATCCCATATCAAAATGACAAGGCAACAGATAATGAGCATCTCCCATCGATATTTTTATTTCCTATTTGCATAGGTTTTTATTGAGGATGATTCACAGATTGCTCACTATGGTTATGTTGCATGTTTCCACCAAGATTAGGCATGACTTAGGCTAGCCGCCCAGGCGTTTCTCTAACCCATATACAATACTCCATGGACTTACAAGCTCCCCTTTTATTTCACACCGCCGACATTCGTAATCAAAAGTTCATGATATCAACTAGATAATATGTACAGGTGTTGAAAGCGTTCCCCATGAGAGCATAGTTCTGCTAATTTCCAACTTAGAGAGCAAGCATATAGACAACATAGATGACACAATGGTTCAAGTTTATTAGGTGCAAGAAACAAAGTGTGCCGTCAAGTTTGTGAGAGCTTTAATCACTAATTTTCACATAACAAATTTAATTTGGAAGATAGATAAAAACATGCATAGGAATTTATAGTGGACTCTTTGGAATAAATTGGTTTCTTGGGAGTTGGATGCATGAGTAGAGCTTACTCAGTACAAGTGGAGGCTAGCAAAAGACTGGGAGCGACCAACTAAGAGAGCAATAATGGTCATAATCATGCAAAGCGACAAAACATTATCAATCAAAGCATAAAGTGGTATCACAAGTCAAAAACTAAATGATCATAGAGGCTAAGGTGACTGGTTCATAGTCTTAACATGGTGTAAGTGTTGGAATTATGCCCTAGAGGCAATAATAAAGATGTTATTGTTATAATTCTTGTTCATGATAAAGTTTATATTCCATGCTAGAATTGTATTAAGCGGAAACTTTGATACTTGTGTGGTTTATGAAAAACACCGTGTCCCTAGTACGCCTCTATGGACTAGCTCATTGATTAATGATGGTTAAGGTTTCCTAACCATAGACATGAGTTGTCGATTAATAATGAGATCATGTCATTGGGAGAATGATGTGATGGACAGACCCAAATCAAGCAGAGCAATTAGATCGTGTCATCGTGTTCATCTTTGCAAGGCTTTTTCTTATGTCAAATATTGTATTCCTTACACCATGAGATAATGCAACTCCCTAGTATCGGAAGAAATCTTTGAGGTCATCAAACGTCATCCTATGAGAGGGTGATCATAAAGGTGTCTCTCAGGTGATCAGAAAGTACTTGTTGGGTTGTATGTATCGAGATGGGATTTGTCCCTCCCAAGTCGGAGAGATATACTTCGTGCCCACTCGGTAATCGATATCAACACCGCTTGTAAGCACGTGGTTAAGGAGTTAATCACAAAGTGATATCGGATTACGGAACGAGTAAAGTACTTGCTGTGAACGAGTTTGAACTAGGTATGCCGATACCAACGATCGAATCTCGGGCAAGTAAAATATCGCGTGACGAAGGGAATATAAATATGGGATTAATTGAATCCTAGCATCGTGGTTCATCCGATATGATCATCGATGAATATGTGGGAGTCAATATGGGTTTCCAGATCCCGCTGTTGATTATTGATAGAAGATCATGTCTGCATATTCTCGAACCCATAGGGTCACACACTTAACGCGCCTCGGCGCTAGGATAGAATGGATAATTGGTTTATGAGTTTTTGTTTGGAGTCTCGAATGAGATACAGGACATCAGGAGAGGTTCCGGAATGGTCCGGAAAATAAGATTCATATAAAGGAAAGCAGTTTTTGGATTTCGGAATTGTTTCGGAATTGTACCAGAAGGTTCTAGAAGCTTCCGGAGTGGGACCAACGTGGCCCCACTTGTCGGAGGGGGGCGTGGGCCTATGAGGGAGTGCACTGGCCGCATTGGGCTAGGGACACAAGGCCCCATAGGCCCAGCCGGCCAAAACCCTAGGGGAAACCCTAGGGGACCTTCTAGAAGGGAGGGGGAAACTTGCCCCCCACTACAACCCTTGGGGCCGCCGCCCTAGGGCTTGGAGGAGGGGCCAAGGGGGGCGGCCATCCATCTATATAAAGAGGGCAGGGGCGCACCCTCCTCCCCCCACTCCTTCAACCCTAGCCACCATACTGCTGCCCTCCCTATCTCTCTCTCCCGACTACGCGTAGGCGAAGCCCTGCCGCAGAAACTCTCCACCATAGCACCACGTCATCGTGTTGTAGATCCAATCTATCTCTCCACCCCACTTGCTGGACCGAGGAAGGAGGAGACATCGCGGTGCCGTACGTGTGCATCTCTCGGAGGCGTCGCCACTTGCGGCATTGGATCGGATCAGATCGCGAGGAGGAGAAGGCTAGTACGACTACATCAACCACGTTCTGTTGAACGTTCCGCTGTGAGATTTATTCAAGGGTATGAAGATCTCATCTATCCCTCTCATTGATTGCATCTCCTAGATTAGATCTTGGCTATCCCGTTCGCATCCGTAGAATTTTTTTGATTTACTATGTTGTGAAACCCTTCAGTGGTATCAGATCTAGATCTATGCGTAGATGTGTTTCACGAGTAGAACGCAACATGCTTGTTGTGGGCGTTGATGTTTTCTGTTGCAAGCATCTTGTAGTGTACTTCTTATGACGCGGGATAGTGAGATCGAAGCGGTCTAGGCCAACTTCTGCGACCTGCGTTGAGACCGGCTCCGCACTTGACGTGTGGCTTGTTCCACACATGCGGCTGGTGGATGCCAGTTACTCTCACTATAGTTGTCATGGGATTTACACCGGATGTTGGCAACCATAATATCACCGTTGTGGCTTTCCGTAGGTAAGAATCATTCTTAGCTTGTTACTCCCATAAGCCACGTAAAACATGCAACAACAAAGTAGAGGCGTCTAACTTGTTTTTGCAGGGAGTGTTTCTGTGATATGGTATGGCCCAAGATATGATGTGTATGTTGTATGCAATGATCATGTTTTGTAATATTTCACGACTTGCATGTCGATGAGTACACAACCGGCAGGAGCCATATGGTTGTCTTTATAATTGTGTATGACTTGTGTGTCAACTTCTTATACGCCATGTAACAGCTTTACTTTATCGCTAAGTAGTTAGCAATAGTTGTAGTTGTTATTCGTGGTGGAGGCAATCATGGTAGAGTGATGGAGATCATGCTGGCACGCACAAGATGGAGATCATTGCGCGGAGATTGGCTATACCATGTCACATAAAATTATATGCATGTGATGTTTATCCTTTTATGTATCTTATTATGCTTAGATCGCGACGGTAGCATTATAAGATGATTCCTCACTTAAAGATCAAGATGAAATTGTGTTCTCCCTATGTATGCACCGTTGCGAAAGTTTGTCGTGTTCAAGCACCTCGTGATGATCGGGTGCTATTGTCACATCCCAAGATTTTCCAAATCTTGTAATGTGAAAAATAAATAAACAAAATAAAAGATTGTTGAATTTTAGGGTGAAAAGAAACTTTGTTTTCTTTTGGAAATTAAAAATCCCATCTTGAACAAACTTTAATTAAAGTTTGAATTCAACAAAATCCAAATCAAGAGAAATGCATTCCTCATAAAATGCATCTAGAAATTTAAACACTTGGAAAATAAATCCAAACCTTAAACCCTAATGGAATAAAATCATTTCCAAGTTATCTCCAAGCATATGGATTTGATCCATATAAAAAAATTGGTCAAACAAACATTTCAAAATGATCAAGAATTACAAATAGAATTATTATAAACCATATGAAATTGGTTTCACTTAATTTGGAGCCATAGATAAAATCTTATGAATATAATAAGATAAAGAAAAGTAATTTCCAAAGCTAATAAAACACTTATCTAAAATCCATACCAAATGGTGAGAAAATAATCCTCAAGATATTTAAGAGGATAAATAAATATCAAATAAGATTTTACAAATTGGAATCACCAAGTTTGGATCTATAAATAAAAGATAAGGATTTTATAAGATAAAGAAAGAAATATTAAATAAGGAATATTTAAAGACCAAATTAAATATTGGCCTAATCCATTAAGCAAATGGAATGAATATATCCAAATCCAAATAAAATAAAAGGATAAAGAATTTCCAAAATAAAATAAAATGGCATTAACCATTCTATCCCTATTTTAATAAGGACAAATCTGTAATAAGAATAATTATATAATTCATGAGAAAATAGTATTTTGGAATTTACCCAAGTGGAATAAAAGTTGTTTAATTAACTTAAATAAAATAAATCTTCCAAGTAAAATTTAGGGAATTAAAACTATATTTAATTCCATTGGAAATTAAAACAAATACTCAATTCAAATGATTTATGAATCATATTAAAAACATCTCCAAATAATTCAAGATGAATTATTTTGACACCCTATTAAGTGAATAAAAACCTACTGAAAAGTTTTGGAAGGATTTAGAAATTTAAATGGTGTTCGAAATTATTATTAAATCCTATTTGATTTAAAACAAGGGCCTAATTAAATAATTAAAAGACCCAAAAAATAAAGTTTTATTCCAAAATTGACTTCAGATTATATTACTAATTAGTATTGAAACTTACACAAATTTTGGTTGAGGTTTGAATTCAAATTGATGTTTGAATTAATTAAGCAAAATCAAAATAGAAATTAGAAATGGAAAAAGAGAAAAGCATTCAGAATAAAAAAAGTGAGTGAGGTCGACCCAGCCCAGCTAGCCCACTAAGCCCAGCAGCCCACCTCTCTCTCTCTCACCCCGAGCGAAACGTTTTCTCACCGCAGACAGAACCCGCTGAGTCACCGACACGTGGACCCCAACTCCCCACCCCTTCTCTCACTGACCGTCGGACCCCACACTGCTGTTCATCGTTTCCACCCACGCGAAGACCACGCCCTGGCCGTTTTCTGCCGTTGAATCCTCGCGATCAATTATCCTAAATGCCGCGTTTAATCCTCGTCGTGACCCCGCAGTAATACTCGCCATTCTCTCCTCTTCTCTGCCCCCCAATCCTCACACCACCGGAGCCCCTAGGCTGTCAGTATTGCCTGCGACATCACCTCTGTCTCCGGCGACTTTCCCGGCCAATTCCGGCAGCCCCTCGCCGCACCTCGCCCCCTCGACCACACACGCGTGCTCCACGTACCCTGGCGCACCTCCCCGTGGCATCAGCTCACCCCCGCATGCCCCACAACCTCGACAACGACCAAGACCGTCACCGCTGCTGTCTGTTTCCTCTCCGGCGAAGCCTCTGGTAAGAATCTGACCGCCCTAACCCCTATCCTTCACACGCGGATACTCGCCACGACCCTACGCATCTAACAACACCTTTATTTTTCTCTGGCATGCACCGTAGCCTCGCCACCGTCTTCAACAGAGAGCACCTGACGCCTTCGCGAACTCCGGCGAGCAATCGCCAGCACATGCGAGCGCCCCTTCGTCTACAACCAGCACGCCGAGCTTCCCCACGTCACTGCGATCACGGTGAGCCATCCCTCTTCCCTTCTCGCTTCCTGCATCACCAGCTCCGCCGCCGTCTGACCGCGCGCCGCCACACGCTGCCGCCAGCGCCGCTGCTTAATGGTCAGAGCGTTGATAGCCGTTAGATGAAGATCGTGGGATCTGAAGACCATAAAAAATGACCGTTTACGAATAGACCACTCTGTGCGATCAAGTGAAATCCTCACGGTGGTTAGCCGATCCATCAGCGAAGAAGTATAGGCACCGTAGAGTGTGTTTGTTTTAAAAACAGAAACTTGACAATTTGATGATCCAATTTAAATAATTCATAACTTTCAAACCACACGTCCAAATTTTGCAAATTTTATATCAATGGATTCAGAAAAACAAGTTATTTCTTACCATGCACTTTGTTTAGTAAAATGCTTCAGTTAAATTGATTGTTTTTGCAGAAACTTGTGTATGCATGTTTAGAATATAAAAATTGTTCTAAAATTATTTTTGAGATAAAACCTTTGGCAAATGGTTTGTTTTGAACCTATTGACCATAGAAATCAATTTGTGGTTTCAAAAACATATTTGGTGAAGCAAAGGAACAAAACTTTGATTTAAACCATTTCTAGTCAAATAAAAATAATGTTTATTTATTAAAAATGCTTTTGGGAGAAAATCTTTGGGAAATGTTTTGGAATAAACTCTATGACCCCAAACACCAAGTTTTATGATTTGAAAATGTATTTGGTGAACCTTATAAAGATTATTACTTTGCTAAAGGCATTTTCAACCACATGAAATAATGATTTGGTTTAAAAATGGTTTATAGGTAAAATCCTTTGCAAATAGTTTTGCCACTTTATAAAATGACCAATAAGTGTTTTAGAATGTTTATAACCTAATATAAACCACTTTTGTAAATAAAACAAAGTTTGGCATGCTTGCATGCATTGTTTTGTTCCTATTATTTTATGTGATGTTGCTTGATTGGTAGATTGAAATTGTGCCCTTGCTTGATTGAATTGTAGTGATTTGAAGAGTGTGATCATTTCAAAGACAAGGAGTGAAATTATATTATCTACCAAAAAGGCAAGTGATGCTTCATACTTTTGTCCCATTATTTTCACTATGCATTAGTGATATTTCTAAGTAGGACTTGCATGGAATTTTGCTAAGTATATACTATGCCATGGGAAATCCTAGTAGATGAAACCTTAGTAGAATTTCCTAAGTTAAGATTCCTACTACTATCATGCTTAGCTTAGCTAGTATAAAACAAGGGTGGAATATATATTCATGCTATGGAATATTTCTAAGTCTGAGGACTTATGTTTTGTTTAATAAAACAACTAAGTGAATGAATCACCTGGGTGGAATGGAAGGAATGATTTATGTTGAGTGGTTCACAAGGCCCATTTCTATGGTTTACCTTGTGTATCTCACTTGTGGATGGCCACCCAGGAACAAAGAGATTTGAGATGTCAAATGTTGAGAAGCTTCAAGTGCAGCCACTTGGCAATATGGGCTCTGCCTGGATCATATAGGTTGCAATAACTTAGCCAAATGGACAGTTGGTGGTAGGGGAATGATAGGTTGGAGCGCGTCCATTCTGGTCTAAGGGAAGGCTTCTGAAAGATCTTGTCTTGGTGAAACCAAGTCTTGTGGGGAAAGTGCACCACCTCTGCAGAGTGTAAAATCTAAGTACTTAGCCATGTCCCTGGTAAAGGACAATTTGAGCATCAAGACATGGAAGCTATCAAGAATCTCCTCATCCCAATTTCTAAGTTAAAATCTTGTGGTTGAACAAGGGTTAAAGGATCACCAATTTCTATTGGAAGATGCCTTGGGAATGATTTTTGTCAAGCAAAAACTTAGTGTTTTCAAATGATAAAGAAAATCTATTTTGAGCAAAGCAAGCCTAAAGCTCCACCTAGCCAAATGCATATAGATGATAGACTCCACTATACTACCATAGTATCACTTGCCAATACAATTCAAATGTATTGACCCTTGTGGCTGTAACTTGTTATGTTGCAGGTTTGTTTGATATTAGTGAAGTTTGTTGAATTAGGATTACAAGTCTACAACCAACATGTCTGCCTGTGGCACTTTGAAGATGAAGGACACCATGCTATTTTTATATTCTGCTGCATTGTAATGTGATAGACAAATGAGCTATGTAAGATGTAATAAATTATTTTATTCATGGTTATAAAGTTGTATTATGACCTTTGTTACCTGATATTACATCTTAACTGTGGATGCTAGCTATTGATCCAGGGACTAGCATTGCAAACACAGGGATCTCTACCTTATTAAAGGTTGGGAACCTTACAGATGGTATCAGAGCATTGTGTTGCCTGTAGGATTGTAACCCTAGGATTGGACAAAAAACGCTTAGAAAAATAGGAGTTGATTTTGTTCCAAAACTTATTTGCAAACAATCTTGTAAACTCTTTCCTCAATCTATTGATTTTAACTCTACACCTCTTCTAATTCAACTTGATGGATAAAGCCTTCTCCATGGCCAAAGACTTCACCATGTGCAAAGGACTTCATCAAACTCTAATGACTTCAACATCTTCAAGTGATTTCAACCTTATTCTCAACAAGGACTTCAACTTGGATTTCACTAAGGACTACAAGTGAGACAAGAAATATTACTCAAGACTTGAAGACTAAGGAAACACAACTTAGAAGGAACCATCATCATTTTAGAGTTTTGTGACCAAGATTCAAGAAATTCTCCAAGGATACAAAGATCATGTTCAAGAAGAATCAACCAAGAAGGATGGAAAGATCTCAAGTGAACCATATAGATGGACCACCATATTTAGTTTAAGTCAAACCCATCAACTTATGTGGTGTAACAAAAATATTTTTGGTTGCCTAAAAATATGCTTGAAACTTGTTGTTTGAGTGGAATGCTTGTTTGTGATTGCTTGCACCTTGCTTGTGTGAATTATGATGTGAGTGATTAGAACTATTCCCTTAGAGATATTTTGCCTATTCTAATCCCAACCCAACCCAAATAGATGACTTCTCCAAGAGACTCCAACATCAAGGATGGCAACAACAACAACCAAGAGATGCACATGAGAGAACAACTACTAGCAAACCAAACCCAGTTGAACCAAGTGACAACTCAGTTTTTAGCCAACAACAATGGATTAGACCCAACCATGCAAAAGTTTTTGAAAACTCAATCCCAATTGTTGCAAGGGATGGCCACTCAAATGATCAACATGGGAGACAACCTTTCCCAAGGATTTTGTGGTAACAATGATGCCAAGGATGATATTTTAGAAGGAACCCAAGCTTGCAATATTTGTGGAGACAAGGATCACGCTTCCAAGGAACATGAAGATCAATGTCCCAATTGTGAAGAGAAACATCCAACAAATCAATGCCCCACATCTCAAGCTACTTGTTTTTTGTGTGAAGGAAATAATCATGTCCCTATCCAATGCCCCATCTATTCCATAGTTCAACAAAGGAAACAAGGTGGAGTGCAACAACAGTTTGTAAACCCTCATGAAGGAACAACTTCTACCAAGAAGGATGAAGGCAAAGTCAAAACTATGCACCATCAGGCCAAATCCAAAGAGATCACAAAGTGTTGCTACTCTTGTGGAGAAGAAGGTCATATTTCTAGTAAATGCCCCAAGAAGAGAGAAAGATTTCCCACCTTTGTGGTAAAGTATGAAGAGCATGAACTAGAAGAACTCTTAGCTTTGGAGAGACCCAAAAAGAAGAAGAAGGACATAAGCCAGTTGCAATGTTACAATTGCGAAGAAATGGGACACTATGCCAGTGATTTCCTAGAAAAGAAGAAGAAACAAGGAAATAAACAAGAGGAATTGATACCCGAGGAAAAGAAAGATATCAGCCAAGTGATGTGTTTCAAATGCAAAGAGCTAGGCCATTATGCATACAAGTGTCCAGAGAAGTTTCAACAAGATCCCAAGAAAGCCAAGATGTAATCTAGTTGGAAAATTTTTAAGGGTGGTAGTACCCTAGTTGTTTTGAGCCAACTTGTAACCCTAGCCTCCCCAAATCTCGGGTCGAGATTTATTTTAAGGGTGGTAGCCTGTCACATCCCAAGATTTTCCAAATCTTGTAATGTGAAAAATAAATAAACAAAATAAAAGATTGTTGAATTTTAGGGTGAAAAGAAACTTTGTTTTCTTTTGGAAATTAAAAATCCCATCTTGAACAAACTTTAATTAAAGTTTGAATTCAACAAAATCCAAATCAAGAGAAATGCATTCCTCATAAAATGCATCTAGAAATTTAAACACTTGGAAAATAAATCCAAACCTTAAACCATAATGGAATAAAATCATTTCCAAGTTATCTCCAAGCATATGGATTTGATCCATATAAAAAAATTGGTCAAACAAACATTTCAAAATGATAAAGAATGACAAATAGAAATATTATAAACCATATGAAATTGGTTTCACTTAATTTGGATCCATAGATAAAATCTTATGAATATAATAAGATAAAGAAAAGTAATTTCCAAAGTTAATAAAACACTTATCTAAAATCCATACCAAATGGTGAGCAAATAATCCTAAAGATATTTAAGAGGATAAATAAATATCAAATAAGATTTTACAAATTGGAATCACCAAGTTTGGATCTATAAATAAAAAGATAAGGATTTTATAAGATAAAGAAAGAAATATTAAATAAGGAATATTTAAAGACCAAATTAAATCTTGGCCTAATCCATTAAGCAAATGGAATGAATAGAATCCAAATCCAAATAAAATAAAAGGATAAAGAATTTCCAAAATAAAATAAAATGGCATTAACCATTCTATCCCTATTTTAATAAGGACAAATCTCTAATAAGAATAATTATATAATTCATGAGAAAATAGTATTTTGGAATTTTACCCAAGTGGAATAAAGTTGTTTAATTAACTTAAATAAAATAAATCTTCCAAGTAAAATTTAGGGAATTAAAACTATATTTAATTCCATTGGAAATTAAAACAAATACTCAATTCAAATGATTTATGAATCATATTAAAAACATCTCCAAATAATTCAAGATGAATTATTTTGACACCCTATTAAGTGAATAAAAACCTACTAAAAAGTTTTGCAAGGATTTAGAAATTTAAATGGTGTTTGAAATTATTATTAAATCCTATTTGATTTAAAACAAGGGCCTAATTAAATAATTAAAAGACCCCAAAAAAATAAAGTTTTATTCCAAAATTGACTTCCGATTATATTACTAATCAGTATTGAAACCTACACAAATTTTGGTTGAGGTTTGAATTCAAATTAATGTTTGAATTAATTAAGCAAAATCAAAACAGAAATTAGAAATGAAAAAAGAGAAAATCATTCAGAATAAAAAAAGTGAGTGAGGTCGACCCAGCCCAGCTAGCCCACTAAGCCCAGCAGCCCACCTCTCTCTCTCACCCCGAGCGAAACGTTTTCTCACCGCAGATAGAACCCGCTGAGTCACCGACGCGTGGACCCCAACTCCCCACCCCTTCTCTCACTGACCGTCGGACCCCACAGTGTTGTTCATCGTTTCCACCCACGCGAAGACCACGCCCTGGCCGTTTTCTGCCATTGAATCCTCGCGATCAATTCTCCTAAATGCCGCGTTTAATCCTCGCTGTGACCCTGCAGTAATACTTGCCATGCTCTCCTCTTCTCTTCCCCCCCAATCCTCACACCACCGGAGCCCCTAGGCTGTCAGTATTGCCTGCGACATCACCTCTGTCTCCGACGACTTTCCCGGCCGATTCCGACAGCCCCTCGCCGCACCTCGCCCCCTCGACCACACAGGCGTTCTCCACGTACCCTGGCACACCTTCCCGTGGCATCATCTCTCCCCCGCGTGCCCCACAACCTCGACAACGACCAAGACCGTCACCACCGCCGTCTGTTTCCTCTCCAGCGAAGCCTCTGGTAAGAATCTGACCGCCCTAACCCCTATCCTTCACACGCGCATACTCGCCACGACCCTACGCATCTAACAACACATTTATTTTTCTCTGGCGTGCACCGTAGCCTCGCCACCGTCTTCAATAGAGAGCACCCGACGCCTTCGCGAACTCCGGCGAGCAATCGCCAGCACATGCGAGCGCCCCTTCGTCTACAACCAGCACGTCGAGCTTCCCCACGTCACTGCGATCACGGTGAGCCATCCCTCTTCCCTTCTCGCTTCCTGCATCGCCAGCTCCGCCGCCGTCTGACCGCGCGCCACCACACGCCGCCGCCAGCGCTGCTGCTTAATGGTCAGAGCGTTGATAGCCGTTAGATGAAGATCGTAGGGATACGAAAGACCACTTAACTGAACCGTTATGAATAGATCCGTGCCATGCGATCAAGTGAAATCCTACAGTCTGTGTTAGACGATCCGCGTGAAGAGGTATAGACGAAACAGAATGTGACACGTAGCCTGGAGTTTGTTTTAAAAACAGAAACTTGACTATTTGATGATCCAATTTGAATAATTCATAACTTTCAAACCACACGTCCAAATTTTGCAAATTTTATATCAATGGATCCAGCAAAACAAGTAATTTCTGACCATGCACTTTTTTTAGTAAAATGATTCTGTTAAATTGATTGTTTTTTGCAGAAACTTGTGTCTGCATGTTTAGAATATAAAAATTGTTCTAAAATGATTTTTGAGATAAAACCTTTGGCAAATGGTTTTTTTTGAACCTACTGACCATAGAAATCAATTTGTGGTTTCAAAAACATATTTGGTGAAGCAAAAGAACAAAACTTTGATTTAAACCATTTCTAGTCAAATAAAAATAATGTTTATTTATTAAAAATGCTTTTGGGAGAAAATATTTGGGAAATGTTTTGGAATAAAGTCTCTGACCCCAAACACCAAGTTTTATGATTTGAAAATGTATTTGGGGAACCTTATAAAGATTATTACTTTGCTAAAGGCATTTTCAACCACATGAAATAATGATTTGGTTTAAAAATGGTTTATAGGTAAAATCCTTTGCAAATAGTTTTGCCACTTTATAAAATGACCAATAAGTGTTTTAGAATGTTTATAACCTATTATAAACCACTTTTGTAAATAAAACAAACTTTGGCATGCTTGCATGCATTGTTTTGTTCCTATTATTTTATGTGATGTTGCTTGATTGGTAGATTGAAATTGTGCCCTTGCTTGATTGAATTGTAGTGATTTGAAGAGTGTGATCATTGCAAAGACAAGGAGTGAAATTATATTCTCTACCAAAAAGGCAAGTGATGCTTCATACTTTTGTCCCATTATTTTCACTATGCATTAGTGATATTTCTAAGTAGGACTTGCATGGAATTTTACTAAGTATATACTATGCCATGGGAAATCCTAGTAGATGAAACCTTAGTAGAATTTCCTAAGTTAAGATTCCTACTACTATCATGCTTAGCTTAGCTAGTAGAAAACAAGGGTGGAATATATATTCATGCTATGGAATATTTCTAAGTCTGAGGACTTATGTTTTGTTTAATAAAACAACTAAGTGAATGAATCACCTGGGTGGAATGGAAGGAATGGTTTATGTTGAGTGGTTCACAAGGCCCATTTCTATGGTTTACCTTGTGTATCTCACTTGTGGATGGCCACCCAGGAACAAAGAGATTTGAGATGTCAAATGTTGAGAAGCTTCAAGTGCAGCCACTTGGCAATATGGGCTCTGCCTGGATCATATAGGTTGCAATAACTTAGTCAAATGGACAATTGGTGGTAGGGGAATGATAGGTTGGAGCGCTTCCATTCTGGTCTAAGGGAAGGCTTCTGAAAGATCTTGTCTTGGTGAAACCAAGTCTTGTGGGGAAAGTGCACCACCTCTGCAGAGTGTAAAATCTAAGTACTTAGCCATGTCCCTGGTAAAGGACAATTTGAGCATCAAGACATGGAAGCTATCAAGAATCTCCTCATCCCAATTTCTAAGTTAAAATCTTGTGGTTGAACAAGGGTTAAAGGATCACCAATTTCTATTGGAAGATGCCTTGGGAATGATTTTTGTCAAGCAAAAACTTAGTGTTTTCAAATGATAAGGAAAATCTATTTTGAGCAAAGCAAGCCTAAAGCTCCACCTAGCCAAATGCATATAGATGATAGACTCCACTATACTACCATAGTATCACTTGCCAATACAATTCAAATGTATTGACCCTTGTGGCTGTAACTTGTTATGTTGCAGGATTACAAGTCTACAACCAACATGTCTGCCTGTTGCACTTTGAAGATGAAGGACCCCATGCTATTGTTATATTCTGCTGCATTGTAATGAGATAGCCAAATGAGCTATGTAAGATGTAATAAATTATTTTATTCCTGGTTATAAAGTTGTATTATGACCTTTGTTTCCTAATATTACATCTTAACTATGGATGCTAGCTATTGATCCAGGGACTAGCATTGCAAACACAGGGATCTCTACCTTATTAAAGGTTGGGAACCTTACAGCTATAAACTATACGTTCACATACAACGGGTGTAAGCCAGTTTTGCACACGCGGAAATACTTGGGTTTGACTTGACGAGCCTAGCATGTACAGACATGGCCTCGGAACACACGAACCGAAAGGTTAAGCATGAGTCATATGAATGATATGATCGACACTTTGTTGTCCACCATTGAAACCACATCTCTTCTCGTGAAGATCGGATTAGGTGTGGTGAATTTGGATCATGTTCACTAAACAACTTGAGGGATGTTGAATTTAGTGGGAGTTCATCTAGTAATTTGATTAAGTTGAACTAGTTATGATGAACATAGTCTAAATTGTACTTGAAAATTTTGTAGATCAAATGGCTAAGTCCAACTTCAACTTTAACGTTTTTGCTGAGAAAGAAATGCTTAAGAACAATGGTTCTAACTTCACCAACTGGTTCCTCAATCTGAGAATCATTCTCGCTGGTGGATAAAAGGACTATGTCCTTGAGAAAGCGCTAGGTGACGCCCCTGCTATAGATGCGCCGGCTGATGAAAAAGCTGTTTATCAGTCACGCAAAGATGATTATGGTGTGATTAAGAGCACCATGTTGTTTGCTATGGAATCGGACATTCAAAATCGTTTTGAGGAGTTCGTCGGGACCTTTGAGATTCTTGAGGAACTAAAAACCATGTTTTAGACTCAGGCCCGTTCTAGGAGATATGAGATCTCTGAGAAATTCTTTAACTACAAGATGGAGGAAGGGAGTTCCGTTAGTGAGCACGCCATAAAGATGTCGGGCTACACTCAACGTATTGAGCAACTGGACTGCAAGATTCCAGAAGAGCTCAAGATTGATAGAGTTCTGCAATCACTCCCTCCTAGCTACAAAGGTTTTGTAGTTACTCATAATCAGATTGGTTCCACTGATATGATCACTGAGCTCTTCGCTAAGCTGAAAGCTGCGGAGGTGGACATCAAGAAAGATAATCATGTGTTGATGGTCAACAATCCCCCCATCTTTAAGAAAGGTAAGGGTGCAAAGAAGTCCTTCAAGAAAGGCAGTGGCAAGCGCGTTGCCCCTGCTGAGAAGAAGCTCAATTCTGGACCTAAGCCGGACACTGAGTGCTTCTATTGCAAGGACAAGGGTCACTGGAAGCAATCGTCCAAGTACTTAGCGGACAAGAAGGCTGGCACCATTAAAGGTATATTTGATATACATGTTATTGATGTTTACCTTACTAGCGCTTGTTGTAGTGCCTGAGTATTTGATACTGGTTCAGTTGCTAATATTTATAACTAGAAACAGGAGCTACGGAATAGACGGCGGCTAGCAAGGGATGAGGTGACGATGCGCGTTGGCAATGGATCAAGAGTTGATGTGATGGCCGTCGGCACGCTCTCCTTAGTTTTACCTTCAGGATTAGTTTTAAACCTTAATAAATGTTATTATGTGCCTGCGTTGAGCATGAACATCATATCTGGATCGTGTTTATTGCAAGACGGTAATTCATTTAAATCGGAGAATAATGGTTGTTCTATTTATATGAGTAACATCTTTTATGGTCATGCACCTGCTATGAATGGTTTATTTCTTCTGAATCTCGAAAGCAATGAAACACACATCCATAACATTGAGGCTAAGAGATGCAAAGTAGATAGTGATAATTCAACCTATTTGTGGCACTGCCGTCTAGGTCATATTGGTGTAAAATGCATGAAGAAACTCCATTCTGATGGACTTTTGGAGTCTCTTGATTTTGAATCATTTGACACGTGCGAGCCGTGCCTCATGGGCAAGATGATCAAAACCCTGTTCTCCGGAATGATGGAGCGAGCCACGGACTTGTTGGAAATCATACATACCGATGTATGCGGACCAATGAGTGTTTCGACGTGCGGTGGATATCGCTATTTTCTCACTTTTACTGATGACTTAAGTAGATATGGGTATATCTATTTAATGAAACATAAATTTGAAATGTTTGAAAAGTTCAAGGAATTTCAGAACGAAGTGGAAAACCATCATAACAGGAAAATTAAATTTCTACGATCCGATCGTGGAGGTGAATATTTGAGTTATGATTTTCTCACGCATCTTAAAGCAAGCAGAATCGTTTCGCAACTCACGCCACCCGGAACACCACAGCGCAATGGTGTGTCTGAGCGCCGGAATCGAACTCTATTAGATATGGTGCGATCGATGATTTCTCTTACAGATTTGCCATTATCATTTTGGGGTTACGCATTAGAAACCGCTGCATTCACTTTAAATAGGGCACCATCTAAATCCGTTGAGACGACACCGTATGAGCTGTGGTTTGGTGCGAAACCTAAGTTGTCGTTTCTTAAAGTTTCGGGATGCGAAGCTTACGTCAAGAAGTTGATGTCGGACAAGCTCGAACCCAAAGTGGAGAAATGCGTCTTCATAGGATACCCTAAGGAAACGATTGGGTATACCTTCTATCACAGATCCGAAGGCAAAGTGTTTGTCGCAAAGAACGGATCCTTTCTTGAGAAGGAGTTTCTCTCGAAAGAAGTGAGTGGGAGGAAGGTAGAGCTAGACGAGGTTATTGAACCTTCTCTCGAGTTGGAGAATAGCGCAGCACCTGAATTGTTCTAGTGCCGCCTGCACCAGCAAGAGAGGAAGCTAATGATGAGGATCATGAAACTTCGGACGATGCTACTGTTGAACATCGCAGGTCGACAAGGTCATGTGCCCCTCCTGAGTGGTACGACAACCCTGTCTTAACTGTCTTGTTAGTAGACAACGGTGAACCTGCGAACTGTGAGGAAGCAATGATGAGCCCAGACTCTGAGAAATGGCTAGAGGCCATGAAATCCGAATTGGGATCCATGAGCGAAAACCAAGTATGGACTTTGGTGGACCCTCCTAGCGACCGAAAGGCCGTTGAGTGCAAATGGATTTTCAAGAACAAAACGGACGCAGATGGTAATGTTACTGTCTATAAAGCTCAACTTGTCGCAAAAGGTTTTAGACAAGTTCAAGGTGTTGACTACGATGAGACTTTCTCTCCCATAGCGATGTTTAAGTCCATTCGGATTTTATTAGCAATTGCTGCGTTTCATGATTATGAAATATGGCAGATGGATGTCAAGACTGCGTTCCTCAATGGCAACATTGATGAAGAGTTGTATATGATGCAACCCGAAGGTTTTGTCGATCCTAAGGATGTTGATAAGGTGTGCAAACTTCAGCGTTCCATTTATGGACTAAAGCAAGCATCTCGGAGTTGGAACCTTCGTTTTGATCAAGTGATCAAGAGCTTTGGATTTGTTCCAAATTGCTACGAAGCTTGTATCTACAAGAAAGTGAGTGGGAGCTCAGTGACATTTCTAGTAGTATATGTGGATGACATATTGATTATTGGAAATGACATTGGTATGCTTAACGATGTGAAGAGTTATAAGAATAAATGTTTTTCAATGAAAGACCTAGGAGAAGCTTCTTATATATTAGGCATCAAAATCTATAGAGATAGACAAAGACGCCTAATAGCTTTAAGCCAAAGTACATACCTAGACGAAGTTCTGAAAAGGTTCAGAATGGATAAGGCAAAGAAAGGTTTAGTGCCCATGTTGTCAGGTAAGATATTGAGCAAGGCTCAGTGTCCAGCTACGGTAAACGATAGAGAAACATGACCAAAGTTCCATATGCCTCGGCCATAGGTTCTATCATGTATGCCATGCTATGTACTAGACCGGATGTGTCCAATGCTCTTAGTTTGACGAGCAGATACCAAAGTGATCCAGGAGTGGAACACTGGACAGCCGTAAAGAACATCCTAAAGTATTTAAATAGGACTACAGAAATGTTCTTGGTCTATGGAGGTGATGAACAGCTCGTCATAAAAGGTTACGTCGACGCTAGTTTCGACACCGACCCGGATGATTCTAAATCTCAGACAGGATACATTTATATTTTGAATGGAGGAGCTGTGAGCTGGAGAAGCTGCAAGCAAAGCGTGATCACGGGATCTACAGTAGAATCATAATACATGGCTGCTGCAGAAGCGTCAAGTGAAGGAGTTTGGATCAGGAACTTCATCACTAAGCTTGGTGTGGTTCCAAGTGCCTTGGACCCACTAGAGATATTGTGCGACAACACTGGCTCCATAGCATTGGCGAAGGAACCAAGATATCATCCAAAGACCAAGCACATCAACCGCCGATTTCATATAATTCGAGACTATATAACATATGGAGATCTGAAGATTAGCAAAGTACATACGGATCTGAATGTCGCAGATCCGTTGACTAAACCTCTTCCACGAGCAAAACATGATCATCACCTCAATGCCATGGGTGTTAGATTGTTGCCAGATGTAAACTAGATTATTGATTCTATTGCAAGTGGGAGACTGTTGGAATTATGCCCTAGAGGCAATAATAAAGATGTTATTGTTATAATTCTTGTTCATGATAAAGTTTATATTCCATGCTAGAATTGTATTAAGCGGAAACTTTGATACTTGTGTGGTTTATGAACAACAACGTGTCCCTAGTACGCCTCTATGGACTAGCTCATTGATTAATGATGGTTAAGGTTTCCTAACCATAGACATGAGTTTTCGATTAATAATGAGATCATGTCACTGGGAGAATGATGTGATGGACAGACACAAATCAAGCAGAGCAATTATATCGTGTCATCGTGTTCATCTTTGCGAAGCTTTTTCTTATGTCAAATATTGTATTCCTTAGACCATGAGATAATGCAACTCCCTGGTATCGGAAGAAAGCTTTGAGGTCATCAAACGTCATCCTATGAGAGGGTGATCATAAAGGTGTCTCTCAGGTGATCGGAAAGTACTTGTTGGGTTGTATGTATCGAGATGGGATTTCTCCCTCCCAAGTCGGAGAGATATACTTCGGGCCCACTCGGTAATCGATATCAACACCGCTTGCACGCACATGGTTAAGGAGTTAATCACAAAGTGATATCGGATTACGGAACGAGTAAAGTACTTACTGTGAACGAGATTGAACTAGGTATGCCGATACCAACGATCGAATCTCAGGCAAGTAAAATATCGCGTGATGAAGGGAATATAAATATGGGATTAATTGAATCCTGGAATCGTGGTTCATCCGATATGATCATCGATGAATATGTGGGAGTCAATATGGGTTTCCAGATCCCGCTGTTGATTATTGATAGAAGATCATGTCTGCATATTCTCGAACCCATAGGGTCACACACTTAACATGCCTCAACGCTAGGATAGAATGGATAATTGGTTTATGAGTTTTTGTTCGGAGTCTCGAATGAGATCCAGGACATCATGAGAGGTTCGGAATGATCCGGAGAATAAGATTCATATAAAGGAAAGCAGTTTTTGGATTTCGGAATTGTTTCGGAATGTTCGGTATTGTACCGGAAGGTTTTAGAAGCTTCCGGAGTGGGACCAACGTGGCCCCACTTGTCGGAGGGGCGTGGGACTACGAGGGAGTGCCCTGGCCGCATTGGGCCAGGGACACAAGGCCCCATAGGCCCAGCCGTCCAAAACCCTAGGGGAAACCCTAGGGGACCTTCTAGAAGGGAGGGGGAAACTTGCCCCCCACTCCAACCCTTGGGGCCGCCGCCCTAGGGCTTGGAGGAGGGGCCAAGGGGGCCGGCCATCCCTCTATATAAAGAGGGCAGGGGCGCACCCTCCTCCCCCCACTCCTTCAACCCTAGCCGCCATACTGCTGCCATCCCTCTCTCTCTCTCTCTCTCCCGACCGCGCGTAGGCGAAGCCCTGCCGCAGAAATTCTCCACCATAGCACCATGTCGTCGTGTTGTAGATCCAATCTATCTCTCCACCCCACCTGCTGGACCGAGGAAGGAGGAGACGTCATAGTGCCGTACGTGTGCATCTCTCGGAGGCGTCGCCACTTGCGGCGTTGGATCGGATCGGATCGCGAGGAGGAGAAGGCTAGTACGACTACATCAACCACGTTCTGTTGAACGTTCCGCTGTGCGATTTCTTCAAGGGTATGAAGATCTCATCTATCCCTCTCATTGATTGCATCTCCTAGATTAGATCTTGGCTTTCCCGTTCACATCCGTAGAATTTTTTTGATTTACTATGCTGTGAAACCTTTCAGTAAGCATGTGCCAAGTCAACCCAAACAAAGCATCAAAGGAGAATACCACAATATTATGCTTTTGTATGCTAAATCAACACATGATTGTTTCAAGGCACATTAAGTAATCTCAATTGTTTGGAACAAGTCATGCTACAACAATAATCACTAAGCATAAGGTCAAAGCAACATCTAGCATGACATGATAAAGTCTAAGCCACAGTCAAAACAAGCTCCCTTTTGTACCACTTAAGCATGAAACTTCCTACTCTTTTCCAACATCAATCAATTTATTTGAAACAACATGAGTATGCGGGGGGTCCAACTAATTTATTGCAGCAAACCAAACTAAACAAAAACTAAAAACGAAAACTAAGACGCTCCAAGAACAACACAAAAGTGCACGAAGCAATAAAAATGAAGTGTCTAGAAAGAGACCTGAGATTTTTATTGATGAAGAAGGGGATGCCTAAGGCATCCCCAAGCTTTGATGCTTGTACCTCTTGAATATTTCTTGGGGTGACACGGGGTGGCATCCCCAAGCTTGAGCTTTTGTCCATTCTTCACCTTATCGCATCATTCTTACCCTACACTTGAAAATTTCCTTCATACAAAACTTCACACAATCTTTATTAGCAACATTAGTATATTCAAGATAATAAGCCTTTGAGTTTAGTTTCAACACAACTAAAATTCCATTAGAACACAAGATATTGTAGCAACTTCTTTTAAAAGCTCAAGTGAAGAGAACTCTAAAGAAACCAATTAAGAGGCAAATGCAAATAATGGCATAAATCTGTCAAAACAAACCAGCGGGTAAAAACCGATTTTTTCGAGGACCTTCGGTTGCTCAAATCAAAAAGTGTTGAACTAATGAAAGTTAGATAACAACCTAGGGCATATTCTTAGAAAATTACAGCTCAATCCTACATACTGGGATTTTTCACGAATGTTTACAATGAAGCGCAAAAATCTGTTTTGAGACAGCAACTTCCCAAATCTTACTTCTCTCTCATTAGAGGTTATTCTTGGCACAAAAACCACACAAAAAGGATAAGGAGAGGTTATTACAGAGATAATAACTTCCAAGACTCAACAGAAGAAAAACTTACTGAAATAACTTTGGGTTATCTCCCAATTAGTACTTTTCTTTAATGCCTTTCAGCTAGGCTTGATAGTTTGAGAAGATGCTCACATAAGAAATATGAATTGAAGTACAAGAGAGAATCGAGAAGCAAATTTAAAACAAATTTAAGTCTAACCCACTTCCTATTCATAGGAATCTTGTATGCAAATAAATTCACAAAGAACAAAGTGACAAGCATAGGAAGATAAAACAAGAGTAACTTCAAAACTTTCAGCACATAGAGAGGTGTTTCAGTACCATGAAAACTTCTACAACCATATTTCCCTCTCTCATAATAATTTTCAGTATCCTCATGAATAAACTCAACAATATAACTATCACATAAAGTATGCTTTTCATGATCTACAAACACATAATTTTTATCAAGCTCAAAAATAGTGGGATTAAAACCAAACCCACTTTTAACAATTTTATAACAAGATGACTGATCATTCTCAAGAGGTATGGGGTTCCAAGATAAAGTCAAGACCTCTCCAATATCATTTTCAATAGTAGTACAATTAATATTATCAACCAATATAGGACCATCATCTAGAGCTTTATCATAAACATTTTCTAAGCAAAGCTCTTTAGTACCATGCATTTCGAAGTTAGGCACAAATAAAGTATTATCATAGATAACTGGAGCATAATTATAATCACAAGTTTTACCCATAGTAGATATTTCAAAATAATCCACAGAAACATAATATTCATCCTCCTTTGATAAGCATGGGGGGCAATCACATAATGTAAGGGATAAAGAGTTACTCTCATTAGAAGGTAGGCATGGGTAGCTAATCCATTATTTCTCCTCTTGACCATCACTCTCCTCCTCTTTTTCATCTAATGAGCTTTCAGGTTCAGCATTTTCGTCTTCCGTAGACTCCTGCAAGGCATTAATCTCTTCCGTTTGTGGAAAGCACCTATTAAAATATTCAAGAATATAGCCATTTTATTCCTTGTAATTATCAAATAAAAATTTAAATATCTCATAAACCTCATATTCATAAGGTGCATCATCAGTATTTTCAAGCAAACTGGCAAGTTCAAATGCACCCTTGAAGGCAATAAATTCTTCAATTTGTTCCACATCATACAAGTCATAATTTCCTTTAACATAAGAAGATATGGTAACATTATCATTATACCCACATTGAAAAGGTAGGTGTTTATACCTCCTACAGCAACAAGATTTATCAAAGCAATAAGTAAGATTATAAGTAGAGCTCACGTTTCTAGCAATGGTATACAATTTATTAATTTGTTCCCATAAGTGTTTCCCTTTTTGTGACAAGCCGTGTTCCTTATAATAATATTTTTGTTCTTTCGTTAACCCACCTTGCCAATAAGATATAGTTTCAAAGAAACCAACCATTGATAGAAAGCATGATAAAGCAAGACCATAACAGACCAACAAAAATAACAACTATAGTAGGAACTAATTTTTTGTGTTTTTGATAAAAATAAGCAAACCAAACAAAGCAAAAAACAAAGTAAAGTGATTGGTTGTGAGAGACTCTCCCTTGCAGAAGAGGCCCTATACTCCCCGGCAACGGCGCCAGAAAATCTTGATGTGGCTCGGTGAGGTAGAGCATGTTAGGAGACCCCAAGAGTAAGGTGTGATTAGCACAATAACAAGTTTTCCTGTTGGGGATATGCTATATGGGTATCCTCATAGCATGTCTCTTATCCGACTAACCCGGGTCGCCCATAGTCGGTAGCATGGCCTATGGCCTGCTGGGCGGCTCAGTTAGGTGGATCCAGAAGGGAGGCCCATGCCGGATAAAGGAAGGCTACGGTGGAGTCACCAGCGTACCCGGAGCCTTGGAGTGCAAGATACACAAGACTAGTAATAGACGGTGTAGGACTCTGTAACCTGTCCGGCTAGGACTTTTCCCTGTAACCTTAGGACCTGACGACTATATAAGCCGGGCCTATGGGAGCCTTTAGGGCATGATAACTTAGACTTTTCTAGTCACCTCGCACAGCGATCCTTATCTCTGTAACTTGGTGTATTGCCATTATAGTGATTTATAGCAGGAGTAGGATTCCGCCGCCATTGTGGGATCTGAACCTGGGTAAGTCGTGTTACCTCGTACCCGTCAACCATCCGCCTTACCCCACGTCTCTAAACACGCACTGGGAGGACCCCTCCATGGCGTACTCGTCGGTAATACCACGACAGTTGGCGCCCACCGTGGGGCAAGAGGCGCTTTAGGCTCTTCAGCGGGCGAGGACCAAGATCTTCGCGGGAATCAGCGAAACCGTAGCCATCGGTCGCGTTCTCTTCTCCGGCAACGTTTTGATCGCCCCCCCCCCCCCGACGAGTTCTGGATCCCGACGAAGACGAACCCTACGCGGTGTTCGATCGTTCCTATCGGAGACATCCACCTCTTCATCGGCGAAACCGACTCGGGCACTAGTTCCCTGGGAGTCGGAGGAGCATCAAGACCCGCACGGACCGCCTACGGGCAGGATATGTTCGCGGAAGGATCGATGTCGGATCTCTCTTCGGAGTTTGCCGGCAAAGATCGGAAAAATTCAAGGCCCAGCCAAACCGCCCCTGTGCAGGATATAAAGGTGGAAGATCACTGCAAACCCGCCGGCTTCGCCCGTGCGTCTGGACAGCAGAGATCCAAGTTCGTCGGCGTGGTTACCCCTTCGATCTGGCGCGCTGCATTCAGAGAGAGGGCGAAAACCCCCATGACTACCTCGCCAGGTGGCTCTGTATACGGGCCGACCTGGCCAACTACCCCAATGATGATGCCATCTATCACTTTGTGGAAGGACTGGACCACGACACGCTTCTCCGACATTATCTAAGACGGCAACAGGCGTCAGGACGCCTCACCTTCGAAGGCATGGTGAACACCGTCAACAACTACGCGGAGGCTGAAGCGGCAGCTCAGACAGCGCTTGCGCTCATTGACGGAGCACCTCCGATTCAGCCACCACCACCGCCTCTGGCCGCCATCGTCGCAACAGCACCACCACCTACAGTCATCGTCGAGGCCGTTGCACCTCCACCGCCCGTCATCGAGGAAGTCCTGGCACCCTCTGACTCTGTCATTGATGCACTTTAAGCTGATTTTAGTGCAGATTCAGAGGAGATAGACTTCAGTCTAGAAGAGCTAGACTCCTCTATGAAGGAGATGGAGGAGGAGTACTCGCACGACGAACAAGCTAATAATACCGTCATGTCTCGAGGGGTGTTCGTCACCATAGGGACAGCGATGGATGAAGACCAGCCCGGGCAAGCTCCGCCTACGGCGCTGGATAAGGGGAAGGGGCCACTTATTGCTGCTGACAATGATCGCGCAAGAGTCATGCCTCCTCCGCCTAATCCAGTGCAGCAGCCGCAGGAACTCGGCACCGGTCCGAGCAACAACAACACCGCAAACTTTCCGCCTCCAGCATCCACGTCGGCAGCAGTCCACGTGACTCCCGCTGATAGAGTGATGTATGGCAATCTCCTCATTGAGCCACTAACTGTTGATCATATCTAGAACGTGACTCAGCTTGACGAGAAGCGCCAGCAACTGCTGGAGGAAGCGCAAGCCATCGCGGAGCAAGGCGCTAAACTAGATCGAGATCTGGTCAACGCGCAGAAGTCCATAGAGAAAGCAAGAGCAATGGAGGCCGAGTACAAGACTCTGCTGCAGCAGCAGAAGGCTAAGAAGGCTCCGGCACGCGTCATCAATGATCCTGGTGTACGGCGCAACCTAGGATGGGCTCCCTCGAAGCCGGCACAGGCCAAGCCATACATTGACAGTGAAGGCAAGCAGGTGATGCCCACCCCACTCCTTAACCTCGCCGTCTCCAAGACCCTTATGGAGCAGGATAGATCGCCTGAGGCAGTGGAACAGGTCTATGACCTAGTGGCCAAGGCGGTAAAGCAGCAGGAAAAGGCCACCTCTCAGATCCTTGAGTCTGACCCAGCGCTCTGCCGATCTATCCAGTACAAACCACCAAGGGACGGATCTCCTCAGGATGTCGGATCGCAGACGGGTTCATCAGAACAAAGACGGAGGGACGCGCGCAACAGGAAGGATGCTATCCCCATATCCTCCGACCATGGAGAAAGAGCCCAACCTCGCCGCCCATCGCCACCGCCCGATCCCCCCGACGTCAGGAAGACTACAAGGCTCACCGTCGCACGGATATGCCCCCACCAAAGCAGTGTGGCATCGTCATCCGCGACAACGCGGAGCAGACCCGACATGACGGAAAGCACAACGAAGGACATAAGAGCAGGTCGCGCCATGACCCTCCGTGTCCGACAAGCAACCGCGACAGGCGCGAAGTGTCACAGGAGGGTAACAGCAAGAAGGCTAACTCACCGCCACCTCCGCCTCCGTCGTCACCAAGCAGTCACCATGGCGGAGGGGGTCCGCGTCGTTCACGCAGCCCATCCCCTGTTGACAAAAAGAAGAAGAACCCGGAGCCATACGATGCACGTTCACGGATCGATAAGATCCACGAGGCCCGGGAAGGACCATACATGGGACCACGTTGCTTTGGACCTGGAATACGGTCCACAACTTACCCCAAAGGATTCTGGATTGACAAAACCATCAAGCCCTATGACGGCACCGCCAAGCCTGCCACATGGTTGCAGGACTACGGCAACGCGGTGGAGATTGTCGGAGGCAACCCCAACGTCACCATCAAGTACCTCCCGTTAATGTTGGCGGGCACGGCCCGTCAATGGATCGACGACTTGCCGGAGAAATCTATCTACAACTGGCTGGACATGCAAGAAGCGTTCACCAAAAACTTTGAGGGTACATACAAGCGTCCCTGCACTGTGGGCGATCTACAGCGGTGCGTGCAAGAGAAAGACGAGACATCTCGCGCCTACCTCTCCTGCTGGCTAGATATGAAGAATTTCTGTGCAGGAGTGCACGCCCAGACCACCATGGCCGCCTTCATCGATGGGTTGGAAAGGGGCACGTTACTCTGACATAAGCTGAAGCGCTTGCAGGACAATCATCAGCTTGACTTGAATCAGATGATTTAGTTAGCTAGTGAGTTCGCAGCTGCCGCCGACAACGCTCGTGGCTCTTTGCCGGCAACGGCCATTCCAACGCAAGCTCGGAGGAACAGCAGTACATGGTCGCCATGACTTTTGCAGGACGAGGAGAAGGTGGACAATGTGGCCGAGGAAGGGAGCAGGCCGTGGGCAGCAGCGAGGAAGTGAAAGCAACTTGGCGCCACTCCGCGTTCCCCAAACCTACGAAGAGTACCGCGATATGCCGTGCCTCGTACACCTCGACGCCAACGGTAAGGACATCCATACCAATCGACACTGCAAGTTCATCAACGACCTCAAGGAAGACCCGGAGTCTGTCTATAAGCAAAGTCGGAAGAACAGACCGCGAGGCAAGGGCAAGGGGAAGAAGAAGGAGGAGGAGTCCAAGGATTCAAGTGACATGGACGAGGACGTTGACCCCAAGCACACCGCCAAGAGAGACGACAAGGGCAAGAACCCATTCGCTAAGAAGGCCCCAGTCTACCACACTTTCCTTGGCACCCCCACCGTCCGACAACAGAAGACCTCTTTAAGGATCCTGATGGCTATCTCCCCCCAGTTCCCCAATACCTGCGCTGGTCGGAGGTTCCAATCACTTGGGACAGGACGGACCACCCAGACCTTGTGCCCACTGAGAACCAGTATGCCATGGTCATCAACCCATTGATTTACGGCGTGGAATTCACCAAGTGCATGGTGGATAGTGGAAGCAACATCAACATTATGTACCTAGATACACTGCAGAAGATGAACTTGATGGAGGCAAACCTAAGGCGGACTAACACCGTGTTCCATGGCGTAGTTCCTGGACGGGAGGCTCGGTCCCTTGGGTGCATCACACTTCAGGTATCCTTTGGCGAAGTTAATAATTACCGCCAAGAGCGCATGACCTTTGAGGCGGTCCCCTTCAAGAGTGTGTACCACGTCATATTTGGTCGCGACATTTTCCACACGTTCATGGCCAAGCCATGCTTCGTCTACAACAATCTCAAGATACCCAGACCAAACGGTGTCATCACCGTATCCAGAAGCTTTACCAAGGCAAGGGACTGCAAAATCAATGAAGCAGCCGTTGCAGAAGCTGTCCTCTACAGCAAAGAATTCAAGGAGATCTAAAGCAAGGTCAATGACTCAGTGATGCCCGCGTCGAAGAAGCAAATGTCCGACTCCGCTCCTGCATTCAAGGCCGCCATCGAGACCAAGCCGGTGGAACTTGTGGTAGGCGATGCCTCCAAGGTCACCGCCATTGGGACGAACCTGGATCCCAAATAGGAAAGCGCGCTCGTCGAGTTCCTCCGTGAGAATAGGGACATCTTCGCCTGGCAACCTGCCGACATGAAAGGTGTACCTAGGGAACTTGCCGAGCACAGCTTAAACATAGATCCAAAATGTAAACCAGTGAAACAACCTCTACGACGCTTCGGAGATGAGAAGAGACGTGCCATTGGAAAAGAGATAGCTAGGTTACTTAAGGCTGAGTTTATCCGAGAAGTCCTTCACACCCGATAGGTGGCCAATCCTGTACTTGTCCCCAAAAAGGGAACCAATGAATTAAGAATGTGCGTTGATTACACCGGCTTGAACAAAGCATGTCCCAAAGATCCGTTTGCTTTGCCTCGCATTGACCAAGTCATTGACTCGACGGCTGGCTCGGAACTTTTGTGTTTTCTCGATGCATACTCAGGATACTACCAGATCAAGATGAGGAAGTCGGACCAATTGGCCACTTCGTTCACTACCCCATACGGCACCTTTTGCTATGTTATGATGCCCTTTGGGCTGAAAAACGCAGGTGCTACTTACCTGCGGACAATGCAACGTTGCCTTCACGACCAAATTGGTCGGAACGTTCATGCCTATGTGGACGATATCGCGGTGATGTCTAAAAAGTCAAACGACGTAATCTCCAACTTAAAAGAAACCTTTGATAATCTCCAGAAATACAACATGATGCTCAACCCTAAGAAGTGCGTCTTCGGGGTTCCAGTCGGCAAACTGTTGGGCTTCATCGTTCCCCAGCGCGGAATCGAGGTCAACCCGGAGAAAATCAAGGCCATCTTAAACATAAACCGTCCAACATGTCTAAAAGACATCCAACGACTAACAGGTTGTGTTGCAGCAGTTAGTCGGTTCATCAGCCGAATTGGAGAGAAGGCTCTGCCGCTATACAAGTTACTGAAGAAGGTGGACAAATTCATGTGGACGGACGAGGCAGATGCAGCATTGAAGCATCTCAAGGAGATTCTTTCCTCAGCGCCCATCCTTGCAGCACCCGAGCCTGGCGAGCCCCTGTTAATTTACATGGCGGCAACCAACCGGGTTATCAGCATCGTCATCGTGGTAGAGCGGAAGGAACCAGGCTATGAGCACGGAGTTCAACGACCAGTTTACTATGTAAGCGAGGTCTTGACGGAGTCCAAGCAGCGTTACCCGCACTACCAAAAGATAGCTTATGGAGTATTCCTCGCTCCGCGGAAGCTGAGGCATTACTTTCAGGAGCACCCAATCACAGTGGTGAGCAAGACACCACTGCCCGACATTATCAACAACAGTGACGCTACAGGAAGGGTCGCGAAGTGGGGCATCGAACTTGCCGCCTTCGAGATCACCTACAAAAGACGCGACGCTATCAAATCACAAGCCTTGGCGTATTTTATTGCAGATTGGACGGAAATGCCGGATGCCACTCCGTTGCCGGAACCAGAGTACTGGGTGATGCACTTTGACGGATCAAAGCTGCTCAACAGCTCGGGGGCTGGTGTATTGCTGATCACCAAAGGAGACAAGCTACACTACGTTCTGCAGATCCACTTCGAGGCTACAAACAACATGGCGGAGTATGAAGCACTCATTCACGGACTGCGTGTAGCCAAGGATAT
The DNA here is from genome assembly GCA_023614405.1 of Avena insularis. NCBI lineage: Eukaryota > Viridiplantae > Streptophyta > Magnoliopsida > Poales > Poaceae > Avena > Avena insularis. The sequence continues at coordinate 288,740,202 of CM042695.1, forward strand.
TGGCATCAAGCACATAGTTTGCTGTGGAGATTCCGACTTGGTTTCCCAGCAAGTGGCTGGCACCTGGAATGCGCGGAACCCTATGATGGCGGCATATCGCGACGAAGTGGACGAGATAGCCAAGAGCTTCTTGGGCTACGAAGTCAAATATGTACCTAGGGAGCAAAACGAGGCGGTTGATCTATTGTCTAAGCTTGGATCAGGGTGCAAGCAAATTCCGCCAGGAGTTTTCCTAGAGCATCTACGCACACCATCCGTGAAGGGCGCCGACATCGACAACCCGGATAGAGCTGATTCTTTCGTCAACATGGTGACAAAGACCCCTCCGGCTTGGACTAAACCGTTCATGGAATATCTCGAACACGGAACTTTGCCTGACGACGAGGTCGAAAGACGGCAGATAGTACGACGAGCAAAGGGTTATACCATAATCAATGGGAAACTCTACAAAAGGAGCACTACTAGTGTATACCTAAAGTGTGTTTCCCAGCTAGAAGGTATGGAAATCCTACGCGAAATCCATCTCGAAGATTGCGGGCATCACACCGCTCCTCGATCATTGGTCGTGAAAGCCTTCCGGCAAGGATTCTACTGGCTGACCGCAAAGGCGGACGCCGACAAGCTCGTTGAGACATGCACAGGATGCCAGTATTATGCCCGACAACCACATGTTCCTGCTGAAGAACTGTGAACAATACCAATAACTTGGTCGTTTGCAGTCTGGGGGCTAGATATGGTGGGGCCGTTGCAAACGGCACCGTGTGGATTTACGCATCTGCTTGTAGCAGTTGACAAATTCACCAAATGGATAGAAGCTAAACCCTTTAGAAAGCTTGATGGGGCAATTGCCCTCAGGTTTGTCCGGGATCTAGTGGTGAGATTTGGTCTCCCACATAGCATCATCACCGACAATGGAAGCAACTTGTCACTCGGAGAAGTGGAGGCCTATTGATGGGACAAAGGCATCCGACTTGACCTTGCATCTATGGCACACCCACAATCCAATGGTCAAGTTGAGCGAGCCAACAGATTAATTCTGCAGGGAATCAAGCCACGTCTTGAGGCACCGCTACATAGAGCAGCTGGAGCCTGGGCGGAAGAATTGACATCTGTGCTGTGGAGTTTACGAACTACACCCAACAGATCTACCGGCTACACCCCTTACTTCATGGTATATGGAGCAGAAGCTATCCTCCCTTCCGACATCCTCCACTATGCACCAAGAGTTGCCGCCTATGAAGAAGATGACGCTGAAGAATCCAGACGCCTAGATGTGGACCTTCTCGAGGAGGAGCGTGTTTTGGCATGCCAAAGATCCGCCATCTACCAGCAGAAGTTACGCAGCTACCATAGTCGCCGCGTCCGGCATCGCTCATTTAAAGAGGGGGATTTGGTGCTCCGACTTAAGCAGAAGAAGTCACACAAATTATCCCCGCCATGGGAAGGACCGTTCATCATAAGCAAGGCGCTGCTCAATGGGTCTTACTACCTTGTCGACAATCGTGAGCTCAAGGATAGACCCAACAAGGATCATAAGCGTAAGCGACGTGACCCGGATGATGACTACCCGGAGCTTGATCGGCCATGGAACATAGCACAGCTACGTCCTTTCTACACTTAGCATTTTTTATCTAATCATGTACCTCTTATATGATCAATGAAATAAAGCTCTTTGGTTCACTCATATTGCTGAGTCTTTTGCCTCCTTTAGTGTTCATTTTTGGATCATATAAACCTTTATGCACAAGCTTTGCGATTGCACTTGTGAAAATTCCGCCTACGAGCGTTAGCTTAAGTTTTCTGGTCTACACGTTCTTTGTTGTTTTTATGTGGATTCTGGAGTAGTGACTTTTGGCACTCATTGTCGGAGATTTTGTGCTAAGGTTTTTGACGGTGCCATTGGGTATCATCACCTAAGCGCATGGTTCCGACAACGATTCTTTCGACTCACGAAAAGTCAAGCATAAGAACCAAAGTAATGGATAAGCCAGCACTTGTTTAAAAAATATATACATGTTGGGCATTAATTCTTAAGTAGCAGGATACGACAAACATTGTTTTCCGCCTTAAGATTACATCACCAAGTTTTTTCAATGCACATTCCAGAGGTGAAACAAGAATTACAAAGTGTTTTTCACTCCTTGGGTGCAGGGGACTTGGAGGCCGCATCATCACCACCCGGAGATTCACCCTCAGCGTCACCACTGTGAGGAGACTCGGAGGATTCAGGGTCGGCGTTGTCAAGAAAGTTCCTGGGCACGAAGACGTCGACGTCCACCAACTCGGCAACCCTGGTGTCATAGCCCGCGAGTGATGACAGGATAGCTTCGTGATCGATTTCCTTGCCGTCATCATCTACGTCGGGGATACCAGATCTCACCGTGTCGATATCGGCACCTTCATAGTGTGCCTTCACCATGGACAATGCCATCCTTGCGCCAGCCCGTGCACATGAAGCTTTCACCATGACACGCCGGGGCTCGACGCAGAATCTCCGAGTACTTCACCACGGAGTCCGAGGCCTTGATATAAATTTGGAGGGGCTGGGCGATCTCCTTGGCTTGGGTGATGGCGGTGTTGATGAAGTTGCCGGCAAGAATCATGCATTCCTTGTCCGAAGGAGGCGAGCGGGTTAAACCCAGGGGCGCTGAAAATTCCGACAACGATTGCATGAGTTCAAAAATTCTAAGTATCCAGATTACAGAGCTACAAGGCGGAGGATACTTACTGAAGATGCTGGCCTTGGCCTGCCAGACGACGTCCGCCAAGGATTCTTTCTCTTGTTGGAGGAGCTTAAACGCCTCGCTATGGCAAAGGTTTTGCTCATCGGCAGCTTGCTTCTGATCCTTTAGGATCGCAAGCTCCTCCTTCAAGCGATTGATCTCAGCGGAGGCGGAATCCTGCAGGGCTTTCATGGAATCCTCATGCATCTTCAGCATTTGTTCCCTCTCCTTCTTAAGGATCTTGTTCTCGCTGTCCAGCTGCTGGATGTGCTTGGACTGCTCGACAATATCCTTAGCCTTGGTGACATGCTCCGCAAGTCGGAGAAAACACAGTACACCTTGAGTACTTGAAGAAGGAAGGCACAAAAGTAAGAAGGAAATGCGCAAAAAGAAAACAGACTCTTGTTTTTGATGATATGTTCCTTCAAGATGGCGGTTTTACCCTTTTCAGCTTCAAGGTCCGCGCGCATCTTCTGGTACTTATCATTGGCCATGCCCCTCCGAGCATTCTCGTTCTGTGGAAACAAATACAAAGTCAAGTCGTTGTTCAGTCTACTTGGAGCCTCTAGTCGGAGATTTTCCATCTAGGTGCTCGGGGGATACAGCGAGAGTTTTTAACTTAGCAATATGCTTAGCTTTTCTTTAAGCATCTAGTCGGAACTAATTCAGTTCTCCACTAGAAGCTTGGGGGCTACAGTATGAAGTTTTAACTCGGAAAATGCTTAGCTTTTTCTTTAAGTATCTAGTCGGAACTAATTCAGTTACAACTAGAGGCTTGGGGGCTATAGCACTTAAAATTATGAACACTGTGTATGCTAATCTTAAAGCATCTAGTCGGAATAATTCATTCCATCTAAATGCTTGGGGGCTACAGTGAGAGTTTTTTCTAACTTAGTCACTCTTAGATCATATAGATGCAAAACCAATGGTTTTCCGTCTGCATCCTCGGGGGCTACAGTGGGATACTCATATGAAATGCAAAAGGTAAAGTAAAACTTACAAGTGTGATGATCTTGAGGTTTGTAGCACTCTCGGCAGCAGCTTGCTAAAGGAAACACTGTTGCTTCGCAAGATGTCTGCTTGTCGGAGTAGCTCCTCAAGACCGCACGTCGGAGATGACGGCACTCCTCCAGGAACCGTAGTTGTGCTACCCGGTGTTAGCACCGGGAAGATAATCTTTGGCAGTTCTAAGGGTTTCTGGGGAGCAGAGGAGCCGCCTTCGGCAGATGTACCAGCAACCACCACCGCCTTGCCGCTACCGATGGCATCCTTAGCCGGAGCTTCAGCCATTTGAAGAGCAGCGCTCTCCTGCGTCGCCTGCTCGCCGACAACTGCGAGTTCGGTAGAGGCGCTAGAATCCACTTCCATGGCGGAAGGGCCTGGTGCCTCCTGGGCTTGGGAGCTTGTCAGAGCGGAGGAGGGCTTGACGGCAGGAGTAGAAGGGGCGATAGCGGGGGAAGAGTCGCGATGCAGCATATCTTTAATATTTCTAGAAACCCCAAGAGTCTTGGAGGACTTCTTGAGGCTGGTTGTGGCTTTCTTCCTAAAACGTGCAAAATGCATAAGTACAGGAATAAGACAGATAGACAAGGCAATGACGGAGAATAAGAAGCTTACACTAGGGGGGCGCTTTGGCAAACATCCCAGTGGCTTCTTCTTTTCCGCCTCTAGGGCGGCAGTACTCTTTTTGGAGGCTCCACCCTCCGTCTTCTTTTTCTTGCCTCCGTTGGCAGCGTCAGAGGTGGAGCTCTTCCGATTTCGTGCCAACGGGGCATCATCGTCGGACACGACCGTGACTTCCTTCATCTTGGGATCATAGATTTGGGTGGCCAGGTTGTCCTCCTCTAGATCGCTAAGCTGTTAAGTGAGAAATCACCGTGTTAGACAAGCTGGTATTAGCAAGACGGAAAAATTGGAGCAATGTCATACACGGAGAATAAATACCTACCTTTGGACACTTTCCGTTTACGAACATGTCGTAGGTAAGGGTGAAGCCACGCTTCTTGTCCTTCACCTTGACGATGTCCTTAAGACGGAACTTGACGGAGTCGCTCGAGAAGTTGTCCTCGGAGATCCGGAGGGTATCCCTTCGGTCACCGGTATACTCGTGCATGACCTTCGTACGGTGCTGCAGAGGTTGGATCCGCCTGATGAACCAGCACATGGCTAGGTCCAAGCCGGTCAGACCCGTATCTACAAACCATTCGATCCGCCTTATTGCGCAAGAAGCGTTGAGGTCGGAGGGAAGGGAGGCATGGGACCGCCATGTGGAGACTTCAGCGGCGGCTCCATCCACGAAGTCCGGGTACGTTGCTTCTCGCCCGACAAAGGAATGTCGGGGCCGTAGAAGTACGTCCTCTGCCAGTTCTTACACGACTCGTGGCCGACAATGTCGGGAAACCGCCGGCCAGGTCGGATCTTGAAGCTTATGGTGCCGCAGTTTCTAAGCTCCTCCTTGTTGTGTCCGGCTTCACGTTTGACGGTGAAGAAGTAGACAAACAAATCTAACCTAAGCCTAATCCCTAGGTAACCCTCGCAAAGTGCCACGAAGTTGCTAAGCACTAGGATGCTATTGGGGGAGAGTTTGTGGGGTTGGACCTGGAAGTGATTCAAGACGGACAGGAAAAAGTGGGAGATGGGCAAAGAAACGCCGCGTACCAATTGCGCCTTGAGGTATACCTTCTCCGCTTGGGAGAAGGGTCACCTCGCCGGCGCCCGCCAGCGAGCCCTCCGTCGCAGGGAGGTAACCCTCAGCGACCATCTCTTGGATGTCGCGACCGGTGATGTCTGAGCCGCGCCAGTCGCCTTTGTGCGAGTCTGGCTCCTCTTCCAGGGGCTCCAGCGCTGCCAGGTTATGGTCGCCGCCGGTGGTTTCTATCACCACCGATGCGGGAATAACCAGGCCCTCTGGGGGCACGATGACGGAGCTCGCCGGCTTCGCCGCGGCTTCGCTCGACGCCGCCATTGATGGAGATGAACCGCTGCTAGCCATGGAGGAAGGAGAGGTGCGATCGGGTGCGAGAAGTGGCTAGGGTTTCTCGAGGTTTTCGTGGAGAGCTCGAGGAGGCGCGCGGCTGGAGGAAGAAGACGATGACGCGAGAGAATGGGGTGAAAAAGTGGCAAGTATCCCACGGCCGCTATTTATCTTACTCTGCGTCAAGATTCGTGCAGCTAATCGGACGGTTGCCGCGTAGACGACGTGTTCGTGAACGTGCGCGGTAATTTCGCCACGTCTCCAACCGTCACCGCCAACGGTTCGTATCGCTCGCACGGGAAAATCGGCTATGATTACGTTCTCTGCATGTGTGAGTTAAGAGGCGTCGCTGACCTACAGCCTACGTCGTCATAACTGACATGGTAGATGAGCCGTCCCATCGAAGATTCTGGCATGGATGGATTTAATCCGACAACGGGAGCGTACGATGGAAGATTCAGCATTTTGCCGACTTACTCGTAGAAGACGGAGAAAACCTTGCAGGGTTCTTTGGGAGGACTATAAGATATTGCTTGATGATTTGCCGACATCCATCTAGACGGAGCATTCCACGGGAAGAGGCAAAACGGCGCAAGATCTCGGAGTTCTCCGGGGGCTACTGTTGGGGATATGCTATATGGGTATCCTCATAGCATGTCTCTTATCCGACTAACCCGGGTGGCCCATAGTCGGTAGCATGACCTATGGCCTGCTGGGCAGCCCAGTTAGGTGGATCCAGAAGGGAGGCCCATGCCGGATAAAGGAAGGCTACGGTGGAGTCACCAGCGTACCCGGAGCCTTGGAGTGCAAGATACACAAGACTAGTAATAGACGGTGTAGGACTCTGTAACCTGTCCGGTTAGGACTTTTCCCTGTAACCTTAGGACCTGACGACTATATAAGTCGGGCCTATGGGAGCCTTTAGGGCACGATAACTTAGACTTTTCTAGTCACCTCCCACAGCGAGCCTAATCTTTGTAACTCGGCGTATTGCCATTATAGTGATTTATAGCAGGAGTAGGATTCCGACGCCGTTGTGGGATCTGAACCTGGGTAAGCTGTGTTACCTCGTACCCGTCAACCGTCCACCTTACCCCACGTCTCTAAACACGCACTGTGAGGACCCCTCCATGGCGTACTCGTCGGCAATACCACGACATTTCCCTCAGTTATGAAACCAAGGTTATCGAACCAGTATGTGTAAGGAAACAACTCCAAGGTGTTGCTAACAACTTGGAACCTGTATAACACAAACTCAATACTTTTCCCCAACTTACAGTGAGGTTGTCAATCTCACCGGTTTGCTGAAAACAAAGGATTAAACGTATAGTGTGAAAGATAGAAGTTGCTTGTAGAAATTAAACAGTAACAGTGGATGGTATATCAATGATAAAGATTGGACCGGGGTCCACAGTTTACTAGAGGTGTTCTCCTTAAGATAGATAGTATGCTGGGTGAACAAATTACAGCGGGACAATTGACAGATTGAAAAAGCATAGCAATGCATATACTAGACATATTGACTCACTACTAGAAATCCCATTATTTCTGACGGTGAATTTTAATAACCGACGACCTGTCAACTAATGGCCGACGGTGCTGCTAATTTCTGACGGTTTTAGTCGACCACTCGGTTATAACCTTACATAACCGACAGTGTCCTAAATATCCGACGGCCAGAATACAACGTTCAGGTATCAGAGCATAATAGGTGACGGTTCAGAGTAATAACCGATGGTATATTTTCCATCATCGGGTATTTGAGTACATATCCGACGGTTTATAAGCAACTCTTGGGTATATGTAACAATAGCCGATGGTCATAACTCATAAGTGGCATTGTCCGAGGGAAAATGCTAATAGCCGTTTTTTATTTTCAATGTCCCAAGTGGCTAATGAAGATGAGCGTTTGGAGGTATGACCGAGTATTATTTTAGGAACCTGCGGGTAGTGGTTAGGCGATTATTTTTGGGTGAGATCTTTCTGTGTTTTTTGCGCGCCCACCAATTCTATCCCGCGCTGTGCGTATGGCCAGTCGCCTACGTTTTAAGTCCTTAATTACCGCAGTATTATGTTCCCAAAAAAATAAACCTCCAGCCCTAAACCGATCTAGGGCTTGCTCCTGGATTGACGACTGGTGCCTGGCCGCCTGGCGGGCGTCCCTCTGCTTCCACTCCGGCAAGTACCCAGGCACGAGTCTCTCTAATTCTTCTCCGGAGAGTTCCCGGACGCGAGTCCATTCTTCTGATTCCACTCCTACGTCCAGCTGCCCAGGAGTTCCTCTGTGATTGACTGCGAACGGCACGCAACACCGATCATAACGCGGCGCCAAGGTATCCCTATTTTCTCCACCTGCCCCTGCCCCCCATTTCTTTGGCTTTCTCAAAGTGACCCCTCTTTCTGATCAAATAATCAATATATTTTGTGGGTGCTAGATGTAGATTATAGCTTGATTGCAATTTATAAATACCTCATTAAATCGATCTATGAATGTAACTTCACTACTAGATCGTAAGCCTGTGCAAAACCGGTTTGACCGGTTTAGCTAGTTTGGGCTAGTTCAAATTTTTGTACTAATTTCTGGGTTTAGATTTCATTTGTGAAGAAAAATAAACTAGAGTGCAACTAGCTGGTTTGGCTGGTTTAGCCGGTTTCAATTTTTGCACACCCTTACTAGATCGGTTTGTGGAAAACAATGGCTCAATGAATTCGTAGTTCCTAATCAATCACTGAATATTCTTTTCTTTGGTGTCTTATACTGGTACTGAATTTTCATTTCAGTTCTCAAAACTCTGAAGAAGGCCCCTCACCTGCAGGTACAGTATACTATACTTGAAAGCTGAAAACCATCTTCTGTAGCACATAGCATAATATAAAAATGACCTCACGGTCTCAAAAGTTAGAACTACTAATTAAGAATTTGACAATCGGATAACATTACCACTTATTGCTTATGTTTCAAGCTCTTCCGACAACTCATATCTCGACCGCACTTCTATTTGTTCAGCTTAATGTCCATTGTTCACAAAAATGCAATCTGGTCCAGTTCTAATTTTGTATCGTTCTTAATTTTGATTTCATTATGTGTTGTGCACATGTTTAGAAATAATGATTTTTTAAAACCTAGTATGTGCATAAACGTGAATTGTTATATTTACATTAACAGCATCATGATGCTATGGTCGTGATGAATGCGAAGATGCTGATTTGCTCATGGTCCCTCTGTCTCATGCTATCATGTTATGTATGAATCGACGAGCGGGAAGCCACACTGCTGTTTTGCAATTGTAGATGACGTTGTTTATAGTGAAACTGTTCAATGTAATTGCACTAACAGATCAGTTCAATTTATTTTATGTTGTTTAGTTAGCCTCTTGTATTTTGTTCTCTGTGCAAACTCTTGCAGCCGCTGTGTGAAAAATTAATGAAAATTAATGTGATTATTACTATGTGCGAGCATAATTAAAGTGATCAACTTAAGTTGCAGCAACTAAATTGATATGACTTTTTATTGGTCATTACCTGCATGTATGGTTAGAAGAGTGAAGTAGTGGTGTAATACTAGTACATACTGTTGTTCACTTGCGGGAGTTCCTAGTTCCAATACTGTTAGCTTTATATGGTCATGTGTAGATGATCTGTAGAATAATTAAGTTCGCTCTCCTACATTTCATTATTTTCTATGTCTCTTACAACTAGTCTTATTCTTTCTTAGGAATTAGGAAGCAATATTGGTGGAAGTGCTAATCACCAGATGATGAGGGTCACACCTAGGCAACGAGGGAGATTATGTCTATTGCTACAATGATAATGATGGATATGGCGATGGCGTTAGGATACATATGGCGGTCTTTGTGATTATATCCATATGGATGATGGTATGGATCGGTGATGAGTCAACAAGGCAAATTTTCGAAGTCTGGACAATTTGGCTTATGCAGATTGTTGTACCATTGCATCTTTGTTAATATTGTGTTTCATAGACGCTTACTACATGGATCATATTTATTCTAAATAAACTATTTGTATTTGGTCATGTGTGCTCTTGTAATTATGAGATTTTTCATTTTTGTAAATATTAATATTCTGAAAGTGAGGTCCTGAATCCCATTTCCTTGTTCTTCAACACCCTTAGGTGAAAGCATCCCTAAAGAGTATCTTGGGTATATATAAATATGCCCACGTAGACTTCAGAACGACTTCTGAGCTATAACAATAGTTGACGGGATTATGCACCATTGGTTATCATATTAACCACTGGTCTGGTCCTACTCTTGGTTATAACTAAACCCACGGGCGAAAACACTCTCGACCATTGTGAAAACCGACGGGAGATAAAACTGTCAGAACACAAATACCCGACGGGTAACCATCGGCTATAAGCCCCGTCCAACTACATCAAGACGTTCGGTCACATAATCATGCCCGACAGCTCACCGTCGGTTTACTACCGTGGGGAATTATATTATCCGAAGGTACCGTCGGCTATTTGTGTAATGGCCAACCAAGCATAAAAGACGGGGGATCACCGACGATAAACCCTTGGGTATAATGATATTCGACGAGGATTCGGAATATCCGACGGTAATTTGACCCTTGGAAATTTGGGGATATCTAGTAGTGACTCCTATGAGATTTGATTGGGCACTACAATATAATACATAGACCGTAATCCAACTGTATCTATGACTAATAATCCACCTTCAGGTTATCATCCGAACCCCTTCCAGTATTAAGTTGTAAGCAACAGATAATTGTATTAAGCAATGTGTGTAAACTAAACTATACAATTGCCCCATGGACAAAGGATTGTTGTTTTCTCCCTACTAGCAATAGCACATCTACAACCTTAGAGATTTTTGTCACTTCTCCAGATTACTAGAGGCATGAACCTACTATCGAGCATAAATACTCCCTCTTGGAGTTGCAAGCATTTACTTGGCCAAAGCATCAACGAACAACAGAGAGCATGCAAGATCACAAATAACACAGACATGATAGCATCAATAATCAATCTGACATAGTGATGACCCACAAGTATAGGGAATCGCAACAGTCTTCGAGGGTAATATTACCCAATTTATTGATTCGACACAAGGGGAGCCAAAGAATACTTATAAGCCTTAACAACTGAGTTATCAATTTAGCTGCACCTAGAAATAGTTCTTGCTCACAGAAGTTTATCAATAGCAACAGTTTTGTAGTAGTAACAGCAAAGTAACAACAGCAGTAAAACAAGAGCAATAGTAACAGTAGTAGCAAACAGTAGGATATGAGCGCGGCAGATATAGGGATGGATGGACGGGCGTTGCATGGACGAGTCTAAACATGTAACTTCAAGTTCTAGGGCAATTGCAGATAAATAAGGTAAAGCATACAAGTACTAAATAATCATAGGCATGTGCTCCATATATAGTCATGCGTGCTCGCAATGAGAACTTGCACAACATCTTTTGTCCTGCCAGCCCATTGCAGCGAGGCCTCAAGGGAACTACTAGCAATTAAGGCGCTCCTTTTAATGGAGCACCGAAGCAAAGCATTAACACTCCGTGAACACATGTGATCCTCACATCACAGCCATCCCCTCTGGTTGTCCCAATTTCTGTCACTTCGGGGCCTTTGGATCCAGACAATAATACGTGTACACAACTTGCAGATAAGATCACAAACAGTACTATCATAATGAATCAATAATAAGTTCAGATCTGAGATCATGGCACTCGGGCCCTAGTGAAAAGCATTAAGCCCAACAAGTTGAAACAAAGTCAAATAGCACTAATAGAGATACTAGACACCATTCCCTAACAATCTAATTCAATTACATGATAGAACTCATCCAATCCCTACCATCCCCATAGCCTACAACGGGGGATAACTCACTCATGGATGAGGGAAACATGGATGGTTGATGCAGAGGCGTTGTTGATGATGATGGCGATGATCCTATCCAAATTCCCCATCCCGGCAGGGTGCTAGAATGGAGTTTCTGGTTCCGAATCGCGGTTTCTGGTGGTGGCGGCGCGGCGAACTCTTTCTGGAAAAACATCGACCCCCTGAGTTTTTAGGTCAGAAGGCATCTTATAGGCGAAGAGGGAGGCCGAGGGGGTGCCTGGGGCAGCCACACCCCCTCCAGGCACGGCCTGGGCCCACCCGCGTGATAGGGGAGTGGGTCCCCTAGGGGCCCACTCCGTCTCGTATTCTGGCTCCGTGAGTCTTCTGGTGAAATAGGATTTTTGGCATATTTTCCGGGATTTTTCCTGATAGTTGATTTTCTACACAAAACCTAGACACCAAGGTATTTCTGCTGAAAACAGCGTCAGTCCATGTTAGTTGTATCCAAAACACACAAGTTTAGAGGAGAAACAATAGCAAAAGTGTTCAGGAAAGTAGATAGGTTTTGGACGATCAACTCCCCCCCAAACTTTGCTTATTGCTTGTCCTCAAGCAATTCAGTTCAAAACTGAGTGCGATAAAAGAACTTTCACGAACACATTTGCTTCATATGATGTATATATTCTCAGCACAGGAGTAGATACTTAAACCATTCATAATAAGAAGTATGCAACTAAGTCTACTCAATAGTCGATGCAAGCTATGAAGAGATTCCAACTCAATAATAATAAGTAGTGTTAAACATAAACATAAGCAACATTTGAATGATCATAAAAAGATATGATAGAGTGGTATCTCACTTTCCTTTGTTTGTAGAGCACAAAATAAATGCCAAGGCACCTCTGAAGTTCAATTGAAGACTAGAAGTAAAGATATCAGAGATACAAGCATCAAAGTCATGACATAATTAACCAAGTTTTGAGATAAGCACATTACACTAAGAATGACAACTATGCTCTCAAGAAGGTGCTCATAGAATAAGTGGTGACTCAACAAGGAAATGAAAAGGTTTTGAAAAGTTTGAAAGGCTTCCAAATGCTGAAAGTAAGGTACTCATTAGCTTTGAGATCTCATTGCCCCTATCATTGGCATCTTTAGATGGTTAATGGTGAAAGTGAGGTCCAATATGAGTTATATGCTTGACAGACCATAAACTGGAAATCTCATGTCCCTTGAGTACGAGGGCTGCTCCTCATGCTACTCAACTTTAGTTACCTGTAAGTTCTTGTCATCATAAATACATGTGTATCAAAGAGAACCACCAACGGGGTACCCCTTGCACATGATACAGGAGCTATCCCATAATCAAAATGACAAGGCAAGCAGACAATGAGCATCTCAGCGATCTTTTTATTTTCTATTTGCATAGGTTTTTATTGAGGATGCTTCACAGATTTCTCATTATGGTTATGCTGCAAGTTTCCACCATGATTAGGCATGGCTTAGGCTAGCGGCCCAAGCGTTTCTCTAACACATATATATAACTCCATGAACTTACAAGCTCCCCTTTTATTTTACACCGACGACATCCGCAAACAAAATAGCATGATATCAACTGGATATGTATCCATAAGTGTTGAAAGCGTTTCCCGTGACAGCACGATTCTGCTAACTCCCAGCCTATAATTTGCAAGCATATAACTTTCATGGACAGTCACAATGGTTCGGGTTTATTAAATGCAAGAAATAAAGTGTGCCATCAAGTTCGTGAGAGCTTTACTAACTAACTTTCTCAAAATAGTCAAACATTTTATTTGGAAGAAAATAAGGCATAATGTATATGCACAGAATTAGTAAATGATGCTAATATGTAGGTAAGGTGGACACTGTTGGCAATATTGGTTTTGGGGAGTTGGATGCACAAGTAGAGTTCATACTCAGTGCAAGTGAAGGCTAGCAATAGAGAGGGAGCGACAAACGAGAGAGCACTAACTGTCATAATCATGCTTGCAACAAAATAGGACTAATTATGGCATGAAGGTGATACAAGAACTCTGAGGCAAAATAAATCATCGAGGCTTACTGACTATTGTTTAGTCATATGCATGCGTGAGCATGTGCCAAGTCGATTCACATGAAACATTCAGAGGAGGATACCATAATATCATACCAAGTTATGAATAGAACAATGCAAGCAAACATTCATATGACATGCTATAAACTATTAGCATGCTGGAGCTAGTCACAAGAGAGCAAGAACTACTAAGCATTCATAAATAACATACACCTTACATGAACAGACTAAGCATGCCCACAATGATGAGTATATGTACAAAAATGAAAACAAATATAGTTCGTTACCAACCTCTTACCACACCTCAAGTTGTCTTAATCTTCATTATTGCTCTTCACTTGTGTGGCTTGAATAATAACATGAAACCAAACTCACTGAGGACTGCTGTACCCTGCAAAGAACTTTACAAAACCAAATAAGAACAACAAATATTTTTGGTGTTTTTGATTTTTTAAAGCAAGCACACAAAGCAAAAACAAACAAAGCAAAATCTTTTTGGATTTTTCTTTAAGGCAAACCAAAGCTAAAAAAGCAAAGAAACAAACCACAAGAAACAACAAAAATATTTTTGGTATTTTTTGTGTTTTGAGAAAGCAGAAACAAAAACTACAAAGAAAGCGAAACAATGGATATACAAAGAACCGATGAAACATGATATATAGATGAGTGTCATGTCGGTGTACCTCCCCCCAAGCTTAGGCTTTTGGCCTAAGTGGGTCTCAACTCCATGGTGACCAAGAAGGTGCACCTTCGTAGTACGATGAAGAGGCCCCTTCATCCTGGTATGAGCTCGAGGACGCCCCTGTGTAGTGCACAGAGGGGTCGTATGAGGGCGCATCCCCCTGGTAGTGCCCGTGGAACCCACGAATGCGTAGCTGCTCGTCCATCTCCTCCTTGGAGCGTGACCAAGTTCCTTGGGAAATACAAAACAAAGTGGTTTGGGGAAAATGAATTTCCCTCTCTTCCCCGTCAGTAAACATCATCCTATAAACCAAACTATCAAGGGTAGAGCTAGTAGTGACAAAGTGATGCGCTTTCATGGCAGCTAAATCAAGCCTATAAGGAGCCAAAACTGTATCATTTGGATCAATAGAAAGGTCTAGGGCAGCAACAACACGTGCAACAATAATACCCCCATAAATGGGCCCCTTAGCATAAAGCGACGAGCGATGAGAGAACCAAGATTGTACCTGGTTTCATTGTTGAGTGCAGCAGCTAGGAAAGCCAAATGATAGTTGGAAATATTGCTAGTGTTCTCCCTACCAAGAACACTAGTGGCAAGATAATAAGAAAAATACCTGATAGATGGGAGTTGAATATTTCTTATCTTCCCGCGCTGGGCTCTACGGTCATCATCATTAGTTATCCCGCGGTAGAGCTCCAACAAATCAGCGGGTTGAGTTAGAATCTTCTTCACCGTCCCAGCGGTGCCAATAGCCAAGATTTCACAAAATTTCTTCAATGTCATGGAGATAGGCCTGTTATAGATTTTGAAAGACACATCTGGTTTGAAAATGGCTGTTAGAAAAAGAGAAACTCTCCACAAAGGTTTTAGTGATCATAGCATATTGCACACTCTCATCCTGCATATAACTCGTTAGTCCAACTCTCCGACCAAGGTTAGGAAATCATTGAGAATCCCTGCAGCCCGCCAAAAGGTTGGACAAGGGAAGGTAGAAGGGTGCGCATCCCCCTCATCTCCCCCATCGCCAAAACGCGGTGTAATGAGATCCTCATTGTATGATGGCCTAGCTCGGGAGGATGATCTTGAAGGCCTTGTCCTCCTTGGTGCAGCACTCTCAAACACTTCTCCAAAGGTGTGGTTGTCCATGACCCATTTTTCTGAAATTTTTAGACAAACATCAAACCAAGTAATTTCCAAGTTGATAAATAATGAGGAACTACTATAGAAACTTCCTAGAGGGATAAACATGCATCAAAATGAAATCTCTAAGCATAGAACAAGCATGCAAGATCACACAACCAGTCACCTACAACAGAAAAATACTCAAGATACAATCTACCAATCACAAATCTAATTGGACAAGCGGAGGAGGCACGTACCAAGGAGCAATCCCTACAAAAATCAGGAGTAAAGATGGGCTGAGCAAGGAGATCGAAAATCGAGAGCAGGAATAGTAGGAACTCGAGCTTGAGAAATTTTTCCGGTGTTTTTCGGGAGAGAGAAAAAGTGGCTGGGAGGAGGCAACTTGAAGGGCCACAGGTGGGCCCCACCGAGACCAGGCGCGCCCTGGGGGCTGGCCGCGCCACTAGGGGGTGTGCTGGTGTAATGCCCCAAAAATATTACAAAATAAAACTGCTTGTTATTTTCTTTTTCGCATCATCATGACATCATCATGCATATTTTATCCGTAAGATTTTTTTATCGAACCATATTTTGTTTTACTAAATATCCATGTGGCTTTATTAAACCCGTCTCTCGTTCTTATTTTAAAATTAAAACAAATAATATTTCTCAGGACAAAAGCTCTTCTTGTTTTATAAATAAAACTAGACTAAAGGCCCGTCTAAAAATTTTGGTCTAAAACTAGCTCCATCTAGTCTACTTTGGACTAGATAAATAGTCTATTTTTCTTTTTGCCTCCCAAACCCTAAGCCTCTAAATCTGAACCAAACTAGTCATTTCTTTCCCTTTTTCCTCCGCCACCAACCGCACCAGCAACCCCAGGCCCAACTCGATTCCACACACACGCACTCACCTGATGCATCCAACACAACACCACGCACACTCGGTCACGTACACACGCACTTTGGCCCGGTCGCAAACACACGTACACAGAACACACGCACCACACGACGCACGCACACCAGGCCCCTGCCTCGTCTCTCCCTCGCCCGCAAGCACGCGTCACGGCCGCGCCGCCTCCTTCCTCTGCGCCTGGCATCGGCGGTCTCTCGATCCCGATCCTCCGCCTTCCTCTCTCTGTGTCGGAGCCGCCGCATCCGCCTTCTCTACTCCTGCCCGCGTGCTCCTGAGCCCCGTCGAGCCTGAGTCCGGCGCCTCCCTCTCCCTGAGCAGCGCCCTTCTCACCTTCGAGATCTTTGTGCCTCCGGCCTGGACCCTCCATCGCCATGCCCCGCCGCCAGCGAGCCTCCTCGCCGCCCTCTTCTCCAGCCGCGCGCGTGCTCCCCTTTGCCCTCTCAGCTCCGGCACCACCATCCCTCCTCCTTGTGGCCACCGTCGCCTCCCTCTGCAACACACGCCAGCAGCTGGCGCTCCATCCCCTCGGCCTCCTTCCTTCAGCGACGCCAGTCGCCGCCCGTCTCCCTTATCTCAAGGTGCCTCGCCCTCCTGGCGTTGTTGTGTCTAGCACCTGTTTGTGCTTTTGTTTGAAAGAAATCCTCCCAAGAAAAATAAACTGAAGCTCACGACCTTGTCAGTTTAGTTGCTGCTTGTCTCCTCACGGTAAGGTGAAGATGGAGTGGTGGTATGGTGCTGAAGC
Source organism: Avena insularis (assembly GCA_023614405.1). Lineage (NCBI taxonomy): Eukaryota > Viridiplantae > Streptophyta > Magnoliopsida > Poales > Poaceae > Avena > Avena insularis. The sequence continues at coordinate 288,757,269 of CM042695.1, forward strand.
GATGCAGACCACAGGAGGATGGTGTACAACGACAACCTTGTCTCGTTGCGAGCAAGGTCGTGATGTTGTGGCGTCAAGCATGTGAGGACGGTGGTGCCATCTAGAGACTCCGGCATCGATCCAAGAACATCACGACACTCAAGGTCGTAACCCCGCAAGATCGTTCCCGGGAACCGAAGACCGATCTGGGACGCCAAGGTCTTCTTCACAGATGTGAGACCGAACCGAACCCCTCGAACCCCCGAGGCCCAAGATCATCGATACCAATGTGTGACCCCCTTCCCTATACCATATTTTGATAAATAGAATATAACTTGTGCATATTAAATTGTCCATGCTTGCATACATATATTAATGTTCGGGGATATATGGCGAGTCATCCACTAAATAAATATGGAATATATGGGAGTGCTATTTGTCTTGTCCTGGTTCCATTTAATATTGTGTAGCGAATCGATGCCATGTTTTATCTTGTTAAGTCAACATTTAAATTGCGGGGTAGATAAACAACTCGAACCATAATATTCATTTGTCGGGATCCCGATCCCGTTTAATATTGCTAAGCGGGACCGCATATTTCCATGTCATGCATCATATCATAAGCATGCTGGATCTTCTGTCGTAGTATTAAATATTGCATCGGGTGTTCTTTCTAGTGTTTGCCTCTTCACCGGATAGGACGATGAGCCGATGTGAGAAACGACAAGCCTCCGGCTACCCGACTTTGTCCCACAGGCGAGCATTCTCCTCCCTTCTACCTATTTTGCATTTATAGTCTTTACTTCCTTCCTTTGATCCATTGCTATCCTTATTGTCGATGCTTTAGTATTGTCCCCTTTAATTACCTGCTCCACTATATTGCCTTGGTCATCCTATTGCCTTGTTTGATTAGCTAGTTTTGTCCTTGCGAGTCGTAGGCATGCTTAGTATCGCTCTCATACAAGTGGAACATGATACTCGAATATGGTTGATGATAAGATAATTAATCTGATGTTGTTGGTTATGGTTTCACCTGATGATAAGGCCCCGGCAGGGACCACCTTTGGAAACTGCTTGAGCCACCATAGGACCCGTTCGTTCTACGATACCAGTTCTGAGTTGATCGCGCTAACCAAACGTGGGGGCCTCTGGGATCCCCCCCCCCTCAACTACCGGCGCTACTCGTATATCCAGAGGGTTACAAAAATTGGTTTTCCATTTGGGGCATACGCATAATATGTCCTCGGACATGGGTTGAGTTGTGATATGATTTTGGTGGACTGCAATGGCTTGCATTGCATAAAATCGGGATATCGTGTCGGAGGTGGGATGGAGCTCTACAAGCTATCTTCCGATCATCGCCTGGCCGTAGACTCAAACGCCGTGCCACCTGGAGAATCAGCTGTATCTCTTGTGTGGGTAAAACACAGTAGGTGATGCCTCTGGATATGCGCGTAGTTATGGGATAGTTCTTGTTGTGAGGTTCGGAAGGCACGCGTTATATGTTGCCTGAAGGGTTGAGCATGCGTTTGGGTACAGTAGTGCACCCCTGCAGGGTAAATCTTTTCGGGAAGCCATGTGTCCACGGTTATGGACGCCTCAGGAGTACAGTGTCATGATCATAGACAACGCCACTAATGCTTTGCCTCTAATAATTTGACTAGTAATTAGCCTTATCAACTAAACACCTGCTTAACTAAAATTGTCACCGTGTGTGTTCCGCAAGAGGACTTCCTCGACTGGTCTTCGAGGGGGAAATCTTCGGATGGGTTATGTTTGGTGCTATATATAGTTATTGTGTAGTGCTCTCTTGTCTTGCTCTAATAGCCGAAGTTGTAGCGTGTCTCTATAAGTTAGATAGTGCAAGTTTTGCTGCCGCTGAGCCCACCATACCTATGTAGGCGAGGACCGCCGAATTCTAGTCTCGCCGTGTACTGGCCTCAGTATTGACCGCTCTCTTTCTGTTTTTTCCTTACCCTTTGTTGGCACCCTTTTGGCTTGACAGGTATGTGATTGACGACGTTAGCAAGGTTACCCTTCCGGCTTGGCCTGGGCAGGGTTGGACACCGCTTGGTTATTCTCCAGAACTCTTAGTCCCATTTGGTTCTTATCCGTACTCGGATACTATTTGGCTTTCTTTGTGATTTGTATCATCTGTATTCTTGACTCGTCAAGTCGTTGTTGTATATATAAGTTTTTGGTGGACTCTGTTGTAAACTGTTGTGATGTAACTACTTGTTATCAAATCCCACCCACACGAAAGTGTCTGGTGGGCGTCTTTGAATCGCTTCTATGCGGGTTTTGGCGCGAAATGCTAAGATCTGCATAGGCCCGATTCAGGGGCGTTACAAGTGGTATCAGAGCAAAGGTTTACGATACCCATTGGTCCAGCCTGTAGGTTAACCTTGCCAACGGACGTTGTAGAGTGTTAAAACTATTTTGCTACAAATGCGTTGGATAGATCTGATTAGCTCTGATTTTACTCCTTACCTCCATTCTTTCCCCTCTTATCTTTGCGAGTTTTAATCTGGTCTCTTACCTACTTCAAGTCTAGGATTCTCGTGGTTGGATATTCCGTCGTACCTTTAGGGTTCCGCTTCTCCTCCTTTAGAAATGGTGGAACTATATCTGAATTTCATACTACTTGATCCCTCTTCAAATGTTTCCTGGTGTCCTACAATTTCTGCGACGACATCATCTACCTGAATCTTTTGCTAATACCGAATGTTAAGACCTTAAGTCTAGATTCTAAGAGTTGGTTGCACGATTCTTCTATTCATGTACGGAGTAATGCTCCGAGTGTGGGATGGAGTCATGACCATACCACTACTCTTATCATTTGCTCATGTACATTGATTGGTGGATTCATGTGACTTCTACTCCTTTCACGGAAGTTAAAGGTGGCCTTATCTTTGATACCTCTACTTCCGCCTTTGCCTCTCTGGAGTGTTCTTCCGAAGAACGTGAGCAACCAACCCTAGTTGGTGGTGTCAACGATTTCAAGACGGAACAATAATTCTTCTTAGTGGTGTCGCGACTATGAACCCCACGCAAGAAGATCCAATCATCAACCTCTCTCCCTCCCGGTGCCTTTGTTTGGATCTCGGGACGCGATCCTTGTTAGTGGTGTCGAGTTGTAATGCCCCAAAAATATTACAAAATAAAACTGCTTGTTATTTTCTTTTTCGCATCATCATGACATCATCATGCATATTTTATCTGTAAAATTATTTTGTTGAACCATATATTTCTCAGGACAAAAGCTTTTCTTGTTTTATAAATAAAACTAGGCTAAAGGCCCGTCTAAAAATTTTGGTCTAAAACTAGCTCCATCTAGTCTACTTTGGACTAGATAAATAGTCTATTTTTCTTTTTGCCTCCCAAACCCTAAGCCTCTAAATCTGAACCAAACTAGCCACTTCTTTCCCTTTTTCCTCCGCCACCAACCGCACCAGCAACCCTAGGCCCAACTCGATTCCACACACACGCACTCACCTGATGCATCCAACACAACACCACGCACACTCGGTCACGTACACACGCACTTTGGCCCGGTCGCAAACACACGTACACAGAACACACGCACCACACGACGCACGTGCCCCTGCCTGCTCTCTCCCTCGCCTCAAGCACGCGTCACGGCCGCCTCCTTCCTCTGCTGGCATCGGGCGGTCTCGATCCCGATCCTCCGCCTTCCTCTCTCAATGCCGGAGCCGCCGCATCCGCATTCTCTACTCCTGCTCGCGTGCTCCTGAGCCCACGAGCCCGAGTCCTCGCCTCCCTCTCCCGAGCAGCGCCTCTCACCTTCGAGATCTTCGTGCCTCCGGCCTGGACCCTCCATCGCCATGCCCCGCCGCCAGCGAGCCTCCTCGCCGCCCTCTTCTCCAGCCGCGCGCGTGCTCCCCTTTGCCCTCTCAGCTCCGGCACCACCATCCCTCCTCCCTGTGGCCACCGTCGCCTCCCTCTGCAACACCTGCAAGCCGCGCCGCCGCGGGCGCCCATCCCCTCGGCCTCCTTCCTTCAGCGACGCCAGTCGCCGCCCGTCTCCCTTATCTCAAGGTGCCTCGCCCTCCTGGCGTTGTTGTGTCTAGCACCTGTTTGTGCTTTTGTTTGAAAGAAATCCTCCCAAGAAAAATAAACTGAAGCTCACGACCTTGTCAGTTTAGTTGCTGCTTGTCTCCTCACGGTAAGGTGAAGATGGAGTGGTGGTATGGTGCTGAAGCGATGCAGACCACAGGAGGATGGTGTACAACGACAACCTTGTCTCGTTGCGAGCAAGGTCGTGATGTTGTGGCGTCAAGCATGTGAGGACGGTGGTGCCATCTAGAGACTCCGGCATCGATCCAAGAACATCACGACACTCAAGGTCGTAACCCCACAAGATCGTTCCCGGGAACCGAAGACCGATCTGGGACGCCAAGGTCTTCTTCACAGATGTGAGACCGAACCGAACCCCTCGAACCCCCGAGGCCCAAGATCATCGATACCAATGTGTGACCCCCTTCCCTATACCATATTTTGATAAATATAATATAACTTGTGCATATTAAATTGTCCATGCTTGCATACATATATTAATGTTCGGGGATATATGGCGAGTCACCCACTAAATAAATATGGAATATATGGGAGTGCTATTTGTCTTGTCCTGGTTCCATTTAATATTGTGTAGCGAACCGATGCCATGTTTTATCTTGTTAAGTCAACATTTAAATTGCGGGGTAGACAAACAACTCGAACCATAATATTCATTTGTCGGGATCCCGATCCCGTTTAATATTGCTAAGCGGGACCGCATATTTCCATGTCATGCATCATATCATAAACATGCTGGATCTTCCGTCTTAGTATTAAATATTGCATCGGGTGTTCTTTCTAGTGTTTGCCTCTTCACCGGATAGAACGATGAGCCGATGTGAGAAACGACAAGCCTCCGGCTACCCGACTTTGTCCCACAGGCGAGCATTCTCCTCCCTTCTACCTATTTTGCATTTATAGTCTTTACTTCCTTCCTTTTATCCATTGCTATCTTTATTGTCGATGATTTAGTATTGTCCCCTTTAATTACCTGCTCCACTATATTGCCTTGGTCATCCTATTGCCTTGTTTGATTAGCTAGTTTTGTCCTTGCGAGTCGTAGGCATGCTTAGTATCGCTCTCATACAGGTGGAACATGATACTCGAATATGGTTGATGATAAGATAATTAATCCGATGTTCTTGGTTATGGTTTCACCTAATGATAAGGCCCCGGCAGGGACCACCTTTAGGAACTGCTTGAGCCGCCCTAGGACCCATTCGTTCTACGATACCAGTTCTGAGTTGATCGCGCTAACCAAACGTGGGGGCCTCTGGGATCCCCCCCCCCTCAACTACCGGCGCTACTCGTATATCCAGAGGGTTACAAAAATTGGTTTTCCATTTGGTGCATACGCATAATATGTCCTCGGACATGGGCTGAGTTGTGATATGATTTTGGTGGACGGTCATGGCTTGCATTGCATAAAATCGGGATATCGTGTCGGAGGTGGGATGGAGCTCTACAAGTTATCTTCCGATCATCGCCCGGCCGTAGACTCAAACGCTGTGCCACCTGGAGAATCAGCTGTATCTCTTGTGTGGGTAAAACACAGTAGGTGATGCCTCTGGATATGCGCGTAGTTATAGGATAGTTCTTGTTGTGAGATTCGGAAGGCACGCGTTATATGTTGCCTGAAGGGTTGAGCATGCGTTTGGGTACAGTAGTGCACCCCTGCAGGGTAAATCTTTTCGAGAAGCCGTGTGTCCACGGTTATGGACGTCTCAGGAGTATAGTGTCATAATCATAGACAACACCACTAATGCTTTGCCTCTAATAATTTGACTAGTAATTAGCCTTATCAACTAAACGCCTGCTTAACTAAAATTGTCATCGTGTGTGTTCCGCAAGAGGACTTCCTCGACTGGTCTTCGAGGGGGAAATCTTCGGATGGGTTATGTTTGGTGCTATATATAGTTATTGTGCAGTGCTCTCTTATCTTGCTCTAATAGCCGAAGTTGTAGTGTGTCTCTATAAGTTAGATAGTGCAAGTGTTGCTGCCGCTGAGCCCACCATACCTATGTAGGCGAGGACCGCCGAATTCTAGTCTCGCCGTGTACTGGCCTCAGTACTGACCGCTCTCTTTCTGTTTTTCCCTTGCCCTTTGTTGGCACCCTTTTGGCTTGACAGGTATGTGATTGACGATGTTAGCAAGGTTACCCTTCCGGCTTGGCCTGGGAAGGGTTGGACACCGCTTGTTTATTCTCCAGGACTCTTAGTCCCATTTGGTTCTTATCCGTACTCGGATACTATTTGGCTCTCTTTGTGATTTGTATCATCTGTATTCTTGACTCGTCGAGTCGTTGTTGTATATATAAGTTTTTGGTGGACTCTGTTGTAAACTGTTGTGATGTAACTACTTGTTATCAAATCCCACCCACACGAAAGTGTCTGGTGGGCGTCTTTGAATCGCTTCTATGAGGGTTTTGGCAGGAAATGCTAAGATCTACATAGGCCCGATTCAGGGGCGTTACAGCTGGCCTGGTGGGTCCCTCTGGGCCATTCCAGGTGCCCCTCTGCCCATTTTTCGAGGAAAAAAATAATATGAATTTTCTGGAATTTTTCGGAAAACTTTATTTTTGGCCAATTTTCAGGTTATGAAAATTGATTTTCTCGCATAAATAGATTTTTTAGAAGAAGCAAAAGCAAACAACAACCAAAACTACAGAAGCTCTAAGACACTATAACAGGCAAACAGTTAGCAAAACTAAAGCTAACAAGAGAAAGAGCAAAGACTGGGAAGGAGAAGAATAAAAGTGAGCAAGTATAACCACTATGAAAGTACTGTTTTGTTCATTAAAATCCCTTTGTTAACAAGGTTGATCAAGTCTGGTTACCAAAAAATCTTATATGAAACAAAACTTTGCATTCCACAAAGTGATTATGTTACCTCAAACTTGAAAGAAATAGTCCCAATCATATAGTTTCAAAACTTTCTTGTGGAATGGGACAATATATTTCTCTAACTTTGATGCTCTCAATATTTTCAATGGAATTCAGGCAATAGCTCTTATCAATCTTCTTGGAGAAATAGATAGTATGCTCCTTGTCATTAATATTAAATGTTACTTTTCCTTGATTACAATTGATGACAGCACCTGCAGTATTAAGAAAAGGTCTCCCAAGAATAATGGACATATTATCATATTTAGGCATCTCAAGCACAAAAAAATTAGTTAAAACCAAGCAATTATGAGCCACTTGAACATGAACATCCTCACATATACCAACAGGAATAGTAGTAGACTTATCAGCCATTTGCAAAGATATATCAGTTGGTATCAACTTTTCTAACTGAAGTCTCTTGTAGAGAGAAAAAGGCATAACACTAACTCCAGCTCCCAAATCACATAAAGCAGTTCTAACATAATTATTCTTAATAGAGCAAGGAATAGTTGTAATACCTGGATCACCAATTTCCTTTGGAACCTTACCATTGGAGGAATAATTACCAAGAGAAGTAGAAATTTCCTCATTAGGAATCTTCCTTTTATTGGAGACAATATCCTTCATATACTTTTAATAAGGAGGCAACTTAATAGCATCAGTCAAAGGAATTTGCAAAAATAAAGGTTTCATCCACTCACAAAACTTGTTGCAGTGTTCTTTCTCCTTTGACTTGTGTTTCTTATTGGGAAAAGGCATAGGTTTCTGCACCCAAGGTTCTCTCTTTACCATGTTTATTAGCAATAAAATCTTCCTTAGTGTACCTAGTGTTCTTAGTGTGCTTATCAGGTTCTTCCTCAACTTCCTCCTTATCAGGAGCATCATTTTTATCATTACCACTTTCAGTTTCAGCATCAGAGACAGATATACTATTAGGATCTGCAGCAGGTTCAGAGGGTTCCTCAACTATTTTATGTTTCTTTTTCTTTCTCTTACGAGGACTACCACTACTTTCACCTTGTTGAGAATCCAGCTCAATTCTTTTAGGGTGTCCTTCAGGATATAAAGGAACTTGAGTAGCTATACCACTCCAAGTTCTAATTCCATAAGCATGTTTATCTCCTGAGGCATTAACTAGCATATCTTTTTGTACCCTAGAAATTTGATCAATTTGGGTTTGAACCATTTGAAAGTGTTTACAAAGCATTTTAACATCATTAGCAGTTCTTTCCACAATATATTTCAACTCATTAATAGCTCTAGAGTTTTCCAATAAATGATTCTGAACTTGTTTATTAAAATTACCTTGTTTAACAATAAAAGTGTCAAGTTCCTCTAAGCATTGATCAGGAGGTTTACCATAGTGAATATCACCTTCATCAAAGTGGAGAGAGTGTACCTCAATAGTGGATGAGTGGGGAATTGGCTTACATAATTCTTCTATAGGAGGTATATTCTTCACATCTTTAGCTCTAATACCTTTCTCCTTAAGACATTTCTTAGCTTCTTTCATCACTTCATCATTTAATGCAATCACTCCCCTCTTCTTTGGTGTTGGTGTTGGAACTTGTTCAGGCACAACTGGTTCAGGAGTAATAGGCTCAGGTGTATTTAGCTCAGTTGAAGTCCAATCATCATAATTCTTGCTTATTTTAGCCATTAATTCTTCAGCATCTGTAGGAGTTCTTTTCCTAAAAACACAATCAACAAAACTATCTAGGTATGTCCTAGAATCATCAATTAGTCCATTATAATAAATATCAAAAAGCTCATTTTTAGGCAATGGACATCCAGGATGTGCATGAATCAAGGCACAGAACCTTGTCCATGACTCAAGCAATTTCTCTTCTTCTCCCTTTTTAAAATCAAAAAGTTTCTGCAAAGCAGCATGTCTAGCACTGGGAGGAAAATATTTCTGGAAGAAAGAAGCAATCAAGCAATCAGGGATATCAATGGATCCAGGAGGTAATCTATTAAACCAAGCTTTAGCTTCCCCTTTTAGTGAAAAAGGAAAAATCTTTGTAAAAAAGTACATGCGCATCTTAAAATCATCAAAGAATAAGACACTCATAGTGGAAAGCTCATTCATATGTGCCACAACACTCTCATTTTCTGTCCCACAAAAAGGTTCTTTCTCAATAATGTCTATATAGGATAAATCAAGAGAAAAAATCATAATCTTTATCTTTAATATCTATGGGAGAGGTGGCAAACTGTAACATCGCGGTTCTGAAAAGACCGTGGCTTCTATGTGACATGCCAATCCCTGGATCGGTTCATTGGCCCACAATAGAATAAGATGAAATAACATAGCAAATATCCGTGTATCATAAATAATGAAGATCCAGAGTACCATTATTACAATAAAAGCTTAGCCCCAAAGCTAGCTCAAATTATTCAGGTAGCAACATAAATAAAGTAAATTCTCCATTCTTCAAATTGCCCACAAGTGAACAAGTGTCGAGTGGAGTACCGTGGCCTATATCGATTACTCAGAATCGGAATAACCTGCAACATGAAAGGTAGCAGCCCCGAAGGGTCAATACATGGAATGTATGGCAAGTAGAGCTAGTAATGGAAACAATAGTACTAACATCTACATGCATATTTGGCAAGTGGAGCTGTGTCTGGCTTGCATTTGCAAATACATTTGTCCTACTTTCATAAACAGTTTTTGATTTTCTTTGAAAAGATCCCAATTAAGTTAACCCAACAATATTAAAACAATTATGAAATTAGAATGAGCGAGAAACATGTCATGGAATCAATATCAAGCAAATCAGTTGTCCATAACCGGGGACACGGCTAATCGATTAGATTATACACCCTGCAGGGGTTAGTACACTTTACCCATGTGACTTGGCCAGCCCAGCTCGTACCATCACTCTCATTTTGGGTGATGATAGGGAGAAGTCCAAGAAGACTGTTAGAAGTAGCACCCCAATCCCGACGCGCACCGGTCCAACCTACCAAAATTCTACATCTCTAGATACGCGGGTTCGAGTTACCACAACCTACTAAGTTCAACCAACCGCCCATTTCATTATTGGCACTGTTGTACACGTAAGCTACACAATAAAGAAGCCAATCATTCTCTCTTGATACCTGGGTGCCTTTCCGCAATGAAACCACCAAAAATTATCAATCCCATCACACCCATGAGATTCATTGATTAAGTTGTTTTAGTTTTTGCAAACCAACTCATTTAGAAATAACTTTCAGTGATGTAACCGAGCCCTCGTTCATCAAAGCATGGCTAAGCACATCTACCAATGGTGGTTCATCTACAAGGAAAGCCCTACCACATAATAGGACATAGCATAGCGATAGTATCATCCTACACATGCGTCTACAAAATACACGACAATGCATAGAAAATAGTAGGACGATATCATGAACAAAGTAGTATCTACTTGCCTTGGTTGTAGCGGTCGGAAGAACAATCCACACACGAGCAAGCGTTGCACTCGTCACAATCTACACGATACAATTGCAATCATAAACAAACAATTTACAAGCATATGCAACAAAGATGATGCATGAAGGTATGCAAGGCAAGTGAATTGGTGCTACAGCTGCACCACATAATCCTATTCAATAATACTACTGATTGCATGCATGGAAAATAGTTTTAGCGCAAGGAAAACTATTATGCAAAATATAATGCTCAAAACTAGAGCTAGAACTCAAATAATTCACTACCGGTAGTATACTATTTGTAAAATCTTGGGAAAATTCTACCGCATAGGCTTTGCTATTTAGGAACAGTACCAACTGGAATTACTCAAAAAGAAATTATAAAACTCTCCGAGTAATTAAAACACTGCAGAAAGCCACTAGACAGTTTCTGCAGAAGTTTTCACTGTAAGCCTATCCTTTTAATTCACTACGAGATTCCCCTCGTTCCACTGAATCCAGGGACATATCATACGTAATTTTTGGAGTTACAGATCTTTTTCTACAAATTAATTACTCCAAAAAGGCCATTAACTAATTTGATTAAACTGTACTAAATCTTGCTGCAAAAGTGTGAAACTAAGGTACATCAAGATTCTACACGACTTACTGAACCTACACATATTTTATTTGCAATTTTTGGCCCCAGCGGTTTAATTTCTATGCAATTTACAAGTTTCTACCGAAATCTGTCAACTAAAACGATTAAAGAAAAAATACCCAGTCAACTGTGTCTGTTGACTGGTCCACATGGCTGCTGATTGGGCGCTGACTGGGCGTCTGACTAGTCAACGCCTGGGTCTGACCGGTCAACAGCCGATCTGGACCGCTGATCTGAGATCCAACGGTCCCAAGAGATGGCGGCTGCGGACTCACCGGAAACGAACGGCGGCGAGCTCGGGACGGTGGCGGCGATCGGCTCAGTGGCCAGTTCCTGCGGAGGAAGCAGTCGGCAGCAGGCAGTGGCGGTCAACACGGCGCGGCCTTGAGGCAGCGTGCGCGGCCTGTGGCCAGCGGCGTGTGGCGCAGCGTCTTGTGAAGGCGAAACGGCGCTGGCAGCGGCTTTGGCGTCTGTGCGATAAGCGGCAGCGGCCGGCGTAAGCGGCGTCATGCGGCCGTGTGTGGCGGTGTGGCAGCGGTAATGGCCAGTTAACACCCTTGTTCGAAAAGACCGTGGCTTCTATGTGACATGCCAATCCCTGGATCGGTTCATTGGCCCACAATAGAGTAAGATGAATAACATAGCAAAATATCCGTGTATCATGAATAACGAAGATCCAGAGTATCATTATTACAATAAAAGTTTAGCACAAAGCTAGCTCAAATTATTCAGGTAGCAACATAAATAAAGTAAATCCTCCATTCTTCAAATTGCCCACAAGTGAACAAGTGCCGAGTGGAGTACCGTGGCCTATATCGATTACTCAGAATCGGAATAACCTGCAACATGAAACGTAGCAGCCCCGAAGGGTCAATACATGGAATGTATGGCAAGTAGAGCTAGTAAATGGAGACAATAGTACTAACACCTACATGCATATTTGGCAAGTGGAGCTGTGTCTGGCTTGCATTTGCAAATACATTTGTCCTACTTTCATAAACAGTTTTTGATTTTCTTTGAAAAGATCCCAACTAAGTTAACCCAACAATATTAAAACAATTATGAAATTAGAATGAGCGAGAAACATGTCATGGAATCAATATCAAGCAACTCAGTTGTCCATAACCGGGGACACGGCTAATCGATTAGATTATACACCCTGCAGAGGTTAGTACACTTTACCCATGTGACTTGGCCAGCCCAGCTTGTACCATCACTCTCATTTTGAGCGGTGATAGGGAGAAGTCCAAGTTGAGACTGTTCGGGAAGTAGCTCCTCAATCCCGACGCGCACCGGTCCAACCTACCAAAATTCTACATCTCTGGATACGCGGGTTCGAGTTACCACAATCTACTAAATCCAACCAACCGCCCATTCCATTATTGGCACATGGTTGTACACGTAAGCTACACAATAAATAAGTCAATCATTCTCTCTTGATACCTGGGTGCCTTTCCGCAATGAAACCACCAAAAATTATCAATACCATCACACCCAGGAGATTCATTGATTAAGTTGTTTTAGTTTTCACAAACCAATAATTTTAGAAACAAGTCTCAATGATGTAACCCAGCCCTCGTTCAACATAGCATGGCTAAGCACATCTACCAACGGTGGTTCATCTACAAGGAAGGCCCTACCACATAATAGGACATAGCATAGCGATAGTATCATCCTACACATGCATCTACAAAATACACGACAATGCATTGAAAATAGTAGGACGATATCATGAACAAAGTAGCATCTACTTGCCTTGGTTGTAGCGGTCGGAAGAACAATCCACACACGAGCAAGCGTTGCACTCGTCACAATCTACACGATACAATTGCATTCATAAACAAACAATCCACAACATATGCAACAAATATGATGCATGAATGCAAGAGCGACAAGTGAATTGGTGCTACAGCTGCACCACAACATCCTATTCCATAATACTACCGATTGCATGCATGGAAAATAGTTTTAGCGCAAGGAAAACTATTACGCAAAAGTAATGCTCAAAACTAGAGCGAGAACTCAAATAATTCACTATCGGTAGTATACCGTTTGTAAAATCTTGGGAAAAATCTACCACATAGGCATCGCTGATTAGAAACAGCACCAACTGGAATTACTCGAAAAGGAATTATAAAACTCCCGGAGTAATTAAAACACTGCAGAAAGCCACTAGACAGTTTCTGCAGAAGTTTTTACTGTAAGCCTATCTTTTTAATTCACGATGAGACTCCCCTCGTTCCACTGAATCCAGGGACATATCATACGCGATTTTTGGAGCTACCTATCTTTTTCTACGAATTTATTACTCCGAAAAGGCCACTAACTAGTTTGATTAAACTGTACTAAACCTTGCTGCAAAAGCCTGAACCAAAGGTACAGCGAGGTTCTACACGACTCACTGAATCTACACATATTTTATTTGCAA